>HG993125.1:47670404-50070404 GCA_905231855.2 Eristalis tenax
GGGTGTCCCGAAAGTCATGTCGGCCACTAGGGTGTCCCGAAAGTCATGTCGGCCCATACCGACACGAGTTTCGGGACACTGGGGTGTCCCGAAAGTCATATCGGCCCATACCGACACGAGTTTCGGGACACTGGGGTGTCCCGAATGTCATGTCGGCCCATACCGACACGAGTTTCGGGACACTGGGGTGTCAAGAAAGTCATGTCGGCCCATACCGACACGAGTTTCGGGACACTGGGGTGTCCCGAAAGTCATGTCGGCCCATACCGACACGAGTTTCGGGACACTGGGGTGTCCCGAAAGTCATGTCGGCCCATACCGACACGAGTTTCGGGACACTGGGGTGTCCCGAAAGTCATGTCGGCCCATACCGACACGAGTTTCGGGACACTGGGGTGTCCCGAAGGTCATGCCGGCCCATACCGACACGAGTTTCGGGACACTGGGGTGTCCCGAAAGTCATGTCGGCCCATACGGACCCATACGGCCCATAAGGACACTGGGGTGTCCAGATAGTCATGGGACACTGGGGTGTCCCGAAAGTCATGTCAGCCCATACCGACACGAGTTTAGGGACAATGGGGTGTCCCGAAAGTCATGTCGGCCCATACCGACACGAGTTTCGGGACACTGGGGTGTCCCGAAAGTCGTGTCAGCCCATACCGACACGAGTTTCGGGACAATGGGGTGTCCCGAAAGTCATGTCGGCCCATACCGACACGAGTTTCGGGACACTGGGGTGTCCCAAAAGTCATGTCGGCCCATAACGACACGAGTCTCGGGACACTGGGGTGTCCCGAAAGTCATGTCGGCCCATACCGACACGAGTTTCGGGACCCTGGGGTCGGCCCATACCGACACGGGACACTGGGGTGTCCCGAAAGTCATGTCGGCCCATACCGACACGAGTTTCGGGACACTGGGGTGTCCCGAAAGTCATGTCGGCCCATACCGACACGAGTTTCGGGACACTGGGGTGTCCCGATAGTCATGTCGGCCCATACCGACACGAGTTTCGGGACACTGGGGTGTCCCGAAAGTCATGTCGGCCCATACCGACACGAGTTTCGGGACACTGGGGTGTCCCGAAAGTCATGTCGGCCCATACCGACACAAGTTTCGGGACACTGGGGTGTCCCGAAAGTCATGTCGGCCCATACCGACACGAGTTTCGGGACACGGGGGTGTCCCGAAATTCATGTCGGCCCATACCGACACGAGTTACGGGACACTGGGGTGTCCCGATAGTCATGTCGGCCCATACCGACACGAGTTTCGGGACACTGGGGTGTCCCGAAAGTCATGTCGGCCCATACCGACACGAGTTTCGGGACACTGGGGTGTCCCGAAAGTCATGTCGGCCCATACCGACACAAGTTTCGGGACACTGGGGTGTCCCGAAAGTCATGTCGGCCCATACCGACACGAGTTTCGGGACACTGGGGTGTCCCCCATACCGACACGAGTTTCGGGACACTGGGGTGTCCCGAAAGTCATGTCGGCCCATACCGAGTGTCCAGAAACTAGTTTCGGTATGGACCGAAATGACTTTCTGGGCAACCAAGTGTCCAGAAACTCGTTTCGGTATGGACCGAATTGACTTTCTGGACACCCAAGTGTCCAGAAACTCGTTTCGGTATGGACCGAAATGACTTTCTGGACACCCAAGTGTCCAGAAACAATAATCCACCTCGGATGCCAATTTTTTCCAATTTTCTGATGATCCTTTTATGACAAAGTGTGTCAAACGCCTTTTTAAGATCAATAAAGATTACCAGCGAAT
The DNA here is from genome assembly GCA_905231855.2 of Eristalis tenax. Classification (NCBI taxonomy): domain Eukaryota; kingdom Metazoa; phylum Arthropoda; class Insecta; order Diptera; family Syrphidae; genus Eristalis; species Eristalis tenax. The sequence continues at coordinate 47,672,188 of HG993125.1, forward strand.
GATGGTTCTTATTCAGATTGGTATTAATTGTGTTTGCAAACTCTCTAAGAAGTTGGTTAACATTTCTGTTCTTCAAGAACCCATACTGGTTCTTATTCACTATTTTATATTTGGCAATGTAGTCTTGCAATCTGTTAGCCATTACTTCTTCCATTATCTTATCAAGTAGTGGTAGAATAGAGATCGGAAGGTAGTTCGCTGGATCATCTTTTTTTCCCGATTTATAGATGGGTCGAACAAATGCGATTTTGAGCTTCTTTGGGAATTGTCTTTCTTCCAACGACTTATTTACAAAGCTGGGTAGTTACGGGTACTAAGCACTGGCATTGTACTTGAAGTCCTTGGCCCTGATATTGTCTATCCCAGGAGACTTATTCACACTCATTTTGCTTATAACATTCCCAATTTCACCATCCGATACGTATTCTAGGTACATAGATTGTGCTACGCTTGTTTTGCTACCATGATATGTTTTCAAATCACAACTGTGGATAATGGATTTAATTTCCTCTGTGAATCTTTTTGCAAATTTATTAGCTATACTATCAGCATTTGCTTCTGACTGGAAGTTTCGAGTGATTATTTCATCAATGTTGCTATTCGTTTTTCCTAAGATGTTATTTATTAACCTCCAGGTATTCTTTGGATCTTTTCTGTATTCCGCAAATCTGTTTTTATAGTACTCTGATTTTACGTGTTGTATTCTTTTATTGACGAAGTTACGGTAAGATTTGTATTGGGTTTCATAACTCATGCACCTTCTATTGTTCTTCCATTTATTGTAGAGCTTATCTCTTTCCTTGCAGAGGCTCATTATTTCCACTGTCATCCACGGATTTTGCTTTTCTCTTCTTCTTATTTTGATATTTATACGAGATTTTTCATAAACTCCATTGAAAATGTTGACAATCTTTTCATAGTAATCATCCACATTTGTTGCATTTTCCAAAATACTCCAGTCAATCCTCGATAGTTGTTCGTGTACTCTATTATCACTAAGAATAGTTTTTTGCAATGTTTTGCTCTGGTCTTTAGTGTTTTTTGGTACACCACACATTAATGTGTAGTGATCCGATATGTTTGTTTCCACAGTAGCTGCATAGAATTCATTATACGCACTTCTTACTAAACAGTGATCGATAGTAGTACTTGAACCTCTGTTGAGATCAACTCTTGTATTGGTTAGAGCTATATTTTGTAGGCCTTTAGAATTGATCATATCTAAATATCTCGTTGCAAATAATTCTTCTTCTCTTTGCACATCTATGTTTATGTTTATGTCTCCCATTACTATGATGTTTTGTCTTCTGTTTATGGAGTTCATTTGATTTTCCATTTCTTCTATGAAATTGGCTTCACTCAACTTTGGTGGTCGATAAATTGCTAATATGGTCCATTATTTTTTTCCTTTAATTTGAATCTGTATGTTCTCATAATACGTTGTTTCGTAATCTATTCTTTCATATGCTATTTCTTTTCTTACATACATTGCAATCCCACCACCATTTCTATTTTGTCGATTTATGAATTATGTGTTGAATCCGTCCAGCTGATAAAGCCGGTTTTCATCATCACAAATATTTGTTTCAACCAAAATAATTATTTTCACGAAGCGAATTATTTTATTAATGTTACATAGAAACAAATCCCAATTCTTCCTCAATGATCTAATATTTAAGTATACACATAAGAAGTCTAAGTTTTCCATTTCATTATTATTTATGTCAGTAAACGTATTATGTACCCTATAATCGATAGTTGACATTTGAACACACTCAATTGCATTGGTATCACTGATGTCAGCCATGATAACGATATGTCTTTATTATGATGTTTTGACGTGTGACAGCGATCGATTTTAAGCTATTCTGTTTACATCGTCGACATCAGCGATTCGCAATACGGTTGTGCCTTCGTCTTTGCGTGCCAACATTTTTCCATCGCGAATCCACACAAATTTCCAAGCAGCGGTTCTGGCTTTTGTTTTCGCTTGCCATAATAGTTCTTTGTTCGCTGCCGTAAGCTGGCCGTTAAGGTAAACCTTGCTGTTTAAAATTTCGGCTTTTTTACTTTCGCTAATTTCGTTGAAGTTCAGTTTTAAATTAGCGTTTCTTACCAATAGCGGCCCCTTTACTTTGGCGAAATGCAAGATTTTTTCTTTGCACAACGTATTTGTGAAAGATACCACTATTTTCGGTGCTTTTGTGTTCTGTTTTGTGTTTATACGGTAGATATTATTGATATCCGTGATATTGATTTCGGTACCAACTGCTTTTGCAACTTCGGTTACCATCTCAGTTAAATTTTCACCTCTTGTGTATGGTACATTCGTTATTTCCACATTGTTTTTGATTATCTCTTGTTCCATTCTGTTAATTTGTTTTTGCATTGTTGATATTATTGTGTCTTTGTGTTTACATTGTTCTTTTAGATCGTTTATCTGTCCTGTCAGTGCATGCAAGAGTTCATTGTTTTTGTTGATTGTCTCCTTCATATCATCGTAGCCCCTGGATAGAAACTCCACAGATCTCAGGTATTCCTTCAGCGTTTCCTTTATTTCTGTGATGTCTTTTTTAACATCTGCGCTGAGTACCTCCGCAGAACTACTTGTTTCGTTTCTATCTTCAGATCTATCTTCTCGAGGAATTTGATCAGCTACGGAACGAGTGCGACAGTATTGACATTTCCAGGACTTTTTCTGCTCGGTGGACATCCCCCTGTAAGTTCTAGCTGTGATGGTGGTACAGCCGAAATGCAGTTTTCTGGCACAAGAGGAGCACCTAACACATTCGCTTTCGCTGGCGATTTCTTCCTCGCAGTTTCCGCACCTCACCATTATCGTTTTTATTGGGCAATAAATTTTATAGATGAAATATGTAAATTTAAATAAATAAATTTGTAGTATTATACAAATGTTAGTTATATAAGCATATATGTGTGTTATTATATTGCTTTTTACAAAATACACTTGATTACCACCTTTGTTGTTTTACTTTAACTTGAACTATATTACTTATCACTTTACTAGGACACTTAAAGAACACGTCTTTACGTTTCAAGAACTACTTTGACGGACACTGTGGAAACCCAAGTGTCCAGAAATTGACTTTCTGGACACCCAAGTGTCCAGAAACTCGTTTCGGTATGGACGAAAGAGGACCGAAATGACTTTCTGGACACACAAGTGTCCAGAAACTCGTTTCGGTATGGACCGAAATGACTTTCTGGACACCCAAGTGTCCAGAAACTCGTTTCGGTATGGACCGAAATGACTTTCTGGACACCCAAGTGTCCAGAAACTCCTTTCGGTATGGACCGAAATGACTTTCTGGACACCCAAGTGTCCAGAAACTCGTTTCGGTATGGACCGAAATGACTTTCTGGACACCCAAGTGTCCAGAAACTCCTTTCGGTATGGACCGAAATGACTTTCTGGACACCCAAGTGTCCAGAAACTCGTTTCGGTATGGACCGAAATGACTTTCTGGACACCCAAGTGTCCAGAAACTCGTTTCGGTATGGACCGAAATGACTTTCTGGACACCCAAGTGTCCAGAAACTCGTTTCGGTATGGACCGAAATGACTTTCTGGACACCCAAGTGTGACTTTCTGGACACCCAAGTGTCCAGAAACTCGTTTCGGTATGGACCGAAATGACTTTCTGGACACCCAAGTGGACACCCAAGTGTCCAGAAACTCGTTTCGGTATGGACCGAAATGACTTTCTGGACACCCAAGTGTCCAGAAACTCGTTTCGGTATGGACGAAAGAGGACCGAAATGACTTTCTGGACACCCAAGTGTCCAGAAACTCGTTTCGGTATGGACGAAAGAGGACCGAAATGACTTTCTGGACACCCAAGTGTCCAGAAACTCGTTTCGGTATGGACGAAAGAGGACCGAAATGACTTTCTGGACACCCAAGTGTCCAGAAACTCGTTTCGGTATGGACGAAAGAGGACCGAAATGACTTTCTGGACACCCAAGTGTCCAGAAACTCCTTTCGGTATGGACCGAAATGACTTTCTGGACACCCAAGTGTCCAGAAACTCCTTTCGGTATGGACCGAAATGACTTTCTGGACACCCAAGTGTCCAGAAACTCGTTCCGGTATGGACCGAAATGACTTTCTGGACACCCAAGTGTCCAGAAACTCGTTTCGGTATGGACCGAAATGACTTTCTGGACACCCAAGTGTCCAGAAACTCGTTTCGGTATGGACCGAAATGACTTTCTGGACACCCAAGTGTCCAGAAACTCCTTTCGGTATGGACCGAAATGACTTTCTGGACACCCAAGTGTCCAGAAACTCCTTTCGGTATGGACCGAAATGACTTTCTGGACACCCAAGTGTCCAGAAACTCGTTTCGGTATGGACCGAAATGACTTTCTGGACACCCAAGTGTCCAGAAACTCGTTTCGGTATGGACCGAAATGACTTTCTGGACACCCAAGTGTCCAGAAACTCGTTTCGGTATGGACCTAAATGACTTTCTGGACACCCAAGTGTCCAGAAACTCGTTTCGGTACGGACCGAAATGACTTTCTGGACACCCAAGTGTCCAGAAACTCGTTTCGGTATGGACCGAAATGACTTTCTGAACACCCAAGTGTCCAGAAACTCGTTTCGGTATGGACCGAAATGACTTTCTGGACACCCAAGTGTCCAGAAGCTCGTTTCGGTATGGACCGAAATGACTTTCTGGACACCCAAGTGTCCAGAAACTCGTTTCGGTATGGACCGAAATGACTTTCTGGACACCCAAGTGTCCAGAAACTCGTTTCGGTATGGACGAAATGACTTTCTGGACACCCAAGTGTCCAGAAACTCCTTTCGGTATGGACCGAAATGACTTTCTGGACACCCAAGTGTCCAGAAACTCCTTTCGGTATGGACCGAAATGACTTTCTGGACACCCAAGTGTCCAGAAACTCCTTTCGGTATGGACTCCTTCCGGTATGGACACCCAAGTGTCCAGAAACACCCAAGTGTCCAGAAACTCCTTTCGGTATGGACCGAAATGACTTTCTGGACACCCAAGTGTCCAGAAACTCCTTTCGGTATGGACCGAAATGACTTTCTGAACACCCAAGTGTCCAGAAACTCGTTTCGGTATGGACCGAAATGACTTTCTGGACACCCAAGTGTCCAGAAACTCTTTTCGGTATGGACCGAAATGACTTTCTGGACACCCAAGTGTCCAGAAACTCTTTTCGGTATGGACCGAAATGACTTTCTGGACACCCAAGTGTCCAGAAACTCGTTTCGGTATGGACCGAAATGACTTTCTGGACACCCAAGTGTCCAGAAACTCGTTTCGGTATGGACCGAAATGACTTTCTGGACACCCAAGTGTCCAGAAACTCCTTTCGGTATGGACCGAAATGGTATGGACCGAAATGACTTTCTGGACACCCAAGTGTCCAGAAACTCCTTTCGGTTTGGACCGAAATGACTTTCTGGACACCCAAGTGTCCAGAAACTCGTTTCGGTATGGACCGAAATGACTTTCTGGACACCCAAGTGTCCAGAAACTCGTTTCGGTATGGACCGAAATGACTTTCTGGACACCCAAGTGTCCAGAAACTCCTTTCGGTATGGACCGAAATGGTATGGACCGAAATGACTTTCTGGACACCCAAGTGTCCAGAAACTCGTTTCGGTATGGACCGAAATGACTTTCTGGACACCCAAGTGTCCAGAAACTCGTTTCGGTATGGACCGAAATGACTTTCTGGACACCCAAGTGTCCAGAAACTCCTTTCGGTTTGGACCGAAATGACTTTCTGGACACCCAAGTGTCCAGAAACTCCTTTCGGTTTGGACCGAAATGACTTTCTGGACACCCAAGTGTCCAGAAACTCGTTTCGGTATGGACCGAAATGACTTTATGGACACCCAAGTGTCCAGAAACTCGTTTCGGTATGGACCGAAATGACTTTCTGGACACCCAAGTGTCCAGAAACTCGTTTCGGTATGGACCGAAATGACTTTCTGGACACCCAAGTGTCCAGAAACTCGTTTCGGTATGGACCGAAATGACTTTCTGGACACCCAAGTGTCCAGAAACTCCTTTCGGTATGGACCGAAATGAGTTTCTGGACACCCAAGTGTCCAGAAACACCTTTCGGTATGGACCGAAATGACTTTCTGGACACCCAAGTGTCCAGAAACTCGTTTCGGTATGGACCGAAATGACTTTCTGGACACCCAAGTGTCCAGAAACTCGTTTCGGTATGGACCGAAATGACTTTCTGGACACCCAAGTGTCCAGAAACTCGTTCCGGTATGGACCGAAATGACTTTCTGGACACCCAAGTGTCCAGAAACTCGTTTCGGTATGGACCGAAATGACTTTCTGGACACCCAAGTGTCCAGAAACTCGTTTCGGTATGGACCGAAATGACTTTCTGGACACCCAAGTGTCCAGAAACTCGTTTCGGTATGGACCGAAATGACTTTCTGGACACCCAAGTGTCCAGAAACTCCTTTCGGTATGGACCGAAATGACTTTCTGGACACCCAAGTGTCCAGAAACTCGTTTCGGTATGGACCGAAATGACTTTCTGGACACCCAAGTGTCCAGAAACTCGTTTCGGTATGGACCGAAATGACTTTCTGGACACCCAAGTGTCCAGAAACTCCTTTCGGTATGGACCGAAATGACTTTCTGGACACCCAAGTGTCCAGAAACTCTTTTCGCTATGGACCGAAATGACTTTCTGGACACCCAAGTGTCCAGAAACTCGTTTCGGTATGGACCGAAATGACTTTCTGGACACCCAAGTGTCCAGAAACTCGTTTCGGTATGGACCGAAATGACTTTCTGGACACCCAAGTGTCCAGAAACTCGTTCCGGTATGGACCGAAATGACTTTCTGGACACCCAAGTGTCCAGAAACTCGTTTCGGTATGGACCGAAATGACTTTCTGGACACCCAAGTGTCCAGAAACTCGTTTCGGTATGGAGCGAAATGACTTTCTGGACACCCAAGTGTCCAGAAACTCGTTTCGGTATGGAGCGAAATGACTTTCTGGACACCCAAGTGTCCAGAAACTCGTTTCGGTATGGACCGAAATGACTTTCTGGACACCCAAGTGTCCAGAAACTCGTTTCGGTATGGACCGAAATGACTTTCTGGACACCCAAGTGTCCAGAAACTCGTTTCGGTATGGACCGAAATGACTTTCTGGACACCCAAGTGTCCAGAAACTCGTTTCGGTATGGACCGAAATGACTTTCTGGACACCCAAGTGTCCAGAAACTCGTTTCGGTATGGACCGAAATGACTTTCTGGACACCCAAGTGTCCAGAAACTCGTTTCGGTATGGACCGAAATGACTTTCTGGACACCCAAGTGTCCAGAAACTCGTTTCGGTATGGACCGAAATGACTTTCTGGACACCCAAGTGTCCAGAAACTCGTTTCGGTATGGGCCGAAATGACTTTCTGGACACCCAAGTGTCCAGAAACTCGTTCCGGTATGGGCCGAAATGACTTTCTGGACACCCAAGTGTCCAGAAACTCGTTTCGGTATGGGCCGAAATGACTTTCTGGACACCCAAGTGTCCAGAAACTCGTTCCGGTATGGACCGAAATGACTTTCTGGACACCCAAGTGTCCAGAAACTCCTTTCGGTATGGACCGAAATGACTTTCTGGACACCAAGTGTCCAGAAACACCTTTCGGTATGGACCGAAATGACTTTCTGGACACCCAAGTGTCCAGAAACTCGTTTCGGTATGGACACCCAAGTCCATACCGACACCCAAGTGTCCAGAAACTCGTTTCGGTATGGACCGAAATGACTTTCTCGACACCCAAGTGTCCAGAAACTCGTTTCGGTATGGACCGAAATGACTTTCTGGACACCCAAGTGTCCAGAAACTCGTTTCGGTATGGACGAAAGAGGACCGAAATGACTTTCTGGACACCCAAGTGTCCAGAAACTCCTTTCGGTATGGACCGAAATGACTTTCTGGACACCCAAGTGTCCAGAAACTCCTTTCGGTATGGACCGAAATGACTTTCTGGACACCCAAGTGTCCAGAAACTCGTTTCGGTATGGACCGAAATGAATTTCTGGACACCCAAGTGTCCAGAAACTCGTTTCGGTATGGACCGAAATGACTTTCTGGACACCAAGTGTCCAGAAACTCGTTTCGGTATGGACCGAAATGACTTTCTGGACACCCAAGTGTCCAGAAACTCGTTTCGGTATGAACCGAAATGACTTTCTGGACACCCAAGTGTCCAGAAACTCGTTTCGGTATGGACCGAAATGACTTTCTGGACACCCAAGTGTCCAGAAACTCGTTTCGGTATGGACCGAAATGACTTTCTGGACACCCAAGTGTCCAGAAACTCGTTTCGGTATGGACCGAAATGACTTTCTGGACACCCAAGTGTCCAGAAACTCGTTTCGGTATGGACCGAAATGACTTTCTGGACACCCCAGTGTCCAGAAACTCGTTTCGGTATGGACCGAAATGACTTTCTGGACACCCAAGTGTCCAGAAACTCGTTTCGGTATGGACCGAAATGACTTTCTGGACACCCAAGTGTCCAGAAACACCCAAGTGTCCAGAAACTCGTTTCGGTAGGACCGAAATGACTTTCTGGACACCCAAGTGTCCAGAAACTCGTTTCGGTAGGACCGAAATGACTTTCTGGACACCCAAGTGTCCAGAAACTCGTTTCGGTATGGACCGAAATGACTTTCTGGACACCCACGTGTCCAGAAACTCCTTTCGGTATGGACCGAAATGACTTTCTGGACACCCAAGTGTCCAGAAACTCCTTTCGGTATGGACCGAAATGACTTTCTGGACACCCAAGTGTCCAGAAACTCGTTTCGGTATGGACCGAAATGACTTTCTGGACACCCAAGTGTCCTTTCGGTATGGACCGAAATGACTTTCTGGATACCCAAGTGTCCAGAAACTCCTTTCGGTATGGACCGAAATGACTTTTTGGACACCCAAGTGTCCAGAAACTCCTTTCGGTATGGACCGAAATGACTTTCTGGACACCCAAGTGTCCAGAAACTCGTTTCGGTATGGACCGAAATGACTTTCTGGACACCCAAGTGTCCAGAAACTCGTTTCGGTATGGACCGAAATGACTTTCTGGACACCCAAGTGTCCAGAAACTCGTTTCGGTATGGACCGAAATGACTTTCTGGACACCCAAGTGTCCAGAAACTCGTTTCGGTATGGACCGAAATGACTTTCTGGACACCCAAGTGTCCAGAAACTCGTTTCGGTATGGACCGAAATGACTTTCTGGACACCCAAGTGTCCAGAAACTCGTTTCGGTATGGACCGAAATGACTTTCTGGACACCCAAGTGTCCAGAAACTCGTTTCGGTATGGACCGAAATGACTTTCTGGACACCCAAGTGTCCAGAAACTCGTTTCGGTATGGACCGAAATGACTTTCTGGACACCCAAGTGTCCAGAAACTCACCCAAGTGTCCAGAAACTCTTTTCGGTATGGACCGAAATGACTTTCTCGACACCCAAGTGTCCAGAAACTCGTTTCGGTATGGACCGAAATGACTTTCTGGACACCCAAGTGTCCAGAAACTCGTTTCGGTATGGACCGAAATGACACCCAAGTGTCCAGAAACTCGTTTCGGTATGGACCGAAATGACTTTCTGGACACCCAAGTGTCCAGAAACAGTATGGACCGAAATGACTTTCTTTACACCCAAGTGTCCAGAAACTCGTTTCGGTATGGACCGAAATGACTTTCTGGACACCCAAGTGTCCAGAAACTCGTTTCGGTATGGACCGAAATGACTTTCTGGACACCCAAGTGTCCAGAAACTCTTTTCGGTATGGGCCGAAATGACTTTCTGGACACCCAAGTGTCCAGAAACTCGTTTCGGTATGGACCGAAATGACTTTCTGGACACCCAAGTGTCCAGAAACTCCTTTCGGTATGGACCGAAATGACTTTCTGGACACCCAAGTGTCCAGAAACTCGTTTCGGTATGGACCGAAATGACTTTCGGGACACCCACGTGTCCAGAAACTCGTTTCGGTATGGACCGAAATGACTTTCTGGACACCCAAGTGTCCAGATACTCGTTTCGGTATGGACCGAAATGACACCCAAGTGTCCAGAAACTCCTTTCGGTACGGACCGAAATGACTGGACACCCAAGTGTCCAGAAACTCTTTTCGGTATGGACCGAAATGACTTTCTGGACACGCAAGTGTCCAGAAACTCGTTTCGGTATGGACCGAAATGACTTTCTGGACACCCAAGTGTCCAGAAACTCGTTTCGGTATGGACCGAAATGACTTTCTGGACACCCAAGTGTCCAGAAACTCCTTTCGGTATGGACCGAAATGGTATGGACCGAAATGACTTTCTGGACACCCAAGTGTCCAGAAACTCCTTTCGGTTTGGACCGAAATGACTTTCTGGACACCCAAGTGTCCAGAAACTCGTTTCGGTATGGACCGAAATGACTTTCTAGACACCCAAGTTTCCAGAAACTCCTTTCGGTAAGGACCGAAATGGTATGGACCGAAATGACTTTCTGGACACCCAAGTGTCCAGAAACTCCTTTCGGTTTGGACCGAAATGACTTTCTGTTTAGTTTTAGTGTGTCCAGAAACTCCTTTCGGTTTGGACCGAAATGACTTTCTGGACACCCAAGTGTCCAGAAACTCGTTTCGGTATGGACCGAAATGACTTTATGGACACCCAAGTGTCCAGAAACTCGTTTCGGTATGGACCGAAATGACTTTCTGGACACCCAAGTGTCCAGAAACTCGTTTCGGTATGGACCGAAATGACTTTCTGGACACCCAAGTGTCCAGAAACTCGTTTCGGTATGGACCGAAATGACTTTCTGGACACCCAAGTGTACAGAAACTCGTTCCGGTATGGACCGAAATGACTTTCTGGACACCCAAGTGTCCAGAAACTCGTTTCGGTATGGACCGAAATGACTTTCTGGACACCCAAGTGTCCAGAAACTCGTTTCGGTATGGACCGAAATGACTTTCTGGACACCCAAGTGTCCAGAAACTCGTTCCGGTATGGACCGAAATGACTTTCTGGACACCCAAGTGTCCAGAAACTCGTTTCGGTATGGACCGAAATGACTTTCTGGACACCCAAGTGTCCAGAAACTCGTTTCGGTATGGACCGAAATGACTTTCTGGACACCCAAGTGTCCAGAAACTCGTTTCGGTATGGACCGAAATGACTTTCTGGACACCCAAGTGTCCAGAAACTCGTTTCGGTATGGACCGAAATGACTTTCTGGACACCCAAGTGTCCAGAAACTCGTTTCGGTATGGACCGAAATGACTTTCTGGACACCCAAGTGTCCAGAAACTCGTTTCGGTATGGACCGAAATGACTTTCTGGACACCCAAGTGTCCAGAAACTCGTTTCGGTATGGACGAAAGAGGACCGAAATGACTTTCTGGACACCCAAGTGTCCAGAAACTCGTTTCGGTATGGACCGAAATGACTTTCTGGACACCCAAGTGTCCAGAAACTCGTTTCGGTATGGACCGAAATGACTTTCTGGACACCCAAGTGTCCAGAAACTCGTTTCGGTATGGGCCGAAATGACTTTCTGGACACCCAAGTGTCCAGAAACTCGTTCCGGTATGGGCCGAAATGACTTTCTGGACACCCAAGTGTCCAGAAACTCGTTCCGGTATGGACCGAAATGACTTTCTGGACACCCAAGTGTCCAGAAACAGTATGGACCGAAATGACTTTCTGGACACCCAAGTGTCCAGAAACTCGTTTCGGTATGGACCGAAATGACTTTCTGGACACCCAAGTGTCCAGAAACTCGTTTCGGTATGGACCGAAATGACTTTCTGGACACCCAAGTGTCCAGAAACTCGTTTCGGTATGGACCGAAATGACTTTCTGGACACCCAAGTGTCCAGAAACTCGTTTCGGTATGGACCGAAATGACTTTCTGGACACCCAAGTGTCCAGAAACTCTTTTCGGTATGGGCCGAAATGACTTTCTGGACACCCAAGTGTCCAGAAACTCGTTTCGGTATGGACCGAAATGACTTTCTGGACACCCAAGTGTCCAGAAACTCGTTTCGGTATGGACCGAAATGACTTTCTGGACACCCAAGTGTCCAGAAACTCGTTTCGGTATGGACCGAAATGACTTTCTGGACACCCAATTGTCCAGAAACTCGTTTCGGTATGGACCGAAATGACTTTCGGGACACCCAAGTGTCCAGAAACTCGTTTCGGTATGGACCGAAATGACTTTCTGGACACCCAAGTGTCCAGATACTCGTTTCGGTATGGACCGAAATGACACCCAAGTGTCCAGAAACTCCTTTCGGTATGGACCGAAATGACTGGACACCCAAGTGTCCAGAAACTCTTTTCGGTATGGACCGAAATGACTTTCTGGACACCCAAGTGTCCAGAAACTCGTTTCGGTATGGACCGAAATGACTTTCTGGACACCCAAGTGTCCAGAAACTCGTTTCGGTATGGACCGAAATGACTCTCTGGACACAAAAGTGTCCAGAAACTCGTTTCGGTATGGACCGAAATGACTTTCTGGACACCCAAGTGTCCAGAAACTCGTTTCGGTATGGACCGAAATGACTTTCTGGACACCCAAGTGTCCAGAAACTCGTTTCGGTATGGACCGAAATGACTTTTTGGACACCCAAGTGTCCAGAAACTCGTTTCGGTATGGACCGAAATGACTTTCTGGACACCCAAGTGTCCAGAAACTCGTTTCGGTATGGACCGAAATGACTTTCTGGACACCCAAGTGTCCAGAAACTCGTTTCGGTATGGACCGAAATGACTTTCTGGACACCCAAGTGTCCAGAAACTCGTTTCGGTATGGACGAAAGAGGACCGAAATGACTTTCTGGACACCCAAGTGTCCAGAAACTCGTTTCGGTATGGACGAAAGAGGACCGAAATGACTTTCTGGACACCCAAGTGTCCAGAAACTCGTTTCGGTATGGACCGAAATGACTTTCTGGACACCCAAGTGTCCAGAAACTCGTTTCGGTAAGGACCGAAATGACTTTCTGGACACCCAAGTGTCCAGAAACTCGTTTCGGTATGGACCGAAATGACTTTCTGGACACCCAAGTGTCCAGAAACTCGTTTCGGTATGGACCGAAATGACTTTCTGGACACCCAAGTGTCCAGAAACTCGTTCCGGTATGGACCGAAACGACTTTCTGGACACCCAAGTGTCCAGAAACTCGTTTCGGTATGGACCGAAATGACTTTCTGGACACCCAAGTGTCCAGAAAATCCTTTCGGTATGGACCGAAATTGGGTGTCCAGAAAGTCATTTCGGTCCATACCGAAACGAGTTTCTGAACACTTGTGTGTCCAGAAAGTCATTTCGGTCCTCTTTCGTCCATACCGAAACGAGTTTCTGGACACTTGGGTGTCCAGAAAGTCAATTTCTGGACACTTGGGTTTCCACAGTGTCCGTCAAAGTAGTTCTTGAAACGTAAAGACGTGTTCTTTAAGTGTCCTAGTAAAGTGATAAGTAATATAGTTCAAGTTAAAGTAAAACAACAAAGGTGGTAATCAAGTGTATTTTGTAAAAAGCAATATAATAACACACATATATGCTTATATAACTAACATTTGTATAATACTACAAATTTATTTATTTAAATTTACATATTTCATCTATAAAATTTATTGCCCAATAAAAACGATAATGGTGAGGTGCGGAAACTGCGAGGAAGAAATCGCCAGCGAAAGCGAATGTGTTAGGTGCTCCTCTTGTGCCAGAAAACTGCATTTCGGCTGTACCACCATCACAGCTAGAACTTACAGGGGGATGTCCACCGAGCAGAAAAAGTCCTGGAAATGTCAATACTGTCGCACTCGTTCCGTAGCTGATCAAATTCCTCGAGAAGATAGATCTGAAGATAGAAACGAAACAAGTAGTTCTGCGGAGGTACTCAGCGCAGATGTTAAAAAAGACATCACAGAAATAAAGGAAACGCTGAAGGAATACCTGAGATCTGTGGAGTTTCTATCCAGGGGCTACGATGATATGAAGGAGACAATCAACAAAAACAATGAACTCTTGCATGCACTGACAGGACAGATAAACGATCTAAAAGAACAATGTAAACACAAAGACACAATAATATCAACAATGCAAAAACAAATTAACAGAATGGAACAAGAGATAATCAAAAACAATGTGGAAATAACGAATGTACCATACACAAGAGGTGAAAATTTAACTGAGATGGTAACCGAAGTTGCAAAAGCAGTTGGTACCGAAATCAATATCACGGATATCAATAATATCTACCGTATAAACACAAAACAGAACACAAAAGCACCGAAAATAGTGGTATCTTTCACAAATACGTTGTGCAAAGAAAAAATCTTGCATTTCGCCAAAGTAAAGGGGCCGCTATTGGTAAGAAACGCTAATTTAAAACTGAACTTCAACGAAATTAGCGAAAGTAAAAAAGCCGAAATTTTAAACAGCAAGGTTTACCTTAACGGCCAGCTTACGGCAGCGAACAAAGAACTATTATGGCAAGCGAAAACAAAAGCCAGAACCGCTGCTTGGAAATTTGTGTGGATTCGCGATGGAAAAATGTTGGCACGCAAAGACGAAGGCACAACCGTATTGCGAATCGCTGATGTCGACGATGTAAACAGAATAGCTTAAAATCGATCGCTGTCACACGTCAAAACATCATAATAAAGACATATCGTTATCATGGCTGACATCAGTGATACCAATGCAATTGAGTGTGTTCAAATGTCAACTATCGATTATAGGGTACATAATACGTTTACTGACATAAATAATAATGAAATGGAAAACTTAGACTTCTTATGTGTATACTTAAATATTAGATCATTGAGGAAGAATTGGGATTTGTTTCTATGTAACATTAATAAAATAATTCGCTTCGTGAAAATAATTATTTTGGTTGAAACAAATATTTGTGATGATGAAAACCGGCTTTATCAGCTGGACGGATTCAACACATAATTCATAAATCGACAAAATAGAAATGGTGGTGGGATTGCAATGTATGTAAGAAAAGAAATAGCATATGAAAGAATAGATTACGAAACAACGTATTATGAGAACATACAGATTCAAATTAAAGGAAAAAAATAATGGACCATATTAGCAATTTATCGACCACCAAAGTTGAGTGAAGCCAATTTCATAGAAGAAATGGAAAATCAAATGAACTCCATAAACAGAAGACAAAACATCATAGTAATGGGAGACATAAACATAAACATAGATGTGCAAAGAGAAGAAGAATTATTTGCAACGAGATATTTAGATATGATCAATTCTAAAGGCCTACAAAATATAGCTCTAACCAATACAAGAGTTGATCTCAACAGAGGTTCAAGTACTACTATCGATCACTGTTTAGTAAGAAGTGCGTATAATGAATTCTATGCAGCTACTGTGGAAACAAACATATCGGATCACTACACATTAATGTGTGGTGTACCAAAAAACACTAAAGACCAGAGCAAAACATTGCAAAAAACTATTCTTAGTGATAATAGAGTACACGAACAACTATCGAGGATTGACTGGAGTATTTTGGAAAATGCAACAAATGTGGATGATTACTATGAAAAGATTGTCAACATTTTCAATGGAGTTTATGAAAAATCTCGTATAAATATCAAAATAAGAAGAAGAGAAAAGCAAAATCCGTGGATGACAGTGGAAATAATGAGCCTCTGCAAGGAAAGAGATAAGCTCTACAATAAATGGAAGAACAATAGAAGGTGCATGAGTTATGAAACCCAATACAAATCTTACCGTAACTTCGTCAATAAAAGAATACAACACGTAAAATCAGAGTACTATAAAAACAGATTTGCGGAATACAGAAAAGATCCAAAGAATACCTGGAGGTTAATAAATAACATCTTAGGAAAAACGAATAGCAACATTGATGAAATAATCACTCGAAACTTCCAGTCAGAAGCAAATGCTGATAGTATAGCTAATAAATTTGCAAAAAGATTCACAGAGGAAATTAAATCCATTATCCACAGTTGTGATTTGAAAACATATCATGGTAGCAAAACAAGCGTAGCACAATCTATGTACCTAGAATACGTATCGGATGGTGAAATTGGGAATGTTATAAGCAAAATGAGTGTGAATAAGTCTCCTGGGATAGACAATATCAGGGCCAAGGACTTCAAGTACAATGCCAGTGCTTTAGTACCCGTAACTACCCAGCTTTGTAAATAAGTCGTTGGAAGAAAGACAATTCCCAAAGAAGCTCAAAATCGCATTTGTTCGACCCATCTATAAATCGGGAAAAAAAGATGATCCAGCGAACTACCTTCCGATCTCTATTCTACCAGTACTTGATAAGATAATGGAAGAAGTAATGGCTAACAGATTGCAAGACTACATTGCCAAATATAAAATAGTGAATAAGAACCAGTATGGGTTCTTGAAGAACAGAAATGTTAACCAACTTCTTAGAGAGTTTGCAAACACAATTAATACCAATCTGAATAAGAACCATCATTCGCTGGTAATCTTTATTGATCTTAAAAAGGCGTTTGACACACTTTGTCATAAAAGGATCATCAGAAAATTGGAAAAAATTGGCATTCGAGGTGGATTATTGTTTCTGGACACTTGGGTGTCCAGAAAGTCATTTCGGTCCATACCGAAACGAGTTTCTGGACACTTGGGTGTCCAGAAAGTCAATTCGGTCCATACCGAAACGAGTTTCTGGACACTTGGTTGCCCAGAAAGTCATTTCGGTCCATACCGAAACTAGTTTCTGGACACTCGGTATGGGCCGACATGACTTTCGGGACACCCCAGTGTCCCGAAACTCGTGTCGGTATGGGGGACACCCCAGTGTCCCGAAACTCGTGTCGGTATGGGCCGACATGACTTTCGGGACACCCCAGTGTCCCGAAACTTGTGTCGGTATGGGCCGACATGACTTTCTGAACACCCCAGTGTCCGGAAACTCTTTTCGGTATGGACCGAAATGACTTTCTGGACACCCAAGTGTCCAGAAACTCGTTTCGGTATGGACCGAAATGACTTTCTGGACACCCAAGTGTCCAGAAACTCTTTTCGGTATGGACCGAAATGACTTTCTGGACACCCAAGTGTCCAGAAAATCGTTTCGGTATGGACCGAAATGACTTTCTGGACAACCAAGTGTCCAGAAACTCGTTTCGGTATGGACGAAAGAGGACCGAAATGACTTTCTGAACACCCAAGTGTCCGGAAACTCTTTTCGAAATGACTTTCTGGACACCCAAGTGTCCAGAAACTCGTTTCGCTTTGGACCGAATTGACTTTCTGGACACCCAAGTGTCCAGAAACTCCTTTCGGTATGGACCGAAATGACTTTCTGGACACCCAAGTGACCAGAAACTCGTTTCGGTATGGACCGAAATGACTTTCTGGAAACCCAAGTGTCCAGAAACTCGTTTCGGTATGGACCGAAATGACTTTCTGGAAACCCAAGTGTCCAGAAACTCGTTTCGGTATGGACCGAAATGACTTTCTGGACACCCAAGTGTCCAGAAACTCGTTTCGGTATGGACCGAAATGACTTTCTGGACACCCAAGTGTCCAGAAACTCGTTTCGGTATGGACGAAAGAGGACCGAAATGACTTTCTGGACACCCAAGTGTCCAGAAACTCTTTTCGGTATGGACCGAAATGACTTTCTGAACACCCAAGTGTCCGAAAACTCTTTTCGGTATGGACCGAAATGACTTTCTGGACACCCAAGTGTCCAGAAACTCGTTTCGGCATGGACCGAAATGACTTTCTGGACACCCAAGTGTCCAGAAACTCGTTTCGGTATGGACCGAAATGACTTTTTGGACACCCAAGTCTCCAGAAACTCTTTTCGGTATGGACCGAAATGACTTTCTGAACACCCAAGTGTCCGGAAACTTGTTTCGGTATGGACCGAAATGACTTTCTGGACACCCAAGTGCCCAGAAACTCGTTTCGGTATGGACCGAAATGACTTTCTGGACACCCAAGTCAAGCAGCAGAGTTTGATAACATCTTAAGTTGGTGTCACGATAACGGACTGATTGTAAACGTAAAGAAAACCAAATTAATACATATCCGTCCTCCGCATACAGTTCGTACCCCAATTAAGATACGGTTTCACAGTTTTGACTGCTTGCACAAAAATCAAACTCCCCTGAGCCTTACGGATAATTGCACAGAATATATTGGCGCAGTAAACATATACCGATACCTTGGAGTTGAAGTGGACTACAACTTCAAGTGGGATCACCATATAAAATATTTATGCAAGCGGCTTCGACAAGCGGCTTATGCTCTTTATCATCAGAGCAACTATACCCCATTTAATGTCCTAATGCAAGCTTACTACTCATTGGTGGAGTCTGTATTGCAGTACGGAATTATTGCATGGGGAAACGCAGCGCAATATCGGATAATGGAGGTTCAGCGGGCCCAAAATAGAATATTTAGAATCCTATTGCCGGCTAAATATGGCAACAGGTATTTTGAAAATTCTATTGATGATTTGAATTTGCTAACAGTTAAAAAACTTTTTCTCTTTAATTTAATAAATGAAACTTACTCCGATCAACGTTTCAAACACCCAATTGATCACGAGGTCAACACTAGGCAAAGGGAGGAAGGTCTACTTAAAATCCCCAGGATAAATAACGCATATGGGAAACAACAACTATCCTATGCAGTTCCTTCCATCTTCAATTAACTTCCTCGTTCACTATGGAATATTCAGGCGGTGCACATCAGAAAGAAAAAAATAAAGAAATATTTATTAATGCACAACATAAATCTATGATCACATATAAACAATGATGTCTAGTTATTATACGTACCAATTCAAAACAAGAACTACTAAATAATTTTTTGTTAAATCTTAATGTTCAATCTTCTGCAGAAAAGCCTTTAGGCTTCGCAGATTCATTTTGTCCTCATTACGTTATACTTGTAATTGTCTTTAAATTCATATTGGAATCCGACTTGCATTTTACATGGACTCTCTTCTACCGCTTCAAGGTTTACTCCAGCATTGAAGGGATAACTCCATGGAAATGTAAGATGGATCATATAAATGCTTTTATACTTATACTTAAATGTTACTTGATTGGGACAATAAACTAAAACTAAAAAAAAAAGTGTCCAGAAACTCCTTTCGGTATGGACCGAAATGACTTTCTGGACACCCAAGTGTCCAGAAACTCTTTCCGGTATGGACCGAAATGACTTTCTGGACACCCAAGTGTCCAGAAACTCGTTCCGGTATGGACCGACTTTCTGGACACCCAAGTGTCCAGAAACTCGTTTCGGTATGGACCGAAATGACTTTCTGGACACCCAAGTGTCCAGAAACTCGTTTCGGTATGGACCGAAATGACTTTCTGGACACCCAAGTGTCCAGAAACTCTTTTCGGTATGGACCGAAATGACTTTCTGGACACCCAAGTGTCCAGAAACTCGTTTCGGTATGGACCGAAATGACTTTCTGGACACCCAAGTGTCCAGAAACTCGTTTCGGTATGGACCGAAATGACTTTCTGGACACCCAAGTGTCCAGAAACTCGTTTCGGTATGGACCGAAATGACTTTCTGGACACCCAAGTGTCCAGAAACTCGTTCCGGTATGGACCGAAACGACTTTCTGGACACCCAAGTGTCCAGAAACTCGTTTCGGTATGGACCGAAATGACTTTCTGGACACCCAAGTGTCCAGAAACTCCTTTCGGTATGGACCGAAATGACTTTCTGGACACCCAAGTGTCCAGAAACTCGTTTCGGTATGGACCGAAATGACTTTCTGGACACCCAAGTGTCCAGAAACTCTTTTCGGTATGGACCGAAATGACTTTCTGGACACCCAAGTGTCCAGAAACTCGTTTCGGTATGGACCGAAATGACTTTCTGGACACCCAAGTGTCCAGAAACTCTTTTCGGTATGGACCGAAATGACTTTCTGGACACCCAAGTGTAAAGAAACTCGTTTCGGTATGGATCCAAATGACTTTCTGGACACCCAAGTGTCCAGAAACTCGTTTCGGTATGGACCGAAATGACTTTCTGGACACCCAAGTGTCCAGAAACTCGTTTCAGTATGGACCGAAATGACTTTCTGGACACCCAAGTGTCCAGAAACTCCTTTCGGTATGGACCGAAATGACTTTCTGGACACCCAAGTGTCCAGAAACTCGTTTCGGTATGGACCGAAATGACTTTCTGGACACCCAAGTGTCCAGAAACTCTTTTCGGTACGGACCGAAATGACTTTCTGGACACCCAAGTGTCCAGAAACTCTTTTCGGTATGGACCGAAATGACTTTCTGGACACCCAAGTGTCCAGAAACTCCTTTCGGTATGGGCCGAAATGACTTTCTGGACACCCAAGTGTCCAGAAACTCGTTCCGGTATGGACCGAAATGACTTTCTGGACACCCAAGTGTCCAGAAACTTGTTTCGGTATGGACCGAAATGACTTTCTGGACACCCAAGTGTCCAGAAACTCGTTTCGGTATGGACCGAAATGACTTTCTGGACACCCAAGTGTCCAGAAACTCGTTTCGGTATGGACCGAAATGACACCCAAGTGTCCAGAAACAGTATGGACCGAAATGACTTTCTGGACACACAAGTGTCCAGAAACTCGTTTCGGTATGGACCGAAATGACTTTCTGGACACCCAAGTGTCCAGAAACTCGTTTCGGTATGGACCGAAATGACTTTCTGGACACCCAAGTGTCCAGAAACTCGTTTCGGTATGGACCGAAATGACTTTCTGGACACCCAAGTGTCCAGAAACTCGTTTCGGTATGGACCGAAATGACTTTCTGGACACCCAAGTGTCCAGAAACTCCTTTCGGTATGGACCGAAATGACTTTCTGGACACCCAAGTGTCCAGAAACTCGTTTCGGTATGGACCGAAATGACTTTCTCGACACCCAAGTGTCCAGAAACTCGTTTCGGTATGGACCGAAATGACTTTCTGGACACCCAAGTGTCCAGAAACTCTTTTCGGTATGGACCGAAATGACTTTCTCGACACCCAAGTGTCCAGAAACTCGTTTCGGTATGGACCGAAATGACACCCAAGTGTCCAGAAACAGTATGGACCGAAATGACTTTCTGGACACACAAGTGTCCAGAAACTCGTTTCGGTATGGACCGAAATGACTTTCTGGACACCCAAGTGTCCAGAAACTCTTTTCGGTATGGGCCGAAATGACTTTCTGGACACCCAAGTGTCCAGAAACTCGTTCCGGTATGGACCGAAATGACTTTCTGGACACCCAAGTGTCCAGAAACTCGTTTCGGTATGGACCGAAATGACTTTCTGGACACCCAAGTGTCCAGAAACTCGTTTCGGTATGGACCGAAATGACTTTCTGGACACCCAAGTGTCCAGAAACTCCTTTCGGTATGGACCGAAATGACTTTCTGGACACCCAAGTGTCCAGAAACTCGTTTCGGTATGGACCGAAATGACACCCTAGTGTCCAGAAACTCCTTTCGGTATGGACCGAAATGACTTTCTGGTGTCCAGAAACTCCTTTCGGTATGGACCGAAATGACTTTCTGGACACCCAAGTGTCCAGAAACTCGTTTCGGTATGGACCGAAATGACTTTCTGGACACCCAAGTGTCCAGAAACTCGTTTCGGTATGGACCGAAATGACTTTCTGGACACCCAAGTGTCCAGAAACTCGTTTCGGTATGGACCGAAATGACTTTTTGGACACCCAAGTGTCCAGAAACTCGTTTCGGTATGGACCGAAATGACTTTCTGGACACCCAAGTGTCCAGAAACTCGTTTCGGTATGGACCGAAATGACTTTCTGGACACCCAAGTGTCCAGAAACTCGTTTCGGTATGGACGAAAGAGGACCGAAATGACTTTCTGGACACCCAAGTGTCCAGAAACTCGTTTCGGTATGGACCGAAATGACTTTCTGGACACCCAAGTGTCCAGAAACTCCTTTCGGTATGGACCGAAATGACTTTCTGGACACCCAAGTGTCCAGAAACTCGTTTCGGTATGGACCGAAATGACTTTCTGGACACCCAAGTGTCCAGAAACTCGTTTCGGTATGGACCGAAATGACTTTCTGGACACCCAAGTGTCCAGAAGCTCGTTTCGGTATGTACCGAAATGACTTTCTGGACACCCAAGTGTCCAGAAACTCCTTTCGGTATGGACCGAAATGACTTTCTGGACACCCAAGTGTCCAGAAACTCCTTCCGGTATGGACCGAAATGACTTTCTGGACACCCAAGTGTCCAGAAACTCGTTTCGGTATGGACCGAAATGACTCTCTAGACACCCAAGTGTCCAGAAACTCGTTTCGTCCAGAAACTCCTTTCGGTATGGACCGAAATGACTTTCTGGACACCCAAGTGTCCAGAAACTCGTTTCGGTATGGACCGAAATGACTTTCTGGACACCCAAGTGTCCAGAAACTCGTTTCGGTATGGACCGAAATGACTTTCTGGACACCCAAGTGTCCAGAAACTCTTTTCGGTATGGACCGAAATGACTTTCTGGACACCCAAGTGTCCAGAAACTCGTTTCGGTATGGACCGAAATGACTTTCTCGACACCCAAGTGTCCAGAAACTCGTTTCGGTATGGACCGAAATGACTTTCTGGACACCCAAGTGTCCAGAAACTCGTTTCGGTATGGACCGAAATGACTTTCTGGACACCCAAGTGTCCAGAAACTCGTTTCGGTATGGACCGAAGTATGGAGTATGGACGAAAGAGGACCGAAATGACTTTCTGGACACCTAAGTGTCCAGAAACTCGTTTCGGTATAGACGAAAGAGGACCGAAATGACTTTCTGGACACCCAAGTGTCCAGAAACTCGTTTCGGTATGGACCGAAATGACTTTCTGGACACCCAAGTGTCCAGAAACTCGTTTCGGTATGGACCGCAATGACTTTCTGGACACCCAAGTGTCCAGAAACTCGTTTCGGTATGGACCGAAATGACTTTCTGGACACCCAAGTGTCCAGAAACTCGTTTCGGTATGGACCGAAATGACTTTCTGGACACCCAGGTGTCCAGAAACTCGATTCGGTATGGACCGAAATGACTTTCTGGACACCCAAGTGTCCAGAAACTCGTTTCGGTATGGACCGAAATGACTTTCTGGACACACAAGTGTCCAGAAACTCGTTTCGGTATGGACCGAAATGACTTTCTGGACACCCAAGTGTCCAGAAACTCGTTTCGGTATGGACCGAAATGACTTTCTGGACACCCAAGTGTCCAGAAACTCGTTTCGGTATGGACCGAAATGACTTTCTGGACACCCAAGTGTCCAGAAACTCGTTTCGGTATGGACCGAAATGACTTTCTGGACACCCAAGTGTAAAGAAACTCGTTTCGGTATGGACCGAAATGACTTTCTGGACACCCAAGTGTCCAGAAACTCGTTTCGGTATGGACCGAAATGACTTTCTGGACACCCAAGTGTAAAGAAACTCGTTTCGGTATGGACCGAAATGACTTCCTGGACACCCAAGTGTCCAGAAAGTCATTTCGGTCCATACCGAAATGAAAAACCCAAGTGTCCAGAAACTCTTTTCGGTATGGACCGAAATGACTTTCTGGACACCCAAGTGTCCAGAAACTCGTTTCGGTATGGACGAAAGAGGACCGAAATGACTTTCTGGACACCCAAGTGTCCAGAAACTCGTTTCGGTATGGACCGAAATGACTTTCTGGACACCCAAGTGTCCAGAAACTCCTTCCGGTATGGACCGAAATGACTTTCTGGACACCCAAGTGTCCAGAAACTCGTTTCGGTATGGACCGAAATGACTTTCTGGACACCCAAGTGTCCAGAAACTCCTTCCGGTATGGACCGAAATGACTTTCGGGACACCCAACCGAAATGACTTTCTGGACACCCAAGTGTCCAGAAACTCGTTTCGGTATGGACCGAAATGACTTTCTGGACACCCAAGTGTCCAGAAACTCCATTCGGTATGGACCGAAATGACTTTCTGGACACCCAAGTGTCCAGAAACTCGTTTCGGTATGGACGAAAGAGGACCGAAATGACCGGTATGGCCCGAAATGACTTTCTGGACACCCAAGTGTCCAGAAACTCTTTACGGTATGGACCGAAATGGCTTTCTGGACACCCAAGTGTTCAGAAACTCGTTTCGGTATGGACCGAAATGACTCTCTGGACACCCAAGTGTCCAGAAACTCTTTTCGGTATGGACCGAAATGACTTTCTGGACACCCAAGTGTCCAGAAACTCGTTTCGGTATGGACCGAAATGACTTTCTGGACACCCAAGTGTCCAGAAACTCTTTTCGGTATGGACCGAAATGACTTTCTGGACACCCAAGTGTCCAGAAACTCGTTTCGGTATGGACCGAAATGACTTTCTGGACACCCAAGTGTCCAGAAACTCGTTTCGGTATAGACGAAAGAGGACCGAAATGACTTTCTGGACACCCAAGTGTCCAGAAACTCTTTTCGTTATGGACCGAAATGACTTTCTGGACACCCAAGTGTCCAGAAACTCGTTTCGGCATGGACCGAAATGACTTTCTGGACAACCAAGTGTCCAGAAACTCGTTTCGGCATGGACCGAAATGACTTTCTGGACAACCAAGTGTCCAGAAACTCTTTTCGGTATGGACCGAAATGACTTTCTGGACACCCAAGTGTCCAGAAACTCGTTTCGGTATGGACGAAAGAGGACCGAAATGACTTTCTGGACACCCAAGTGTCCAGAAACTCGTTTCGGTATGGACCGAAATGACTTTCTGGACACCCAATTGTCCAGAAACTCTTTTCGGTATGGACCGAATTGACTTTCTGGACACCCAAGTGTCCAGAAACTCCTTTCGGTATGGACCGAAATGACTTTCTGGACACCCAAGTGTCCAGAAACTCTTTTCGGTATGGACCGAAATGACTATCTGGACACCCAAGTGTCCAGAAACTCTTTTCGGTATGGACCGAAATGACTTTCTGGACACCCAAGTGTCCAGAAACTCGTTTCGGTATGGACCAAAATGACTTTCTGGACAACCAAGTGTCCAGAAACTCGTTTCAGTATGGACCGAATTGACTTTCTGGACACCCAAGTGTCCAGAAACTCGTTTCGGTATGGACCGAAATGACTTTCTGGACAACCAAGTGTCCAGAAACTCGTTTCGGTATGGACCGAAATGACTTTCTGGACACCCAAGTGTCCAGAAACTCGTTTCGGCATGGACCGAAATGACTTTCTGGACAACCAAGTGTCCAGAAACTCTTTTCGGTATGGACCGAAATGACTTTCTGGACACCCAAGTGTCCAGAAACTCGTTTCGGTATGGACGAAAGAGGACCGAAATGACTTTCTGGACACCCAAGTGTCCAGAAACTCGTTTCGGTATGGACCGAAATGACTTTCTGGACACCCAAGTGTCCAGAAACTCGTTTCGGTATGGACCGAAATGACTTTCTGGACACCCAAGTGTCCAGAAACTCTTTTCGGTATGGACCGAAATGACTTTCTGGACACCCAAGTGTCCAGAAACTCGTTTCGGTATGGACCGAAATGACTTTCTGGACACCCAAGTGTCCAGAAACTCGTTTCGGTATAGACGAAAGAGGACCGAAATGACTTTCTGGACACCCAAGTGTCCAGAAACTCTTTTCGGTATGGACCGAAATGACTTTCTGGACACCCAAGTGTCCAGAAAATCGTTTCGGTATGGACCGAAATGACTTTCTGGACAACCAAGTGTCCAGAAACTCGTTTCGGTATGGACGAAAGAGGACCGAAATGACTTTCTGGACACCCAAGTGTCCAGAAACTCGTTTCGGTATGGACCGAAATGACTTTCTGGACACCCAAGAGTCCAGAAACTCGTTTCGGTATGGACCGAAATGACTTTCTGGACACCCAAGTGTCCAGAAACTCGTTTCAGTATGGACCGAAATGACTTTCTGGACACCCAAGTGTCCAGAAACTCTTTTCGGTATGGACCGAATTGACTTTCTGGACACCCAATTGTCCAAGTGTCCAGAAACTCGTTTCGGTATGGACCGAATTGACTTTCTGGACACCCAAGTGTCCAGAAACTCGTTTCGGTATGGACCGAATTGACTTTCTGGACACCCAAGTGTCCAGAAACTCGTTTCGGTATGGACCGAAATGACTTTCTGGACACCCAAGTGTCCAGAATCTCTTTTCGGTATGGACCGAAATGACTTTCTGGACACCCAAGTGTCCAAAAACTCGTTTCGGTATGGACCGAAATAACTTTCTGGACAACCAAGTGTCCAGAAACTCGTTTCAGTATGGACCGAAATGTTTTTCTGGACACCCAAGTGTCCAGAAACTCTTTTCGGTATGGACCGAAATGACTTTCTGGACAACCAAGTGTCCAGAAACTCGTTTCGGTATGGACCGAAATGACTTTCTGGACAACCAAGTGTCCAGAAACTCGTTTCGGTATGGACCGAAATGACTTTCTGGACACCCAAGTGTCCAGAAACTCTTTTCGGTATGGACCGAAATGACTTTCTGGACACCCAAGTGTCCAGATAATCGTTTCGGTATGGACCGAAATGACTTTCTGGACAACCAAGTGTCCAGAAACTCGTTTCGGTATGGACGAAAGAGGACCGAAATGACTTTCTGGACACCCAAGTGTCCAGAAACTCGTTTCGGTATGGACGAAAGAGGACCGACACCCAAGTCTCCAGAAACTCGTTTCGGTATGGACCGAAATGACTTTCTGGACACCCAAGTGTCCAGAAGCTCGTTTCGGTACGGACGAAAGAGGACCGAAATGACTTTCTGGACACCCAAGTGTCCAGAAACTCTTTTCGGTATGGGCCGAAATGACTTTCTGGACACAAAAGTGTCCAGAAACTCGTTTCAGTATGGACCGAAATGTTTTTCTGGACACCCAAGTGTCCAGAAACTCTTTTCGGTATGGACCGAAATGACTTTCTGGACAACCAAGTGTCCAGAAACTCGTTTCGGTATGGACCGAAATGACTTTCTGGACAACCAAGTGTCCAGAAACTCGTTTCGGTATGGACCGAAATGACTTTCTGGACACCCAAGTGTCCAGAAACTCTTTTCGGTATGGACCGAAATGACTTTCTGGACACCCAAGTGTCCAGATAATCGTTTCGGTATGGACCGAAATGACTTTCTGGACAACCAAGTGTCCAGAAACTCGTTTCGGTATGGACGAAAGAGGACCGAAATGACTTTCTGGACACCCAAGTGTCCAGAAACTCGTTTCGGTATGGACGAAAGAGGACCGACACCCAAGTCTCCAGAAACTCGTTTCGGTATGGACCGAAATGACTTTCTGGACACCCAAGTGTCCAGTAACTCTTTTCGGTATGGACCGAAATGACTTTCTGGACACCCAAGTGTCCAGAAACTCTTTTCGGTATGGACCGAAATGACTTTCTGGACACCTAAGTGTCCAGAAACTCGTTTCGGTATGGACCGAATTGACTTTCTGGACACCCAAGTGTCCAGAAACTCTTTGCGGTATGGACCGAAATGACTTTCTGAACACCCCAGTGTCCGGAAACTCTTTTCGGTATGGACCGAAATGACTTTCTGGACACCCAAGTGTCCAGAAACTCGTTTCGGTATGGACCGAAATGACTTTCTGGACACCCAAGTGTCCAGAAACTCTTTTCGGTATGGACCGAAATGACTTTCTGGACACCCAAGTGTCCAGAAAATCGTTTCGGTATGGACCGAAATGACTTTCTGGACAACCAAGTGTCCAGAAACTCGTTTCGGTATGGACGAAAGAGGACCGAAATGACTTTCTGAACACCCAAGTGTCCGGAAACTCTTTTCGAAATGACTTTCTGGACACCCAAGTGTCCAGAAACTCGTTTCGCTTTGGACCGAATTGACTTTCTGGACACCCAAGTGTCCAGAAACTCCTTTCGGTATGGACCGAAATGACTTTCTGGACACCCAAGTGACCAGAAACTCGTTTCGGTATGGACCGAAATGACTTTCTGGAAACCCAAGTGTCCAGAAACTCGTTTCGGTATGGACCGAAATGACTTTCTGGAAACCCAAGTGTCCAGAAACTCGTTTCGGTATGGACCGAAATGACTTTCTGGACACCCAAGTGTCCAGAAACTCGTTTCGGTATGGACCGAAATGACTTTCTGGACACCCAAGTGTCCAGAAACTCGTTTCGGTATGGACGAAAGAGGACCGAAATGACTTTCTGGACACCCAAGTGTCCAGAAACTCTTTTCGGTATGGACCGAAATGACTTTCTGAACACCCAAGTGTCCGAAAACTCTTTTCGGTATGGACCGAAATGACTTTCTGGACACCCAAGTGTCCAGAAACTCGTTTCGGCATGGACCGAAATGACTTTCTGGACACCCAAGTGTCCAGAAACTCGTTTCGGTATGGACCGAAATGACTTTTTGGACACCCAAGTCTCCAGAAACTCTTTTCGGCATGGACCGAAATGACTTTCTGGACACCCAAGTGTCCAGAAACTCGTTTCGGTATGGACCGAAATGACTTTTTGGACACCCAAGTCTCCAGAAACTCTTTTCGGTATGGACCGAAATGACTTTCTGAACACCCAAGTGTCCGGAAACTTGTTTCGGTATGGACCGAAATGACTTTCTGGACACCCAAGTGCCCAGAAACTCGTTTCGGTATGGACCGAAATGACTTTCTGGACACCCAAGTCAAGCAGCAGAGTTTGATAACATCTTAAGTTGGTGTCACGATAACGGACTGATTGTAAACGTAAAGAAAACCAAATTAATACATATCCGTCCTCCGCATACAGTTCGTACCCCAATTAAGATACGGTTTCACAGTTTTGACTGCTTGCACAAAAATCAAACTCCCCTGAGCCTTACGGATAATTGCACAGAATATATTGGCGCAGTAAACATATACCGATACCTTGGAGTTGAAGTGGACTACAACTTCAAGTGGGATCACCATATAAAATATTTATGCAAGCGGCTTCGACAAGCGGCTTATGCTCTTTATCATCAGAGCAACTATACCCCATTTAATGTCCTAATGCAAGCTTACTACTCATTGGTGGAGTCTGTATTGCAGTACGGAATTATTGCATGGGGAAACGCAGCGCAATATCGGATAATGGAGGTTCAGCGGGCCCAAAATAGAATATTTAGAATCCTATTGCGGGCTAAATATGGCAACAGGTATTTTGAAAATTCTATTGATGATTTGAATTTGCTAACAGTTAAAAAACTTTTTCTCTTTAATTTAATAAATGAAACTTACTCCGATCAACGTTTCAAACACCCAATTGATCACGAGGTCAACACGAGGCAGAGGGCGGAAGGTCTACTTAAAATCCCCATAACGCATATGGGAAACAACAACTATCCTATGCAGTTCCTTCCATCTTCAATTAACTTCCTCGTTCACTATGGAATATTCAGGCGGTGCACATCAGAAAGAAAAAAATAAAGAAATACTTATTAATGCACAACATAAATCTATGATCGTATATAAACAATGATGTCTAGTTATTATACGTACCAATTCAAAACAAGAACTACTTAATAATTTTTTTTTTGTTAAATCTTAATGTTCAATCTTCTGCAGAAAAGCCTTTAGGCTTCGCAGATTCATATTGTCCTCATTACGTTATACTTGTAATTGTCTTTAAATTCATATTGAAATCCGACTTGCATTTTACATGGACTCTCTTCTACCGCTTCAAGGTTGACTCCAGCATTGAAGGGATAACTCCATGGAAATGTAAGAAGGAACATATAAATGCTTTTATACTTGTATTTAAATGTTACTTGATTGGGACAATAAACTAAACTAAAAACTAAAATGCTGTAAAAAAAGTCATTTCGGTCCATACCGAAACGACTTTCTGGACAGAAAGTCATTTCGGTACATACCGAAATGAGTTTCTGGACACTGGGGTGACCGGAAAGGACACTGGGGTGTCCAGAAAGTCATTGCGGTCCATTGCGGACACGAGTCGTGAGCATATTGGCTACAGGTGTGTTAGTTGTTTGCCCCTTTGCGATGATTTTTTAGCTATTATCTTTTTGGCAACACTGGTTTAAACAGCTGACGCAAGTTTCGTTCTTTGGTTCACTGTCAAACATCTTCAGTTTGGTCTATAATTTAAATATGAATCGTCTTACAAACGAACAACGCTTGCAAATTATTGGATTTTATTATCAAAATGCGGGCTCTGTTAAGAAAGTTCATCGCGCGCTTCTTCTATTTTATGGTCAGTTTAATCGAAGCTCATTTTTGGCTCAATGGAAATAAGCAGAATTGTCGATTTTAGAGTGAATATCAGCCAGAAGCATTACAAGAGCATTATTCGTGAGATACCGGCCGAAATGTTGGAAAGTGTATGCCAAAATTGGACTAAGCGGATGGACCATTTGAGGCACAGTCAAAGTCAACATTTGCATGAAATAATCTTCAAACATTAAATTATATAGACCGTACTATCGATTCAAATAAAGATTTCATGTTTCTGTCTGAATTTTATGTGTTTCTTTTGGAGAATTTGATGAACTCCTGCGATCTCTTTCGCTGGGAATTAAGTTGGCTTGTGCAAGACCGCATATCTCAAAATGTTCCTGACCGATTGACTCTCCAGAGACACGGAAGTGTTTTATTGTTCGGTGAGTAAAACAAATGTCCGCTATACTCCACACTGAAACCACATTACAGTGAGTTCAACTTTTCGCTCTGAAGTGGAGCCAACCAAACTTTTATGCTGAAACCGAACTAAATTTGGAAATGTCGTAGCCGGCGGGAATTAAAAATTCAAAATGAAGTCGACGCATATACTCATCATGCTAACACAATGTTGGTATTTACACCGAAAAGTTCAGCACCGGGTGAACAGTTAAGAACGATAGTTCAATAAAATTAAATAAATAACAAAATTCAACTTTTCCGTAGTGCGACGAATTGCTTGCACACTGAAGCCATTTTATTGACCGACGTATTCAAATGTGGCATGAAGAAATTGAATTAGTTCACGGGCTGGCATGTGGCATCATCCATTTCGGTAGAGAGAACTGTGTTATCAAATAAAAATCTCTATTCCGACCATTCTTATGTATAAAGCAGAAAATGTATGTGTCTGACCCACAAATGCTCCGAAACTACACGTCGTGGCTCTGAAATTTTCAGCGAAAATCGTTCTAAAATGTAGATGCTGAATTTCTGACTATTTACAAGTCGGTACGACATACAGTTCGAACGTTACGAGCCTTTTATGTCCATATATTGACCATATATGCATGTGTACACAAATATGGCTGCTTGTATATGCCCACTATGTGTGTACCCAAGAGCAGACACAATGTTTCACTTCTCTGCTTCGAGGAGGATTTTTTAACAAAACCATTAAATTGTGCTGAAATTATATACAAAACAAATTGTCGAGCTAGACTAATCACATACTGTGTCACAGCGTAGGCTACTTTTGTCTTGGTTCATGAAGTTTGACTTGAATTCGCACAACAATCCCAAAGTTGGGGTTTCCAAGAACTTTTTTATGCGTCGCCTGATATCCCTCCACGTTGTGTGTTTTTGTCACTCCAGAGCAGTCGGAAAAAAAAAACCGTTTTTGCCTTCCGTTTTGCTGCAGCACACATTCAAATTTCTACTTCAACATGTATGCACCCACCACCCATCAATAGCAAAAGAAAATTCAAATTCGTATCCGAGTTTTCTTTTAAAGTTTGCGTTCGCCATAACCATTACTAAGTAACGAGAACAGTCCATAATTTTAACTGGGCTGGACTTGACTGGCTTGCTTCTCACACGGTCAACCGTGCTTGGCAATGTCGAGGGCAAAGGATCCAGGGCAATTATACATTCTCGCTGAAGATGTTTTAGAAACAAGAAATGTGATCTACAAACTAAAATATTAGACATTTTAATTTTCTTGGCATTTTACTATTTTAAAAACAGTTCTCCCAGATATGTATTTTGAAGAACTATACTTTCAATGCAATCAAAATATCGGCTGCAGAAACAAACCCGGGCATAGCCGGTTACAAAATCTATTTTTTTATAAAATGCATTGCTCTCACTCATTACTCACGTCGTCGCTTAGTGCGACGCTCAATGTTTGCTAGCCCCAAGCTATCAGCTATCAAACTACTACCCAAAGGGCGGTAAATGTAAACCTTGCTTTAATTTTATCACACCCTTTATATGAAGGTAGCGTTGTCAGGAATTATAAAAATACAGCAGGAAAAACATAATCAGATAATAAATTCTATTTTAATTTTCTTTTCAAATTATACGTGACAGATTCAAGTTATGCATCACAAAATACAAGTAACGCTCAATATAGGTGCATTGCGAACTTTTGCGCTGTTGAGCATGTTAAGTGTGTCGCTCTTTTAACCTTATCACAATCCCATTCTCAGACCTGAGGGTAAGTGCCGTTGACAAGATAGGATCATATGTACTTGCTGGCTCCTTGGGTTCGTATCCATCCGTGGATTCTAGTCCGTCAGTAGGTGGCAGGATCTTGAATGTTCGAATAATTTTCGAGACTACAGACTTCATTTCTATTTGAGCGAATTTTTGACCTGCCAATATGGACGATTTCATTAGTGTGCAAAACCCACCAAATTGCAAAATACATACCTACGCAATTCCTTGGTCCCGCACTGAAGGGAACATATTCAAATGGACTTGATTTCACTTGATGGTCTGGATTAAATCGTTCCGGGTCAAATTTATATGGATCCGGGAAATACTTCTCATTATAGCCCATAGACATAATTAGAATATTGACTGTGGTATTTTGCGGAATAATAACTCCATCTGAAATGCGGATTGAAAGTTATTCATTTTTACATGATACACGGACATGATTAAGAGCATACTTAAGTCAAAAGGTTTCTCAATACATCGACCTACAAACGGCACACTGGGATATAAACGCTGCGATTCCTTGAGAACCATATCTAAGTACTTCATGTCCTGGATGTCTGCGTATGATGGTGGACGCGATAAATCCCCATCGAAAATATTCAATTGTTCTTTGAAAACCTTTTCCTAAAGGAGACACACATTTAAAGAAAACAAAATGTACGCAGGGGTATATTTACCTGCACATCTTGATGTCTGGACAATAAAAATACGGCGAATGAAATCCCCGATGCAGTTGTATCGTGACCCTTAAAAGACGTTTTATTATTCAGACACATTCAGTGACAGTAAAAAGTACTCACCGCAAACATGAAATTGGACACTTCTTCGTAGATTGCCTGCACTGTTAACGGCTGACCGTCGATAGTTGATGTAAGAAGTGTGTCCAAGAACACATGCTTTTGACGAATATTGGCTTCTTCATCTGCATCCTCAATCCCTCCTTTTTTGTTTGCATCATGTTGCATAGATTCGCGGCGTTTCGAAATAATCTTTCACATAGAGGATGAAAAATATGCATGTTCAACCAATTCATGTGAAGGAGAGTAATTTTTCCATTAAATTAATTTCTATAAATTTCTTCGTTCTTATAGGAACTGGCACGTAGAACCACGCTGACTCAGACACTACCGATACTGCTCTGCAGTATAACCAAAACTAATTGACTGACCAATTAATTAAAACAAATTGACTGGCAAATATAATCAACCGTATCCATTCCGTCAAGTACTACAACGTCAACAGATGCTTTGACGCAGCTCAAGTAAAGGCTCCGCAACATAGAATACTTAACTTGCGTCAGCGTCAGCGATACTTTGACCAACGGTGACGCGACGGATGTAATTGCTCAACATGTAGCTTTTCTCTCCCCGTCAGCATTGACAATCGTCACATTATGACATTTTTGCATTTCAATAGAATTTCAATTTCAAATTAAAGTCTGGGAGTTGGTTTTCGTCGAAGCAAAGTTCAAAATCCATGAAAATGTAAACAATTATTTGTAATTGAGTATTTATAATAAAACAGATTTTCTTTGTGCAGTAATAATCAAAACCACTTGAATTTTCAATTGTAACTTGAGGCTGGCAAATGCAATCAGCTGTGCGTTGAAGTATTCATTGTGTCATCCCCTTGCGTTGGGTACTTCACCGTGAACGAATGCTTTGACGCTACTCCTACGTGTGCCGGAGCCTTCAGTTATTCTATGTGTCGAAGCTTTAAAGCAAATACGAAAAAAGAGCTAAAGCTTAACCAAAATTTGAAACGATCTCTGTAAGGTCCCTTTTACACGGTAAAATTTCGTCAAATTTCAACGCATCAAATGGCAGGTTTTATGACAAGGAAGTGAATCGTGCGGGAAGCTCCCGCTCCTCATGAGTGCGGAAAATGTATCACCTTTCTTGTGAGCTTTCGTAATTTTACTCTGTACATCAGATAACTTTTGCGCTTTTACTTTTTTCATTGTATTTTTATTCTCAGCTTTGGGTATTGGATGCATGAAACGCATGTGTGAGAAAATGATAACGTGTGTGGAACTCATATGCAATCAAATTTGAATTTGACAGTGTGAAAGCATGATCCAATTATATGCGATAAATGACTGCAATTGATTGACAGCGTAAAAGGGGCCTACCCAACATATATGGGGCAGCAACTGCAATTTTCGAATTATGCATTACCTACAATTAAATGCTTTATTCTCAGTGGCTCGGTACTCAACACAGTTGCAGTTTGAACTTTCCAGCCATGTCCTTTGGAAATGAGCGGCAATCGGATACAATCAATATCCGATTAATGAACCATGGCCGCGTTGAGTACGATTTGATCACGAAGATCGGCGTGGTTCTATGTGTCAACAGCCATAACGTATCTGTGGATTTAATGTATTCGTCAAAGTATCTCCCATGTGCCTTTCATATGTTCTCATCGTTGGGTATCGGAAGCTTATAACGCATGTTTGAGTTAGAGGCAACATGTGCATGGGAAAGAGAGAGAAACATATGATATCTGCATGGTACGACTTCTCAAGGTAAATGGCGAATCGAAATGTGAAATGTGTTGAAAATCATAATTATTACATTGCAAATACTCTAAGTCAATGAACATGGTGTGCGCAACTGGGGCGGCTGGAGAAAGAACTTGCTGGCTGGAGAGTCTTATTGGTGGGGGCCCAGGTCCACCCCAGACTGTAGCGCCAAACAAAGAAGAAGAAGAAATACTGTTCATCCAATGTTGCAAATCCACTCGTGAGAGAACAGTAACACGCACAGCACGAGTGGTTGCTGAGAAGCTAGGACCTGGCCTTCTAGGCCACCAATATTATATTATTATTGGGCAAACTTCAGCCAACACCTATCACACTTTCTAGCTCAATTATATGTTGCCTACTGTAGACACTGAACAAGACACTTTGTCGGGTACAAGAGATGATACATGGTTCTTCAAAGAACCTCCCAGGCAAAGGCCCTGGAATATATATTGAAGTATATTTCAGAACAAGTAGCTGTTACATTTACAACACATCAGTAGCTGCTAACCGTGTAATCGCATCAAAGCAAATTGCAGAAGAAGAAGTGGAGAAACGATATAAGGAGGTGCTTGCAGTGACTCTGAAATCTACCAAAGACTTTCAAATCAATTCACGTGGCAGCGTCATGGACTATAAGAGCATTCTTAATCCCAACCCCGCTCGAGATCTCATCATGCACTTCTGAGATTGTCACATATCGCTGAATGCGCCCTTATATTCGCTACTTCAACAACGTCGAGTTAAACGCGATTTTGAACAAAGCAAAAATTAATAAATACTTACATCAACAGTGAAATCCTTCAACGTGTTCAGATAATTTTTGTAATTCTTATATTCCGGTGCAAACTGAAACAAGAACGGATGTGCCTTCCATGCGCTAAATGCACGCATTTGGATAGCGCAGCACACGCTGTAAATTAAATGATTAGAGAAACGATTTGAAAATAATGCACACGATTCAGCGTACTATTCGAATGCCTTCACAATCTTCGAGTCGTTGTTGTCCATTGCATTGATACTTACTCCCATTGCTGTATCTGTGAACAAGAAAGCTATAAATTGACACCGGATACGATTCATTTTTTATCCTTGTTACCAACCACAAATCACGTCCAGTGTAAAATAAGACACTAATTTCTGAAAATCAATGATGCGTTCATCCTTGGATTCTCTCTGCAGTATTTCGACAAATCTCGTTGAATGCTTATTCATCACCTCGAGAAAGTCAACCAGGATCTTAAAATGGAACGATGGGGTGATTATTTTCCGGTGGCTGTGCCACAGTTCTCCGTGGCTAGTCAAAAGACTCTGTCCCAGCCATGGATGTAGTAAGTCGTAGAGGATGGATTTTTTTAAAGTGTGTTTATTCGTAAGTATGACCTAAAGTTAAATGAGAAAATGTAGTAGACACGTTTTTGTTTTGTTTTACCGGATTTTATCAAGCACCTCAACATCGTTTGGATTTGATATAAATATCTGCGCTTGTAGTCCAACCCAAACCCGAAATTTGTCTTGCCCGTACTGGCGCCACCATTTCAGCAGGGACATCAAAATGGCTACAATTATTCATTTCTTGTTTTATTGAAACATTTATAAATGGATAATAATAATGAATACATTGCCGACATTTCATCAACATAATTGTTACCTAGTCTTGTGATATAAATTGAAAACTAACACAAAAGCCGATGTTTGATGAAAACGACCAAAGGATGGACTATTATTTTCATTTAATCATTCACACATCATGCAGAATTGGATTGCAGCGATATCTTCTGATTTTGTCGTTTCTCCTGTCTGACTAAGTCTGACAAAGTGAAATCGACTGTTTCCTGTTCCCAGACAAATTTTGGGACATGTCTCCTGTTTCTTTATATTTTTAATCAAAAGCACAACTCGCACGACTCTACGAGTACTCAAGTACATGATCAACAATGCAATCCCATAATAGCATAATATCCAATAGCACTGTGTTGATTATGCTGTGTCTGCTTAGTTACGTAAACTCAATGTCGTTAGACATTGTTAGGTATACATTTATTGTTTACGTATTCCACACCCAATTTCTTGTCAGGTCAAATATATGAAAGAAAGCAAGGTGTGAGCAGAAGTTAAGGAAGGAATGGCTAGAGGATCCTCTTTTAAAAAATTTGTTAAACTACTTGTTGATTTTTACTTGCGGCAACTCCGTTCCACCCATCTTTCAAGTGATGTCGACCTAATGTGTACTGGATTATCGCATTATTTGGCTGGGCTTTGCGATAAATATTATTTCAAAGGAGGCAGACGGACAATGACTCCAAGCACATCAACCATAATTCTATCTTACAGAGGGTGCAACAATGAAACATTGTCGAATTCTACTGAGCTGCTGGAATCAATGAGGCCGGATTGCACGAAATATCTAATGTCAGATTACAATTGTGGCTATATTTGCTAAGTATATGCATCGTATTCGTTTGCCCGCCCACGAAAGCACCAACATTTTCAATATTTTTTCTGCAACTGACATTTGATAAAAATGCATTTTTAATTAGTAAGTTAGTAAGTTAGTAAGAGTTAAGTAAGACATGATGATTATTATTTGTTGCTCGGTGGTCTTTTAAAAAGTGTTCGAAAAGGAGTCCTATTTAAAATTCATTCTAGGTATCTTGAAACAAAAAATCACCCCAATTTGTAGAGCACACTTTATCGTGCTACTTTATCACAACTAGAGATCCGACGGGTTTTTTTGACAAAACATATCTGCTCATCCTTACTGAATTCTATGTTATCTGTTTTGGAACTTTCAGTAATAACACAACTCAGCACATAATCTCATGCTTTTATGGAAGTTCATTCTAACGGTCACTGATATTCTGTGACCACGATCAGTACTAGTTTTGCTTTTAAACTGAACATACCATGAGGATTATTTCCAATTTGATGTCCATTTCCTATCAGTGGAAGTGCTGGTGGTCCTGGAAATTTATTTATCGCTCTTTGATATTCCCCGAAGAAGAACTGATATAAAATAAGACCTACGCCGATTAAGGCTGTCACAACTATAAGCAGACACATTTCGTTGTATGCTTTCAAAACGAGCACCTTACACTTCAAGAGAATTATTGCAACTGAGTGCTCATCAACATTTTCAGCTACACTGATTATTTGAGTTATAGAGTTGATTATTTTACAATCCGCGAGATAGGCCCCTTTTACACGTTGACATTCCGGCAATTTTCAGCGCATCAAATGAGGGGTTTGTCGGCAAGGGAGGTGAAACGTGCGGGAGGCGCACGCGTCGCATGAATGCGGAAACGTATCAGCTTTTAAGTGAGCTTTCTTTTTTTTCCTGAGCATCAGTGATCGTATCAGCTTTCGAGTGAGCTTCTGCACTTTTCCCATTTTTATTGTATCTTTATTCTCAGCTTTGAGTATCGGATTCATGAAACGCATGCGTGAGTACCCGCATTTAGAGATTTGCTTTGCTATAAATGACGACATTTGATGCGCAGAAAATTGAACGCATAAAAGGGGCCATAATCACATGGAGAAGGGTGGACATAAATGGTGGTTATTGCATAAGCAATCACTTGCTTAGTGTTTTGTTCTTGAGCTTGACATCACTGGGATCTGCGCAAAGCTGCATACATACATTTGCATGCACATTAAAAATTCTCCACGGTTGATAAGAATGAGAACGTACTTATTGTTTGTTTATTCAGTGGTCGTGGTTGATTAACCCCATAAAAAGAAATTTAATGATGTTAAATCACACGGGGTGCCAATTCTGATGACCGAAACGACAGAGTACACAATCAGCAAATGTCGTATGCAGTATTTGCATTGCTTCACGGGCTGTATGGCATGTGGCATCATCCTTTTCGCCAGCAAGAACTGCTTCAATGTTAAAAAAAGCCTATTCCGACAATATGTTATGTGTAATCTTTTATTTTCGAGTTATTGTTCAACATTATCTGAGCCGCATAATCCGCTAAAGTGGTCGATTCTCCGCCTTTGGCTCTAACTAATCATGAGCGTCAAGAGTGACTCTAATTGCGCAAGCGTAGCACATCGTCCTGGCTCTACCAAGTGGTCGCCTACTACATCTCGGAAGTCATGACGATGGGGACATTCGTGCCATGTGACCAAACCATCGATACGTGGCTTTTCCGTTCGAAGAAGCAGCTGCTCATTGTTGAGTCGCATACTGTCGTATTTCTCACCCTATCCCGGCGCGTAATTCCCGCAACAGCACGAAGAAATATCATCCCGGCAGCTGTTATTCTCGATCCTATTCTCTCGGTTAACAAATTTCATGACTAAAGTTGAGAGTTGGAATAAGAACTGAGTTTGAAACCGGTAACTCGGCGTTGACACCAAGCTCGGCCTTCGTGATTACAGATCTTCCAAGATGTTTCAAAATTTCCCTGGTTTGGCCAATCCTACAAGAAAGCTTAGTATTACTCCTCTCAGTACTCGTGAAAAGTACTCCGAGGTACTTAAACTTCTCCACCTACAACAGTGGGACTCCACATGTAGAGTTGAATTGGCGTTCTGGTCATTAACATAACATCCGATTTGTCCACGTTAACCTCCAGCACAACACATGCTGCCACAAACCTATTGAGAGCGCGCTACAATTTCATTGCAGGATGTGAGAATAACTAAGTAATCTGAAGAAAATTTGATTGAAATGTGAAATATTGCTCCCCTCGGTTGCTGTGCAACATCTAATCAACAGTCATATAATAAAAAGGAGTTGTGACATGACGCACCCTTGGCGAAGTCATACTCCAATGGTATAGACACTGAATGGCCTTCAAAAGGGGCCATCAATACCATACTTCTGCAGAACATTCCAGAGTTTACCTCGACGAACTCGGACGTATTATCTTCTTCTTCTTCTAGTGGTGCTACACACTACCCCGGTCTGGGGGCCTGAGCCTCAGCCAAACACGTTCGCGTGGTTATTCCAAATCTACAAAACAGCTGAATATCTGTTTGGCCATGAGATATGTCCTGTAGCTGGAGCAGTCTGTTTGTCCCCATTCTTGAAAAGAGGGACAATCACCCCACTTTGCTAATCGCCAGTTGTCTCACCACCGTCCCAGGCAACCTTTATGACACGAGAGAACCATAAACCTCCCACATTGCCGGATTCCATCCACACCATTAGAAATTATAAAAGTAAGCAGGCAAAACATACTCAGTCTCTATTTCAATTAGAAATTCTCTTTTCAAATTATGCGTAACAGGTTATCTCATGCATCACAAAGTACAAATAACGACCAATAAAGGTACATTGAGAACTGTTAAGTGTTTCGATCTTTCAACCTTATCACAATCCCATTCTCAGATTTGAGCGTAAGTACCGATGACAAGATAGGATCATATGTACTTGCTGGCTCCTTGGGTTCGTATCCATCCGTGGATTCTAGTCCGTCAGTAGGTGGCAGGATCTTGAATGTTCGAATAATTTTCGAGACTACGGCCTTCATTTCCATTTGAGCGAATTTTTGACCTGCCAATACAGACGATTTCATTAGTGTGCAAAACCCACCAAATTGCAAAATACATACCTACGCAATTCCTTGGTCCCGCACTGAAGGGAACATATTCAAATGGACTTGATTTCATTTGATGGTCTGGATTAAATCGTTCCGGGTCAAATTTATATGGATCCGGGAAATACTTCTCATTATAGCCCATAGACATAATTAGCAGAATGACTGTGGTGTTTTTCGGAATTAGAACTCCATCTGAAATGCAACTCAAACCAGGTTTAAGGTTTTGAATGATTACTTTGACATGATTGACCATACTTAAGTCAAAAGGTGTTTCAATATATCGACCTACAAACGGCACACTGGGATATAACCGCTGAGACTCCTTGAGAACCATATCTAAGTACTTCATGCCCTGGATGTCGGCGTATGATGGTGGACGCGATAAATCCCCATCGAAAATATTCAATTGTTCTTTGAAAACCTTTTCCTAAAGGAGACACACATTTAAACAAAACAAAATGTACGCTGGGGTATATTTACCTGTACATCTTGATGCCTTGACAATAAAAATAAGGCGAATGAAATCCCCGACGCAGTTGTGTCGTGACCCTTAAACAAAGCCTTCTTAGCAAATTCAAAGACAGGTAAAAGCTACTCACCGCAAACATGAAAGTTGACACCTCTTCGTAGATTGCCTCCACTGTCAACGGCTGACCGTCGACGGTGGACCTCAGAAGTGTGTCCAAAAAAGCATGCTTTTGACGAATATTGGTTTTTTCATCTGTATCCTCAATCCGTCCTTTTATGCTTTCATCATTTTGAATGGATTCACGCCGTTGCGAAATAATCTTTCACATAGAGGATCAAAAGTATTCAATTCAATTACAACATAATCTTTATGTAGGTGCGTAGGGGTGAGAACAGTGTTGCTACTGAAATGTGAGAAGGTCGCACAGAAAAGTGTCTCGGGAGAAAAAAAGTTGCAATTTTCCGAAAACGTTACGAATTGTAAGGTCCTTTCATGCTCAGGAGTGGGGCAGATGCGTTTTCGTATATTGGGCCTATAACTTAATTCGTGCGGTTTGCTAAGAGGGGAGTAACTTGTATTATTCCATTGGAACATGCGTTGGAAAGCTACTGTCATTGTACGTCATTTCAGTATATGTCATTCATTTGAAGCGAAAGCAACAAATTCATTTTTTTGGTCAAATATGTC
Source organism: Eristalis tenax (assembly GCA_905231855.2). Classification (NCBI taxonomy): domain Eukaryota; kingdom Metazoa; phylum Arthropoda; class Insecta; order Diptera; family Syrphidae; genus Eristalis; species Eristalis tenax. The sequence goes on from HG993125.1 coordinate 47,713,924, forward strand.
AAACTTTGTGTCAGAAAAAGCGTTTTTGCGGTGAGTCCTTCTTCATTACTTTAATATGAAGAAAACTGCTCCCGAAAGTCATCGTATTTTGGTGAAAGTTTATGGTGAACATAAACTCAGCGCTAGCTGAGCGAACGTGCCAAAGGTGGTTTGTACGATTTAAAAGTGATTTGTGAGTTGGTGATTTTGGCTTGGCCAACCAGCCAAATCAAACTCAAAGCCGAATATCCATTGCGCGAAGGTAATGCCCCGTATTTGGTGGGATCAGAAGAGTGTGCTGAATTATGAGCAACGCTACCGAACACAATTAATCCGTTTGAAGAGGACAGGAGCCAAAAAACGGAATATGCGACCAGACACGGGCAATAATTTTGCATCATGACAACGCTCAGCTATTCCGGTTAGGAACTATTTGTAAAGCAGTTGATGAGAAGTTTTACCCCACCCGCCTTATAGCCCAGACCTTTCCCTTTCTGACTACCACCTGTTCCGGTCAATGGAGAACGCCGTCACTGAAATACGGTTCACTTCAGAGCAGAATATCAAAAATTCTGCTTGGCTGCCAAGCCGGCGCAGTTCTTTTGGGATGGGATCCACAAATTGCCAGAAAGATGGGTAAAACTCATAGCTTTAGATAGGCAATACTTTCATACTATTGTACATGTTTTTCTTACATAAAAGTTCAAATTTTGAAAAAACAAAACCCCACGAATTAGGTTATATACCCAATATTAGTGTTGAATTTGTTGCTTATGAGAAACTTAATGACGTCTTTCGTGAAAGAAATATATTTCATATAAAATATTCGCCGGAATCATTTTATGATATCTCGGCCCGTCGTAAAAGGAACGAAGTTCTTATATATATCTTATATCACGGTACACTCTCATTTTTCAATAGCACTAATATAATTATGAAAATACACTTGCAATGTGGTAACGAGTGATAACGGACAACAACATGTATTTCTTTTCTGCTTCTCACTCACATTGTTTTATTTCATCCTCCTCTTTGAACTTTCTAACGCTTGTTTTTTAATTTTTATCTAATTAAATGAATTGTGTGATAACACACCAGAACTTAGCGTTGCGTCGTTAATTGGGATCAGAAAAAACCGACGTAAATCGAAACGCCGCCATGTACACATGGCATGTTTCAGGACTTAAAAGCACCCAAGACTTAAATGTTCCCATATTTTACACTCCATAACTCGATTCCATAAATCGGAAAAAATATTTGTTCCTGTAGCTCTCGACTTACGGGGGCTCGAATGTATTTAAATAATGTAATACATAAATATTTCATAAAACTGTATAAATTAGTTGAAAGTCTGTACATTTTGAAGAAGACAATTGTAAGGGCATTTAATCTCATTTAATTCGTGCCGATTTTGGTGGCGTTGTTTTTTTTTTTTTTTGAAATGTCACTGTCTTTTATCCCAAGAATTGATGGGGTCTGTCACAGATTTCGTTAATTTGAGGATTTCATCAGAAAAAATGTACATTTTCTGTGAAATAAATTGCATACAGGACAACAGACACGGAAAAGTTAGCAGACTTAGCTGTCATGTTTATTATTCTGTGTGATTGTCTTAAGAATAAAGCGGGCAGTGGCGATTCCTCTCAGTTAGCTAGTTCTGTGTGAAATGGCGTGTAACGGCGGCCTTATCTGACGGTCTGCATGGTACGACTAATTAAGGTAAATGGCGAATCGAAATGTTAAAAGTGTTAAAAATGATAATTATCACATTCCAGATACTGTCCGTCCGAGCCATTGGGAATACGCAACAAAGGACGTCCTCGAACGAGATGGTGCAAACAAGTGGAGAAGGACCTCAATCAACATGGTGTGCGCAACTGGAGGCGGCTGGAGAAAGAACTTGCTGGCTGGAGAGTCTTATTGGTGGGAGCCTAGGTCCACCCCAGACTTTAGCGCCAACAAAGAAGAAGAAGAAGAAATACTGTTCATACAATGTTGCAAATCCACTCGTGAAAGAACAGTAACACGCACAGCACGAGTGGTTGCTGAGAAGCTAGGACCTGGCCTTCTAGGCCACCAATATTATATTATTTTTGGGCAAACTTCAGCCAACACCTATCACACTTTCTAGCTCAATTATATGTTACCTACTGTAGACACTGAACAAGACACTTTGTCAGGTACAAGAGATGATAAATGGTTCTTCAAAGAACCTCCCAGGGAAATGCCCTGGAATATATATTGACGTATTTTTCAGAACAAGTAGCTTTTAGATTTGCAACACATCAAAGCAAATTGAAGAGCAGAAGAAGAAGTGGGAGAAACGATATGAGGAGGTGCTTGCAATGACTCTGAAATCTACCAAAGACTTTCAAATCAATTCACGTGGCAGCGTCATGGACTATAAAGCATTCTCAATCCAAACTCCGCTCGAGATCTCATCATGCACTTCTGAGATTGTCACATATCACTGAATGCGCCCTTATACAACGTCGAGTTAAACGCGATTTTGAACAAAGCAAAAATTAATAAATACTTACATCAACAGTGAACTCCTTCAACGTGTTCAGAGCATTTTTGTAATTCTTATATTCCGGTGCAAACTGAAACAAGAACGGATGTGCCTTCCATGCGCTAAATGCACGCATTTGGATTGTGTAGCACATGCTGTAAGTTAAATGATTAGAGAAACGATTTGAAAATAATGCACACGATTCAGCGTACTATTCGAATGCCTTCACAATCTTCGAGTCGTTGTTGTCCATTGCATTGATACTTACTCCCATTGCTGTATCTGTGAACAAGAAAGCTATAAATTGACACCGGATACGATTCATTGTTTATCCTTGTTACCAACCACAAATCACGTCCAATGTAAAATAAGACACTAATTTCTGAAAATCAATGATGCGTTCATCTTTGGATTCTCTCTGCAGTATTTGGACAAATTTCGTTGAATGCTTATTCATCACCTCGAGAAAGTCAACCAGGATCTTAAAATGGAACGATGGGGTGATTATTTTCCTGTGGCTCTGCCACAGTGCACCGTGGCTAGTCAAAAGCCCCTGTCCCAGCCATGGATGTAGTAAGTCGTAGAGGATGGATTTTCTTAAAGTGTGTTTATTCGTGAGCAAGACCTAAATTTAAAAATGTGGTTGATGGGTTTTCTCAAGCGGACTCAAGCAAGTACCTCAACATCGTTTGGATTTGATATACATATTTGTGGGTCTAGTCCAATCCAAACCCGGAATTTGTCTTGCCCGTACTGGCGCCACCATTTGAGGAGGGACATCAAAACTTCTGTAACAAATCAAATTTCTGTAAACAGTATACTTGTTACATAAAAATAATGATCATGTGTTACAATTTAAAGGACAAAACTGCTGATAGCCAAGCAGCTTATACGGCCGATCTTAACGTACGGCTTCCCAATATGGCACACCATATGTACCGGACTCACCTTCGACAGGGACCGTCAAAGACACCACAGTTACAATAGGCTTTACGACCAAGTACGCATCATCCCCCTGCAACAGTGCATGGTGACACTGTTCAGACAGCAGCTACTAGAAATTAACAACCATCCTAATCAAGAAATCAGGAACCTGGGATACACACTACCCGCACAACGCTACCTCGACGCGTTAAATCTGCTAAACGAGCAAAACTTTTCAACGACGTCGAACAATGAGCTGCATGGATTCTACCAGAGCAGCGATAGCAATCACCATCGAGGCTAAGTCGGCTACCACATCACTACCCCTTCCCAAAAGGACCACCATCGACGCACGGACTTGAACAACGAGATGTGAGCACCAGCCATTGTAGGACATAAAAAAAAACAACAAACCGACAATAATAATAAACATTAAATTAAACAAAGTACATCAGTTGGACCCCTATTGTTGAGGCAACACCCTAACCTTTGGTTTTGTAAGCTCAATTGTAAAAATAATTCTACTCAAATAAATGTTTAAATCGTTACAATTTAAATTCGTACACCTTGACGGTGAAATATTTTAAAGACTGCAAGTCTTGTGTAGTCAGGATGTACACAGTGAGGACCTCTCATTTCTGGTATTATATTGTGGAGTAGTAAATAAAAGTTTTGCTCGACCATTCCTAAAGCCAATTCTCCACTATCGGGTTCATTCCCAGTGAAGTTCTCGTTCGGAGATTGTAAGGGGGCTCTAGGTCTTCTGGGCCTTAGTAATACATTTTGTATATACAGTCACGGGAACAAATATTTTGTTCGATTTATGAAATGTTCGAGTTATGGAGTGTAAAATATTGGGAAATTTAAGTCTAAGATCTGAAGCATTTAACAAATTTTGTTCAATTTATGGCAAAATTTGTCTTATAGAGTATTTGCATTTTATCAGTAATCACCTACAGTACCGAGCAAAAGAAATCGTGTATTCGACGGGAAATGAGTACAAACTGCTGCATTAAAGTTTTGCAGAAACAATTAAGACTGGACCGTAATCACAGCTTATTATTTAACACGACTTTAAAGCCTTAGTTTTTTAAAATTGTTTCAAGTCGGTTGGAAGACAGTGATAAAATACAAGTGACTGGCTTAAGGCCCAACCAAGTAATGAAGTATGATAGAGATGTCGAACTTCTACCTGCCTTAAATGTTTGACAACCATTTTTTATATCGTTTTCTAAAGCCAAATTGACCACTCAGAGAACGGCATTTACATTATTTTGTAAATAACAGGCAAAAATGCATGAATAACTGTCAAAAATCCTCTAAAATTCCGTCAATGGACTAGGGGTCAATCAGCTGTGAAGTTGGGCATACTTCATTACTGGCCCAACCCATAGAATCCGTTGCGTGCGTTGCTTAATGTCACAAAATTGACAACTCATAAGCCCTAATGAGAGTGAGAGAGAAGTGGAATACATTGCGCCGGATAATATTGGTCGGCTGTTAACTTTTAGTGCTTTTGACAGATGTTGGACAGTTAGACATTCAATCGGGTGCTCATTATGTGTCTGCCTCCAAGATATTTTATTAATGAATTAATACGTTTTATTTTGTTTAAAATTTGTTTTGAACAATTCCTTATAATTTAGGAATTTCGAAATTTCGAATTTCTTAGATTTATGCAAAGTGAAGTTGGTCGACTGGTACAGTGACAGTTCCTTTCGATGGATTTCGGACTCGACGTACGTATTTCATTGGACACCTCTTTGCAAACCCACAATTACGAATTTGCAACGGATTTTATGGGTGTGGGCCTTTATTTCGAATACAATGTATGTCTTAACAATCGTTTTAAACAGCTATCGACTGTATGCAAGCACGGGAGATTAATAGAAAAGGTATTCTTAGAGAATTATAAGGAATATCTCTGACGACGAAGATTATAGACCGTGGGACAAGGAAACGAGTGTGGTCGAATTTGTTGATGGAACTAATGAGGCCGGATTGCGGATACTGCGTCAATATTGAGTTCTTTGGATGACTGTATTCATCGGATAGCAGCTTCTAATTTATGTGAATAAAGTCGTGGCCATATTGACTACATGCATGCTAGTCGTTTGCCCTTTTGCCCAATGCATTATCTTTCTAAACTACAGACTTGTTCTAGAAGAGAGATAAGAGCTTTCCAACACCATTGACCGAAAAGGAGTCATATTCAAAATGCATTGCCTTGATGTGCCTTGAGCTTTTGAAGCAGAAAGTCATCTCCATTTGCGGGACACATTATATAGTCTAACTTCATCACAAGATATTCGACGATTTCATTCACAATTGCTTACTTTCACTGATTCCAATTTTACTTGTTTCAACTCTAATTGTTGGACTTTGAGTAATGACACCACATTGCACATACACCTATGCTTTTATGGAAGTTCATTCTAACGGTCACCGATATTCTGTAATCGCGAGCAACACTAGTTTTGCTTTTAAACTGAACATACCATGAGGGCTACTTCCAATTTGATGTCCATTTCCTATCAGTGGAAGTGCTGGTGGTCCTGGACATTTATTTATCGCGCTTTGATATTCCCCGAAGAAGAACTGATATAAAATTAGACCTACGCCGATTAGGGCTGTCACAACTGTAAGCAGCCACATTTCTTTGTGTCCACAGGTGCTTGTAAAACGAGCACCTCACACTCCAAGAGAATTGGTGTAACTGAGCGGTCGTGCAAATTCATAGCAACTGTTGGAGTGGGAGTTGTGACGGCGCACAGCTGTCGGCAATCACTTGCTGCGTGTTTAGTTCGTGAACTTGACTTCACAACATCTTTGCGAAACTGCACACATATGCGTTGGAGATTTAACGCGGTTGATAAGAATATATACCTTTGCGTGATTGTGTGGTTGATGCTGGAAAACTAAGTATTTTACGCGTCGACAGCAAAAACTGAAAATGAAAAATGGAAGTGGTTTATTAAATAAGTTACAAAATGTACATATCATGTCAAAACTATAACCTTCGGCAGTAATTCTGCCTTCCAAAAATTCAGGTGATAATGTTTACACTGAACTCGGAACTCGTCTGCACGATTTCGCCGTCGGATGTTTGCGTTAAAGTGCAAAAAATATGTGTGCATGCATTTTGTAAAAAGTATCAAGCAATCAACGGTTGATATTGTTTTAGGTGCCATTTTTCAGTTTTTGGAGGCAATGCATAATTTACTTTTTTACGAGAGCATGGGGTTCAAGGATGTGTCAATTGTTTGTACACTGAAGAAATTCCGCAACAGCTTTGCTTGAAACAGTCGAATAGCAGTGAAGTCTAACATTAATACATCTTGCAGCAGTGGCTAAAGAGCCAGAATTAACTTTTACGATTTGAAGGGTATTTCATGTTTTTAATGCAATGCAATAAGCCTGGTTTAACAAAATGGACAATTTTTATTTTCATCCCCACCGAATCTCCATCAGCCGACTAGTCATGGCAACAGGAAATATGGAAAAATGTAAGTCTAAATGTCAGTCTAAATGTCACATTTAACAAGTCCGTCTTACAGCGGTTTGAATTTGCTCTCATCTATCTGTAATTTAATAATGTTTAGGATTTAATACATCTTTGTTTGTATGTATACAGGCTGAAAAACTGCCTTGTTACTGACAATAGGGCAAGTGTGCAATTTAGTTGACCACCACTGTATGTGTAACCTTTTGATAAATTATAGTGTCAGAGGAATAGTACCGCGGTTAACTGCGATTATCATGCATTCATGTCTCGTATTGTCTGCTTCTGTTAACATCTGTGCTTGGACTTTGAACGGACAACAAAGTTGCATGTTCAAAATGAATACATAACAAAAAATATGAATGTGTCATTAAATTACGAATTGCAGTAAAGGGTGTCTCAAAATTAACTAAAGTGTGGAATTAAAACGGAAGTTTTTTTTTTAAGAATCAATACAATCAATACTTAATTAAATTTTGAAATTTTGTGTGACCATTCTTTTCTTCCGGTTGTAAGCTTTTTGAAAGAGAAAAATTATTCGAATGGTTAAATCGCACGAACAAGGGGTGATCACCGAGAAGAGACAAGAAATGTCTCATGCTCTTGTCTAGGAGGCCGAATTTACGAATTTATGCTCCGTGATTTTCATCAGCATCATGCACAGCTTAGATATTGGCATTAGCTTAGCCAACAGATGCAGTCTCTATCCGCTCTCAATTTGATTTTATATTTTTTCAGTATTTTTCAACGGTGTGCTGTACAGATGCCAATTATTTCTAATAGTGCGTTCATTTTGGGACATCTCTTACATGTGTGATACAACATAAAGTTGTCTTTTTGACAAGGTTGAATGCGTAAAGTACTTGCGAAAAACAATTTAGATTCATACAAACTGTTTAAAAGAAGTGACGGATAACACTGAATTGAAATAATGCTCAGAACAAGGATTTCAATATCTGTGAAATTGAAGTCAGTGGCGAAACGAGGGGGGCAAGGGGGGCACAGTCCCCGGGCGGCTATTTGGGGTTGTTATTTTTCTTTTAAATGTATAACATTTACAAAACAGATCCTTTTCCAGCCCAACGAACTTATTTACAAAGTTTACCAGCAGAAATTGTAACCAAGCTTGTCTAAGCTGGCAGACTTTTCTTAGTAACAAAATAATTGATACAATTTTTTGATTAACTTCGCGTTTTTTTGATTTGTACAAGATATCGAATACAAAGTGCAGAAAAATAGGAAACTTTAAGTCGTGTTTTTAAGTGATAGTTAAATAAGCAGGTATATCATGTTATGTAGACGCGACGTGCTGGGTATAGAATATTTAATTTAAATTATGTATTACCAAAACCTACTCGTTTGCTTGAAATACCTTCTAAATAAGGAATAAATACCTGCAACGTACCTCTGCCCAGTTTGATCCATCCTGTTATTGTGAAAAATCATAGGACAATAAAAAGAAAATCTGTGTATAAAAATTTTTGTACCTGTTATTGTTCTTTTCACGTATAGAGGGAACGTACAGTTTTATGCCGACTCCGATCGGCCAATTTGAGAAGCTTTTTCTAGGCAGACAATAATTACGCATTGAGTACTGTCACTCGAAGTCAGTGACTCGAATGTGGTGGGACCATGGAAATTATGTTCCTCGTACCGGGAATCAAACCTGCGTAACGTAGGCTCAAGTATGTATAGGACGATACACCAACCCACAACGCCACGGCCGTCCACCTACTTAGTCCCAATTTATATTTTGACTTTATACTATGTCTCATGGCAATGAGTTTGTGTATGACCTATCAGTATGAAGCCCATTTTCATCGTCCTTCACGTACGTCGTCATTCACGACCACCAATTTTATTTACTGACATACATATGTGTAGGTATAACTGTTTAAAACAGAATTTTTTTAGTGCGTTAAAAAATTATTATGGGCCGCATAAATTGGGTCTGCCCCGGGAGGCCACAACCCACGCTACGCCACTGATTGAATTGAATTTGAGTGATAATTTTATGGCATATGTTTGAATGACGTAATCAGATGCTCCAATTTTTACAGCGCCTCGAATTTTGGGTTCGAGAGAAACACTAGTTGTAGTGATCATGTCTGTCTACCACTCATCGTTGATTGCAATATTTTGGCGTGAGTCTATTCATGAGGAATTGCCAAACCAAACTAACCTCAAAACAGCCGAGAACTGTCAAATCGGTTGTCACGGTAAACAACGCTGCCAAGTTAATGTCCTTCAGCTCTAAAAAATAACACACTTTACTTAACTTTTGATTTCAAATCAAACAATTTCAAAGCATTAAATAGCCAATTAGGCATTTCTGGTCAGCAGCTCAAAAATCGTGAGTGTAGTCGTTTCGTCACTCTATCCGAAATGCTTTCCATTGCAGTCCATGACGCAGAATTAAGTGATTTATTGTAAGTACAACATTCATATTCGTTTTCCGATTAATCCAAAGAATTTCATTCAAAACTGTTTCCACTCCGCGTGTTTTGGTTACCCGGGCAAAAATATTGTATGAATCTTTGAATATAACTGCAGCGTCAATGCACAAGTTAAATACACTAATTTGCTAATTAGCATTCATTTGATAGCGGAAAATGCTGTACGCAGTGGTATGTTCATTGTGTGCAAACTTCGAACGACTTGCTGTTATGAAATGGGTTCCAAAGAACTCGCAACATAAGTGGCGGGAGTATAAACAGAATAGGTAACCACACTTGTGGAATACAGTCAGTTCGGGGCTCATATAGTCTGCATAAATATGTTGAATTTAAAAACCACTAACGAGTATATTAGTCTACCGGATTCATTTTGAATTAATTGGTTTTGTTTAAATGTAAGCGGAAGTTACGTCTAGATATGTGTTGTATGGCTCGAAGAGGAAAACTTGACTAATTTTTGCGTCGAAAACACCATACATCATGGAATGTTGAGAGATAACGTTGTTCTGTTCATTGAATTCAATTCAAATTATTTCAAAGAATGATGATGCACAAGCCTTTCGTATCGATATGCGTTATGCCCGATTCAAAGATGGAACACATTAATTTCATCCGCAAGAACAAATGAGTTTATGTGTCTGCTACTATTTGGCCTGCCTTTAAAGTATTGCTTAGTGAAATGCTTCGAAGGCAATGAAACTAATTTTGGATTATGTGATACAATTGAATTATTCATGTGCATATGTACTTAAACAAACACACATGTTCCGTATGGAATTTTCTCAAACACTAGACGACATAAAACCATTCTGTTATGTGTGTTCGATTCAGAGCTGATCTAAGCATTGACCACAATGAGCCAATACATCACATCATCATGTCACATTTTTGGAATAAGATTTGGTTAAAACTTTTTTTCTTTTATTTTTGAGAATGTTTGCATGCGAGTTCTTCAAAGACTCCTGATATAAATAATTTGATTTGAATTTTTTGATTAAAGAACAGGGCCCTAGTGCACTAACCACTTATCACTTATCACTAAGCAAATAGTCAAATTTGGATTTTTTTGCTTAGTGTAATTGATAAGCGTCATGTCTGCTAAGTGATATTGATAACTGTTGCTCAGAAACAGTTTGCAGTTTTGTCGTCGCTAAGCAAAAAATTGGCAATATGAAAGCCAAGTATGTAGAACCTATGCTGATAGTTTAATTATTTATAAAATGTAGCCTCAAATCTTTGTCGCCGATTCACGCCTTAACGCATTCACCGATTTCAACCAAACTGCAGACATCTTTGCTTTTGATCCATATATGGTTTGTGTGAAGTTTGAATATAATCGGTAAACGTATGTCTGTGTTGTGCGTACGTGAATAAACACATGCATTTCAGTACATTTAGGGTTTTTTCCACACACTGGCCGTGTTTTTTTGCGTCGATATACGATATGCGTTCAATATATTCTCGGTATCGATATGAAGGAAAATGCGAATTCAATTTAAATTGTTTTTATTTTTCAATATAATCTGCCCTAACATCAATGCATTTGTTACATATTGAGATCAGCTTTTTTAAACCCTCAAAAAAATAAATGTCCTCTTTCTTTGCAAAATACCCATTTATTGTCGACTTGAGTTCTTCATCATCCGAAAATCTTTTTCCACGAAGACATTTTTTCAAATCCGGAAACAGGAAATAATCACTAGGAGCAAGGTCCGGACTATAGGGTGGGTGTTGGATTTCTTCGAAACCACAATCTCGCGCAGCAGCATTGGAAACTCGCGCCGTGTGAACAGGAGCGTTGTCATGAAGAAGCAACACACCCGCTGCGAGTTTACCCCGTCTTTTCTTTTTAATTTCCTCCCCCAAATCATGCAAAGTGGAAGCGTAGGATGTGGCGTTGATGGTTTGACCTATTTTTTTTTTTTTTTTTGTACTCAATGAGCAAGATTCCCTTTGAGTCCCAAAAAACTGTGGCCATGAGCTTCCCGGCAGACGGAGTGACTTTGAACTTCTTCGGGGGGTCTGTTCCTGTTTTATGCCACTGCATGGACTCTTGTTTGCTTTCACGGTCATAGTGGTGGACCCATGTTTTGTCACCAGTAACAATTCGATCCATAACACCGTCCGCGTTCTCACTACACATCTCCAAAAGCTCTCTACAGCATGCGAGGCGCTGTGAGCATTCGTGGCACCCACTTTGCACTGACCTTTGAAAGGTTAAGGTAGTCATGAAGAATGGTGCGAATGATACCAATTGAAAGCTTGGTGATCCAAGCTCAAGAACAAGTTTTTCGACTTCTTTGATGCTTTCTCCCGTACAATCATTAGCCGGGGCGCCGGAGCGGGGGTCGTCTTCAATGCTCTCTCTGCCTGTCTTCAACTCCCTTCACCACTTTTGCACAGTTGATAATTAAGGTACGGAACCCTGGTAAACCACCATCTCTTCATGAATAGTTTCTTGACTTTTTCTTTGCTTAGCGAGAAATTTAATTACAGCGCGATGCTCAATTTTCACCATCATCGTCTCAGTTGCCATTATGATTCTGTTTAACTAGAGATAAAACGCGAATTAATAATCACATTTATATGAAATTTTACATGAATGCACTAAAATAATAGTATTACTTGTTAAATAGGTCAATTTATATATACAACCACAGCTTCACCCCGATACCGAGAATATATTGGACGCCCCTCGTATGTATAGATACGTCATAATTTCCAAAAAAGCGATTGGCAGTTGATACATATTTTTACTTTAAGCCGAAATGAGTCTACGAAGGATTAATGCCTGAAACACAATAGTGCGTTGCTGCGTTCGACTTCAATGTTAGGGAGGGGTGCGATGACGCGCCGCGATAATCAGCTGCTCACTCTCTCTCTCTCTCAAATATCAGATAAAAAATATTGTGTCAGCTGTATTCGCTTGTGAAATGTCAAATCAAAAAATATTCTGCTCAAACAATTGTACTTTTTTTCCTCCTTGGTCCGAATTCAAATTGATTTTGTCGTTAAAATGTAGTCAGCTGTTTATCATCGCACCAATCTGTCAACATTTTTCCAACGTGTTCGATAATGACATGCGATGGTCTTACGTTTTACGATCCTCTCATCTCTCTCATACGTAGGTCGCCGCAGTATTCTGTGCATGGCCATTGAATTGTGTGCGTTGAAAGACGATACAACGCAGCAACGCACTATTGTATTACAGGCACAATGAAAGTATCCACCAATACCGGTTCCATCACAGGACTACTTACGATTTTCAAGAATTTATTTTGCAAACACTGGTTTACTCTTATGCCTTATTACACTTTATAAATCACTATTACTTTACTACAAAGTTCTTTGCTGCCTTTCAGGCTGAACTGATTAACACTTTGAACACTATAAAATCCCAAGCTGAACCTTACTACTTCATCAACTGAACTTTAATAATTCCCCAACTGAACTAACTCGCATCGACCATCGTGCCGTTTTATTTTACTTGCTGATCTTCTTTGGAGGATCAACACATCGTCATAGATATACAGTGGATTCTCCCTAAGTCGAATTTTCACGGAATACCATGATTTGTCCGAGTACGAGATAGTTTTGAAAACAAAATCCTTTAATTCCCTAACATTTAACTTGCAATTTTTTTAATCGATGTCATTAAAAACTTGCACAAAAAAACTGCATCAGCTCAGTTGAACTGCCTTGCATTGGTTTTCAACTGATTTTCGTAACCCGACTGGAATTTCGCAAAAACAAGATCATTTTTCTAGGTAGCTTTCAATTGCCTTGAAATAAAAACTGCTGTAAATCCAACAAACAACACTAGGAAAAGGATAACATTGTGCCACGCCACTACTGAATCGCCAACTTTTGCAAGGGGGTGATACAAAACAAATCACAGGAAGGAAACCAGACACACACACATTGAAACAATATTGTTTGTTATGCAAAAACAAAAAAATAAAAATATTCGACGAAGGGATGAAAAAAGAAGCTATGAATGGAGAGAATGCGTAGGAGATAGAGGGAGTTTCGACATAGATAGGTTTTGTATGGAAAATTGAGGGGAATGCTAAAATACGACGAGTTAGGGAGAGCCCGCTGCACATATATAATACATCACCTGGATATCTATCATAAAATATATATAGACAAAAAAAATTTTGCTTTGTTTGACTTCAAAAGACTGTTATTTCCAATACGTCTTGCGTTTGTTATGACAATAAACAAGGCGCAATGACAACCGTTGGGATTGTGCGGAATTGCCTTGAAAAAATCAAGCCTCTCCTACGGACCATTATTTGTATCATGTTCACGTGTAGTTAAGCTATAACGAGAACAAGATAAAAAAAGGTTTTTTTTTTCATTCTTATATTAAGCCTAGCGACGCAGACACAGGGCCCACTAGTTACTTATAATAAATAAATAATTAAAATAAAAACTACATAAAGTGTCAGAAATAAGCCCGAACCTGAAGATGGAAAAACGTCACCAATTTTAGAAATAGTGAAAGAAAAGAAGTGCAATTAGGTTTGTCCTCAGCATATTTTATTCGTATTCTTTCAAATAATGCAAAGATATGACATAGAAGTTGCTTGCTAGGATGTATTGAAAATAGCACAGGATTATCAGGATCTGTCTCCGAGAATAAATGCACCAGGAAATGGTCGATACCCGGTTTAAAAATTCGCAAAAATTCTGGAATTTCGAAGTACTCCAGTATCATGAACACCCCCTGGCTAGTTACTTACATACTTACTTATCAGGCCGACGACCCTTGGGGGTTCTGAGCCTGAGCAATTGCTGCCTTTCAAAGTAAAGCTGCTTCCAGTCATCAAGACCAAGCTGTCTTACATATGCGATTACTTGGTCTTTATACCGGAGATTAGGTCTGCCTCTCCTTCTCGAAGCAGGAGGTTCGGATTCGAAGACCGCGTTAATGTCCTTTCTCTCGATGTGGCCAAGCCAGTGTAGTCGACAGATGTTTTCATTCCGAACTACATCCACATCCTCGTACAGCACGTAAAAGTTCGCGGTTGTGTCTTCTGCTCCAATCACCTTCCTCACAGACGGGACCATATATCCGACGCAGAATTTTTCTTTCTAAGGTACCAAGAATCAGCTCTGCAGTTTTGCTTAGCGTCCAGCTTTCGGCTCCATAGAATAGGATTGGCAAAAATGAGAGTTCTCTAGAGTAAGATTTCGGTCCTTCGACTCAGGAGTATTGAGCCCAGTTGTTTCGACAAAATGAAGTAGCACCTATTGCCAAGGGCGATTCTACGTCGGAATGTCCACTGTGATGTCATTTGTGGAGTTCACGTTTGCCCCGAGGTAGACGAACTCCTTTACTACCTCGAAACTGTAGCTGTCGATCGTTTATAAATAAGGACTTTCATCAGGACCACAAACAAAAACAAAACATTAATTGCATTTTTCTCATGGCGATTGGCATAAGGTTCTTCATTAAACATTGACGCATCTATCCATAGTTCCATCGGCACATCCTGCTACTTGAGGAAAGCCGCCTTGGTTGAACAACTCAGTTGCAATGCTATGTCTGTTTTCTGGCCATCGAATTGCATTTCATTTAAAATTGCGGTAAACAACTCACTTAATTTTGCGCCATTTTTCAAAAAATTTTCTTAACTTTATTCCACTTAAATTATCGAAATATTTAATCATAATTGCTAAGCACAAAAATGTGCGTGCCACAGATATTGAAAAAGGGTCTAATTTGATTTTCTGTTTTGTGCAACACTAATTTGGAGAAATGAGCAGTATTCACTTTTCAGTACTCAAGTAAATTCCAGCATATTTTTGGCCCCTCAGAAATGAATCAAAATGTATGATAAGTTGAGGTTTGTGATAAGTTTTTGGTGCAATAAGGCCCAGGTTTCTGGCTTTTAAATTCGATAATGTCCCTACTTCCTAAGCAGAAGTGTTGTTTCTGAACCCTCTACAAAACTCCGTCATCATGGCGCCAAATTTATAGTACTCTCCCCCAATGTTGTTGGCGGTTATATTTTAGAAGATTCGAAACGTTGCCAGTATCTATTGTGTCTGCATACATTTATGTAAGGTTAGAGTGTCTGACTGCCATGGTTAGCATTCACACTTAGCGCTTTTAATAAAGCAATACAGATGACTGATACTAATGCGCATCTGTCATCCTTTAGTTCTGTCAAGTCGATGTGACAAAACCCACGAAAAGACAGAGCGCTGCATTTCCACAGAAAATGGGCGATTGTTTCTTCCCCTTCTTCATCTCAGCAGCTTTTGCAGAAGTCATTGTAGGGGATACCTAGTCTGGAGGCGTGAATATCGATGGCTCAGTACCCGGTTATAACATCAACGAGTGTTTTGAAATTCGGCCTACTCACTATTCAGTTCCTGGTCTGCAGGTGTGGATACCGATGGCCCAGTACCCGGTTACAGAAACAATGAGTGTCCTGATATTCGGGCTACTCAGTACTCAGTTCCTGGTCTGCAGGCGTGGATACCGATGACCCAGTACCCGGTTATAACATGAATGGATGTTCCGACATTTGGCCTACTCATACTGATCAGGTCTCGTGAGCGTTATGGGGCAAGAGTAGGCCATAATTCTTTTGTGACGAGGCACCAACTGATAATCTGATAAATGGTAATCGTTTCGAGCTGCAGTAGATACACTTAAGGAGCGCATTGACGGGAGGTCTCTGTCCAGAAATATAAATGCTGAAGTAGTACCCTTTCGTCAGATTCGCAACTCCCTGGGATGTCACTGTGTCCCTTCACCCACATAAGTCTTCTTCTTTACTTGGCGTTGCAGTTCGGACTCTACCTTCCTTGACAGACTCAGATCCGTATATCCTCCTTATAATCATTTCGACTGCGTGGTTGACGCCCAGCTCCCCCCCCCCCCACACACACGCCATTTTAATTGAGGTACTTCGCCACCTTGAACGCGGGCTTCCCTATTGAGTTGCCCCACAGATTCGGAGTGGAAGATCCACTGAAGTACGATGTTGAATGGTACCTAATATAACACTATTTTTTAACCAGGACAGAGCTTCCTTTAGCGCTATACTTTCTGCCTGACAAACGCTACAGTGAGCTGGCAGTGGAAATGATTATAGTTGAAAATTCATGATGTCGGTTTTCGTGGTATGGATCTGAATCTGTCAAGGAGATAGACAAGAAATTTCTGAAAACTGAGAACAAATTATGGTTCAAATTGAGTTAGTCTGATAGTCTATAGTAAAAACGTCCGGTCAAATGAGCCGTTCTGTTGGATTGATTTCTCCAAACGATTTGGGCAGACGCGGCTTTGGGTGAATATCAAAGCAGTTTCCTAGGTCAAGGCATCTGGTAGTGGACTAAACAAAATATCACCATCGTAATAAAATCATATGCAATTAACGCAACAAGTGGTCACAGCGGCGTAGTGGGAATGTGTGTCGACTCTTATGTCCAGGGCTCGATTCCTGGTACGACAAGCAATTTTCCAAGGCCCCACCTCTTTCGAATCACTGGCTACGCCCAAATGGTACAACTCTCTAGAAAAAGCATCTCAAACTTGGCCGTTCGGAGTTGGCTTAAAATTGTGGGCCCCACGGAAGTGTGTGTCTTCTGTTTGTGATGGCAAGTAGCTGGACTTTGATCGCTAGAACCCACCACTTAGTGAGAGAAAAATAGCACGCATAACACAAGTGTTTGCTGCTAGCCTTGGCGACCCCCCTATACACGTATGAACAACACGAAGTTGGTAGGTAGGTAAAAGGTCCGTCCCAGCACTGAGCGAGATATCGAAACCTTACTTCTTTCGTAGTTCCTTAGCGAATATTTTTTATTTAACCGTATTTAAAAAACGCATCAACGCATATTTATTGGTTTTTTATTTTATATAAATACATGTATGTACAACTCCTTATGTCTCTATTTTGTGCGTTTATTCCCGTTTCTTCAGTCGAATCTGTATTCCATTTTCGGACTGCAGCGTCACTCTAATGTTCAAAATAGGATCGTATTCGCTCTGAGGGACGCAATCTGTTTTAGTGTTGTCGTTTATTCCCGACGCCAGCCCATCGACGGGTGGAAGTATTTCGAAACTGGCCACGATTTTCGATATCATAGCTTTCATCTGCAGCATTGAATACTTCTCGGCTGAAAATATAATACGATTGTGTGTCATAATTCGGGTTCGCAAATACAAATATCAATGACATCCTACCAACACACCCCCGTGGACCGGCACTAAAGGGTACGCTTTTGAATGCATCAAGTCCCTGCTGCTTGTCGGCGTCCTGGAAGCGTTCCGGATTGAATTCACACGGATTTGTAAAATATTTCTCATTGTACCCCATAGCCAGGAGGCAAAGCAATATCGTCGTGTTGCCAGCGACTTTGGTTCCATCTGTCAGAGGAGACTTATACATGTGAAATGGAGAAATTCGGGGAATATATGCACGTACTTATATCGATTGATTTTCTATTAGTTCTTGCTATCACCGGGACACTTGGGTATAGACGTAGTGTTTCCCTAATAACGGCATCCAGATACGTCATGGCATGAAGCTGCGATGGGGAAGCAGTTGCTAAACGATCCGGCCCAAGGACTCTCTCTAATTCCTCGAAAACTTTCGACTGCACTTCTGGATGGCGCGAGAGCGTGTATATGGTGAACGAGATTGCAGATGCAACTGTTTGGTGACCCTGAGGCGCAATTGATTGACAAATGATGAGGCATTAATCTAATATGTCCCAACTTACAGTATACATAAAGGTGGAAATCTCTTCAAATATTTCACTGAATTTCAACGGACGCTGATCGATTTTCGCATCCAGGAGATAATCCAGAAAAGGTTTCTTCTGACTATCGCCCCCCTTCGTTGGCTTATCAAGCACAGCACGCCGTTGTTCAACAATCTGAAAATAAAAGATTCCATACATTCAATTCCGTGTCAGCACATTCTATGCAAATGTTATTACCTGGCGTATATTTTTCTTAAGGGTCCTTAAGCTATACCGCTGCTTCCAGTAGTATGGGCTGAGATAAAACAACGACTGAAAGCGTTTAACAATGCTGAACGTCCTTTCGTGAATCACTTCGCAGAGGCTGAAGAGAAAGATAGATAGACTTTGTAATAAGGTGAAAATCATTGAATAATAAGCAGCGTACTTCCAAATGGCTTTGTGGATGTCGGTCTCTTCGCCATCCAATGTATGACTCGGTACCCCTGTTGCGTTTTCTGCAATTTAAATGTTCTTTCGAAATGTCAGTGCTTCTTCGTTTCACACTCAAAGAATCTAACCGTGAATGATGTCCAGGGCGCATTTGTGAACTAAATCCTGCACGTCGAATCTCTCCTCAGTCTGTGCATAGCTTCCACATTTTTGTACGAGTTTGTTGCTGGTCTCATTAACCACGTCCATGTATCCTAATACGGAAGACATCTCAAAGGCGGGCAGGATAATTTTCCGATGCTTTAGCCATCTGGCACCGCACGCTGTCAGCAGACCATCCCCCAACCATGGCCGAATGTACTTGTAAAGGTCAAACTTGTTGATGACCGTATTGCTGGAGAGTATTGTCTGTGAAACTATTAGTGCAATCATATGTTTCGGAATACCCAACGGATGCACGTACCTTGATTTCAACTGGGTCGCTAAGAATGACATGATACTGAAAGAATACCAACGAGCGAAATCCTTGGAATTCGTATTTCCGGCAGTATTGAAGTAGTTTCTTTGGGTACTCTGGACGAAGAAATAATAAAATGTGTGGGAAATAGAAAAGTGGCAGACAGAGAGTTGATGATATGATTTTGGTCAAGCTGGCTGAGTTTTGAAACAGCTTAGTTGATCTGTATTCAGAAAGGTCGGGCTTGGTGTCAAAGACAAGGCCGCGGTCTTAAGCTACATTCTTACTCCAGCTCTAACTGAAATTTGGGTAACGACCGAAAGAATGCAAGCTGCTGAGATGAGATTTCTTCGTGCTGTTATGCGAATTACTCGCCGGGTTGGGTTCAGAAACACGGTAGCGCGCGAGGGACTCAACATTGAGGAGCTGCTTCTTCGAACGAAAAGAGCTATGGTCTGGTCACATGGCACAAATGCCACCATCATCATGACTCGCATCAGGTAGGCGACCGCTTGGCAGACGAGGCGGACGACGTGGTTCGACCAAATCGAAAAACTCGCCTGGTTACGCTTGGGCATACCTCCTGATGAGTTAGAGTCGATGACGGAGGATCGAGTTGCCTGATCTCTAGTGGTTTACACCTGCGAGTGGATCATGCGGGTCAGAAGATGATGGTGATCTGGAAACAGGGAATATATGCCCTTTAGTTCTTGGATGACAATTTGTCAACCAAACTTGGATACGGATAATGTTGATGCAAATGAGTAAAAATCCATACCATTGAAAAACCACATAAACCACACAAGTTTCTGTGTTGTGCAACTAAAGAAATGAAACAAAGAAAAACTCGATGACCAAATCTCGCACCTCGCACACACGTGAAAAGTCACTTGTCACTCGGTTGAACTTTCTCACTGCGTGAAAAAGCAAACAGTGCATTCATCGGGGTTACCGACAACACCTTACAGTTTGCACTACACCTGAAGGGTGTAGTGGACTTGGACCCCAAGTCAAGGAAAACATGTGGTTTCACATCTCACACATCACGACCCATTCTGTTCCAGAGATATTTCGACCTCTCTCTCCTAGATGACACCAAGATCGTAAGACTTGTTGCAAAATCCGAAATTGCTTGACACCTTACCAAGGAATATTCGTCTAGAAAAATGCAGGTTTCTTATCGCCCAAGGATTTATTATTCTTCGT
Organism: Eristalis tenax; assembly: GCA_905231855.2. Lineage (NCBI taxonomy): Eukaryota > Metazoa > Arthropoda > Insecta > Diptera > Syrphidae > Eristalis > Eristalis tenax. Next base: position 47,734,122 of record HG993125.1, read on the forward strand.
CACGCAAAAAAGAAACAAATGGCAACGCGGAAGAAAAGAGAGAGAAGTAGAAAGAGAAAACGAAGAAGTGCCGGCATTCTGATGGTGACTTTGAATCAAGATAGTCGAAGTGAGGAAGTGGAAAATATAAAGATTAAAGTGTATTAAATCTTTAATTTATTAATCCATTGAAATATGAAAATACGAATAAATAAACGTCTTCTAGAGAATGAGGAAGAAACAAAGCCTGAGATCTGAGCAAGAATGATCCCAACGAAGATTCAGCTGGTAAACATATTACCCAGTTGCGTATAAATATTGAAATGCCAATTCAATTTTTAAAAATGCTCATCCAGCGGTGACGAACTCACTTAGCATTTACAGGTGGAAAATACACAGAAATGCTACTTCAATACGCCCCAGACTTGTGAGTATGTCCCAAACAGGGCAGCGTTTGTACGTCACTGACTATACAAACGCTGCCCGGCTTGCCAGCCAGACTGCGCAAAATGTTTCTCAATCCATAGGTGATAAATAAGCCATACAATGAAATAATTTGTGTCTAACATTTGAACTTTTTTCTTTCGGGCAATTATGATTTGTTGATCTCTACATTCCTTCGTGCAAGATATTTGTGGGTAAGTCAAACCACAAACAAAAGCATTTCAAGTGTGGGCAATTGCTTGTATTCATGTAACACTCCAACAAGACTTTCTTCAGAAGGTATAGTAAAAGCAGCAGCACCTGCTATTTAACTCAAACCACTTTGCTATCGCTAAACTATTCTTACCCAATTTCAGTAAAATTCCTTGCTAAATATTGTCCCTTCAGAATTCAGTATGAATGCACTCAATGTAACAAGATGAGTAGAGTTTGCTTGTCAAACTTCTACCCACAATGCGAAGTGTATGCGGGCAATACTCTGCCATTGATACAGTTGAACAAACCTTCTGTTATGAACAAAACATCGAGCGTTCATAGACTTTTATTTATTTATTTATTTATTTATTTAATTTTCCATCACAGAGCACACAAAACATTTTCAAATTACATTTATACAAATTTAGAAAATCAATTACAAGTTGATGTACTTTACACCGATTTCTCGAAAGTCTTCGATGAAGTGCATCACACTTTGCTTTTAAACAAGCTAAGGTCTTTGGGATTCCATTCGTCAATGTTTGAGTGGTTTTCCAATTACTTAGAGGACAGGAAGCAATTGGTAAAGATCGATCGTTTTTGATCTCGAGTAATAAATGTTTCTTCGGGCGTTCCACAAGGTAGCCATGTGGGGCCATTACTCTTTCTTTTGTTTATAAACGATGTTCACGAGATTTTCAAATATTGTACAATTTTAACATTCGCAGACGACTTTAAATGGTATTTATCTAACTGATTGTAATAGTTTCCAATTGGATATCGGTGCACTAGTGGAATGGTGCAAGCGCAATGGACTAGAGCTGAATACTCAAAAATGTAATATTTTGATGGCATATCGAACATCTCCGATTGTCTATGATTATTCTATAAATGCTTACAGACTTAGTCGCCTCGAAGAGATTAAAGATCTGGCAGTAATTTTGGATAGTAAATTACATTTTTTATTACATTAGGATTATACAATTGCGAAGTTTAACGCTATGTTAGGTTTTCTGAAAAGTAATAGTAAAGATTTTCGGGTTATAACTAGTCTTAAGTCCATCTAATGTTCGTTAGTCAGACCGTATTTAGAATACTCTTCCAGCATTTGCGATCGCGCTCACGATATCATGGTCTGGGAACTATCAAAGCGCGATCGCTGCATTGTGACTTATTAAATGGATTTACGTGTATCCTAGTTAAAATGTCAGAGACCGACCTCGCGAACGCGACATTTTTATATGGGTATAAAGAGAAATTGAATCCGTGAGGTAGTCATTCGACACTTTAAGATATCACACAAAGATTGTGTAAGGTACTCAATTACCTGGACGTTATGTGACATAATAATAGATTGAATCATGAGGGGATTGCTTTCAAATGAAGTCAGACATGACGTCACTTCGAACAACGCATCAAATAGATAACGAAGTTCGGATAAATTCAAAATCGGAATGACACAAAAGCAGTCAGAAATGTGCCACATACACTTGCATTCTAAATTTGTGATTTTCTTTTAAATCTTCAACAATCTCTGGTTGGTTTCGTTGACAATGTCTTCCGACCTGTCCCCGTCTGAAGACTATGACTTCTTCCAACAGTCTGAACTTTGGGGCTTACTACCCCATCCTTCCCCATATACCATGAAAGAGTGCGACTCAACGGCTCCATTCCTCCCGAAGAAGTTCTTTATCCAGAACCCATTGGTCGAACGCCGAATTGTGGGCAGGCAACTCTTATACGATTGTATAAGATCCCCGCAGCCACGAGGATCTCTTCCGGTTAAACACAACCAAAGAACGGCAATTCGAATGGCTGTGAAAGTGGACCATGGTGGCCAATTTTGGGTTCAATCCCTGACACGAGCAAAGTTCCACCGCTTTCAAATCAGTGACAGAGACATCTCAATTCGCTTTCGGCATTTGACAGTGTGTCCACGTGGTCACCTACATTTCACTAATGCGCTCCCATTGACATTACATAAGATATTCAACTTTAACCACTCCTCCCGGTCCACAACCGTTTTTTCATAAAAAAAAAAATCGCACACTTCAACTAATTTCATGAACGCGCAAAACACACTGTCAAGGGTGCACTGCCCTTGGCTCTTTCCGTTTGTGAACCTTAACGGATTCACTTTTCCTGCACATTATTCGTGCCTTATGTGTCCACGGGATTATGAGCAAAATACGTCTGGAATTACTTCTGGAGACGTATACGTGTTGCAAGTTTTGTTTCGTTTTTAGATGTGTCCTTAGACACTGATTGCAAACAATGTGCGCTGAAGACAATTTTTGATCGAAAATGCTATCAGTTTCTGATGTTCCTCCTGCACAGAGAACAACTAGCTGTTATATAGTATTATTTGACATACAAACTGTACCAGCGGGGGAATTGAAAATACTACGACCATTCAGTAGCGTGCCTTGGTCCTAATCCTCGCTCACAGTCTCTAGGAAGTTCACTTGACTTCCGCTTCTCAAATTGAACGATTACAAAAATCGATAAGACGTCAAATAACAATCGTCAACCACGTTCGTATCTCCTCGAGCTTAAATTTTACATGCAAAGTTGAGCGTAGTTAGTCTCAAAGTTAGATTAGAAACGAGTACACTTTCCGGGAACGCGAAACCTGTGCTAAGCGGCGACAAGAAACTAAACACGAATCGTTAACTTCTTACACATGTTTAACATCAGCAAACTCACTCATATCATCCAATAAAATTGAACATAAAACATCGGCCACTTATGAAGCTGAAAGTGTGGTGTTGTACACCAGATAATGACCAGGTTCCAATAAAAATTGCCCGAAGGTCCATAAAACGTTTCTATATCAATCGCCAGTAGAATTTGTTTGTTATGCAATTTGAAGTAAAACACTGAAACTCAACTCATTCGAAACCTTTATCCTTTGGCAATAAAAACAAAAATAATTCTTCGAATTTGCACACAGTTTGTGCATTGTGGTTAGATTAATTTGGCTACCCCGTTAGGTGCACGTATTCATTTACACTCTTCGTGCTTACCATCCGGTTTCAGTCCAAATTGAAACACATTTCCCACAAAGGGATATGGAATGGGACCGGGTATCATTTCCATAATTCCTGCTACATGGTCCACATAATTAAGAATTTTGAGCCCCTTGTATAGGCACACAGATATAATCAGAATTAATATTAAGAGTAGATACATTTTGATATCCAATCCACGAACTCTTCACTCTTCAACGCACAACAACTTTCATACGCGCAAGATATCGAATAACTGCCGAAACTAAGCTAACAACCAGCTGCTAAAAAATTGCAAGCCAGCTGTAATCAGCACGATAATTTTGTTTTAATCTTTTATTAGGATTCTCCAACTAACGGCACCCTTGCTGGTGTTTTACCTACGTTCGTGTGTGCGTTCATATTAGCACATTAGTCATAATCAGCTATCGGTGTACCTTGCACTCCCACTTCTGGGCGAATTAAAGGAGTTAGATAGAACCACATATGTATTTGGGGGCAAAGGTTGAACATGATTACACGGAGTACACAATCGGTTTATGACGTTATGACGTACGATAGAAAAAAAAAATAAATAAAGCTACTGATATCTCTCTTCCACTGTTGCCGACTTGTGGGGTGACAACAATTTCATACAACAGCTGCTTTTAGCTTCGCAGTTCCATTTTCCGATGTATGAGTTGCATTCCATTTTCAATCCGTGACTGAGCGCAGCTCAGCTCATGGATTCAAGCAAAACGCGTATGGCTACAAATCATATCAATCGATTAACAGTGCGGTTGCCACTGTAGGAATGTTTTTTAGGTTCATTGATAGCCGATGTGTTGAACACAATTGAAACTTGTATTGTTCGGCGAAACTTCTGTCAACAATTGGTCCTACTCTCATTTTTACGTCGAAATTTGACTGTTTATATCAAACAGCAAATAAAGTTTACATATTTGCAGGATTTTATGCCTTTTTGGTAGGAATGCAATGAATTTCTTTAAGGATTCTACAATTAAAAGTGTTTAAATTTTAAAATTCATTCAAATACCATGCAGCAGCCACACCCGAAAACGGATTTTTGAAAGTTTGCAGCCGGTATGATTTGGCCTGCAACTGAACATTCAAATAGATGGCCGCGTATCCCACAAAAAGGCAATTGATATTAGGCGTGTTTTTTTGCAGGCGTATATACGCTTAAATTTCAATTTTCATGTAAATAGACTAACAACAAGTCCTATACCCGCTTAAGTTACCCGGGATATTTATCGGCGCTTGTGAAATAAGTAGGTATGGTTGATGTACTAGATAATTTTGATAAGTTTTTTGCAATTTTTGATTCGTGTCTGTGCTCTACTTTCATATATGTTTGGAGTTTTTAAAAAAGCGATTTCAAAATTTGTTTGAATGGAATTATTTTTACAATTGGGATTACTGCTAGACTTACAAAACTAAAGGTTAGGATGTTGGCTTAACAATAGGGGCCCAACTGATGTACTTTGTTTAATTTAATTTTTATTATTATTGTTTATTTTGTATGTCCTTCAATGGTGCTCACATCTCGTTGTTCAAGTCCGTGCGTCCATGGTGGTCCTTTTGGGATGGGGTAGTGATGTGGTAGCCGACTTAGCCTCGATGGTGATTGCTATCGCTGCTCTGGTAGAAACCTTGCAGCTCGTTGTTCGACGTCGTTGGAAAGTTCTGCTCGTTTAGTAGTGTGTATCCCAGGTTCCCGATTTCTTGATTAGGATGGTTGTTGATTTCTAGTAGTTGCTGTCTGAACAGTGGGGGATGATGAGTGCTTGGTCGTAAAGCCGTCGGCGGTCCCTGTCGAAGGTGAGTCCGGTACATACTCGCAGTATTTTTCCTTATAAAAATTGCGAGCGTCGTCATGCTGGTCTTAGAGATGGAATGCCATGTTGGGTAGCTGTACGTTAAGATCGGCTATATAAGCTGCTTGTAGAGCAGCAGTTTTGTCCTCTGGCTTAATCCATTTTGCTTGTAGATCAAGGGATAGATGCGATGTTTGGAGTGATGGTCACGCTACGCAATCGCAGACCATTAACGATCAACCATCACCTTACACGATTAAACCCAGAGATAAAGGAGTGTATCTTCCATTAGGATCCATTAGGATTCATCGGCAGTTATGCCCAAGCGTAAGCAAGCGAGTTTTTGGGCTGGGTTTTCCAATCGGTCGCTTACCTGATACCATCGCATTCAACGCCCGCCTCGGAAGTCGTGATGAAGGGGACATTCGTACCACGTGACCAAACCACCGAAGCCCCCGAAACAGCTCTTCAGTGTTGAGTTACTCGAGCACTGCCGTGTTTCTCACACTATCATCTCACCAGCTTGTATTTGCGATCTTATTCTTTCAGTCATTACCAAAATTTCATGACCATAGGTGAGAGTTGGAACAAATACTGAGTTGAAAACCGTTAACTTGGCTGTTTCAATATTGACCCAGCTTGACCAATACTACAGGAAAGCTCAGCATTACGACTTCCATCACTCGTGAAAAAGACCCCGAAACACTTTAACTACTCCACCTGCTTCAATGCAACTCCATTAACCTGTAGAGTGTATTGAACAGGCGTTCTGGAGATGACCATAACGACCTTCATTCCAGCATCAGCACACACGGCCATTCACCTATCAAATGAGCGCTGGAGTTCCGTCTAGGAAGATGTGAGGATCACTAAGTCATCTGCAACTCTCCCAATGTGAAACATTCCTCACCTCGGTTGCGCCACAACATTCAGTCCACATATATTATGAAAAGGAGCGGTGTTAAGACTCACCCTTGGCGAAGTCCAACGCTCACGGTGAAAGGTGTTTATTTAGCACCGTTAACCCGAACACAGCTGCTATAGTTTGTGAATAGAGACTGAATGGCCCTCAGAAGAGAGCCATCAATCCCATACTCCTGCAGAACACTCCAGAGTCTACCTGGAGGAACTCGGTCGTATGCCTTTTCCAATCAAAACCACAATCTCAGAGTGAAAAGCTGGTCGGTTGTACTTCTACCGGGACGAAAGCCACAGTTCATCCCCCATCCTGGTCTCGACCATAGCTCTAGAACGCGCTTCCAACACCTTAGCGTAGACTTTCCCGGGGAGACTTAAAAGAGATATGCCCAAATAGTTGGAGCAATATTTTTTTCCCCCTTCTTGAAAAGTGGGACACTCACTCCAGTTTGTCCGCAAAGTGAGGTGTCCCTTATAGAGGGCTGTCCGTAAAGAGAAGTTTCACTATAATAATGGGTGGGGATACAGCCCGTGGAGGGCTAGGGACTAGCTTCTCAGCAAACACTCGTGTTTTGCGTGCGGAACCTAGAGTTTTATGCAGACTCCGAACTGCCAATTTGAGAAGCTCTTCTAGACAGTTGACGGATGACAGATGCTCTTTAGGAATTGTCAGTGACTCGGAAAAGGTGGGGCAGTAAAAATTATTTTGCTCGAACGAACATATCAACCCACAACTGAGAGATAAAAATTATATTTGAATCATATTGAAACGTTGGTCGATCCTATTCCGCAAACCAGTTGGATTTTGATAAGGCGGTGAAGATGGCCGGATCCAATGCTGCTAGTTCGGGAAGGTTGCTTAAGACGTAAGCTCATAAGTGACACCTCTCTCGGGAGAAGATGCCGCTGCAATCTGAAATTATAGAAGATGTGCGATAGTTTCTTCCTCCTCCCCGTCTTTGCAGCTAAAGCATATAGTCATTCTCCAACCGATCTAATTGTTGCTTTAATTTGGTGCAATTTGCCCAATTTATTCAACTGTGTCCTTAAGTTCAATACTATGAGTAAAGTGTCTAATCATTTATTTATTCTTGAACCTGAGCAATAGTTGCTCTTCATCGTAGACTGTGTGTGTGTGTCTTACGTTTGCGATGACATGGTCTTTATACTGCAGACTCGGCCATGTTTTCGGGTTAAGAAGATCGGATTAGATGAACCTCTTAGCTCGATGTCGTCTGTGTAATTCAACAGTCAATTTCTTAAAGTTGGAGAAATGGCTTCCATGTTTAAAGCTGCTCTACGAACTATTTACTCCAGGACAAGATTGAAGAAATCACACTCTTTGCCACAATCCGGTGCACGTTTCGAAAGGCTGTGCATTCCCTGTACCCAACTGGAAAACTCTTATGTGCATTTCGAATTCGGTCAACGCATCGAATAGCTCTTTGAGATGAATGATATCGCCTGAAACATGTTTGAAATCGAATACCGAGTCTTCTCCAGAATTTTACTTATCGTGAATATTTCGTCATTAGTAGATTTGCCTTCTCCGAAGCCGCACTTGAATAAGTTAGGCAGCCGATCTTATCCTGGCGCCATTCCACAAAGTACGGAGGATACTCGTTCCTCCCGTTTATAGCGCGCAACTCAACTTTCAATGTTTTCTGCATACGAGCGCTGCTCAAATGTCCTCTGAAATCCATTAAAACCCTCAAAGGATTAAACAATTTCTCATGTAACCGTTGACTTGGCATTTCACTAAGAAAAAAAAATGAATTTTAACAAGCACCAAAGGCAAGACTTCTGCCAAAAACCATGCAATGTCAGTGCAAGTCTCCTCCTGATGGAGACGTTTCTCAAAATAAATTTTTTGTCTCTATTATTTTTACGGACGTTGCTTCCGCTGCTTCTTCCCTTGGGTAATGGATACATTGTTCTGAAAATTGGAGTGTTTTTTTTCTCATTTTCTGAAGGGAAGAAAATCACTATCAACGAGTATCCTTTGCAGTCACGTGCATGGTTGGGGGATGTGTAGACTAGTGATATCTTGTCTTCATTTTGGGAGCCAGAGGCGCGCAGTGAATTGAATGAGGAAACACCAAGCAGCAGCGGATGCTTAAGAACAGCATTAAACGCAACCAACTCCCAAATCGGATCAGTGCTCTATTAGTGGTGACAGTCACTCATTGCAAGGCTACAAACAAGGGTTGCACACGGTAACATTTCCTTGTGCAAGGAAACATCTCGCAAGTTTGCCTTACCTTAGACCGGTGCTCCTTGGATTCGTGTTCTACGGCATTGTTTACTTGCACGTGGATATGTGTGGAAGTTTGTACATCATATGATACGATTTCACATGTGAACGGAATTCTTGTTGAGTAGTTATCTCATTTTCCTCTTAGTGGGCATGACTGGCTACAATATATGGAATACAAAAATTCGCAGGAATTCAGTTTCACGTTGTGTCTCATTAGTCATTACCTTAAATTGCTCTGGGGATATCGAAGTCTCCGTGCACATAGTATTCGTTGATACATAATATTGCGAAAATGAAATAACATAACCATGAGAACAAATTTGACCGCACTTAAAATCGATCCCACTGGACTTGTTGAGGGTGGGTTTTTAATCGTATCTTGACCAAATGCCGGAAGTACATCTGAACATGAGTACATCTGCACTGAGGTCATCGACAAATCAACAAATTGCGAGAATATGTTTTGGTAGGCAAAACTCGAACAAACCTCCAGTCCAATCGGGTACGCCGGCTTCTAAGAAACCCTGTTGACGTCGGGTACGGTGGCGTCTAGGAAACCCTTTTGAAGTTTGGTCTCATGGCTCCTGTTCAACTGATCTTAGTAATTTAAACAGTCATCTTTGTGGCGCAGTGGTTGGTGCGTCGTGTTCATCACCCTATACGAGCTAGGTTGAGTTCATAATTGCAACATTGTTGCCCCTGCACTGCACAAAATATTCTCTCAATGCATTCATGACCACGAATACTGCCGCAAGTTTGCAGCAGGTCAGCATTGTCAAAAAAGTACCTATTCATAAATGCAACATAGGTGGGCAGCTCAAAGTGTTTGGTTGACATTTGTATTGATAAAATGGAAGTCTACATCATGTCTAAGAAGGGTATGATACTAGGTTTAATGTTTCGTAAATAAAGGGTGCTTAAATTAAGGGCCGATGTTGATTTTGAATAAAACACAAATTATTTAGGAAATTATTGTCACTTCTTTTTATTATGATAATATTGGTATGGAACAAAATATCGGCCAAATGGCAGCCGCGACCTCGGCGGCACACCTCCATCCGATGGTCCAAATTTTCGATGACGCTGAAGCATAATTGAGGTTCAATGCCGTTAATGTGCCGAATTATCTCATCCTTTAGCTCTTGAATTGTTGCTGGCTTATCAACGTACACCTTTTCTTTCAAATAACCCCAAAAGAAAAAATCCAACGGTGTCAAATCACATGATATTGGCGGCAAATTGACGTCGCCACCACGTGAGATAACACGGCCATTGAATTTGTCGCGCAAAAGAGCCATTGTTTTGTTAGCTGTGTGGCAAGTGGCACCGTCCTGTTGTAACCACATATCGTCCACATTCATATCTTCCAATTCGGGCCATAAAAAGTTCGTTATCATTTCACGATAGCAAACACCGATGATGCCGCCAGCCCATAAACCGCACCAAACAGTTACTCTTTGTGGGTGCATTGGTTTTTCGACAATCACTCTTGGATTATCATTCGCCCAAATGCGGCAATTCTGCTTATTGACGAATCCACAGAGCTGAAAATTTGCCTCATCACTGAAGATGATTTTCTTCGAAAATTTAACATCCACTGTTGCCATTTCTTGCCACCATTCTGACCATTGACGACGCTTGAAATGGTCAAGAGGCTTTAGTTCTTGAGTCAATTGCATCTTGTAAGCGTGTAAATGCAAGTCTTTATGCATAATGTTCACCAACGACGAGCGTGAGAGGTGCAATTGTTGGGCACGACGACGAGTTGAGATGGACGGCTGCACGAGCTGTACGAGTATGCACTGGTGATTTCACATCTCTTACAGACCCGGTTTGCTCACGATTTGCATGATTTTTCCGATTGCACGCACATTTGGACGATTAAATTGATCAAAAAAATCACGAAGTGCACGATATGCATTTTCATAATAAGCCTGAATAACTTTAACGCGTTGCTCGATTGTGTATCTTTCCATGGTTCAAATTGAGTTAGTCTGACATTGAGAAATGTCAAATGAAATGCAGAAAAAACTTGACGTTTGGGTGTGGTTCACATTCAACATCGGCCCTTAAAATAATAATAACCATCCTTTACAATAAACTGGCCAACTTTCAAAAATATTAAATAATGAAACCGTAGCAAAATACGCAACAAAAGAGAAAAGAATTGGAGGTCAAAACATATTCCAAATAACAGAAGCTTCTTTAAAAAAATAACAGAATTTTCGAATGATGTTCTTAGGAACCACTTTTCGGTTTCCCTGCAATCCTGCAATAAAACAAAAATCACTGACAATTTGATCGCAGTTTGACTGTCACTTGCTTTTAATAACGCATTTGCCGACTGCTCTCACGCACAGTCACTGCAGTTTATTTACATTTATGAACGCAAATCTTGCAGGGCTGCCGCATTGTGAGTTTATGAACTCGGCCCTACTTTCATAATCCACGCTCCACTGCTTTCTAAAAAAAGTATGTTGTCTTCAGTCGCGACTGAACAAAAGCACGCACAACACGAGCTGTTGTTGTCGAAGCTACAGCCAGGTTCACGCTTTCGTCGAAAATAGCCCATTCTGGTTTGTGTTTATAAAGACAGTATACGCCTTGCAGAAATCAAAAGAAGTAAAGAGGTCGCACACTTTTTGCCAATTGGCTGGATACATAACTCTTATTCTTATCCACATCCATACACGAGGTTAGTATCGGCCACATTACGCTGAATCCCTGAGCATGGCGGAATGAGACTGAATGAGCAAGAAGGACATGGCGATTTATGAGATCCCCTAACACCCACATCAAAAGTAAAGCTGACCAACAGACAGCTCCCCTTTTTCTGTTTCTGTAGAAGGGTTAGGATAGGAAGTAAGCACCCCACCAACGATTTTAGAGCAATTCTGATCAAAATCACTGATCACGCAAGAATGTGATTTGCACACTTACCCTATCCACCTCAAATCAGAGACCTCAATTGCATTCCTTACCTGTTGTTGGTTTTTTTCTTTCATTTTACTTATCCAAGACTTAATTGAAATAAAAGATCAAGTATATTGCCCACATACAAATTTTTATTTATCAATTAAAAATATCATTAAAAAAACAAATAGTATTTAAAATGTATTTCAAATTTCAGATCCACCTTATTTTATTCGAAATCCAATTGATAGTGGGCTGATTGTTATTTCAATGATATCCAGTGAAAAAAAATGTTTTTGTTTATTTTTATTTACTTTCCCAGTGATGAAAATTTAAATGATCCTAGAAAAGACGATTTTTAGGCTTTTACTCGAAAAGAGGGATACTTATTATGATTAAGGGGATACATATAAACAAAAGGATTTACATACATATTTTCCATTTTAATATATATTATATATATATGTTTTTTTTTTAATTTATCTGAAGCAATGAAATTGTTTATACAATTCTGTATCGCTAAGATCACTTCAGCTCAAGGAAACAACAGGTATCTTTAACGATTGTTTTAAGTGAATGTCTTAAACCAGGATGACTTACCAGATGGTCGTGCTGCCTTTGATTTGCACGACTTTTTACGTGCCTCTTGACTGGTAGATGATTCACGCGAATCGGTTTGCATTGCTTCATCGGTGTCATTTAGCTGAGCCTTTAATGTCTTCTTAAGATTAATTATCTGAAGAAAAGGTATAAATTTTCATAAATAATGCAACAATCGAATGCATAAAATGTTACAAATGTATAAGAACAATTTTGTGTGAATTTCGGTGAGTGAACAAATGTAAAAGCGGAAATATACACCGTTGTTTAAAATGGAAATTGCTAATTTACCGTCTCGTTGGTAAGAAATACAAGTCAGGAAAGTGCTTCGCTGAATGAACTTATCGTATGCAACATTTGCTTGAAATGTTAAATGTGAATGTACCATGAATTCATTGCACAGCTACGGATATTGGAACTGTTCTAACTCACACTACATGTTCACGGATGTTTGGACAGAACATTCCTAGTATGCGGCCACAGTTCAGTGTGTTCCCTGCAAAACGGGTACACTCATAAGTCAATTACGAAGTTGAAACTATTTTAGTACGAATTTCCAGGTTCCAGCTGGCATATACTTCTTAAAAATTTCATGCGCAAAGCCACGTTCACTTGATTAAAATCTAAAAGTGTTGCGTACGTTTTCGTGGGCATAATATTCCAAGGACAATAAAATAATAAAAAATGCAAACATTAGTGTGCTTATAGTGAGATTAACTTTGTCTCTGAAATGTTGTTTTTCTTTTTTTTAATTGAACCCGAAGAATTTAAATTTGTTGTGATACAAAAGGCAAAATACCTTTAGCTACAGCCCGTAGAGGGCCAGGACCTAGCTTCTCAGCAATCGTGTGCGCGCGATTGTTCTCTCACGAGTGGAAGGGACCAACAGTTTTATGCCGTCTCCGAGCAGCCAATTTGAGAAGCTTTTTCAAGACTGTTGAACTCCTTGAACATTGCCTGCGACTCGAAAGAGTTGGAGCCGTGAAAATGATCGTCTGGTCGTACCTGCGGGGAATCGAACTTAGGTATCGTAGGCTCAATTGCGTACGAGTCGACGCACCAATAACACAAAAAATTTAAGTGGAAAATTAAATTGCTGCATTTGTTGTAAGTAATTACTGCACATACCTCTTGATCGATACGGTCTTTGTTTTTCAATCGCTTAGCTTTCTCTGAATTTGCACGATTTATTTGCTCTTCAATGCACTTTGAAATCGTATCGCATGCATCTGACCACTCTTCCAATGTTTGGGCAATTTTACTTGTGTATCCTGGCGGAATATCCCTTCCTTGTGCATAATCAATTTCAAGAAATCGATTATTTTGAAACAGTTTTCCATGAATAATATCTGCAATGAGAAAGAGAACAGTTTCCGAACTTTATTGTATAGATTTTTTTTTTCTATATATTTCACAAACACTCAAAACACAAACTCGTTCAATCAATCTGTGCAAAATTATTTGTTTCTACTTTATCCTCCACCGCAAACGCATTCGCAAAGCATAAGGAAGTATGCTAATAGACCAAGATAAATGTTGAGGTTTCAATTAAAGCCATTTTGCTTTGCAAGTAATTATATTTACAAATTAACTGAAGGGATCGTTGTAACAACGAGGAAGTTTGCAGAAAGTAAACGAATTCAAACGAACTAATAAACTTTATGTTGCCTTATGTGTTTCTATTTCATTAAGCAACCCAATGCAGTTGGAATTTTGATGACTTTCTTGCCGAAAGTATTTGCTTCATTCATATATTTATTTATTCACAACTATTTCAACATTACACTGGAGTGAACCGAAAAACAATAGATACTCGTACATAAAATAATTTTTGATTTGTTTTACTGAACTCATTCAATTAAAACACATAAAACTGTAGATTTCATCCACTTGTGAGAGGACACTAACAGGCACAACATGAGTGGTTGTTGCTGAAGTACCGGATCCACCTCGGACTAAAGGGATAACCTCGAGTCGTGTATGCAAGTATACGTTGACTGAAAACATACCACGCCATAAATAATACGTAGTAGCCTGGAGTCCCTGTATAGATGAATTGCTATGAAGGTATGATAAGTCCTGCCATCGTTTCGACTGCATAACTTTTGACAACAATTTTACCAGTTTAGTTGAATTAAAATCCCCCCCCCCAAACAGAAATGGAAAATGCACAAATTATTGTGTAGGAATATGGAGCTGGCTATTAGTGAAAAGAGGCAATGAAGCAAATATTTTACGCGCAAAATATCAGAGCTTTCAAGTTTCACTTAGGAAAAATACTGCAACTATACAAACAAATGAAAACTATTGCATGTTTTGGCATTCATTGTGCTAGCGGTCACTGTTTTTTTTCGTTTTTCTGTGTGGCCTTTGCTTGATATTAATATAATTTACATTTCCTTGATCTGAAATGTAGCCTTAACATTGACCTAAACGGAGTTATTAAGTTGTAAATGAATCCACCCACACACACGACAATTTAATTTTAGACAAAATACCTGAAATTGCGAATTATTCGGGAAAAATTCCACATAATTCGATTAGCTTACGTTGTTGCTTTTAGTCTTTCTTGACTTCTTACTCTCGTTATTCAAACACCTATTTATTAACACGAATTAGAATTATTAAGGGAAATTACGCGGAACTGTCAGCACCAATTTCTGAGAATGGGAAAACAAAATACCTACAAGCTATTTTTCCAAATAAATGGGAGTCGCAATGATTGAAGAGTTACGCAATGATTGATATCAAATATTATGTAGTTGTCGAATGAAATCAATGAAATTATGTTGGGAAAACTATAATGAATGGTACAGTACAACCTCGGTAATTCGAACACTCAATAATTAAAACACCAATTCATGAAAAATGTGTAAGGGAATACTCAGGAACGCCATGAGGTTGACAAAAGCCACATGAAGTTACAAAGAGAATACAAATTTGTCAAAGTGACACATATTTTTGGGTGCCACGACTAAGAGAATAAGGGGGATTTTAATTCATCAAAGTTCGTGGTCCATCGTAGTTGCAGCATTTACGGAAAGTTGATGAACATGTTTGTGCAAAATGTAATCAAGCATGTCAAAAATTAGATCTATCGGAATCTGATTGACATTGGGATGACCGTTTAGCAGCAGCATCAGTGTCTGCACATCCACACCAAATTCGTACTTTGATTGCAATTATTTTGTCTTCCTGCAATCCATTGAATCCACCTGATTGCCCCTACCTTGTTAGAGGGCGGTCGAACTGCACGTTCTTTACTAAAACTGCCGTTGAATATGCAAATTAATGAAACACCAACATGAAATATGTCGAAAACATCACGGATAGTCAAAATTCAGCCACCACGGTTCATAAAAAATCAGTTGAAGCTTTGGAAATAACGCCGAAACGATACACACACTAAAAGCAACGAAACGGATCTTTCTTCGGGGACTTCTAACTTCCAGTTTTCTTTCCATGAACAAAACATGACATACTTACGATTTAAATATTTACCATACACACGACAAAGAACGAAAGCGGATATTTTTTCGGTTGAAAAACTTATTTTCATATTTCTTGACATACTAAAAATCAAAGCACATGTGACGCAAAAAACACGTTGTACTGAAATTCATGTACTTTTTCACGCATTCACAACACACCATATGTTTACCGATTTAAAACCAAACTTCACACAAACCGTATATGGTTTTCTCACACTAGTACGTCCAACAAACAGCTGTTCTGGTGGCCATTTAAAAACTTGTGAACGAGTGACTTTTCTTTTGGCGGGCACGTATACATTGAGAGCGAGTGACTTGAGAATTGAGAGCAAATCCACTTCAAGCTCCGTGGAAACGACATATTGAGGTGTCAGTGAATGTTCATGCGGACCTCGCGGTTGCGGTTCAGTGGAAACGTAGCATTATAGCAACATAAAGTCGCACGATCGCCTATAGCTAATACCAGAGATCGGTATTCGCCAGACGTCCAACGGATCTGCCAACGTCACCTACCTGATGTAATCGCATTAAGGGGACGCTTCGTTATGATGAGGTGGTCAATAGTGTCAAGTGACCAAGTTATCGAATCATAATCCTTTATGTTCGAAGAAGTAGTGGTCCGACATTTCCTCGTGTACTGCGGTGCCGCTCATCGGCCCATCACGGCGAGTAATACACACAACAGCAAGAACAAATCTTAAATCTGCCGCATGTATTCGCGATATTTTTCTTGCGGCCATTACCCACATTTTCTCACCACAGAGCATTGTTTATAAGTCATCTGACTTTCCTGACTTTAAATAGGAAAACTATTCTACTTGATTGTCTACTTTGGTATTAAGAACATACCCTACCTCAACATGGCATATAAGTTATACTAGTTAATTGTTAGTTTTTAAAAAAAGAATATATTTTATTTTTTTGAGGAGGCGAACCTCTTTATTTGGTTTCAAACTTAAGACTGAATTTTACAATTACTTTAATCTAAAAGGAAAAGTCAACCTGTGGGAAAACGGGATTGGAAAAATGTGGAGAGGATCAGGTGCAGACGCCACGTCAGCGGTACGCCTAGCTGGGTGACTGCAGGTGGATTTGGGTGTTAACTTATACAGCAGACCCGTTTGTAGGTAGCGGGGGGGGGGGTCTGCTAGTGAATCCATTGAGATACCCACAGTCAGACTACTACCACTGATTGGCTACTCCAATGATAGTGCCGTTCTTTTGATTCCACTGGCAAATGGTGACTGGCCCAAGTTTTTAAACCAGATAAAAGCGTATACACTTTGCTTTCACTGGGATTCGAACCGGGGACCACATTAACCAGCTGCGCCACTCAGACCAACCCGTGGACTTAGGTCTAGTATCTAAAGCACCCGCTCGTCACATCACGAGTGGATGCGACCTACAGTCTTATGCCGACTCTGAACGTTGAAGTGTGAGAAGCCTTTTCTAGACATTGCCAGTGACTTAAAATAGTTTCACCTGTTCGTCAATCATGAGAGTTGGTAAATGTCAGGCATCCCCGGCGTAGGAGTCGACACACTAACCCACAACTAAAAAACCGCTATTCCTGTTTTGATTGAAAAACAAAAATCAAAATGCCAGAGGATTACATCCTACAGCAAGTAAGCACATAATTTGAGTTTAAATATAATGCTACGCAATAATATGCATCAGCATATTGATGATTCAAGGGTTTTGTCATTTCCGGCCTCAAAACAATGAGCGCTTACAACAGATTGATTGGGTTTCCGGTTGAAAACAGCACGTGCGCCCCCCTTTTGATGTAAACTGTTGATGACATACTTTGTTTGGTAATTAATTAACATATGCGTGAAAACAAAGAAGTGGAGTGGTTTTGTGTTTATTTACAACTGCCTCGCTTCGCTGTGGCATATTGCAGTTGCATGCATGAGAAATGAAGGTATGAACAAAACTAAGAATACGTTTCATATACCTAAGTTTAATTTTGCAATACTTGTAGGTATACAATATTTTTGGTTTTTCCATTGCTTGCGTAGATATAAAGGCCATCTGGTTTGCCGACATGGAAGCACGTCCATGTGAGAAACTATCCCCATGTAAAAATAAATCACACAATTCCAAAGATTTACCTTGAACTTTATTATCTGTGATTGCGAAAGCCCACCGAATGGGGAATTGTCATCTTTTCAATTGAAGTGTTGCATCGGTCGAGATCATGGGAATTTGAGGAATGAGGACCCATCTTCACATTGACAGGCCCCGTTAAAGTCGCTTGCTACCACTACGTTATTCATCGATTTCTACTGCCAGCCGCGAGTCGTTGCAAAGGTTTGCCTGGTTGACACCCCCCAGCATGATAATTGAAAACATATATTTTCAAGTCTAATATGGTTGGTTGGAAACCATGAGCGGTTATAGACAAATGAGTGATTTGAGGCAAATAGTCTGATAATGAAAAATGGGCCTCTTGAATTTGATTAAACTTTTGTCTACCTATTTTTCATGGTTGTCACATCTACAGCTAGACCACGACTGTACTTACATTTTGGCGAACAGCACAGTGCTAGGGATTTGATTTCTCTGTGCGACCGACCAGGAAAACCACTCAAATCGAACTATTCCCATAATTATTATAAATAATTTGCAGAGAAATATAAAACAGCACATTTCATATCGTTGCTTGCGCGGCTCTGGGGAATGTTGCGTCAAAACTTCAAGACTGAAGTCGAAAATCCTGTGAAAGGTCTTAGATTGCAGCGAAAGAATGTCTTGTAATCTTATAGACAGATATGATAAAAAGGACCATAGCCAATCTAAGTTTTATAGTTTTACTTGACCTCTACATGTTGGTGGCTGCTGCAAAGAGTGCCATTCGGATCATCCAATCCAAGGGCTGGCTGGCTCCCAAGCTCTACTGTAAGTATACTGCATAGACTACAAAGTGACCAAGTCGAAAGCCCCATTCCTTGACTTCGACGTACCCATCCAGTGTTATTTCCTAAAAAGTGGGGACTGGTACTCGAAAGGAACCAATCAACAATTTGACCATTCACGTCTACACGGAGGGATCAGACTTGATAAAGGTACAGGCGCGTGCATTTTCTCCGAATTTTTGACATGTCCTGCTCCATCAAAATCCCTGATTAAGGCAGTGTTTTTAAAGCGGAGGTCCTGGGAATTGAGGAAGCGGCTAAAATGATACTACTACCCTAACTGACAGTCAAGCGGCCGTTAAAGCAATTTCACCAAAAGAGTTTAAGTCCAAGCAGGTGGCATGCTGCCGTGAAGAGCTTAAGGTTTCTATCACGTAGCACTCGATTACTCCATGCTGGGCCATAGGTCATAGGGACAAAGCGGACAATGCGGCAGCGGATGGACTTGTCAAGAAAGTGGCTGAAACCGACCCATCACCAATCCTATTAAACCACCTCTTGGAGAAGGCAAGAAGAAATGTTATGACAAAATCATAGAGTGAGCAGAAGGTGGAACTTAATAACCACCCGTGAGTCCACTCAGATGCGCCTCAAGTTTAATAGTGCAAAAACCGACAAACTTCCTCATTGCTCCGGATGGTAGTTGGAGCTCTAACTGGCAACAATCATCTGAAGTAGCTTCAAATGAAAATGGGATCATGATTGACACTGCGTATGTGGCTGCTGTGATGAAGAAGAAAAATAGATATTCCTCTCTGCTGGTCGCCAATTGAAATACAGAACACCGGGGAACACCAAGACCTCCTGGATCCAATTCCTCCACTGCGTTCCCACTGGATCTTCAACATTTCAAATGACAGTTAGTCTCAGAATTGAATTGAAATCGTTGAACCTTTTCAGCTAGCTAGATGAATTTAAATGCGAATTCAGACATATTAAATATATTGCTGTAATTATCACTTGAAATGATTGATTGTCTTGTTGACAGCTGTTTTTTGTTTTAGTCATGGGGTTGAAAAGCCATTAAATGCCGTGCTGAATTTGTAAAGAGTTCGATTTGAAGAGCCTAAATGCAGCGACAAAATTCGCAGCGCCGGAAAAATTCGCAGCGCGCGAAACTGGCTGAACATTTGGGCTAAAATTTGAAATGATGGGTTTACGTGCCGTACTGTAACAAAAATCCCTCTAACCTCTATTTTCAGGTTTATAAGGATTTCAGGATGGCTGTGCAACACAGTGACATGACGGCTACGAGGGACGTGTGAAGAGGCGAAATTCCCCTATGGGCATCACAATGGGTTCATCAGGACTTAAATGAGACGTTACTTGCACGTTTACCCACTCACCTAACCTAACCTGGCATTTGAAGCATCTTATTCAATTGATTTAGCACGACTGACATCGCAACATCTACAACTAGAAATGAGAACGAGTCAGCAATTCCCACGTCAATCTAGACACTAACATTCATTTGATCGATTTAACAAGTGCACATAGACATTAGCGACGCTCACATTGAACAACTTCAACGTGAACGCTCGTTACAACTAAACCGCAGACTTGCAGTGCAGTGACTTTTCAGATTGGTTGATCGACTTGTAGTTAAGTATGAACACGTGTTGTACAACTTCGATACATTGTTCATTACTGAATGGGATTTTAGTGAGTGCACATTGACGGAATGAAAGATGACACCAATTGTGGAAAAATAATGTTGTCTCGATTGTTTTTAATTATATAGACAATTTCCAGAGGTAGGGGGAATAAAAAGTGAACAATGGCAAAGTAACGTGTTAAATGAATGGATTTAGTGGATTTTGCTGACATAGCAATACGGGTGCTAATTCTGAGAAACTTCTTCCCATTGCCAAGAAACTTGGAGCTGCAGACAGACGATCATGCGATGGAATAGCGCCTTTCGTTGGATGTGTGGGCTTATTTTCCTCAACAACTTTTCATACATCGGTGCATCCATACGCAAATAATTGCGAAAATAATCAGGTGAATTTTCACTTAATTCTCTTAACAATGCTACGGAAGAGAAATTATTTCTTTGCTCCATCCAGGGTTACACCCAAACTTGCTTTCTTTCGTCCAAGCTTTTGCCTCATTTTCCATTATTTCATCAATAAGTAAAGCAGAAAGCAATGCGCGCTCCGCCACTGTATGCAAACACTTCGATGTTTCTCTCAAAACTGAAGTCTGCCAACATAGTTTGCGTGTGGACGCAGATTCGTAATGTTTGTCTAGCTAATTAATTCACCTTTTGTCAACCTTTTCCGAAATGACTTTGGGCACCTAAAAAGCAAAATCGAATTATTTCCTTCACATTCACATTCCGGTTCAGCATCGATGCGAGGTTAAGTGCTACTTCTTATCTCTAGATTCTTTCTCTGGAAGTCAAGAAAATTCAGCACGATTTATTTCCTGTGAGTTTGTCTACCATTCTTCCCACACGGTAAACACACACACAATGGGGTGTCGCTTTTTTTTCTCATTAAGATGGATGACAGCGAAGAGGCGGAGGCTTGATTCAGATGTCGGCATATGTCACATTCTGAAACTTCGAGATTTGAAGGTGATTGATCTCGAAAAGTTTTTATTTTGCTTCTCTCTTTTCTTTTTCTTTTCCAACTTCGTCAATTCATTGAATAAGCCCACCAAATTTAAGCAGGAAACACTGCGCATATTATTGGCAAATTTATCTGTGGTCAAAAATTGCCCTGAACAAATGCTATGTCTCTTGGGTAATTTAAATTATTTGGATACAAATCCTTGACAAGAGCTTTCGCGTTTCGTGAATTTAATTATAATCATCATCACGTTTTTCCCGAAAGAGATGCCTCGCATCAGCCTTCATATCCCCACGTCATTCAAACTCAAATTACGGGAACTAAGGCCGGGAGCCATCATCAAACGAAATCATAATTAATAGAAATTCGGCATTTCATGAGCACATACCGTAATATCAGTCATGTCAGGTAATTAAAAGTTTTCCCTTATAACCAGATTCTTCCCACTTTCACAGGTTCACATAAATTGTATGAATTCTGGATAACGCAGCTAGATAAGGTTCCCCGAAATACGATATCTGTACACATGTTGTTCAGGAACAGATTATGACAGAGTTTGTAAATCGCGGATACATCCACTTCACATACACATAATATAACACTGCGAAATTATGATACCGTTTCACGAACAGCCTTTTGTCACTTAACTTGCAGCATAGTAATTAAGGGCGGAAAGTTAGGAAGTAGGAACTTTTGCCACTTACCACCGCGTGTCAA
The DNA here is from genome assembly GCA_905231855.2 of Eristalis tenax. Lineage (NCBI taxonomy): Eukaryota > Metazoa > Arthropoda > Insecta > Diptera > Syrphidae > Eristalis > Eristalis tenax. Next base: position 47,755,952 of record HG993125.1, read on the forward strand.
AAGGGAAATTTCTGATTTTCAGGAATACTTTGCGCAATAGACACATAGATATACGCCCACAATTTATTATTATTATAATTAATAAAATATTTGCGTATGGGTCACTCAACATTAAAACATAGCAAATACACGTACACGATGCGGTTGACTATGGGATATTGAGAAACAAATTTAAAAAAGAACGGATGAAAAAATTGCATCTGTAGACTAACAAAGGTAGTCGAGAGGGGTTTCAATGATTCTAGGTCAACCTAGCTCATTATACATCGACACACCGAAAACATCGATGCCTGTTTTAGCATGGATCGACTGCTAGCACGCACTGTACATGCATAGTTGAACTTCCCCAAATATTCTCGCCAACATGTAGAACACAAATAAGACGAGCGAACACGACCCCGTTCGCACGGCCCAAAGACACAGAGAAAAAAACAACAAAATGCAACAGACTGTCCAATTATGGCAGCGTGGCAGCTAAATATTTAATATGACACTCTGGTGAACATTTTGAAAAATTATCTTGTTTTATTATAACATCTACCTTTATTTTCTGTATTTCCCACAACACTTACTCGCCGGAATAGGGTGAGAAACACGGCAGTGCGCGAAGAACTCAACTTTGAGCAGCTGCTTCTTCGACCGTAGAAGGCTATGCTTAGGGGGTTTGGTCACGTGGCACAAATGTCCCCATCATCACGACTTCCGAGGCGGGCTTTGGTAGGCGACCGCTTAGCAGACCAGGACGAGGTGGTTGAACCAAGTCCAAAACCCTCTCCTGGTTACGCTTGGGCATAACCCCTGATGAGGTAAGAGTCAATGGCAGAGGATTGAGTTGTTTGGAGATTTCTCGTGTGTGGTTTACCCCCGCGACCGCTTTGATAACGGTGATGAAATCTACCTTCCGAAAGGGTTGAATAAAGCTAAAGCACTTGTACAGACTTGCGGGAGTTGGTGCATCTAGCGATGCCATCTGAGTTAAGAACGATCGCCTCGAAAATTGGTGCGAAAAATTGTGCGTGCACAATTTGACAAGTTGGTTAAAATACACAAAAACATATTTTTTGGTACATTTCCGTTTGTGGAATCCTGGGCCTGACACTTTTGGGTAGCAGTGGTGGTACCTTGAGAAATATTTTTCCGGTAACTCTGCTTAGCGGCCATGTCTGGGATTTCTTCCGATTGTGGTAATAAGATTTCAAGTAGAGGGAGAAAATTATAATAAAAATACGAATACGAATAAACGCATGTAGTGGTAGGTCAGGGTCAAAATATACTTTTTCTCATTTTTGTTGCACCTTGAACAAACTCATCTGGTTTATTGAGATCTTAGTTCTCAATTTTTTCTGATTTAGCCGCCCTCTTCCACTACCAAAAATTGCAAACTTGTTTGTGTTTTTTCGATGTAATGAAAACATCGATGTTTTTCATCGATACATCGTTATGTATCGATGGCACGATTCCATGTATTACATCGAATAAAACATCGATGTATTTTCTTAAGGAACATCTCTATTCAATGTCAAGCAGGCATAGTGGTGACTAATTTGCTTCATGATTAATGCCTCAGGCTGCAACATTTATGTGCAAATGTCCACAGAGGAGCCGTACTAATGGACTCAACCCCACGGGAGTCATTGAATGCTGTAATGAGCATATTTGAATATTTTTTTGTTTTCATAATCATGCAGATCTGCTCATTATTCATATCGATTCGATTTTTTGAAAATGTACCTGATATGCAGAAAGCGTCTTGTGGGTACTTTTGTAGATAGGACCCACAATCTGAACGGAAGTTTGAGAACATTGGGAATCTAACGATCATAAGCACTGAACCTAAGTGTCTACAGAGAAGTGTTGTTTAAGTCCATCTTGGGTTTGCTGTTTACGAGGCGACGCGCCTATGGGGCTAACAAGAATAGAACATTAGAATAGACATTAGCGAGCAGGAGCTATTGTCAAATAAGAACGAAATGTTTTGTCATTTTGACAAAAACGAACAGCCATAATTAACTTTTACCTGCATAGTCCAGTCACTTAGTCATTCCGTATAGGTTGCCTTGTTGTTTCATTTTATTACAATACAAAGCAATTCTTACATTTTCAGTTCAATTCTACATGCGAGCGAGCAAAACTGGATATATCATTTCAGATTTTGTGGTTTTTCATCATTTCAGTTAGTGTCTCGAATTTTCGACTAGAATGTCACCGCATCGTACGGAGCATGATGCCATATTCAGAATTGAGAAATAAATCACACAATGTGATACGCCAAACCTAATGGAAAATGACCAAACAAAATTAAAGTGTGCAAAATCCGGATACCTGGGATCCGCATGGTTTCAACTGCAATGTTCATTTCGCCATGAAGCCCATTATAAGTCATTTTAGAAGCTCAACCGATTTGAGAGCAATTTTTTACAATAGTGGTGAGTAAAGTCTGACCCGGATAATGGCACATCAACCGTGCAAAGAAATATTGTGACATAAAGCGGGTTATGCTTTTATCCGATCTCTCTTACAAACGGTTTTAAAAGCGCGAAAAATGCAAAAAAAAATGGTTGACTTCCCAAATTCTAGCAAGCTGGCAAATAAAAATAGTGGGGAACTTCTAGGACAGGTAGGAAGTCAAATGCAGTGTAAAGTATAACACATGTGTAGATACCTATGTTTCAAGTCAATTTCAAAACAAAAAGTGAGTTATGGGTCCGTGTAGGATGTGCTAATAAGCGGGCAGGATTGTACGTGGACGATTGTACGTTTTGTCATAGTTTTGATGTGATATAAAGCGGGTTGTGTCATTTAGCGATGTGCTATTAAAGGGTTTTGCGCCAATACAACATGTACAAAAAATACAAATGCCTTCACGATAGTGTGCTGGTAAAGGGTTTGTGCTATTAAGCGATGTTCTATTAACCGGGTTCGACTGTATTAGCTTGTCGAGCATGGTGTTGACTTTTTATATGAAACAACAAATTGGAATTTATTCAAATTGGACAGGTCTATCACTATGACTCTGACAACAGCCGCATAACCGATGCCTTTTGAATTTACTATCACTAAACTCGAAATGGAAAAATGTGCAATAAAGCAACCATTGCAGTCTGCCATCGGAGTGTGTTTCGTCTGGAAAACATAAGAATTGCATGCTTCCTCTGTATTTTGGCGACTATTATTTTCTTTCCAAAAGTAAAAACTAAGCTTTGAGTTCGTATCGACCAATATACCAAGTTAGTAGTTTATGCTCTAAGCCGTAATAAAAAGGAATTGAATTGAAGTTACGTCATTGACATCTGTCAAACCTCCAACATTCACACACGCAGTACTCGATGGATAGAGTAATCGAGGATCATCATAACAACAAAGCTTCTAACCCAACTGATGACACAAACGCATCAACAATAGATCATAACAACGACGACCAGCTTTCAACCGCATTCATGACACAACCGCACACAACCACCCTCAACAAAGATTAGCTTTTGGCCCTGTTGATTACAACTTTGAAAATAACCAAATTTTCAATGCATTAGCAATATGCGTCACACCTCGACTGGGTATAAATATCCAGTCCCAACTAATGGAGGAGGAGTTTTCCACCAAACCTTCGCAGACGCTCATCTACCATCTGACTTCCCCGCAACAGTGGTAAGGGGTCAGCAACATAAACTCAATATTATAAAATAATGTTTAATATTTAAAAAATACAAAAGGTATTTTAATTCGCCCAGTGGTTGGACAAATATACTCAAAACCTTACGCTCGCCACGTAACTGTATGTAGGTATACTATGTCATAGGAACAAACAAACACAGTGCCCCATAAGCGATTCATTATAAAACGAACGAATTCGGAAATTCCCCTTCAAATTCGACTTATCGAAGGTGACGCCAAGTAATCTGTCCGAGGTAGCAAGATATTCGAGTAATCGTAGTTCGAGTTATCAAGAACAAACTATATACATCCATACTTGACTTCCTCGATAGTTAATCTCTATATAAAAATAGCTTATTATAGTCGTTAAAATATGTGTTAAATATTTGTTTGAAGAGCCGGGAGTTTGGATGTGGAAATAAGAAACCATCACGCCCATCGTAGAATACGCCGTATCTGAGAATTACTTCACTTACTCAATTCACTTTCACTTGCCATATGGATCGTAGAATACGGCGGGCTTATCGATGACAGCTGTTTAATGATAAGTGACAGTAATTATTGTTGGAGAAAAATATCAAATTTCAAGCAAGAGAAATAGGTCAAATAAAAAAAAATGGATAGTAGTGTTAATTAAATTTTCCGATTTATTGAAGCATTTGTTTGAATAAGGTAGCATTAAGGTTCCCCATGAAAAACGTCTACTCCCTGCGAAACATGTTCCGCAGATCTTATGCGTTTTGCTTGCTCTGGTGGTCGTTTGCAATATTATAGTAGGATTCAGCTTTATGGAATCAATCAGCTTCCTGAACTGACCCCGGTTAGTCGTTCTCTTGTCACAATATGATATATGCATACATATGTAATTATATATATTAGAGCTTAATATCGGTCAAGGAATACAGTACCTAACCGGACGTAAGATCGGTTGAGGTATACGCTACCCACTAGGGTAGCTCTTCTTGAGTGTGAGTGTATGTTATGTGCGTTACTCCTCCACTAGGAAACAAGGAAAAGAGTCTGCGTCTCATTCGATGGCCTCGAAAACCATTCGCTTACCGACAAGTACAACATGCACTTCGAACGTATTCAACGATAACGAGTTGTGAATTTGGGTGAATCGTTTCCCCGGCGTAATCTACGATAGGGGATTGTCTAGTAAAGAGGAACTACGTGAAAACCGGGTTATTCTCGCGCTAGTTTAATTTTCAGCTCTATTTTCGGAATCTAACAATAAATGTAACGTATTGAATTATTAACTAAGCTCATGTTTTTTGGGGCTGCTGACGGGCGGATAGGTTTTTGAGCTTCATTTTATTTTATATTTATAATTGTTTTTACGATTTCTAACTTTTCTATTGGCTCTATAACTTTGTGCGGTTTGCTAAGATATGGCGTAACTTGTATTATTCCATTGTATTTATTCCATACATGCGTTGGAAAGCTACTGTCATTGTACGTCATTTCAGTATATGTCAAACAACAATAATTTTTTTTTTCGCTCAAATATGTCGAACTTTTTGCCTGAAAAAGTGTTTTTGCGGGGAGTTCTTCTTCACTACTTTAATATGAAGAACGTGCCACGATTTAAAGATGGTGATTCTGGCTTGGCCAACCAGCCATATCAACGGCAAAGCCGAATATCCGAAGGTAACGCTCTGTATTTGGTTGGATCAGAAGGGTGTGCTGTATAATGACCTGCTAAAAAAAAAATTTGGACTATTTATTGGTTTTACCCCACCCGCCTTATAGACCAGACCTTGGCCCTTCTGACTACCATTTGTTCCGGTTAATTCTGCATTAACGCCCTCACAGAAATACGGTTCACTTCAGAGCAGAATATCAAAAATTGGCTTAATTCATTATCGGCTGCCAAGCCGGCGCAGTTCTTTTGCGATCGGATCCACAAATTTCCAGAAAGATGGGAAAAATGTATAGCTTCAGATGGGCAATACTATTGTACATGTGTGTCTTAGATAAACGTTTAAATTTTGAAAAAAAAAAACCGTTGTAGACCCAATAATTTTTAAAATCACTTTTGGAAAAAATCATTTTTTTATTTTTTTTTATGGGTCGCCGCACTGTGCATGGTCTCAAAAATAGGATCTCATAGGCCCTTACCAAAGCACTAACACATCCCCCCGCTTCTCACCACCATATTATAGTTAGCATTCACTTTATTTCTACTACCGACTCCACGAGACATTTGTGCTAAAATGCCCGAATTATCACTATTATGCGAGTGCGCAAGAGGTCAAATCCTATGAGATCAAACAATATCCTGGTTTTGACAAAATGACCGGCAACACAGAACGATAATGAATGTACTTAATTTTGTCTTTAAAATTTAAAACCGTATGTTATCTGGCTATCTGCGCAACAAAAGTTTGTATATAAATAATGCCCGCGACTATAATGCACGTAATGAGAACTGTAACACTGCTTTATCTCCAGCCTTAAATATATCTACATCTAAGTTTGTATATATCAATTTTGTACAATAATAGCGAAGAAGCAAGTCTCAAAGACAGTAAATAAATGCCAGTTGAATGTCAAAAGGTTCAACATTGACATCTTATTAGATGATCCAACACTTACAGTAATATCTTTTCAGATTCGGAACCCCTGTATCTAAGAAAGATGAAAGTGATGATTAAACATGTTTGAAAACACCCCAAATGCTTTTTACAAAATTAAAAAGAAGTACCCATACATAGAGATCCAGTAAGGTTCCATACATAAACCAAGACTGTAAGTAATTGGTGGTGTAGTGACGGTGAGTTAATTAACATTAGTCGAACGAAGAGCTCAATTCTAAATCGAAGCACAAAAACGAACATGATTTGAAATCCTGGTAGATCCGGTAGTCACTGCATGAATTAGGAAAATTGGCAATTACTCCAGTTCAGCTTAAATACATCTGTTCGTGATTAGACAACACAAACGTGAGGTTGGTAGCAATCCCACAAGTCTCTCAACATGTTTGAAAGCACACAAATGCTTGTATGTACCCAAAAAAAATATGTATCTCGGCGGTACCATCTCAAGTATCCGGTGTCCGGTGTCCTGGACAGAATTCATTGTGTGGTGTTGAAGAGAAACTTAAATTATTTCATAAAACATTCCACTTGACTACCCCAACAGACACCTGCAGATTTCATTGCAGAGGAATATATACATTTTTAACAGGTTGCCCTTAAGCGGGAACAAAAAATACCTGTTTTCCAAACAAATACTGAAATAATATACAATATTAAGAGCTTGGAATGTATGTTCTCGTATATGCGTTAAAACCCTTTTAATAGTACATGCTCCGAAACCGGATGTACCATCAAGTCTGACAGAATTTACCGTTTCAACGCTTAATTTGGGATCTTACAGCATAATTGTTTGCATGTGCTTGTGCTTACAAAAATCGACTGGAAAATTGTTATATAAGCTTGGGAGCAGTGGGGAAGTACTATATAATGTTGCGCAGAGAGGAGATCTTGTTTGTTCTGCAGAGGTAGGGACTCATAATATGTGTCAGCTCACTTCAGAGTTTCAGCCCACATACAAGACGAATATTGTAAAACCCAAGGCATTGAAAATAGTGTTTTGTGAATGCACTTCACTCTGGGCTACAATATGCACTCAGATGCTGGTCCATGCCAGCAAAGTTTATTCATTCCGACGATAAAATGCGTTTCAAGTTAGCCTTTTACCAGGAGATTGACACAGCACATAGTCTGAGCAGTAAAGCAGAGAATGTGGGTGAAAGCAATTGAGTTATATCGGAGCCTACCATGTCACCGGGCTTCACATGGAAAGCATGTGTGGCAATCTAAAGGTAGAAGGAGGCGAGACGTTACATAATCGGTAGTTTGTTCAGTAAATTACGCTTGGTTCATAGTCAAATGACGTAGGATGGTTAGACACCTAAAGTCAGGCGTATCAGGTCAGTCAATAAAGCCAATATTTGTGTATAGTGTGTAGTTATGCCCGTGAATCCTATAAACCAGAATTAAGAAAAATAATCAACAAAAGCTTTGCTTCACTATACGTCGAGTAAATGGGTAAATATATGACTGTACAGAAAATTAACAGAAATTTAATAAGAATTAATAATTCCTTGAGATCTGCGATTTCAGCGCGGACAACACTAGACCTGCTCATGTCAGCTATTCCCTTGGTGGAGAGAGCGTGTGCGCGTTTTCAAGTCTTGACTGTAAGTCGGATTTCAGACACATTATGTGAGCGCTGTTTAAGCGCGCAATTGACTTAAGAAAATTCCTCAACATCAGATTTCTTCTTAAAGACTTAAGTTAGGCCACCATAATATTTCGTCATCTCATGCAGCTGGTGTACTGGTATATTTACTTTTCCACGTCTTAAGATAACATTTTGCCCCGACATTTTTGAAGTCACTTTCGCACCATTATTTCATAACTTGTGCGCTCTCAAGGGGTTTATTTTACTTTAAGGAGTCCTTCCCTCGAAGTATCAAGACGCGGTGGAAGTAAAGCGCGCAAGATGAAAAGAGATACCAGTGCACATTAGTTTAAGTTTTTTTGAGTGCTAGGGAGAAGTAATGGAAGATGCTTGAACATTAAGTGATTCGTGAAAAAAAATCTCAAATTAAGCATGCACTCGGTGGCAGTCGGGAGGGTAATCTGATGGAAGTTCCAGCGATGCGGGTCTTGTGGATACATTCTTGAAGGGTAACGATTATTCACAAGAGTAGTGCGGACGCGGACGATGCAGGACCAGCGCAGGAGGAGAAATATTCCCAAACAGACTAATCACACACTTTTGTACCATATCCAGCAGTTGTGAGAGAGTTTACGAGTACCTGTTGTTGAGAGTGTGAGTGATGGTGAGGTATTTCAACAATTGAATGGAAACATTCGTCGCGAGTAGTAATTGGAAGAACGAACGTGTGTTCTTCCAGCTAAGGATGTGCTCAGCTGCACAATGCAGACATAAGATTCTCGTTATCATTTTTGTAACGAGCTCAGCAAACATTGAATACAAATATGGTTATAAGGAAGGCGGTGTGGGAGCGTTTTGTCCGATCCTGATGCCAGTATATGCTGTCATGGGATCTTAATGTGTCACGTCATTTGTACAGCGTCACATTCCAAAGAGCAAAGCATAGTCCGTCTAAAGGCATGGAAAAGTTTAACTTGTCCAACAATGTGTAGCAACAATTTGTTTCAATATATATTTTTTGCACAAAATTTATGAAATAAAGTTATTGTTTTGTTTTTTGATGTTTTGAACGGCATTTTTGTTACAAATCTTGCTGCTGTTTGAACAGCAGTAGGGAATCCGACAGGGCTTTTAAGCGGGATTGGGAACGTATGTCTACATTTTAAAGGTAACAACAAAATGTGTAGAGATTATCTTATAACCGGACATCCCGACAAGTGAGAGGAAACACATACGTTTGTATAAGAATTCCCATAGCACATTTTCAGTCAAAAATAAAACAGCTGTACTTTGCATAAGACATTTATAAATACATATATCTGAATACATTCCTGTAGATACCTTTCCTTACCGTGCTCCATTCAAGAGAGACGCACTTACAGGAGGATACGATGATGGGCCCATTGTGGCATCTTACATCTCAAAGAAGTATATCCACTTATCCACTTATGTGAACCCAATTGAAACTTTCAATAGAATGAAGCAGACTTCAAGCCACGTCTTTGAGATTATGTGAATGTACGTACATAATCTGATGTTATTGAATCTGCCATCGCATTCCCCTTTGACTTTGACTTTTCAACATTTATAGTTTGAGAGTATAAACATTTTGTTTTTGAATAGTTGGTGAAAGGAGACGTTTTGAACCTTTAGCAATAATTGCAGTACGTTCTCGATTTTCACAAAAGCTAAATTGATTTGCTACCATTACTGACATCATCATCATCTTCTGACCCGCATGCTCTACTAAATGGATCGCGGGGGTAAACCACGCACGGGAGATCTCCAGGCAACTCGAGCCTCCGCCATCCATTCTTAACTCATCAGGAGTTAAGCCCAAGCGTAACGAGGTTTTGGACTTGGTTCAACCACCTCGTCCTGGGTCTGCCAAGCGGTCGCCTGTCTGATGGAATCACATTGAATAAATTATTATCTTTAAATATAAAAAAAAATGCAAAATAAATATAGACGTATATTAATTATGTCCACCACATCTAAATACAAAAAGTCCACATATATAAAGTTCATACTATGTGCCTTTAGCATTGTTAATCTTTCCATTCAAACACGCACCCCAGATGCGAATCAATAAAAACCACCACTTTAACAAATACCCCAGCAAATCCCCAAGGATAACGCATTTTTCTACTTCCTCTTTAAAGATGCACGATAAAGGACGAGGCGATGTTCACAAAACAAACGCCAGTTTATTTACACAGAGAATTCCTTTGGGCTGTTTTTCTAATGAAACTGAAACACGATTAGGGAATTTCTAAGATTACACAGTTCCTAATGGTGCCAATACCTTAGAGCCTTCATGGAATTAGAAAATTCTAATGGAAAATCCACACGAGTATAATATCCTGTGATGCTATTTAGTACTCCAAACAGAACAGCAAAAAAAACGAATTAATTCGAAACGTATTTTATAAATATTTGTTCAAATTACCCAATATTAAGGGTGTGCTGACCACTGGCTGTGGTTAGTTCGTTGATTCTTTGATTGCCAAGGGTCAGCCAACCGGATATTGTGATGTAACTCCTCTATCCAAGTCGGCCTAAGGGAGTTCCACATACATTGTTATTGGTACACATATGCTAGGAACACATGCAAGCACACATGTCGAATGAATCAACATGTTTTGGTGTAGCTGCTCGTCTATAGATATCATTTGCATATGTATGAGCGGATACATGGGCACAACCATTTTTTAAGGAGTAAACATGTTCGTCCTTGACATGTATCTAATTAGGAAAACAACAGAGACAAAATCCTTGTGTACACAGGCATATAAGCGCTGCAGCTTATTTGAATAAAATGCTTCATCAACGACCACTGATTTAAGCATTCGGAACGACTGACACGACGTTTCGAATAAAATGCCACAAATGCTATTTTGCAATGATTACAATTTCGGATGTGATTGGTTTTAAAACGTAGACTAGTAACACGAGTAGACATTCTCACGATTCAATGATTTCACTTGAACGTTCAGCATCGCTTGTGCTGATGTGACCGCATTGTAATAGGAGTTCAGTAAACCACTTCTTAACTATTTAAATTGATGCTGCAGGGTTGCCAATCAAGCTTTTCCTTGCTTTCGGTGGTGGTTTTGTTTGAACGGAATTTGATTCACGAGTTTAGCTGCTTTAAATGGCTATTGAACACAAACTAAACGACGCAACTTGCACAAGGCTTGTACATTGCACATATATATTTATAGATGACAGTTGACGGAAACAGCGTTGCATTTCAACATATTACGCGGAAATTCAAAAAGTCACTGGCTCATCAAACGACTCTCGTATCTCCTAGGATTTTAGTTAATTCACAGCTCGGCTATATAATCGTAGCTCACATATTGTTCGATGGTTTTATTTAATAAAATCGACGGATACACTAAACATTTTCCACATTCAAGATATTTAAGAAATATAATAATATGGGCGGCGCTACAGCCCGTAGAGGTGCGGGCCTAGCTTTTCAGCAACCACTCGTATTGTGAGTGCTATTCTTCCTTCACGAATGGAAAGGACTTACAGTTGTATGCCGACTACGAGCCAATTTGAGAAGCTTATCCTAGACAGTTACACTTGTTCAGCGTTGTCAGTGACTCGAAAGGGGTGGGAACATGAAAATTATTTTGTTCGTGTCGGGAATTCAACCCAGGCAGCTAGGTGCGGCTACCAACAACGCCACGGCCGCCAAGATATTTAAGGAGAAAGCTCAAAAATCAGTTACAACTGGTGTTCTACCAGTCTATTGGGTCTATTCTGAAGATCCAATTTTCGATCCGAATAATGATGGCATTTAAATCTTGGCCTGGATGTGGTCCATTCAGTCGCGTATCATCCAATAACGTCGATGATGCATACCACACCGTATGTATGTTGCTCCAAGTGTACGAACAACATTTTCCACATAACGCTGTTTTTCGTAATACAACTGAATATTTTGAAGACGTTGTTGAGATGCATGTCAATTCATGATGGTTTGTCAAACAGTACTGAATAGGGGTAAGACGTTTTTCTTTACCTATATGGGTAAGGAATTTCCCAAGTTATCCATGAATCGATGTGTATATACATGTAGTTACAGATGACTCTGTATATTTCTGTCGCCATTGTTTAGATTTCCAACAACATAACATGTACGAGAACGATTTATGATAATGTGTCCACTTCCTTGGTTTACGTTCCTTAACCTTAATCTTCGTAATTGCTTCTGTCCCTTCCAGAAATGGTGAATGTAAATACTCTTTTCTGAAAGTCTGACAACGTTTCAAAAATGTCTTAATACCAAACTCATAACAAGAAAACCCGAGGTGTATGTACGTGTGCTCTGAGATATGATAAGGTGCACAGAAAACGGCCACTCCTACCTTCGGTACAGATGAAATTCTGATGCGTTTGCAGAATAGAACAATACTCACCTATTTCCAAGATCCTCATTAATCAAAGAAAAATTAACTAATATGATTGGCCATTTATTGTAATCCTAGTAGATTTGGTTGGTCCTACAAAACCCAGTGCATTAACTTTCGAGAAATGATGAAACAGCCAATCAATATAGAACACAAAACAAAGACTAAGAACGATGATTAAGGATAGAAAAGAATAGAGAAAAAAAGAGTTCAAACTAAGAACGAGATCAAACGGAATTCTGTGTAATGATTAGAAAAGTTAGTTAGCAAAAGAAATGCTTTTGGAATGCGAATCATCAAAATGAACTTGTTAAACCATAAGAGACGAGATGGTTAAACATGAGAATTAATTATTTTTTAATATTTAGATCATCACAAGAATAAGTGGCGGTCATGACATGATGACTTCTGGACACGAACAAATTTCATAATTTGGGACTCCACCCTTCTCGAGGCACTGGCAATGCTCCGAAAATATACCTCTCTAAAACACTTCTTCTACTTCTACTCGTGAGCACAACACAAAGAGTTATTGTAGAGGAATGGGCCAAGTTTATCTCAACTGCAGCTCCACCAATATTAATTTATTCTCATACCATATTGCCACCAAACTTAACGGCGAGGTTTCGTCAAATTGCTACAAACGTACCAGGTTTCTGTGAAACCTGGTCGCAGCACCTTGGAATTCATCCGAACGACTCCTTCAGACAAGGTTATACTAAGCTTCCACCGATCGAAATCGTCAGATTTCATCAATCTTTCAAATGTACTAGATTCATCCAAGTATTACTAGATTTCGTCATGCATGATCGAGGTTTCTAAACTTCGCGATATCGTTGAAAAGCCCGTGTGTTCATCCGTCCGCGGGAGATTGTCAAACCGGACATGCCTACAGCGTGAACTTCAGTTTATATTGGTTACCTCTTTTTATTTTCTTGTGTTCTCACACTATCATTTCCTGTCAACGGAGCAGGATTTTTTCCCTTTTTTGTCAACCTCTCACGGATGAACGGATGAACTCCCAGGGTTTTCAACTAGATTTCAACGAAATCGCGAGATTTCGAAACTTGATAATGTGATATGTATGGCGAAATCTTGTAATCTTTTATGATTTTGATGAAATCTGGAGATTTCGTTTGATGGAAGCGTAGCATAACACTGTATAAAGGAATCGTTTGCTGCCCACGCAAATGTTATCTTGTTAGGAATCTCAACACAAGAAAATTAATTTTTTTTGAACGCGCTTTCAAGAGAATATTTGTTTCATTCCTCCCATTCACTTGTTACATAGAGCTTATCAATTTTTATAAAAAGTACCCACATGACAGTGGTCTTGTAAATGCCAAATCATACAAATCATTTACTCGGTTACGAGAATGTTATGTCAAAGCGCAGCTCCCTCACTTTTTCCAGTCACAATGAAACGCGAGCAGCCCACCAAAAACGAATAGAAAATACAAGAAATGTTTGTTAATTTAGCTCCAGGCGCCTGCCTGACAGTTCTTGACATACCCTATCAGAGCGACATGGGAAAAAAGGGTTAAGATCCTGTTAGGAAGCCAGCATCCCACATTTGAAGAAGTTCGATGATTTTTGTGTTTTCAAAATTAAAATGTATTGTTAGGGGACAAAATGAGAACGACAACGGCCACATCGAGCGAATGGACACCATCGCTCCAGCTGAGAGGGTCTTCGAATCCGAGCCTCCTGCTTGGAGAGGAGAAGAAGACCGAATCTCTGGTATAAAGGCCAAGTAATTGCGGATGCAAGACAGCTTGGTCTTGATGACTGGAAGCAGCGTACTCAAGACCGTCAGATAAGGAAGGCAGCAATTTCTCAGGCTCAGACCCTCCAAGGGTCGTCGGCCTGATATGTAAGTAAGTAAGCAAGTTGTAGGACATTCCGCCCGAGGATAAATAGAGGTCATGTCCTCCAAAAAGAGGACGCTTGGCAACCCTAACATAGTTGATGTAATTTAAGGGAGGTTCACTTACAAGAAGAAATAATCCCTTTGAGAACATTTTCAAAGATTTAATTTTATTAAATGAAAAAAAATATGCTGTACTTGACCGTTAACGTCTACAGTCAAAGGATATTGAAAATACTTGAGGAAAGAAGAAGCACTTCGGATGTGGCTTCAATACTACCGCGCCTTCCGCTGGCATTTCCTTCTATGTGGATTAGGTTATTTCCGTTAATGCTTGTGTGGCGCTAGAAAAGTTCATGACCTTGTTAGCAAACAATCGTCCCTTTAATTCCACTTTTCAACTCAAATCCCGATGACTTCACTTATAAACAAGATAATAATAGGATTTGTACACGAAAGAGTGTTCTTTTCATTACACCATCGTTGTCCTTGACTGGCCGCGGGGTGACATTGTTTGTAAAAAAAAAGACTTTTGGACGAATTGATGAAATTTAAAAAGAGAAGCTGTAAGTAGATGGCTTTAAAAGGAAAGTATCCATATTTCAATTTCTAGTGGTTCAAGCGCATCAAAATGGTTGCCTGAAAGAACTGTGGACTCGGTCAATATTTGTGTTATTTGTAAAAACTGTAGAGCTGTAGATTTTGTAAAAACAAAAATATTAAAGAAATTATAAAGAAGCTCATTATGATAAAACAAATCACTTAAGTATGGGCGCTATTCACAGAGACCCGATAGTTAAAATCAATTTATCAAACTGCAGTGTTCATGGAATTCGCAAACTTGCATCTCGTGGAATTTACCAGTGCGCTGCATCCACTAAAACGGCGAACTTTAAGTTGATCTTTCATATCTTCTCGTCAAATGTTCCAAGCGATTATATTACACCTCTTGTGTAATCAGCGGCAAACTTCATTAAGCGAATTAATGTATGTATATAAACGAGAAGCGTACGGAAATTCATCTGAAGTGTGACTAAGAGCATCCACACAAAGTTCACGCATATATTTACACACAACAATTATGTGCAACTTATTGCGGTCCGATATCGAACGTACATACGCACGTACGACAACCTGTAGTGAAAGTTTTGAATCGGCTAGTAATGTACCTAGTTCCAAACCCCAACCACCGGTACATGGAGCACTCGCTACAAAAGAATATATTTTAGCCAAACTTATAATTTTAACTGGGCTTACTTACTTACTAGAGAGATGATCGAAGGCACTTTATTCAAAAATTAGGTGAAAGCTTAGTTGTTACGTGTTTGAATATTTTTGCCGAACTTTAATGAACCGAACTTTCATCTGCGAATCGAGAGGCAAATTATACATTCCACTTTTTACATTATCGTCTGTCTGCATTATTTCTGATGCCATGCAGAAACTATGCGAACAAGTATTGTTCAATTTTCACCACAAGCAATATAGGAACTTCCATAAATATTCAATCGAACGTGAATGAGTGCAAAATACGAAAATTCCTTTTCCAGTCTATGTGGCAAGTAAGCCATTGCAAGATATCCTGTTTAGATGAGCCCCATTAAACAGAAATGGATGGATGGAACTGATGCTCATAAGAACTCATTTTGGAACCCAGTTGTACGGATCTCCATGCCAAATCGATCGATTGATTGAAGTTATCGGTGATCTGTCATATATTCGAACTAGCACTTTTGTGCACGTGACTTAAGTTGAATCGAAACTTCTTGTGGCGGTCACCATTATCAACTACTTCAGTCGGACGAGTTGAAGGACTTGCTGGTTCTAGTTGTTCGAGGAAACGGATGAATGAAAATATTTGAGTTAAATAAATGAGGTTCTGAATAATTGATAGAACCTATACCTATTATTGATAGGTTCTGATAATTGAGTCACTGTGCTGAAGGATGTAGTACATGTCTACTTGATAAACTTGCGGTGGTTGGTGAGGTTCTCTTCTCTGATTCGACTCTACTACTAGCTCTAAATGTCGATTCACCAAAAATGAGGATAAGACATCATAAACACACCGACTGCTTCCACCGTAATGAAAACGAATCCTAGATATCGATAACAAAATTATCAGAGAAGGTTAGATCATGTTAGGAAAAAGCTGCTGGCTGAATAAAGCAGGTTATATGTTCCTGAAAATCGAACAAGCATTGGTGGAAATGACGCAGTTCTTCTTTTTAGGGTGCTACAGTCCAGGGTGGACCTGGGCTCACTGATCATGAATCCCCAACCGGACCGAACCAGTCGACTCGTGTGCGTTACCTTGTACGTGGGCGCCCTCTGTTGCGATGTCCCACAAGCTCGAGTCGAAGATTGAAGCACTTATGCACTTATTTTTTTTTAAAAATAAGTGAAAACAAGCGTAGAACGGGAGCTCTATAACCTTCATATATCTATTAGGGACATGGTCAGAAAAACAAGTGACGTCCGAAAAGTGAAACCTACAAAGATGACTTTATGGAACTCACAATAGTTAGTTAACCAACGTCAACCAACGTCAACCAACGTCGCAACCGCATAAATAGTTACTAGACCAGAATCAATCGTGTAAGATCTTAATACGCAATAATGATCCATCGACTGGACGGCGAGGGCCAACGCAATAGAAGGACGATAAAAAAACATAAAAATTATGATTCTGATAAAAAAATATCTATCTATAGAAAAATATCCATATTCTTTAGAAATATCCACCGTATATCTTTAGATTTATAAATGTTTGCTGTAAAATGGTTGTCTCTGAGCGGTGGTAGTTCGCAGTTCATGTGTGCAGTGCTTTAAAAGCTTATTCAGAAATAAAAGAGCAAGGAGAATCCATGGATCCGCCTTCATCCGTTGGAAAAGGAACGGAGAAGTTGGATATTTCGTTACCCTTTTATTTATGAGCTAACTTCTGGCAACTACTAGAGATGAATATGTTCGCAGGTCGTGGAGGGAAGTTCCATTTCCATCCATTCTCTTCGTATGATTTTCTATTTGACAGTGACAGGTAATAATACTAGAAATTTGACTTTTCAGGGTAATATTACCCTAGATGTCGCACAAGTTTTCAGATCTTTTTTTCAAATGGTGAGCATGCTGCCCTATATAAAGTATGAGGTGGGTGGCTCGCTTCGCTCGCAAACAGGATCCTATGCCTTTATCCCGCAGGGTATGTCAACGCTCGCTCTGCTAAGGGTATGTCAACAACTGTCTGGCAGGCGCCTCGAGATTAAACCTCCATATCTCCTAAACTAGACAAAAACGAGAATTTTGTACTTTATATTTTGTTCTTATATCATCGAGATCTACTAAACTGCGTTTTTAAAATATGAAACCACGGAAATCGTAATATCCCCGTTATTTTGAACTTGTATATCTGAACATAATATTCAGAAAGTGGAGAGTTTTCAACCTTCCCTGCGTTGTACAGTTTGTATGAGTAGTGAGTTTTTTGAAACAGTTAACTTCCGACATATCTGAATAAGCTGCCAATATCGTTGGCAGAAAAAAGTTCTTTGATACTTCTACTTCAACGATATAATCTACGAACATCGTCAATAGAATGACAAGTGTAAAGCAATGCAACCAATATACTCTAAATTCTAAATACGTTGTAGCTCTAATGAATTTCCTGATCAAGATCTGTCAAACCATTGGTTTGAGTGTAATACTGAAACCAATACCAGCCATAAAGACATTTTATTCTGATTATACGATCTATCAGACTGTACGTGTGTCTATATGCATTCACTCTCACTGACATTCAATTTGCTTGGAAAATTGGTCATACGTATTTATGTTCGTATGTATGTTCGGAAATTTCTTCAACCGCGGTGCACATTGGAAACAAAAAAAATCCACACATGCAGACACTGTGACGCGAACTACAACCTGAACTGAAAAAGCACCTTAATCATTAGTTTTTTTTTTACGATTCGTAGAATCACTGCTCCATGAGTGGAAGGCCTGGCCAACAGCTAACATGTTGTACAGTAACATACTAATCCTTTACTCATTGTTTGCGAAAATACTTTCCGTTTGTAACATTTTCTGACGCAATGACTTCATGATTTCACATTTATAAAAGTAGTTTTACAAAGATGCATTATGCACATAGTGATAAGTATAGTCGCGACCGCGCTGGCGAGCTCTGACATTTTAAGTAAGATACACGTTAATCCATTAAACACAAGCCCAATGTAGCGGTCGCGTTTAAATAGTTCACACACTGTAATATCGTTAGCGCGAGCACAAAATTCTAGGTAGAGCTAATTCCACAAACTCGGGCCTTTGGCAGTTGTGAAACAATTTTCTTTTATTTCCTCGTGATTTTTCATTTTTGGCAGGCTACGGCAACTATTTGTGTACGTTATTAATTTTTTGTGAAATAATTGCATTTTTTTTTTTTTTTTTTTTGTTAAAATGAATTTTAGACCGTTTTATGGAGAAGCGCTTTGACATAACATTCTCGTAGTCAATAAAAAGCGTATTTATTTTTTCGTATTGATAGAAAAGTGTCCTTAAACAATTTCTCCTATATGCATTTACAAATGTGGACCTACCAAAATAACAAGCCAGAATCTCCAAGAATCTCCGTTCCACAAGAGCAAAACGAAAATCTGATATAATGTTAGATGAAAGTACATACTTAGGACTGGTGCTTTAGCTGGTAATTTTCCGTGTAGCTACATCTATATAAATTGTACAAATGCAGTACGGAATGTAACTGCTACGCACAGACTAAAGAATCAATGTAATGTACTGACATACTAAATAGGTAAATGCTCAACTCTAAAGAATGATAGAAAGCCAAATATTGAAATATACCAAATTTCCAATCTTGAGGGATTGTAAAATAATTAAAAATATCAATCAAATCCATGACTAAGCGTTAGCCACCTGCCTTCAATGTTCAAACAAATTTCAACCCAACATTCCTGAGTGCCTTACTAGTTGTTCCAACTCATTATTTCAGACAAATTTGCTTAAACAACTCACCCGTCGTTTATAGTACGAAACGTGATCACAATTCTCATTTTTAATGCCTTATAGGGAGGGAATGAGGTGAGGTTACACACCTCCTTCTGCTATAAACAAAACCACCGACTTACCATTAACCATTGTATAGTTTTAGGTGTCTGGCATATATTCAATTGCGCACAATAATTCATAAAACAATTCATTCCCACATGCACAAGCTGTGGCATATTTTTAGACAGATGTGTAAATATTATAGCGTCTCACCAGCATATATTGCTTCGATAATAACATCCTCCAGGTGCCGTACATTTTCTACTTCTAACTCTTCCAAAAGAACACTGTATGGTATGCATTTGTTCTTGATAGCCAGAGACACAATAGTCAAATGCTGTAATTTCTTCCGCATCGCTGTTGAAAGTTCCAAGTAATCGGCCGGAGTTTGCGAATATTGCTTGTATGTACCATATGCAAAAAGATTAAGTGTATTGTAATACACAGCATTCGGACCATTTTCCAACTGAACAACAAAGAAAATACAAGGATGTAATTATATGCAGTTCAATACTACGCAAAACCCACCTCTTTGATGTTTGGCATTGCCAATAGTTCGGCAAAAACGTAGATCCCCGGTGCTTCTAATACTTGCTTGATTAATTCCAGGACAGCAGCACCGCGTGCGCTTTTTGCAAGTATTATGAACTGCTCTAGTTGATTACGTGTCTCGCCGTGTCCTCCTTCGGTATTATCCTGAGCCATCAACATGTCCGAAGTCATTGTTCCTTCGTTTTAGTGATTACTTCTGCACTCAGCAATATTTGCCTATATAATGCACGGAAATAATACTCTTTACACCAGTTTTTTTGAGTTTTCTGCGTACAGGAAAGAATTACGGATATTCGATTTGGTGACAAGCTTAGTTATTTTCAATATAAATACACCAACCTTTTGAATTTACCAATCCTTCAGCCCCGAAAATACAACTTCTAAACTATCTGAAGAAATCATACAAAACAAATGTCATTATTTGACACTCACTGCTGTGAAGTTGGTGAGCATGTTCAATGGCGGAATGTTCTATGAGAAATGTCAGAACTTATATGACGTCATTCTGTATGCGGTGTGCTGAATAACACATGCATAATTGTTCTACGGATGGAGCAACGTTTTTATTTTTTTCAACATAAATTTATGAACTAGAACGCAGCTCTATGTTTATTTGAAAGTTTCAACGGGGTTTTGGGTTTTGGTCGGGTGAATTTTTCTTATTAAAACGAGTTTACTTACACATCTGAATATACAATGTGTCACAAAATAATTTCCTAGAATTAAAAAACAAGAGAAAAATACCAGGAAATAGTTCCGTTCTAAGGATATAAGTTTCCATTAAGTATGCAGACATTAAATTTGTTCTTCAATTGTCAAAATATGTCACAATTTCCCATAACTCGAATGGAGGTACGGAGTTATCCAAGTAGTTCTGTTCTCTTCTGAAGAATCATTTTATGCGAAAGCTTTCTATCGTTGTACCAGCTTCACGGAAGATAATATATCACGAAAGTTATCCAGAACAGAGGTAATACAAGAAACAAAGCCACAATTTGTGTTAGATGAAAAAGATTGCATTTTGATTCCTAGATTTACCCAACAGACTGAATTCAACTAGTCAATCGACTTTATGTATTTTCGAGATGTTCTTCCCGTAAGTCCGATGTATTTGTGAGTCCCCGAAAATTATCGGATACTTGTTGTGGCGGTCTTAAAATGTTGATTTGCTAGTTAAGCTAATAATTAAATTGCCTTGTTTTTGTTTACCTTTTTATGCCATTCTGGAAAGATGCGTCGCGTGACTCCGAGAAGATTTTTAATGAAAGACGGATAAAACTGGTAGCACTGTCATCGGAAGAGAATGCAGGCATAATGTTTACGATGTTAGTATTTTCCTAGAATTTACATACCGTCTCCGGAATTATTTATTTGGGAGACGGTATAAATTAAGTATTTCCGATTATTTTTTATTTTGCTCTATATTTTTCATCTCCCACATTGAGAGTGCAATTCCCAATTCGCCCTTTCACCTGTTTCGAAGCCTCAACATTTCTTCATAAATGTGAGGGCAGAGGAACTCAGCGAACAATATAATGGTTATATAATACTCTTTACAATATAATTTAAGCCTTATGTAGTATGTAAGTCTTATTACTCATAAGGAATCCCGATCGCATGCAGTATTCCTTATTTTAACGTTGCGATGAGATTGGGCATAAGACATTAAAACCTTTATTTAAGTCCAGAAATAAGGCATACATAAGAGACATCTATTACGAACACCTTATAATATGGTTTATCTAAGTATTATAGTATTTGTGACCGGGGTCAAGACACAGCATGGCCGAAGGTATAGTGGGAGAAAGGGAGAAGAGATGCCTGTGCACATTGGGTTTAAATATCTGCGGATTATGACTGTGGGGAATATTAATCCGGAAAAAGCATTCCATATTCGTGTTGTGTGGCTGAAGAACGAGTCTCTAAGTTTAAGTGTACGTCCGAAAATACGCTTAAGGGTAAACTGATGAGCATCCCTAGCGAGAGGCATTGCGGGTGAATTCATAGGGAGGAGGAATGCAGTTGGCTAGCTCACTTGAGCATCGTTTGTTAAAATAGCTATAAAATACGGACAAAGAAGATATGTTCGAGTGAGTCTAATGACTCTGCAATATTGTTGCCTCGTACAAGTTATTGCTCACTTTTGAATTCTATCTAGTATTTTCAGGGTGTTCTTGGGGGCACCAGACCGAAATGGGCGTGAGTCTTATAAAATCACGCTAAAGTATTTCTTGCATCGATTAAGGAAACCTAAACTTTTCGCAGCATTTTTGGCATCCTCAATATGTGATATTTCCAACATATCGTTGTGTTGATACACATAATAAGGATGGACATTTTTCCAGGTTTCATCGACAGTCATGGCGCCAGTCAGGATAAAGGCTGACTATCGAGGGTTCGCTTGAGTGACAGCAGACAGCATGGAGTTTTTGAAGCAATAAATTCCACTCACCAGTCGACCTGTTGCTGCGGAAACCGTACTGCTGGTCATTAAGAAGCTTCCGCGATTCAAAATATTTCATAAGCTGACGATTTATAAGCGTTTCCATGACCTAAGAAAGAAGGGACGTAAGTGCTATGTGTCGGTATGAGGTGGGTGATTAAGATTCGCTCTTTTTAGTGACGGGCTGAACAAATGCTGTTTTCCATCTATTCGCAAAGAGACCTAAAGGGTGGAATAGACGAAAAAGCTTGCGCAGTGGTTTTGCCAGCGCAGAAGGACACCTCTTCAGAAGTATAGGTGGAATGGAATACCATCCGGGCCAGCGGATTTGTGCACGTCGAGATCTTTAAGTTCTCTTGCAACTGTACGAGTGCGAAAGTGGATTTGTCTCATGGTGAAATCAACGCTCTCAAGTACAGGTACAGGTGTTTAAATAAGGCTTCAGTTTCCAAGTATAAATGCAAACATGATTATTTTATGCTTTATTATAAAGAAACGTAACCCTTAATTAAGTCCAAACATAAAGAATATGTAAGAGTTATTTCTTGTGGTCATATTTATTCCAGATAATTTGGTTTCTTAAGAGTTATTTTAAGACTTACTTAAAATTTTATATAAAGGGTGATTTTTTAAAAGCTATAGGAAAGTTTTTTTTTAAAAAGAAAACACATAAAATTCAGAAAATTGCATGAAATATTTATTTGAATCTATACTACGGTCCATATAATTTAATGTTTGAAGATTATTTCATGCAAATGTTGACCTTAACTGCGCCTCAAATGGTCCATCCGCTTAGTCCAATTTTGGCATACGAATAAATGCTTCAATGTTGTCTTCCAATGCGTCAATTGAAGCGGGCTTGTCTGTATAGACATGAGCTTTAACATAGCCCCACAAAAAATAGTCTAAAGGCGTTAAATCGCACGATCTAGGCGGCCAATTGACGGGTCCCGAACATAAATTAAGCAGTTCATATATTCGAGTAATTCATATTATCGAGACGCTACTGTACTTTGATTAAGCCTGCTGTTTAATTCGATGATGGTGTTAATGAACACCCAAGAACATAAATGAAATACGTTCTGGAAACTTACTTGAAGATTTAAATAAATTTACCATATAATTGCCAGCTTTTCAACACAGCGCTTCTATCGCGAATTCTCCAAATCAGCATAAAGTATTCTTTGGAATTCATAAAGTGGTGGCTTACGCACCTGTCAAATGGTATTCAAAATAGGATTACAAGGCGCCTGAATAAATATGTAAAAATGTTGAACAATTCAACAGAAAGTCAGAAAGAAAATCCACACATAATCCGTTTGTCAAAACAAGCACGAGAAAGGTTTCGCCAACAAGCGAAGTATGTATGTATTAAGAATGTTAATTTTGTTCATTTGCCAAATAACATCTGTTTATAACAAGAATTGCCTTCATATTTCTGTCTAATCCGGACAGTTGAACATGACCGAACCCCACAGGGGAGGGGATATATGTACCTGATGCATAACATAATGGATAATGAATGTAGGTGATGCGAATGGAGTGTAACTCTTGAAGGCGATCCAACATCTTTAATGCGGCGTTGAACTTCAACGAAAAAATACCAAATACCAAATGAGGTATTTTCTTCGTTAACGCTGGCCAGACAGGCACACAGACATAGTTCTGGTGGTGACGAGTGAAGGGTACAAGGCTAAACTCATCAGACGTTGTGTTTATTAATCCCTCACTCGTAATTCACTTTGGGGCTACGAAATTGTTTTATGCTGCCTTGAAGAAAATTGTAGGCGAGGAAAAATAGAGGAAAAAGCGACTAGTACCGAAATTGACTCCAAAATTACAATTTTTTTTCTCACTGTGTTCGCAGTGCATGAGTTACTCTACGAAAAAGTGACATGAATTGATATTCTAGGTACATACCTACATTATACCTTTTTTTTTATTGTAATGATAAACTTTCCTCTTAAGAGGTCCCTAGACGCGCAATATTTGTGTTCCTAGCTAGACGCCCCAGACACTGCAATATTTTTTTCCAATACTTTAGTTAATCGCTGATATTTGCGTAGACAACATGTTGAAGAAATTACTCGCTGAGGTGTTTCCTGCTCGGCACTTGAAAAATGATTAAGCAAATATTGCGCCACTGTACCTACAGACGATACTTTTTTTCATAATGTTCAATAAATATTGACTTGATTTTTAACAATATATTGCACAAGCTTTCAATATTATCTACCGACGACCAAATTTATTTTATTATACACGACTGACTTTAAGAGAAAAGTCAACAGTAGTCTACAAGCATGGCTGGCTACCATCTTCTCACATACCTTGCCATTTCATTACGAAATCTTGCAAAGAGTTCATCAGTTACTGACCCCATGTTATCCTCCAAAAACATAAATGGGGGTTGCCTGGTTTGTGTTTGATAAATAAAAGTCAAGTTGTCTTGGTCAGACAAAACAAAACAGTAAAAGACTGTCCATCAAGACAAGAAAACAACATAGTTTCAGCCGCAGATTGGATTAGTTTTAAGCACGTTTGTCTAGCATTTAAGGAAAATGAATTTAAATAAAACAAAAAAAGTGTAGACATTATTTGTGCAGCAGGTGTCGGAGGTAATTATTGTTTGTAACTCGTTCTCATGCAATCATTTGCTTAGTTTGCGATTCCCTGCGAAGCGTGAGAACAAACTGTTATGTGCCGTCTTGAGTGCCTGTGACTTACGTAGCCAAAACAAATTTAATAAATGTTACGTTCCATGGTACATTCACTTGCACACTTACCCATTTAATGGTAACTACAAAAAACTGTACAAAATAAACATGCATAGGGTTAGTCGAAACACAAATAATTAAGGTAATTTTTAAGCGTCTAAGAAACTTACACTTTCTCGCACACCTATCGTCCTCTTCATGTAGGACTTGGTGCAGACTGTGTAATTGGTTAATACTTGCATTGTAACACTGTTGTTTTTTGATGGGTGGTGGGCAAACATGCGCGTATACTGTATGTTTAAAAAGTGAGAGTGAGTAACTTCTTTGCTAGCGTCGATACCGAGAAGCAGATATCCCAGTTGATAAAACTATGGAACGACGTATACACATGGTCTTCACACCTATATATTAGAGAGAGTAATTCTTTAAGAGGTAGGGGAGGGTCATCATTTGACTTTGAACAGTTCAAAGGAAACAAATGTCAGAATATTCTCCCAAGCCACACAGGAGGACTTAAGCTGCAGTTCCCTGAAACGGAAATAACAAAAGCATCCGACGACTGTCATCATATGTGATTACAGTGCCTCTTATTGCCTCATTTTGGTAGATTTTTCGTTTAGGAGTTGAAAAAAAGCACCAAAACTCGCCTTCAAGCTCCGTAAAAGGCAGCAAGTTTGTTAGTGTACCTGAAAAGATAAGAACCCTACCTAGCCGCAGTACTAACGGTCTGGTCCTGAGGGTTCATCTACCTATCCTGTTTGGGCCCTTGAGGCTCCCCCACCTACCTCAAGGACTTCGGTTTGGGCCCGTGGGGGTTCCCCTGCCTGTCCTCAGGATGCCTGTTTGGGCCAATGAGTGTTCTCATACCTACCTCAAGCTCTGATATCTCTAACAAACTAAACAAAAACATATCTAATTGCATAATTGTGTGTAAGTAACCCGAGCTTCTATGGAAAATATAACAAATTTCTGAAACATTGAAATATTGGTTCGCTCAGCAAAATTGCTGCAATACTGAAGAACAGCTTCAGAAGATGAATTTTCTGAGCTATTCACAGAGACGCGACGCAATCGTGTCATTGCTGGCCGTATAGAGTGTAGCTGAAACAAGAAAGGGTTAGTTTGCTGCCTTCACTCAAGAATGCCTGTGTGGGAGCTAAAGGAGTAATTTTAAATGAACCGAATTCAAAGGGCAGTGGGGCGCACATGTATGTACTATAGTTATTACTCCGATAGAGCTAAGGGCATACCTTTACCTGATCATGATTCAGCTTTACCTGAGCATGGTTCAATAGGCGTACCATCATCACGCATGCATACCAATACTTTCGATCAATGGTTAAATTGGGAAATAATTTGGTTGGTGGGTGGCGGTGCGTGCTAATCCCCAATCAATCCAAATAACCTGCGAATAGCGCAAAAAAAGCTAGTGCTTCTCTTCATACAAGTCGGTCATCTCATACATGTCGAATGGTCCTTCATAGACGCTAAGCCGGCTTGGTCACCTTCCGGTCGACACCCCCATTTTCATATTTTCTCTCAATTGGTTTTGTTTTTCGCTTATTTTCTTAAATTTTGGTATTTTTTTTCTTTTTTTGGTCAGATTATTTAGGGAAGGTAGTTGTGGGCTGATTTAATAGGCGAAGGCACTTCTAAAGGCTACACACTTTTCAAACAGATTTCATTCTCTTTACATTTGGTCGAATTGAAAGGGCTTCCTGCTGTCCACAGAAGTCTGCTGAATCATATTGAGATCCTTTGGAATGAATCCTTAAAGTGTAGAAGAGCTCATGCGACAGGTATCATCAAATATGTGGATAAGCTCGCTCAGAGTCTAACACATTTCCCCTGTTATCGCTGGATCTTTTGATTCTTCACATGAAATGTCTCTTGATACTGATGCGATATCCGCCGAAACTCACAACTTGTATGAAGTATCATCAAGATCATAAAGACCATGCAGCATCTCAACGTTCGGTGTGCATTCGAAAACAGAACACGAAATGGTTTAATTTGTGCCAAGCGGTCACCTATCAAATGGAATCCCATTCACGACACGCCTCGGAAGTCATGAATGTAACATTCGTGCCACTTGACCAAACCTCCGAAGCATAGCTCTTTCCGTTCCAAGAAACAATGTAGATCCTCTCGCACTGCCGTGTTTCTCACCCTATCCCGGCAAGTAATCGCCAATACGAGGACATCTCATCTCCTGAGCTTGTGCTCGGGATTTTTATACTTTCGTCCTTTACAAAAAAAGGTGAACGTTGGAATAAAAACTAAATTGAAACCACGTACCTGGCTTTGACGTTAAGATCGCCCTTCGTAACTACAAATCTTCCAAGAAGTATCAACATTTACCGAGCTTGACGAATCCTACAGGAAAGCTCAGCATTACTCCTCCCATCACTAGCTAAAAAGGTTCTAACATTCTTGAACTTCTCCATCTTCTTCAATGGGAGTCCACTAACGTGCATCGAGCAGGCTTGAAAATAAACATAACCTCAGATTTCTCCACGTTAACGTTCATCCCAGAAACTACAGATACCGCAAACCTATCTTATCCTTTCCTCCCTTCCATGGCTTTGAGCATTGACTTTATTGTCATCATCATTCATAATTCTTTGGAGCTACTGACACCACTTATTTCAGGGATTGAACCTCTTGACGCACCCCCACCTCACCACGGCGACCACATTGATGTAATTCCCAAATAATAGAGACCATTGTGAAGTTCTCACGAATTCTGTGATTGTGCAAGTTAAAATACCACATTCCTTCTAACACCTTAAACGTGAACATTCTGAATATCGAATACTCTTCCTTTCTAGGTGTGTATATCCTTAAAAAGATCCGATAATGAAATTTAACCACCGGAATTACACTACATTTACTTCTGCAGACAAGCACGGTTTCAATCTGATTTTCCGTTCAAACGCGAGACTCCTTTCGAACCGCTTCTAACCAAATCCATCCAATTCTATTCACAAGCCACCGTACACACACCAATTTACCTTTACCAAATTAATTCCAATTCAATTGAAGCTTATTGATGACTTTTCGATCAGCCAATTATTATCGTTGACATAGCCCCGTCATGAAGGCATACACCCACAGTGAACCGCCTCACGGTTCACGGGTAAACGATTTCTGCTTCTTTGAAAAGTGTAAAAAAATAAAGCAAAAACAAAATCACAGGACGGTGGAAAATGAAATTGACTTCACACACGACACTGTTGGTTTTCTTAGAGCTTTTTTTTTGCGGGTTATTTATTTTTATTTTATACATCCGCAAATGTGATTTTATCCTTTGGAAGATCCACTTCTATGCCCAAGCATGCGAAAGGATCCATTTATAGCGGTTGTATTGTGCGGAACATTTCCGTCTGCAAAGAGTTGCACGCTATTGTATGGATTGTCGCACCTTAAACTCTCGGCTATCGCTGGAGTATGCACGTATACGCGCACACATGGGTACAAGTCCCATCCACCAGTTGCAGGATATCCGCTAGTGTTGTCGTTCTTGTCATCGCTGTAGTACCGAATCAATTCAGACTTGCCCTCCGTCTTTTTTCACCACCAAGTATGTACACTCATACATTAGTCGCTGTTGTATACATGTACTTATATCGAACCTATATTTTGTTAAGAGTAACGTTTTCCGAAGGTGCTATCGCCTTTATCACCTGTAAAAACTTCAGTGGGTGTGTGCCGTGCGGACTGTGTGTGAAGTTCCTTGTCGCGATAATTTTCACTCTCCTTCCATGCGCTTTGTTGGTGTGTACTTTGGGCCTGGATACGTACTAACAACATGGTGTTGAGGTGCTCAAGAGGCCATTTGTGTTATTTACATTCCGGCTTTCAAGTGGATAAAGTTGAACGAAGGGACCTTCACTCCATTCCGTATTTTAATGCTCAAGGTAAAAATATGGGATATGAGTGAATAGATCGCCAACAAGGGTACGAGGCGAGATTGTAATCTTGGGTGTAATCTGTATGATGGTGTGTTGTAGAATGTCCCTTTCCTTTCGCAAACTGGACATTTATTTTAGCATTTGTGAAGTTATGTTATTGCTTCACATGAGGGTTAATGGGCATGACATCGAAGGTTATAGGAGAGGAACTTAACGCATTTTTTTGGTTAAATTTAATTTGTTAACATACTGTTCTGTACTGTTAACTTTTCTGATTCGCTGGCAAAAAAAATTCTAGAAATACTTTCTGTTGACTGTGGTAATTTAATTTGCCATCTTTTCGCTCTCAATAGGCAGGACGGAAGTATTACACTTCACACGCTGGGTTCAAATTGAGACACGATATTCTTAAAATTTTCAAAAGTACTAGTATACAAGGTAATAGTGTGAAATCTTACACTGATATGTGCAATATTAGGAAAAAATAGCAGCAATCAAATCGGCCTCAAAGGACGTAATTTTTAATCGCAATCATAAGGTCGAACACACGTCCTTCATTTTATTGATAGACAGATGTTTATTGTGCACAAAATTCACGCAATCCACGTGGCGTAGTGGGTTTGTGCGCCACCGCAGCCCTTTTACAGAAACAAATTCGTAAAAGTGTGCCAGGGCGGGTTAGAATGGGTACCATTCTTTATAGAATAGTTAGCTGAATATGGTAGCTTTCTCAAGCCGTTAACCACTCGTTGGAACTTTGTGGAGCTAAAACTGTAGTTCAAGGGAAAAAACAATTCTAGTGCATTCGGGCTAACCCAGCTAATACACGCAAATTTTATTTTTATTTTTTTTAATTTGGTTAGCAACAAACGTTTATAAAATTGCCATTGGTTACTACGAAGAAAAACATGAATTTCAAAACTAAACAAAAGGGTAACTTTAGTGCTCTCTCGCATATCCCTTGGCATAAGTTACCAACATTTTGTGATAATATATGCCAGATAAATACTTATAAAAAAAAATAACACCCATATTCAAAATTTCATTTCCGCTTTTGAACCACAATGCGCCGTCTCCTAAGCCCACGCTATGGGTGCCAGTCTGAACCCCCTTTAAATCTCCATTGCTTCCGAGTCACTGACAATGCTAAAACAGTATTCCTGTCTAAAAAATCTTCTCAAACTTAGGTGTCGACGTGATAGAACCCCAATACCCACAACACGAGTGGTTGCTGCTAACGCTATGCCCCGAGTTGTTTGTTAGACAGTCTTTATAGCGAAAACAGCACCTTTATTATTTTTTTTTTTTTAATTTATTTATTTCCTTTCTCTTTTTATATTCTTTTTTTTTCGATTTAAACTCTTATTCCTTAACACAATTTATAAACACAAATTTGCACCATCTACTTCGCTCAAAATCTAAGACAGAAAACTTACAGGACTAAACTTAAGACAATATAGCAAAAAGAGAACAAAACAGGAATGTTAGGTTGTGCACATTAGAAAGAAATTAAGATTAGGATATGCAACGTAATCGAAGGCTTCGGTTGTAGCTTGGCTGTGGCGTCCTTCATTTAGTGCACAGCATCACGTTAGTTCTTTGGCTTTGGCGCGTGCTTGGACAATTTCAAGCTTATGGCTTCGGCTTGGCTTGGTTGTAACGCTCTTCATCCAATGCACAGCAACATCACGCGAGAGCTTAGGCTTAGGAGCGTGTTTGGACAATTGCAAGCACATGCTTTCGTCTTGGATTGGTTGTACCGCTCTTCATCCAATGCACAGTATTTTCACGCGAATGGTCAGTCTTGGAGACACGTTTGGATATGTAGAAACACAGCCAAGTACATTATGTTATTACCGGTCCACCTCGGACTGTAGTGCGACCCATATGAGTATTATTGTTATCATTGATTGTTAAAAGATCCGTTAGACAAATCGACATTTCATGTTGCTCATCTTCCCGCGAACCTGGGGCTCAACCAACAATTTTTCTTTTCGATTTGCTTGGATTTGTATTTGCTCTCATCTCTCTTTGTTTTTTCTACTGGAGATACTTAACTTTCCACTGGTTTCGACTGTAGTTGTTTCTGGACTTTTAATTTTGGATGCTGATTATTTTCATTGTTTGCATCATGCCCCTCAGAAACTCAGATTGCAAACAACAATCTGCTGTATCCACAAAATGTGAAACTTTTTTAATATTACGCCAAGCATTTGCATTACCTTGAAATTGGGTTTACAATTCATATCCAGACCATTAGACGTCTATTATCGATTTCACGACGTATTGGCAACTTTCTCAACAACAAAGTTCCACCTGGATGGGGCTTCAAATTGCGTACACTTGAAATTGAGTAACAGCAGTATACAAGAGTGCATAATGCTCTGGAAATAGTTTGATATGTACATTGAACACTCGCTTATATGAACTAATGATTGTTGGGCCGTTCATATAACCGACAATTTCACATATTGCAACTTTGTTGTATAAAATAAATTTCATTGAATCGGTTAAGTAATTAAACACAGTATATAAAGGCTTTTCTACAATTTTTCTTGAGTTAAACCATTTTTGTATTCTTTAAATCCTAGTTGTGCCCTTTTTCCAGCATCAGAGCCTTCGTTGCCTCTGACAGCTAAGATCTTTTCGATCATGGTGTGTCTGGTGAATCATTATCATATATAGGGGGCGACATCTTTAAACACCGGAAATAGGATGTAGCGGTCAACACAACCTCAAAGGGGCCAGACTGCTGTAAAAAGCCATTGGATATACATGAGACTAAGCCACGAGGGGATGGACAGGCCTATACTCTACGGAATTGCAATATGATGTAAGTCCACAGCAACCATATTAACTGGGTGCCAAGATGAACTTGCATGTACATCAACGGCGTAATGGGACCACACCTTCCGCTCCAGTAAATGCAGCTCTCTACATTCCGCCGCCAGCACAAAGATGAAACACTTCATAGATATTCTTTGACACCATTATTTTAGCAGGAACAAATCCATTGTGACTTTCACTGTGACTAATGATCGATGAGCCAAATAATATTCTGATTCAAAACAGATTTTTTTCCTCAAGTTTCCAATTGTAATATCACTCACTTTCAAATACGAAATATTACTCAACTTTAAAACAAATGCACCTTAATGTTGACTTCCAAACTATAATAGTGTCTTTGTAGACAGGGCAAGCATACGCCAGCATAGTAGGCCCTTAAGCTATCATTTGTTGGATATTCAACATTATGGTGTAAGGAAAATAAGATGTACCTAGTGGACAGCTTGTTAAAGAAGCCATTTTATCATCGCTTGTGACACAGCGATTTTTAATGTTTCAATTTAATGGGAATAAATAAATAAATAAATTATGTAAAAAATGCCATAATATTCTGTAGTATAAAAATTTAAATTATGATATGGCACCGCAATATCCCTGTGCCATTAACAACCATGTGAGCGACGACAGCGCCACCAGAATGTGGAGAACCGAGCTAAACGATATGAAAGGAAGAGGTTGACGATCCTGTGATCACGAGCAGAAATGAAGTATTAAAGAGATGCCCAACTTCACAGCTGATTGACCCGTCGACGAATGTGAGTGACTTTTTGACAGTTATTCATGAATTTTTGACAGCTATTTTCCGATTGGTCAATTTGGGTTTAGAAAACGATATAAAAAATGTCATACTTCATCTTCATCATACTTCATTTCTGATCACGAGTCACATCTGTCACTTTTACGGCAGCCTTCCGATAAGAAGCAACTAGACTACCTGAATTATTCAATAAAAGTGTACAAAATTCGATTTAATTTTTTATTCGAACTAATTTTCTATAAAGATTTAAAAAAAATGTCTGCCTTTATAAATCAGTTGCCGTATGAATTCTAGTGATGACGTTGCTCAACGCCTTAGGAAAGTTGTCCAGCATACCTTGTCATCGTCGACAAAGGCTACAGACAGTTGACGATAGTGGACGACCACAGATGAGTGGTATACATGGTATGGTCAAATTAGACAGAAGACAGTCAGTGTGAAAAAAATATAACCCGAATAAATAAATAATTACATATTATAAAAATTAAGCTAAGTTCCATATTTAATACCAAACCGCTTAAATTGGAACCCATCTAGTTTCACTTCTCAAATGTGTCCAGTTGGGAGTTAAATTTATCCCTTTAAATTTATAAATTCATCAATGTCAGTGTAGTATGTGACTTCAGTCAAAAGCTTCATATTTTTGAATACCTCGCGGGAACGAAAGCCCGTCCCTCGACCTCGCGTCTGCCTGTCGCGGTTGCTATGTCATTAGCAGATCAAATTGAACTAGGTTCATGGTCTAAATGACCTGATTCATTACATTCAATACACGAGAATGCTATTGTCATAGGCAACATCCTTTAAATGTAAGGACACATGTCTGTTATTACATGGTTGTGCCACGAGAATGAGATTCAAATTTAGTAACAAACCAACAGATCAAAGAGAAAACGCTCGCTACACTTCTGGTGTGAAAAATAATATACGTACATACTCCGCCACGGTTTTCCCAATATTGAATAGACACAGTAAGACGGCCCTCGCATGCCACACAAAATGTATTCACGTCTATTTCTATCCCGATTTTGTGTTGAACTTGTACCTGTTGCCATTAATGCACTGCACTTCATATGACTTCTGTTCCCTTTCCTCACTACGTGGAGGAACCCACCCTTCGCGAGTACTAAAAATGATTATAACAGTCTGTTAAAGAATTGTCTACAGTTAAAGGCGCATGCGCTTGCCCCTCTTTCGACTGGTCGAAAATGGTACCCTTATCATTGTTATCAGCACATGCCTTAACAGCCTCATCCACCTCATTTGGAGCTATAACAAACGGACTCATCCATGATGTCGTTTCAGAGGGATGAACACTGTTTTCGAATTCATAACATGATTCTCGACACAGAACTGTCCATCGGTCCTTTGCATTCATAATTACTTAATCCATTTTCCCTTTACGAATAGGCAGATCCGCTGAGCTTGTTTTGACAGATTTGTAGCCATATTTCAATATTCGAGGGTCATAACGCAAGGATGTTGTTCGGGTCTGAAGTTTATTCTTCAACTTACGGTGAAGACATTTAGGAATAAAAAGGGCAAATCCATTCATCAGATGGCAGCCGAGCTGACTAATTTATATCTGATAAGAACATACTTTATTCAAGGACTGCTCGAGGGGATCGTATTAGCGATACAATAACGAATGTACAAGGAAGAATTCATATATTTCAGCGGTTGAGGGAGGCTTTCCTGCTAAAATAATAAATATGTTGAGAAGTGTTAATCACTGTATAAGCCTTGCAAAATATACACATTCCATTTTCTTGAAAGTATTTAATAGGATTCCGAGCCATGCGTAGATATTAAATGACAATATGTGTGTACATTGATTGAATCAGTTTGCGAATATTTCCTTTCGTAAATATGTTGTTCACTACAAAAAATGGATAGTACACAGGCTTCCAATGAGTTGATTGAGGGGGAAAGACCAGCGCTCTGTGTCGGGTTGATGTGGTTAACAATGGAATGCCTGAAATTAACGACAAGTTCAGAGATATGGCCGAAAGGAAATCGATAGACATTCCTAGCCAGGCCAGTGTGCGGAGATGAATGATGAATTTAAACTATTTCTTCATATTGTATACATACCCGTATATGGTTGTGTAAAGGCGGATAACTTTACATTGGCAACAAAATTTTATGTGACTGCTGGTTTGACAGTTATCGAACATAATGGACAGCTGAAACTTTGAGGTAGTTAATGACTCTGTCTACATCAGCTTTGCAGTTAACAACACCAGTACAGAGATCAAGCACAGAATTATTCTTGTCCACTGCTGTTTCTTTGGGCTCAAGAGACAATTGAGTAACAGAGTCATCTCTCGAAACACCCAGCTGACTTTATATAACACTCTGATCATCCCTGTCCCGCTCGATGGCACAGAGACGTGGACGCTATTGAAAACGAATGGAGAAGCTCTTGGTTGGATGATTTATGAGAGAAAAAAAGTCCTGCGTGCGATGTTTGGTTCTGTTTGCGTGGATGGCGTCTGAAGAAGAAGATTCAGCCACGAACTGTACGGGCTATACAGCAGCACGCACCTAGTTAAGCGTCTTCGGATCCAACACTTAAGCTGGCTAGGTTATGTAGAATGGATGGGCACCACAGCTCCGGCCGGAAGAGTCTTCGATTCCGAGCCATTGGGACAACGCAACAGAGGACGTCTTCGATCGAGATGGCATACAAGTGGAGAACGATCTCAACCGACTTGGTGTGCGCAGCTGAAGGCAGCTGGCGGGATAGGCTTATTGGTTGAGGCCCAGTTCCACCCCGGACTTTAGTGCCAAACAAAGAAGAAGAAGAAGTTGCAAGTCAGTTTATAAATATATGGTCTAAATCGAGAAAGTCAAACACAAGCCATTGTCGAAAGTCACCGTTTTTTGCGCTTTTTGGAGCAGTGGAATCGTTGGTCCATTCAAAAATTATCATGGTCAGAATGTTACAGTTAATGGTGAGCGGTACAGAGACGATTACTTACTTTTTCGTCAAAGATTCCGACTTGGAATTAAGAGTCGACGCGGTTTTGTGAAACTCCGGCCTGATGTGCTGCTGAAGAGTGTGTGAAAATTTGATCTGCAGAGTACGCCATGTACGCTCCAGTCGCATCGGTCACGTGCCCCAAATCATATTCAAACATAATTTCACAAAATTATCCGTCAAATAAATTCAATTTCATTGATATCAAAATCATTCTTCAGAGTCTTATTTCAATTTGAAGTTCCTCGCCTCTAAAAAAACACCCTTTATACGCCTATGCATACAGCCCCTTATACTAAATCTATACGTTTTGAATGACTTAGGCAGGTTTGATAAATGACTTAGGCAGTGCACGGAATAAATAGGTTTCATATACATTTCGACGAATAGGTTCACATTATAGATCATTGCAACCTTCAGTGTTTTCGAAATTGATTCATCGCGGTCACTGCTCACCTTCTCTACAATCATTCAGTTATGGCACAGCAGCATTTACATTTGAACAAACGCTGCTAGCTGCTTACTTTCGATTTTGCAAATATTAGTCCCATCTAATCAAATTATGCAATCTGGTTACTGAATACATTCCGTCAGAACAGGGAAAGTTATTGAGGCAGAAGTATATTCTCAGCTCATAATTTTCAATGTGTGGGCATTCTGAAGATGACAGGCTCTAAGGTACACTCTGGCACAAAGTGTGACGGCAACAGTTAAGAATAAATTGAGAATAACACTAAATTGATGGAAGGTACTCTTGAAACCAAGAAGTTCTACCAACTATTATCATATGTCCAAGAGATTTCGGTTTTTTATTGCAATTTCATTCCAAATCTCTCTTCGAAAAACATTTGTCAACCAGCATTCCCTCCAGATTGGAAAGTCTAACAATCAGTAGACGAAGCTTTCTCTGCGAATCTTCACAGACGGATCTGACAAATGAGTGGCTATAGGGGTGGAGAGGCACTGCCCTGGCTCAAGAGCAATAGGGCATCCAAAAGCGATATCTGATATGTTCTCGCAGACAGTTTTTGTACAATGTCGCTTTCCATTCAAATACCTCTCGGAATTCTCTGGGCGTACTAAGAACTCTTCTTTGCCTTATATGCACCCAGCTACAACTAAAAATCTGCGAATGATATGTACAATCACGATAATCAACCGCAAATGTTTGTAAAGGAACCAGGTGCCAGTGACTTTATCTGCTCAGACAGGACGGGCGGCATGCCATGACACTCTGTACAATATGCTCTCTGAATGATGAGTCACCAACACAATGCTCGTTGCAGCAGCTGCAGAGACGAGGTGGTGATTTGACGAGGTGGTCTTCGACAATCGTAGAAACACTAAAGTCCCTATTTCGTTCCTATGACAACGAAGTTGCTTCACAAGAAGCACCAACAAGGAATGAATTGAATTCGCACACAAAGGAGTTATTATATTGGCTTTAGGGTAACTCCACGAACACACCCAACCTATACCTCACTCAACTCACTGATCCTAATCCGGAATACTTCCAGTTCAACAAGTGTTGCTTACACATCGATAGTCTATCGATAGTAAAAAAACTATCGCGTACATAGATAGTTTTAAAAAAACTGGAGGACTGTAGACATTTTGCCCACATGAATATTCTATGAAAAAGGCATTAGAATGAATAAAAAACCAACTTTGTCTGTGATATTTTGTATTTTGCCAAGTTAAAAACATAATTGTATAGAAATACATTGATATACATATTGTATGGAAAAAATACATGTGTGTGGTACTTTTCACTTGTATGCTTGATACGAGGTTGTCGTGAAACATGACCATTCATCGCTTTAACCTTCATATGTGGAGTAACAGATTGCATGGTCAATTGAGTTAAAAACTTACGGCGTCAGCAGACTGCCAATGGTAGTAAATAATAAACGAAGCCACACCAGCAGTACTCAATTTATTGTAAAACGTATGAAATGGCCATCAATTGGTTCCACACTGCACGAATATCCGGAGATCATTTAGTCCATGGTGTCAACCGCTGCCTTATTGGTATTATTGTCCAAGATTTTATTCGATTTTGGCCGGTAGCACAGGTATTTTGCTCTGTCAAAAACAGAACAACTGCGACGTTAGTTGGCTTTGGCAGCAAAAAGCACTATGCGCACTTCTGATTCAATCTCACCGAAATATGGAATGAATCCTTGCAAAATACAGGCGAAAGCAATATTGACTGCGCTTGATATTTTAAGGCATTTGACAGAGCTTGGCATCGAGATCTGTTGTCGAAAATGCGTGCCTATGGTATCGATGAATCCCTTCTTCTATGAACTAGAAATTACCTTTCGAAGGGATCAATTCAATTTGTTTTGGACGGGTTCAAGTCTGATATCCACCAAACAAATAAATGCTGGTGTTCCCCAAGGCTCTGTTCTGTCTCCGACACTCTTTCAGATTTTTATAAATGATCTCTTGTCTGCTACTTCTAATCCAATTCATTTCTTCGCTGATGACAGCATAGTCAGCTTTTCATATTCGTTCCAAGACTCACAAATTCGCCCTTCTCACGTAGAATTGGCACGTCAGCGTATATTAAGCACGTCTACATAATTAATTGCGGAAAGAACAACTGAGTCGAATGTAATACTTCAAAAATTCAATGCTGTCAGCTGTCACTCAAGCGAACCCTTGTTGGTCAGCCATATTTGAGGTCGCCAAAGATGCTGCGAAATGTTAAGGTTTCCTTAATCGATGCAAGAAATACTTCAGCCCCTCTGATTTGGCTTGATTTTATAAGGCGTATGTCCGGCCTAAGCTTGAGTACAACGCTCATACCTCGTCTGGTGTCCCCAAGACCATCCTGCACCTACTAGATAGAATCCAAAAGCGAGCGATAAAACTTTTAGGAGGCAACAATATTGCAGAGTCAGTAGACTCGCTCGAACATCGACTAACCGTCTCTTCTTTATCCGTATTTTGTCGCTATTTTAACAAACGATGCTAATGTGATTTAGCCAACTGCATTCCTCCCTCCGCATGAATTCACCTGCGATACCCGTCTCAATAGGAACGCACATCAGTTTAGTACAGTTTAATTTAGAGACTCGTTCCAGAGACTACAATCCGCAGATATTCCAATGTGCACATGTACCTCCTCTCACTTTCTCCCTCTTAACCTTCGGCCCGTGATGTGTCTTGACCCTGGGTATTAGTAACCCCACGTGAGCGAATAATAGTTTTTATTTAAATCAAAACACATGATTTTTTATTGTTTTGTACAATTTTTTTAGTTCTGAACTGTCCTATTGAATATGCTCCAGTCTTGTCTTCTGCTGTCCTCAACACCTTGGTTGCTCCCCTTGTCGACCATCACGTGATCTGCATGCTTTTAAAGGAGTGAGAGATGTCGTCTGCGTTATGTCTCACTAGTAGCTCCTGACGTAATCAGTTGTCTTTGTCCTCCAAAAACGTATTTTCTTGGCTTGGCTTGGCCTTGTCATGTGTTCGCGAATATCAATCACGAAAAACATGCTTCATTGGTCAGTTTGTGTCTATGCAGCACATGGTTGCATTGATCACGAACAACATGCGTGGTGTGTGGCATGAGAAGTATTGTTGCCAACCAGCGTGTATAACTGGCGCGCAAATTATAAAAAAATGTCCCTTTGCAAAAACCAAACAATGTCTGATACAATGGACGTTTATCATCGTTGGATACATGATAACAACGGCTTGATTCACTTCTTGAAGCGGCAGGAATTCAATAACAAACTAATGAACATTTCATTCGTTGGCTGTTGTATGTGCTTCGTTCGCAGTGGGCAGCTGATATCAACCATCGCTGGTGTCACAAGCTGTTTGTAAATGAAGATGTGATTTTAAACGAAAGACTGCTTCCATTATGCACCTGTGGGCTGTGAATTTATTGTGGTGCCTTCAACCACATATTACATCATGTTCAGGCACAAAACCAGGTCGCAAAACAGCAACAAGTCTCTGAGAGAAGAACATAAATCTCATCATCATCATCCTAATCAGTTTCCGACTCTTCCACTTCCAACTCGACCTTCATATCAGACGCATCAGCTGCATCATTATCCGGCACGTATTTTGCATCATCAGTGCATCATCTTCGTCAGTAATATCTTCCGCCAACAATGTCGCTATGTCTTCCTGTAGATCTCAATCAAAAATAACAAAAGGAAAACGCAGTCTTTAAGCGAACTTAGGTTTTTATTCAATAAATGCTGAACTTAGACTAACTTTTATTTATTCTTATTCTACTCATTCTTTACTCTAATTCTTCATTTTCATTTTATATTCTTTGACATTTCTTTTCTTTTTACTTTCTCTTATACACGACTAATGTATTGTTTGCATCAACTGTAATCTACTACAGTTCCGCAGTTAGTTGTCCAGATCTGGTTGCCCGATTGAGAACTGCGTCCGCTGCAACATACTTACTCATCCGGACAGCGACCCATGGGGGGTCCGAGAGTGAACAATTGCTGCCTTCCATCGCTGACAGTCCTGGGCTGTCTTGCATCCGCGAACCATAAAAACACCTAAAAATTACTTCTAAAACCCCAAACAAAAGGAGTAAAATGTATCAGTTATAATTAAAACAGTTATATTCTTATATTTTGAACACACAGTACACACTCCAAACGCGCTTACTCTGGGCCTACTAAGGCCCATGCAGATGTTACTTTTCGACATTCACACACTTTTTTTTCGCGAACTGGGCCCGGAACGAGCGGGATTTGTTGTCGTTTCTTTCAGCAAACATTGCCGCAAGAAGTCAGGAAGTTTCGGTCCCACTGATTTGGAAAAACGAAAGTAATTTAAGTTCAAACTCAAATTGGGCCTGATAAGGCCCAGCTGCCCATCCTAGGACGAAGAAGATTCGGCCAAATTGAATGCAACAAAGAAAAAGTCACTGACTCAGCTCGAATTAACGTGCGAATTATATGCTTTCACATCCCCGATGATCAATTCATTCAACGAGTCAGCCTTTTCGAATCTGTGCTACAATTCATTAACAATGAACACGATACCTTCTCGATTGTTGTGCGCCACGTTCCCCCAAGGTAGGCCTTTGTGTTGTTTGACTTTACAAGCCGATTCTACCGAATGGCATTTTTCCAAGTGCCTTTGTATTGTGTACATTCTGAGAATTGTGTTCCTTTGAAATACGTTTCTGCTAAAGATTTTTCCTGAACATCTGTGAAGGGATATTTACAGTCGACGTGTGCACGGTAACCGTATTTCGACTGGCTGTTGTGTTGGATGTGGAAACTGAACTGTCTGACGGAACACTTCTTTTGTCTTCATTCATTTACAGATTTACTTAGCCTCACTCTGCCTGTTGTGGGTTGTATGACGAAGGATGTGTAAGCACTGAGGTGCTTACTGTTTCCTGGTTATTTTTCCACATACATACTTCATGCGCTGTGTGTTACTAATGACACCCGGAAACAGTAGCAATGATTCATGTTATGAGGGACGTAAAGGCAAACAAACTTCTGAATGTTCGGTGAGATATGTATGTATTCTCCAAGCACAAGCAGATGGCAAAAACAAATGAAAATTATACTGTTTCGAATACTCGGTCAGCTGCAGAGGAACTTGTTGGGCGCATCAGCTCATCGGTAATGGTCGGAGGTGAGTATGTCCCATTAAGATGTTCTCTGCATCGGTCACCGGTCTGTAAAGGTGCACAGTAAAGAAGACGCCTCACAGCGCCAATTGTTAGAGGTTCAAAATTGTCTATGATGCTAAACCGCTTTGCCAACAGTCCGACAGATCTGCATCGATATGGTTTCAACTCTGGGAGTTCACAATAAATCAAATTTTCACTTATATATGTCTTAGGAAAGCCCCAAGATGGATATTCTATGTCACACATATTATATAAGCCTTACTGCCAACCTCATTGGATTGCTTTGAATGATGGCGGAAAACTCTCGCTTAACCATCAATATCGAAAACGAATTCACTGATACGAGTATATTTTAGGTAGATACAGGTTGATGTATTTTTCAGCATCATACTTGAAGAGATGCTGCGCTGCTACTAGCCAACACAAATGACATTGAAGTCCTTAGTCGAACACAGTTAGTCAGCAGTTGCATTGAGAGGGTAGCTAGAGCACCCGGCTTAAACAAGTTCTCGATCAAGCCATACAAATATTTAATTACGTAAAATCAAGTTCACGTCAGACAACGTGTGTGCAGACTTAGGAAGTCATCAATCATACGAATTGAAATGGCTTTCGAGGGGAACAGTTTGATCCAGAGTATTTGAATTGCGCAACAAGCCACAACAGCCAAATTTACAATAAAAAACTAACTAAAATTTTAACTAACTAAAAATTAATATGTAAGAAGATTCTAATGGGAATGGGTTTTCCGTTAGCCCTCTTAAAACAGTATTTGTTCTCTTCTCGAGGAGCAGGAAATTGACTGGCCTGACTCAACTGAAACTTATAGATGTCATCATCCTTTTCACAGATGATGCCACATATTTGTGAGTTACTCTAGATAGAAAACTTCTCTGAACAAACACATCGAGCCGAAAATGGCCAAGGCGCTGTCAGTTTTCCGGCAGTGTAAGGGGATTCTCGGTAAGTCGTGGGGTCTATCAACAAAAAGATCCATCTGGATCTATACGGCTATAATAAGGCCCCTTTTCTCCTACGCACAGGTCGTTTGCTGAAATAAGAAATTTAGCTTTCACTAAGCTTCAAAGAGCGGTCTGTGTCGGCTGCATAGGAGCCTCCCTAGTACGCAGGGCTCTGCTCTTGATGCACTGCTGAATCTCGCCCCCATCTCTCATCATGAGTCGCACTCTCATGGCCACCTTACGTCTTAAAAGATGTGGTCTTTGGTATGACACGGACTGGAGTTTCGAGGACCTTGCGCACGGCATTTCTTTTGAACCCAGTCTTATGGATATGCCGTATGACTCATTTGCGGCGCACATACAAAGTCGACTTTCTCTACACTCAGGACTGGCGGAATGTAGTCGAATTCTGAGGGATGGCTCCAAAACCAATGAAGGAGCTTTCGTGGAGGGCGACAAAATTAGACTTTAGACTTCACAACTCATTAGGTAAATTTGCGTCGGGTTTCCAAGCGAAAATCTATGCGATCTAAGTGAAAAATAGGTGGAAAGGGGAAAAGTATGTGTGTCTGTAATAACAGTCAAGTTTTACTTAAGGCCTTGCTCAATCCTTTAACCACTTCCAGGATAGTTCAGGAATGCAAGGCCTCTCTGAATTTAATCTACAGTCATAATTCACTAAGACTTGCCACGGTGCCAGGTTACCACCGGATCGCTGGAAATGAGATCGCCGATGATGCTAGACAAGGATTAGAGGAAACATTCTCAGGACCTGCGCTGTGTCTAACCGGCATCATTGGTTAGAGCTTCCATCGATGGTTGGGCCTCTCGAGAACACAATCGGAGGTGGCATGACTCTCCAGGATGCAGACAGACCAAGTGCATGCTCCCAAACATCTGCAAATAATCCGCGGCATTCTTGTTATCCCTTGGCAGAAAATACTACAGACGACTTACAGCCGTACAAACGGGACACTACATCTTCGCCAAACATCTACGAGTAACTGTGATTGGCCTAAACGACGAAACCCTCTGCGACGCCTGTGGACAAGCCGACGACACTGCAGAGCAATTCTTCTGTCACTGTCTCGCATTTGATCGGATCAGGTGGCAGGTCTTTTGTGCTGAAGTGACGAGAGCTGATGCTGTAGGCTCCTCATCACAGAAGCGGCTTAAACTACAGCAAAAGTAGGTTGCTGCCTGGCAGTACAATGGACAAGGTTTTGAGTGTGAGTGCTCCAGTGTAGGGTTAAGCACACACGTCAAAAAAAAAAAAAAGAAAAGAAAAGGAACTTCAAAGAATGATGTTTTCTGTTTATATCAATAGGGGGTCCTCCAAGAAGAGTGTCATCATTAAGGGTTCCATGGCCGAACAAAATTGGGTACCTCTGAGCTAGCTGCAAACTAGAGCTCTCATAAACATCCAACACCACTGTTGGCCTACGTTATACAGTATATATTTGTACTGAAATCATATCGGAATAACTGATAGCAATCGCTGTTTCCTTTTGTCTACCGTGGGGGAAAGTGAAGATGAACTCCACAAACGACTTCCTACTGCACATTCGAATTAGACTGGCGCTGACTCGAAGGTCTGCAAGGTGTGAAAGGGTGGCCAGATCCATTTGCTGGCTTCATGAACTGCCAGTGTTACCAACGACATACAGCTGCGACATTGGCATAATGTTTGCCATGTGATCATGCATCGTTTCACGCTCGACTTCGAGATTTGGCAATAGAATGCCG
Source organism: Eristalis tenax (assembly GCA_905231855.2). Lineage (NCBI taxonomy): Eukaryota > Metazoa > Arthropoda > Insecta > Diptera > Syrphidae > Eristalis > Eristalis tenax. Next base: position 47,799,711 of record HG993125.1, read on the forward strand.
AAAAAACACAGCAAATATTAGACCTTTTCATCGAGAAAATGGATAGACGGCTTAAACGCCGGAATGAATTGTGTGTTAAATTTCATCTTATCTGCTGACCATCGAACGGTGAACAATAATGATTCTTGGCTGCATTTAAATGAAGAATTCTGAGTCGAATATATGGTCCTATCTGAGACGATGGTGAATAGGGAAGAAGGAACCACTCTGGATGCAGTCCGGAAGGCAAAAATTCGTTCACTACAATAGTCCGTTCACATCGAGTGCATCGACACTCGTTCTCCAGCTAAGATAGTATTGGAATCTATTATCCTGGTTCGACCATTAGCTGAACGCCAATATCCTGTTTAAGGATCATGTCATCGCGGACAGCTTGGTCTGGATGTCTGGGAGCAGGGTATCCGACATTGGCAATATGTTTACGTTTTATTATTTTTAACCGTGTGTGAGTAGGTGTCGATGGGACATGATTTAATGACAGATCACATACTAATGGTGCCTCGGTTCGCTTCCTGGTACAGCAAATCTTTTTTTACATTAGCGAGTCTCACACCGAGACACATAACGCCCAAAGAGTGTTCCTGTATACAGAAAGTTTCTCGGAATAAAACTGAAGATCCCATCATCTCGTGAGAGAACAATAGCACACACAACACAAGTGGCTGCAGTAGAAGCAAGGCCCTGGTCCTCTACGGACCCTAGCCCCATCCATATTATCATTTTTGTTATTATCACTTTTCTCTCACCATCTCTTTGATTATAAAAGTCATTGTTATTCTTCTGTCCCAGTTAATGTATTTTAAGAACGGGCTCTTCCCCTGCTCGTCTCCACAAATAACTTAAGTCAAAGTATAAATAACATGTTCTCCATTAGTTACCGGGCGTTGGAGTGGTTTCATTTGCTGAAACCTTTATAAAGGTGAACTTGTTTGGATGCTTCATTGTTATGTGCAAAGTCGAGAGCAATGTACAGAGCAACGGTAATAAGGTTAAGGTTAAGTTGTCGCCAGAGTTTATTCACATTGTTTTTCTGTGAATTGCTCGAAAAACGTTATATTACTGGCCTTCTGCTTTTGTTTAAGACTGTTAATGGGGTTTTTCTTTGCATTATTTGTCAATTCATGTGATTTAAGGAGAGTTCTAGTTCATAGGTGCGGGGAATTGTGTAGTTGAATTTTTACCAATCCAATAGTTTTCATTGTTGCCGACGATAACTAGTTCTTGAAAAAAAAATTTCCAGGGATAATAACTCCCGAAAGAACTGATTGATTACATCGCTATATGTTGACAGTTAAGAAGTTTCCGAAAGATGGAAGAGCCATGGTGTGTTGTAAAGACTGTCAAGACTGGCATACTTTTATTTTGTGACTTAAACTTTTGTGACCATAAACTTCCACCAAAATAAAGGGTGATTTTTTAGCTATTATCTTTTTGGCAACACTGGTTTAAACAGCTGACGCACGTTTCGTGTTTTGTTTCACTGTCAAACATCTTGAGTTTGGTCTATAATTTAACCATGAATCGTCTTACAAACGAACAACGCTTGCAAACTATTCATTTTTACTATCAAATTGCGTGTTCTGTTAAGAAAGTTCATCGCGCGCTTCTTCCATTTTATGGTCAGTTTAATCGAAGCTCATTTTTGGCTCAATGGGTACGTAAATAAGCAGAATTTTTTTGGAGTGAATATCAGCCAGAAGCATTTTGGAGTGAATATCAGCCAGAAGCATTGCAAGAGCTACCAATGCATCCAGAAAAAGTCACAGTTTGGTGCGGTTTATGGGCTGGTGGCATCATTGGACCGTACTTCTTCAAAGATGATGCGAATCGTAACGTAACTGTGAATGGTGAGCGCTACCGTGAGATGATATCCAACTTTTTTTTGCCCAAAATGCAAGGGCTTGACTTGCATGACATGTGGTTTCAACAAGACGGTGCCACATGCCACACAGCACGCGCAACAATGGACTTATTAAGAGGCGAGTTCGGTGAACATTTTATTTCACGTTCGATCAATTGGCCGCCTAGATCGTGCGATTTAACGCCTTTAGACTATTTTTTGTGGGGCTATGTTAAAGCTCATGTCTATACAGACAAGCCCGCTTCAATTGACGCATTGGAAGACAACATTGAAGCATTCGTGAGATACCGGCCGAAATGTTGGAAAGAGTATGCCATAATTGTACTAAGCGGATGGACCATTTGAGGCGCAGTCAAGGTCAACATTTGCATGAAATAATCTTCAAACATTAAATTATATGGACCGTACTATCGATTCAAATAAAGATTTCATTCATTTTTCTGAATTTTATGTGTTTTTTTTTTGAAAAACTTTCCTATAGCTTTTAAAAAATCACCCCTTACGATGACTTTCGGCAGCAGTTTTCTTCATATTAAAGTCAAGAAGAAGAACTCCCCGCAAAACCACTTTTTCAGGCACAAAGTTCGACATATTTGAGTGAAAAAACATGATTGTTGTTCACGCTTCAAATGAATGACATATACTGAAATGACGTACAATGACAGTAACTTTCCAACGCATGTTCCAATGGAATAAAAAGTATTCTATCAATATCTTACTGGCCCTCGGCGGTCTCTCTAAGCTAAACTTAACCTCAACGACTAAATCTAACTATGCTTTTTTAACTAAAAGAAAATAAATTTATATGTACAACTTAATTATACAAACTTAATATAAAGTAAAATTGCAAAAACTTAATAACTGAACTATTTTTATTTTATTAAAACCAGCACACCTCGTCATCATGCTCTTTCCAAAAGGATTCTGGTAATAGAATTAAATGTTTTAATTTGAACACAAGGAGAGGAAGGTAAATTAAATAGATCCACCCACCCGACCCGTTCCATTATTTCGAGTGAGTTCATTTCTCTTTTCACTTATTCATTATTTGAGAATTGTAAATTATGTTCCCCTGGGGTGTTGGATGAGTGCATCTGACACTAGAAATGTGCATCGTTAATTATGATTTTCAATAATAACTCGCCGTTTTTTCGGCATGAACAGAGCTTTATTCTGTGAAAAGGCATAGACACAAACGTGACTGTTAAAAAAAAAACACTTTCGACTGGATCCCCTGAATTGTTAAAACAATTATTTTGAAATAGCATGTCCTATTGAATCCATTTCATTTGCATGAAATTAAATCTATGTCAAAGTATCTATGTATACGTCCGAATTAGCACTTGATTGACCGAGTTAGGCAAAATCGAAAACCACTATCCATCAGTTGTGCCTGACCATGGTGTGCAAATTATATGGGTAATCCACTCTTAATGATATAATCAATAAGTTCAAGTAACTTTGCCATCATCAATGAATAATGAAACCGATGCATTAGCATTCCCAACAAACACCGACTACTAATTGATCCAAAGCTTTGCAACTGATTATGAATGCCACCAGGCTATCACCAAATAGTAGCTGCCATGATTCCGCTCTGCGATTCGGTCAAATGAATGATTAGTTAATTGCAGTGAAACGTGACTTGCATGGATTGTGACTTTCGTTGGTTTACATTCATTTAATGAGGTGTACCTGAGGGAGCTTTAAGGATTGGAAAAAGCGAATTCATATTCTTTGAGGATAACGTGAAAAGTTTCGTATTTTAGAGCATGTACGTGAAGACAAAAAAAAAGGAAATTGCTTCGAAATAAAGACCCAGGCTCAAAAGCAGGTAAAGTTATAAGGAGACAAAAGTTTCTTCTTCGTTCCGTTGCGGTTTTTCACTGATTGGAACATACTATGATACGAACGTGAAGTCTCTCTTACCAAAGGCAATGTACACTACACAGCTTCATTAGAGGAATCACGACAGGAGGTACTGGTAAACATAAGGTCATCCAGTCGCACAAATTTAAAGCACATAGCACAACAAGGTCGGACGAGAATCATGTGTTGTCCTGAAAAAAAACAAGCTTAAAGTGGCGCATCCTATCTACTAATTACATTTTCAAACTACCCTCAAACATTCAATATTCTTACTTAGCGCGTGTAGTTTCGCAGCTTTAAGCACTGAACTGTGCAAAGTAACACGTTCGCAGCCGTAAATATTCATTAAACAGTTCTGGGAAAATTAAGTAATGTATTTATTTAACAAATTAAAGTATCATTTTAATTTCACCCCCTTTCCTGTGGTAAAGCGTTGGCATATTTATTGGCCAAATTAGATTATATTTTTAGTTTTCTCCACTTGTGGGGTAAAGTGTTGGCAGATAAAAAGGGTAATGTGACAGCTGGTGGCGTCAACGTAAAAGCGAAAGTGAAATTGGAGATATAATGACACCGCGTACTTTCGGCTGGGCACAGACGAGGAAGATAATGAAGAAGAACAACCGCCAATTCCAGTCACTTTTGCCGAGGTCAGGAGGTGAATCATACGAAGTTGTGCCGTCAGCACCGACACAAGTTTGTTCTTAGCTCTCATCACTATCAAGAAAGAAAGAAAGTCCAATAGAAAATTACGGACTCTCCTTCGAAAAAGAACATTCGTGAATAATTGTGCAGGGCTTTGAAATAATAAATCACTAATTTTAATCAAACTCGGGCTTATTTGAGATTTCCCTCTCTTCCACTTGGTTAACTCCTGACCCTTGCGAACCCTGGTATTTTTATCTGATTCTTGAATTTACAGAATTACAGATTTTTGCTTTGGATGTAAGAAAAACTATTTATTAATAAAATAAGACTTTACTTTGCGTCCGTTGTCTGTCCACAAAAATTTAAAAATCTAAACGAGTCTCACTGGTACCTCGTCATTGGATTTTAATCCACTTAATAACACCTCACACGCAGTTGAAATGGGTTGGAGTGTATGTTAGATAAAAATCGAACTAACATGGGCTTATAATCGTGGTAATTAATCGTAGCTTAATCCGCAGAAACATCGAAGCAACTGCCACGTTACAAGCTTTATTTCAAATCGTAATTTTAGAACATTTATTAAAGCCAAACGCTTCAAATGTGCCATTCTTCAATACTTTTCCTCCCCTTTCCTAATTACATCCGTCCTTTATCATTCTCTTGCTGCTTTCCCTTCCTCTCTTTTCACTGTATTTTCTACATTACATTATTTTTTTTTCTTTTGCTCTTATCAACTATTCCCTGTATTATTTATTTTAAATTCTTTGGTTTTAAAGCCCTAATGTATTGTAGTATACGCAGTACCTCTAAATTATGTGTATTAATAAATGGAGTTGAATTGAAAGTATTACAAAACAGGTATCGCATTACAATACTGCAAATATAAATTATAAGTTCAACAAAAAAGTCACAAATGGGGTTGCTGATAGGATTCTAACGTTACACGCTTTTGCACCCTTTCTATGGCATTAGTATAGATGGCGCCACTGTTTTCAATTACAAACGAAAAGCTTTCAAAGGTTCAAACCAAATAAAGCTTATTGAATCTGTGCGGACTCGGTGGAGTCTGAATGGTATTAACAGAATGAGTGGATTTAAATTGAGTATTTTCGACGAGTGATTATATTTTGTACATTATCGTTAACATAAGAGTGTGAATTAAATTATGTTGTCTAGCTGTCTGTCTCAGACATCCGTTTTAATTGACAATTTAAGTTTTCATTTCACTGTATTGCAATATGGATGTGTGCAGGACTATATGCATCCAAGCGTGCCTGCCCTTGGTTAGTGGGGTCTCCTTTTCGAATCCCAGTAAAAGCAAAGTTAATAGGCTTTTGTTTTCAAATCTGGTCTAGTCACCATTTGCTGTTGGGATCAAATTAACGACACTATCGCTGGAGTGGTCGATCGGTGGTAGTAGTTTGAGTGTGGGTATCGCAATGGACCAACATGGCCTAGGTGTTCTGGTGTCACTGTCACTAGCATCCCCCTTCCCTACCCTATGTGGTGAACGGAAAGGTTCTTGTTTCTCTTAGCAACTGCTCAATATTGTTGGTACACAATCGTTTTTTATGGTTTACATCAATGGACGGTCACGGACGATTTAGTAAGTAATTATGCTTATTTTCAAAAATTGCCTATTAGACTCTTATTATAATTTGTGGTCATCGTTGGATATTCTGATGGATATTTAGCCAGTTCCTCTCTGAAGTTGATATGTAGCAGGCGACATTTGCTGGGCCTGTTGAGCTCAGGTCTGCTCCTTCCGCATTCATCACTTTCGCTAGCCGCTGCATCCATCTTCTCGACCTCGACTTTCAATCACCGACAAAGTTTCCGTAAAATAGTTCCACTTGGGTTAACACAGCGCTACAATTGCTATTGCTCTGTTAATGTCTTTACTCTATTACTTTTCTATCATTATTAAGAATGGCATATTCATGCCGGCTGACACATATCTTGCATTACTCGAAATTATTATGGAAACTATTAAATAAGCTAAAGGAAGAAGAACACGGACTGTAAAGCCTATAACTCCTTCTTGGAATTATCAAAGTTTACTGTAATAATAAGTGACTTTTTGAAAATGTTGATCATTGATGGGGGTGGGCTGTTCGAGTCAGTTCACTATGTTCTTCAATGTTATTCACAACCAGTCGACGTGCTCTTGATTCATTTCAATCATCTTGGTCTGCGACAAGATTCTAAACTTCGCTGGGACAAGGTGTGAAGATATATAAGGAAGGTGCGGTTTAATAAGGTCTGTCGGCTAGTAGGGCCTAAATTCCAGAAAATTGTTAATGTAATCGTAATGTTAATGTAATCGTAGATGATAAATGTTCCTTCAGACTTGTTGCTACGTGTTCGCTCGGTAATCGTCATCAGTGCTGTGTCATTTATTGTGAGAGGTGGTTGTGCGGTCCAAATAATAAATGATCGTAAGCAGTTCCCCCAAAATTGCAATAATGTTTATAAATTGGTTTTGTTTACTTCTAATATTTGAAAACTGTATAATAGTTTCAATACTACATTATTTAATTTTTCTTTACAAATGGTGTAGGGAGTTATTAATGCCTATTAAGTTTGGCGACAGGTCTTATTCCCTTATTTTATAAACACTTGTCTATATTAAAGTTTATGTCGTGTGTTTTTTCAAATGTAGCGCATGTTAGTAAGCAGTTAAGACTGTTTGATAATTGATTTATTGTTTTTTTAGCGACGTAAACTACGATGCTTATTTATATAAGCAATATATAAGCAATATTAATTTAATTATGTGTTGTTGATCACAATTGCCAAATGTATGAACTTTATTTTGATTTTTTATATATGTTAAAGACTAAGCCAGCATGGATTCCTTAAGGGCAGATTTACCAGAACCAACTTTATTGAATTTGTGTCCAATACCCTTTCAACTTTGGAGCAAAGTTACGAAGTGGACGTACTCACCACAGACTTCACCAAAGCCTTTGACAAAATCAACCACCAAATAATCTATTTCAAACTAAATGTCCTTGGTTTCCCGCTTCATATCATCGCATGGCTTAAATCGTACCTTAAGAATTGCTCCTACAGAGAACTCTTCAGACAGTCTACTTCCGGCCCCTTATTAGCTTCATCGGGCGTTCCCCGAGGGAGCCAACTCGGTCCTCTGATCTTTGTCTATATCTTATCTGTATCTTGTCTATTTGCTCAGATGAAATGAAAATCATCAAAACAATTCCTAACTCAAGCGACTCACGCGCAGTCCAAAACGACTTTCACTCTTTCTTCACGTGGTGCGACTATAACTCTCTTGAACTGAACTCAGGCAAATGCCGGAACCACTCGGAACTTACTTTTTTTATTCGTGACCTAGGAATTATATGTGACAGGGAGCTAAACTTCCAATCCAATAATCCTTGGAGTCAATTCTTCCCTTGGCTTCATAAAACGCTGGTCAAAAGAACTCTCAAGCCCCTGCGTAACTAATTTCATTTGCATCACCTATGTCAGACCCCTCCTAGAATACGCCAGTCAAATCTGGTCCCCACCATTGTAGATGCTGTAGATTCCTACGTTTTGCATCACGCGGTCTTCCATGGTCGTTAGCCTTGCCTAAAGCTGATAGGATTCCATACCCTGAGCAAAAGTCTGGAAGGAGCTGACATCCTATTTCTGTACCAAGTCTTAATAGAAACAATTGACTCACCCGCCCTTCTGGAAATGATTCCAATAAACTTCAACCCCCGTCGCCCCAGGTCTGTTCTCCTTTTCCGACCTCCTCTCCATCGTACCAACTACGGCCTGTTTGAACCCATCATTAGAATGTTGTGCTTAGCAAACATATCTCAAAACTCCCTTGATTTTGTCTCTTCCATTCAATCCATTAGAAATACCTTGTTCACGTCTTCATGACTGTCCCTACCTCCTTCATATAAGATATTTGTTAACTTAAGTTAGTTTTTAGTCCAATTGTTAGTTTTTAAGTTCATTCTTGTATGGTTTTCTACTCAGTATTAGTTCCAACTCTCACCTCTTGTCATGAACTTTGGGTGATGACGGAAAGACTAAGATCGCGAATTCAACCTGCTGACGTTAGTGCGCGAGGAAGTCGACATTGAGGAGCTGCTTCTTTGAACGGAGAGGGCTATGCTTCGTTGGTTTTGTCACATGGCACGAATGTCCTCATAGAATATAGAATGGTTAAGTAATCAGTTCCTTTCCGACATCATCGTGGTGGCATATCAAGAATGGAGAAAGTTAAAGTATTCCTTCGATACGCTGGGGACCCGGGATGCCAAGTTGGAGTTGGTGACGACATAGGGATTCATAGATCAATATCCTATAGTTTCCCTCTTGTCGAGGAATTCACTGAAAGTAAAGAAGACAAGAAGCCCCGTGCAATTGGCGCTCTCGATTGTACTCATATTCAAAGACTCATTAACATGGATATAAGTATCTGAAACGCGATTGGTTTTTTTTCATTCTTTCACTTTTCTCTCGAGAACCACCCTCGAGACCACTCGGATGCTTTGGCTGGAGTAGATCAGAGCAACAACCGACAAACTCCTTGAATGCGACAAATAGTTGTGACCAGTTAACTCATCACAATGAGTACAGCGTGATCTAAGTGAGACACCCGTCTACCCATCAACTTTATTCTTAACTTAAAACTTTAAAGACACTGCAGTAATCAGGAACTCTGATTGAGTTGAAAGATTTCCGCGCTTACTTTATTTTTTAGCCAGTAGTTTTGAAACATTACTTTGTTAATAAAATGAGTTGCCTTGTTGTGATTTTGTTTAAATATACTTCCCCGCTGTATTTTATTTTTTCCACTGATAACGCATCACTTATCACAATACCTTGCCTGAATTTAGTGAAAGTCAGTTACTTCCTTTGAATGTGAAGAACTTTAATATCGAAGCAACTGATCCTAAAAATTGCTATAAGATCTTGGAATAGCCCAGACCAGAACTTAGTTATATCTTAAACTGCTAATGGAGTCTAGAATATATAGAGAATAGAGACCTGCAGAATATGATAGCCTTGGAGGGATTTATTCAGTCATTTCTACGCTAATGGCAATGGTAGACGAATCAAAATAGAAAAACATTAATTTTGCTTATAGTTCCTTTACACTCTCATTGGAATTCCTACTTTTCTTGTCTTCTCTCACATCTCAGAAGCAACTGTTACCCAACCCAACCGCTTTGCAGTCCTTTCAACATTTCTACCCACCAGTGAATCCGCACGCTTTTTAAGAGTTCTGCCGCATTTTCCACACCATTATGCAACTGAAATATAAAATTTGAGCAAAAAATAAATAGGAATAGATGCATTATGGAATATAATTAAGCAACTTGTAGAGTCCATAAACATGTCAAGTACATAATAATGCGAACGAAACAAGCGAGGTTATAGCAAAATGCCACCCATTCTAATGGAATTAACCATACCTATATGTAGATAGATGCACATGGATAATGAAAAGCGAAAATAATAAAAGAGTAGCCATTGGACTGGAGTGCTCACATTCATGACAATCTCATTAACGTAGCTTTTACGCAATTCAGATCCAGTTGTCATTGTGATTATGCCCCATTCGGCTGGGATAAAATAAACTCCCTCTTTATGATGTATGGCGTTTTCATCAGTCGCTTGGAAGCTTAAAGGAAATTGCATCTAGATAGTTTTGCATTATATTTTCTTATCGCCCATTTTAATGACTGGCCTCTCCTTGAAATGATTATCAACTAAGATTTTACGGTCAGTTCTGCTTACTTCTGTTTGTAGTCTTCTTACTTTCGTCACATTGGTCATTTCTTTATAATTTTTGATTATGATGCGGCCAAGATTATAGTTGTTATTGCTACTATTAATGATTTGGATTCCGTTTGAAAGGGATGAAAAGCGATTAATTCACATATTTATGTATAATGTAGGCGCGGGTAATGAGGCCAAACTAAGGGAGATTTGCCTTAGTTTATTTATTTATTTTATTTAGCTTAGTACAAGCATCATCATCATCATCTTCTGACCCGCATGCTCTACTAAAGGGGTTGCGGGGGTAAACCACGAACGAGAGATCTCCCCCCGCAACTCGAACCTCTGCCAACTAACTCATCAGGAGTTATGTCCAAGCGGTCGTCTACCTGATGGAATCGCATTCAACGCCCGCCTCAGAACACGTGATGAAGAGGACATTCATGCTACGTGACCAAACCAACGAAGAATAGCCCTCTCCGTTCGAAAAAGCAGCTCTTCAATGTTGAGTTCCTAACGCACTGCCGTGTTTCTCACCCTATCCCGGCGAGTAATTCCCACAATAGCACGGAGAAATCTCATCTCAGCAGCTTATATTCGCGATCTTAGTCTTTCCGTCATTACCCAAATTTCATGACGATAGGTGAGAGTTGAAACAAATACTCAGTTGAAAACGGCTGACTAAACCTGATTACAGATCTACCAAGCTGTTTCAAAATTGACCCAGCTTGACCAATCCTACAGGAAAGATCAGCATTACTCATTCCATCACTCGTGAAAAAGACCCCGAAATACTTAAACTTCTCCACCTGCTTCATTGGGACTCCACTAACCTGCAGAGTGAATTAAACAGGCGCTCTGGAGATGACCATAACCTCCGATTTGTGCACGTTGACCTTCATTCCAGCATCAGCACATACGGCCACAAACCTATCGAGTGCGCCCTGTAGTTCCGACTGGGAAGATGTGAGGATCGCTGAGTCGCGGTCTCCTTCTACTGCACCGTCCCTCTGGCGTGGAATCGAAGACTTTCCGGGCCGGAGCATTGGTTTCCATCCTCTCTACACGACCAAGCCATCTCAATCGTTGGATCTTCACTCTCCTGGCTATGTCAGGCACAGTTCGTCGTGGTATCTCCTCCTCCACTCAACGTCTATGCAGACGGGCCGGAAAATCACCCGAAGAATTTTTACCCACCTTCGTCCGCTTTATACAAAGTCCATGCCTCTGAGCCATATAGCAGGATTGGGACGATTAAGGTCTTATAGAGGTTCACTTTGGTTGTTCTAGAGAGGGCTTTGTTTATCAGTTGCATTCGTAGCAACTGATTGTCTGAATTTAATGCGGTTCCTAGTTAGACAAAGTCTTTGACTACCTCAAAGAACCTCTTGTGACGTTCTGTCCGAGACGTTAGTGTTGGGAGTCCTTTCTCGTTGACAGCATATACTTAGTCTTGCCCTCATTTACCATTAAACCCATTTTCACGGCTTCCATCGCAATACTCACAAAGGTGCTCACAAGTTCTTCCGATAATATCAATGTCGTCGGCATACGCGAGTAGTTGGACGGACTTCTGAAAGATTGTTTCTCTGGTGTTGTGTGCAGCGAGCGTTCTCCATCGTCATTCTACAACATACACAAACTGACGAGTTTGGTAGGGATGCCAAGACTAGACATTGCTCTGTATGACTCGTCTCTATAAATGCTGTCATACGCCGCTTTAAAATGGATGATTGTTGTTCCTATCAATTTGTTGTTCCTGGCTTTTTGCAAAATTTTCTGTAGCGTGATCGATGGTGGATTTTCTGGTTGTTGACGAACGACTTTGTGGATTGGGCAAACAATGCTGAGGTTCCATTCATCGGGCCTGCTTTCTTCTGACCATATTTTACAGCTCTTTATTAAATCATCGCCTGTCGCTTTGAACAGCTCAGCCGGTAGGCCGTTAGTCCCAGTAGCCATGTTGTATTTCAGTTTAGATATGGCTATCTTCACTTCATCCATGTCGGGTGGACGGAATTGTTCATCTACATCGTGCTTTTCATTCGGGTTGAATAGTTCGATCTGCCTGACGGCGGTATTTGGTTCCTCATCGCCGTTATACAATCTGCAGAAATGGTTCCTCCATATCCTCAGCATCGACTGTGACTCTACTACGATGTTCCCTTGATCATCCTTACAGGCTTCGGTTCGGGCTTTATAACCTTGTCTGACTAACTTTACCCTTTGGTAAAATTCCTTACTTCATTCCTGCAAATAATATCCCTCTATTCTACCGACCGCGAGCTTCTCAAGCTCCTTTTTTTTCTCCTGAGAAGTCGGTGTTCGTCTCTCCTCTTCCGTTCTTAGAGCTCTCGAGCAGCTTTTGCTCTCCTTGTCCAACCAGGGGGTTTCGTGGGGGTAGTCGAGTGAAACCCAGCACGTCAGCGCCATCACTTTTTTGGCAATGTTGCCACTGGTCTTGAAGGCTTGGTGTTGGCAGCTTCGGACTCCTTAAGAATTTAAGGGAAACTTGATCGAAAAACGACTTAGCGATCTCTTGCGATTGCAGACGTCCGACGTCAAACTTCCTCACAGCATATTCTTGTCTTGCCGGTATTCGGGATATACCGCCGAGTCAATGTTGGCGCCTCGAAACGTTTGGAGGATTGCCTTGCGTCGATCGCAATGTGATCAATCTGGTTGACGGTTGATTGATCAGGCTATCTCCATGTTCCTTTGTGAATATCGAGATGTGGAAACCGTGTACTGGCTACTACAACATTCCGCCCTGCAGCAAACCATAAAGAATGGATAGCAAAAAAAATGGAATTCCATCCATATGTTCGTCTGAATCGAGTGTAAATGCTACAATAAAGGTCATATAGCTATCAAACGAAATTGCTTTCACTTCACCGCCTTCTGAATTCATTAAAAACCGGTTGCGATAGCCACTCTCGAGTTTACTGCAGTGTGTAAATAAGTCTGTTGAAATCGAGTTGACACCGATTAAGTGAATTTACTTCACATTTTTCACTATTTGGGATCAACGCCACGAAAATCACTCAGTGACGTAAGTTTTGTTTACTTCGCTTTGCGGCCTTTTTTATCCCAGTTCTCAGTAGTACGTGTCACTATCATGTTTCGTTCAAGAAACCGACAAAAACTCCCTCATTCGTTGAGTGATGGGAACTTGAACTTTGTTTGCGAATTTAACTGAAACAGTTGCTGTGGTTTAATTAATTATCAACCATTTTTCGGATAGGTACAATGAATGTGTGTACAGAGGTAGAGCACTGGCACATAATTCTGTATGTAAAACAGGTCGGATTTGTGGTCGTACGCCTCTTAACTAGTGTCTGTCACGTTCCAGTTTGAATAAAACTAGTATTCATTTGCTTTGTTGATTAAATGGTGGAGTGGCAGTTTCGTTACCTTCATTTATGTATTTATATGTAGAAATCAGAACATCGGATTTTTTTCTTCCTGTGACTGTTGTTAGTCGAAGGATCAAAGAGTGCATAGCGCGACAAAATCTCTTGATCCAAGGCAATCAGGATTCCACAACGAACATATACGTGTTTCTAAGCTTACGTAGCCTTACTTTATTGGCCAAACGATACTTTGCATTGTAAACTCGCCACTTCTCGTCGATCGTGTCTGCGTGGTGTTCGCACGGTGATGTTCGTGTGCAACCCTTGGACGTGAGTCTGCAACCCCGAAGCTCCCACCAGCGTTATCAGATTTAGCAGTTTTCTGTAATTTCAGCAAGATTTGAGCATAAAAACTAAATGCAGCAAATCTTTTAGTACTTTTCAAAAATTCAGCAGTTTTATAAAAAATTTATAAAAGGTTTTCAAGATAACTAGTTTAGTACACTCTGCACCATTTCTGTTTCTGATTCGATTTCGTATCTAAAATTAAAAACGTTAATCCAAATTGTGTAGTTATTAAATGTGTCTCTCGGTTGGTCTAGCCGCCAGTAATGCCAAGATCCATTGGGCAGTTGGTCGAATGAATATGCATCAGGTCTTCTGACATCGGGTTTTAACAACACTGAGCATCAGGCAGTTGAAAAATTTTGAGCAAATGTTGCAAAATGTACAACATGTTAAGTTTACCTACATCTAATGCTGCTTGTGAAGGAATATTTTGCATGTAAAGCAGGGGTTTCTGAAAGTAACTTGAACTTTACTCCAACAAATAAAATGTACTACACAGGCCCGGTTCTACCCAAATCTAGAGAGGTGCTACGTGCGGAAGTCCGAAAGATTTACCAAAAGGTGAAACAAATATCCCAAGGTTCGGACAAAAGCCTGCTAGGATGAAAAGGGAGAGCTTATGGTAGAGTGGATGCCGACACAGAAAACATCACTTCTGTTTGACTTTTAAACGGCGATGATGACCCAAGTCCTGATGAATGTTCCACTCAATCTGGATGATAGTCTACGAGAATTCCGTCCCACTGATCTAGACGAGGTCAGGACTAAAGTCTAACTAAGCTACCGTGAGCTTTATTTAAAGGTTTGCGGAATAGGTACCCCAAGATCCGCGCGGTAACACAATGGGCCAATACTTGTCCTAAGTGTGTCTGTTGTCCTTTGCGCTGCAGTCAGCCACTGCAAACTAACATAACCTATCGTCAGGTCGTTTCGCTGAAATTTCTAATGTTAAGTCTCTTTGATAGGTCCATATTAGTATGGCTATATGCCTGTCAAGTCCAGCATCGTCCATCATACTGCGGCAGATCCTGAAAAAGACCACAGATTGTGCAGGATGAAGATGGATATTTTTGGTTGCTCCAACAAGCTCGGAAATATCAAAACGGGTTTAGACAAGGTGACGTGCTGTCATGTGACCTTCAACATCATCCTAGAGAAGGTCGTGCGAAACTCACACATGCCAATGCTAGACGTGCGATTTAAGGCGGCGGACACAGATGGAGAAGAACCTTTACGAACTAGGCGTACCAGATATCGTGCTAGTTGGACGTGGTTTTTGGGTTGAAGGTTAGATACAACCCAGACCGAAGCATCTGTCGTGATCATAACTGCCCTGAGACAAGATTGAACATGCACACAAGTTAAAGTACCATTTTACTTCTTATTTACATCTTATCATTCAAAAACTAAGGGAAACGATAAATATTCTCTTTTATCTATTCGGTCCAGAAAGGGTACAAGCATCATCAATCGCGTTTTAATATCTTTTCATTCCATAGAGTTTAAGTACTTTTTGTAATGACACGGTGCTCGTAGATGAGGTAATGCTCGACGGCAAGTGCATCGGCATTATATCTTTAGGCTAGTGATATAAGGAAAATATGTAATTTTAAAAAACGGCAGTTCGAAAATAAAGTTGAGCGAGAGCGGACGTGTTCCCGTTACTCAAACTCCACCGCCACAAACAATAAGAGAACAAAGATAAGAACTGAGATGCATGAATATTATGACATATCGAAGAGCACCTGCCCCGTTCTACCATAGTTTTGCCAATTTGTTACACCGCCAAACAAAGAAGAAGCAGGCACTTCCCTGGAATCACCTTAGTCTAACACCGACCATTTTGTTCCCCTTGTTTCCGTATTGTTCCTTTTTAAATTCCTATTCCATTGTGATGTGCGTTAGCGTCGTAGATAACCGCTGCCTCACAAGAGTGATTCATTCGAAAACCCCCCCTCACGTCTACTGAAAGTTGATTTTTTTGTTCACATATCCATACACAAAATACAATAACTGCAGTGTATTTTAAATGAGCGTAAGTTGAATCGTAGCGACATTGTTATGAACGAAAAGTATTTTTTTTTTTATGTAGACTGAGGAGGATAAAGTTTGCCAAAAGTTTGAAGAGCAACATTTTTTCACATTTTTAGTTCTGCAATTCATTTTAAGCTTTTAATATAGAATAACGAGAAAGAATGTAATTTCCTGACAGCTAGAACCGAGAAGTCATGGTATTATAACTTTTGTGAATTCGCACGGATTTCCTCTTAGGATTCCTTCAAGGGCACAGTGTTAACTAGTTTGCGAATGGGGGTAAGAGTTTTTATTACATTCAGAGAGCGAAATGTGGAAATAATAGAATATAATATTGAACAGAGTCACAGTGCCACATTAGCCTCAGAAATTCCGCACAACCTAAACTATGAACATATGTGTGCTAGTGGTTTGTCTCTGACACATCGGTTGCTGAAGAAACAGGTCATCGTAAGCCTCTACCATCCAGATCAGCTCTGTTAAGGTGGGACTAACTGATGTTGCGGCCGGTCATGACATCACTCAGGTTGAGATATGTCCTACGCCCGAGACCATTTCGAGCTTGTTGTGAAGTCCTTAAGCATAAGCTAATTCCTTTCAGTGAAACAACTCTGATGGGAATTATTAATCCATCCAGTGACGTGACCTTTCAAACTTGCTGAGTGTATTTGTTTGTATTAAGGTTAAAATAAAAAAAAAAAATGCATATGTAAATTTTGTCTAAGTTCTTGTTTTTCGCGTTGGCTTGGAAGTAGAAATCTATTGCTATAGAAATATTCAACTTCTAGCACCTTTGATCTTTAACATTTTTTGACAGATTTTTTTCTTATCACGGGGGTTCGTGATTAATTGTCAAATAATTTGTGAGTATCCCACAAGGGGATTTCCAGCTGGGAACTTGAAAATAACAACCCAAGGCAAATCTACCGAAAAAGGCATTAACATTGAGATTTTAGCAAATATGTACGCTACAACACGGCTTCAAAACATTGATCCTTTTTCGACTGTGTACCTTATTCCTCTCCTCCGGATCCCATTAACGGAAGCAGGATCAATGATCGCACGCAGAACTTTTTTCACCAATCACTTCTTCATCTGATTTTGAGATTGTGCATACCTCTGCGACGTACAGCAGGATTGGGAAGATCAATCTTTTGTCTAAAGTCAGCATGGTCCTTCGAGAGACGGCTCCATTAATAAATTACATGGTGAGTCCAAAGAAACAGCAATTGACATGAGAATTCTGCGTTTGATCTCGGTAATGAAGTTGTTCGTAGTTGTTACTGCGGAGCCGAGGTATAGAAAGTCCTTAACTATATCGATATAGCTGCTGATAGGGCGCTGTGTCCTACAACCTGTGTCCTAGGTTGTATGTCCTTTCTCGAGAACATTTCACCGCCAGACCCATTTTCCGTTCCAATGGCTGTCGAGGTTGTATGTTCCTTATCGAGGACATTCCAAAGCCGGACCCATTTTCCGTTACAATGGCAGTCCGTCACAATGACCGGCTGTGTTCATTCCCGCCAATGTCATCGGCGCGGCGTATGCTAGCGTTTATATGGACTTTCCGTGACGCGCGTGCCTCGGGATCTTCTAGATGAGATTTTGAAGAAGACACATGGCATCGCGTCGCCTTGCGTTGAATGTCTCGGTGAGTTCGTTAGCGACTTTGATAGAGCAGCGAGAATACTCCACCGTCACCCTGCACGATTTCGCTAGGTATGTCAGAACTAGGGATGGCGTTGTATAGCTCGTCTCTAGGCATGCTGTCATATGCGGCCTTGAAATCGACGAATATGTGGAGGGTTTTGTTGGAGGTGGTGGGGTTATTGGGTATTTTCTAGGATCTGCCGGATTTCTCCGGCCTGAAGTCACACCGATATGGACTTATGAGATTGCTTGTTAAAGAGAGATCACAAAACGGCAGAGATGATATTATGTGCAATGTGGATAAGTCACCTAAAGGGTGCCCTCTCCCTCGACTGTAGAGTCACACGCAGAAAAAGAAGATGAAGCTTCTTCGTTGCACTCAGATCCTGAAAGCTAAAATGAATGAGTCACTTAACACTTACCGAATGGTGTATATTGTTTGTCATTTGAATCGTTGAGAGCAATCATTTGAAATGGGCAAAAAAAGAGTCACCTTCAATGCTGATGACACTGTCAGGGAAATGCTCACTCACCCATGCGCCTTTTGCACTAGCTCATGCTCGCATATGCGCATTATAGTCGGGGCTTTAGACTAAACGAAGGTGAATTTGGTGGGATCTGAGGGCAAGAGATGAGGAAAGCATACATAAAATGCTGATGTTGGAGAGATATTTTGGTTTGCATGTTTTTTTTTGTAGTATGATGTTGGCCTGTTATTTTGGATTAAAGGAGACTATGGATCAGCATACTTACGCCAAGATATTAGATGAGGCAATGCTGTAGTCTGGGCGATGCCACTAAAATCGCTGGCATAAATACCGTACCTAGAAGATGCCAGGCCCGCCATATCGCCCGATCATTATCCATTATTTTGGAACATTGTTAAAGAATCGATTGGAGCGGAGGAATTGAAGAATAGAGAAGAAATGTGGATTGATACACCATACTCGTGAGCCCTTATCGTACACTGGTCGGTGATATTAAGCGACGAGTTCTCGCAGTGATAAAAAATTAGGGTTATTCTACAAAATGTTGAAGAAATTCCGCAACGTTTCGTAATTTTCTACCATTTTCTATGGTTTTCATATGATGGTCATATTGCTTTGTCCCATTTACACTTGCGTTTTTTTTAGGGACACATGCATTTTTTTAATTTTGTAATTATTGGAAAACAAATTTGTTAAAAGTTGTTAAGAATCCGAGTTTGGGAATGGTATCTGAAAACAGTGGTCAGTGATCTTATTGTTTTGTCCGTAACTGTATGTATACCTATACAAATTCCAGTTCAATTGGAACAGTTTTGTCCATTTTCTTGTTTTACATCTATCAAATTCGCATAGGTGCGGTGCGGTTGATATGATACGAGCTCATTCTTAACGAAACTTCACGAGTCCTTCCTGACCCTCATTATGGTCAGTCATTCATGCACACGTTCTACATTAGAACATGCTCGATCATGCCCATTGTTTTACTGTTGCCCCTTAATACCCACTACATCCTATCCAGTGATTGACATTTTTGAAGCAGATTAAAGAATATGAGTGCAGACATACTTAGAAAGAAAACTGCAATGGTGTAGACTTCATAACAAGTTTAATTGTTTGTAAACACGATTCATTAAGCTCAAGGGTGTTTTTCGGTGAAATAGACGCTTTTCATTGATCTGGATTTAACTAAAACTCACAAAGGCTATTGTTTCTGTTTTTGTCATGACAACAGTCATCAACCGCAAGTAAGTAAAATTAACATAGCAATTTTTTCAGTTTATGGTAATTGGAATTTAAGCCATTTCAGAAAAAAAAAACCGATTACAAAATTCATAAAAAAAATAATGAATGTTTGGTGTGCTACCTACATATGTACATATATTAATTGAGATGAGATTATGATAATGACCTTAAAATGAGATTCAAATCAAATCATATGAGTTTGCTGTTCGGTAGCACTCTTGAAAACACTCATCCATCATATTCAACTGCTAATGGAATAGTGAGTGTTGTAAAGCGAGACATTTTAGAGATTTGTTTAAACTTAAAGCTTGCAACTGCCTGTACAAAGCTATTAACTATTTTCTAACTAACTCTTTATCTCTAACCAAATTTCAATGAAAATATTGTAGAGGGCGGCTAAATAAGACTGATAGGAAAAGAATAAATAAAACAACAACTCCGTGATCATCATCATCTCCTGACCCGCATACTCCACTAAACGGGTCGCGGAAGTAAACCACTTCGCACCCTTAGCGAAGTCTAACTCGGTGATACAACTGCGATAAATATAAAATTGACTCTGACATTATTCTTCTACATTCATGCCATATTGTATGTAATAACACATCTTTCGAATGGCCGCCTCGATGTTGTTGCCAGTGCTTCATGTAATGGGTCCAATTTGTGATTATTCTGTCCAATGTGCGCTGCGTTATAGTGTCTCGAATATTACCCTCGAACTCGTCTAAAGTGGGTGGCTTGTTAGCCAACGCTCGCCGTGGGATGTGGCCAAATATGATTTTCATAACTTTGAGCCTTGTATGGCATGTAGCGCTGTTGGAACCACGGCTCGATGTTACAAAAAATCTGCAACGTCGCTCTGTATCTATAATTCAATTCGAAAAAATAAGGTTCGATGGGGCCGCCATGCCATAAGCCGCACCAACAGTAAATGTTTGTGTGTGCATTGATGCTTGATCGGACTGTGTTCGTTGAATACGCTCCTCTACAGACTGTAAGGAGCCAGGGCCTAGCCTGTATATATTTTATACTGGATATATTGGAAAACAGTTGATGACTACCATTTGTTCCGGTCGATGCAGAACGTCCTCGCTGAAATACGGGTCACATCAAAGCAGAATATCAAAAATTGGCTTGATTCAGTCTTGGCTGCCAAGCCGGCGCAGTTCTTTTGGGATGGGATCCACAAATTGCCAGAAAGATGGGAAAAGTCGTATCTTCAGATGGGTAATACTTTGAATAATACTATTGTACATGTTTTTCTTAAATATACGAGTACGTTCAAATTTTGAAAAAAAACCGCATGAATTAAGTTATATGACCAATATTTTTTTGGTATAATTATTGGATTTTTGTTATCAATGGAAGTGCATCTTTTGATTTTGGT
The DNA here is from genome assembly GCA_905231855.2 of Eristalis tenax. Classification (NCBI taxonomy): domain Eukaryota; kingdom Metazoa; phylum Arthropoda; class Insecta; order Diptera; family Syrphidae; genus Eristalis; species Eristalis tenax. Next base: position 47,820,342 of record HG993125.1, read on the forward strand.
GCAGGCCCTTAATTTCTAATCTAGGGATCCGTTGATATCAGCATTTTTTCAGAAGTTACCAAACGGGAGTAATTCGACTAGTAACACTTCAATATTTGTCGGAAAAATGTTGTCGTTGTCGGAAAAATGTTCCGATCAGCTGTTCGAAGTGGTACTTCAAAGCAAAACTCCTCCGATTCGTATGAAATTGGAAACATTTTCGCTCCGAAACGGTTACCTTGAGAGAGCAGAGTACCATCAAAAAAGCACAGCACTTTGTGTTCAAGAACGAAATTTGCCATGGCAAGATTCAACTGCAAGGGTTCAGATGTTTTCCTGTAATCTGTTTTTCTGCAATTCAGAATCCTAATATTATGGTAATTAGAAACTAACATCCGATCCCGGAATTTATAAATCCAGTAACTTGGTAATTACAAACTAAAATGTCCATTTTTAGTCCATGGCCGCATACAGGCCGACCAATTAATTTGATGATACCACAACACCCGCATTCATAATCATAAATATTTAAAAACTTATTGCATTATATTTCGCATAAATACTATCCCCCTCGAGTTTCAACACAAAATGTGCTGCGAAGGTCAATTTAAAGTGCAGCTGAGTTCACAATTTTTTAAAGGCACCTGCGGCTAAAGTGAATAGATAGGGCGGCTTCAGCTTTCAGAAAAACTAGAAAAAAATACGTTTTTTTGCAGGTCTCGGTACAAGTTTTGCAGCTAACGGTACAAACGACGAAGAACCCGAAGAGCACACAATTTTGAATTTCTTAGTTTTCATATTTGGAGAACCGCAAAATCAGCTCACATGTCTCTAGGAAGTGTTTCAGTTTTGAATATTTTGGTACCAATGTGCTGTGGCCTGATTCTTCTTCATTTCGCCCATATTTCTGTCTGTTTGGTGGCTTGATGTAAACAAGAAAGCACTCACGCCCAAACTTTTCTACGGTGCAGTGAATTAGTTCTGCCCAGATTGGCTCCCCTTGATTAAGGCCGACCTCCAATGATTTTGTTTTATTAACTTCCTCACATTCGACAAGCGTCAAACAATGGATGATTAAATGGCAAACGTTACTGAATATTCTAATAGCTGGATGTTATTGGTAAATTTGACAGCTGTTACCAGAAATGACGTACTATAAAGATGGCCAACTTTACAGCCCCCAGCCCGTCGACGCATTTTAGTCTTTTTGACAATTTGAGAGTCTTCGATCTTCATTCTCTGATTGGTCAATATGGTTTAGAAAACGATATAAAAATTGATTGTCAAATAGTTTATGTAGAAGTTGGCTATCTCTATGACACTTCATGTCTAAACATAACTATTGTAAAAAAAAAACGCTAACATTCCTATCTGGTCAGCCTTTATAAAGTTCACGTTCATATGAGTCAACATATTTATACAAACCACGGTTACGTTCAGACTATATTTTACACAAATACGTGCAAGTTTGAGTAGCTGGCGTAGAATTGTACATTGAAAATAAAAATGCAGAAAACAATGCTGGATTGAGCTAATCTAAATTCTTTAAATCTATTGTCGTGCGAGATAATTTTCTTTGTTGTTGAAATAAATTTATTCAGCTTCTCAAGGTCTGCTTCATGTTAATTTGCGGTGATGTGTTGGTATTTTTTTTGTCTCTGCTATTCCTGCTGTTCACTTTTTGCTCGCCTAGAACAGAAGATTCTTTTACTTTAAATCTAGAAAGATATTGACCTCACTCCAAACATAGACTAAAGTTCCCTAACAATTCCTTTCTCTTTCGTCGCAGAGTGACTGACATTGCAATAAATAACCAATAGACATTCATAGAATCTTAATTGGTTCATCATCATACCCCATGCTAGAATGTGCTCCGTAAAAGCATACAACAGATGCTGTTATTGAATTTAAAATACAAATTTGACTAGACAATTTCTGCTTCCAATAACGCGACGATGTGGCATTTATGATTCGTTTTCATTATAATCTCGAAGGAGGAGACTGAAAGGTCTGTTCGTTTGTTTGTAATAGGCTTCAGAAGAAGAAACTATGACGGACGTTATGAACAATTTTGTGCATGATCCCATACTGCACGTAGCTGCTACGACGGGTTATGAAGATCTTGCCTTGCCCCTAAATTGTCCAGAATGATGTTAATGAATTGTATATTTGCCATCAGGTATATGAACCGTCTCTAACTGAACTATTACAGTAAATATGGTAGGTTATAGTGGCTGGCTGCATAGGGCGATCACACCTCGGCCAAAGTAGGCCCATTGTGATACCACTCGAATTGATTCCCCCTGACAATAAAACCAGTTGGTGCTTGCGACAAAACGATATAGCTGGCTAATACTGACACTTTTTAGCTCATAGAGGTCGCTGAATAGGCCCCTAGGTGTAAGTGTCTACGACCTGCCAGCGCGCTACACGAGCAGAGTAGGTAATCTGTGGTTTCAACCTCCTCTTCATCCATGCAGCTTCAACAGCAGTCATAGGGGGCCCCCAACCGACGGGCATGGGTGCCAATTGTGCAGTGCCCTCTTATGACGCAGGTGAGCGTCCTGAGTGAAGATCTGCTGAGTCCAAGCAGATTGAGCGATCGTTTGATATTAAGCGATGGCCATATTTCCTTTGTTTTAAGACAAGTGGTACCTTCTACGATTGGTGCTGTTGATTGTGTGTAGGCTGTAGCGAATGGCATGGAAGGTGGAACACCTCCCTTTTGTTTGGGTGGAGGATGTGCCACAATCGCACGGTATATCACAGTGTCCCATCACCCACATGAGGTGTATGTTAAAGTGCTCAGCCATCTCGTTAAGAGACAGCCTGCAATTAAGGGATGTTTTTGAATTTAACATGACATTGTCCAGGGACTTGATTGCGGCCTGACTGTCCGAACAGATGGTGATATCTCTTTTGGGTATTACGTTGTTCTTGACCCAGGACAATGCCTCCTTTACCGCAATGGTTTCTGCATGGAATATGCAGTGGTCAGTTAGTTTCAAGGAGATAGCTATGTTTAGGTCTTGAGAATAGGCACCAGCATCTACACCCTCTGTCTTCGACCCATCAGTTAAGATGCGCAGGGGATCAGGCAGCGTCTGATTATCAGATATCCAGTCAGTCAATATGTTGAACGAATCATTGTTTCTGTTCTCGATGGTTTGCTTATTCGATGTTCCTTCTGATGTAGATTTTTTTTGGGTATTTAAACTTGTTCATTTTTTAATGTGACGTTTGTAAAAAATCCACCAAATTCTAGTTCGTAAGCTTCCACTAATTGAAATTTTTTGGGATTGTCGATAGCAACTGTCACCCTCATTTTCATGGCTGATGGATTTGTCTCCACTATTTTCGACACAAAATCCACGACCCATACTCCTGCATAACACTCCAGAGTTTACATCTAGGCACTCGGCCTTTTCCAAATATACAAAAAAAAGCTTGGCATACTCCCAAGACTTCTCGAGAACCATTTTGAAAGTGTAAAGCTGGTCGGTTCTAGATACTAAACGAAAACCGTATTGTTCAAAGCTCTAGAACGCGCCTCCAAGACCGCAGCGTAGACTTTTCCAGAGAGACTTAAAAGAGACCTGCCCCTGTAGTTGAAACAATCTTTTTATCCCCCAATCATCCCAGATTGCCAGCCGCTTGGTGTATCACCGCATTCCCTAGCCATCTTACTGACACGACTTACTTTACTTATCAGACTTACCCTTGGAGAGTCTGAACCTGAGTAATTGCTGCCTTCCATCGTTGTCCTGGGCACGCTGCATCCAGTCATCAAGAACAAGCTGTTTTCCATCAGCGGTTACTTGGTCTTTGTACAGAAGATTCGGTCTTCCTCTCCTTCTCGAACCAGGAGGCTCGGATTCGAAGACCTCTCAGCTGAAGCGTTGGTGTCTGTCCGTTGGCTCCACGTGGCCGAGCCAGTGCGGACGACGGATTTTTGCCTTACGAACTACATCCACATCCTGGTACAGCTCATAGAGCTCATAGTTCCTCGCAGACGGGGCCATATATCGGACGCAGATTTTTTCTTTCGAAGGTACCAAGAATCAGCTCTGCAGTTTTGCTTGGCGTCGAGCAGGACTGGCAAAATGAGAGATTTTGTTGATCTTAATGACGCGAGAAAGTCATAACTGATAACACTCGTACTCTTAATGAGAAAACGAAAGGAGGTTGGAAAACAGAAAGGAGTGACGGGGCATTCAATACTAACAAGTGACGGAATGATCAGATCACAAGCGAAGTAGATTGTCGAATGCAACACAACATTTTCATCCCTCGTGGTCCCATTCTTGCAGTATTTTGCTCATTTGCTGATGATCGTTGAAGCAGTAATACCTCTTCACGAATGAAACATAATTTATATATTTTGTCCACTGTCGCTATACTATCACTTACAGGCATTATTATTGCATAAGCTGAGAAACATTCTAATTTATTTCTAAATACTACGAATTTAAAAGAGAACAGTTTTCGAATCCCATTACAACAAAAGAAATCGGGAAGTCTTACCCGCCCACATGCACGTTTTATTTTTCTTCTACCCTCTTCTTCCAATCTCATCCCAGAATGCACACAGCGCCATTGGGTAGCAACACACATTTTCTGTTGAAGCAGCCTTTAGTCTACAAAGAGCTCAAAACACCGACTTCGTCTAAGCTCAACTGCCAAACACAGCGGTAATTACTGAGGCATAACAAACACTCGTGTCCCACCGTGCACCGTGCACTAGGGAGGGGTTTTTTTATGTCGAATCTAAGAAGCTTTTACTGAGCATTGTCTGTGATTCCAGAGATGTAGTGCAATGAAATTTTTATCAGTGTGGTTGTCGGGACCTCGTTCGCGAAGCATCGATGTAGGAGTCGAGATGCTCTACAGCTGCACTAGAGTGAAACTTCAGTGTCAATAATTTAATATTATTTTTTTTTTGGCATTTCTATTGTGACATCGGACCATATATTCGACAAGCGGAGTACAGCTGCACGTTCGCAATGGCTGAGAGTTCCAACCGGCGTCTATCAAATGGATCAGGGAAACAGGAAAGTGCTCCGAAACGTCAACATCTAAGAGCTTTAATGATAAGCCGGCTCAGCTTGAGACCTTGTTGAATCTTCGCTTGTCTGTAGTTGTTCGTTTCTCTCAAAACTCAACGGTTTACATTTTCATCGAGCAGAAGTTAGTATTATACAGAGTTACTATGTGCTTTAAAACGAACACGTGTAGAGCAGAATTAACTCGCATGAATGCACATTTTAGACAGACGAGAACCAGCTATTTCCTCCACTGGCATCAACTTTTATGCAAACAAAAAACACGTCCCCATTGTTTAGACTGAACCATGTCTAGGGGTTTTTGATTTTTATCTGATTATTCAGATGTACATTCGCCTCACGATTCACTTATAATCTGAGATTTCTATTCTGTTTCTCTACATCGGTTATGTCTTCGATGCAATTTAGGAATATACGTGTATCTACATACTAAGTTGAGTGTCCGGAGCTTCTGGTGGTAAACTTGTATTGATCAATGTGGTCCACTCAGGTGATAGAAACATTGAAATCACCGCTAAGACAACTTTGCTGTTCGGTTTGTCACAACCCAGAACTTGATATTGTAAATACCTGTTTGTAACGAGCACCCAGAGAAGTGGTCCATTAATTTTTTCCATTAATTTAAGGTTTATATTCGCCGTTGTTGAAATATCGAATCGTAGCGGGGGTATCACACACCGTGTACATGTTGTTTTGCGGCTTCGCAATGCCTCAGCCTCAGTTTCTCGTTAGACATTGAATGATAAAGACGCGGTTTCTACATAATTTCTTTAGATCCCAACCTTGAAGTGAACAAAGCCACTCAGGCTGTAATTGAAAGGGACTGAAGAATACAATAAAATAACAAACCCGATTTATTGATATATGGTGATGAGTGAAGATAAGTGACGAAGCTGAGTGCATTTAAAATGATGTGTACACCGTAAAGATTAAATTTATCAAACACACAAACCTCAATCAAGAAGTGCTATTGCAATAATTGCATATACCTCTATATTTGGATACATTTTTCAAGGTAAACTTAGAAAATTGTGTTAGTTTAACATTGTATGAATGAAAATGTGTCTAATCGGTGGATGTTGATGTTATCGTTGTGCTTATAGTTAATATTCACTTTTTGCCTGACCCTGGGCTCTCACCAAACTCACTGAATTGTTTACACTACTAACAGGGGTTGATAAAGGGAAATGGTTATTGTTTAATAGTTATGACATACGAGTTATAAATTAACCTGTTTAAATTTGTCGATGGGCTGTCTCCTAGTTAGCATGCCTGTGTGACTCATGCCCGGCATAGCTCTATTCGCGTAGGTATTAATTTGAATTTAAGATCAGGATTAACAAATTTCCATTTCTTCAATGTTCCCTTGTCGTTAACTCAATTCAATGTACGATGAACATCTTAGGCGAACCAGTTTTGTCGTTACGAATATGACTTATAGTTCTGTTTGGCTAGTTTTCATATATATTCTTTTTTTGTGTAAAAATTGAATAATTTGATTGTTGAACAGTATAAACAAGAGTACGAACTGTACGGAACAAATTTGAATAAGGCGAGTGGAAAACAACTTTTTGTCTCTGTTTTCCAAACTATTATCAATTAATATGAATGCATTTTTTTTTTTTTTTTTTTTTTAATTCATTTTTATTCCAATAATCCGATCGACTTACATACTAGACAAAAATGCTTAAAACTAGTTGGACGAACATTGTTACTATTTCTAACTTACTGGCCCTCCGCGGGCACTCTAAGCTAAACTTAAACTTATCCTATGTCTTTCGACTTAAACTAAAAATTCATGATTAAGACTAAATTATCTTAACTGTACATTTAAGTTAAGAAAAAATTTTTTACAAAAAAACTTAATGAAAGAACTTTTTTTTTTTGATGTAAAACCTATATACTAACTTACTAATAACTTACACTTAATATGAATGCATATTCAACTCGATATGAATTCTGAATGTGATTAAACTGATAACAAGAGAATGGTGTGAAATCAGTGAATATACAACCAAACCCTTCTTAATCTTTCATTAATTTTTCTCAGCCATAAAAACCTTTTTTCAAAAAAAAAAAAAAGTGTTATATTGTCTCACTCATATTTGCGTAGAAAACTACGCCAACGCAACATTTTTCCTATTTTTTTCCTTCAAAAGCCGTTAATTGGACACGTCTGGAATTGTTTGACTTTATAACATTCCTTATCTTACGGGAAAAAAAATACGTGTGTCCCCATAATTAATTTTTTATTGAGAAAGTTACGTTGTCCACCCTCGTGAGTAGATTTCAACGCATATGAATAATTAGAGCATTTCATATACAAAGTGACTCGAGACTAAATGCACTCTTCGTGAAGAGAGAACTTTATGGAATATATAATAATTTTATTTAATTTAGTAATAATAATAATAACTATAAATATTTATGCGCGACAGTCCTAGACGCACCTGGGCACAGCTTCTACAGCAATCAATTGTTCCTGCTATTGCTTCCCGACGAGTGGGTGGGACCCACAGTTTTATGCCTACTTTGAAGAGCGAAGTCGGAGAAGCCAAGTTGTCTTTGAACATTGTCAGTGGATCGAAAGAGGTGGAGGCGTGAATTATGAAATTTGGAAAATTTGGCCATTGAACCTGGTGACATTTGACTACGCTACGACGACACTTCGTCGATATTTACATTTATGTTAATACTAAGTCGAGAATAAGGTATCTGATAATTGAAAAAACGGAAGCATTATTGAATGAAAGTTATGATAAGTAAAGTGATATTTTTGGAGGCAGTGAAGAAAGTGTTGATGATTGCGATGGCTTATATTTAGACGGCAGTGATTCTGACATTGAAGAGGACGAGTGAATCAAATGAAACCAACGAATCAGTTGCTGAAAGTGAAAATCCATAAAAGACGGTACTGTGTGGGCACCACAACCATTTCAACAATAAATTGGCGAATTGCGGAGACCGATTCATTTTATATCAATAGAAGTGCTCACACTGCACTTAATTCTTGGTTCGATTATTTTGTTCACAGTAATTTGAACTTCTTCATTTCCGATTGAATTTGAGGTCAAGATCATTTTGTGATGGTGCACAAGTGATCTCTGATATAACAAGTATATAGTGCCCAATCATACTGAAGAAAACGTTAGAATATTTGAACCGATTTATTCGGCATCATAATGTTATAAGTAGAAGACAGAAACAATCTTCAGATAAGTTATTTGATAAATGGTCTCACTTGTTGACAGATTATTATTGGGTAAATATATTAATTCGTGCGGTTTTCTTTTCAAAATTTGAACGTTTATTTAAGAAAAACAATACAATAGAATGAAGCTATGACTTTTTGCCATCTTTCTGGTTATTTGTGGATCCCATCCCAAAAGAACTGCGCCGGCTTGGCAGCCAAGAATGAATCAAGCCAATTTTTGATATTCTGCTCTGATGTGAACCGTATTTCAGCGAGGGCGTTCTGCATCGACCGGAACAAATGGTAGTCAGAAGGGGCGAGGTCTGGTCTATAAGGCGGATGGGGTAAAACCAATAAATAGTCCAAATAGTTCTCAACCTGAATAGCAACGTGGGGCCGAGCGTTGTCATGATGGAAAATAATAGCCTCGTGTCTGGTCGCAAATTCCGGGCGTTTTTCGGCTACTGCTCTCTTCAAACGGATTAATTGTGTTCGGTAGCGCTGTCCACTGATGGTTTTACCCGGTTTCAGCGCCATGGATATTCGGCTTTGCATTCGATTTGGCTGGTTGGCCAAACCAAAATCACCACTTTTAAATCGTGCAAACCACTTCCACCTCGTTCGAGTCATTGACAATGTTCAAAGAGTAATAACTGTCTACAAAAAAGCTTCTGAAACTGGACCAATTCGGCATAAAACTGTAGGTCCCTTCCATTCGTGAGAGAACAATAGCACGCACAACAGGAGTGGTTGATGAGAAGCAAATCCCGGGCTGTGTACGCCACCCATATATGACATTTTTAGCCACTCTCCGAGCCAGTTTTGAATATTCTATGTATTCATTTTTATTTAAATTATTTCGTCATTGTGAACCACAAACAAAGCTTGGAAACAATTAAATGAATGATGGATGCTGTGGGCAACTAAGCTATGAATCAAGTCAACACTTTTAATCCGCAATTCACTATTGTTATGGACACGCAATCATTTACCACATGTATGGTTTGAGTAGGAAGCATTGTTCAGAATATTTTGGGTTCATTGTGGTTAACCATTTGTTTTGTGAAACATTAGAAAATGAATCGAATTTTTCCCATTAAATATGTTGTACTGATTTAATTACGTGTGTGGTTTCGTGGTCTGGTTGTTTAGTGGTTGTTCATATGAGTACGAAACCAAATATGTATGAAGTTTTCATTATCCTGCATTCATCTGGTAACCATTATTGGTGAGGAACTTTTTCACTATACATCTCAATCATTGAATAGCTGTTTGCAATTGCCTGCGCTGGAAAATACATTCCCGGTCTTAGCAGCACAGAACTCCACGTTGCGTTGAAGTCTCTCTGAATGCATCGTTTTTCACGTACACTCATTATTATTGGATTAGGCATGAGTGCATGCTATTCAACCATGGACTGCATATTGGAAAAGTAAAAAGCATTCTGAGTTTCGAACTCTGTCATAGCATCCACTGTACATTTTTTGTGGTATCTGGTCTAATATCCCCCAAAGAAGAGGAGAAACTTCATCATTAGTCGTATTCGGGCTTTGGGGTTTCACTGCTCATTGAGTGGATTATTTATCTGAAAGTCATGGCAGTAAAGAACTGGCTGCGTTATAGATCGCTATAGTTCATTATGGTCGTCTTATATCTATGATGCGGTTGGTATACAAATATGCTATTCAGTTTTTTACCATTACTGATGTATGATTCTCTCTGGCCATACTGACATTTCAAATTCAAAATTAATAACAACCAAGTGGGAACTTTACTGCTTCACTTACGTTTTTCATTAACGACATTTTTTTAATTTTATTCATTGAAAAAAAAAATGTCCGTCGTTTCATTGTACTAGATTAATGAGAAAAGAATATGAAAATACTGAGAAACTACAAGGAAATTAAAAACCCTGCAGAGTGTACTACACAAAGAAGTCCTTTACCATCAAAGCAAGACAAATGATTGTGCAACAAGCAAACACGCCTAAAATAACGAAAAAGACAATTTCTTATGAACAACTCTTTCTTAGAGTCATATTTTTTAATTACTACATGTTATTGTTGTTTTTTTTAATCAAAACATCTTTAAAAATAATCAGTAGTCAAGTCTTATGTTGGATAATTAAACTTGTATGCATTTTGTTACTTTAAGCGACTCAGACTCCAGGGCAGTGTTTTTCAAGAGGATTGTTTGTGCCCTCTTCCAATACGAGCAATGCATAGGCCGACCAAAAAAACTGCATGAGCGCAATCATGTTAAAATGAGAGAAATAGAGCAACCAGAAATGAAATAAAGGGTGATTTTTTAGCTATTATCTTTTTGGCAACACTGGTTTAAACAGCTGACGCACGTTTCGTGTTTTGTTTCACTGTCAAACATCTTCCATTTGGTCTATAATTTAACCATGAATCGTCTTACAAACGAACAACGCTTGCAAATTATTGAATTTTATTATCAAAATGCGTGCTCTGTTAAGAAAGTTCATGGCGCGCTTCTTCCATTTTATGGTCAGTTTAATCGACCCAGTGAATGGGTACGTAAATAAGCAGAATTGTCGATTTTGCTACCAATGCATCCAGGAAAAGTCACAGTTTGGTACGGTTTATGGGCTGGTGGCATCACTGGACCGTACTTCTTCAAAGATGATGTGAATCGTAACGTAACTGTGAATGGTGAGCGCTACCGTGAGATGATATCCAACTTTTTTTTGCCCAAAATGCAAGACTTGTGACTTGCATGACATGTGGTTTCAACAAGACGTTGCCACATGCCACACAGCACGCGCAACAATGGACTTATTGAGAGGCGAGTTAGGTGAACATTTTATTTCACGTTCGGGAGGGGTCAATTGGCCGCCTAGATCGTGCGATTTAACGCCTTTAGACTATTTTTTGTGGGGCTATTTTAAAGCTCATGTGTATACAGACAAGCCCACTTCCATTAACGCATTGGAAGACAACATTGAAGCATTTATTCGTGAGATACCGGCCGAAATGTTGGAAAGAGTATGCCAAAATTGGACTAAGCGGATGGACCATTTGAGGCGCAGTCAAGGTCAACATTTGCATGAAATAATCTTCAAACCTTAAATTATATGGACCGTACTATCGATTCAAATAAAGATTTCATGCATTTTTCTGAATTTTATTAGTTCTTTTCCTTTTTAAACTTTCCTATAGCTTTTAAAAAATCACCCTTTACTATAGAAAATTGTACAGCTGATCTCACAGCCATGTTGATGGTTATTCGCGAAATAACGGTCTATAACTTACGCGGTTTGCTAAGAGTAAGTTACGACATGTAACTTGTATTATTCCATTGGAACATGCGTTGGAAAGTCTTTGTACATCGTTTCAGTATATGTCATTCATTTGAAGCGTAAACAACAATTTTTGTTCACCCAAATGTGTCGAACTTTGTGCCTGAAAAAGTGTTTTTGCGGGGAGTTCATCTTCATTACTTTAATAGGAAGGAAACTGCTGCCGAAAGAAACTGCTGGTGGAAGTTTATGGTGAACATGCGCCAGAAGTGGTTTGCACAATTTAAAAGCGGTGATTTTGGTTTGGCCAATCAGCCAAATCAACGGCAAAGCCGAATATCCATGGCGCTGAAACCGGGTGAAACCATCAGTGGACAACGCTACCCAACACAATTAATCCGTTTGAAGAGAGCAGTAGCCGAAAAACGCCCGGAATATGCGACCAGACACGAGGCAATAATTTTCCATCATGACAACGCTATTAAAAACTATTTGGAAAACAGTGGATGGGAAGTTTTACCCGACCCGCGTTATAGCCCAGACCTTCTGACTACCATTTGTTCCACTCGTTGCAAAAAGCCGTCACTAAAATACGGTTCACATCAGAGCAGAATATCAAAAATTGGCTTAATTCATGGCTGCTAAGCCGGCCCAATTCTTTGGGGATGGGATCCACAAATCGCCAGAAAAATGGAAAAAAGTCATGGCTTCAGATGGGCAATACTTTGTATAATACTATTGTACATCTTTTCCTTAAAAGAACGTTCAAATTTTGAAGAAAAAAAAACACACACGAATTAAGTTATAGATCCAATATGATACATAAGCTCAAGAAGGGTTGGCATTTATGTCCTTGGTTGTAAAGGGGTTGAAACGAATAGCCATATTTTCATGTATATATTTCAGAGGTGTCCGTAAAGAGAAGTTTCACTGTATTCTATACTCACTGCATATTAAATTATTTCGATTAATCGATCTTGTTTGCCACCGCGGGTAGAGTTGCTATATATGCATTGCAGTCAATGTAATAAAGGAAAGACAAATTAGAAATAAGAGATAAAGTATCATTGAGAGTAGGTGCATTCAAAACGTCAATATCCGACCTTGCAGTGAATGACTATCTTGAATAAATTGTCTCTATATACATACGAAAGAAACCAGGTATATGTACTTGAACACACATTTGTCATAAACATTACCAATCCCGCGGCAAATTATCATACAACTTCCTTCGTCACTTTCAGCTGACGACGTTAGCTGAAAAGCCAGTTTCAATCAGTTGCACTTGGCAGTTGCACAATGAACACGTGCAGAGTAATGTATGGATTTAATTAAGACATGTAACACCAATAAATTGGAAATGTTGACAAGTTGCATATGATTGATCTTGTGATAGTACAAATCTTAGGCAACTGAATGAACTGAGAAGAATTAGTAAATAATCTGTGAAAGCGTGAAATATCTGAGAGTAAGGCAAATCCAGCTGCTGCGAGAAAACCCGCTTTTGTGTCAATTAAACACATGCAGATAGCGACGTCCAATTAGGGAGAGGATTTTGTTCATCTTCATACAAACACGTTTCATGTCCTCCTGTTTAGAATTATATGCACATTATTTTGCCTTTTTCTGCCTTTTTTGTCGATGCTGATTTTTTCTCAAGGTCTGTTCGCTAGAAACAAATCCGCGCTTGCATATCCGTGCTAAAATTCTTCTTACTTACACTACGTAATACGCAGACCTAAAGTCATAGACGCGTTCAAAATAACACAAAAATTAAGCCGGGTAAATTCGGGGATCGAATGTGGCGCCCTCTGCCGATGTACCAACGCGCTCCGCTACGGTGATAAACATTAGGGTTTTTCATCGATCAAAAAAATGTGAAGACATACGAAAAATTGATTTGAGATTTGAGTCTGTTCTTATAATTTTTCTCAGCATGAAACATCAATTGTTTTAAATAAACTTGATAAAAGCAAGAGGGCCGATTGCAAAGGAATCCCTGAACAAGTTTGCAGTCGTTTTAAATTGCAAATACGGCACTGAAAACTATTGAGTGATACATTTTGTATTGAAGAGTCCCACGACATCCAGAAAATATTGATGTTAATAAAGTTGAAAGAATTAAGGAGTCTCCACTCGTTTCAGCTAAAGTAGCAAGTTCATTTAGCTCCTTAAAAGCGCTTCTAAGTGACAACCGGAGAAGAAAATGGCTAAAAGCTTTGGTGCACGCTACTATTTTTCTACTATTTTCCAAACACATGGTGAAATGATCTGAAATTATAACACTATCAAAAGCCAAGAATAGTACGCTCCTAGGTGATGGCGCCCATCCTTCGGGCTGATAGGGCACTGTAGTCACCTCGACTCTTCAGCTCCTGCAGAAATCGTTGTGGGGCAGGCCTAATATTATCTAAAATATTCGGCTGCGTCGGTAAGACATAAGCGACCGGTCTGGTGAGTTAAATGTGCCTGCACCCAGATATTCAATCGCCGTCGTGCTGTCGGAACAAATGCTGACCTCAAACAGTACAATATCGTTCATATTTCTTTCATATTGAAGGCATCTGATTTGCCTCTTTTGGCTACTCTTATCTCAAAGCATATTTAAGAAACACTCCGCTGAAGTAATGCACTGCGAATAAACGGAAGTCCTTTCCAACTAATTGAAATGGAGGCGATCTGGCACTGACAAACTTAAGCCGCCTTTACGCGCCTAAATTTCTTCAGACGTCGCAGTGACTGGGTGATATACAGTGCGATGGGGCTTCCGTATCGCAAGTGTGAAGAAATAGTATCAGCTTTCGGTTTTGAGTGAGCTTCCACATCTTTCCCTCTCTCTTTTGTATTGTTACTCTCAGCGTTAGATATCGGGAGCATGTAACGCATGTGTGAGCAAAAGATATCGCGTGTGTGGGGGTTATCAGAAAACATGTGCTCTCTTGATAAGATGAGATGATACGATTATAATAATAATAACAAAATGGGTGGCGCTACAGCCCGTAGAGAACCAGGCCTAGCTTCTCGGCAACCACTCGTGTTGTGCGTGCTATTGTTCTCTCACGAGTGGAAGGGACCCACAGTTTTATGCCGACTCCGAACAGCCAATTTGAGAACCTTTTCTAGACAGTTATTACTCTCTGAGCATTGTCAGTGAGCATCTTTGAAAATTATTTTTGCTCGTACCGGGATTTGAACTTATGCAACGTAGGCGTAGAGGCCGACACACCAACCCACAACGCCACGGCCGCCACGATGATACGATTAGATGCGACAATTGGAAGCATTTGGTGAGTACAAATTTGACCGTGTAAAAGAGGCCTCTAATACGGTATGTGTGAAAAAGACGGGGAAAAAATCGCCAGCTACTTAAATTTCATATTTTGACAGCGTGAAAATACTGATCATGTGACCCTTAAACGTACGTGTACGCAAACACTTAAAAGTCAATCTTTCAAAGGTAAATGTTGATTTTACACAAGACTCAGTCCGAATTAAATCCTAATGTTTAATCTGACTTAGCAGCTAACTTCTTATTTCTCACATTCATTGAAGTGTATCACCTAATCCATTCCATACACCACGTGACAAGTTGACGCTTGAACATGTTATGTGAATATGAATGTACGTGTTCCCAAAACACAACTAACAGGTATTTCTGGTTGGCACAACTTTTGCATTCTGCCAATCAATGACATGCCATTAAAGTATTACGCTCAAATTCTTCTCTTCAAGTGTCCATTCGTTTTCGATGAATCTAAACGGTTACTCTCGTGTTATTGAACTTAGCCCAGCTGTGGACCAACGCGAACTGAAATCATATTGTAACTGACGTGACATTGATTTTCTGACTACATCGGCTCTGGTATGTCATTGTCTTCCATGACAGCACATCACACTTCGTTTTGCTTTCACCTGACACTACATCATTTTATGCTAATCCGGTTTATGTTCCGTGGACGCTTAAATGATTGTATGTCTGTACACATGATTTTCGGGTCAATGTTACGCACAGTCGTACATGCATGCAGCAAAGGTGAGCTGTTTTCGCAGATTATGGCTTTTGTTATGTTTGCAAATTAGCTCCAACGACTTTGTGTGCATTGTCCAAAATGTTTTGTGGAATAGAAGGTCATGGCAATTTTGTCCGCACACTTCATGAAATCGAATGTTTCCTACGGGGTCGATTGGTCCATGCAATTCATCTAGTGGTAGACGTTGATGTAAAGAAAAGGTTGGACTATTGTATGTTTTCATAATTTAATAATAATGTGGGAGGCGGTACAGCCCGAAGAAGTCGGCAACCAATCGCGTTGTACTATTGTTCTCTCACAGTCTCTCAAAGAGACCTCAAGTTTTATGCCCACTCGGAACGGTCAATTTCAAAATCCTTTTCTACGCAGTTACACTCACCGAGCATTGGCAGTGACTCGAAAGAGGTGGGGCCGTGAAAAGTATTAAAAGGTTATGGTAAAAAGCGCACCAACCTTCAAACCCACTCCCGCCACGACCGCATGTGTTCATAGGGCTGTCACATTTTAGGAAAGGCTTATGATCGCGCATTGGAACGACATCTGATTTTAAAATTTAGGGCAATAGAATTGTAGACTGAGGAATGATGATCAAAGTGGAGGTAAGCTCTGTGATTTTGTTGAATTCCTTTTGAATCGAACAATGTTGGAAGTCCCATCGATGTTTTTCATACTTTATTCCTATTTTCAGTTTAAAAAGTGAACACATATTTGAGTATGACACTTCTTTGTGGGTGACCACAGTTGACGAAAGCGATGTCTACCTATCTGCCTCCTGCAAGTTCATTGTGTGCTCCACTGGTTGTGTACCCCTCTGTAAACGCCGTTGTCCTCTGTTGAGTTTAAGTCAGTCGCCTTAGTCATATGATCCATAAACGTCTGGCGAACCTCATGTCGTTCCAACACTCTAACAGTTCTTGTTGGAATCTTATCTTGTTTGCGTTAAGGTAGTCTGGAGACAGCCCTAGTAGTTTGTTGAAACAATGAAAATGTATTCTTGGAAAGTGGGGACTGCCATGTGATGCTGGAATAGTTTTAATATTTTGGTTTTGATTGGACTGGGATGATCAGAGTCTTATATGAAGTGGGCTTGGTCCTTCAAGAGACGGCTCATTACTCTTTTGGCGCCTGAACCCAAAGAAACATCAGGTGGTTACAGTTTTCTGCGTTAGATCTCGGTACTGATGTTGATTGCACTAATCACAGCGGATCCGGGGTAAAACAAATCCCTCAAAGCTATTGCGGGCATCTTGACGCTTTCCCCAAGATGTCGATGTTTTATATTCTTTCATGAAGAAATCCAGACACATTTTAGACGCTTCCGTCTCAATGCAAGTCACGTTAATGTAATCAGCGTACAATACTGGTGAACTTCTTACCAGAATATCTGTTGTGCTGACCAAAGTCTTACACGATCTTGTCAAATCCCAAAGAACAGCATCTATTTTTTTGAATTTGTTATTGTTAAATTTGTTACAGACCTTGGGGGAGCAGCGAAGTGGACATCCTGTTTTTCCTCCATCCCTTTGTCATTTGCAATTTTCTCTCGTTCCTGAGGTATCAAATTATCGAGAGTCGACTGTAATTGTAAGCATGTATTTACTCGTTGAAGAAAAAAGTTTCCCTGGAGCTTTCCCCTCAGCTTATCTGTCCGGATAAATCTCACATTGCATTAAGAGTCGAACGAAATTCTCTTATTCGAACGTTTCCCTCTCTCTCTCTCTCTCTATCTCCCTCGCGGTCTTTAAATCTCTTCGGCAGACTTTAAATTATTTATTTTATAAAATGTTATTATTTTGTTGCTTTTTCTTATAGGTATTGCGATGCTCTTTGAACATCTGTTGATATGTTACTTCTGCATGCGTACATACATACAACTGAGATGACGTTGCTCCTTTGGTTGAATAACCTTAAACAACGTGACAATGGGTTTAAAGAACAGGTACATGAGTCATGACCTAAAAGACCTCTTTGGATCCGTAGATCATCTGGAAAAATATCCTGCGCTCAATTTTGCCTAACGCGTTACCTGCATTGGGAGCATACATTTCCAATGAGATAAGTATCTCGACTGTTTGAACTCTAGTATGCCCCACGATGTCCTTAGGCTGGTTTTATTTATTTCTCTAATGAAACACTCTCACTTTGTGGCACCAGTTTCTTTAATTAAATTGTTCATTCGACAGCCGGTCTAACCGTTCAGTCCATCGATACTGTCCTTTTTTTGAGAACGCTCTGCTATAAACCAAGCAGCCATTGTTGAACAGAAGAGTCGTTACTGTTAATTACCACACAAATGACACAAACACAAAGGCAAGGTAAAGAGGACCCATTTCCTTGGTTCTCCGATTACGCATAATTAACCAACAAAGCGCAGACAATTAATCAAATTTAAATGAATACAATTTACAAAAAGGAAATTCTTCATCATTGTAAGGACTTTGGACGCAGACGCCAGCCACCGACCCACATCCAATTGATATCCAAAAAGGCAGAATGATATCGATATACGTTGTTTTGTTTGATTGTAAAATGTGTTCCAGTTCAAGAAAATTACATTGTCTTGCATTGTAATACGCTACTGCTACCAATTTGAAGTAGAACTAATCCCTCATTAACGTCGTCACACATCAAAGCATCAAAACATGAACGAATGAATGTCTTCTGATTGATTACCAAGGAGTAGATGCATAGATGTGTATACGCCGCCGTCGTATACCATCGAGTTCGTTCTAGGTCTATCACAGATAACCTAATAAAATTTTTACCCATAAAATTCTGTCCGTTTTTATGACACAAGAGCTATTATATGCCAGCCCCCGATTGTTAGCTATGGCATTGTGCCTTGAGAGGCTATGTTCTCGGTGTTAATAATAAATCATAATAAAGTGCAAATATTCACATAGCTATAGTACACCAGCAGAAGCATAACAAAAAAGCGCGAACAAATAACACCAAATCCCTTAGAAGAATGAGAGTAAAGCGACTTAGATGCTCCTCTGTGGCGCACAACGATGCTTCTGTTTATGCGCGCATTTAAATATTTTGATATGAACATAATAATAAAAACGACGCCGTTTGGCTCTGTCTTATCCGGTGAATATACTGGGAATTGAATCCTCAAATTTGTTCAACTCAATATAAAGGGAGCACAAGGAATGTAAGCATTTTGAATGGATTAAAATGTCTCAGCGTGCGTGTCATATGGGTCATATGAATATTTTACTGAGTTTCCAGTGCAAGCGATACATTTATGTGATTTTCTGTGCTTTTTTAATAAGACTGTTCATTGTGAACAGGACTTGTTATTTAGTGTGAGAGTGGTGAGAGTCCATGAGATGGTTTTTCATGGATGCTGCTGAAGGTGTGTTGTGAAGGGTCTCCATGAACCCACAAATCGGGTGCTCTTCTCTCCGACAATCAATTATGTGCATGTTTTTAGCTACCGATGGTTTTGAACTGAAGTTGCTGAGAGAATGCACTTATCACAGATCGACATCGCACTGGACAAACCATGGCTAGTAACGTCAAAAAATTTGTCTGGCATCCAAATTCGATCCAACCAACTACATACAGCGGTAGTTGCAATCAGAAATGAAGTATGATAGATCTTGCCTCTTAATGTCTCTTTTTGACAACCATTTTTTATGTCGTTTTCTAAAGCCAGAGTGACCAATCAGAGAACGGCATTTTACATAATTGTTAAAAATTCATGAATAACTGTCAAAAGGCGTCTGAAATTCGTCGATGGACTAGGTGAAGTTGGGCCTTTCTATAGTACTTGCTGTGGTATTGACTCACCACTATAACCTCATTTGCCGGTGATCACATGACAACAACTGACGAAGATTGGTAATGCTCACAAGACAACGACGATTAGAACTAAGATGCATGTCATGAGCGTTATGACTTATCAGAGAGTAGCTCCTATGCTCCCACGGTCTACCGTAGTGTTGCAATACACTACAGTTGCAATTATCGAGTTACTGTCTATTTAAAAAGACGAGATTACTGGGTTAATAATGTCAAAAATCGCGGAGTTACGTGAATCGCGGGTTGCGTTAGTCGAGAATGTGCTGTATTGGGGGGGCACAATGTGTATTGAAAGTCTGCACACTTCACACATCAAGGTCGTCTACTATGAAAGCCCTTAAACGCTTTAAGTTTTTGTGATAAGTTTATTGTTATTGACAAACAAGCAAACTTTTATCATGTCATCCTTTAAATTCCTGGAGCTTAAATGAATGAAATCCTCTTTGTGCCTGCTTCGCTAGGCAGGTCACATTAATATACGAGTAAGAATGAAAAACTCGTTTTACTGTCTGCTTTCCCTATTTGTATTTTATATCTTCTTTTTTATTCGAATGCTATGTTTTTACTTGAACTATAGCAGAGCCATTTCGTAAAATGCACACTTTGTCTTGAGCGGTGTTGTGGTATAAATAAACAGAACTATTAGCATAACTACACGTGAACATGGAACACATAATTGTCAGTGGGAGAAGCTTGGATACAGAGATAATGGAGGATAGAGATATCCATCTTCTACCTCTCTTGCCCCTCATCTGACAGCGTTTTTTAGACGATTTTTGTCCCCTATCTGTGAATGCGTGTGAGCTCTTGAGAACAGCTGATACCCTTCCGCAGTAGAGGGGGAAATTAGAGTTCTTATTTGAAAATTCCCTCGTTAGTTGGTCGTTATTTCAAATTTTGGTGTTAAATTTCAACACAGTATGGAGGGGCAAACGAACGAACAAATCTTATGTTCATGAAGCCGATTCCTTAAGCTCCCATTTGAGCAAGTTATAGTCTGAGATATTAGGACAATATTAATTAATGCACTACATAGTGTATGCATTTTTGTACATGAATAATACATATAAAATGCATTCACACGAATCATGCGCACAGACAACTAATAATAACATCATCATTGAAACGTTTGCATGAATCACTGAAACAAAATTCTTTGCTCATTTTACCTTTTGCAAAAATATTGATAGAAATTAACTTAAAATTTCGACTGCCATTTTTGTGCATTGGTTATAATTGTAATGTCTTGCCATTGTTGTTAACGAAATGTAATGAGTTTTCAGAATTCATTTATTAAGGGTATAGAGTCGAACTAACTTTCGAGACAGTTTGTCAAATGGGCTGTAGGTATATAACCTAAGAATTAAATTAAAGTCAAATAGTTCCAGTTCAGTACGCATTGCATTACATTTTTATTCATGAAATTCCATCTAACAATACATATAAGTACATGCTCTTAAGAATACGAGTCAACTTTTAAACACAATCCGCACAGCAATACATGGATCGTGGGCAAATGGCAATCTGTTCCCATTTTTCCCACTAAAATCCACGAATCTGCGACATTCCCACTAAAATCCTCGAATCGGACGCCATTGCGTGGTGTATCCTATCCTCCATTATCTCAGCTTGGAAAAGTCAATTCCGCGCAGTTCCAACGGTTATCATTGTGCCATGTTTATGGTCATAGCAAACGCAAGACGTATTGGAAACTACAAACTTTTCATGTCGAAAAAACCCGTACTCGCTGAGCAAATATTCAAGCGGCTGTTCCTTCTAAAAAAATGCAGTTTAGTTAAGAAGCGTAACATTCTTTAAATACGTCAGGCTTGAGAAATGCTGGTACTTAAGAGGTCAGAAAACGCTGGAAAAGACGACTGGATGGCGCAGTTGGTTAAGTGCCTGCCCTTGGATAGTGGGATCCCCGTTTCGAGTCCCAGTAAAAGCAAAGTTAATGCGCTTTTACCTGGTTTTTAAGGCTCGTCCAGATGATGCTTCTATGATGATGTGTTGTTCTTCCAAACGTGCTCAGCAAGCAGTATACAAAATCGCTTACTTAAAAACTTGTGACTTATCTACAAAAACACGTCTAATGTGTGGAAAAAACCCTGAATGTTCTGTAATTCATTTGTTTTTTCACGCAAGCACAACACACACCAAACTTTAACCAAACTTCACACGAGCCATATATGGGCCAGTACCCGAGATGCTTTAAGTGACCAAAGAAGTGCGTGATTGGCAGATTTTCCTTTTCCGGATTTGATGAGGAATATGTTCAACAGACTACCCATGCCACCTCTAGTCTGTTTCCAAGAGCAAACCGAACACTTAATTTCGATCAAATTTCAATACCTTGTTTGGATCTTCCCACCATGAATGGAATCCAACGTCATCCAAATGTCCTCCACTGAAGTTCTTGCAGTACTCTATTCAGAAGAAGTAGTCTTCTTCGTGATGCATTCCACTGTAGGCTCCATTTGTCTCTCTCCCTCTCATTAGGACTTAAGACTTGCCAACTTTAACAGAACGCAGCGGATTTTATGGGCGGGGTCCCTAACAGCTATCTTTTGCATAGACCCACAAGACAGAATCCAACGGCGAGAAAGCACACAATCTTGCTGGCCATATATCCTAAACAGCGAAATAACTAACGTCCAGTATTATTTTCTTGAAATAAAACCAAAGTGCATATTTTGTGAGGTTTGGTACTATTTTGTTCAATTCACATATATCGCATATTTTTGATTTTAGGCCAAAGCTATTTTCATTTACATTTTGCTAAAGCGGTGTACCTAATGAGACCACTGCGCGACTGACCTTAGAGTGGATGCAATGGTCTTTGGGCCACACTATTTTAATATATCTGGACCTATGGTTAACAATCCTGGGCAATTAATCGATTATAAATTATTCTCATCATCATCTTCTGACCCGCATGCTCCAGTAAAGGCGTCGCGTGGTAAACCACGCACGAGAGATCTCCTCCCGCAACTCGATCCTCCGCCATCGACTCTAACTCATCATGAGATATGCCCAAGCGTAACCAGGCGAGATTTTGGACTTGGTCCAGCCACCTCGTTCTAGGTCTGCCAAGCGGTCGCCTACCTGATGGAATCGTATTCAACGCTCCCCTCGGAAGTCGCGATGAAGGGGATACCGAAGCATAGTCATTTTCCGTTCGAAGAGCTGCTCAAAGTTGAGTTCTTCGAGCCCGAGCCGGGATAGGGTGAGAAACACCCTATCCCGGCGAGAAATTCTCACAGCAGCACTCGGTCATTACCCAAATTTCATGATCATTTGGAAGAGTGACTGACCATAGAGTGGATGCAATGGTCTTTCGTCAGTCACTGATATTTACACTGAGACCCATTGTATGAAAATTGAACAGCCATACTTTATCCGGAAAACAGCTAGCAATAGTCATCCTGTGCAATCAAACGAATATAACTTAATCTACAGAGGTTAACACTGGAAAGACGGCGGAAATTTCAAGTTTAGCGTTTTATTTGCAATCAGCCAAAAGAAATGTGATTTTTTAAAAGCTATAGGAAAGTTTTTCAAAAAAAAAACACATAACATTCAGAAAAATGCATGAAATCTTTATTTGAATCGATAGTACGGTCCATATAATTTAATGTTTGAGGATTATTTCATGCAAATGTTGACCTTGACTGTCCATTTAGGCCGGTATCTCACCAATAAATGCTTCAATGTTGTCGTCCAATGCGTCAGTTGAAGCGGGCTTGTCTGTATAGACATGAGCTTCAACATAGCCCCACAAAAAATAGTCTAAAGGCGTTAAATCGCACGATCTAGGCGGCCAATTGACCGGTCCCGAACGTGAAATAAAATGTTCACCGAACTCGCCTCTCAATAAGTACATTGTTGCGCGTGCTGTGCGACACGTGGCACCGTCTTGTTGAAACCACATGTCATGCAAGCCAAGCTCATGCATTTTGGGCAAAAAAAAAGTTGGATATCATCTCACGGTAGCGCTCACCATTCACAGTTACGTTACGATTCGCATCATCTTTGAAGAAGTACGGTCCAATGATGCCACCAGCCCATAAACCGCACCAAACTGTGACTTTTCCTGGATGCATTGGTAGCAAAATCGACAATTCTGCTTATTTACGTACCCATTCAGTGGGTCGATTAAACTGGCCATAAAATGGAAGAAGCGAGCCATGAACTTTCTTAACAGAGCACGCATTTTGATAATAAAATTGAATAATTTGCGTTGTTCGTTGTAAGACGTTGTTCGTTTGTAAAGCGTTGTTCGTTTGTAAGACGATTCATGTTTAAATTATAGACCAAACTGAAGATGTTTGACAGTGAAACAAAACACGAAACGTGCGTCAGCTGTTTAAACCAGTGTTGCCAAAAAGATAATAGCTAAAAAATCCCCCCTTAGTAAGAAATCAAAAAATAAAAACGTTAATTTAATTTTTGGTTATATTTTAGTTTAAATATTTTTTCACTGATTGATTGGCACTTTTAAAAGACTTACTAAATCAAAATCAAAAATGTATTGTGTGGGGTTTAGTGAGTTAATTTTGTAACCAAATTGAAACTGGAATAAATGCTGATGATTATGAATCTTCCATGCGACGTGATATGTGATTAATAAGAGATGTCTAATACAGACCTGGAATTAGATGATAACCAAGACAAGCAGAACTGTGCTAAAAGTAAAGGCTATTATTATCATTTGTTAATCTCATTTCTCAAAATGGGCTTAGTGGTAACTGAGGGCAAAACGAAGTATATGCTGTCCACATGGAAGGACATACCACCGACGACTTGGCCACAAGGCCACCATAATCAGTTATACTTTCGAGGTACTTAAGGACTTCGCCTAAGGCTCCGCATTAAACAGTACAAACATGATCAGTACCAGAATAACTCTTGATTAAGGCAATTTAGTAGTAGAGTCCTTTATTCTACTCAATTTGTCAGTTTTTAGTCCTGCCCACCCTTGCATTGTACATATGACACCTTGACCATCTCTGTCCTGCTCGGAAGCATGGCCTTTTCGGGAAAAAATTCTGCGTTCAGTCCTTGGTCCTTTTTGCGTTGGTGGTATGTGGAGAAGAATATACAGCTACGAATTGTTGAATCTTGCCAAGCGCCTCGCCTAAGATGGTTACACCATGTAGGACAATACAGTCTTCTACTCCGCACCGGTGGGGCAACTCAAGAGAAGGCGCCCATTGGAGGCAGTTGGCTAAATATTGTGCCAGCTGGAGAGGCTCTATGACCCAGGTTCAAATCAGATCAAATCATACATCATACATGCACAGACATGTGCACATAAGCAGAAATGTGTGTATGCCTAAGGATGAAATGAATAAATTCAATAATTAGAAAATTACCATCGTTAGTTATGATTTCATTTCCCATTGACGTACTATATTGTGCCGCACCAATGCCGCTGCTCGTCTTTTGAGGCTAAACTTTTGTGTTTTGTGTTTTCTGTTCGGTGAGGCAGAATGTCCCAATCAATATTTGCGAAATATCTTTTTTGTTTTACTTGGTGCAGCAACAACAGGTGTTCGTGCATTGTCATCATGGAAAATAACTGATGCATGATTTTGGGTATATTCTGGTCATTTTTGCTTCAATGCTCGATACAATTCTGTCGATTTAGTTGTTGACGGAAGCGATCGTCATTATCGATTCATTCCCCCAAGGGTTTTGCAGTTCATAGCAGACTGGCTTTTCCCTACTCATCCCACCAAATACATATAGACCATGATTGTGTACCATGATTTTTTGCACTTTGAGCTGTCGAAATTAATACCAACAGTAAAACTGCCCATACATGTGCATTAACTGGCACAAAATTGACATTTTTAAGGTGACAATCACACGCTATGACATATTGCAATATGCAATCTTCACTCTTGAGTACACACAAAAATAGACAAGTGCTTCCTTTATTTTGTGTGACCTTTATTCTCTTTGTTCGGACGACTGAGACACCAACTTTCAATGGCAGCGACAGCTTTTCACTTCAAGTTGGATGAGATACACCTCAACCTCTTCTTGTTCTTTATTTGACGGGCTGGACCTGGGCCTCAACCAACAAGCCTCTCCATCTAGCACGACCTCTGGCTAGCTGTCTCCAGCTGTCTCCAGCTCCTTCTCCACCTGATATGGTAAACATAATCAAACTTATAAAATCCAACTACAGTGGTGACTGTACTAAACGAACGTTGTTGACAAAACTGAACAGCGGCATTATTTTGTGAAAATAGTGGTGACTGTACAAACGAGCATCGCTAATAAGAGCCAACAGCAGCATATTTTACGAAAACAACGCTGTCAAGAAAAAGAGCGAAGTACTGTAGCATAGCAACCTGTTGTCGGATGCAATAAGAGTTTGTGTGTGTCGTACGTGGTGAGAGTTTTGTTGCGTTTTGTTGTGCTCTTATTTTAAGCTGTTGATCGGTTTTTCTGTTGTTCTCTCTGTATGTTAACATTTTTCTGCTTGTATAGAATATCGAGAGTTGAAGTCTGCAACTCAAACCAAACAGGTGCATTGAAAAAGAAAGCTTTTAAATAAAAATAAAAAATAAAAGCGTTATTAATTAGTGTGTGGAAATGAAATTGTGGGTGGGCCACCTCAAACTCGGACGTCCTTTGTTCACAAGTTCTGAGTCAAAGGCTCATGTGCCCTCTCTAAACTACTGACGCTGCTTTTTTCGTTTTAGGGACTGTTTAAACTGAAATTTTCCTTCCTTGCTGATATGTGGTTCCATAACCGATCGGCCATAATTGCCCCCAAGGTGGCTGAGACGATGTGGTCGTTGGAACCTTCCGAACTATATCCACATCTTTGCACAGCTCGTAGAGATAGCGGTTATCACTCTTAAATCAGTGTTTTCTAACCCCTTTCGATTTTGCTGCCAGTTCTTTGATGATGGTTTTAGTATTGCAATTCCATTATCGTAATAATCCAGCCTTTCACCTACAGAATTGATATACGAATGCAAGTTAACCAAATCATATTAACTGGACATGTTTGTTTACTACTTTGCAAAACTTTCAACATGGCAATAGGTTTGTAGCTGTAGTAATGTCTCGCTGATTCGAATCACCTTTTGTCCGAATATCGCGTTAATCCGAACTTCTATTTTTTCTCGTTGTGTACTCTACAATCCGAACCTACCTCGATTTTTGTACGCTGTAATCTGAATTCCAACTAAAACACATACGAACGTATTGCTTTTCACAGTAATTTTGTTCAGCCGGTAGTCGTGTTTGGCTTTCTTGTCCGCGCCGCGTCTTATGGCGGTGGCCACAATTAGGAATGCATACGTGTACACATTCTCATCATTCATTGTTGTAATCAGTGTTCCCTTCCCCGGTGTTGCCTGAATTTGGCAATTTTATGTTTTCACTATTACTTCAATTTTTGGTAGCAGCAATAAACATGAAGTTTTCTCGTTAAATAACCAACTCCTTTCTTTGTCGTGCTTCTTTGTCTACTCGTTTGTCCGAATAAGTCGATGATCCGAATACCCCTTGCAACAATTAATTCACATTACTGAGGCATTACTGTATGTCGTATCGTAACCTTTTATATCTAGCACATATCATGACCTACACAATGGACACCCAAAAAACGATCTCAAAAATATAATGCTTAAAATACATTTATCTCTCTCCGTCTATTTTCAGGATTCAACGTTCATTAGTTGCGGGACATTAACTCACAAATTGGTGTCGCCTCATATGTACGACACAGCACAGGACGGGGTGATTTGAAATATTTAAACCAAGTTCAAGTCAGCGGTCATCTATTTGACAGTCACGCAGCCTTTACTAACGTTTGGAGCAGGAGCCTTTACGAGACCTCCCGCAGATATGGCATTCGAAAGAGGATCAACACCAACAATTCAAACTCCTAATGGTGCTCCATGCAGCCGAACGACTGCCGAAAAATATAGACGGAGTGAGAATATACGCATCACCAGAAATGTTGTCATTATTGGCTTAGCGTTTATGATACACTTCACTGCCTTCCTGGGTACAGCAAACCTACAGAGTTCGGTGAATTCAGATGCCGCCCTGGGTACCACGACCTTAGCGGTCATCTATGGAGCGCTTATCTTGTCGAATATATTTCTGCCCGTAACAATAATAAGGTAAATACTGAGGGTGTGAGTTCTATTTTTGTTATTATCATCGTCATCATCATCCGTTGGTCGATATTTTCAAATTATTTGTGATAATGTGAAGCAATATGCAGCACGTAAGGTTCCCGATACCACCTCGTGACATGATTATATCGAGATACTTAACAGTGCTTCTTGTCCAGTGTCACTGGGGTGTTGTTGAATACATTACGAGCTCAGATGTCAAAAATGATGACAGATAATTGGATCAACTTGTTCATAGGGAAGAACGTTTTCATAAAAAATATGAAAAGAATCTGTCATTCAGGGAATATTTACGATCAAAATGTGAATGCTTGCTCGAGGGAGTTTGAGTGTTAAATTGATGGGTTGTCAAGCTTTTGTTTCGATTCAATTTCGATGCTAACGATACGCAACCCACAGTGTCTATTCACTCAGAAATTAATCCAATTTGCTATTTATTTATTACTCTAGCGAGATTAATCATCAATCAAAATTAAAGAGGTGGAGTAATTCAGATTCCAACTGGCGCATACGGTTTTCGGTTGCAATTATGTGTGCGTGGGCGTCTGGATTTCCATCAACAAACGTGCAAACACATTATTGAGAACGTTGCGGTGCCGGCGCTTTTAATGCTGACATTTTCACTGAGTCAAATTGACGCAGGAATGGATAAAGCTGTAGCTGGCAAATATGTACAAAACGGAAAATACATTTAAGTAGTCATGAAATAAGGATTAGAAGGTCTTCTTCATACGTAGGTTGGAGTTGCACATTACGCTTCTTCTGTAGCCACATCATAGTGGGAGAAAACGTGTACTTTGGCACTGTTAAAATCAGTGTGCTTCATGACAACTTTCATTCCATTGTACAAGGTCTCCTCCAGTTCTGATTCGCATTTGAATCCTTAGAATGAACTTTTGCTGAATCAAAACTAATTTTCGTGCTGAACATTAACTGGTCCAATTTATTAGGTTATGATTGCAACTGCATAGCACTCCAAACCCGGTTATTCATTCTTTGGATATTGTGTGGTGTTATGGAAATCTCTGCCCTCACACCATGTGGAACAGCAGCAACCCAAATGCAGGGGCAATGTTTTTATATTGAAATTATGCACGTATACATACTTCTGATTTCAGGAATGCCTCTTGTACATTGTGGAACACACAAAATATCATGTATAATTTAGAATGTTGATGCGGATAATTGGCTGCCAAATAAAAGAAGGATACCATAGGTCGATGAAAGTGCGATGCAACATACGAAAAGCCAAAATCATCATGGAAACATGATTTTTAATTCTTATTTCCATTAGAATACTCCAGCTATTTATAGGAAACCCCATCGATATAAATTAGAGTACTGTACGTGCACATTTTATTGATTGATGACACCGTCACATTTGTCATATCACTTGTCAATTACAAACAAGTAAGTCGCACTTTGACGTGTTAGCACATAATGTATGCATTCAATTAGTGATAGAAGGCTACATGCACCTAAAATAATCCCATAAGTAAATCATGAAAGGCACATTTACCTACATATTTCAAACTAGTTTCATTGAGTCTGCTGATTGCCTGTAGAACACGCTGCTGTGTCACGTTGTGTGTTTTTCTTTTTTAAGTTCTCCACACCGAAAGCTTAAGTGCTAGGTATTTGATTGCACAGCTCGTACACAATTTGTACCGTCACCTGTTACAGCAGTGGTATCAGAAGTCTTTAAAATCGTATCAACTATGGCTTAGAACATGTAACAGTGATTTGAATAATTATAATTTGTGTAGCGCTAGAGTGACCTGGAGCTTGTTCCTAGAGGAACCATTCCTGACTGTAAATGTAGTAAACTTTATGTTCACTTTATAACGCTCACGTTTTTCATCAACCAAGTGTATACACAGACATCATATTATTTCACAGGACATTTGATGTGGCTGCCTTTGTTATTATTAAAGCGAAAGACCCTATTACGGACAACTCCTTTGAGCTCTCTCTTGACATACCCCTTGATCAGACAATTTCTCTCGAACGTTAAATTGAAGTTCCTTACATTTTATATTCCTTTTAGCGGAGACTCCCTAACCCGGACGCCAACAGGGAAGTCATCAGCAATTTCATAAATTCTTAGGCGGACAAAAAATGTTCCAGCGAAACTGTTCAGTAGCTTTTTTTGCATGGTATGCTGTGGTGCAGTATGTGTGGTGCACTTGCCATCAAATCAGTGTCTCTACTCAAATGGATAACAGATTTTGTTTCTGCAGCTGAGTATTTTGTTTCTTCTGTTATCATGTTCATTCTAGTTCATTTGCAAATGTCATGGATTGCAGGTGAAATCATTTTTTAAATTTGGGCAGCCATGGACGGACAACACCCTTAGCCGGCCAAAGGGCTGCGACCGTCGCTATCCGCCTATTATTCTAAAGTATTCACTCTAAGCCAGGAATCTGATAATGAGATCTAGTTCTAGTGACTTAAATTCTTCCTCTGATATTAGGTTCGCCCAGATATCTTTGTCTTTTGTGGACTAGTGTCTCACAGAATATAAGTAAATGTTCTCGAAATTCGTTAGATTCTCCTCAGAATCTACAGAAGCCTTCTTTATTTATTTATATTATTGGCGCTTATTTAAGAAAAACATGTACAATAGTATTATTCAAAGTATTGCCCATCTGAAGCTATGACTTTTTCCCATCTTTCTGGCAATTTGTGACAAAAGAACTGCGCCGGCTTGGCAGCCAAGAATGAATCAAGCCAATTTTTGATATTCAGCTCTGATGTGAACCGTATTTCAGTGAGGGCGTTCTGCATCGACCGGAACAAATGGTAGTCAGAAGGGGCAAGGTCTGGGCTACAATGTGAGTGGGGTAAAACTTCCCATCCACTGTTGTCCAAATAGTTCTTAACCGGAATAGCAACGTGCGGCCGAGCGTTGTCATGATGGAAAATGATTGCCTCGTGTCTGGTCGCATATTCCGGGCGTTTTTCGGATACTGCTCTCTTCAAACGGATTAATTGTGTTCGGTAGCGTTGTCCATTGATGGTTTGGCCCAGTTTTAGCGGCTCATAATACAGCACAACCTTCTTCTGATCCCACCAAATACAGAGCATTACCTTCGCGCCATGGTTATTCACTTTTTTAGGCACAAAGTTCGACATATTTGAGTGAACAAAATTACTGTTGTTTACGCTTCAAATGAATGACATATACTTGTTATAGACCCTTTATTTAATTGGCATTTTGGAGGATTATAATTACAAATATGTACTCACAAATTTAAATAGTCTAGAAATCAAGGATCTTATATTGGTTTTATGTCCAAATATTTATCAGTTTTTACTCGACCTTAGAGTTGTGGGCTGTCCGTTCGATTCCCGGTGTGAGCAAAATACTTTTCACCCTTTAACCTCATTCGAGTCACTGACAATGCTCAAGGAGAAATAACTGTCTAGAAAAGCCTTCTTAAATTGGCCGTTCGAAGTCGCCGTAAAACTGTAGGTCCTTTCCACACATGAGAGAACAATAGCACGCACAACATAATCGGTTGCTGAGCATCTAGGTCTTGGCCCTCCACTGGCTGTTGCCACGTCAAGTATATTACAATTATTATTATTATTATTATTGTAATTATTATTTTTATTATCGACTCAGTAGCGTGGCTGCGCTAACATCTATCCCCTCATTTTCTTTTAGCCTCCTTGAGCCCTTTTATGCAAGAAATAGCTGCATTCGTCCTGTGGTCTTCTAGGCCCCCTTGCACGGGTGCCGCTTTGGCCAGTAGTAAACCTAGGTCTAGCTTTTACAACAGTTGCCCAAATTGTGTATAATATTGTCTTCGGACGGCTTTCGAGTCTATGCAATATTGGTGGGTGTGAATAAAAACTAAGGGAACGTGTCCAGTAAAATCCCACGAGTCAAGTATTTTCGTTAAGGAGACACTCAATTTGGAGTGAATAAAAAGCTTCCTCGAAGTAAGTTCTTTCCCTCAAGTTGATGTTGGAAAATTAGAGTAAGGGTGGGTGCAAAGGTGGGTAAACTGGGTGCAGAGTAAAGGCAATTATGTTTTGAGACATATACAAACGAAAATCAAATAACTGAAATCAACGACGTTTCGGAAACAGAGGGGATAATTTCAAGAACCTGAAAAGATTCGAGTTTCATAACATGGAAGGGAGGAACTCGTGGTGGTGCCATGCCAAAAATTGAGAAGATGAATATATTCCTTCGATACATTGGTCACCCAGGGTCCTGGTTGGAGTTGGTGAGGATATTGCGACTGATAGATCCACATTTTAGCAAGATGAATTTTTCTTCAACCCAACATGTCTGGCGTTTGGGTTTTTTCCAGCAAACACCGATAAAATTTTAAATATTTTACAAAATCGCCTTCTTCTATTCCAGATTTATTTTTTAGGGGTTTTCACTTAATCCGTGAAAGCATTCCTCTTCCGAAAAAGTATTCTTCATCTTTTATTTTTTTTTCTCTCTTAAAGTCACCTCCTATGCACACTTAACTCTTACAAGGGATCTCTCTCACATAGAATCCATCTTTATTCACACCAAAATGGAGACAACATTCGGGTTTCGTTAAATTTAAGGAAATAAACTTATATTCACACCAGTTGGAGTGTTTCCTCCAAAGTGCTGAGGAAACTCTCACACTCAGTTTTCATTCACACCACCCATTATGTTATCTCCGAAGGTCGAATTTTCTCAGCAGTTATACACAATGAGAGCGCCTCGAAAGAGCAGTAGTGGGAAATGAAATTCATGAAAAATGTAAGTAGCATCTGGCATTTAAACTAAACATCCAACGACTCCATCCAAGTAGGAGTCGGCGCTTACACTCAGCACGCAGCGGCGGTTCCTATTTAGTTCGTTTATGTAATACTGTATGTAAGTACGTGGATTAGTTGGGTTCCCGGTTGGAATCCCAGTGAGAGCCAATTTAATACACCTTTATCTGGTTTCAAATTTGGGCACTATGATTGGAGTGGTCGATCAGTGGTATTAGTCTGACCGGGTTTTGCTACCTGGCAGTACAATGGACACAGTCGTTATGTCTGAGTGCTCCAGTACGGTGTTTAATAACCTCTGACAAAAAAGAATCACTAAAGTGATCGATCAGTTGTAGTGTGTATCACAATGGCCTGAGTGTGCTGGTGAATTCACCAGCATTCACCCTTCCCTACCCTTCCCTTAGTAGGCGGATCAATAATCTATAAGAGCGGAATCAAATCAACAACACCACCCGCAGAAGACTCTTGACACATCTCAAATCAACTTCCCACCCTTGACGAACGTCGCAGCATGCTCAACTGGTTTGCATCACATGGACAGGCGCCTTCTCTTGTGACTGTCACTCAGCATGAACATACATATCTAAATACACATATTTTCAGAGGGAAAACTCGTACATTTCCATTAGATTCCAATAAGTCTATCTCTATTCTTATGCATTTTCATATTCACGCACATATGTGTACACAGACATAATCACTCCGTTGTCATACCATACATAAATATAAATTTTGTTTTCAATCCGAATCTTCCAGATGGTTTGGTTGTAAATGGACAATAGCGATATCTTTCGTCGCCTACATGCCGTACATTGCCGCTCAGTTTTACCCGCGTTTCTACACATTTATCCCTGCAGCAGTGGCTGTCGGTTTGGGTGGCGGACCATTGTGGTGTGCTAAATGTACATATCTTTCCATTGTTGCTGAGGCAATGACACGCGTTATTGGCAATGATAGCAAACAAGATGTGAACGTTGTACGGTTTTTCGGATTGTTCTTTGTCTTCTACCAGATGGCACAAGTTTGGGGTAACCTTATTTCATCATCGGGTAAGCGGTTCAATTTTCTTCGTAAATCCATAAAATATACAATGTCTGTAAGCTAAATGTTCTGATTTAAAATGAATGTTTGCTTTATTTTTGCTTGAATTTCAGTGTTATCTTTTGCGACTGCGGGAGCCTCAGACGATATACAAAATGGAATTTTGTCAAATTTTAGCTCCCAGTCGGCTGCCAAAGTAGCCGAATTGTGTGGTGCGAAATTTTGCCCTGGCGTGGATGCGAATATCAACCCGAATTTGCTGCCGCCGGAACCGGCTAAAATACAAATGCTTGCGGGAATATTTTTGTGTTGTATGGTAGTCGCATGCCTGATGGTTGTACTGGGAGTTGATTCTCCAAAAAGGTAAGCTTTAAGTTTTACTATACGAATTGTAACGCATATGATGGAACAGAACACATGTTAAACAACGCCACCGCTAACAAGTCTAGCACGAATAAAAAAAAATCAATCTAATTTACAGGACATTTATCAGCTGACTCTAGCCGCTTGCTGTCAGTATCTAAAAAATAACAACGTAATTTAAAATATTGTTCGATTTGATCAGAGCACAAACTCGTAAAAATGTGTGAAGACTATTATAATTTAATGGGAGGGACGTACTTGATGGCTTGACAGCAAATTATCAATATTTGGCTTTAGTTCTGTGGTGCTCATTCTGCTCCTGTTTTGTTTGTTAATAAGTTTGCAACGATACTAAAGCTATTTAGACACGATGGAAGCGTATCATCATAAGGACATTCTGTCTGTGACAAGTTTGAAAACGTGACTTGTAAACCCACGATATCGCCGGAACGTGGCAGGAGCACCACCTGCTATTAGCGAAACGATGTTTGTAAACGGAATCGTAAATTTATGTACTCACTTTTTCCGGCCCTGACGTCGATTCACTGAGACTATTCTTTTCAAAATTCCGGAAACAATTGAGTTGCTTTTGTCCATGGCAGCATTCGTGAAGAATCTAACAAGTTCATGCATAGCAAGCATAGCATAAGTCGTACTTCGTCCATTTGCACGTCTGAACAGCAGCCCACGCGTGTTCTTCAATATCAGAACCAGATTCATTACAACCGGTTTCATACAACCGGTGAACCACCAACTTTTTGTTCCTGCCAAGGTAGACCCCCGTCGAGTCCTAGGGGTCCACCTGGACCACTTTAGCAATCACTGGATTAGATCCAAATAACTAATTGCATAATTTATTTTCCTCCTCACTTTCAACTTGAACTGCTCCCAGTCACTTCAATCGAATTGTGAAGACTCCAGTAAACCCTGCGAACAGAAGAACGTCAGTACGGCTATTGGGGGAGGGTCAGGCAGGCAAGCTTATATTCGAACATTCAAATACGCACAGAGATGCGATTTTCACTTCGATCGATTCTCACTTCCGACGGATTATGTGAGGCTTTTGTGCTCCACCGTATCCTCCTTAAATATCCGTTTCGGTGTCTACGTCCGTCCGTTCGTCCGTTTGTGACTTGTTATGTGTAGTAAAAAGAAATCCTTTATTTTTGCACTAAATTTTAGGCTGTAAAATATTGAGAATTTTTTTCAAATATGCCCCGTTTTTTTGTATTGTTTGTTATCCCACTGGCCCACAATGGTCTTGCTTCACAAAATCGTTCGCCATGGACATGAACAGGTGCTCGGTCCGAACTATGAAGTGGATGCATAGCAACCTCACAACCGAGACTTCTGGAAAGTCGCTATCGACGTACGCGGGCTGGCGTCATCCTACTGGAACATAAATCCTCTCATGTGGATCTACAGACTTCCTACAGACTACTAACACATATCTGAATTAAGAGTCGTGGTAGATGATTCTCTGTCAACCACACAAGACCTTCCTCGCCGTCAGTCCTGGCTTAGCCACCGTGTGGTGACATGGCACCGCAAATCGACCACAACCGCTTTTGCTTGGCTATGTCGTAAGTCATCCACTTTTCGTCACCAGTGACCTTCCGCTTCAAAAATGGGGTGATGTTGCGACTCAGCAATGATTCGCAGAGGGTTCGTTGGCTTTAATTCATGTGGTACCCACACAACGAACTTCTTTTTGTTACTAGCCTTGTTCAAATGGTAACATCATTGAAACTGTGTTCAGTCCGACTTGACGGTTTCCCTAGGGTTGGGCATCTTTGACCCGAACGGAGTCGACACATTATTCACATTTTCAGGCACCTGGCTTGCGTTTTCCCTTTCATCGACGAAAAACTCCGTTCCGTATTTTTTCTTTGCTGGGGTCCATCTTTGTCGCGGGATCAAACAAAACTTACTTACTTCTTCAGTCAATTACAAAACTGACCGTAGGGCGTACGAATTCTTATCTTTCAAAGGGCATTTAGTTTGGTCCGGTTGGACGTATACAACCCAATGCACATGTACATATAGACTAGGTAAGGTTAGAGTGGCGGAAAGCACAAGACATATTTAGGTCAATGTAGGTCATTGTGATACCACACAGTAGAATATTGTTCATTATTCTTCTTGTTTGTTTAGGGCTAAAGTCCGCGGAGGACCTGGGCCTCAACCAACCAGCCTCTCCAGCCTACACGATCTTTCACCAGCTGCCTTCAGTTGAAAGGACGTGCCATCAAACCATACCGATGCGTGATGTGGCACAAGCGCAACTAAATGCCAGAAGAGCATGGTGCTTAGTTGAGCCACATCAAGGTATGTATGTCTTGTATGTCCCTGCGAGCATACCATACCATGCGAGAGTGAACGTATCGATGTCGGTTGTCTATAGCGCACGTACTCAAAAAAGTAACTATACCAAGATAGTAACGATGTTCATTGAGGAGTAACTTTTCATTGCATGGTACTTTGTTGAATATTCGTTCCTCAGTAACGAATACATTCATTTTGATGCAGTCCTAAGTTGATGTTACTGGCGGATTTGACATCCTTAGTAGCTATCATAAT
This sequence comes from Eristalis tenax, assembly GCA_905231855.2. Taxonomy (NCBI): domain Eukaryota; kingdom Metazoa; phylum Arthropoda; class Insecta; order Diptera; family Syrphidae; genus Eristalis; species Eristalis tenax. The sequence goes on from HG993125.1 coordinate 47,856,608, forward strand.
TATTTCCAGATTTAGGCAAACCACAGTATGTCCCCCTCCCTTCCTGTATAGTATAGCTTCTGACCACATTTCACAATTCGTCGCATAACACGACGTTGCTATCCTATGAAATCGATGACCCGAATGTAATATAGCCCTTAATACAATCTTCGGCATATCTTCATTTTTTTAATTAACTGTATGTATTATTCACTCGCAGGTATGGAACTGATCACAAGGAATCCTGCAAGGAATTGACGGGACTCAAGCTATTGGTTGTTACAATTAAGTTGCTATCGCAACGGTATCAGCTACTGCTGTTGCCAATTACCATGTTCATTGGTTTAGAGGAAGCTTTTGTGGCTGTTGACTTCACAGCAGTGAGTATATCGTTTTAATTATCATAAGACGAAGAAAATTTTGAATTTTCAATCTTATACTAATTGGCGGCTAATCCCATTGCAGTCATTCGTGGCGTGCGGTTGGGGTATCTCTCGAATTGGTTTTGCAATGATTTGCTTCGGCGTTGCAAATGCAATAGCTGCCGGCGTTGCGGGAGCTCTGGCTAAGCTGGTAGGACGCTTCGCAATAATGATCACAGTCTTCCTTCTGCATGGTGCCCTCTTGATTTGGATGCATGAATGGGTCGCAAAGGAGGGAGATTACATGTCATATTGTACAATGGCTGCCATTTGGGGTGCTTGTGATGGCATTTGGTTGGTTAATGTTAATGGTAAGTTTGAAATGTTCAACTCTGTTAAAATATCCCACGACAGTGTGTCGGAACTAAACTGTTCTAATGTAGTGAATACACGAACCGCCGCGGCGGTTGGAAGCTTAATTCGTTGTCACAACCATCTGAAGTCACCAATTACTTTATTTTCAGCTTTTAGCGGTATTTTTTTCCCTGGCAAAGAAATCGCAGCGTATAGTAATTTCCGATTATGGGAGTCGACTGGTTCGGTTATTGGGTACATCATGAGCCCTCTACTCTGCACACACATGAAGCTAAAAATTCTATTCGCCCTGATGGTGATTGGTCTCACAGGGTGAGTAATTTTTTGTTTTGTTTGTTGTACAGCAAGTGCTGATGTTTATTTTCTTCCACTTTACAGATATGGTTTAATCGAATCGAGCGAAAGTAAAAAAAAGGGCAAGATTGAAGTAGGAAACATAGAACTTACACAAGAAAAGGATAGCAACCATGAAACTAGTTATATGTAGTGCAATTTTAAGTGTTATCAGTATTTTGTTCATAAGATTGAATGATTGTACATAAATAAAATAGAATTTAGAAAAGTGTTAATTTCATTAGGCAAAGTATTCATTGAGATATTTGAATGGTTTTTGTTGCAATTGTTCTGTTTTCTGTGGGTCTACATTCAGTGTGGATCTATGCCGTTCAAACCCATGTTAGCCTGTTTCGTCTCAATGCTAGCAAAGGTGATTGTGCTCCGATCAGCCACGTGATTCTGCCCCCATTGCGAGTCTAGTGCGAGCCTCTAGTGTGAGTTGTGTACCACCTCAACACAGATGTTGAAGAAATCAAATCCAATCATGTCCAAACTTTTTTTGAACATAACCTTACATAACTTGATGGAGTAGCCCAAAATTCTCCATCATCAACCTGCAAGACCTGACGAGTTGGACAAGGATGCCAAAACTAGATATGGCGGTAGAAGTACCGGTATATAGTCCCTAAGCAGAAGACATATTTGGTGATGAACGTCGATATGTACTTCTTGTGTCTTTTCCAGGATCTTCCTCAGTGTGAAAATCTGGAGACTATTTCGCAGATCATACACCACTTACATTTTATACAATTACAATTTTCTGCTTCTCAGATTCCACTGGATGTTTTCAGCCCTTCTCCCGAACAGCGTTTCACCAGAAATAATTTCTTTTTTGTGTTCCCGTTATGAATTTCTCGCGAAAAGAGTGCCTTTCTTGAAAAAATTCTCTTATTACGAACAGTAATTCCGGACAAAAATAAATATCAAACCAAGGTAAAATGTTCCCTTGTTGTTTGGAGGCTACATGTTCGCTTGTTCCAATTAAATGTCAGACGGATAAGATCTGCGCCCATCTCAACACCAGTGCCGATTAAAAATTTGTTTTTCTCGGACCGAAAAGTTGGCAAGTATGTCCGGAAAATACTTAAAATTTGATTTGTTTAGTTTTATTGTTGGTACCTGGTGAAATATGGATTGGAGAAAATGGAAACACTTTTGTTTACATTCAAGCAACACCAAAGGATTCGAATCATCTCTTAAAAGTCTTCCAAGCATTTGGTTAGTTTCTTCTTCCTCAGTTTAAATTCTCATGCCGTGCATTTTTACTGAAATTCAAGTTGAAGATGCAAATTTTGTTCAATTATTTTTTAACTTGTATTTCCCACTACTTGAGACAGAGGAGAAACAAGTGGTACAAAATTGTCTGTACTCGGTCTTAGACCTTTACCACCTTTACCACGTACCTGTAAAGGTAAGTGATTCCAGAAATGAACAGCATGAATGAAGAAGTGCCTGCATGACATTAAACAGGTCTTAAGGTAATATTACGACTCGATCGACAGAACGTGATCTTTTCATATCAATAATTTGGTTGTTTCTTGTAAATAATTTTGAAGAGTAATATGCACCATCTGTAGCCTAGGAATGCTTCCAATTCGCATCCTAGGAGATTCCGACGTTGTTCCGAGACATGGTCAAATCTGCGAAGGTTAAAAATGTACCGTGCAGCCGTGTTGATTGCTTTTGTCAACTTTTGCGAAGAAGAATAATCACAGTCAGCGAACAGCTCTGATCCATATGTCAAGATTGGCACTATGAGTGCTTTGGCAAGTTTTAATGTAATGTTGATAGGGAGAATATATTTGCCGATTGACAAGCCTCTTAGGGATGCATATATCTTGGACACTACGCTATCAATGTGGTCAGTCAGTTGTCTTGTCAGTTCACTATTGCACATTATTCCAAGGTTTTTTTTACACATGTTCAATTGCGGCCGGGTAAGGTTAAACTGGGAAATTGGATAGGGAAGGCAGTTGTTTCGAGAACGGGATGGATTTGGTTTTGTCTAGATTGAGCATTATGCCATTTTTTGGAGACCAATTGGCGAGAGAGCCTAAATTCTTGTTTATTTTAGCAACTGAGTCTTCAACCACACCCAGAGGGAAACTTAAGTAGATTGGAACATCGCATAGATATGGAATTTATAGAAGGACAAAGCCATTGGTAGGTTATTGATAAACATTGAAAATAATAACGGACTGAGAATTGAACCTTGAGGAACACCACAACTTACGTCACAAAAAGATGACGAAAGACGTTTTGAATTATGGAAAACAGCTTGGACTCGGTTAGAAAGAATTAATTTATTAGTGGGATTACAGAAGTTGAATTGGGTGGAGAGTTTATGACAGAGTATCCTTGGGTCAACGCAGACATATGCTTTCGAAAAGTCAAGTAAGGTCGTTTTGTCTTCGTGAATAGCTCTTCCTATGTCGTCCGTTACCTTTAACCAGGCTGTGGCACAGCTAAGTCCTTTACGTAAACCTGACTGCAATGGGCTTAATAGATTGTGTCGCTCAATGTAATCTTTGATGTCTCGGCTAACAAGAGACTTCTTCTTCCGATGAAATCGGAAGAATAGCAATAGGCCTATATTCAGGTGGATTAGTTTTCTTGGGAATTGGGACTGGGATTTCGAGTGAAATGCGGGCGAGATTTATAATTAGACTGAATGTATTTTGTTATATGATGTGTATTATCTTGACGTTTGATTTTGACTGACAAATTTCGTGGAAAATAAAATAGACAAGTTACAAGTGGATTAAAAAGACACAAACAATTTAAAATTGATTGAGGAACCCCAATGATGCAGACAGCACTGGGTTTTTGAAGCATTAAATTGCACTCGGTTGTTCTCTCCCTAATTAATTATGCTGTCAAGATCGGAAAAATGTGGTTAACACACGCGTTCCAATTCTACGGCCGAAGGGTGAGGTCGTGAGTCTTGGAACGAATATGAAAAGCTGAGGGTGCTGTCATCAGCGAAGGAATGAATTGGATTAGAAGTAACAGACAAGACATCATTTATAAAAGGGAGAAAGAGTGTCGGAGACATAACAGAGCCTTGGGGAACACCAGCATTTACTTGGTGGATATCAGACTTGAACCCATCCAAAACAACTTTAATTGCACGGTTCGAAAGGTAATTTCTAATCCATTGAAGAAGATATTAATCGACACCATGGGCACGCATTTTTGACAAGAGAGCTTGATGCCAAACTCTGACAAATGCCTTAAAGAGTAGGATAGATGGAAAGTCCTACGCAGATCTTCAAATACTCTTGCAACTGTACGAGTGCGGAAGTGGATTTGTCTCATATATTGGAATCATATTGAGCTGGTTGCAAAATGCGCAGCAAGCAGATTAGCTTTGTCTAAAGAGCTGACAGCTGGGATGTCATGCTAAATGAGCGTGAGAATTGAAGACGAGCTGGAATTGTTTATTATAAATGACCAAAGCTGCCCTCATCTATGTCTAAACAGTGCTTCAAAATACAAAAAACGTTCACAGCTTGTGGGAACATTCGTGCCACGTGTCCAAATTATCGAAGCATTATATTTCGGCAAGTAATTCAAACAACAGCACGATGAAATCTCATCTTGGTAGGTTGTATTCGTGATCTTATTCTTTCTGTCATTTCACAAACCTCGTGACCATAGGTGAGGGTTAGAACCTTGGCTTTGACACCAAGTTCGTTCCTGATAATGGGGCTTCCAAGCTATTTCAAAAATGACCCAGTTTGGCCAGTCCTACAGGAAAGCTCAGTTATACCTGGTTCCATTACTCGTGAAAAGCACCCCGAGACACTTGAACTGGCCCACCTGCTTCAATGGGACTCCACTTATATGTAGAGTGCTTTGGACAGGCGTTCTGAAAATAAACATAGCTTCTGATTTATCCAAGTTAACCTTCATCTAAGCATCAGCACAGGCCACAAAACTATCCAGATCGTGTTGAAGTTTCGTCCGCAGCAACTCTCCCAGTGTTAAACATTCTTCGCCTCTGCTGCGATGCAACATCCAGTCTGTCGTGGACAGGTGGCAAGACGCTCCCCTGGCAAAGTCACCCACGGTGAAAGAAAAGCATTCACATCGTTTTCAGGTTCCTCATTGACGAGTAAGCTCTTCTTCATCATTTCAAAGTAGTTGTTATTCTCTTCGTCTTCGCGATCATCTTCATCGTTTTCTTGCAAATTGTTTTCAAGTTCAATCCCCTTATTTTGTTCGAATATTTGAGTTGCATTATATTTGTTTAACTCAAAGGTGTAGTTCACTAATAAGCCTTTCTTACTTATTTACATAAATATTTGTTTGAAATTTTAAACATTTTGCCCCCCATTTTTAGCTATAAGCGTGTTTCCTATATGAAAAATATTGAGGAAGTGCCAAAAAACTTATTTATTCTTTTTGTATGGAATCTATGCATTAACATACATGAATATATTCTACAGTTTGTATTTGTATATTTATTTGGGCCTATAATACTTAAAAACAAACGTTAGTAGAAAACCCTGACTCAACATTTCATTTAAAGTGTAAACACAACCGTAAGCGAGTGACCGGGCTGGTTGATACGTTGACTCTTTCGCTTAAGTGTCAATGTTCAATTCCGGACATGAACAACTTCCAGCCCTCACTTTCCCACCTATTTCGAACTAGTGAGAATGGTCAGAGAGTATAACTGTGTACAGTAAGCTTCTGAAACTTCACCGTTCGGGGTCCGCATTACACTGGAGATGCCAGCCACTAGTTAAGGAACAGAGTTAAAATTCCCTGGCAGTCAGATTTCATTATTTGGGGTATCATTCCTATAGACCGTCAGAAATGTTTCAAGATCAAGCTCAAGATAGTCGCATGCAAGGCATTTGGCTTGTCACTTAATTCACACCAAACACAAAACTGACCCACTACCTACCATTAAGGGTGGGCTATAAGATCCTAGAGTTAGGAATTTAAATGGACATTATGCTAAATGTTTGACATATGAGTGCTAAGTCAAAGACGCATTCAGTGTGACAAGAAATTTATAACAACAGTACTTCAGCATTCACTGGTCATAAGCGACAAATTCCAAATCTAACACTCGAGTCTTCATATGTTTGTTCACGATTTTTTTTCTCTAATATCTGAGACACAATTTTTCACGCTGTCATCTTTACCCATTAAATCAAATTACGTGGTTATTGTATTTTGAAATTGTAGTTAAAGTACTAAGTACTGTACATTACCTAGTAGTACCAAGTGCTGTGGTAATCAAAATGAATCACTTATTCTCCAATGTCATTGAACGCGCTGAATAAAACTTGACTGTTATTTGATAATTGCTGTTTTAAGAAAACTAAAAATTGTTCAAAAATTGCAAGCTCGAAAATCATGAAGTCGCAATTGGCCTACAAATACGCGAATGTTTTTTACTGATGAGAATATGTTCACTAATGAAGAGTCGTTCAACAAACACAAAGATAAGATTTATGCTTGATCATCACGACGACATGCGTCTGAATTCATTCCGAGAGTGCAACGAGAACTCCACCCCGTGTCTGTGATGGTTCGGTTTTGTTTAAACATCAGCGAAACTTTATCAGATAACATTGTTAAGCCTCTTACACAAACATAATGCTATTCCAGAATAAACCGTGAACCTTACAATAAGACTCCGCTCCCGCTCATCAGGCAAAAGCGGCACAAACATGACTAAAAAATAGCATGACAAGCTTCACAAGGGCTTCAATCGGTATAGACAGTAGCTTGTGCAAATATTGATTCTTTGAAGCGTGCGCCGTTCCGAACAGTGGATAATTTTCGAATGTATGTCATGTGTGGTACATTTTTGGATTTCGCGATTGTTAGAAATCAAATGGAGGACATATCGAATACATTTCCAAAATTTGTTTTGCAATTTGCAGCCTTTAATGCTTAGTTCCACAGTGCAAGTTTATATTCGACAATTGGTCTAAGATTCAGTTCTATGATTTATTAGGTTTCACTGTTTCTCTTAAACCCTGATATGAGTTCAATTTAATTCACATTCAATTTATAGTTTAAGTTAATCGACACCGTTTAAACCTCAGTTTTCTTTGGTAAGACAAACGCATTTTATGGGGAACAGAATTGTTCGAAAGATTTCTAGTATCGATTAATTTGGCTCCCATATTTTTGGGAACTATTCAATATCTGCCGAAACCAAGGTGCTGTTAACATTGTGCTTCTGGTCAAGTGGATCTTTTGAGGGATATCAAAATCGTCCGCCAGTAGAATATGCACGACAGTTCCTCATGACATTGTTTTCCTTCGAGGAAAATGTAGTTCTTAAAAGCTTCATAAAATCTAGCTAAACTGAACTAAGGTTCGGACTGCAACCACACGAATCAAATTAAAAAATTTGAACTCTGTTTAAGGGTCAGCTCAGCTGGATCCGTTGCGTGCTTTGCGTTTATAATCTGCAAAATTCGTAATTGCCAGATGGCAAACATTGCATCGGAAGGAACTGTCACTGTACCAGTCGACCAACTTCACTTTTGCATAAATTTAAGAAATTCGAAATTGTTAAGTTCCAGAATTATTAGAAATTATTCAAAAACAATTGTTTTTATTTTATATTATCCAAAAACCAAACAAAAAATATTCATTCATTCATAAAATATCGAAAAGACAAACACATGAAGAGCACTCAATTGAATGGAAACATCTGCCAACCGCACAGTAAGTCAAAAATTTACCAATTCCTTCCTACGCGATGTGTTCTCCACTTGTAGGTCGTATTTGCTGTCTCTCTCTCTTTCATTAGCGCTTATGATTTGTCAATTTTGTGACATTACGTAACGCACGCAACGGCATTCTATGGGTTTGGGCCTTAAGTGAACTAATGAAAAGGGAACAATTGTTTCGAGTATATTGAATGTCCTGCTTTTAGCGGGACAGCCCCGTTTTTGAGGTCTCTGTTCGGCTTTTCATCCGTTTGTAAAAATGTGTGAAAGTCTCTCAAAATGAGGCAATATATTGGATCTATAACTTAATTTGTGCGCTTTTTTTTTTTCAAAATTTGAACGTTTATTTCAGAAGAACATGTAGAATAGTATTATTCAAAGTATTGCCCATCTGAAGCTATGACTTTTTCCCCATCTTTCTGGCAATTTGAGGATCCCATCTCAAAAGAACTGCGCCGAATGAATCAAGCCAATTTTTGATATTCTGTTTCGATTCTCAGTGAGGGCGTTCTGCATCGACCGGAACAAATGGTGGTCAGAAAGTTCAAGGTCTGGGCTATAAGGCGGGTGGGGTAAAACTTCCCATCCACTGTTTTCCCAATAGTTCTTTACCGGAATAGCCGAGTGTTGTCATGATGGAAAATTATTGCCTCGTGTATAGTCGCCTATTCCGAGCGTTTTTCGGCTACTGCTCTCTTCAAACCGATTACTTGTGTCCGGTAGCGTTGTCCATTGATGGTTTCACCCGGTTTTAGCAGCTCATAATACAGCACAATCTTCTGATCCCACCAAATACGCGCCATGGATATTCGGCTTTGCCGTTGATTTGGCTGGTTGGCCAAGCCACTTTTTGCACTTAATTTCGACATATTTGAATGCACTCAGCCAGCGCATGTTCACCATAAACTTCCCCTAAAATACGATGACTTTCGGCAACTGTTTTCTGCATATAAAAGTAATGAAGAAGAACTCCCCGCAAAAACACTTTTTCAGGCACAAATTTCGACATATTTGAGTGAAAAAAAAAAAAAGATTGTTGTTTACGCTTCAAATGAATGACATATACTGAAATGACGTACAATGACAGTAGCTTCCCAACGCATGTTCCAATAGAATAATAACAATGGAATAATACAAGTTACGCCATCTCTTAGCTAACCGCACGATAAGTTGTAGACCCAATATAAACAAAAAACAAAACGTAAGAGCTGTTTAAGGAAGAAAATGAGCCACTATATGAACACATTTCAACACTACTGGAATATACTTTGAACCTTCCTGGTACTTACGTCAAATAATTTTTTCCTTAATGAGTAAAATCTGATGGCATCGTTGAAAAAACTCAACTGTCTGTCTAATTTTTAAAATGCGGTACAAAATTAAAAATAATAATGACATTTTTGAAAAAATTCATTGGGCACCAAAATATAAAAATGAATTATTACTTTGTCTAAATGCCCTAGAAACATTGAGTCTAATTTTTTGTGTTTTTATTAAGAAAATTTAGATTACTTTTTACTGAACGCTTTTTTAATCAAAACAAAAATTTATGAAGCCCTTCTTTTTTAAAATAAAAATGTGTTGCGTTCTTTTACTAAAAAATCATAATTTCCGCTCCCGGTGAAAGTGTGTCCCGCTTTTGCTCCACTATAGTTTTGGGAAATATTCAATCGTGTTACTTTGATTGCTGGATAGTTACACCAAGTTCCTTTCTCCATTTTGGACAAAAGAAACTATTTCGATCGAAGTGTTTGACAGATCTGTTTAATCTTCATGACTCACTGTTGCTATATATTAGAATTTTTGCCGTAGGAGATTCCCTCACAGAATATGATTCTCAAGAAACACACAGCAAGACTTTCCAGCCGTCAATCCTGACTTAGCCACCGTTTGCGACGACTCACTGTGATTCGACCACTACCGTTTTCGCATGACGTTGTCGTAAGTGATCCATGTGCATATGGGCAACAATGCTCCACCAAAAACGGTAATTGAATCCGAGCCTCCAAGACCATGGCTATGCAACACTGCTTGGTCTTGGAAGATCGAAGGCAGCTGCAGCTCAGGCTCAGGTCCTCCATGCGTAGCTGGCCCGATATGTAAGTGTATAAGTAATAATTTAATAACCCATATACACCTTTATTTATATTACAATACTTTTCTTTATTTTTTTTATTGGCCTTGCATTTATATTTATGTTCATGTTTCATTTTTTGTTATTATTCATTTGCATTTACAAATACCTACATTTCACACTATATACGTTTATTTTAGATTTTATGTGTTACTTCATTGTGTTCATTAATTTATACTTATTCCATAAATTATTTTACTTTACATACTCATAGCTATTTTTTACATAAATATTGTATCATATCCTATAATAAAGTTACACGAATCCTAAAAATACACTTAAATACATTAAATATCGGCATTCACACTACAGTTTCCGTTGGAAAACATTTAGTTTCCGCTTGCCTATGCAGAGAATACTCACACACAAACTAATCACATCCTACAGGGAACGGGAGTCGGGTTTAAGGATGCTCTAGTATACCGTTTTTTTGTTTTGTTTTCTTCTTCAATTTTCAATTTTCTTTTAAATTCACAATTGCATTGCTTGATTTGTTTTAAAAATATTTACACACATTTACATATGCTTTTCAATCTTTCGTTTGTTTTATACATTTGTCAATGTTCGGTTAGAATGGCACGGGTTTCCTTCCTGTTATTTCTTTTGCGTAACATAACTTTAAAAGTGGCTTATATCTTATTAAACTGTTCAACAAATAAAATTGAAATTCTTTAAAGTGCGGCAAGAAGTTTAACTTCGTTTCATACATACATATGTACATGCGCTATTTTTAAATACATATATATAGATGTATATGTTTTCTTTTTTATTAATATGGCATTTAAATAAATTATACAAAAAATAAACACACATTTTCCATCCATCCTTTGTGAAATGAATTCAAACTGATTTGAAAGATTAAAGTAAATTCTCCTGAATTTGATCGTATACATTATTTACTTCAGTTAGTTATCACAATCAATACACAAAATTATTCCAAAAAAAAAAAAAATAACTACTCGCTATTAAATTGAATATATTATGTACATACGATAAGTTTTGTGTCGATTAATTTGATTTATAATTGTATCAACTAAATGTTGAGTGGATTTGTAATATCTACAAGGTTCACATTAAATCTTTGATGATAGTTCTGCTGATGTCGTTTGGCGCGGAATTCATACCATTCCTTTGGACATCATTCGAACGGTGTTCTTTAGTGCCTGACGTTTGTTACAAAACCAAATTCGTATAACTTCACGTTCGTATCCTAGTTGATGAGCGAGTCCCGTGATTTCGGTCCCTGAAATACATGAATAAGTTAGTTAAAAAACATCAGAAACAAGAATGGCATTTCATAGTGCTCTTGAGGTCGTGTAATGAATATCTTTACTTCTGGGTATGGCCAGGATTGCGCGTTTGTATATTTTAATCATTGCGAACGGATGCGCATTGCCAAACTGAAAACGCGATCCACAAAGTGCCGATCTAAAGTGCCAACTGCAAACTACGCAAACTCTATATTCCATGAGTTCAATACTGTCTAGTGTCTACCTCATCTTAGCAGGATAACTCTTGTCAACCGCTGTTTCTTGGGGCTTAAGAGGCAATCGATTAATAGAACCTACTCTCGAAGGATCAACCTGAATCCATTCACTACCATTGATGGTCCTAGCTTTGCGCTACGACGCAGAATCATGGACCATTTTAAAAGCAGATTAAAACGATCTGATGTCTTTGCAATAAATTGTTCACCAACCATGAAATGCCTATGGATCGATGATCTCAATCTGCAAAAGCTATGGTTTCAAGAAACGACTAGTATCCATACTAAATAATAAGATACACAATTAACATACTGAAGTTCTCAAGGGGGTCAAAGATCATTGGATTATGGAAACGATTTATAATTGGTCAATTGAGAGTCCCACTCCGATAAATGTAGACTCCTTTCTCTGGACACCGTCCAGGCCAGAAATGAAGTATGATAGAGATGCCCAACTTCTACCTCTCTTGTCCCTTAAAATGTTTGACAATCATTTTTGATATTGTTCTCTAAAGCCAAATTGACCAATCAGAGAACGGCATTCACGTTATTTCGTGAATAACTGTCAAAAATTCATGAATAACCGTCAAAATTGTCATGATTATCCGTTAAATTCGTCGATGGACTAGGGGTCAATCAGCTGTGAAGTTGGGTATCTCTATCATACTTCATTTCTGGTCCAGACACTGGATTATGCTCTGCGTATTTTCACAAATGGATAGAGAGAGAGATATGGGCGTCTACTCGAAGAATGTAGACTTACACATGATCTTCCGTTTACAAAAACATTAGGGGGGAGATTACCAATAGAATAGTTCTGTTGTGGATCAAGATCAACGCAATAGAAAAGGGATATCACCAATAATGCAGATCCCTATATACAGCCAATGCTAACGTTCCAATTTTGGAAATTGTGAAGCCATTGACCCCGTGAGACATGGTTCCACTCAGAGATAATTGAGGACAGATATATCCAACTTCAGCGGTTTATACATCTAGTTAGGTAAAGATTGTAGTGGAATGCCCTTGCATTTCACACATACTCTTCAAAGTACCCGGCTGCACCGCGTACCTTGACATCTTATACAAAACGCTGTCAGATGAAGTCAAGGGGCAAGGGAGGTAGGAGTTGGACACCGCTATCCTCCATTATCTCTGATTTCGGTTCATCACTTCTTCCAAGGGTAGGCTACAGCGAGAATGTCCACGATTAATTCCACTAACCGTGCCGTTCTTGTAAACAAAACTTCAATTCTAAACATCTAAACATCCATATCGCATAATCGGACGGAACACTGACTATTATTTACAGCTCCTGCATAAACGGTGAGGAACACATTACCCAACTCCTCTGTTCCCATAGCATCCACTCAACCCGAAGAAAAATGGCATTTGGGAGCTTTTAGTATTTCTTTCACAACTAAGCGAGCTAAGCAATGCATCTTAACCGTTTTATCAACAGCACGCAGTTCAGTTTCAGATAGAGGCACATGACCCACTAGCCTAAATGTGACTAGCTAGTCTAATTTGAATATTCGATTGCACTCTATTCCTAACCCCATGTTTTCTTACCCGATGGATGTGTGTTCCTCTCAAAATGTGCATTCAGCAACTCTAAAGCTTGTGGGGTAAACGATGTACGTCGCTTCCTCTTTTTAGACGGTTCCACGCCAATATAATCTGTCAAATGATTTTGCCCCGTTTTATACCGATTCCAGTGACTGAAAATACAGAAAACACCCTGTCACATTTCAAATAATCCGAAAAATTAAAGAAAATAATACCTCTCTTCCGCTTCCTTCATCCAACGTTCTAGGACGGGCTTTATCTTTTGGGCACTCTTGGGAGTTATATCCAACTTTTCAAATCTAAAAAAGCAAAATGTGCACATTACAAAGTATAAGAACAACGAGTTAGTTATTTATTGAATTCTATCAAAAAAAAAAGTTGATAAGAAAAACTCAAGCGTAGTATGCGCATTATCAGTGCCAGGACATTGTCATTTAACTCAAAGCGAATATTTGTTCGGTCTTTATTTTGAATTTCGTACAGCAAACAATAAAATATAAAAATGAAATGAAACCATTTTTTCTTGCGGAGGAACTTGTACAATTTTGTAATAAACTTTTTGGCAATGCCCTGGCCAGTGATTTGATTTTTTTTTCAATAATTATCAGCACATACACATACATTTTAAAATTCATTAAAATCTAAATAAGTACGAAAAGAAAAGCAAATAAGAATTGATTTTAATTATTGCATTAAAACCCAATTAAGTCAATCCAGTTCGTTTTCGTCTCGTTTTCTCGCGAACCTCCTCGTCTGATGTTAAGAAAAACAAACAAGAATAACTCTCAATCAATCCACTTAGTATCGCTTGCGAATGTTAATTTTTTGGTTTGGTTCAAAGTAAAAATAAACGATTCTTCACACAGTTGTACACCAGTGGTGCCCTTTCTTAAGAAGCAGACCACCAACACGATAACTACCTTCACGTGGTGTTAATTATGTGCAACAAATGTGGATACATTTTTCTCGTTTAGGTGCACATCCTCGTATCCCTGAGAAGAGATACAAAAAAAGAAACACCTAATTTGCATGCATCTAAGAAATTGGACAACGAGGAGGAGGAGAACGCATTGCTGAGTCGGTAGACATGTCCCAACTGGTTTAAACTTAATTAGGCAGTTAATACAAACTCTTTCCCTTTTCTGATCTTCTTCTTGAATCATTATTATCAATCATTATATATAAAATAAAATGGAAAACTGATTCAAAAACAAACAAAAAAATTAAAGCTTATAAATAAATAGTTTTGTTCAAGAAAAAAAGGTAAACTCTTAATTTGTTTTGTATTAAGTGGAACGTACATATTTTGTTGTTGCGATGATAGCTGGGCGGCATACATCTGTGCAGCGAGAGCACTGTTGATATACGATTTGCAGATAGTCCATTGTCGTCCATGATTGGAATGTATTTTGAAATGAATTTGTGTTACATTTTAGATTGGTTTTGTTTTCGTTTGATTTTTGCAATATTTGTTAAATTTTGTTTTTTCAAAATTCCGAAAAAGAAATAAAAAAGAAACAGAAAGGAAATTATATAAGTATATAGCTTCTTTTGTAAATGTCCTGGCACTTAAAATTTAAGAAACATTAATTTTCAAGGAAAATAATACAAAATATGTGTGCTACTTAGCGTTAACTTAAAATAACATTGTAAAATTGAAAATCCTTCTGTACATGTTATGTGAAATAACTTCTGTATTTCCGAGAAACTATCTCGACTGTAAATATCTACATGGAATGCATCTATTTTTGCATAACTATTATTTTTTCATATCTATTTTTTCATAACAACGTGCGGGAGTCTACTCGTATCTTCATATTGTAGTGAACAAATATTTCTTGATTTTATTAAACTTAAATATAAATAATGAAATTGTAATAAACCTTCAATCATTATTTGATGAAACAAAAAATGCAACTAGATCGCAATACCTCATGAAAAATGTAGTGCCTACTTCTGTGCAACATTATATTGAGTTTTGCGTAGACAGAAATGTAAGTGGTCACTTCTATTTACGCTGTCAGTAATAATTGAACACTAATTAAACTCAAAGGGTGCCCCAGAATCATCGCAGAATTTGAATTTGCCGCCAGTTGTGCAGTAAACTGTGTTGCCAACACAGATAACATTTTTACTAACTCCGAACTATCAGCTGTCATAATAGTTTAATAAAAATGGAGCATCCACAACGTATCACAGTTTGGTGAGGACTTTGGACTGGGCCATCATTGGAGCAAATGCTCTTAAAGCTGAGGCTGGTCAAGCGGTGCTCGATACGCCGACATGATAACACAGTTCTTTCTGCTGAAATTGGATGATATAGATGAACAGGACGGTCCCACATACCATCCAGCCCGTGAAACAATTCAATTACTGCATGAGACATTTCGTGGTCGTATACTTTCTCGTTTTTGTGATCAGAGTATCATCAGAGTCTCTCTCTCTCTTTCTAGTACGTCTATCTCAACTAGCAACTACCCGTACATCGTAGAAGGAAATTAAACGCTGTATCGAAAAACTCACCCACATTTATGCAGAATGACCATGCAAAATGTCGACAAACGAGTATGAATGTTTTCTGGCACTGTCACGGAGGCCATTTGCTCTGATCGACACTTAATCTCAAATACTCACCTTCTCGGTCTATGGAACGCCCCTCCAAAACTCACTTAGTGGCCCTATTCTAGAATAACCAAATATTATGGTTGGGACTAGATAGCTGCGGCATGGCAGGCAACGTGACATAATCGTGCGCACAGGACGAACCCAATACCTATTATTGTTGTCAATATGTACATTTCCTGATTCATATAAAAATGGCTATCCTCCTTGTTTGCCAAGAAAATTCTCACTTTTAGATCCACAACTAAACCATTCACCTTGTAAACGTTTTTTTTTTTGTCACAGGTTATTAAACACCTTACTGGAGCACAGACATAACGACTCTGTCCATACTACTGCCAGACAACAACCCCGGTCAGACTACTACCACTGATCGAACTTGATCCCAACGGCAAATGGTGACAGACCAGATTTTAAAACCCGACAATTTTGACTTTGCTTTCACTGGGATTTTAACCAGGGACCCTTCTAATGAAGGGCAGGCAATTAACTAACCGCGCCATCCAGTCGTGTACCTTTTATAAACATTTTAAAACTTGCTGATTTATTATTAACTACAAAGAATATATTTTCAAGCTAGAGTCGTGCGGCCATTTTCAAAATTAAAATTGATAAACCAGTAAGTCGATAAGACTTCCGTCCAACATCAAACATTTCATTACTTACAGTGTACACAGCTCGAAGAAAATAGTTAAATTTGTTATATTAACAATGTTTAATTTATTAACATGTTTGCTGAAAATAAAATTGTTTGTTTTATCTCAATCGTAGTGACTTGTAACAACAAAATGATTGATTGAGATCGGGAAGCCGCCATACGATGAATTTGTCACGTGCCTTAACGCATACCTAAACCACTGGATATCACAATTGACTGCTTCATTTGCCGAGTGGCGGCCTTCAAACCGAAGTTTAAATTAATTTTGGGACACCCTTTATTACCAGGACACTATAGACCCTCTTTTTCGGTGCTAAATATATTCCTCCACTCTGTATCAATCCGTATTGAAGGATAACTAAAATGTTTGTTTCGTATTTCTCCAGAATGTGATTTCAATTTGTCCTTTTGCGTTGGGTCTATACCGATTTTTGCTTATGGTGGTATATTATAAATAACCTCTACCTCAGAGTGGCATGCTTACATCTGTGCTTGTGTTTTTAATTAACGTTCTTTCTTATGTTCATCTCACAAACCAATAGTACCTCTGCGCACAGCTTATATCCTAAAGTATCTACCCTAAGACGATGCATATTTTATCAATATCATAAATTTTGAAAATTTGTCAAAATAAACAAACTGTGTGTCATGAGTCATGTCACACTGATATACTTATGATCCAAAGAACAAATCTCAGTAATTTGTTTCGATATGCATTTCTAGAATATAATGTGTGTATGTTTTTTTTTTTTTTTTGTAATAAATTAAATAAATTCTCGGTTTATTTACAAAAGAATACTTTATCATAAATAAAACTGAAATATACAATGTAAATAAATGATGAAAAATATTGAATTTAATTTAAAAATAGTTTTGATCACACTCTACCTCACCTGCAAATGGCACTTTGACTATACGCTGGTCCTTCGGTCACCGATAGTGCCTGACCCACCTGTGTCTGCGTCAGTCCCAACGACAACCGTCTTAATTTAAATGCTTTGGCAAATTCTTTAATCTCATCCAAATCAATGCCATCAACAACATTGCTAGTGGCTTGATTGATGGTTTGTTCGTCTGAAAGGCATAGAAACGAAGGAGACCAGTGATTAAACTTTCCCACTGCAACTGCGAAATATCTAATTTGCAAGGTGTACAACACCCACGTCAAAAGCACCACTAATTACAACTAATTACAAGTCGACCATTATCTTCATCACCGAGCGCGCACTGCAAGTAGCTGTAGTTGTACGTTTAATGGATAAAAAATTAGTTTATCCTGCAAACTTGGATGCGGATATATGTATGTATAATATAAGTTAAGGTAGGGTATTTACGGTAGAGGCGGTTAAGAAACGTCAGGAACACCACAAATAATTAGCTTAGTGCAACGTAATTGATGGCATAATGCATATTTAATTGCATAATCGAATATCGGTTGTTACTTGCTGTGTTCCCGTAATTAGTGCATATCCATATGTCAAACTTGGCGCAGGCACAAACTACACAGACTTATTTACTCCCGCGCCAAGCGATTTTTCTTTTCCAGATTCTCCGCTAAACGAGAGCCACAGCATCGACGTGACAAAGCAACGCATCCTCACCAGCAGCACACAAGGAGGGAAATGAACGCTAAACACCTATCAGGGCATAAACATTCTCTGCTGTGTATCCTGAATTATTAACTTACGTTACAGTGATGTCGGAGTTTTCTTTAAGGACGCACACATGCATCTATCCTTGCCTGTCCTTTCGCATTTCGGAGAATGATATCGGGTGGTTAATTTGCTTTTGAGATGCAGTTTACCATCATTCAGAGTCGGATTTCATTAGAGGTGCACAGCACAGACACAAACATGGTCCTACTTCTGAAAGCCTATCAGTATGCATTAATTTTACGAGGTGTTAGATTAAGCATTGTGAGTGCAGAGTTAACTTTCGCTGTAGGTGTATCTAACTCAACTATGAAGCTGTGTAACGATTTCAGGAAGGATTGGTTTGATATCCTTCCAAGTGAATTTGCAAATAAGCAAGTCAATTATTAAGTTTTCCTCTTAAGTCGTTAAATTAACCAAGCAAGCATGCAACCTGATGGAAAAAGTTTACTCTTTCCCATGTTTTCGGTGCCAACGAGTTGGAAAGCATGGCAGAAGTGAGAATGAGAGTGCACGTTCAAAGTTGGACGATTTGGAACTGTGTCTCTCGATGGGTGGTGTGAAGTTTTACACTTTGATGGGTTGCCGTTGTTCCGATATTTCAGTTTGACAGCGGTGTTTCGGCACCGAACATCATTAGCGCTTCACGGCGCTTGCAAGCCTGTGAGTAATTATTGGGTTTGTCACCGAAGTTCTTAACTAGAATGGGTATTTGCAAAACAATACGTGCCTAATATCTTTATTCTGAAGACATTTAATAACGGCGAACCAGATAACAATGATCGCTGTGTTTCAGTAGCTGTCAAAGTTCAGTAAGGCTTGACATCGGCATCGTACACCGTTTTAAGTTTGCGAACGTGCGAAATTTATTCAAAATAAATGTAAATTGCAACGTTGTAAATACGCAGCGTAAATTTCAGCGGTCACTGTGTAGGAAATTCGTGGAAAAGTTTCAGAGTCAGTACACTCTTTTGGATCTTATGCGTCAGTACACTAACCGACAGAGACCGAGATAGATGCTGAATGAAGAACCACCACAGACAATGCTGCGAGATCACTAATTGAGGACTGGAAATGTTGGCAGAAGATTCGGACGAAAACATCTTCTCCCACGAGAGCCATTCTTGGCTCAGCGGCTACGTCAACAAGCAAATCTTCGTTATTGGAGTGAACACAATCCACAAGTGTTCTACCAAGCATGTGTTCTACAAAGAGGGGCATCATTGGACCTTTTTTTCTTTCGAAATGACGAAAAAGACACAGTAACCGTCAGTTGTCTAAGGTATTTTGTGGTCAGAGGTGGACAACATATATACATCCGAATTGTGGTTCCGAAAAGATGACGCTGCCATATAAGCGAAGTTAAGCTTGAAGTCGGAAGGACAAACTTGTCTGAGGGTCATCTCACGGCCAGCGTTCATAAATTGCCCGTGGCGGTCATGCGATTACATCCTTAAGGGGTACAGCAACTAGGTACCAGCTTTGCTAACAAGCCGACCACTTTGGATCGACACCAACGCCGCACATATTGTTCCGAGTCCTCAAGAATTTGACTGAACGTCCTGCCAGCGTAGCAGAGCCGGCCATTTGAAGGAGCTTTAAAGTATGATGACATGAATGCAGCTTTAAAATATTGCCAAAATCAATGACAGCGTTGTTGTTTTATTTGAATTTATCTCATCGGTTGGCCACCGTATGGAATGAGACCATTTTTTAAAATTCATTATCTGTGATCGCTTGCAGTTGCAAGGAAATTCACTTGTTACACTTGTGGTCACGTTAGGAAATATCCTAACACATCGATTTGTGACTGCCTACAGCGAAAAACTTAGCACAATGATATACATAAGTACGTTCAAGATAAGTTCACCAATCATTCGTGTTGTTTTCACTTTTTCAGGGTGCATTTAGTTTTATCGGGACTCCAGTAGACAACGTTTGAGACGATAGCGAGCAATAAGACGAACAAAATGAATCGTTGGTGTAGAAGATAGGCCCAGGTCCACCCCGGACTGTAGCGCCGCCCATTTTAATAAAGAAGTGAAAGTTATTCAAGAGGCGACTGGGCTACTGTCAGTGAATCCGATAGAGGGGAAATCAGTCGTTACTGACATCGAACGAAGCTTCCTCGTCCGTGTACTCGCTGGAATGGTAGGTAGGTACAAACTACTACCACTGATCGACCTCTCCAGTGATGCGGTTATTTTGATCCCAACGGCAAATGGTGACTGGACCAGATTTGAAAAACAGTGAGATTCGAAGCCGGGGCCCCACTAACGGATGCAGTCTGTCTTGCAGACCGATAGCAGTGCAAAGTGTTAGACTTTGCTGGGTGGTCTGAGTGCAGAAGGATCTCAGGTAACGAAAGAGCCTGTGAACGACTACTGTCAGTCGAAAATCTACAAGCAGATGCTCTTCTACACACGATTCACATCTCAACAAAACTGCACTAAACCTAATTAGGGAGCAAACAAGATGAATGGCAGCGCATTCGAAAGGAATCATGGAGCAGGAAGGGAACGGTCCAGCAAAACTGTCGGGATTTCGTTACATTGCAAGGTTCCTGAAAAAGTCTGCAGAAAATTAATCCTGCAATTAGCAGTTCTCGATATCAATTCATGGTAATGAGCAGTTAAGGATTCTTCGAGGTGAAAAGTGACCGCTGTCTGCCAATTTAAGATCGTCACCCTTGACCAGCCGTCTCTGGCTTGAAGCGGCATTTTTTTAAGAGTCTAATTGTTCGCCTATAAGACCTATAAGACCAACAATAAGTATGAGCCAGTCTTCGGTCCTGTGCGATGGTCAGTTCTTTCAGTGACCATATCCATCTCGTCTGCGCAAAGACTCTACAGTGAGTAACGAGTGGTTGCAAAAATTAACTAACTAACAAAACGTCGCTGGCTATGGCACCCACAGGCAGAGATTATTTACCAGTAACCTTTCAAAGTCGGACGGTCACGTTAAATGCACGGACATATGAAGAGTATCAAAACCAAAGGACTCTGAAATGCTATACATTTTCATAACTTGTTAATGAAAAATATCGCTTTCACGTGGAAAAATTACTCATATTCATTGGAATTAATTAAAGGAAAAATATATAACAGCAGCTCGTACCCCTCTTCCCAAAATCAAACAACAAAAAAAAACAAATGAAAAATCAAGAAATTGACACTGCACTGGCAGAAGCACAAATCTTGATCCCGCAAATCGTATCGAATGAATCCGCTGTAAGAGAAGGAGGAAAAATACAAAAACAAAAAAAAAGGAAAAAACTTACTTGGCGAATCCACTAGCAAATCACCGCCTGAGCCATCAGTGCCATTCGGTGAGATTTGTTGCTGCTGCTGGTTTTGCTGCATCCCTGACGACGATGATGAAGGACTCATTTTTAACGAATTCCCACTAGAATGCAGATGCTGATGGAGGCCGCCCACATGCAGGGGATGATGGGAGTTCTGTTGGTGGTGCGACGAAGAGGACTGGTGATGAGGCGATGGTGAAGACGATTGGGCTGTACTTGGACCATGGGATTTTGTTATCGTTAGTTCACCATTGGTTGATGTAAGTCTGTTGTCATGGATGCATGAAATTAGAAGGAAAAATTGGAAAAGTGCCCACACGCACACGGACACGACCAAACATGGGATAAGTAAGACCAATTCGAAAGATTGACTTTTGGTTTTGTCGAAACAGACAGGCAGCTCACCTATTGATGCTACTAAGTACACTGGATGCGGATGCTTGCTGCTGCTGCTGTTCCCGGGACTGATGCTGGATGTTCGACGGAGATGGGGTTGATATGGATGTTAGATGCTGACTGCTACTTGGTGAATGACTCCTGAACAACTGAGAACTCAGGGGAGAGGAGGAGTAGTGATTGCTCGAGGACGCACAGTGAACGCCGCTAGCACTGCTACTCAATGCCATTAGTGCGGGGGACACGGGTGATTTCTCTGCCTGCTGGTGACTTAGATTAATTCCTGCGGGGCATTCACGTTTGGGGCTTTGTTTCAGATGATGGGCCATGCTAGATTGCGGATTTACTGTTGGCGGCTGCGGCGACAGTGACGGCGACCTTCGGCATGGAGATGCTGAATTGTAGTGACGTAGTGGCGGCGATGGCGATTGGCATTCCTGCAGTGACTTGATCGAGCCCGGTTCCAACTTTGGCGATAGGTGATGATTGTCAGTCGATTGGTGGAGGTGCAGATGTGACAGCTGATGACCGGAACGATGTGCCACTGATTGTTGATCCCGCTGCTGTTCCTGTTTCAACTGTTGCATGTGGAAAGACTTAGCTGCTGCTGCCGCAGCTGCCGCCGCAGCCGCATGGTGGTGGTGGTGATGGTGTTGAACATCTGCAGCGTTGGCCAAGTGGTTTGCAGCAGCCGCAGCGAATAGTTCGGGGTGTAGAGCGGCTAAAAGTTGCTGCACACCATTTGAGAATAGATTTGGTTTGAGTATGCTTTGCGGAGGAGGTGGCGGGGGCAAAGGTGTCGCAAAAGGTCCACTGCTAAAGTTCTGAGCAAATTGCTCGCTCGTGTTGATTTGTTGACTCACAGGGATGGTTAAAATCGTTTGAACTGCTATTCCTGCAAAAAAGAGACACAGCTGTAGAATTAATTATGCAACGTTTAGCTATTATCCTGTGTCGCACCTTGTGCTGTTGGTATTAACAATTGTGCCCCTTGTACACCTTGGACTAATTGTCCTGATGCCAAAATTAATTGTGGCATTTGCGCACTAGCGCTTGGCGGGCTACAACCGCCTGCAATTAAATTGCCGGCCACAGGTGAGCCCCCCAATCCAACACCAAGTTCGCCACCATGGGGAGGAGGAGACGCTATCGGTACGGATGTAGATATAGATAATGACGAAATGGGTAACGAGGATGATGACGACGATGTAGATGTTGATCCAACTGGACCATGGGGCTTATTATTATTGATACTGTTAGTCAGGCCAGTTGATGATGATAAACTTGCTGTCGCTGCTGCTGATGTTGTTGAACCGATGCTCAAATTCAAAGGTGAATTTAAAGCTACTGCAGATGAGATACCGGCTAATCCCTGAAGGCCCGCAAGTGCTGCAGCAACCGGAGGAACGACAACCGTTGAATTCGTTTGCTGGTGGTGATGGTGATGGTGCTGGTGCTGCTGTTGTTGCTGCTGCTGCTGTTGTTGCTGGTGGTGGTGATGCTGCAGGGTTGCTAAATTTTGTAACTTTTGCAAATTTATCATGTCTTGCACTGCGCCACATATGCAAGAAGAAAAGAGAAAAGTGTAAAGCATTAGAATAAAACGGCGTTTGAGGTTTCACTCAGTCCAGCATATGAAATATTTGAGAGTGCAGTCACCATCGATTAGTCAGTTAAAAGCCAATTTGAACATGAACATGTACATACAATCGTTTAGCGTCATAATGACTGCATCTCTCAAAGCTGGTGGGGTTTTTTCTTTGTGTTCTAAAATTCCTTAAAAGATGCGCAAATTGGACATCGATATGTACTCACTAGTTCCGTTTAGATGGACATGGGCGGCGGCGGCAGCTGCTGCTAACGCTGATGTGTCTGTTTGCTCATGCGGTGGCGGGAGACACTCCGGTGTACTTCCCGATCTGGCACTGTTCACATTGTTCGCTAGGTTCTTGTAGAAATCAATGTCTTTTAGCGAATGAGTGGCAGGTGGTGAGGCTTTCTGATTTGTCATTTCCTTATCATACTCCTGGAAATAGTAAGAGAGAAGCATGGTTGAATATGCGACTGACGTTTATTTTTTAAGATTAATTAGAAGCAGGATAGGATCAGTAGTAGTCAGACTGACGATTGACCTATATTCCCTTCACTTTGACTATTGCTATGCGAGTAAATTATAGATTGAGGATGTCTGCTAAATTTTCGAAACAACAAAGATCTGCGTAGTAAGTGCAAAAATAAGTTACCTGTACTGTGGATTCCGCTTAACTGGGACAGCCGTTTAATTGATACAAATGAAAATGAAGGGAAAATTACTTTGCCCTTCTCTTGGTTCTTTTGGAACCTCCGTATTTTTGGAACAGTCTCCTAATTGGGCAACAAAATTAGCCCGAAGCTTGCCGATAAAGTGGATTCCACTGTAACTGCATCAGACAAATATTTTTAACGCAACATTGTTAGCTGAAATTATGATGATGTGAAGTCACTAATTGCGACTCGGTTGAAGTGACTTTATATAGTCGACATTAATAAGAATCCAATTTCCAATTTAAATTTTATGGTAGCATCAATAAAATATTATTTGCTAACCTTATTTTCACAGTATTTCGTTTATTATACGATTCGTTTGACAGAAGCAGTTCTGAATATTAAGCAACGACTTCAAATGAATTCAGTTCAATTTACTGAATTTATCACGTTTTTCAGTTTAAATCAACATGGCCACAGCTCTATTTCAACAGGAATGGATAAATACATTTGAATCGTCGTATCCATATTTTGATAGGGTAAATGCACTAGTAGCGGGACACTTTGTCATTTATTGTCAAAAATGAGTGTATTTGCCGATTTTAGTGTGAAAAATAAATACAAAAACAACCATCTATGTTTCATTCATACACATACGAAGTTTCCAATAAATGCGATAACTGGTTTGCGAGATACGCATCAGCTAGTACGTGGTAGTAGAGAGTGAGTAAAGCGAAGTGCGTTTTTTCTATAAAAAAAATAGTGGAGCTATTTTCAAAATGATTGATGATTTTAAACATTACTTATTGCATTTGCACATCAATGTAGGTTTAATATTAATTTAATATAATTGATTTCTGTGCTCAACAAAAAAAGTAGAAAATGATAAATTTTGCGCATATTAGTTGGGTACTGGAGCCCAAATTTTAAACTAATTTTAGTTCCGATAGTGTCTGGCCACTGAAACTTTAATGCAAATTGTCTATAACTTAATTCGTGCTTTTTGCTAAGAGATGGCGTAACTTGTGTTATTGCATTGGAACATGCGTTGGAAAGCTATTGTCATTGTGCGTCATTTCAGTATATGTCATTCATTTGAAGCGTAAACAACAATCATTTTTTGCACTCAAATGTTTCGAACTTTGTGCCTGAAAAGGAATTCTTTATTACTTTAATATAAAGAAAACTGCTGCCGCAAGTCATCGTATTTTGGTGGAAGTTTATGGTAAACATGTCCTAGCTGAGCGAACGTGATATATGTGGTTTGCACGATTTAAGAGTGATGATTTTGGCTAATTTTCCATCATGACAACGCTCGGCCTCACGTTGCTATTCCGGTAAAGAACTATTTGGAAAACAATGGATGGGAAGTATTACCCCACCCGCCTTATAGCCCAGACCATGGCCCTTCTGACGACCATTTGTTCCGGTCGATGCAGAACGGCCTCACTGAGGTACGGTTCACATCAGAGCAGAATATCAAAAATTATGTGTATTTTGTGCAATTTATGTGCATTTTGCTTGCGGAATTTCAGTATGTGGACAGTGTTTTTTTTGTTTTTTAACTAAGAAGCCTGTTTTTAGCTAAGAAACCGACGGTCCGGGTTATGGAAATTAGGTTTTGTATCCGGACAATTGTTTTTTCTTACACATAAAATATGTAAAACGTTATAAGTAAAACGTAAAAGCATTGTTTTGGCAAATAATTTGAGTTTAATAAAAGCAGTTGCCAAATATGATATTTGTCGCTCAACTCTTCATGACCGACACATTTTTAAAAGGCTATTTAATGAAAATGCAACAAAAAAATGCTGATGGAAAACTCTTTGTTGATGGAATGGTAGTGTTCCCATACTTACGTCCTCGAAAAGACATTGTTGAGAGTATGCAACAATCTTGGGTACTAGGGAAAAGCGAAAGGGGTTGAATGCGAATATACCTATCTTTATATTAAATAACTTTAATGAACAGTGTTTTGTTAAAGAGTACATAGATCTATATACATATATTTGTTGTTAGTTAACAAGCATGTGAATCAATTTTATGTTTTCGTATAAAACTAAATAAAATGTTTTATTAATTCAAAAGAAAGTGTTAAAAGTTGATATGAAGTTTTGGTGTGCGGCTTCTGAAACTAAAACGTCTGGAAACTAAATATTACCGTCGCTAGTACCCGGACATTTTTTACGAATTAAAAAATAAAAACAATTATCCACAATAATAAATATGTTTGAGAAGTTTGACTATCTTTTCAAAAATGTTCTTCATTATTTATGTATCCACCCCTTTTCACTGAAGCTATAGTTCAAAAATAAAAAAAATGTCAAAGCTAAGGTGTGTGTAAACTGTCCGGCTACTAGTGCCTTTACCCTACTTGCTTGTTTTGTTTTTACTTTATTCTCAGAAACCTTAAAAACTACGCTTTTACTTGAAGGCCGAAACATAGAACACACTCGTGCTGTGCATCCTATTGTTCTATCTTGGATGGGACCTTCGGTTCTACACCGACTCCGAACGGTGAAGTTTGATAAGCTTTTTCTTGAAATGAGACATTGTCTTTGACTAGAGAGAAGTGGCGCCGTGAATTTAAAAGGTACTAAATTCGGGAATTGAACCTGGTACCCCGGAAGTATGAGTCGACGCACCAAGCCACTATGCCGCTAGGGCAAGAACAAACACTAAAAATAGACTGACTCGAAAGAAGTGGCGCCTTGAATTATGAAATGTACTAAATTCGGGAATTGAACCTGGCACCCCTGAAGTATGAGTCGACGCACCAAGCCACTATGCCGCTAGGGCAACAACAAACACTAAAAATAGAGCAAACTAATTTGAAGATTTATACCGGCATTTAGAAAATGAGTTCTTTAAGTGGTTAAACGACTGTTGCATGTGTGTGGTAATTCCAGTGACAGGCAAAGAGTTATTCGAAACGCACAGCCGTGATGGCACAGTTGATGACGAGGCAACCATATAGACAAGATCGGCGGAAGATGATACTTTTAATGTTAATACTTACACGTACCAGTTGCAAGACTTTGTAATCAAAATGTTAGCTTGCATGTCAATGGGTGCACATTGCTACCACAAGACAAACCTCTTCTAGTCAAGTAATTAAATGATTCTCGGCGTAATATATGTTGCCTTTGAATACCTACACCAAAAGGTTAATTAAGGTTTCAAATATTTACCCCTTACATGTCCTCTCATAAGGTCGTGTCTGCCATAACCCATGAATAAAAATAACATTCAACTCCTCACGTATGTAAATATGATACATTCACACAGTCGCGTCGCAGAGATATGCATATAGCATATGTGATGGCATTCTTCCACCCTTTACATGACATTCCACCAACGGTGCCAGGAAAACAAACCAACAACAGCATTACCTACTGCTGCATCACATTGCGAATTCTTAATCGAACTCAACTTTCAACACCATCGTCCATCTGTTAACAATAGAACTCATTTGGAAACTTCATTATGTCAACGATGTAAATCGATGAATGCATATGTTATGGCACATTTTTTTTGCCATAGTCGTTGCCACCGTTACCGCTACCACTGCCACCGCCAGCGCCACAACCGCTTCTGCTTGTGTAAAACCTTCCTCCATCCGGTACGCGCTGCTTGTGGCTAGGACACTATGTGGTGTATCAGGACATGTAGACGCCAAATTGAATGATCATCGTTTAAGTTGTGTCCTTGGTTACTATATGCTATAGTGAAATGCAATAAGCCAGACAGGAGAACGAGAAGGTGGCAGCAATGTGTGGATAATTTAACAACGACTGGCTGGGATGCTGCAGAAAAAATAGCCGATTTATGTATATCAACTGATTAAGAAAAATTATGTGACTGGGCTGTACTTATTCATGAGAAATTAATTAAGTTAATGTCAATTACATTCAATAGACGTGGTTTGGATGGAAGTAAGAATTTCGCAGGCATAATTCGTGTTGCGGACCGCATATACCTTTGGGAAAACAAAAATGCAGAATACCGGAACTGGAAGCTTATTTACTTCCTTATCACGCCTGCGACCTAGAGGTTCTGAGCCTGAGCATTAATCAATGTCTTGCATCAGCGGTGAATTGGTATTTGTAGCGGATATTCGGCTTTCTTGTCTCTTGAAGCAGAGGACTCCAAATATAAGCCCCTCTTAGCTTTAACATTGATGCCCTCAATGTGGCCGAGGCAATGTAATCGACGAATTTTGCGGACTAAATCCAAACATTCGTACGACTTCAATTCAAAGCTTCCATTCTCCTCTATTCGCCTTGTTCGCAGACTTTATGGGACTTTATGTTCAATGATGAACTTTTCTTTCGAAAACGCAATGAACCAGCTCTTGCTTTTCTTACAGCTTTCGGCCCAATATAGCGGGACTGGCAAAATAATAATATAATAATAATAATATTATAATAATAATTGTATAGACCATGATTCTGGTCCACTGTATCAGAACTGAAGTAGCAGCGGTTGCCAAGGGCGATTCTACGTCTAATCTCCACTCCACTAACTCCATTCCTCGACCTAAACTAAATCTTTGAATAATAATGATAATATGGGTGGCGCTACAGCCCATAGAGGGCCAGGGCCCAGCTCCTCATCCATCGATCATGTTATGCGTGCTATTGTTTTATCATGAGTGGAAGGGACCTACAGGTTTATGCCGACTCCGAACGGCCAATTGGAGAAGCCTTTTCTAGACAGTTATTACTCTCTAAGCATTGTCAGTAACAGAAAGAGGCGGTGCCGTGAAAACTATTTTTCTCGTATCGGGTTAGTAGGCTCAAGTGCATATGGTCGACGCAGCAACCCACACCACCTCGACCGCCATTTACTACTTCATTATTGCAGCTGTCGATTGCAATGTTTTGCTTGTTACATGCATCAAACCCAAAAATGTGCATAATCTATGATGGTTATTGGTCTCAACTAACAAGTCCCTTCGACTAGCAAGACCGTTTGCTTGCTGCCTTCAATGTGAGGTGTTGAGGCCCTCGTCGTGTAGCGACCGTAGACACGGTTTTTTTTTTTGGCATTCGATTTTGCCACTGGTTCAACCTAAGCCTTGGCAGTACGGCTGCCCGCAACAACTCGTATCGTTAATTGTTAGATTTTCTCCTGCAGATCTCCTCACGTGAACTGTACCAATGAATACCAGCAGAACTTTACTTGAGGAAATATAATACTATCCATAATCGACTTCTTTGCCACTACATTAAATAAATCTGTGATTAAACTATGCGCTTATGTTCTCACTTCTCAAAACTGTGGGGCCGAAGGTAATTTAATCCGTTGCCAACTCAACATTATAGCTTGTCGCTGTGATGTGATGTTGAAGTAGACGCATTGCTCTACTTCACCGTTATGTTTGTGATGTTTGTGGTTGTTTTCAAAATGTATTTAAGTGCTCTGAACCAAAATTAAGAACATTAAAACCAAAGCAAAACAGTTTGTTGTTTTTTTGCAAAAGAAAGCTTTGATTCCGAGTTAGAAAAAATCTTGTTTTCTGATAGCATTTAAAAAATAATAATTTCAATCTGAGTTATGGTGAAATTGTTAAGAAAAAAGTTCTTAACTCTGGTATTAAGTTTACTATCACGTCCTCAGGATTTCGTTTAAGAACAGATATATGGATGCATCCACCAGACTCTGTCGTTCTTTTCCTCAATTGCTTGAAAAATTGCATATAGAACGGCACAACTTCGTCGTCCGAGTACGACCCAACGAACGGAAAACCCAAGTCCGGACACATCTATATTTCGGACACTTTCAAAATGTCACCTCTACAGTCTGTACAGGGTATTAAAATGCGTACATATATTGAACTTGTACATTATGAATGTATGTTCATACAGTTATGAGAATTCCCTTACTAGTTATGTCCCATGCAGTCGGCCCTTGAGTCTAGACATTTGGCCGTTGTGATTTATAAGGTTACACATGTGACTGTGGATTTTCAATTCGTGCTCTGTGGTATGGATTTCATGGCGAGCCTTCCTAGTTGCGCTAAGTTTCCATTATTTATATTCTTTAAATAATAAGACGAATTTTTTTGTGGCTGAGGCTTAAATATAATAACCTTGGCTTTGCCAAGGAAAAGGAATGAAAGAAGAAAGGTGATTAAAAATTTGTCGGCTAACCATTTTTTATATGTTCTCTATAGTGCGCCGACACACCCGAAACTTTATGTGTCCGGACTAGCGAAACCGTACCGTATTTGAAATAAAGGGAATATCGAATAGACGAATGGTGGTCACAGTGACCAACACACACAACATGATGTAGATGCTACGCCCTGGTCCACCTCGTACTGTCTCATATTACAAGCTTTATGAGAATATTACCACAACATTGATGCCTGAGAGGTCTTAGCAATTAATTATAACTTTGCCATACTCTCAGGAAATATGCTCCCGTTCTTCTTGCTATGCTTGAGTAAATACCTTCGAGTGTCTTTTTAATTTTGGTTAACACAAGATTTCAAACATCAAAACTACAATCCATCTCTTGTATTCCATCTAATCGTAGTACCTCGTCTGACTTCACCAGCACAATCACAACTAATTAGATATTTTAATTAAACGTTTCATAATGAAAGTAGTATATGCAATTACAACAGAGGATAGTGGCGTTATTATCATTATACGACGATTTCACTTTCCTTCTCGTTGAACCGCCCAAGTACAATGTATCTCATCTGTAGCCTCCTGTTGCGTGTGTTATTGTACGAGTATCTCTGCCACATTTAAACTCATTATGATAAGCACTGTGGTAGAACGATTCCAGCTCCTGTCAGTCGCCCCCCTTCCCACTGTGGAATTCTATATGAAAGTTGGTGGTAGTATACATATATATGCAGACACTCATGTTTGGATGAGTGCTGGCCCGCTTCCGGCTATCGTTTGCGTTTACCGTGTACCATGCTCTAACAATACAATATTCCGTTGGCGTATTATAACGTCAGCGTTGTATTTATCTTGTCACCATGTTGATAACATGTGAACGAGATGACTATTTACAGTCAGTTCAGAACACATGTAACAACACATAATGAATTACGGAGATAATTTAATGAAAATCCGTTTTAATTCATTGTGTGACGTTGGAGCTGTACCGAGGCCCTCCTTACTGAATGTGAATGTGTGCGAGTATATGATTCGTTTATTATTAATTGGATGTGTTATTGATGATGGCGAGTTTGTTAATTAGGCAACCAATTTAAATAATTGAAAGTGGTCATTTAAAAAATAAAATCATTTTTCGCTTATGGTGAAAAAAAAAAATATAACAACTGAAATGTGATTTTCGTTTTTGACTTTTATTCGTATATTTAATGCTGTCAAGCCAAATTACGACATAATGACGGAAGTCTTGCGGGCAGATTATATTTGAATAGACGTGATGGTAGCTATGCAGATTCAACAAGAGGAGTCCACATGATCATCACTGGCTTTTTTATTTTATAAGCCATCCGTTGAGTTTGAACCCATGGTCAATTTTATTCTAATTAATTGAAAATACATAAACGCACCAAAAGGGTGAAAATAAAAAAAATTCACTCAAGCCAAAGGCAACCGTTTTTTTTCGGCTGACGATTGCTGTTGACGCTTAAGTTGACTTGCCTCGACACAGGTGTAAGATGTTCACTCCGGTAACTTCTGCCTATATTCATTTTATAAATCTGCTGTCAATCCTTACAGACATTTCTTTAAGATTTTTTTGAAAAAGACATTCAGAGTTGGATTGATCTTAAATGTCTAAGAAAAGGCACAATGCTGTGTCAAATTTTAGCTTGGTCAACAAAGTGTAAGTTTCGTTAAAATGTTCGCCATACAAGCAAATAAAACAAATGGCCCGAGCCTGACACCAGCACGGTTAACCCCATTTTTCAAACAATGAATTAACCCTCCGTCGTATTTAAACTTCCCTCTACTCTATGGGCGACTTTTTAAATTAAGCTTGTGTTTAAAAGAACACTATAAATTGTCAGGTATTTCATCAGCCATGGGGGGGACTAGCAATCAAAGAGAAATCACACAGAAATAACTGATCTGCTACGATTCGATGGAGGATAACTATGCAACTCAGTAACCATACATTCTTTCTGCTAAAATAACTTCTGCTATCTGTATTTTGCTTACCTCTCTGTATCGCCCTGACGGGTATTTGACTGCAAAACATGGCACAAGCCCCATGTATGCAGACTCTAAGTCAAATATTGTAGCTATCAGAAAAACAAAATACCAAGTTCATGTGTCAAACCAATTGTCAACAGTGACAGTGCAAAGCTGAGTGTGCCACGTCTGCAGTTTGAACTTCTTGAAAAACAACATAAAAGCTTTGATCTCTTCGTCGTCCTTGAGCTGTTTAAATGTCCCCGAGAACGCTCCGATCACACCCAAATGGTACAGCTGTTGTACCAAGGAAAGCACAACACTTTCTAGCCGGTTGCTTGTTGGAACCAAAGTCTTCACAAAGATACACTTTTCAGCCATGAAGCTCCTACAGTTGTAAGGCATGGTACATCTCCAGTAGCTGTTTTTCTCTTTAGCCTCAAAATAAAATGGAAGTTTTTTTATGTTGCCGAGCAGTAAGATGTCTTCTAATCGGGACAAAAAAGATTAGCTGCACCTCTTTACTCCTTTCGGAGTTATTAGGAATCTTGTGAGTCCATCTTTTCATGTTGTTTATACTGCAGTTGGCAACAAATAAGGCTCATAAGTTTTCTCCAGAATTTATTGATGTTTTTTGTCCTTCGGAAATCATACTTAGTTACAGGAACATAAGGAACAGTAACAGTAGCTCGAGTGACGAAGAATAAAGGCATATACAGTAGACGCTCGATATAGTGAACTAATAAAAACCGGGTCTGTTCACTGTAACGATATTGTTCACTATAACGAGCGTGGTCTCCATGAAGCAAACTGCTTCAAAATGTGTGTGCTTTTGCGTACAATTTATCAAAAATGGAATATAATTATCATTTTTCTTTGCAATTACATACTAAAAAATATTTATAAGAAAGAAAATTTTGTCTTTAACAAAGACCTAAAACAGAATAAAATGAATACATAACGTGGGCTTAAGAAACAAAACCACAACAAACTTGAGCTGTGCCAAGATATAATTTTAAAGTTAGAGTTTTCTTTGAACTCATGTCAATGAATATCGCCTTTTATTGCAACCAAAACATTCGTGTAATCCACTTATTCCAGATGAACAGCAACTCTAGATATATGGTCCCTCCGGGAGACACATGATCGTCGTGCCAATTGTTTAAATTGTCTGCCGAATGTGCTAGTTCATCATCTTCTGACCCGTATGTACCACTAAAGGGGTCGCGGGGGTATACGCACAAACAGTGCGTACGGGGAGCAAAAGGCAACGGACAACGCTGCTGAGTTAGCATTAGATGTTAAATTCCTGCGAAGGATACTGAGAGGTATTTCATCTTCATCCTCAAACGAAATGATGAAATGACTGATGCTTCTAATTTGTCCCATGGTGCTGCCAAGTTAATAACAGCGTATTTTATTGATACTCTAAAAACGTTTGTTTCTCGTTTCTTTTAGCAGGGCATGAAGTACATTAATGATGCCATTATGGTTTAAAATTATTTACTGCACCGTTTTTGCGCATTCAACTCTTACATTTTCACAGACATACATACAAAACGCTTATTAAGTCATTTCGCGAAGGTTGACGTTTCTCTCACTCTATCGTAGCTTGGTGAGAGCATTTCTTGTTAGTCATGAGCTATGGCTTACATTTCTGAGATCATGCATGCCTCCACTAATTGCAGTTGTATACACATGTACACATAGTTGAGTAACACCTACAAAATAACCAAAAACGTTGACAGATCCAACTAATTACCTCCTCTAGACGTTTCAAAACTAATATTTCGTTCACTGTTCCGTTCTGTTCATTCTAATAATTCCCTCTAATTATGTCTCTAAGCGATTTAGCAAAAAATACAAAAAAAGAAAACAACCCTTTTTGCGCATTCATGTCCCACGGACTTTGTCAATATGTACCTACACACTTAGCAAAAACAACGAAATAAAAGATGAAACTCATTTCCACCCTCGATTCGAAAATGCAGAAATTAAAAATAATCAACAACAAACGACAATGTACAATCTACACTTCTTTTCATGATTCATCGACCATCGTTAAATCGACAATTCCTACTCATTATGCACACCATCACCTTTGTGCGTACGCCAAGCGAAGGTCCCTTTTGCGTGTTCACCCTACATGCCCGTTGTGGAGCACTGTCAGAAGCCGTTGCTGCTGCTTTCCATCGTAATAATTATTAACGCGACCTCGAAACAAAATAAAGCAAAAACAAAAAAACAATCTTCATGCCACATCAGCATTCCATCGAACGAAGTGAGCATTTCGAACCACCCCTTCGGTAGATTGAACCGCACCAGAAAAGAAAAAAAAGGGACAAGATTCGAAGAGAAACAAAAATGTTCCTACAAACCCTCTTACAGCAAAGCATTGCTGCAACCACGTTTTTATTTATTTTCATATTAGTGTGCGTTTTTTATTCGTTTCTAGTTAACAATTCTCAATCATATTTAATTGCTCATTTTTATATTTGAGTCTTTTTTCACGTGTGGGTGTGGTTTTCTGCGCCACAACCCTCGCAACCAACGCAACCAACAGAACAGTATCCGCGGGATGCGCACATGCACCGAAATGCATGTGGACGCTTACCGAGAGGAAAAAATAACACAATTCTCCCCGAAATAATTTAGAGTTTTTTATTAGTTGTTTGCGTATGCATGTACATACATGTGTACTTTTTTCGCGCGAAATTTATTATAGCATATATTCCCAAGGACGAAAAACGAATGTGGTCCTATCCCACCTTCATGCCCCTACTGTGTAAATGGGGGAAAAAAAACGAAAACGGAGGGAAAATAAAGCATCCAAAAGCAACTGAAGAGCATCCAATCGCCTTTCATCTGCTACCGTGGGTCCTAAAAAACAATCCGAATAAAAATTCGTAACTGCAAGAAGGAAGCAAGGAATCGTCATGCCCCAGCATCACCCCGCAAAAAGAAAACAAAACGCTTTTTACGAAAACAAAACAAAAAATACCCGAAATCAACTTCGTTTACACCCCTTTTTCGATAAAATGCATCGATGTACGACTCCACACCGGAAGTTTACGTACAACTCTTCTACGAAAGAGATCGAAAAAGCCACCCCTCTTTTGTAAAAACGACCAAAAAAATTTGCTTTTTAGCGAGAGATGGGGAAAAGTGAGATGGGAGATATACGAATCAGCGGGATTCAAAAAAAGGGAAAGTAAACTTGTGACAGGAAAAAAATTCACTTCGTAGTATTTTTTCCCTGCAAACTTGTTGTTTTCTATTTCCTTTTATTCATTGAGTGGATGCGCGGCACTAAATATAACGAGTGTACGCAGATGTGCAGATGCTTATGTGGGTGTATGCGAGTGATTGTCCACTCTTGGGATTTTGCAAGTTGAAGCTTAAGTGGATTTTTATCTGAGGCTGAATGGGTGCAGCGGGCTATATCAACTGACATACATACATATTCGCAACATAGAACTCTGTTATGTCCTTGATGTTATCAACTTAATTAGTAGAAGCAGCATACTTTTATACACAAGTGTTCGTTAAAGCCACTTGTTGATGCACTTTCTACAATGATTTTGACATCAAGTTAAGTGCTTGCCAGACTAAAGAAGGGCGCCGAATTATAACCAAGTTTAGCAACACATC
This sequence comes from Eristalis tenax, assembly GCA_905231855.2. Lineage (NCBI taxonomy): Eukaryota > Metazoa > Arthropoda > Insecta > Diptera > Syrphidae > Eristalis > Eristalis tenax. Next base: position 47,892,212 of record HG993125.1, read on the forward strand.
CTGAGACCGTTTGCACTAAATTTACATTGCACGACCGTATATCATAAGATTTATCTTAACTTCCAACAGCATTTCCATGCCCGGTATTATTCGTAGTCAAAATATGCAGACACCAGTCGTACCAGTTCGCTGTCAATACATGGTGTAAAAACTAACTAGTGTTTCGGTGAAATGCACATTTGCGTTGCGATTTTGGAGAGCTTTCAATGGCACAGAGTAAAGAATTATTTCAAGGAGTTCATTAATACAGATTTGCCACACCACTGCAAACGAGAAACCGGCTCAGAAAATTGCGAATAATTTGATTACTTTTATCTGGCACTGGAGGAGATATTGTGGCCGTTGCAAAGAGGAGCCCACTATTGGGTTACGCAGATAACATCGATATCGCCTCCCATTTCAATTGCGCAGTTGTAGAAGCTTTTACGGCGACTAAAAAACATGTGTAATGCTACGTTTCCACTCAACCAAAACCGCGAGCTCAAGAATGAACTTTTACCGAAACCTCGACAGGCCGTTTCCATCGAGATTGAAGTGGTTTCGCTCTCAATTTTCAAGTCACTCGCTCCCAATTTATAAGCGGCCGCCAAAAAAAAAAGTCACTTGCTCTCAATTTTTAAATGGCCGCCAGAACAGCTGTCTGTTGACAGGACATAATAGTGGGAGAACACCGGAACACAAAATGAACACCAAAATAAACTCAAAATCACGCGGGTTTCAACCTCTCATGGACGGATGAACTCTAGGAGGATTTAACTAGGTGTGTCAGAAACCGCGAGTTTTCCAGGCCCCGAAAATGTATGGCGGACCTTGGTAGGTTCGGAGAAATTTGATGGAACCTCGCGGTTTCGTCCGGTGGAAACGTAGCATAACGAAAGTATAAATCCGTTGCTCACCATCTAGTGAACATGGCGATTGACTATTCACAAATGACATCATGTTTAGGAACCAACGCAGACAAGTTCAAGCATTCATACCTCATATTGTCTAAAGAACTTGTGTTTGAACTCCTTAGGTACAATGGAAGGAAGAGTCCGCTCAGGCGTAGACCCTTCATTGATCACACTCGCCTTAATACAACCGAAAGCTTGAAAACTTGGATGGACTCAGAGGACTAAACTGAATGATGGATTATTTCTTAAAGTCGGACCAAAGGCCGTTGGTAGAACTTTTGGCAAGGAATAAAAACTGATTCAGAAACGAAGTGTGTATTAACTTTCAGATGGGAAAAATAGGCAGTTCAACGTGGACCCAACAACCACCCGTGTTGTACGTCGTCACCCACGAGTTGATGCTTGCAGTTTTATGCCGATTTGAGAAGTCTTTTCTAGACAGGAATGTTCTTTGAGCATTGGTCGAAATACGGGTAAATTATAAAGGTTGCTTAATTCAGGGGGTTGAGACTAGTGTCAACGTGGTCTGCACAATCTCGCTTATTTCAAATTGAAAACTTTTCAATTGCGTTTAAATGCTCTATAACCCAGGAAGTGCAGAAAATTCAGCAGAAAACGTTATCAGCTTGAATGTTTGGAATTTGGCGATTAGCACTGTTAAAGGATCTTGTGCCTGCTTGTAGAGGCTCAACGTAGGAGACTCATACCTCAAGACGCGTGGGCTGTTTTTACTCTCGAAAGACGCTCAATCATTTTATATCCGCCTAGTTTGACAATAGTGACCAAATCTCACCCAAGGACATTTTTACAACAAAAGCCTTTGAAGGTCAATAATTTATTTGAATAAAAGTTTGACATACGTGAGATCTCCAGGTCACTCGATCCTCCGCCACAAACTCTTACTCAGCACGAGTTATGGGCGAGTATTTGGACCTGGGCCAACTACCTCGCCCTGGGTTCGTCAAGTGTTATAGCCTGTGGGAATCGCATTCAAGGCACGCCTCGGAAGTCGTGATGATGGCGACATTCGTGCATAGCGAAGCATAGCCCTTTTTGTTCAAAGAGAGCAGCCGCTTCTTTTTCAACATCGACTTCCTCGAGCGTACAAAAAATCCCTGTAAAAAATTCCATGCTTCTGGGTCCAAGAGTTTGGTCTGCACGTTTTCCTGTCAGCAAATTCAGTGTTTTGATAAGCAGAAGTCCCTGACGCTTTGTTTGCATAATCTGACCAGTTTCGATGTCAAACTGTGTGTACTATGGCCCGCTCGGCTGTCAGAAAAAATTGTGATTGATTTTTTGCTTATATTGTGGTCTCCCAGCTCAAGTGCTACCTCGTGTATAACAGCCACTTCAGCTTGAAGTGTCACTCCGTCAGTCATCAGGGGTAAGACTATGCATTGCAATCACCTTCATCTCGAGATCGACGTCCCGGTCTATTTATTCACATCCATTGAAAAGTGCCTGAACTTAGCCAATGATACATAAAACACACTATTTGTGTTGTCACTTTGTTGTCATCAATGTCTTATCATATTCATTTGTATTTTTTGAAGGGTAGCTGACAGTTTAGGTGTGAGTTCTTGGTCAGAATACTGAGTGGTGGCTCGACTCATACGCTGGGTGTCTAGGTTCAATTCCCAGAGAGTACTCTTCCCAAGAGAATGTTTCCAAATTTCGCCGTTCCGTGTCGCCACAAAAGTTGGCAAACAATGCCACTCGAGAGTTGCACGTCTTGATCTGACTAAAATCACGTGGCATAAAACTCAGGTATCATTTTATACAGTGTATAAATTCATAACTAAAATTTATTACATTTATCCTGATAAATCATAATAAATAAATTATAAAATGCTCTTAAGATTCCTTTGCGATGTTATCCCCCCAGCAAATATCCACGGTAAAGTGGTAGCAATTTTCACAGCATATTGAGGTGGTCCACCAGCATTCCCTCTGCCGGATCATTGGCTTTTTCTCTTCACCTCACCCTACAGTCCCATGGGAGATTGGGCGCAGACTTTGTTCTACTTTATTTTTTTAAGAGTTTTTTAGCTTCTGTTTTGCGGGATATGTACTCAAAAAAATGGAAAGAGGAGTAATATTGGTTGAAGGCTATAACACAACACACAAACAGCACCAACTCCGCAGAGCCAAGCCCAATTGCTTGTGGGGTATAGGTTAAGGGTGCACTTCGAAAGAGAAAACGCGATAGAGAGACAGAGAGAGAGAGAAGGCAGGTGTTCTTTTTTTGTACCACTGTCCAGTTTTTTCACCCACCCTCATCTACTCAGTGTGCAGAGTGGCTTGCAGAAAATACAAATAAAAATGGTTTGAGTATTCGGAAATTGGTGGAGTTTGCTTGAATTATGTTCCATCTTTTGCTCGTCGTTTTGTTATGTCGATTACTTTTTTTTTAATTTGTGTCCACGTTCGTTAACTCTCCCACTACGTCCCCTTTTTGGTACCTTCTAGGTGAGTGTGTATTTGCGGAATGAGAGCATTATCATTTTTTTTTAAGCGAACAGAGCACCCGACAGGCAAACTGGTTCTCTCCGGTAGATGATCAATTCGTAGTAGGAGAGCTTAATATATGCACTTCCGTTTGGAGCTATTTTTTCTTTTTGTGGTGCTGGTGGGGGAGGTTTTTTTATTATTCATGCCGCCGTTTTTTTGTATTCACAACCTTGGTAGGCGCATAAATGATTATGTTCGGTCATCAGTCCCTGAGTCTACCAATGGGGGCGAATTTCTTATACTTTTTGGTTCAAGCCATATGGGATGGTAATTGGAAATTTGTTTGATCGTTTTGAACTATTTTTTGAAATTGAATAAGGAACAAGTGCTAACGAAGCTAAAGGCAACGAGTAGAGAAAGGGAAGACGGTGGAGACACACCTGAAAATGGTTTACCATCCCATGGATGTTAGTTATTGATTTTGTTCGTTACCGTGAGAGAATTGGTTGTGGAATAAAGTCGAAACACTTTTCACAGTTGCACATCCAAATAATATTTGACAGGCTTATGCTGAACACAGCCATAATAGTTGACTTCGCTGGAGGTGCGTGCATAACTGGTCAATGAAGAGGCCCCATCAAATTACTCAAAGGCTGGTTGATGTGAAACATCTTCGAAGGCATGGTCTGCTATAGAATACCAAAAACGAAGGATCACATAAGAGGAATCGGATTGTTGCACTGTAAGGATAGAGATGAAAGTCAACCCACCTCAATTGTGCCCACCTAGCACGTGAATCCTTAAGCTGCGTAAAAATTACCTCTACTATATATGAGACGATTTCTTCACTCATGCTCCTACACTACTCACCGATGAGGTCCGAGAGTGTGACATCTTGCAAAAATCTTTCTCCAGTGATAAGCTTTCGAAACATAAATAAGTACATATTTCGGCGAGGTGTCACGTCAGTTTCAATACAAACGCCGGTGTATGAATAAAATTAAGGGTGAAAAGTCACTCACGCATTAAAGCCAAGAATAAGAGAATCTGAAATAGAGCAATCATTTGAGGGCGATTTAAAATTGCAAACATTGGAATGGTAGTTACAGAATGTCCGACACGTCATGTCCATCTCATGTATCAATAACAGCAGGTTCATATACATAGACGGGTACAATAATTCTTCATTAGCCATTTGATTATGGCTTGCTTTGCAACCCCAATGCTCCATCCAAATGCCCATTTCTACAATGCACGCGAATAATTCCTTTAATTTATTCACTTGACATGCACCATTCTATGTCCTAATGAGTCTTTTGGCTGATGAAACCCTTTATCATGCGACCTGTCAAAAAATTAACGAAAACAAAAAACGCGAATCTTCCCCCTGTTATAAAACTCATTTACCGAATTTATTACAACGAGTGCAAGCACATCCTTTCAGACAGATATTTCTATATAATACATACGTATGTTTGGTGCAAAAAAAGGATAAGTAATAAACGTGCTTCGATGTATTTTTGGTCTGTCAATGCTTTAGTAAGCATTGTGGGACCATTGTTTCCCTTAATTAATGTTTAATCAGTAGGGCTAACGCAACGAGGGTAAGAGATCCATTTAACCATCACGAAACTTTTCCAACCGGCAAAATTGTTCTGGACACAACAGGAAAAGAAAGAAAGTAAAAAAAACCGTCAAAAACATTTTCTTCTTCTTTTTTGGTTAAATCAAAAGTGTACAGTCTCTGCTCTGGCTGTCCATCGCCATGAATAGCCAAAAAATATATTGCCGAACGAACGTTTGCGTATTCCTTCGTGGTATTTCTTTTTCGCGGTTCCTCCACAAAAATGATAGCTTCGGTCTATGTAACACCATCACCAGCCCCCTTGGGGTGCGATGGAGAACATATGAGGCCTGCTGAATTCGAAGTTCCCGTTTTGACCAAACATACAATGTGTCTCATATAACACGAAAATTCTTCAGCACAAAATGAAAAAAAAAAAATAAAAAAAAAAATTAAAAATAAGCCAGCAACAAAAGCTCCCCAAAAACAACCTCAAAAATTGCACCCTCAAAAAAATCACAAAACAACATCACTTCAAACATCGTGCAATGAGACTACATACAAATGTACATAAGTACATTCATACATACTGTGTAATCATAATATTTCGATGGAGGACAATGGTCAATTGAAGAGTTAATGGCAATCGCGCGTATTTCGGGGTACTCTGAGTGGGGCCGTTGGTGCTTATGGTTGCATGGCGGTGGTGTTGGTGTTAACGAAAAGAAAAAGAAGCGCGCAGCCAAAATCACTACTCATTCCTCGCATGCGAGGGCCAGTATGCAAAATTTATTGGTAGCTTATTTTATTTTCTTCATTTTCGCGAGTGCGACGTGTGCATTGTGTGTCCGTTTCCTCGTTTTTTTCCCCCGCTCATGCTTTGTTTTTGGTCTTTATTTTTTGTCTCTGTTTCGTATTTTAATTTTGTTAGGGGTTGGTTGTCGGTAGGCTGAATTGGATATTTGATGATGGTCATGATAGAAGTACATACCTTGCACATGTGGACTTTCTTGGTTTTTTTTGGCTACGTAATGAATTTTCCTTTGTAATTTTTTATTTATGGAGAAGTGTGCATGCATACATACCATCCACATCCACACCTTTCGCCCAAAAATCTCAGAGAGCGAGAGAAAGAGAGAGAGTGTGAGAGCGAGAGAACAGACAAAAAAATCGTTTGATGCATAAAAACAATGCGATTATGGACCTGCTGTTTCGTACGGGGTGGTGGGTATGGTGCGGCTGTAAGCTGACAAACGCTTCGCGGGGAGGCAAGACTACACTTTTTGTTTCTGATTTGAAGCATGGATGGCTTGTCTAGTCAGTATTAGGATAAAGGTGGCCAAGCCAATAAAGGAAAGAATAACGTGATTCCATGAATTATATTCGACCGTTGACTTCTTCCTTTTTGGTATCTGCATCGGATCAGAGGAGATTTAATTGTTATCGATTTGGTGCTTTGTCATCCGGAGAATTGTGTTTATTATTTATTTATTTTTTTGAGCAGACCTGCCATTTTTTCCGTTTTGTATTGGTATGAAGGTAAATTCATTATGTTTTAGGATGTATATCTATTCGTATGTTATGCTTTATTTTTTTAATGTACACATTTGAGACGTTGTGAGATCAGCGAGAGAGCGCCCGTTATCGGAGATTACAACTTTAGTATCCACGGCACCACCTCTGTACACATTAACAACGCATAAGAGGGTAATGCCAACTTATCTAACTTCGTTCGGAGGAGAAATCCAAGAGTCTATTTCTGGCGAAAGGGTTTCTTTCAATAACACGATGTTTCAATCATCTCAGTGTATTGCAAGCAGCACACGCAATTCGTGCAATTTAGAGACAAACAAAGTTAGGTAAGTTATCGTTAGATATAGCCGGAGGAAGGCGTGTGTAGAATATCAGTGTCGTCTATCGGATCCATACGAATGACGCCACTTACACTTACTTAACATAGCAAACAGGACCTTCTCTGCCTTTTTGTATGCAAGAGCCTGGTCAAACAGATCAAACAGTTCACGTTGATCTCGGCCGTACCGTAAATATTATAGACAACATACAAAACCAGAATAACTCCTAGTAATCGCCTGTTTCTCAAGAGGCAACTGGGTGATAGAACACTCGAGAGCTTCGTTTATGACTAAGCTGACTTTATTCAAGACACTGATGATTCCAGTTATCCTCTGCGGCACACAGGAGTGGACAATATTGAAAGTCGACGAAAAAGTCCTTGCTGTCTCCAAGATAAAAGGTGGGTTTTGACTATGTTTGCGTTGATGCCATCTGGAGGATTGAGGCGTTGGATCCATAGACCTATGTCGCGGGACACACTTGTCTATGGATCCAACGACTCAGTCCATTCGAGCAGATGGAAGACTTGGCTCTGGCCCAAGGCATCGTTCACATTAATGCTGAGACAACGCAGCATATCTGACGAAGGACCCCAATCAACTTAGTGTGAGCAAGTTGATGTAGCTGGTTGACAGCAGAGTTCGCGCTAGCTTGAGATGCTTGTTTATTGAACTTAAGGTCGCCCTAAACTGATGGCTCCATTCCATAAATGAGAATAAGCCGTGAACTTGTGAAACGCAAGGATCCTTGGTGCTTCATGTCATTTGTGGAAAACCAAAAAGTAAAGAAGTACGTGGAAAATGAAACGTTCTATCCATGAGGAAGCATTGTGATGTTCAAAGTATAACAGTTCAAATCTAAAATAACCGCTTGTCCTAGTTGTCGTTAGCCCTTTCAACTACCACGGCCTGACCACATACTATTTTTTCCCCTCGATGGCTGTAAAACGTACCAATCAGTCAATTTGACTTTTAAATTGAAATTCTCGCCCCTTCAAATTACCACATCACTTCTAACCGTCAAATAGACCCTATAGCTATCTAACAATTATAATCACGTGAGCTTCATCGAATCGAATTCCCCGAAGGTGTTTCGATAGTAACCCTAGTCGTGTCCTGGCACACACATCCACAGCCCCCACATATAATCACACAGACAATACGGTAGGTCATACTTCTAACTCCCCCACTTGCACAATGCTGGCGGCATAATTTGCAGTCGTGCGACGACGACCCTCGTTTCACTTTTCCCGTCCCGCTTTTCATTATTTCTGCCGTTTTTGTTTTTCTTTTTTCTTTTCTCTTTTTTGCATTCGTCCTGCTTCCTGCATATTTAAACGTCGGGGTGCGTTTATCATTTCGTATTAACTTAGAGCTTGTAATTTTCTATTCTCGGACACAGCGACGTGTAATGTAAGCGCAGCCTACTCTGCTGCCAGTCTATACCAGCTCAACCGAACACATGTGCATGTGCGATGGTGATGAAATTTACAGTAATATAATTATTATGCAGTTAATATGTGCGAAGCAAGAACCTCCACACCTTGTTATTATGCAGAAAATTAAAATTGTTCGGGCAAATAATTAGTTCCTTACTGGGTCCTGGGTGCGGGGTGAAACGTCTGAGAAGCCTTCTATTCTAACGCTTCAATGTCCTTGTTGGGGCCTTCTGCCTCCCCCATATATCGTAACTGTCTCTTTTGCTTGGCAATTCAGTAACACACTATAACGAGTGGAACATTGTACATGCATACGAGACGTGGTATGGGACCGCATGCATGCATGCATGACCATGGAGTCACATTTACTTATTTATTCGAAGAAAATTTGTCTACATACAATCTATTCGTCTTTTTATCTGTGTACTGGTGTGTCGAGGAGAGCCGCCCGGTTCTGCACATACACGAAAGCAATGCGCATAAGACGTATTAAAACAGGCAAAGCATGGATTAGCATTTCTCATTAATGCAGACTGGAAGCTTAATTGGGGACTCAAAATTTTCCAGAATATGTCGCCTGTAGTGGCCTCCCCTCATTCATGCGGAGACCTTCGGCGGGAGTACAGCTAACTAACCAGCCAACCTACCTACCCAACCAGACTACCAGCAACCCAACGACCTACCGAACCCAACCGACAACTTTTTATATAGCAATCGGGTACGGACCTGGGTATAAGATTAAGGACATGCATTTAGGAGAAGAGGGGGGTGCAGTTCGGCACTAGTGTATGTGCTCGAATCGAAGGGCACGAGGAGGAAATAAGGACCGATATGTATCTTGGTGTGATTGCAAATTGTATTTTCGGTATGTAGTCCAGCACCGGACTCCTTCACAATTAGGTTGTTTGCACTTCCTCCTACTTGGCATACAGTCCTTTCTTCGTGTTGAATATCTTCGCAATTTGTATCTGGGAGCAAGTACCTTTCCGAAGGGGGGAAAGTGAAAGGGTTGATAACCCTGCAACGAGATGACACAAACTTCGCTTGTCTACCCCCCAAGCTATCTTCAATTGGTTTCGGACTTTGCATTTTGTACGAAAACTTTATTCTTGTGGGCTAAGGAAATTTTTCGCAAGCGTTATCTTCAGCAGAGCTGTGGGGGAAGAAGGTGGAAGGTGTTGCCATGTTGAAAATGTACACTTTATATGTGCAAATGCACATGAACTTGCATGTGTTTATAGTCAACTACGATTGTGAGAATTGAAAAGGGTTAGAGATCGAATGGGACTGGTGTTGTGATATTTGTCAGGTGTCAGAAACACAAGGAATCTCTCCCATATTTAGCTTTGATGTTTCTGTTGCTTCTGAAGTTCAATTCGTCCTTTTAGACTTTCGTTTACAATAAGTGAATAGTGACGGGTGGAAATATTATGATACAGCTGTGATATGTAACTTGTAATGGGAAACACAAGGAATACCCAGCAGTGACGTGCCGTGCCGTGGTGCTTCCGGTAGGGTGTTCACTAACTGATACTTCATGAATACAATATAACTAATAGAAAGGCCTGTCAGTTTCTTTTTTTCTACGACAAAATTCATTGTCGTGGTGGTATAGCTCCAGCCAGGCTAAAAATACAGACCTGCAAAATGAGTGAGCAACGCACCAATCCATTCCGCCAACGAACCCGCGAAAATTATAATTATAATTATACCCGCACATCAGTAAGCTTTGAATGAACAAGAATTCTCAAAGCACTGCTTCTGCCTCCTAACACACGACTGAGTGTGGAATGAACGACAGTGCGCTGAATGTTGCTGAATGCCTAACCATACAGATTTGTATACGCTTTGTATTTTGTTCTCTTTATGTTTTAATTTTTTTGGTATGTAGACTAGCTTTCGTTCAATACGCTGATGTTGAAATAACAGCCAAATGTGTTCTCTTGCTGTTCGAAAGAAGCACAGAGGACCTTTGAATTACATATCTTAACTTCGTACGTGGGTTCGGTGCGCTAAATGTACGAGAACATCTTTGACTGATTGCTGTGTAGTTGCAAAATAAATACGAGTGGGAGGACTTAGGTATATTGGTAACATGCAATACGAAGCAAAATAAAGATGTTGGTAGGGTGTGCGGTGAACGTCTGCACACCTTCGAATAAACGTCACTGCCCTATCGTCATGCTAAATATAAATTAAAAAACTACGCGTTTAATTTAATAAAAAAATAAAACTTTTATTCCCCCCTATTCTCTTAGTCGTCTCATCCAAAAATATGTCACTTATACAAATTTGTATTCTCACTTTATGTGATATTTGTCACTCGCACGACGATCGTGTGCATTCCCTTAGTTAGCTTACATTTTTGTGGGTGGCGCCAAACGACGTAGGATGAATATATAGGCCTTAACCCAAATATTGTCTTGATAGAAATAATAGTTGATTGATATCTTCACGTTTAGTGTTAAAATAACAACAAACCAGCAATTTAAGAGCCAAAAAACAATTCCAATCACACCCAGAAATCCATTTTTTAAGAAAACGAAACGTTTGCATTATTCTTTTCTTAAATATAGTCAACCCAGTACGAACGAGTTCTGCACTAAAGGCATCCTGGCAAAAATTAACCACCGATTGGAAATTGATCCCACTTGAAGACACAAATCTGCAGCATGTGTTGCCAACTAGTTGAATTTTTTGGGGTTTCGAATTCGATTGGATTTTTGTCACCTCGCTTAAATTCAAGAATACAGATTTTGATATGAGGTGACAGAAAAATGCGAGGCGAGAAATTGCTTCTTCGTCTTCGAGTATGACCCGTGCCGCGTTAATGATCACGTATTTTGGTTGTCTCCTCTTTTCAGCTGTATTTGTATTGTGATGATAACGAGGTTGGGTTCGGCGAAAATGTCCTTTCTCACAGGCATAGCCATTCAATGGCTTAGTTGAGTTATGGGTCATTCCCGGTGTATAGTGACATGCGATATTCGTTGCATTTCGAAAACTTTTACATATTGTGATAATTAAGTGGTCCCATGTTGATTACATTGTAGAGACCCCGACACCACTTTTCGTTTTCAGTTTCACAGAATTTTTGACAACCTTTGTTTGAAATAGTTATTTTTGTTTTGAATATCCGTTAAATGGAACAATGCATCTAGGACGTAAGACAGCCTAGCCCAGGATCGTCAACGACTTGGTCAGACCCTCTGTGGGTCGCAGTCTTGGCAAGTACATTTTCTACCATACCTCTAAACCCTCACGACTGAGATTAAAAATCGAATACAAGAGATCAATCAAGCATTTTGTGCCAAACCCAATCGCTAGTCGTTTGAACTATGTGCATAGCGTTTTCGTACATTTCGGGATTGAATTGTATCTTGTATTTATATCTTTGAACCCACTGAGGCTTACTAGGATTTGACTGACAGAGCTCAGATATACTAAACTGCTCTCTTGAAAGCTCCAGATTGTATTTCGATATTTTATCATTTGATGTGTGTGTCGAAAATGGACTCAACTAGCACAACAGTCACAACAAGACAACAAAGACTACAATTTTCGTGTTTTGTTTTAAAAATTAACTACAGCAGACTCGGTGAGTCGACTCCTACGCACTTGAGCCTACGGTTCCAGGTTCGATTCCCAGTACGACAAAAAGTTTTTATGGCTCCACCTCTTTCGAGTCACAAAAAATGCTCAAAGAGTAAAACTGTCTGGAGAAAAGCTTCTCATACTTTCGGAGTTGGCGTAAAACTATAGGTTATCAAAAACCCTTAGTATCTGCTGCCTGTTCTAATCTTATACAAAAAAAAGACAATATTCGCAACAGCAAAAATTTGTTGTTAGCTCGTTGATGGTGGTGATAGTGCTGCTGGTAAAACAAATGGTGATGATGGTCGGTGGTAGGACTCGGGGAGAAAATTGTTGCTCAAGCTTTAGAACTGTCAAATTAAAAAAAAATGTCAAAAAAATCAGTTAACGTCATCCGTTGTCCACGGTTACGCAAGTCTACTGTACTCGCTTTGTGTTATCTTATTGTACATTTGTACACCCACATGCAAAATCTATAAAGCATGAGACATTTAGTCGTTTTACATTTTCTATAAAGCATATTGCAACCAGTTAGTTAGTTTGACACATTTGCAAAATTACTCCAAAGCTAGTCTAGCTTTTGAACGACTGAATGGCGCTTGGTTGGCTGCCCTTGGTTAGTGGGGTCCCCAAATAAAGTAAAAGCAAAGTTAATACGCTTTTACTCGGTTTTCAAGGCTGGTCCAGTAATTTGTCCAATTTTCCAGTAAAATGTCCAATCAGTGGTCTGATCAGTCTGACTGTGGGTACCACAAGGTACCAACATGGTCTAACTGTGCCGGTGAATCCACTCGCAGCCTCTCCTACTAACCTACCAACCTAGTCTATTCATCTAAATGTCTGGAACTTGTCACACATGATACAGTATTATTTTTGTGTGAGTGCATTTTTTTGGCAAGTTGCATCAAGAAGCAGTGTGTCCATTCCTACCATTGATTCCAGTGTCATGGTTGTAATTTTCATGGGTCGGTAGTTTTGAGTAACTTTCATTACATTTTACTTTGGATGTTATTTTGATCATGTTCGGTAAATGCCTTAGTCCTAAAAAGGGCAGAATTAAAGAATTTCAATGACCTGACGACCTCACGGTGACGGCAGGGGTTAGATACTACGAAAGAATTTCCGTGATAATTAAAAAAACCCAACAAACAGCCAAATCGACAGTGAAGTGAATCTACATTCAGCCTTCGAATTATAATCATTTTTATAAACTTGAGCTTAGCTGAAACTTCTGGGAACACAGAAGTTAAATTTGTTTCCCTCTTGTACAACCCATGCCGTGAAGGCAACGACCCCGCGGCCTTGATTGATGGAGGCGTTCCAATTCCCTCATGAAAGATAGCAAGTCTTTTGTAGTAGAATTTTTCAATTCCACTGAAGTTAGTTCCCATAGCCAAATTAGTACCGGACATTGCTCAGAAGTCTCATCCTCTTGGAGGCCACGCGGATAAACCTTGACTGGACACAGGTTTAATTTGCTAAGGTGATACTTTAGCCCGCGATTGGGGTACAAAACTGGGGTCATCTAGCAAGCATTACGTACGCTGGCACAAGTACAATATCCAATAAATGTATCATTTGCTTCTATATCCTTTGTCATATCCAAGAATCTCAATCAGAATGAATACAGACGACAGAGATCATCACATTCGACTTGTGTAGCTGTACTGTTTAACAGGAGTTTACAAAGGAAAGTTTGCAATCCTGATTGAATTTAAACGATGCAACAAAAAATACCACAGCATGGCGAGGGTAAAAGGGTTGATACTGTCTTATTGAAGTACAGTCAACTACTCGTGTTTAGTTCGTGCACATTCTGCGACAAGCTTCCTCGGTTTACTTGGTCGTCTGATTTCAACGTACCAGATTTTGTAGAAGTGGCCAATCTGTGGCCGGAAGTTTAGCGAGAAGCCGCGGATTTTTATTAACACCGGTGGCAACCACAGATATCATTTTAAAGATATTTGACATGCAGCATTAAAAAACGAATCAAATCAAAGACGTCCTCACGGAAAATAACACATTTTGTCTTCACATTGGTTGGTTTACACTCTGATTCTGGCAATGGCAAACATAATCGCATCACTACACAAAGTCTTTGAATTGTTCAAACTTCCTATTCTCTAGCCCCGGTTTATGTATGTACGCTTTCAAAATTCTGTACACTTTTCCATTTAGGGACGTTGATCATTGTGCCACACATCCAAAGAATGAGTATTAAAGATTGCATCGGTGTTAAAGTCCTGCATTGCAACACTTAACACCGTTCGTGTATATCGCAACTGGTAACACCAGTAGATTCTTTGTGTATAATATTCAAAAATGCCTCCGGACATTGTTCACTTTCGATCACTCCTAAGCTGATTCTCTTTTCAATGTTTGCATTGCATGCCTGCGTTTCCTCATGCCTCGCCTACAGTTACCGCAAATCAGTTTTACCAACATCACTGCTTGTGTGCCTGTGTTAAAGTCTTCGTTTGTTTGTTCATCTTTGCCTATCCACGAAATTTCTGGAATGATTCCTATAAGGTGTAATGAAACCTTCGGATAACCTATAAAATATTCCCAGATTCTACCATTCACACCCAAGTCCTCCTTCTTTATTCAACCATACAAACATACCCAGCCTCGCACAACACCCTTCTGAAATGCAACATTAATTTGTCTATACGGTCCAATGTTGTTATATCCATCTGCCATACTAAGCCTCCCCCACCCCATAAAAACCCATTCTCCTCGGATTGCAGCACCCCTCACCCAGTTAGTCTCATTTTGAAAGTTTTAAGGCGGTTAGTTGATGCTACGAACTGAATGAGATTTTCGGAATGAAGCCTGGACGTAAGAGTAGTCGTGGTCGTAGTCATAGTTGTAGCCGAAGGTCCGAGATGTTGGAAATTATCTGAGTGGAGGAATGATGCTAAGAGTACACAGACACTGTGTGTAAAACTCTGCAAAAGCGTCGCTGTGTACGACATTTTCATTTTACTCAGGTGGTGGTGTTGGTGGTGGTGGTGATAGTGCTGCTGGTAAAACAAATGGTGATGGTGGTCTAATGTGGCATGCGAGGGTGGTAGGACAGAAGAGGTTGGTTACAGTAAGTTACCACCGAAAATTGCATCAAGCATTCACTTTTGTGCAAGAACGGATCTGTGCCAATATCTCCTTTGGATATTTTGTGGGTGGATATGTAGGCACTGGGTGATGGGTGCAATGGACAACGGGTGGATGCTGAATGTCGGAGAAATTATATCGAAAGGAAGGGGATGCAAGGATGAGAGCATCCACTTCTATGTCGTCCAACGTTTGAGTGTTGTTATGCATAAATTAGAATTAATGCAGACGTCCGAATCGCAAATTCAAGTAAATTAAATTGCATATTATGTCTGTTCCATTGTGTGGACTCTTAAGGATACGAAAACTCGTCCTTCTCCATCCACCGTTGTGCCGCCAAGGCCCGCCGGGGGAAAATCCTCTCCGACATTTGCAGTCTCTTCCTCTGTAATATAAGTGCATTGGAGATTAAGAGCGTTCTTCCTCCTCACTGGAAAGGGTACAGTACTGAGTTCGGGGGATGTATCTAGCTTCTGAGTATGTGTGGGGTGGAGTGCGTGTTATTATGCGTGAGGGTCCAAACGAATATATACATACATACGCTTGCAAAATAAATGTTCATTATTCCGTATGTGTGTGCAGGATATTCCTGAATCTATGTACAGGACAACTTATAATAAATGAGATGCAGCTTACGTACGGACACTGCTAGGCGAGGGACATTTCATTTTACTAATCACTAAAATTAAATTCGAAATTATAACTCTGTATAGTTGGTGTGTGTGTGTATGTGTGTGTGTGTTGGCATTTTGAAATAAGGGATGATATATAACAAGAACTGTTACATGCTACTGGACTGAAGGATGGTGTGCTGTGGATGGATGAAAATTATAATTTCACCAGCAACTGTCACTGTAATTAGATGCAGTAACAGCTAAGACTGTAGCAATGTTAACACGTTTTCGACCCACACAGTCTTGGGACGATATGCATATAGGAACGATGTATAAACGTGCAATAGTAATTTTGCTTCTGAGTCAGAAAGGATCTTTGGACATGGTGTGTGTCAGTGTCGATTAAACAGGAAACTGGAGGAATCACGATGATTTTCAGTGTTGTATGCAAATTTGCTTTAACTAAAGAACTGGAATGGTTGCCTGCTGGTTTCATGTTTCCGGGAAAAAAGTGCATAAAGACACAACCCTGCTTACTGGGTGGTAGTACACACAATGTGAGTTTAATCAGGTAATTTCAAAGGGTAGTTTTAGGCGGTTTAACGCTTATAATGGAAAGAGTCACTCCCTGATTATTCGGATTATTTTGACTTAACCTATGAATTGTCATTTTTGAACAAAATTCAAAGCATTTTTTTTCAATCAATTTCAATTTTTTGTGATGTTTTTTTAGTTATTCGAATTCGCCTTTCCGACATTACAAAAAATATTAATTTTCTGGGAAGTAGCTAATCACAATTGGTGGACCACATGGAAGTAGACCGGAGCATAGCTTCTACAGCAACCGCTAGTGTTGAGCGAGCGTGCTTTTGTTCCCTCGATAGTGGAGGCGACCACCAATTTTTGTTTGTGCCTACACCGAACGCATTTAAGCATTGTCGGTTATAAAAGGATTAAGTTACATCATTAAATATTAAATAAGCAATAAAACGGACCCTGGAACCTGCTGTACAGCAAACCTTGTTTTCCAGACACAATAACCACAAATCATTTTTCAAAATTGTCCGGGTTGATCCAAAGCACCGGTCAGCAGGTAATAACGCGTGGTTGACAGTTCTAAAGATGTCCTGTTCATCGCAATGAACACACTGGCTTGAAGAACCCGAGATAAACACCAGCCATTGAAGGACAAAAAAAAAAAAAACCAATAAACCGACAATAATAATAAATATTAAATTAAACACAGTTTAGTTTGTAAGTCTAGTTGTAAACTCAATTGTAGAAAATAATTCTGTTCAAATAAATTTTTAAATCGTTAAATATTGCTCATTGCGGGGATTTTTATGTCAATAGAAATTTAGATTCGGCAACAACAGTTAATGTAAATTTTATGTAACTGTTAATAATGTTATTTTTAAGTTCTTTTCCAAACTTTTTTTCCAAAATTTTCCCGGTTATTCTAGCTTTTGCAACCTCACATATTTTTCTAATTTTCACTTTTTTATCGAAGAAATTTAAATTGCGATTAATGCTTAAGAGGCACAGCTATCGAATGTCAAAAACTAACCCTGACTGACGTCACAAAACACAAAGATGGCGGTTTTGACAAGCTGTCAAGCACACCTTATCATCCTTCCACCAAGAGAGGTCTCCAGTTGTTAATCGACGATTTTTGAGCAAGAAATCATAGACCTCCTTGGCGTGTTGTTCATTAGATAGATGATGGTGATCGGCGTCGCAGGCAATCTTTGTATTAAGCTCTATCTCTGCCGTCTCTCTTTTTGTTCTTTCGCTTCTATGTTTTTGTGGCATCTGTAGCTTACTCACCGAATGTCATCTGCAACATTCTCAACGATTCTGTAGAATAAAGGGTTTCATTTTTGTTGTTTACAAGACAAGTGCATGTGTGTTTTTTTGATTTTGACGGAAATTTGATGAACATGTGTCAGCCGGTTGACTCCATTACGTCGCAATGAGATAAGTGCTACACTGGCCTAAGTGGGTCTGCAATGTCCAACCAGCGTTTTTAGCTTGACTCAGGGCTATTCCGACGCATAATAAATTACAAAAATTAAGCCAGTTATGCTATTTCGAGCTCATAGGTTTAAGGGATTTCAAACAAATTAACATACTTTTTAAATTAAATGGGATTTTTTATTAGATTGTGCCTTGAAACATCTTGCTGCGTTATTCCAATTCAGTTTGGAGCCATACTTCTGCTTCTAATTGATTCCTCAATTATTCATCAAGATGACCGAGAACCAACGCCACCACTGCACTGTGGCGAAAAACAATTGATTTGCATTTGCAAAAGAATCAAATTACAAAGAATTATCAGTCCACTCGTCCAATCAACGACTCTTGTCCTTCAGTCTCCGTGTAGGACGTGGTGTGTTCTTTTGTTTTCCTTTGACTCCCGTTGCATTTTTAATGAATTTCTTACTAAACGCAGATAAATGTAATTATGCGCATTTAGTTGGAAAAAGAAAGGATTCCCTGTCTGTGTGCCTAGTAGCCGGATTAAAAGGTGGAGCACACAAAAAAAAATAAAAACGCTTCATTTCGATAAAAAAGAAAGTCCCTATATTTATGCATCTAGATACTACAGCTGCTTACAACTACAATATAATCCCGCCTTAACGGATCGCAGGCAACGAATTAATAACGCGAAATGCATCCACCAACCACAAATCGATTGGTTCTCTCTTTTCTTACTTGTCTGGTCAAGAGGCAAACGAAGCAGAAATATACCAAAATCGGGATGTGGCCATGGCCACATCAGCGAATAAACAAAAGTTTTTCAGTTATCAAATGAAATACAAGTAAATACGAGTACACACCAGTCGACAGCCAAAGGCGCAGAGTGAAGCCGGGGGCGACAAAAGGAAAAGAGTTCTGTGCACATTTACATTTTATGCAAAATATCTTTCAGCTTGTTTGGCGAATTATCATGATCCCAATTACTGGGAATACATCCCCACCGCATGTTTGACCCCAGCTCACTCGGAATTCTGTTGAGATATTAATTCCTGGGTCGTCCGCAGTTGGTGGACCGATGCTGGGGGTGTTGATAATTCGGATTCTTCAGAGGAAAGGGACAGTGTGCAAGATAAATGTTCATAGCTACATGAAAATAGACAGAAAGACACGCATCATCTAGTTCTGTGAAGTGAAATAATAATTTGGTGTCTTCTGACCGAAACGTAAAAGGTTTGTCTGGTTTGAGATTTACGCTTAACCTTTTAATGTATGTTCTGGCGGCTGGCTGTAGAGGAAAGGAACTTAAGGAATAGGCCAGTTCAATGTATGATACAAGTACGAAACATATTGACTTTCTGTTTCTACGAAATAATACGGAGTACCATGTACTTATGCTAAAATTTTGCTTAGAAAGACCAAAACGAAGCGCCCCAACAGCGATTCAATCCTTGGAACGCAGTTGGAGGGTCAAGACAGGTATGAATGCTGCGACTTGAGCTCACTTAATGCCTACTTCACAATTGAATCACCAGTTGGAAGAAGGGAACAAATCCATTTGACCTTATGCTACGTTCCTACCGAACGAAACCGCGTGGTTCCATTCATTTTCTCCGCCGTTTTCAGGGTCGGGAAACGTAGAGTCTTCTAAAACCTAGTTGTAGCCCCGTTGAGTTCATTCGTTCATGAGAGGTTGTCAAAGCGAACAAGCCTATAGCGTGAATTTCAGTTATTTTGGATTTTGGTTTTCATTTTATCATTTTATCTGTTTTTATTTTCTGATGTAAGAAAATTAGTTCTTTGTTTTTCTATGTTCTGGCGGCCATTTCCAGATTGAGAGCGAGTGACATTTTTTTTGGCAGGCACTTATAAATTAAGAGTGACTTGAAAATTGAGAGCGAAATCACTTCAAGCTCGGTAGGAATGGCCTGTTGAGGGTTCATTAAAAGTCCATTTGGACCTCGCGATTTCGCTTCGGTGGACACGTGGCATTACTTTTGAACAACTGAACAGCTTCCTTACCTTCTTCATACTAATGCCTTTTTGCAATCACAAATACTTCTGTTTTGAAAATGGTTTTTATTTCTTTCGTCGACCTAACAGAGACGCAACTGTACTGTATGCAGACGTCATTTGCATCGAAATGTCGATTTTGGAAATTTTTAAGATATGCTATGTTTGCACCGAACGAAACCGCGAGGTTCCATCAATTTTCTCCGAACCTACCAGGTTTCGCCGTACATTTTCGGGGTCTGGAAACCTAGCGGTTTCTGATAAAACTCGTGAAATCCTCCTGGAGTTCACCCGTTAGTGAGAGGTTGTGAAAACGGAAAAGCCTGCATCGTGATTTTCAGTATATTTTGGTGTTAATTTTCTCATTTTGTCTCTTTCTATTTTCTGGTGGCCCACCTTTATTATGTCCTGTCAACAGACATCTGTTCTGGCGGCCATTTAAAAATTGAGAGCGAATGACATTTTTTTTGGCGGGCCCTTATAAATTGGGAGCGAGTGACTTGAAAATTGAGAGCGAAACCACTTTAAGCTCGGTGGAATCGGCCTATTGAGGTTTCAGTGAAAGTTCATCCGGACTTCGCGGTTTCGGTTTAGTGGAAACGTAGCATTATTCCCTTGTTCAGAGTGGTGAATCAATAGACATAACATTATATTTATGGAAGGTACAGAAGTGCTACCAGATTCTAGGAATCGCAAGATGATGTTGTACAAGTCCTCTCTTCTGTTATCGTTTCAGGTACATACACATCAAAAATATCATCGCATACTTTCATTTATGCATCTGAGTTGTGCATATCTTTGAACTAATATAAAGCTCAGACAAATGATTTGTATATCCATGAAATTGAATTTATTTGACATATGTACATTTCTATGGTATTAATGTCTGAATATGATTGTGGGCAAGTACCCGCATCGGCTGGTGCGTACATGGCTTAATCTTTAGCTCCTATTTTCAAATACATGTTCCTCGGTATGTACATCCGGCGGTATCTTCTAGTCACGCGTCGAACTTTCCTCAGTGCCAAGTACATGTGTTGCGCAAGGAAGTTAGTGATCATGTCGCTGCACTGCTAACCGTTGACTGTAATGTAGGGTTGCTTGTTGTACATCGATACATCGAAAACATCGATATTTGCTATTAAATGTATCGAATCAATCCAATACATTGGATAACGATGTATTTTGCTGCGCAGATCGTCTGTGTTGTGTGTATTCAAGTCGCATGCTGGCAGAAACTCTCTGCGTGAATTATATTTTTTTAATTTTGTATTAAAACATTCATATTTTAAACATGAATAATAGCACGAATAGACAATTTGGACAGATTGTCTGCATCGTGTGTGGCGAAGGGATTTTTGCACTGACTTAAGGTTTGCATCGACGTGTCTGCGAGTGTATGCGCCCTATTAGCGACAACGTTGCCGATGTGGCACGATCGTCCCATTATGACACATTCTCATTAAACTGTCACTGTGACGTTAACATTCAAAATGGCACTCTCGTGAACATTTTAAAAATTAACGTGTTTACATCAACTTTCCGAAAGAGTTGAACGCTCGTTAAGTTTTAATAAATATATGTTCACACTTTAATTTTCTTAACCTCTCTGGAGCTTGGCCCGATGGTACAGACCTACTAACAAAATAGTAGGTCCAGATACGCCTCACTTATACGCTACCTCCATACTACACTTCATTTTGAATTCAAAAAAGGTGGTAAAAGGACGCATATTCGCTGAGTAAGGCCCAGTCTTCTAATGGATTCTGACTCATTGAGTGCTGACATATTTTCTTAACCCTCCGTCGGACACCCAGGTCTGGTCAGGCACATTTCATTTTAAGCGTTATTTACCATTATAATTCTACCAATTTATGGAAAACCCCATTCTAAAGAATTCCTAGAAGTGAACAAATAAAAAAATTAAAAGAGAAAAAAAAAAAAACACCTTCAGGCCGGTGCCTGACTGGATAATATTAATTTCGTCATCATAAGCGAAACAAATCGGTATGCAAGCTATGCGGCACAAAATTGGAGAGAACAAAATCCGGAATTCAGACCAAAAATGTAGACTGAGCACTGAATTTGATGCATTTGTTGGAATATTTTGGTCGTTGGGGCATCACACAATAATATGCAAAAATCGTCGGTGTTGTAAGAAAACCAAAAAAGTGGTTTGAAACTGGCACATAGGTCCATACAAACGCTTTTAAATTGAATTGGCCGCCATCCAGTCGCCAATTCATGAACTGAAGGAAAACTCAAGTCATTGTTTCGCCATCCCTGGTCCTCAAGGGTAAGTGCAATTTGTGGTATAAGAATAGGTTTTGAGAGTTCTCACATATGTAAGAATTTTCACAGATTTCTAGTATTGACATCTGATGACAATCGCCTTTTGTAAATTGTTTTCTGACATTTTGACAAGTTAATTAAAATAGCCAAAATCATATTACTGGTATATTTCAGTCTGGGGCCCATGGAGAAATGAGACTCTTTGGTGACAGTGCTGGTGCTGTGAAATATATTTTCCGGCAACGCTGCTCATGTCTACTTTGTTAATGTGGTAAATTGTTTCCAAGAAGAGGAAAGAAAATTCTCCAAGACTGAGTCAAGATGTACTTCTTCTCATTTTAGTTGAAGGCTGCGTCTGCCTTGCGCCGCCTTTGCCAAGTAGATTTTTTACTCTCGGTTTTTACAAATTTCGTTTAGTGATCCCAACCCAGGTCTACTAAGGATATCTTTCAATCTCGAAGATTGAGATCGCAATTGTCAATTTGTTCTGTTCCCCAAACTTATATCCAACATTGACAAGTGTATCGTACTTCCCTTTCCTGCAACATTGTAAAGTCGGTGACGAATGACACATAATAATAATATGGGTGGCGCTAAAGTCCGTAGAGGGCCAGGGAAAAGCTTCTCAGCATTCACTCGTGTAGTGCGTGCTATTGTTCATTCACAAGTGAAAGGGTCTTACAGTTTTTGCCGACTCCGAACGGCCAAGTGTGAGATGCCTTTTCTAGACAGTTATGACAGTGACTCGACAGAGGTGGAGCCGTGAAAATAATTTGTATCGTACCTAGACAGCGTAGTCGACGCAACAACCCACAAAGCCAGAGCCATCCGCTGGTCCGCTGCACTTATATAGTGTGCATTTGCTTTAGTAGACCACTTGCACAAAAACAAAAGCGAGTTACCATGCGGAGACAACAGAACATACAGCCGGCCTCTGCACTGTACTAGGAAACCAATGACAAACTCTCAAATCTATGTCTAAAGCTCAGTCCACTTCAAATTTTAAATTGCCATTAATTCCTCGAACCTTCCATCGGGGTCAATTGAGGCTTCAATTTACGCCAGCCTACTTAAGAATCGCGCATGCACATCAATTATATTTAAGCGTCCACAACGCACCCACTTTCATCAAAACAATGTGTTCATTGACATCGCACATACTTCTCGAACGCAAAATCTCGTGTCTAATCACCAGAAATGAATGTAAAGGTGACACAGTCTAGCACACCAGCACCCATGACTTGTGATAAATCAGGATAAGTAGAAGCAATTAAAGAATATTGATGCCGTTTCCCCTCTGCCCAGGCGACGATCAGAGAGGACATCAACCAAACCTGAAAATTGGCTTTAATCCAGTTCCAAAGACTGCAGTGCTTACCACAGCATCGCATTTTTCTTGCGCCCCGCGCCATTCGGTGTAGGAGACCCATTATTGCTTCGATTCACTTAATTCTCCTTCCTTCACTCCTTCCTCGTTGGGAAATAATTTCATATTAAAATCCGCTTTTTACCTCTATCCTCTATTGGGCTAATTTATCTCAAAGCACAAGCCATCGGGTCGAGACGATGTGGAGAAGTAAATTGCAATATTCTCCTCATTCCAGACGATACATAGTTCATTTGTAACCATGAATTATGCCTAGTTCCCTCGTAGTCACGAGATACACGTACGATTTTGATGCTGGAACTAAATACTTAACACTTTGGCCACGGCCTCACACAATTAAGTGGCGACAACATATGAGGATCGTCTCACTCACTAGCATTACTAGCATCAGCACC
This sequence comes from Eristalis tenax, assembly GCA_905231855.2. Classification (NCBI taxonomy): domain Eukaryota; kingdom Metazoa; phylum Arthropoda; class Insecta; order Diptera; family Syrphidae; genus Eristalis; species Eristalis tenax. Next base: position 47,915,795 of record HG993125.1, read on the forward strand.
TTAGCCCGTAACCGAATGCAATTGAAAATACCCTCGAATCCATTCGCATCCATATCCATTCACTTGAACTGAGAAGAATATCATTTTAGTTTATCTTGTGTGTGCCCGCACCGTGGTGAGCGCTGGTAATCTTTATGGTCTCCTCCTTCGTGAATATTGTCCTGCCTCGAGGGTTTCTCGAATCTCAAGAGTTGATATCCCCTTATCCTCTCCCGTCCTGCTTGAAATCTTATTAAATTTACATATTAATCAAAGGATTTTAATTACCCTCTGGTATATAGACACATGTATTCGTGTATATAGGTTGCTACTTTGGCATTATAATCAGGGTAACTTGTCTGTTTGCTCTGTACCTCGGCTAGTAAATTGAGATTCGATAGACGGTACCAGCATTTATCTGGTAGCGGGACTCTTGTGAGTTCTTCTTGGAAAATTCTCCATCGGACTGCCACACGGACAGACGACCGCGATGCACGGTGGGCGTACGGGGGGGTGAGATGTGCCAAGAGTGCTGAACGCGAAAGCCAACGGTGATACGGATGTGTTTTAAATGAGTTCGCTGTATCGCTACAGGGTGTTTCAGTTCGTTGCGTTGGTGTTGGAGAGTTGACGTCGTTGGTGTCGTTATTACTGTGATGCATATGGTACGGTTGTGGGGTAATATAAGTGACAGCTAATTGCATAGCTTTATGGCTGACATCCAGCATACCCTTGATTAGTTATTTACACCTAAACCTAACTAGTTCTATAAATCGCGGAACGAGTATGGGACTTCGTTTCGGTTTTAAGGACCAAGTGTTTATCCTCGAATGCAGAGGTACTATCGGCAAAGCTAGCTTGTTCTTATTTTTGCTGAATTCAGTTTAATTCATCATTCCGTCGAAGAATGAATTTTAGATGCAACACAGCAGAATTTAGAAAGAAGAAGGCGTGTCCAACCCCCATCCACATAAAAAAAAAGTCGATCCTGCTAGGACTCAGTGTTATGGAATCAAGAAGTCCCGAAGTGATGATGATGATGGTTTTAGAGCTTTTCAGGGCTAGTGGCTTTCGGCCCGGCAAATCGACTATTTACCAAATATTCACATGAAGGCAAATCATGAAGGAGGCCAGCAAGTTTTGATATTTTTATCAATTTTATAGCCGCATACGACAGCATCCATCGCAGGATACTATTAGAAAAGGTAAGGCGTAATTCCAGATAATTGAGAAATTCTCAGAATGGGAAAATTTATCCGGTTGTATAGCCACGTTAACACGTGCGACATACCACCATGCAGTTCGGCTCAAGGACTTGCCAGTCGTTTAAAACCTGCAGCGGATATTGGCAAGTAGTTTTTGTTTGTCGTGTCATTTCTTCAATTTGCAGTAAATAGCTGTAAACAAGGAAGACGCTATCTCGCACAAGTCGGTTCAACTTTTGGCTTAAACATATGAGGTCGACAATGTCGCGCGTTCCCATCTTGCCGCAGATAGTGGAAACACTCACGACGAGAACGGGCGAAACGAGCAGTTCTCAAGACCAATGAGGACCCAACAAAATACATTTATGCCATTGACCAAGAAACTTTCCGTCAAACACCACCTGGAACAAAATATCATGGTTGACAGCAACAAGCTACAATTTAGAGGTTCTACAGCATTTGGTTGAATCAACTAGGATCTCTCTGCTCCTGACTCAAAGGACCAAATGGTCTCGAAAAATTCATATTTGTCAAGGCGTGATATATGTAGACGAAAGCTAGACTACAACCAAAACAACTCAGCTAACTCTTGCAACCTTCGAATGAAAAATGTGACGTCGAATATATGAAGAACGGTAAATGGAGGAGAAGACACAACCGAGCTATAAGCTGTACCAAGATTTGAATGTAGTACGGAAGGCGGAAAACACGCGATTGCGCTGACTTTGCCAAATCAAGGACACCAATGTTTCAGCTAAGAGTATCTTCGAATACGAGTCCTACTGTCAGCGATGGGATCGTAATGTGGTTGCCGGTACATGACATCCAGTGTTGTTATAGTAATAATATTTTAATAACTTTATAGGTATTGTTACAATTACTGATTGAACTACTGGCGACATGTTGTGCCATCAATGCGTCGTAAGTTTGAAATTAACGACGCGCATTCAATTCTATAGTCGACACGGTTTAGTCTATGGCGCACAAGGCAGCTGACATTGACATCTCCAAGAAATTTAACTCCAATTAACAAAATTAGGAGACAGTAATCTCATCGGAGCTTCGATTTGACCATTCACGTGAATTTGTATTACACGTGAAATTTTATTGCACGTATACTGTTTCACCTTTTCAGCCCAAAAACATAACTAATTAGAAGGATGTACGAGTGCCCATGTATGCCCTGTATATGTCTACGATGTACAATTTGTATTTGGACGCAAGAGGTCCAGTGTCCAGTGTAAATAGTGCCGTGTAACACGAATTCACGTGTTGCTCTCTCATATGGGGACACCAACGTTAACACGAAATTTGCCTGATCATGAGAAGTGTCCGTTAGGAGAGTACACTGTATACGTAAATTCGTATGAAACTTACGATTTAGTAACCGCATTATCTACCACGCCACCTACATAACTAAAATACTCTAATAATGCAATCGCTATTACTGAGCTTGCTTTGAAACGGAATCAACTCAAATAAGTCTAATGGTAAATGAGGGCACAACAAAGTATTTTCTATATTCGACACAAAATTTGATTGGACACCATCAAATTGGTAAGGAAAAACTATTGAAAATCACTGTTTCGTACTTCCCTGCTGTAGGAAGGCTTTTTCACTAAAATCATTAAGTTTATCTGAAACTATGATTGCCAAACTTTTGAACTGATTGACCGATTTAGATAAAATTTGAGAGATTAACTAATCCCTTAATGGGTTACATCGTTGACTTCAATTCGTACAATAAGTACATATCGCACGTAGGTACATGAAATTCTCTTTTTTGTGAATTTCTTGATATCCCTCACCACTCTGTGTGCAAATTGGTTTTGTCACTCCAGCCCAATAAAATTAAATCACAGACCTGCTGTTATGTGTAACACAGACCTGCTGCTATGTGTAATTGTTGTTGTTCTGCCACACTAGAGATGAAATTGTGTGGAAGTCACCTCTTTTTTTGTTTTGTTATTATTTTGATTTGAAATCGAAGCAACCCTTGCTCAAACTAAGAGGCATCGCTGGAGGCAGACCCCTTTCCCTAATAGTGTCGATTTTCGTAACATATGGATCAGAAATGAAGTACTACAGAGATGGCCAGCTTCACAGCTGATTGTCCCCTAGCCCATCGCCGAATTTGAGAGCCTTTTTGACAGTTATTCATAAATTGTTGACGGTTATTCACGATGTGAATGTGAATGCCGTTCTCTGATTGGTCAAGTTGGTTTGAGAACACGATATACAAAATGGTTGTCAAAGGGGACAGAGAGGTGGAATTTGGCTGTCCCTATTATTCGTCATTTATGATATATGCACATTTACTGCCAAGCGCGAGTACAGAAGTTCACTTCAAGAAGCCTCTGCATGACAAAACCTACTACCCTCATGTGGCACAAGATTTCTTCGCGTTTCATAAGCCCCTCATGGTACAGCATTTACCTTAGATCAATATCAATATCGTGCCCAAATCAAAATTTCCACACTCAAATCAAGTTTAATTTCAATCAACATAATTACAATGCGTGTCAGGTCGGTGCCCAACTAACTAACACCAGCGGCGCGTCGTCGTCGTGCCGTTGACATTGCGAACGATTAACTCCTAATGGATTACGTCTCTAGTGGTAACTTTCAAAGTTGAATTAATTCCTGCTCAAGAACAATGCCTGCGTGTAAATTTCGTATTTCGATGACGAGCTGCCAACAAAAATAAACATTGTACTCGCAAGGTACTTTGCCACAGATCATACTTGTGCCACAAAACAATTTATTAACCATATACATAATTCTCAGAGGAAATCGTATCCATGTATGCGCACGTAAGTATCTACAAGTATCTTGTACGAGCAAGAAGTGTTTTGTTGAGAACGCAAACGAATTGGATCCAAAATGCAAATTTTTCTGCATTCACAACTGAATCACAGTCGTCTCCATAAATAATGCGACATCATTATCTTAAGACCAACTTCTTTCGTATTTTCATTCTGTTGATGTTGTTGTTGTTGCGTTTGCTGGTTATTCTCTTATCCGCATTCATCGTTTGTTTCTTTATCGTGTAGAGTGATTTAGATCACAAATCGTTATCGTCCACGATGCAGATACCTTCAATCCATCCATCTGCCTGCTGATGTATGCATATAGTCTATTCATGTTGCGATGCGTGCGTGTGAGTGGGACTTTGCATTGATTATTAATCAGTTTAGATACACGTACCAGCGAAAGGAGGTTTCATTTCATGATTTCATAACAACAAGCGAATCCAGATCAGTCAACACACACACACACAAAAAAACACACGGCTTTGCATAACCCCTTGTATCTGATCACCACTCCAAGGAGGACATACATTGTTTTAATGAACATACCCTAGTGTGGAGACCCTTTTCGTTTTGCATCCCCGATTACTTCTACATCTCCTCATGCACTACTTCGATCCATTAAACGAATAATAAATCTAATGAAAGTCGCGGAGTCATATGGATGAGCTCTTAGTACGTCAGACTGGGGGCCCCCAGTGCGGGATAATCCTCGTAAGAGAATATCATTAGCATATATGTTTACGTTAATTCGTGGGCATTGGTTTCTTATTGGGTTGAATAGATGAACGCGTTCGGGAGGCTCCTTTTTGACGGATCTCGTGGTCGTAAGTAATTTTGTATTCAAAAATTTCGAATTGACAACCATGACGACGACGACGACAACGACGACAGGCATCATTTGACGTTGTGCCATCGCCTTTCTGAACATTGAATCAACCTTATCATCATCATTCATCCATCCGCCATTGGTTATCTCCATTGTGTCGGCTACAGCTACGGCTACGGCTACGGTCGTACAGGAAAGGATATCGGGCAGGCTGCTGGTGCGGGAGGCTGAAGTATAGAATGCAGATACATGTTGCATATATTAAATTAATTTAAGAATCTGAAAACCACATTGGTTATGTAAATAAGAGGCAAATGTGAGAAGCGAATGATTACCGGTGAACGATTTTATTCATCTGAGGGATGATGAAAGCCCGATGAGTGTATGTAGTTGCAGGAATGACGATGGAGAAATAAGTGGGGAACTGTTCGTCTCTAATTGAATCTTCAATTAGAAATGATTCGAGTGATGGGCTTTTACTATTTTGACGTATGGAAACTAAGTGGTTTTGTTGCTTGGACGAGTAGTTGTATGAATTAATAAGTTTATACAAATTTATGTATGCAAAAGTGAATTTAACAAAGTACAGATTTTTTTTGCAACAATCGTGTTTATATAGATTTATGTACATCAAAAGAATGATCGACGTTCTTAGTTCGATCTGGGAATTAGAAGCCAATGACGGTTTATGAAAGCCAACTTGGGACTGTGTACTTTGCGTGAAGGTTCTCGGTAGCTTATACCAAACACTCCGAGATGATCCCATTTTAATACCACTTTACCAACAGTAAACCAAACGTAGAGCTTCATATTAAATGACAGGCACGTTCGGAAATCTTATAAAGAGGACTTTATTTGCACTGACACCGTCACTAAGTGAGATTCACCATCCAGCCAGGTTATCTGTGATGGAAGTTGCGTAACATCTACATCAAAGTAGAACTGTTTTGCAATTTACCGAGGTTCCTTTCCAGCTTGGCACCCCATTAGAGACAAGTTCTTATTTTACCGAGTTGAAGAATATCCTTGCTATAGACGACCTAACCTCCTGAGATTCGAATTCGAATTATTAGGGCGATGTCACTGTTCTGCCCATGCAGCTCAGTCTCCTCCAAGCCGATCAGTGCTTTTTAGATTGCTTGGATCTTCATGCGCCTTAGTCTTCAATTACCGTATCCTGCTGATAGCACATTGTGTTTTTCCAATAATGTCACTGGCCACCTTTACACGGTTAAGTTTCGTCTGATTGCGTCGCATCAACTGCGGGGCTTGTAGGCAATCCAGCGTCGCATGTGTGCAGAAATCGTATCAGCTTTCGAGTGAGCTTTCAGACTTTTTCTTTTTCGGGTATGGGAAGCATGTATCGCAAGGCGTGTATGTCGTAGAGAGAAAGTAAAATAGAAAAAATGAAATGCTACCTCATTTGATATTTTGACGACCAGACCATATAGATGAGATGAGCGCTTATACCATCATGTATCCGAAATAATCGTGCCGTGCTTTCGCTAGGTCAAATTATCTGATTTTATAGCAGACGAACTTTCAATTCTTTCTCTCTTTCCCACGAATACGATGACTTTCATTCACACATGCATTACATGCGTCCTGTGCTCAACCTTGAGAATGAAAATACAAAAATGATAGGAAAAGTGTGGAATCTCACTCGGAAGTTGTCACGATTTGTCGGGAGTCCCCGTACTTATCGTTTCGCAGTGTATGTGAAATCAGACGAAATTTGATTGTGTCCATCAGCACCAGCAGGCCTGTAGGACTGGCGATTGACTTGGCGTTTGTTGCCAAGTGGTTACGATGGACAATTTATTGTTTATAACCTAAACGTCACCTTGCAAACGGAAAAAGGACAATAACTTTCGGTTCTGCACGTGGAATGTGAGGTCCCTTAACAGACCACGTGCAGCCGATGAACTAGCGGAGGCCCTAGACTGCTATAGAGCAGACATAACCGCTATCCAGGAAGTGCGGTGGAACGGGCCGGGCAAAAAGAGGATGAGAAACTGCGACCTCTACTACGGCGACTGCTACAGAGAAGGAGGACAGCGCTTATTTGGATGTGGTTTTGTTGTTCGAGGCAGACTTAGGCAAAAAGTCTTAAGCTTTAAGTATGTAAGCGAGCGCCTCATAACAATCCGCATCAAGGCTAAGCTCGGGAACATCAGCCTGATTTGCGCCCACGCCCCGACAGAGGAGAAGGATGACAATAGCAAGGACGATTTCTATGATCTCCTAGAAAGAACATACGATCAATGCCCCAGCTATGATACCAAGATCGTTCTAGGAGATCTCAACGCACAGCTGGGCAAGGAAGAAATCTTTGCTAAAGTTATCGGAAAACACAGCCTGCACGACAACACATCCGGAAACGGACTAAGGCTGGTGGATTTCGCCTCGGGGCGTAACCTCTCTGTAATGAGCACACGGTTCCCACACCTCAACATCCATAAAGGGACCTGGCGGTCACCTGATCAATCAACCGTCAACCAGATTGATCACATTGCGATCGACGTCAGACACTCCTCCAATATTCTCGATGTCCGAACTTTCCGAGGAGCCAATATTGACTCGGATCATTTCCTTGTTGTAGCCAAGATAAGAATGAGGATATCGAGAGAAATACGGAGTCGAGACAGGACACCTCGTTTTGACGTTGGAAAGCTACAATCGCAATCGATCGTTAGGAACTTTGCCGACCGAGTCTCCCTGAAACTCTCCGAAAGTTCGACCCTGCCTACAACCACAATAGACCAGGAATGGAAACGTTGTCAAGAAGCCATCAAAGAAGCTGCCACTGATGTGCTGGGTTTTACGACACCACCAAAGAAGAACCCATGGTTTGACGACGAGTGCAGGCAGGCACATGCAGCCAAACAGGAGGCTTACAAGGCAACTCTGCATCGAACAACGAGAGCTGTTCGTGAGCTCTACGAGCAGAAGAGAAGGGAAGAGAACCGGCTTCTCAGAAGGAAAAAGAAAGAGTACGAGAAGCGCGCGGTCGAACAGATGGGGGATGTTACGGCAGGAAGGAGGTCCGAAAGTTTTACCAAAAGGTAAAACAGTTATCCGGAGGGTATAGACCTCGGACAGAAGCCTGCAGGGATGAAAATGGACAACTAGTAGTAGAATCGCAGTCGATGCTGAGAATTTGGAAAAATCACTTCTGCAGACTGTTAAACGGCGATGACGACACAAATTCCGCTGTCAGGCAGAATATTCCACTTAATTTGGACGAGGATGACCAAGAATTCCGTCCCCCCGACTTAGGCGAGGTCAAGATAGCGATATCTAGGTTAAAGTCGAACAAAGCTACTGGAGCGGACGGACTGTCCGCGGAACTGTTTAAAGCAGCTGGAGATGATCTGGTTGGGCGCATGCACCAGCTCATCTGTAAGATATGGTCGGAGGAAAACATGCCCGATGAGTGGAATCTCAGCGTCGTTTGTCCGGTCCACAAGAAAGGAGACCCTTTTGACTGCGCCAACTATCGAGGGATCAGTCTCCTTAACATATCGTACAAGATCCTCTCTGCCGTCTTGTGTGAACGCCTGAACCATTCGTCAATAACCTGATAGGTCCTTATCAGTGCGGTTTCAGGCCGGGAAAGTCCACCATAGACCAAATTTTCACACTGCGGCAGATCCTGGAAAAAACCCACGAGATGCAGATCGACACCCACCACCTATTCGTCGATTTTAAGGCCGCATATGACAGCGTACATAGAGACGAGCTATACAATGCCATGTCTAGTTTTGACATTCCAGCCAAACTCGTCAGATTATGCAGGATGACGATGGAGAACTCTCGCTGCTCCATCAAGGTCGGTAACGAACTCACCGAGACCTTCAATGTCAAAAAAGGTTTTAGACAAGGCGACACGCTGTCATGTGATTTCTTCAACATCATACTTGAGAAGATCGTGCGAAACTCAAATGTCAACACCAGAGGCACGATCTTCCAAAAGTCCGTTCAACTGCTTGCATACGCGGACGACATTGACGTGATTGGACGAACACAGCGAGCTGTCAATGAGGCTTTTGCTAGCATTGAAGCGGAAGCGGCTAAAATGGGTTTGGCAGTTAATCAGGGCAAAACAAAGTACATGCTGTCATCACGAAAGGACGCACAACATCGACGCCTCGAACAGAGCGTCATAATGGGCAGCAGAAACTTTGAGGTAGTCAAGGACTTCGTCTACCTTGGCTCTGCAGTAAACAGGGACAATAACACCAGTACCGAGATCAAGCGCAGAATTACTCTTTCCAATCGCTGTTTCTTTGGGCTCAAGAGGCAATTGAGTAACAGAGCCATCTCTCGAAACACCAAGTTGACATTATATAACACCCTAATCATCCCCGTCCTGCTCTATGGCGCAGAGACATGGACGCTATTGAAAGCGGATGAAGAAGCTCTTGGTTGTTTTGAGAGAAAAGTTCTGCGTGCGATCTTTGGTCCTGTTTGTATTGATGGCGTCTGGAGAAGGAGATTCAACCACGAACTGTACGGGCTGTACAGCGGCATGCACCTAGTTAAGCGTCTTCGGATCCAACGCTTAAGATGGCTAGGTCACGTAGAGCGGACTGACACCACAGCTCCGGCCCGAAGAGTCTTCGATTCCGAGCCTTTGGGACAACGCATAAGAGGGCGTCCTAGAACGAGATGGCGCACACAAGTGGAGAAGGACCTCAACCAACTTGGTGTGCACAACTGGAGGCAGCTGGCGAAAGATCGTGCTGGCTGGAGAGGCTTGTTGGTTGAGGCCCAGGTCCACCCCGGACTGTAGCGCCAAACAAAGAAGAAGAACCTAAACGTCAAGTTCTTTTCTGCATTTCATTTGACATTTCTCAATGACAGACTAACTCAATTTGAACCATGGAAAGATACACAATCGGGCAACGCTTTAAAGTTGTTCAGGCTTATTATGAAAATGGGCGTTCAAATCAAAATGCATAACGTGCACGTGATTTTTTCGGTCAATTTAATCGTCCAAATGTGCATACAATACTGCAAAAAATATTGCTGCTGTTCGCGAAGGCTGATGAGCCGTCCACCTCAACTCGTCATCGTGCCCAACAATTGCACCTCTCACGCTCGTCGTTGATGAACATTATGCATAAAGACTTGCATTTACACGCTTACAAGGTGCAATTGACTCAAGAACTAAAGCCTCTGGACCATTTCAAGCGTCGTCAATGGTCAGAATTGTGGCAAGAAATGGCAACAGTGGATGATCAATTTTCGAAGAAAATCTTCTTCAGTGATGAGGCACATTTTCACCTCAGTGGATTCGTCAATAAGCAGAATTGCCGCATTTGGCCGACGATAATCCAAATGTGATTGTCGAAAAACCAATGCACCCACAAAGAGTGACTGTTTGGTGCGGTTTATGGGCTGGCGGCATCATCGGTGTTCGCTATCGTGAAATGATAACGAACTTTTTATGACCCGAATTGGAAGAAATGAATGTGGACGATATGGACGATATGGACTTGCCATACAGCTAACGAAACAATGGCTCCCTTGCGACAAATTCAATTGCCGTGTTATCTCACGTGGTGGCGATGTCAATTGGCCGCCAAGATCATGTGATTTGACACCGTTGGATTTTTTTCTTTGCGGTTATTTGAAAGAAAATGTGTACGTCGATAAGCCGGCAACAATTCAAGAGCTAAAGGATGAGATAATTCGTCACATTAACGGCATAGAACCTCAATTATGCTTCAGCGTCATCGAAAATTTGGACCATCGGATGGAGGTGTGCCGCCGGGTTCGCGGCGGCCATTTCCATTCTCCAGATCCATTCTTGATGTGACATTGATGAGATCGCAGAGAGCGGCATTTAAGAGTATGCATACGCAGCTCTAAGTTTAGTCCTGTTCATGTCATGATTATAGATATTTATTTTTTTTTAATTAAAATGAAAACGACTAGAGTAATGTCATCATCAACGCAATTCTGTTTTGCCTTTTATGATTAGCTCCTTAGAAAAGGATAACACTTTCATTTCGCTTAAGCTTGTACACGCAAATGATATAAGAGTCTTTACTTACATTTGCACACACATGTTAATCAATTAACTTTAACCTAAACGAAGAGGAAAAATAAAGAGCACGAGTAGGCTATTCCGAGGGCAGACTATAATCAATAGTAGTGTGATTAATTAAATAGAGTTATGGAAGTGACTTCTCCGCTAGCGCATCAGAGTTTAATGATGATGGCGTTGTTAATGCCATCAGTTATGTGTTCCTGGCAATAATTATAATTTTCTGCATTTGCAGCTGGATGGTTTTGCCATGCAAAGGTACACCCTCACAGAACCAGGTGTGGTCGTACTTTGCGTGAGTTTTCTGCTTACGTCTAAAGACATTAGTAGGAGACGATTACAATTGCAGAACTATGTTGGTAAACAATAGGAGGGTCCTTAGTGTTAACTGGATTGCATAAATGCCCTCAGTAGTTTGATGTTCATTGGACTATAAGTCATTTTTGAATATACATACCTTCAGTCGTACTTCACAATCAAGAAGTAACTTCAACATGGGTGGGAATTCTTTATGCCTGTAACGAAATCCTCCCAAACTACGTATCCTCACTTGATCTATTCTTTTAACGAAGGTCTGTATTTCGGTTACGACGTGTACCCAAACAAACGGTGATCATATCAAATTAGCTCTTGCTAAGTGGATGACTTATCTCTCGCTCAAATAGTCGCCGGTTTCCAGAGGGGATGTGATCAAGTCAGGCGTCTACGGAATTGAAGCATAACTTAAATCCGATTCAAAGAATCCTCGACTTTGAAATTGTCGAAAAGAAAAACAAAAAAGACGCTTGAACCAACTTGGTGTCAACGTGCTACGTTGATCTGTAAGCCTTGGAACAGAACAAAGTGTCCAAGCATTTTCTTAGCTGTTGATTTTATGGTTTTTTGTAACTTAGTTTTACAAGTCATGCCCTCCAGTAGGGACAAGAAGTTTTTTGAGGCTAACAGTGCAAAAGTGACGTAACCGACAAAAATCGAAATTATGCTGATCGTCACTCGAGAGCTCTGAGTGTCTCAAAAATTGTTATTTTGATGATTTTCGGGTTGTGCGGGTTACGCCACTTTCTGATAGCCTTATTTACGTGTCGTAAAACTGCCTTTTTTTTATTTTTCAGACGACAAATCAATCTGTTACTGCATCGAGCAGAAAAGAACAAACGATAACATTTCCTCATACCAAAATCGTTGGTTGATTGGCCAGAATTGGATTGCCATCAATTCAGTCAACAAGCATCCATCTACATTGACAAAACGCAAAATCTGCCAAAAATATCACAGCTGTTAGTGAAAGAGTGACCACAGACATCAACTTGCCGAAGCTTGCGTCGCCTTTTAAAGATCTGTGCCAATACGCCGCAAAAGCCTAATATACCCAGAGTCAATATAGCCTGCGCCATCGCTTAAATTAAATCTGAACCAGCCGTCAGACATCAAATTTGGACTCCCGAATGTGCCGGATGTGTGATGTCATACTTCACATATAATGCCACGAGAAATAAGACAAGAAAATCTCCGAAATCCAGCAGCTGTATTTATTTAATTTTAACATCTCCCTGACACTATTATAAAACCCTTTGGTTTAGCGTTCCAGTTTCCAAGATTGGTGCCTCACGCTTTGGGGCATCTTCCTCTAACAAGTCTCCTCTTTTCCTTTGAATTTCCCAGATCTCAGAATGTTTGTTACGCTGCTGCTGCCACTATTTTCGATGTGACCTCAAAAATCGCGTTCAAAATACCCAACTGGCCTAGTCCATAGCAAAAGCTGTCAAAATATGATTTGTTTCCTCATTTGAAAGTGTGGCGTCGTACGTTCCCGAGGTGCGATTCCCGGTACGAGAAAAATAATACACACGGCCCCACCTCTTTCGAGTCACTGACAATGCTCAAAGAGTAAACCTGTCTAGAAAAAGCTTCTAAAATTGGCCGTTAGGAGTCGGCATAAAACTGTTGGTCTCTTCTGCTCAAGAAAATACAATACACGCACAACAAGAGTTGTTGCCATAGAGGATAAGTCATGGCCCTCTACGGACCATAGCGCCACTCATATTATTATACAAGCAATCTACATATCTCCCCTTTGCTCCGCACTATGTATATCAAATTCTGTGAAAGCATCAGCATCAATTCAGCGAGTGGTTTAAATCAAATGCATTAAAATTTAGGTTGTGTTATTATTCAATTTTACAAGGAATTGTCAATGAACCTCATTAAGATACATATCGCAGATCGATAAGAGGGAAAACATGGTCAAATATTCCAAACCATGCGAGCATGTCGTTTACTTTACGTAATCGAATTTGAATTAAAATGTTTCTCAAAAGCTTCCACGGTTAAAGGTATTTCTGTTGACTACATTATTTCTAATAGAAGTAAAAAATGCGCGTTCCTTTGCATCTTGTCCACTGGAATAATTTCTACTCGCGAATATTTAAAATAATTATTTCGAAACAGACAATCCCGATCTGTTGGTATCTGGAATTTAATATCGAGCCAGGCTTTTATGGAAAAATATCCCCGGCCTCGCGACTTGATTTAATCATAAAAACAGAAATAAATGGTCACTACCAGGTACATGCAGAAAGTAACACGAAATTGTAAGTCAAAATTAACTAGCTCAATGCGTAAGTTGTGTTTATTGATGTTTGTTGAGGTTCGACAAATTCGTAGTAGAGTTGACCACGACTTAAATGTAATAATTTCTTATACAAAATTGGCAACAGTTGTTTAGTTAATTGGGAAATACCATCGTTCAATGTATGGCATTCGACAGTTGTCGTTTGTGCACAGGAAAAAATAAAAAGTTTGTACACAAAATAAATTACATTTACAACTAAGACTGAGTATGGTTTAAGTATTATTTTAATCCTTTGAGAAGATTCTCGTTAAAATGTTCGTAACGAAAAGTTTATATATTAAACGGGCCTTATTAGTACATTAGAATCTCGATAGTCTAAACCCTGAAAATGTGAACTGGAAAAATGGCGTACTTCGGCTCTACTACGGACCATTTTTTGCTTTTCGGAAATGTTAATTTTTTATTGCGTCTTTTCGTTAATCGTTTAGCAAATTTAAAGGGGCAATAGCAAACATAGAAAAGGTATTTGTTGTAAAAAAGAACGGAATCTGGAATCGGAAAGTGAAACCTTAAAAACCTCAAAAATGCCTCAAGTGGAAACTGGACTCTTTGAATGGCAGAAATCAAACAAATCATTTTGACAGTCAGTTTAAAGAATCACCTAATTTCAAAGTTTCGAAAATCCCATGGAGGGCGAATTAAAAATATGCGGAAAAAATTCTCTACAAACCATCAAGCTGTAAAGCCCTTTCTGGGAGAATTTCTACGTCATGGGAATTTATTTTGCCCCTGAACAGAGTCATAATGCCGCCGATCCAATGCTTTTTATTGGAAACTCTTGTGTTGTCCACAGCAAGACAATTGCACCAGACAGAAAAACTTGCAAGGAACGTGCGACTATTTTGGGATCAAAAAGGGCCACTGGCACACATAAATGAAAACCTCTCATAATCGGAAAGTCCAAAATACCGGGGCGTTTGCTGGGTTAATGTGCCTGTTCTGTGCAAGTCCAACAAAAAAGTGTTTATTTTTTTCATGTGCTTTAATTTTTTTTAAAATAAAAATAATAATTTTTTTTAATTCTTGTATTAAAAACTTCACATTATCGTGATTGTACTGTAATATGAGAATTGAAATTTGTTCTTTTTTGTGTTTCATTTCAAGGGCGAGCAAATTATGGAACAAAAAGTGGGCAGAACATAATCGAATGATTTTAAGAATCGGGTCTTTACCAATCGAGATATTTTCATAATCGAATAATCACTCGAGATGGGTGCATTCGAATGATTATTCTTGTGATAATCGATTAGCACAACATCACGTTTCTCAAAATCATTTGAATGAATGTCCGCTAAATACTAACTCATTCCATGTCACACTTAAATAACAGATATCAAAATACAATATCACTTCTAACTTCTAATTGTTCTGGTCGAGAAGTAATAATCAAAAACAGGAAGAGAATGAAAGACAAACGCAAAGAAGAAATAACTCAAGTATTACTCCACATCTCAAGTCTTACTAAAAAATGCGATCCGAATGATTTTGATGAGAGACATTCTCTTGTGCTAGTAGCTAGTAATCATTCATATGAGTTTGGAGTTAGTAGTCCTTCGAATCATTAATTGAGAATAGATATGTTATCGAGATGTTGCATTAATCGATTATCATCAAATTATCATTTGAATGCGCCCATCACTAGGCAGAATGTTCGTCAGATGATTTGGAAAGGGCCTTGAAGCCCATCCAATGCGGTTCTTTACCGCAACATGGAGCGTCAAGAAGCTACAAAATTCCAAAAAGAGAAACCATAACAAGAGTGGTAATTTTACAAAGCGGTGGAAATAACATTTTAGAAGTAGGTCCTCTGAACCTTGATATCCAACACATTTACAAATAGAGGGTAGTTTGGTTTTGGAACTATTGGCGGTAAAACATTACAAATAAAGGGCAGTTTGATTGACCTGCATTTTTAAGTGAACGATACATATATGCAAAGGCCTGAACAGAAGTCGTTGTTTCATTGCGAACTTTTTTTTTCAGTGTTTCATTTGAAAGACTTGTATTAATCTGAAAAGTGGCTAATAATGTGTCCTACCAAGCCAATGTACCAAAAAATCTGACAAAACCATAAAAAGCTGACTTCGATGAGTATACATGATTAAAATTATTAGAAGCATTGTGGGCCTAATGGTTTCGGAGCTAGGGGCTATAAACGGTTGTTGTTGTTGAAGACACAGTTTTCTTTTGTTGGCGACAGAACCACGAGTCGCGGACATGATTGCAAGCCTATCCGTGGATTTGTCGCCCAGCCACCTGTTGTTTTTCGTTTGTCTTATTTGCTTACATTTATGTGTAGTTTATTGGAAAAAATTTACTTGGATAATAAAACTTAAATTAATTAAAGAGTTTTTTTCTGATTATACAACTTCCGCCATTGGTAACACTTCAGATTTAATGGAACTGTCGTATAACAGTTGCTGATGACCGCTGTCGAGGAAACCTCGCGACTTGACTAGACCGCCTTGGTTCAGTTACGCTTGCAGAATATATGCCGAGTTGTGTCTTACCTCGGCCTTCTTGAGCATTCGCCGATATCCACGCACGATTTCAACTTTGGATGCACTATTTTTCGGGTACTTCTCACAACTGAAACATTCAAACTACATCGTCATTATCCAAGTCATCTGCCCATTTTAAAACTTAATTTGAATTCGTGTGATATCCACATCCTCCAATAGACGAAAGAGCCCAAAGAGCGATGAGAATACAATGCACACCCAACAAATAACCGCCCACGAACGTGAACATTAACGAAAGTCTAGTGTAAATGCAGAGGATGCTAAGCAAATAATTTTAAAATGTTTTTTTGTGTTGTCCATCCCCGTAATTATTGGCACGTTTTCATTGCTCTAAGTTGTCCTTCCTTCCTCGGTGTTCGGTAATTTCCTGATGAGAAAAAGTGTGGAAGGAAGAATTGGAAAACGGAGCGGAGGAGGCAAAATAAAGTTTGGGTATCATGACACCTGCAAAGCAGACGCAATTAACCACTTTTTTGTTCGTTTTCCGTCGATGTTAGCGATCCCTCTCTTTAATTAGTTATTTGCATCTGCATTAAGAGGTTATGGTGTATTTTAATTTTCTTTTTTTTCCGTATTACTTAAAGAGCAGGGATATGTGTACTTAAATTAAAGTGGTGATAAAGAAAAAAAGCAATACAATTGATAGAAGAGGTAAGTTTGTTTAGTTGTTGTAAGCTGTATGATTCTTTAATTTAAATACATTTAATTTTATTTAATATTTGATGAATGTATGTGCAATTTAAGCACATACTAATAAATTTGTATGTAACTTTGCCGACATTCGTCCGTATATTGTGTAGTAGCCAGGCGACGAATGGCGGGCACACTACGAGTCCATACTTGAACGAAGAAGGACGTATCGATTTGTAGCTCCCGTGTTCTTTTCTGGGTCTTCCTTTCCTAGTCTATAACTTAATTGTGCGGTTTGCTAAGAGATGGCGTAACTTGTATTATTCCATTGGAACATGCGTTGGAAAGCTACGGTCATCGTATGTCATTTCAGTATATGTCATTCATTTGAAGCGTAAACAACAATCATTTTTTTACACAAATATGTCGAACTGTGTGCCTGAAAGAGTGTTTTTACGGTGAGTTCTTCTTCATCACTTTAATATGAAGAAAACTGCTGCCGAAAGTCACCGTATTTTGGTGGAAGTTTATGGTGAACATGCGCTAGCTGAGCGAAGTTGTCAAAAGTGGTTTGCATGATTTTGGCTTGGAAGACGATGAACGTCCTGGGGAGCTAAAAAAAGCTTGAAGATGAAGAACTGGAAGCATTACTCTATGAAGATTGTTTGATTGATTGAATCTTTGGGTGTCACTCAAGCAGCCATTTCAAGATGTTTAAAAGCAGCTGGATATATTCAGAAGCAAGGAAATTGTGTTCCATGTGAACGGTTTTGCATTTCCGAAATTCTGCTGGAACGCCACAAAAGGAAGTCATTTTTGCATCGGATTGTTACTGTTAAAAAATGGATCTATTACTACAACCCCAAGCGCAAAAAATCATATGTGGAACACGGCCAACCAGCCAAATCAATAAATCGAATATCGAATATCCATGGCGCGAAGGTAATGCTCTATATTTGGTGGGATCAGAAGGGTGTGCTGTATTATGAAACCCAAATGGATAACGCTACCGAACACGATTAATCCGTTTGAAGAGAGCAGTAGCTGAAAAACGCTCGGAATATGCGACCAGACACGAGACAATAATTTTCCAACATTACCACGCTCGGCCCCATGTATTCCGATTAAGAACTATTTGGAAAACAGTGGATCCCACCCGCCTTATAGCCAAGACATTGCCCCTTCTGACTACCATTTGTTCCGGTCGATGCAGAACGCCCTCACTGAAATACGGTTCACATCAGAGCCGAATAACAAGAATTGGCTTGATTCATTCTTGGTTGACACGCCGGCGCAGTTCTTTTGAGATGGGATCCACAAATTGCCAGAAAGATGGGAAACAGTCATAGCTTCGGAGGGGCAATACTTTGAATAATACTATGGTACATGTTTTTCTTAAATAAACGTTCAAATTTTGAAAAAAAACCGCCCGAATTAAAATGTATACCCAATAAATGTACAAAGAAAGTCATACAGATTTTCACTTTCTGAAGCAAGTTATGATATCACAGCTATGGTAGTGACCCAATTTCTCCATGTTCGCCTGTTGTTCCGTTTCCTGTGATGATCCCCACTATTCTTCCGACATCTGTCGCAGTTTGTTAAAGGTTATATGTTTTTCTATCCATGTTGCGTCAAGTTCTCTTAGATGAAGCAATGTTGTTTAAGCACAGCATTAGGAACTTGACAACTTTGACATGAATGAACAACTCTTAATGTCAAAGCATTCGGTAAAACTAAAATCTTCACTATGGCCAAGTTCAAGAAGAAATTTTAAAAATAATCAAACGTTGATGCCCTTTTTTTAGTTTACCAATATTTGGTAGTAATTCTCGTCCCAGTAGACAGGCAATTCAAAGTCTAGGGAACAAATTTGAGCCTAAATTTGGTGCACAATTAGTTCAGTGGTATCGGCTTATAAGCACTTTCAAACACAGGCACACTCAGGACTGTCGAATGGATGAGTTACATCATTACGGTCACACAATATGACGACATTTTTATATCGTGCTCGATACGGAAGTCCTTTGACGTATCCTCCGATGCAAGTCATGCATCTAGTATCCTCATACACAGCCACATACTCCCATTTAAAAGTGAGAAACAAAATTTAAGCCAATTCACATATAACAAAAAGCTAATAAGACTAAAACTTTCTAAGGCTGTGTTCGACTACATTTTACATCCATAATTGACAGCACTTGAAGGAGACAGACTCTTCCCGTTCAATTTCCCTTCATCGAAATCTTTTGTTACTCCTCATATCAATTTCCATAAAATTTCAAAGCACCACATAACAGGGTAATTGCATTTATTATTGAACTTCTGATCTAAAAGGAATCAACTCCGGCACTGCATCAGTTAAGACTCCAACTGCTCCTACTGCGAAACCTCTCCACTTGAATGAAATGCACACCCAGCACCCAGACTATTATGCACAGCCAGCAGTTTGCCACTCGCGACATTATTGCGGCAATTTCTAAACAATATCATTAAGTTAGGCACACATTTACGATGACAAAACTTTTGATAACTCCCTTTTGTGAAGCAGGGCCACATTACCCATGTACTTTCACATTCACTTGTATTGTTGGGAAAACACTGGCATTGCCTTAAGCATCCACGAACTGTAACTTATTCAGCTTGACGGCAGTGAAATGAAAGATGGCGATATAGTGAGACGGGTTGAGGTTGCTTCCTGAACACTAGCGCCCTTAACTATCACAGCAAATCTCCCTACAAATAAACTAAATTGATATGTTCCTACGTACACATGTGCATTTGTTGAGCGCAGTCAAGTTTTTTCGCCGAACCCACTCAAGCCTCTGCTTCCCATACAGAAGTACGCCAGGCCTGAGTGCCCTTGAAAAGTAACATTGTTCCGTTTCCTGCAGTGAATTTTTGGGTTGGATCCACCAGCGATGATGGGAAGAGTGTGCTACAGTGCCTCTGCTTGGCAAAATACGTATGCACAGACATGGCAGCGAAATGATGAGCCCGGCCCTCTATCGTAAAAAAAAGACATCCATCCACACGAACAGAGATACCATTCCTTTGCCGATAATGTCCTTGTATTTCCTTTCAAAAGACGTCGGCGTCGTCATCGTTGGGGAACATCAACTGTGACATCGGTTGCTTAGAAACAACAAAATATACGAGAAAAAAAAAAGTTAGAAGGGATGTGCAGGGAGGGTAAATGGATGGATGCATGGTGCCATAATAGTGAACGTCAAAGTTGAGACTCGAACGGGTAACTAGGAGCCCGGTGGTAGACAACCGACGCTCATGCAAGGGCTTAATTACCCGGTCTATTGATGTTTAGCATAACTTAACCTGCTTTAGTAATTAATTTACTATTGTTCGCTTAAATTAGTCTTCCTCTTCGACATTGTGAAACTAGATTATCGTTTTGGGTATACTGTTCCGACAGAGGTATCTACGTACACACATCTGTACTTATGTGTGGCTGTAGATGCACTTGTGTAAGGACGTGTAATAAAGTTCGAATGTTCGATGGTAATTAAATTAAAGTTGATGAGCGAACAGATACGTACATACATGGGTACATTTCCTAGAACGAATAAATTGGAAAGTTTATTCGCGGGTGTACTTTTTCACAGCACACTCCATTGGCTTTTGCTTATGCACTGTAAGTGTAGACTGTCTTCTATGCTTTTTTTGGGATTTGATTTATGTGCATACGAGGGCTTTTTGACTTTGAAATTGAAGGCTCTAATTTTTTTCTTAAAGTCGTATTCCTCCAGGGGATGTAACTACCTGTTCCGAAACACCGTCCATGTTCGCATGACTTGTACTTGAAGAGCTTCAAATTCTGTTTTTCAAACCCTCTTTACCCGAATCTGTTCGAAGTTCACAAACGTGGCACCCACTTGTTTATGCCCAAATTGTCATATTCGAATGATGGTCGATCTCACGTATCATGACTGGGTGATCGTCACACATATTCCGTGGCAACGTCATTTGGAGGACCTGGGGTTACTAAACACCATACGGGAGCTCTCAGACATAATGACTGTGTCTATTGCACTGCCAGGCAGCAACCCCCGGTCAGACTTCTACCACTGATCGACTACGCCAGTGATAGTGCCGTTAATTTGATCCTAACGGCAAAGGCCCAGATTTGAAAACCAAATAAAAGCATTTTGAAGTTTCTTAACTCCATCCATGAGGTCCTTGTCCACTTGTGTGTGCCATCGGTTCGGTGGGCGTGATCTACTCAATCGGAGTCGAAGATTCTTCGGTCCGAACATACACTTCGATCGAAGACTCTTCGGTTTGTTGTAGAATCCGTAGACGCCTGGCTAGGCTCATGTTGCTGTCCGGGCTCATGGAATATTCTTCTCCAAGAACAGTCAACGCAAAGATTGAATGCAGAACTTTCGAAAATGCTACTGCGCTACTTCATCTGTTTCTGTGATTATCCACGCTTCCGCGCGATATAGCATGACAGGAATGATCAAGATGTTATATAATTTAGCTTGGTCCCTCAAGAGAGGGCTCTGCTACTCAACTGCCTCTTGATCACAAAGAAACAACGAATGGCAAGAGTTATTCGCCGCTTAATCTCGGTACTGACTGGTGTTGCTCGTACTGTGTACATGCAAGCCCAGTTGGAGGAAGTCCCTTACTACGAACCTCGAAGCTATAGTGACAGTGACGTTCTGATCAAGTCGTCGATGTTGTGCCTCCTTTCTTGATGACAGCATACACATCGGTTCGCCCTCATTCACCGATGAACTCATTTTGACCGCCTCAACACCAGCACAGGCTTCTGTATTCGAAAACTAATGCTCATGTCGTCCGCGTATGCTAGCAATTGTACGGACTATTGCAAGAACGTCCCTGTTCTGTCAAGAATGATGTTAAAAAAGTCACGACAGCCCGTCGTTTTGTGTAAGACCTTTTTTGACTTTGAAGGTCTCGGTGAGCTCGGTTCCGACTTTGATGGCGCAGCGAGAATTCTCGAACGTCTTCATGCGAAAACAGGACAACGTCCGCCACGGGCAGTTAGTTACCAACATTTGTAGCATGCCTTATTCCAGGCTTTAAAATATTTAGCTAAGGTTTCCACGAAATCAAGCCCCTGAAGCGATATTCAATTTTCCTCTCATCCTGAATGCACAATAAGACTTTGTCTTCAAATGTAGATTTGTATCCATATGCAGACTCATGATACAAAGCATTCCATCAGACCGACCATATGTGCATCTGGAAAATTATCATCAAACAGCAAAATAACAACAAGTTCTGATACACAAAATTGAATCTAAACTCTGAAACTTTTGAATTCCACCACAACTAACCCCACATAACCGTAATCATCATCATAACGGTCGTCATCATAATGCTTCTCCGAACTTTACCTCGACTCCAAGAATATCCCCCACCCATCATCTATCTCAACTGACAACGCAACGCACTCGTATTGCCGCACCACTGGAAGGCATTCTTGGGATGGGAATGGTCTATGTCACCAAAGTATAAAAGGATAGGTGCAGGACGTGTCCATGCAATGACGATGGTACACTTCTTCATTTTCTCGTATAAAATACTTATAACAACAATATTGAAATGAGGAGTTAAAGGCTGACGGCTAAAGGGATAAGAGCGTGTTCCTCCAGACCCCACCACCGAACGGGAGGAATATACCAAAAAGTTCGAACCAAGAACAGCCACCCTCCTAATACCTACACTCCATTCCCAACCCAATACGTTTATGCATTTATCTACGTATCCGAAAGTATGTACGAGTTTATATACGTACGCTATACATGTAAGTGTACATGCCAAAAATCCGATGGTCCTTCATTCCTAATTTAAATGCAAATGAGATTCATTTGACGACAACACCAGAACGCTAACTATCTACCTTGCCTACCCTCCTAAGTTTCCTCTGCTTCTCCTTCCACCTTTCTACCTCATTTAAGTCCAATCTACTATCTCTGTTTAAGGATTGCACTGCACACAAGCCAAGTAGACCCGCATACATACTCTCATACGTATTGCACAAACACTATCGCACTGCTGTTTCGAAATTCGAAAATTCATAGCCTACTTCCATGACTTCTCTGCGTGTCCATCCTGCCCCGAACCTAATACAGCCCGGGGGGAGATAGGATTTTACAGTTGGGGGTCTTTAGTTCTAGGAGGCTTTGTAGAAAGTGCAAGAATCTTGTCTGTCTCTCCAACTATTCTAGGGATGGCAGTCCTCATTTACCACCTATGTTGCGAGAGGAAGACCACCTCTCTGTCCAAAAGTCCACCACCCCCTCATTCTGTTTAACATACAAGTTAATTCAGTTTGCAGTTTTGTTTCTAGTAAATGCAGACAACCCTTATATCGAATTGGCTTCCACACGGCCATCCCATCGTGCGGGGTGGTGAATTAATTGCAAATCAGAGGGAGTTGAGTTGAGGGCATCCCACACATTGACGACGTACATATTACTAAGGCAGTGGACTGCCCAGTAGACTATGAAATGTGGTACCGAAACGGCCTTCACCAAAAACTCAAACTACACAATCGGTATTCTCTTCACCTACTTCACCCGCTGCATAGTCAGAGGACGACGACTATCTATGCCTGTTAATAATTTCTCCTCACAAACCCCACCCGGGCGCCCATGGTCATACCAGCCAATTGCAGACTTAAGAGAACAATTCGGTTCCACCATCGGCCAAGCGCTATAGTGAAGAAGATAACGTTGGAGAGGTTGCGTTGGTGTCCACCGCTTCCCAGTATCCCAGCTTGGTTGCAAATGGAAGGAACGATGAAGGATCGAAAAGTGCTCGTCGTGTGGCCGTGGTATGAATTAGAGTCAGTAATTATTCATTAGTACTTTTCACGTAAGTATAACTTGATGGACACGGAAAGTCTTGCCATTGGCGAACGCACAAGGCACATATCTACTGACAATTGCTGCGCTCGGTTTTAAACCGTTGTGGGGAGAAGGAAGTAGTTTCCTGATCACAATTAGACGGTGCATTGTATTTTGTTTTCTTGGTTATGTAGGCATTTGATCGCTCGTACGGTACTTTTTATGTACAATGTTGGTGGTTTCTACAGGGTGTTTTTTATGTACCGGGTGGTTTTGCCTTAAGTGGCATTTTTAGTGGATAGGCCCGTCGTAAACGGTGAAGGTGATTAAGAGTGTTTAAATAAATAACGTGTTTTTTTTAATTGGTGTCTTCTTCGACACTTCACGCGTAACTGGCCTATGGTGTCGTGTCGTTTTCCATTTCTTGTTTGGTTCTGTTCAGTTTATGTAGAAAAATTAAGCAACACTGTTAGCAATTTATTTATTTATTGTCAAATTAGCAGCTTCTCGGCCATAGAAAGGTTTCAGATGATAAATAAGCAAAAAAAAGCTTCTTGATAGAGGAGCCGAATGATGCGCATTTTGAGAGGGCTCAGAGTCGCGCTTTGTTCTAAGGAAAATACGAACACGAAAGAATGTTGTCTTTTAGTATAAACGTAGTGATTGACTGCACTACGTTCGTCAGACAATATTCTTCGAATTGCACAAGAAATCGACCAAATTTTTTTCTGAAAAAGAGGTAATATTTGCACCATGATCACAGGTTGGTTGGTTCCACAGACTTTGCATTCCATTCACAATGTTGAATACCGTGTACGCTATTAAGCTTTACTGCCTGCCTGATAAGTGTTTTGTTCCATACGCCACTTTTGTCGTTGTTGAGTTAGAAACGGACTATTGTAATTCTGTGATGACCTTTTTAAGTCTCTGTAATCCAGAGATACCGAACATCGATTTTGTTCCATATTTCCACGTGTAGGGATATAGAAAAGGTGTCAGTTTCAAAATATAGGAGGTGGGACAAAAATCAAAAAGTAAACTTTTCCGTTAATTAACTTCGTTTCTTAACAGTTCGCAAAACACTTTATAAGACTAACTTCAAGTAAAAAGTATCCTATCATGCCAAGTACCAAGTACACAAACATTTTAATGTGCTTTTCTCGAAAAAGTACCAATGGCGGATGGAACTAACCGAACCGATGTACGCTTATATGTTTTGAACTACGCAAGGGATTATAATACGGTTTTCATCAATAGGTCGAGTGATTCAAGGGGAAGGTTTATAGGATAAATAAACGAAATTTAAAAATTTTAATTCAAAAACCTGTCAGCGAAAGCATATGTCTGTGTATAAGGATATTTTTCTGTAACCAAATTTATTATTTAAAAAAATGTATCCAATCTATGTATGTGGAACTTGGGAAGCTAAATAGATTTATATTATAAAACGCATGTACGCACTAATTGCCTACTACACAACACAGTTTATATTAATATCTTATGAAATTAAATAATAAAATTAAAAATATCGCTCGACAAAACTAAGCGTCCATGTGACGAACTTTCGAGAATAGTAAAGTAATAATATGTTTGCATTGTGTCATGAGAAATCAACTGTAAACATTGTATATAAGGACATTCGGTAGTATAGTCTATATAACAGCACTATTATTAATCACTCCATACAGACACCACATTGGTATCTACACCGCACCCGTGCGAAGCCGGGCGGATCGCTAGCAATGATATGATATGTATTTAATTAAATAACTAAAAATATTAATATTGAACAAACAAGTTCAGATTAGCGGTTTTAAATCACTAGGGACATGATTGTCTACAAGGTAGCCAGGCCCTTCTGTTCTCCTGGATGCTTTCAATACTTCATATGAAACCTTAAACTTTAAATAAACTAGGAAAAGATATTTTGCAATCAGTCATCACTTACCGTGACTTCCTGCAAAAGACAAAAAAAAAGTATTTAAAAAACTTTCAATTGAAAAAAAAATGTTTTCTTCTTCCTAGGTTTGCATATATTGCAGATGTTTAAATATATTTGCTGGATTAAAGAATTCTTCTCTAAATGAAAAAAATGTTCAGGACCAGGTAGCTATGACAGGTTACTCCCAGTCTCATGTTTCAGCAGCTGTCAAAGTTAACAATGACATCTAGCTGTGAGAATGCTCAGGAAGGTTTGCCATTGCTTCAAGTATACCGAAAGTACTCAAAAAATGAATAAAAAATGTAGTTGTAAATAGGTAATGTGAATTTCGTCTTGAGGTCGGTCGTTGTTAATGAACGCTAGCGACGCCGATGCGGCTATTTGAATGATGTCCTATTTAATACATAATGTCATGAATTTAGCTTCAAAATAAAACTTCCATTTTATATCTCAAAACGTTGTTGTTTTATTTATTATATTTTCTGGTCACTGTGTACTTTGTTGAAATTGGCTACAATTTGTTGTCTCATAATCTTTCCTTTGCTAGAGCAGTGCACAGGTCGAGCTAATCTTTAGAAACACTTGTGGCATTCCAAATCGGCAAACCACTGCCTTAATTTAAAGACTTACACATTTAAGTTATGTTTCATCAATTCATCTAAGAGCATGTTCTTGATCTTCCTTGTCTGTCGTTACACTCCAATAGGCCTCACTAGGCATGCCTCTCTTGCTTGCGCGTTTTAGTGATAGTCTTTTGCTTACACTTCTTTTGACTTAAACTAATGTCAGATACTCTTTGTGGCTTAGTTAAGCTGCCTATGAGGTCAAATGTGCAGCCCGTACAATCCGTTGTTGAATAATCTCCCGCAGATGTTCTCATCGTTAAAAGACCAAGTATCGGCATAATATCCGAAGACCGAATATCACTTTTCTTAAATAGACCGGGGAGATTTCCAATTAATCTCTTAACATATCTCTTAACCATATATTGCATTTCGTGAGGTATCTCGTGAATTATCGAACGGTGGCAGCCAAACTGACAGTATTTTTGAAATATCGTTCAATAATGAAAACACGTTGTTGTGTCGTGTGATTCTTAATTTTTACCAACCCTAAACTATCAGCTGTCAAATTGTTGGTTTTTTTAGTGTTGAAAACAATAACTCCACAAATGGTGGCTATTCAAGTTTTGCGTTGATTTTAGAAAACCCTTTGCTTGGTACGACTTTGCACAGCTGAGAGGACAACTCTTTCCGAACTCCCGTTCTCCAATGGCGACTTTGTTGCTCAGCATTTCGTCTAAAGCAGTTCCAACTTTTCACTTCTAAGAATTGTCAAATTGGTTTTTCTGACTTTGGTGCTGCTGTGGTATAAAAGAAACCGATTAGATGATCTCTTGTTGTATGCAGCAATATTTTTGTCACTCATTCATTTGTGTGTTTCATTTTTCTGGTATGCTCTTTGCAAGTACTTATTGCATGCACTCAACGCTTCAGTATTATTACAGCTCTAGTCTGTTTTCTTTTTTCTTACAACATTCTTCTTCGGACTCAAAGTACACGAGCAGTTTTTGTATACAAGTTTTAAACCAACCCAACACATGATGCTGACGCAGAGTATCCTAATGTTAATGACTTTTAATTTGCACGCATTGTAGTTGCACACATAAATATTCATAACATAACTTTTCCGCGATTTTAATAAGTTGTAGCAGCTCAATTATGGTGGTGTGCTGTTTACCAGCTTCAAACGAAATACAATGTTGGTGCTAGTCTGTTTTGATATTTCTTGACATGATCACAGCTCCTTGCCCTATGAATGATTCATTTTATGTGCAAATTGATCACACTCTTGTTTTGACAGTATATTTAATAATCTCGCTGAATTTACGACTGACGGCTTTAAGTGTAGGCACTCTTATAAATTTATAATGACGTTAATGGTGAGGTATTTCGCTTTGCTGTCATGATCATTAATTATTAAAGACGTGAGTAGTGTAAACATTAGGAATGGCCGATTGCAGTTGGTATTTTATGTGTGTTCCATTTGCCTAGTAGGCCAGATTCACCAGAGAGAGAGAGAGAGAGAGAGAGAGAGAGAGACTCGACTCAAGTGACCCAAATCTGTGCCATTTTTATAGCAACCCGTAGACAAAAGTTGGACGTGTATGACATGGAATCAAATAGATTTTTGGGGTATGACCACATACCACTTTGTTTTTGTCTTATCAGATGTAATTGAACTCTATACTGGGACTCTGTACTCAGACTACTACCGCGGATCGACCACTCCAGTGATACTTCCGTCAATTTGATACCAACGGCAAATGACAAATGGACCAGATTTGAAAACCAGATAAATGCGTTTTGACTTTGCTTTACTGGGATTCGAACCGTGGACCGTATGAAGGGAAGGCACTTAATCAACTGCGCCATCCAGTACTAAGCCAGCACTCTCACTTTGATTAATGCAACACGGTCATAGTCATAAGTAAAACCTGATAAAAATTTCAAGACATCCCATGTTCATTCGTAGGCTGTAGACATTTGCTTAAGCAATGTGTAGAACCACCTTTAGGTAAATATTTCATTCGATTTCTGGAAAATCATTCACCCCAGTCCAACCTAATCAGATGTGTGGCCGACATCATTCATCGTGTCGAATACCCACGACCAACATCCGTTCATTACAGTCAACCCAAAAACATGGAGCACGAGCATAAACCGAAAACATCGACTATATAATTAGAAATTATAATGAAGGATACCTTCCGGTAACTTCTTATTAAATATCGCAAGACCACAAGTAACATTTACATCATCCCGCCATGCCTTCCTTGCTTCCCTTCGCACCACCTCAAAACCCACACCCCATGTCCCAGCCATAACTTCACAAAGCACACATATCTATTATCGTATCTAAGGCATTACCACTGGTGTATACCAGTTCTATAGTCACGACCGTCTAAGGCTAATTTTCTAAAATATAATTCCAGACTTAGCCAGTCATAGGACATACTACACTACACACACTGCGATGTGTGTGGCTCCTCTGAACTATAACCCCATCGTCTCCAACCCCAAGGACCATCTACTACTCAATGATATAATTTCCATTTGCTATAGTGAAAGCAATTATATGTCCGTATGTATGCATTGTTGGTTGGTGATTTCGTGAACAGTGTTTGTAGTTGGCCATATATCTTATGCATATTCCTACCTTCGTCGCATTTATAATTTATTACAGGAATCTCATTAAAGAAAAGCCACAATTTCAATCAAAACACCCACAACATCCTTCTGAAAAATTCCTCTCGCCCAAAACCTTACCCTTTCGTCGTAGTTCGTCGTTCCTTAAGTCCTCATCACATCGTCGTATAATTTAATTCCGAAAGGATATGCCATCACCAACCAACAACCCATTCTATATCTGACAATTCAAGCCCAATGTTCGGTTCGTTCGTTCGTTCGTTCGTCTTCGTTCGTTCGTGTGTTCGCTTCCAAATGCTGCTGTCACTATTGCTGCTTCGGTTATGTCTCCCTGGTTGTGTGTGTAGATTTTGTGTGAGAGTGTATTGAACATTTTATGTAAATGCTTAGCTACTCTCCGAAAGCATTAATATCCTTTCTATCCAGCCTGTGTTGCTTCTGTTGCTGTTAGTCTGATTCCACTTTCTACTTACATTTCTGCTGACGAACTAGCCCTTATTAATGTGTACTTTCTTGACTGAGCCCAAGACCACCCCCAATCCCGTCTTCCTGCACACAACCCCACATGCATACACACACCTATGTACGTACGAAGGGTAAGTGTGCAAAACATAGTTGTGTCCAATGTGCAACTAACCACCACCTAAACACAATATCATCATCATCTACACTCTACATCATAGTTTTCCTCAATAGGGTACGAAGAGTGGGGCAGAGCGTGAGTGTGATGTGTTGTTTTGCATGCATTAAAATGCCGGGTTGTCCTGGTGGATAAGACGAAGTCTTCGCTTAGTCCCACCTTCCCACCGTTTGTCCTCCTATCTGTCCGCTTACCAATATTAGATGTATTTCCTCTACACAAAGAGAGAGAGAGAGAGAGAGACAGAGAGAGAGAAAGAGCAGGAGAAAGAGAACTTGAATGAACAAGAGTGAGTGAAACTGTCAGGAGCGGGTTCAACAAAATAAGGATTTGAATTTAACTTTCTTGAAACACTTAACTAAAATTAATTATAAAAGGCGAATAAGGTGTAGAGCCGGATACCTTATTCCTCAACCTCTATCCGCCCTCTCTCCCGCAAATATCCGATGAACTGGCTAGGGCTGGAGTGGGACGATGAGAGGACGTGGGCATACATACATATATGAACCTGTGTGTGCTCTAATTATCCTTATGGTCGTTGATTTTACATTTTATTAGATGTAAAGAAGGACCGATAGTATTAGCATCAGAGAAGATGAACAAGAGCCAGAGCCAAAGCCAGAATCAGAAGCAGCAGAAGAAGAAGAAGAAGAAGAAGAAGTAGGTAAAGATAGTGTGTGTACTGATGAATGATGATGTTGTGGACGATGGCTGAGTGGGTGGAGATGTTTGCAAAGTAAAGCAATAAGATTTTGAAAGTCGATCTTTAGACAGTACACGGTGAATACTTTCTGGTCTTTCACTTTTTGAATCAGTCCAGTTAACATGTGGTGATGGTGGCGAGTGGCCGGTTGAGGGGGGATTGTGTTTATGGAAATTGGGTAATTTTAATTGAAAATTTGAAGAAAGGTCGATACTTAATGAACTTTTGGGACGAGACAGAGCCACCTTAAGGCAGCAAGGGATATGGGCAACCAGACCATGTTTGTTTGGCATCGCGATGGATTGACATACCGTAGAGACGACGTGTCCATCGAAAGACGCCCAATCATTGGTGGGCTCTGCTAATGCAATCAATGACTTCTCCTTGTTTGTCAGGCAAGTTTACTCCTCACGGAAATTCGAATGAATCTGTATCATGTGCGAAGATATCTTCCATCACATATAGCTTGTACAAAGGTTGCCGAGTGGAAATGTGTAACACGCGTTAAATTTATTTTGATCATAATCTAGTGATATGAAGGGCATGCATACATGTACAGAAACAAAGTATGCCGACTGTATTGAGAGAATGTCTTGTAATTGAAATAATTACCAATTGAGCGTTTATTCACATTTAATATATGTACCGCTCTTCCAGAACAAAGTCCCATTCACGTCAACGTTGAGTTTTAAATGCACTGAACGAAATGAGATACATATTCATGCAATGCAACAAACTTGCAACTTGCACTCAAATGCTAACATTATGTACCTAATTTATAGCTAAATAAATTATAAATAAACGCACGATCATGAGGATGAATGTTACTTTGAATGCAAAAAGGTTGTTTGGGCAATTATAAGAGAACCCTTGTACTTTGTAATTTCACTCGGAGTCAACATCTGCATTAAACATAATAGTTTTTTTTTTTTTAAATAATTACGATTTATTGTCTTACACAAACTTGTTAGCACCAGACAATGTTGATGGTTTTTTTTTTGTTCTTGAGCATATGTGGGGCTGTGTGTGAATCACGTCTGATTTGATAAAAAGTTAATTATTTCGTTGTATGAATAAAACTCTCTGTGCCGCACGCAGGGGTAGGTACTTAATTCACGTGTATGTTCACTCAAGGTTGGGGTACTACGAAAGACTAGTTTTCCTGAAATCGGTTCGGCTATTAGCAGACTGCGATTTGTTGTTGTTCAGCTAGACCATAGACGATGAGGAATTGGGCGAAATTTTATGAAGGAAGTGTAATGTGCAAACCATTGATTCACACTCAATTCAACACTCCGCTATCGCTCACAGACACTCGACAGACTAAGAAAAGCAAACACGTGTACAAAAGAGAAGATTGCAAACCGATCATTTTTGTCGAACTTCTTGGCCGTGAATGCGCTTGGTTATCGTCTACTTTGTCTTCGGCTGGGCTTGGCCTTGCATTTTTTTGATAAAGTTCTGTTAAGATGATATGAAGGGCTTATGAATTCTACTTTGGGAGTAACCAACACCATTTAATGAAGATAACGATGTAGACAAAGGGTTGCCACATTTCTCTAAAATATTTGATGGGGAATTTACATTAATTGCAAAATGACTGGATGGCGCAGTTGGTTAAGTGCCTGCCCTTGGTTAGTGGGGTCTCCGGTTCAAATCCCAGTGAAAGCAAAGTTAATACGCTTTTATCTCGTAATGTGGTCCATTCACCATTTGCCGTTGGGATAAAATTAACGGCTCTACCAGTGGAGTGGTCGACTGGTGGTAATAGTCTGACTTTGGGTATCACAATGGACCAACATGGTTCAAGTGCGCTGGTGAATTAGAAGCCCTCTTCCCTACCCTACCTACCCTACTTTACTTACACTTTATACCTACTTTCTTAAATTCTAGTCCTGCTCAGGGAAACAAATAACACAAATTCGCAAGTATGGGCATTTAATTTATAACTTCTAGTTATTTTCGCAAAATTGGAGAAAAAGCTTCCAGTTGACAAAATTCCTTGACGAGAGTATTAGACTACTAGACTGACCGACAACTAAGAGGTAGTCAAATCTAATGTCAGTGGTGGAGTCAGCAGAAAACAAACTGTGCTCAAGAATGAAACCTTGGGTGTCAAGCCAACCACGAACCAGCTCGCCAAGGTGCCTTAGCGAAGGCCTGTTGTACAAAACTCTTGCGCATGAATGCCGACCCTTGAGGGACCAGAATAAACAAAATAACACAATTAACAAAAACAATAAAGACACATTAAACAGTTTCAGACAACTGAAAAAAGAGGACACAGGCCACACGGTTGTCGCAAAATGAGTTAATGTCTGACACAATCGCAGGGGAAATGACGAAAGAAGCCCTGACGCTGGCGGAGGAATTCTCTATGAAACTATCTCTGTGAAATAGTACCCTTAATTCAGTTTTTACACGGTGGATACTTTCCAGATAAAAGCCGTGTAAAAAGACATTAAGTACATAGAAAAACAGGGATGGGTTCCACATCCTTCAACACTCTAAGGACACTTAAAATAAGTATTTCATACAAAAACAAATTATGAGAGTGGAGCTACAGTCCGTAGACGGCCAGGGTCTAGCTTCTCAGCAACCACTCTTGATGTGCGCTCAATTGTTCTCTCAAGAGTGGAAGGAACCTACAGTTTTCCGACTCCGAAAGGAGAATTTGAGAAGCTTTTTCTAGAGAGTAATACTCTTTCTTCTCGAATTCCATAGAGAGAACATAATATTTGGTCCCCTGACCATTCGATTTATGGAGGTTCGACTGTAGACTGTAAAATAGTTTTTGCATATTTTATAGAACTAAACTTTTAAGATACTACGCTTGATACAAATGTTTTTCTTTAAAATTCCAATCAAATAGCTTTCGAATAAAATCGTGAAAAAACGGAATCGTTTTTGTTTTTTTTTCAAAACCGTGTCAGAACAGAATTGGGTGCACTCTAAAAACGAACGAAAAACCCTCAGAAATCCTAAGCCGGAAAAGAGAATTCCAGAGAGCGCAGCACATTAAAAGTATCCTCAGAGTGGTACTTGAAAAGAAGCTCTTACAGTATGGAGGCTGGATGCTGATGAGGAGGACTTACAGCAGGGGATACCCACTGTGACTTGCTATAGTGGATTTCGGGAAATGCATTGTACAGTATTCGTTCGAGTGTGGCAAGAGTAGGAAAATTGAAAAACCTAAAGACTAGAAATGAAGTGTTATAGAGATGCCCAACTTCACAGCTGATTGACCCCTAGTCCATCGATGAATTTCGGAGGCTTTTTTGATACATTTTTTACAGTTATTTACGAAATAACGTAAATGCCGTTCTCTGATTGGTCAATTTGGCTTTAGAAAACAATTTAAGAAATGGGTGTCAAAAATATAAAGGGGCAAGAGGGGTGGGCATGGGAATGTGGGCATATCTATCATACTTCATTTCTGCTAAGGACTATCCTCTAGAGTCCTAGAAATTTAAACTAAGGACCCACGGCATTGACTGAAATCAAACCAAGCTCGTATCGCAAATATCGACTTCTAGGAAAGACCAAATTAAATATATCAAAAGTAACAACAAATCCTAGAAATATAGAAAAACCTTTTCACCTTTTCTTCGAATTCTCAGCAGCTTATAAAAGCACATGATTAATGTAGAGAAAGGTAATAAAATGTCAAAATTTCAAAATAATTGAGGATTCCCAAAAAGGCAGACATATCTGCTTGGGCGGTGAGTTGGAAGCACCATCTCACAAAAACACTGTATTTTTCACATCGATGTATCTTATGTTGGCAAACATATTCAATGCAAGATATTGGACAATGTTGAACACAAATGTTTTACTCATCTGTTGGAGCTCTGCAGTTGCTCCTATGCTTAACGATTTCATAAAGTAAAACTATAATCGTCTTTACACGGAGTATGTGGTTGGTCTTTGAGACAACACATCCATCCCACAACTTTAATGCACTTTTTGTTATTTCGAAAAGTAAAATTCATCCCAAGTACCGTGTACCGACATGTTCTTCCTCAATCAAAGAAATGGATCAAGAATTGTTAAAAATGCAAAGACAAAGATCAGATTTTTATCATACAACTCTATAGTCTTTACAGAGAGACGCATTAATAATATTCAACTTTGCAGTTTCTGACAAGGTGATACATTAGTTCAGTTCAGTAGTTGCACAAAGAGATTAATGAAGGAGCATGTACTTATAGTGAAATTATTTACTTCATCAATAATTGTACACAAACAAAAGGGCGATCATTCAAAAGTGTCAAAATTGTTCACATGTACATACGTCCAATGCACCATAAAAGGTCTACAAATCAGCTGCGAATTTCAATCCTACGAAATTGCAATCACCCCCATTGTGCCGACTGCGATAATTAATTCGTGATCCCTTTATCGCACAGTCTGGGTCGCTACCACAAAACCAAGTACATGTTTTCATACTGCACACTTTCACATTCATAACAGACAGTTTAACCACTCATGTTTCTCCCTTTTTTTGTACTCCATTCAAGTCATTCTATGCGTGCATACACAAGCGGCCTGTTGGCATGCAGACCTTTTTTGCCCTCTATACCAAGATCGTTGCAAACGTTCAAGACGTCACATGCATCTCATTAATTATTAATTACAAATTATGAACGCCCACGCATGCGACAACGACGGAGCCACAAAGAGGTTCACAACGAGCCAACACGGAGAAGGCATTACATTCCGCCTGATGAGAGGATTTTAAATTACGACTTAACGAACAAGGAGATCTGAATAAAATTAATACCCGACGATTGGAGGTTTCACAGTGACGCGAAGAGCGTACTGGACGCACGATCTTGTCTCAAAATGGTACACTCGTGAAGTGAAACTTGAAACCTATCCTCCGACCCTAACGCAATATTGTGTTCTTGCTTGTTGTTGTCCCAGAGCAATACTGCAATTTTCATCCAGAAACTCACCACAGTCCCCCTACTCCGTAATGTTTTTAATCAGCCCTGTACTGTACTGTACTGCATGCATACGTATGTAGCCTTACGGACCTCGTTGCATTAGGCGCACTGTTTCTTTTTTTTGGGGAGTGGTGGGATTTGATGGCGCATAATTGTACGGCCCGAGCGAAAAATAGAATTTTGAGGAGACTTTCGCTGTGTGTGTTGTACATTTTAGAAGCACAACAGGGAGAGGAACTAGGAATACATATCTTGTTCGGCCTGGCAGGAGTTACATTAAATTCTGCTTACAGCGACTACAAACGCAGCGAAACACAATCGCTTTGTTGTTGATATCACCTTATAATTACAACCCAGCGGTCTGAGAATTTATGAGTGGGTTTGTTTGCACAAGCCATTCTTCGTTTCTTTGCTCGTGCATTTTTTTATTTGTTTCCAAATCTATATCGTATCGATTCGCGTGTCAAAAGAATGTTTGAGAAAAATGGGAGACGTTGTATTGGATTGACAAAGTGGTTTACAACTTAATTATTTTGATGTTACGAACGATTTTTGTGGGAGATCGAAAGTAAAAACTCCTTTTTTTGATTGGTGGTGGGTTCACTGTCTAAAGAGTTCAATTGTATTTTGCAATGATTTGCTATAAATCGAGTACTCTGACTAAAAAATCAGCTTTTCCTGAATAATCTTACAATTTTTAAACTCTTTAAACTTTTATGAAATCGGTTTTCGTATATTCGAAGCATGTGTAACAGAAGATTTTCGGAATGACGGAGAAGTTCGGTGTTTATATCCTTAACCGTGGTTACGTGGAATTTTTGCCAAAATACTCTACTGTAATATCGTCCATAATCGTGTCGACTAATCGAAATGAAATTGTTTATTTTCGGCAGTTTCAATCGACGAGGCTTGATACTCACAGCCTTTGATTTCCTCAAGGTGTTATGTTGATATTCGTACTGGCCGATATTGGTCGTCAACGCTTTTTCTATCTTCTTTAAATTGTCTCTTCCGGTTGTAAACTGATCATATTCTGGTCACCGGAGGCGTTCTCCGGAAACCTAGTTTAATCTTTTTTTCTTGCTCAGGAAAATCGATTGATTTTTGTTATTCAAACAGTTCGCATATTACACTCATAGTCTCGACTATCGTTGTCTCTTAAATGTCACTTCTCATACATACGATATCGTTCAAAACTGATTTATTAAAATATAAAAGATACCAACTATTAGGAGTGACTTCTGAAGTGACAAGGTATTAAAACCTGTAAGCACTAGGAACGCGTGTGGGAATTTTACCACAATTGTGGGAGATCTAAAGTTTAAAGTTAAATTGTTAAATTTTAAGGGCCGATGTTGAATGTGAACTACACCTAAACGTCAAGCTGCGTGTAATGCACCTGTAATGTTTCTGCATTTCATTTGACATTTCTCAATTTCAGACTAATTCAATTTGAACCATGGAAAGATACACAATCGAGCAACGCGTTAAAGTTATTCAGGCTTATTATGAAAATGGGCGTTCAAATCAAAAAGCATCGTGCATTTCGTGATTTTTTCGGTCAATTTAATCGTTTAAATATTGCTATATTGCGAAATTCTCAAATCCACCACATCTACTGCCCACAGTGCAAGATCTACCGCACATTGTAACTCTTCCAGAAGCGTTATTCGTAACGACTGTGTTTAAAAACTTGGAACACATGCGAAAGTAAGAAGCTAGTTCATTTCATTTATGAAAGCGTTCACGGAGTATGTAAGAAATTTGTTGGTAAACGAGATCTTGTTCAAATCGACCACTCATTTCCTTCCGAATCTACCACACTTTGAAAATTTGAAGACCCAACTGCAAGACACTGGTGCCAAATGAAATGTCACTAGATCTCAATTTTTGAATGGCCGCTAGAAGAACCAACAAGAAATAATAGCGTGAGGGCAAAATAAACAACACCAACATGACCAAATTAACTGAAATTCACGCTGTTGACTTGTTCTGTTTGACAACATTTCACGGAGGGAAGAATTCAAGGGGGCTGCAACTAGGTTTATCAGAAACCGAAAATTTATGACGGAACAAGGTAGGTTTCGGAGAAAATTGATGAAACCTCGCGTTGTCGCTCGGTGGGAACCTATCATAACAACCACAATAAGCAATTACCTCTACGATTTATTGTAAGAATATTGATCAATTATTAATTCCACGTATATAAAGAACAACTATTTCATATACCTTTTAATCAGCGTAAGAATAAATTGTTCGATAAAACAATCATCAACCGGCAAAACCACTGTTCGTGAGTTTGTGGCAGTATTTCCACGTGGGGTGCAATGCCGTATGTTGGTGTTGGTTCAATTAATAAAAAGGCCGGATGAATAGATTCCAGTATTTGCGAAATATTGGAAAATTGCATGCTGATATTTTTTCAACAGGATAAGGATCCGAAACATACCTTCACACAAAAGTAGCATGCCTTCACGAAAAAGTAGCTATAAGAAAAAAATTGTGACATTTTTAGACTGGTCTTCTTGCAGTAATGACCTTAATCAAGTTCAGAATTTTTGGTAAAATCTAAAATAAGCCTTCAAAAGTATTTAAAACTTTTTTTGCGGAAACAAAGGCTAGCTGGGTGAACATTCCATGGAGCGTCTTCCAAAAGCTGATAGAGGATGTGCTATAAAAAGTCCAATAATTATTTCAATAAGTTTAATGAAAATTCTTCAAAAAATTATAGCATTTCTTATTATAGTAATGTCTGGCTAATTCAAATCACATTTTATTCTATTTTTTTTAACTCATTATGCAGAGTACCGTCAGAACTTGACCCGATTTTCTAACTCTATAATATAATAAAACTAAAAATGGTGCTTTTCATATAAGCTCACTAACTTTAATTGTAAGGTAATAAATTATAATAATAATAATAAAATTAAAAAAAATACAAGAGCATTGTTCTTCGCAGTAATTTAAATTTTACGAGAATTTTGTTCAGCCATTACTCGTTATTCTCTTTCTAGCGACCATAGTTATGAATGTAAGAGCATGAACAAGAAAGACATTCAGGAGAGAAAACAACCAAATTGCGAATAAGAAGAGTCAATACGTTGCTTATAAGCACTAAGATGCAATGACAGCGTTTGAAGACTTTTTCAATTTGTGTAGTATATTTTACATTATGATGACGGGATGGCCGTTGTTAAGTGTTGTTTAAGAGCTGCTCTTTGTTAGAGAGGTCCCGGGTTCGAATCTCAGTGAAAGCAAAGTTAATACGCTTTTATGTGGTTTTCAAATCTGGTCCAGTCAGCATTTGCCGTTGGGATCAAATTAAGGGCACTATCACTTTATTGGTCGGTTGGGTATCACATTGGACCAACATGGTCTTAATGAGCTTGTGAATTCATTAGCAGCCCCTTTCTTCCCTACCAAGGAGGATATGTTTTCTGCGATTCTTAGGAAAAAATCAGAATTAAATTGCTGGCGTTGGGAATTACATTACGTTCTCGATTATCGCCACTAATAGAAAATGGCGTAGTTGCAGTCGTCGAGTTACTATTTATTTGAAAACCGATTGCTGCGTCAATAATACGATCTAATTGAAATTTACCCGTTACAAAAATCGAATAGTTGCCTATATCGAGAGCTTACTTTTTTTTTTAGTACAAAACGCGTATATAAGTGTAGACAACGTAAAAATCCCGTAAAAACTCGTAAAAAAGGTAAAAAAATAAACTTAGAACATTTTTTATTTTATTTCATATTTATATCATTTTTTGTTTGGTCAGAATTTATATAATGTAATAATTTATTAAATAATGTAATAATCCTGATTAATTCATTGCTGGTTCTTCGCATACCCTTAAGTGTTGCGAAACGTTGGATTAGATATGTAGTCCGTATTCAACTAATCGGGCTATTTAATCATTTTATCGAAAAGCAAATAAAACCAAATAGTTTACTTGGAAACCGCACTAATTACTCAGATCCGACACTCATTTTGCATTGAAGCTCCTCATTTAGATTATTTTCTGTGTTTTATTTGACGTATTTACCTTTTTACGTTTTTAATATAAAAAAATGAAACGTAAAAAACGTAAAGTAAAAAGCCGAACAGCACTGATCGAGAGTTGCGTGCATCGAGAACGTTACTGTACATGCACCTGACTGTATACAGATTGGCGACAGCGACTGCAATTCTCATTCCGACTTTGGGTATTAAATCCAATCACTGAGCTAATTTATAAAAAGTGAATTCATTAAATATAACCTATGTAGCTCCGTATATACCTATACATCTCCATCAATCTTTTGACATTTATTCAAAGTCACATTGACTAAATGGTAAATGTTTGAAACATCGTTTTATTCATCAATTTATCCGAAATCCACTCACCGTTGGTAAAACATTCAGTTGATTTTTTATTTTTTTTTTTGAGTGGAAACAAAATATTCGAGTTGTCAGATCAGTGCCACCCTGTAAATTATAGGTTAGTCCGCGAATTCACAACAACGTCAAAAGTGTAATAATAAATTAATGCAAAGCATATTTAATCGCTCCCTCACCTTTCGGACAGTTACTGACTGCGACTGGGTATGCAATCCCAGTCCACCAGTTGTGCGAACATACCATGTATTCGTCAAGCATGAACTGAATTTGTAGCAAACCCAGTGTGCGCTAATGACACGTCTGCCATCGAAGCCTTGCACGAGAAGTGTGTTTTTTTTTTGCATTTTAAAACATTAATTGGGAATTCTATGGAATCTTATACAGTATATAATAATCATAAGTAGCATAGGAGTACGCCTTGCGACATTGTCGTATGAGGAGCGTAATAAATTGACCAGCAACGTAAGCGCTCGTACGTACATGCGCGTTTGTGTAAGATATGCATGTGTGGAGTAGCGGCGTTTGAGATTGTGCATTCGCGCAAGCATGAAATTGTACGTGCCTGCTCGTACGTTCATTCATTCAACCCGTTTGGAGCCGAACGCACGATATAAAAGGCGTGTGAATAATTTTCATTTATGACAAAGGAAGGTGCGTTTCAATAGAAAGGACACCGCACCGAGTAATGGAAATTATGTAATTTGTGTTCGGCTCATTTTTGTTGTTTCGTGGGTCGACTTTGGGAGCAAGCAAACGGTGAACAGTGCTACTGTTGCGACCTTGTGTATCAGTGCTGCTGCGACCCTTCGGGTGCCAAAACTCAGCATGGGTCGTGAACAAGGGTGTACTTCAGCGGTCATTTGTCTCAAATGTTTTTGGTTGTAATGACGTGGCAAACGCAACTGGGCAAAGCACCCCACATCTACATAATGGATCGACTAGGAAAGGAATCTTTAAACTTGGCTTGGCCATGGAAAATTGCCCCAAATTCAAATGCGTTGAACCACTGCTTATATTGAGACCTACAACATTTATAATAGTGCCAGGGCCTATATTCTACAGCAACAACCGTGCGTGGCATTGTTATCGGCCGAGTGGAGAGGATCTGTCTTTTTCTTGACAATTATACCTACTCTTTGAGCATTGTCGGAAGATGTGGCGCCGCCTTGAAAATTGTTTATCGTTCCGGGAACCGAACCTAGACCTAAGTTCAAATGCGTAGAAGTCGACACACATACCCAATACGCCATGACGACCACATAGTTTGTAATAACAAAAAAAAACACAGAATATGGCTATCCAGGCAAAAGCTTTTGATGCCGTAGATGTGGAGGTGGTCCTAGAAGGTGTATATGGCATGAGAGAACTACGTTTTTGTTTCGAGGCTGTTTTTGTTAAGAACAGCATGATGTAGCAGTCAGAATTTCACTATTCTACATGTCGTGAAATTGGTTAGAGAAAGGTGTTGTGTTTCTTCCTTTTTTAATTTGCTCCTTGTGTTCCTTCTTCCAAACTTGCTTTTTGGACGTCTTCCCTCGGTTTTACTAAATGACACTCATGATGGGCATAAACCGAGTTAAAACACAGAAATGCCGATGATGACACTGAAATGGCTTCATGGCTTTTGCTTACTTAAGTGGGAGCAATTTTAGACTTGCTCTTCGTACGTAGGCTGTTGCTTTTGGAATTTTGTTTAAGTTCATAGAAGCAATTGAGGGCGCTTAGAAATTCGACGATGCCTCGTTCGGTTTAGATATTTGACAAGTTTTTGCTTACATACGTCCATTACAGGTGGCCCCTCACATTTTGCGCATACCTTCGCATTGAACCCTTAAACGACAGATAGATTTATGCCGTATTTATCGATTCTCTCCGACGAAGTCCATTAAAACAAGAAATAATCCTTAGCTCATGTTGCGATGTTTCTGTTCATTAATTTATGCGCAATGTGGTGAATTTTTGGATAACATTATAAATAAACAAACCCGGACCACGGACTTGTTGTTAATGATTCTGATTTATTTATTTACTTTTAGTATCCACCTGTTGGTTACTTTGACTTAAAGTCGAATTTAAGTTATTGCAACTAAGTATTTTAGTATCATCCTGTAAGGCATACCGCTAGCAGCTATTATTTGAACTTAAGGGATAATCACATTCTTCAAACATCAACAAAACGCTCAAAATTGCACGATATTCTGATTAACACCTATGAAAACCAATGATCACTGTTAAATAAATTATAACCTGGAATGAATCAGAAAATAAATTGTGAAGCGACGGTACTAGTTACAGTCATTTATGCAAATTTCTTGGCATGGGCACTTCCAAAGGTGCAAAAATTACACTTCGAAAGTCACGCATGAAGGCAGCACACGTGTGTACACAGACTCACTCTGATGTGTTGTGGAGATATAAAAAAGAAAAGAAAATACAAGAAACATTTGGTATCAATAAATGACTTACCTCAGGTTTTAGATTTATAGGATGATACTGTTGCTGTGGCTGAGACTGTTGTTGTTGCTGCTGTTGCTGCAGGTGAGGTGGAGAATGATGGTTGCTGGCGTTTGCTCCGGGCGGTGATGATGACGATGACGGAAACGGTGATGGTGATTTGTTCACCGTTACCCCAGTAACTGATGATATAGCCACTGTGGTCGCTGTTGTAGCTGCCGATGTTGATGATGAAGATGTTGAAGACGATGACGACGATGAGGACGATGATGACGACGAGGATGACGAAGATAAGCACGATGATGTAGACGATGTGGATGAGGCAGATGATAGATTGGGCACTGGACGTATTGTGGCCGCAATAGAATTCACCGTCGTTGTGGTGGGTGTAAGCTGTGAGGGTGGTGACGATGGGGACGGGGTGGGCAGACGTGAAACTGGAGCGATACCGCCTCCTGAACTAACACCACCAAGTGGTATAGGCGTTGTGTCAAATTCACGTTTTATCCCGCCTAACGATGCGGTAATAGTTGCTTCACAAGGTAATACAGTTCCTAGCATAGTTGGCGTATCGGCTTTACTTTGGTGACTATTACTCTCTGTTTCTTCGACACCTTCCGCCATATTAAATTCGCATCTTGATTCGTCTACATAGATTTAAAGGAATAAAAATTACGTTAAAGATTCATCGATTTTGGTGTATCTGCATTCAAATAAAAGCTTATATTTATCGATCTTAAAGGGGAATGAACATTGATTGTAACATTGGTAGTCATGTAATAGTCGACCTTGGTTGCATGGAAAAGCAATGTAACAAAAACATGGTTGTCACTTAAAATAAATGTGTAATTTGTGCTAAACTTTGTCAATGTTGGTCTGCCTTATCCTTCCAAACGAACTTTACAGTATTTGCTTGACAACTATCTCTCAGATAGGTTATTTCCTGCTACTCATGCAAGCGAAGACTCTGTATTCAAATCTATAAAATAAGGAGTATCACAAGGAAGTGTTAATAGACCGGCCTAATAATTGCGTGGGCTTTATAACGAAACGTACTAGGCCCATTTTCTGATGATGCGGTGAAAGTTAAAAAGGTGGGAGAGTCAACAATAGAATTACAAAGTATTAAAGATCGGGTGCATGAATAGAGAAATTAAGTTGATGCTCGTGTGCAACACTTGATGTCGGCGAAGATACAGCAGCACGGATACAACAGCACGATATCTGCCGCTGATATTAGAATTAGTGATGCATATCGACGAGAGAGAAATTCTTAAATATAATAGGAAAAGAATAAAGAGCTGTAATATAAAATTTAGTGAAGTTGTCTGCATTTGAATTAAATCTTATTTACCAATTGTCAAACGAAAAACGCGATCCACACGGATTCAGAAGTGATACACAAATTCACGACTAAAAAATTGCATTTCGCAATTCGCAAAAGGGTTTTTATAAATGGTGTTCAAATACCTTTCGGAAATGAAGCAAGATACTTGGGTATGAGTCACAATGTCTAACTGAAGTAGATGGGCGCTTTAAAGTAAAAACCGAAAAGCTTGATAATACTTAGAGACAAATGCGGCGGTTAATTGGAAAATAATCCAAGTTAAATGTGTTGAAACACGATTTGTACACACATGAAAATAAACTGCATAGACGTACAAAACACATTTCTAGGGTTGCAACATAATAAGATGTAAAATCGTACTAGGTATAAGCTTTTCCAAAATAGAGCTCCAAGAACCATCAAAAGCGTATCCTGGGATAACAGAGAGGCAGATTAATTGTAAGCTTAAATGCCACGGGTAGGGCACATAGAGGCTGCAGTTTTTTCGAAAGTAAGATTTTGCGCCGACTGCAAAGTACCAAATTCCCATATTTAGCATGGTGCAACCAAACCACGTGTAACGTTGGTCTCAGCAGGAGTAAAGACGTTCCCAATTTTAGCTTACATTATGGGTACTTGTGCATTGTATTTTTGTTAAGCATGTACGTTAGCACATATCCAGCTTCATCGCTCTTAACCTGTTGAACCTCGTGTCTGCAATCCATAAGCCATGTCGAGGTGTTCTAATACGTATTATGTCATGTGCAAGTGATTTCCGGCTTAATTTAACGTCGCCATCATGAGCTAACATAATATCCAACGGCCAATGGCTAGCACTGCATACTTAGCAATCGATTAAACTGGATTTTCCTTCTTATTTATGGATCCACGTACATTCAATATATGAGCAAGCAGTTTTTCCGTATTATTCCGACAAAATAAATCTTATTAATTAGCTCATCACACGTACATAATTGCGGTATGAAGCATCTCCACGCAAAATCTAAAATGCATCACAATACAGGTTTGCAACTATGTTTCTAGTTACACTCCGCAACAATGTTGTTATAGAACGAGCATATCGGGCATCTTGTTATTTGCATAGTCACGAGTACAGTCTGTCACATCCACGTACGTGAGAGCTATGAACAATTTCTGTTTGTTTTTTTTTTCAATATCTCTGCCTCCTGATTAAAGTGAGTTTTTATGGTCATCCTTAAGCTCTGTTAGACGAAACAAGTTACGGAATGTATAGAGATCATCGGTCTTAGCATTTATTGAAAACTCGACTTAGCATTACTTTCACTGCATACTATGAGCTTGGTATACACAGAAAATGCGCATACAAGTTTTGAACAAATAACTCGGATATACGGGCAACTTTCTTTCGATGTTGCTCACCATATTTCCTCACAACCCGCTGTGACCCCCAACAAAGTTAGCTGCAATGAAGTGATTGCGTCATTCACGGCTTATCAAGAATAGCTTTTCTCTTTCAATAGGAATCGGTGACGCTATTACTCTCCCCCAAGATCCCGACGAATGATGTCCCACCAATTGTTTGACCGACTGTACAAAAAGAAACACGCAATAGCGAATGTCATAAGAGCAAGAAAAAATGCAAGGAAAGGGGAAAAAATTAATTAGCTATTTATTATGCTAATTTCAGTGTAATGCGATTAAATCAATAATTAAGCCGAGGAAATTTATAATGCCTTAGGTACCTAGAAACTTGAACAGTCGATGGCGTAAAGTGCGCGACTGGTTAAGTGGTCTCGCGGGGTTATTTTCGAAACACATTCCTTGTGATACTATGTAACGCTTAC
Source organism: Eristalis tenax (assembly GCA_905231855.2). Taxonomy (NCBI): domain Eukaryota; kingdom Metazoa; phylum Arthropoda; class Insecta; order Diptera; family Syrphidae; genus Eristalis; species Eristalis tenax. The sequence continues at coordinate 47,960,727 of HG993125.1, forward strand.
AGCTCGATGGCCAGTATCATTAATTATCACGAACAAATTGAAGTTAATATACGGTTCTAAGAGATAATTTATTTAGACTTCTAAGTTAATCATGTTTGATCATGTTCGTCCATTTTTTTCTGACAGTTAGACCTGACACGAGAGTCTTGTGGTGAATTTTTCACACGTCGTAACACAGCTGAGAGGGATATATATACAACTTCAACTTGAGCTTATCTCTGCGAAGGATATAAGACATTTTATGTCCCTCCTAAATAAATCGTTTATAACGACCTTCAAGCGATGAGCGTGAATACATATACCGGTGTATACCGGTACTTCTCCGTGTCTTAAACCATGGTAGCAGAGCCTTTTCAACTTCAGTGTGCAAGGTAAGTTTTGGGTCCGCAAATTGGAACCTGGAGCGCAAAATAAGAATCTTGCCACAGTATTCCGTGTCACGCTTCACTATACCCACAATTTTAAAGGACGAGCGAAATTGTGGATGTTTTGAAGCGTGAAACGGAATACTGTGGCAAGGTCTTTACTTTCTTCTCCAGCTTCCAATCTAAAAATGAAATCTGCTTTATCTTCAGTCGTACGGATTTATTTAGAGCCTTATGCGAACCGAATAAAATTAAACTTGCACCACCGCTTGTCACACAGAAACATCTGTCGTTGTAAACTCACAAATATCTACACTTTATAAATAATGTAAGTCTAGTCTGCGCATGCGCATCTTCTCTTCCGTACTAGCTGATATCGGCTGTATACACATTTTGCTGTACACACAGTGGTGGACATATTTTTCTTGGCATCGCACACAGGGGGTCAGTTTGTGTGGGAGAGCGGAAAAAAAGTCTATTAGGAAAGTTGGTTAGAAAAAAATGATTGACATTTTTTTCTTTTTGTCTTTTTGTAAAATATGAATAGTTTAAAAAAGTAGTAGTTATTTTAGCTTTAGAGAAGTTTCTAGCGTCTGTGCTCGTTGGTAGTGCTTCCTTTGTTGCTTGTGGCGTTAAGCCTGCTATTAGTGGGTCTGAGGATATGAAGATACGATGCATCACATCTTCATTCATAGCAATTTGACTGCATTATATCCAATTAAAAGTGCGATACAATTTTAATCGTTATTTCAGCATTATTTGGCTTCCTCAGAGAGTGAAATGCACAATTTGTAATGATTTCTTTTCCATGGGTCATGTACGGTTGTTGCCATGTTGTACCATTTATATTACTCAACAAAAAGTTGTGCAGTTTTTTTTCTTGAAATCCTCTTTTCCATTCAATGTTAAGAGAATAACTCAGAGCGCAGAATAGTACCAAGACGCAGAATTAGGTCTTTACCGACTCCAATGATTTCGGAAGTCATTGCTGGACTGGTGAAGAACCTTCTGGATGTGTTGCCGTCTTTACTTGTCCCACTACCATGTTTTGCAATATCAACAATGATGCCCAGTGTTTCACGAAATTCTCACTGATTTGTATTCTCAGTTGGGTCTCACTGTTAGCTCTCCATGCTTTAAATGGCAAATTGTATGCAACACGGAGGTACATTTTATACGAGCGTGGAGAGTAGAAATAGTAGTCCCAATTTCAAAGCTTCACTGTTTACCGTTTCGTTTCTTACTTGCGTCAACTTCAATGCCGAAGTTGTAGTTGCACATATGAAACCTGAAGAAGCTGTAGGAGTTCCTGTTACAGAATGGGCTGTAACAGGAGCATACCGCCCAGCATTGTGAACCTGAGTTCGTCGATGATTGTGAACTGACGATTGCCGTGTCTTCTCTCTTTTTCAAAAGAAAATTGGATTGGTCTGCGGTATCTTGTAGAGAATGGTCGAGCATTATTCCACACAATAGCATCTTTATAATCCCTTATAGTCCCTTATGGCAAAGATTGCTCTACAGTCAAAAGAACAAAACACACTCTGCAAAGGTGTGCTTAATTAAGATCCTAGACTAAGGCATTCAACATCTCAGAGCTCCTTCAATGGATTCCTGTTTTTTTAAGATAGATTTATGTTTCATCTATCAGTGAAGTACTAGATGCTGTCATTCCAACCATTATTAGCCAAGAAATCATGTTTCACGTCACAACAGTGTTTTTTTAAATCCGATACAGGGAAACAAAATTGAACATAACTCCAAAGAATATGCAGGTTACTCGTATTTGTTCTGTGCTGTAACTGAAAAGGATGAAGCAGAAGTTGATAAAACTCAGGACGCGTAGCTTAGCGTTGATATTTTTACTGTGTGTTAATCAACACTTTTTTTAATACCTTTGTTTAAAGGCGCTTATCGAAGGTTTCTTTGAACGTTTTTTTATTTATTTATTTTAGACAGTGGAGAATATACCAAATGATATCTATCATTTTGAATAATTTATCTTATGAAGTTGGGGAAAGGTCATGTAAGCTTGATTTGAAAACATTGCTCGCAACTTGAATACATTACATATTTTATTGACTTTGAGGCCCCACTGTGTGCCATAGTTCCAACTATAATTATAGACACGAAAATGAATCAACATGTCTACGAACGTATTATTCAACAACACATCTCTTTTGCCGAAGAAAATATGCCACGAAAATGGTGTTTTATGCTCGATGCTAAGCACACTTTTCGACTTGTGGAAGCTTACCTTAGCGACCGACCTTACCCCGCCCCGTCTCTCTGTGGACCCTGTGGAACGATGTAGAACGTCGCAAAGGTACTGTGAAACCCAAAAATGCAGCTGAATTGTGGAACTAAGTTCAAGTCGCCTGAAATTCAGTATGAAAGGTAATTCATAGTTTTAATGCAATGCTATTCGTGCTATTTGAGTGGCCAAGCAAAATTTTACGGAACGTGTACGGATTTAGTTTAGTTCGACTTGGGCCTCGTCTGAAACAAAAGTAGCTGCAAAGCATCGAGCCACATGTGTATAAACGTACATGCATATGCACACCCATCCCAATATCTACGACAATAAAATTCTAATTAGACCCCACACTCACTAGTTTTTCGTTTGGTTATTCATTTTTCAACCCTTAAGCCACACTCACATACAAGAACTATTCACATCACTTCCACACCACTCAACGGTAATTTCGTTAATTATCGTTTACTGCACACAGAAATAAATAAAAAATATCCCCTTACCGAAGGCAAGAAACAGGAAAGAACCCACACCAAGGAGACCCAATCGAACAGGGACAGCAACGCAACGAATTGCATTCCACCGGCTAACAGCACACCATCTCATGGTAGTCATCGTCATCGTCCTGAAGGGATTTCATAGGCGCTTCCTGATATCCTTACTTCGGCTTCGCCACACACAGCGATGGGGGTGAATGTCTATCGATTGGTTCTTCAACAGGGTATGGTCATCCCCATCATCATTATCATCGTCCTCATCAAAATCGCCATGACCGTCGTAGGCCTGGTCATAGTCTTCGTCGACTTCGTAGTTTGTGTCGTATGAGTCGTCATAGTCCTTCTTGCAGCCCAACATTATACACATGCTCGGGTATGTGTTTGCAGATCCATACCTCGCACACAATCGCAAGCGTACTCGTTCACAAATACCCGTAAAATTCTTTTCTATGTTTGCGTATATGACTGAGTGCAATTGACCATCCGCCAGGATATTAGGCTGCCTCAATTCCCGCCCGACAGCTCCGCATCAGGACGTGTGGGTGCATGTTTGCGTACAGTGAGCCCCCTTCGCAAATGTGAGAGCCAGAAGGCCCATAATTAATTTCACTTATTGCATGCGATAGCATATATACCCCCAAAGCATTCATTCATTTGCCCCTTAAACAGCCCGGCATAACACAAACAACATTCGAAAAGGACCCAGCCGCCACCCGCTCACCCCCAAAGAGCGAAGCACTAATGGAGTTTGAAGAAAATTGAGAGAACGTCTGATATATCCATGTTCGTGGAAAAGTACAAACTGTGCGGATATCTGAACGGTCCGGCAAATGATGAGTGAAATTTATCAAATTTGCCACAATGCGGTGGGGTAAGGTTTTTAGAAATATGCCCATCTGCGAACACCAGCACAGAGATTTCTTCAACATCAGAAAAAGTAAACGTGAGAGTGTTTGCAAAATTTATTACAAGAGTTAAACGGAAAGGTTCATGCGCAGACAGGTACAGTGTAAGATGGAAGACCAAGTGAAGATTTCAAATATGTAACAAGTCGATTCTTAATTTACGCGTAATTTTAAACGCGTGTAAAAAAGTCTAGCGGTATGAAAACATATTCCGACTGGCAGACAAATTGCTGATACAAAATGTACACTAACTAAACATGTATTGTTTCCTTAATTCTAACTTACAGACCGTACGCGGGTAGTCTGCGCAATTCTTGAAGCTCGCCTTTCGACGAATATGACAATGACATCCGGAAAATTCAGAAGAAACATTGTTGTTATGACGGTAGCCTGCCAGAATATCGCACATTTCAAAAATAATAAAGCTCCTGACGTGATCCAAAAGTCACCATCTGGAACTGTAAAACGTATTGGAAAGAGTTCTTTGAAACAAAGGTGCCTAATACCAGACCAGACCACCAATGGGATGAGAAACTGAATATGCTTTACACACCGTCTCCACTGGATATATTTTTGAATAACATTACAGCCACAATCTCAACAGCTATCCGTGCTCTTTTCTTTAGATATCTATACCATGTGCCTTCATGAGAGTCAACATCAAGAAGAGGGTAACCAACCACCAATTAACGAAGCAGATCTCACTAAAAATAAGTGCCAATAACAAATTACATTCACTAGCACTTCAACTTTTACTGACTTTATTCACCACTTCATTCAAACAAAATCGAGATTATCGGGCCTCCACTAGCTTTTTTCACAGCATGTTTCCTGACCCGGGCATGGTTCATGTCCTGTGGAGGCTATGAGTTAGTGGAAGGAAGGTCTTGTGCTAGCACTCCCCTTAAAGTAACCTAGTAACAAGTGCAGCCTGCAATCGGCTTCTTCCAATAAACTTACGTAAAATTTAATAATCTTGCCAAAAATAACAGCAAACAATGGGTAGTAACAGAAGGGAAGATTGCCCCATTCACTGACGACGATTAAAGAAAGAGTCTGTGTACAGACGCAAGGCTCTTCTGTGACCACTTTGAAAAATGCCGAGTAAAGAGGATTGTAGCGTTTTTCAAGCCGAAGTAGCTCGAGCTGAGAGACCACAACATAACCAAAAAAATCGATCACCATTTTTCTTTTAGCATATGATTAGATTGACATTTTGCATCGAAACTGGTCAGGTTATGCAGACAAAACAATTGTGAGATGTCCTTGGTGAACACGGTGACCCTGTACTTTGTACCAGGGCATACCAGCATTTACTGAAAAGACAAAGCGAACAGTCTAGGGAAAATCAGATCTGGCGAAAAAACAGGAAGGCGAAGATCTGGACAGTGCCTCAACTCGATGGTTTGGACTGGGCATTGGAGCAACCGCAAGGGTTCATTGGACGACGCTGAGGAAACAGAGATCATCATCATCATGCTGACAGGAGGCCTTATCGGGCACTGTGCCGTAGGTACACATGCATTGCGTCTGAACATGGCGCACAGCAGCTTTTGCGGAAGCTGCGTATGCGAATGCCCAGACCTTACAAAGGAGGCAGTTCCCAGGAAAGTACTTCTTCGTAGGGCTGGAGGAAAGGAAAAAACCCGTAAAAATCCCCTAAATGCATCTGGATAGTTTTAGCAATAAAAGAAGGTTTCACGATAGTAAAGGATCCCTTATTCTAAATGAGCCAGAGTCGTTAGGGCACTCATATACGCACTACTTACCTTACCAACAGGTACGGATTGAAATCGAATAATCAGAAATCAATAAAATCGCTACCGTCGTGCAGACAAGTGTCATTGATCAAAGTTTGTTCCTTTTGTAGAATCGGAACATTCCCTAAACTGAATACTCTTAAGTGGCTACGGTTGTAGATGACACCGCTAACTTAGCAACGGAAGCTTTAGATCTGTCCAATCAATCACTTACAAAAGTACAGACAACAGGTGTAAATACCATATGCATCCTTTTGACTATATCGAGAAGGGTAGAGAAGGGGGCTGCTAGTGAATAAACCAGCACACTTAGACCGTGTGGGTCAGACTACTACCACCGACCCTTAATTTGATGCCAATGGCAAATGTGAATCCAACTGCGGCACTTAACCAACTGCGCCATCCAGTCAACTTAAGTCGTCTGTAGAGGGATAGACGATAGTGAGTCAAACGCACGGGTTTGCACCAACACCCTTGACGACAATAACCAGACAAACTTCTTCTGTAATTTCGAGATGATTTTTTAAATGATTTTCAATTGACCATTACTGCGATTTAATTTTATACTCCATCTTATCACACACATATTTTGTTTACATTGCCTTTGTAAGTTTTCCTTTAACTCGTGTCGTGCATACTATTGTTCCCGCACGAATGAATGCGCGTGTGGTATACGAGCGACGTACGAATGGTTTCCCGAAGCTTGTTATCTTGAGTTAATAGCCTTTAGTCAGAGATGTTAGTTCATTTGTTGTCTTGTTGTTGATTAATATGCGGGCGTCCATCATGGCACGCTTGTCTAAGTGAAGTTCGTCCATGGATTGAACAAACATTTTGCAATAAATTAAAACTTTGATTTGATCCACCGAAATGATGGTCACCGCTTGGTCTTAGGCTAAAATTAAACTGAATTGATTTAATTTGAGATTATTTGTTAATTAATTTGATGGTGAATTCACTTCAAGCGTACACGTCAAAAGATAATCCAATACATTCTTTTTCGCATAAGTTGTTTCACATTTCTCTGTCCACAGGTTTCCATAAGGCGTAGTGTGGCTCTGGTAATTCATACGCATCTGGTGCCTCTTAGTGATATAATGAGGTGCAATCTTACTGACCAGAGACTTGATTTGTATCAGTGTGTACAACCTAAATGCACCCGAGCACACAAACACAGACGCATATTCATCTACAGCAAACGACAATTCATATAATTTTCGAGTGCGGAGCGGACTAGTCATGCAACAAAGCTCCTTCCCGCGCTCCTTGCTTACTCGTACATCAACAAAACAGATTGGATCACCGTGAGTTAATTCAAATCACACCAAGAGAGCACTACGGTGCGGTGTAAAATAATTGGGGTCTTATGAATAAATCTCATTTGTGCCGATTTTTTTTTTTTTGTTTTTCTTTTCAACTCGCAAATACTTAACGCTGTAAGCAGCCGCAGTTAAGAGGTTAGTTTTTCCTTTGCATGTGCAATAAATAATGCGAGGGTATAATGCCTCTAAAACAAAATTGATTATTAAATAACGAGTTTCGTGCACAAGCAGTGCAGTAGTGCACTCTCGCAGAAGGTTTTTGCTTTTCTTTTTGGATTGATGCGAACAGCAAGCTGACGAATGGGTTTCATTTAAAAAAAAAAACGTCTAGATGCGGAAATTGTTTGTCAAAAGTAAAACCATTCGCTGCAAGTGATAACATTATATTTTCAATTAAGTATTTACATATCTATGTGGCGTCTGACGGATGCTGGACTGTCTGCTGGTCGGTTGGTAGTCAACAGAGAACACCTCCGGCGATGTGCGACCACAACATGAGTCATTACTATGCGCCGAGTGCGCAATCGACTGGCTCTTCGTGTAAACCAGATTTTCAAATTAATGAAACTCCTTCACCTTCTACCTATGGAGCCGAGGGAAACAGGCTTATTATTATTTTGCACTTTTTTTCCTTTCTTATTGACGATAATTTGTTCCACAAACGTTGATCGCACAACTGCACCGGTGCTGAAATCCGGTGCTGTTAACCGCCATTTAAGGAATGTGGTACACAGTGTTAAATTAGCCTTTTTTTTGTCTTGAAGAAATTTGCTGTTAATAGACTTATTAAGTCGGTGAGCAATCGTGCAGTTGGCGCGGAGTGGGGAGCTCCATTGGGACTGCTTAGAATTTATTGCTAAATCTCTCTCCCCTATGGAAGCTCTCTTAATAAAAGTTTATGCCAGTCTGAGATTTGTTTTTCTCAGTTCGATGATTAATTATCGAATGTAATCACCGAAAGCGAGCGCGCAATGTGCACATAAGCAATTGCGAAATCGCTAACCACAGATATATTAATCTTCACATTTATATTTTTCCACATTATACTTAATTAACGACTAACGTGGTTCTGCAAATAACGATATTTTTTTCCAGGTGTGTATGCACTATATATGTGTTTACAAAATGAGGTATGACTGAGCGCAAAAAACATAATTAAGAAGCATGGTTTCTTCCGAAAGCTTCTCCTTCTACTGAGGCTAACTGTTAGCTTACAAGCGTTCTATTCTGAAACATTAGGAGTAAGGCCTTTAGTTCTTGTATCTAGCACTAAAAATGGCAAAGTTGGGACGATAACTGATTTCTTTGTTCCTTGTGGGTTGCGTCACGATAATTAGCCAGAGCTTATGTTTTTACTACGCTCTCGTTGTGTGGCTCTAAACAACAGGTGTCATTATTTACTGATAATTTCAATAAACAGGGAAATTATGAAACAAAATAAAATGAATAAGACCAATGAATTCTAAATGAGGTACCCTAGGGGTAGGATAGGGAAGTGACTAAACCAGCACACTTAGACTGGTCAGACTACTACCACCGATCGACCACTCCAGTGGTAGTGGTCTTAATGGCTATCAACCCAACGGCAAATGGTGACTGACCCAGTTTGAAAATCAGATAAAAGCGTTTTGACTTTGCTTTCACTGGGATTTGAACCGAGGACCCCACTAACCAAGGGCGGGTACCTAACCAACTGCGCCATCAACTCGTTTCCCTAAGATCTACCTCGCTGCAAATCTCATTAACCTTTCACCTCATTATAGACTTATTGCTAAAATAGTTAGTTCTCTGCCTTTCTTTGAAAAATAATCTCATCGCCAGAAGAGATCTTCGTGGAGCATACATTTAAAGTGAAGTAACAGGAAATCCATTGTTGTTGCACGAAATTGATGGCTGTATTTAGCATAATAAAATAGGTCCCATTAAGGCCAAGTATGCGCCGTTTTGTTGGACTATTTTTTGCCATTTTGATGCTAATGGCTCTCTCGTAAAATCTTGATTCACAAGCATCTGTTGAGTAGAGCATTTCACCGGCAAAATCGTTCGCCAAGGACAGGAACAGATGGTAATCACGTGGTGCTAGAAGGTGGCTGAACTATAAGGTGTGAGGACCTCTCAACAATGCTCCGGAGATTCTGGCTACTCGTCTATATGGTCTGGAGTTGTTCTGATGGAGCACAAAACGAACCAAAGCTGGCTGCCTGTGAGCGATTGCTTTCTTAAGACTGCTGACAAATACATATTCGACTTTTGCGAAAGGGGAGCAGCTCATAGTAAATGATTCCCTGCCAAGCCCACCAACACACTACACAGCAAGACCTCCCTAGCCGTCAATTTTGACTTGGTCACCGTTTGCACCGACTCACGGCGATTCGACCACGACCATTTTCGACTAACTTTGTAGTAAGTGATCCAAGGTGAACCACCAGTCACCATTCGCTTCAAAAATTGGTCGATGTTTTTGCGATTCAGCAGTGGTTTGGAGATGGAAATTCGGTCCATTAGCGTCTGTGGTGTTAACTCGTGTGGTATAAATACATCGAGCTTGTTTTCCAATCCAGCCTGGTTGCAAACCGTTTTTTGTACGAAGCAGTGTTTACATGACGATCAGACTCGAGGGTTTCCATGATTTTGTCGACGAAAATTGGCAAATGGTGTCCATTGAGGACGCTCATACTTAAACAAACCCTAGTGATTGACTAAGTTTTCAAAAAAAAAAAAAAACACTATTAGTTTAGTTTAATAAGAAAATCTTTCAGCATTCAGCAGCATTTTTTTCTTAGTCTGATGGTATGTATACAACGCGAGATATTCCTAAAGCCATCTGTTGGGCAAATAATGGATTCCCTTATCTACACCAGAATATTCTAAATAAGACCCGACCAACGTCAGGACTACAAACATCTCGGAGGTCATTGCCATTTTCTTTAAGAAAGCCTAATAGTTAGTGTCAAACATGATCCCGTGATCATTGACAACATCAAAGTTCGGTGGGCTTCAGGGGTCTTAGATTTTAAAATGACAATAAAAAACGCCATAAATGGAATACAACCGCCTTGCTTCACCCGACAAACCACTTTAATGTGGACTTTAGGCATTTCGCACCCATCTCCCTTGAAGTAAGGGGAAATTATGTCTCTTGCTTTGATACTTCGAACTGGGCATTGGCCAGGCGTGTGTAAACGAGCTCATTCGGTGTGTTACAAGTTTGTGCTTACCAGACCTTTCCATAAACATCGTTGATTGATTACAATGAATTCGTCCGATGTCTGACTCATTGATGATTGGAAGCGATAAATGAAATAATGTAAGAAAATTAAAAAAATATTCTTCTTGGATTCAACAATTTCACAAAAATAAAACAGAGTCAAAATATGAACGAAATTTAACACTCTGTCCGGACTGTAGAGGTAATATTTTGAAAGTTACTGAAAAAAAAGGGGTCCAGACTAACGAGGCTGTACTGTGCATTAATTCTTGATCCAAATTGCACATATACAATTCCCAAATAATGTTAACATCCAGATACACCAAGTATCAATTAATTCGTTCACCAAATTTATTTTATATCACCTCTCAGACTTAATTCTCAATCCGCCATACGGCAACAAAACAGTCCAAAGCTCCGCTCAAAAGCAAATCAACGGTCGATTGTCTTAATTAATATTTATGATTGCCTCACATTTAATGGGCTTCAATTCCTTTGAAACCTCATTACGTTCACTTTAAGCGCGTGTGTGTATCGACCGCCGTTTATATTCATTCTTCATTAAGTCCGACTCGATTCTAATATGAGGGTACGTACACGCAGGCGACAATCAAGAATTTGGTCAACGAGCACACATATTATTGCGTCATTAAACGACACGGCCAAGTGGCGTTGTGCGCAATAGACTTACGCACACAATTGAATGAACTGACATATCACATCACGGTCTCCCCGCCCTTCCCTTCCAATTGATTACGCATCTAAACAAAATTATCCAAAAGATTTCTACCACATCAACGTTTGTCAACTCGCATTAATTTAGCCCTGATTTCTGATTATTAATAATTAAGACCGGGCTCCCTTCCATTGCTCTCCCTTTTCCACTTAATAAGGGAACGATCCGATCTTACGTTCAATCCTATTCATCATTCTCTTTATGTGTCGTTCGTTTATTGCAGACCTTTTTGTTGAATCAAGAAACAAATTCTTGATGTGATTTATTTTTTTCTCATTTTTGGAGAGAGATGCGGGGTGAGATGAATGAATTTGATTTGTTGTGAGTTCCCCTTCCCACCGTTGGCATACTCTGCTAAAAAAATGCATTCAATGAGGCAGATATTTGACCTCAAGAGTCAATGAGTTTGGTTGAGTTTCAGACTTGCAGATACACTTGGAGGAGATTGACGTATATATTTATTGATGTTAAGTGATGTGAATGTCACATGATTGATAACTAATTAGATAGTTTCTGCATTCTGTTTATGTACATGGATAATTGTATCCATTTCATGGGGAGGCCATAAAGCAGATGAATAAATCCACTTTATGTGAAACCCAATATACACATTGAGTTGCAATCACAAACTTTGCCATTGGTCTGCAGCAGATAAATCGGATTTAATGGGTATCCATCTAATATCCCTTCACAATATTCGTATCACAATACTGTGCTGGCTATCTGCGGTGCATATAGGCTTGCCGGCGGCGGCGGCGGCAAAAAACCTTAATTCATTTATAGCGTTGTATCTAATTGCATTATTAATAATAATAGACTTGCATAGCATGTACGTGAGTGCCAGTGTGAACTGCATGCACACAGCAACGTCTTGTCAGTGGCGGATTAAATGCACAAGCACAGACACACACCGCACGCAAACATTTTACAAAGCCATTCGATTTATACATCGATGCCAGCCTTTTTTTCTCGTTTTGTTTCATAGATATCAATGATTGAGACTTTGTAGGTAGGTAGGTAGGTAACAAATCAGCAAGGATAAAAATGTGTACTCTTACACGTTGACGTTCCCATGTATCGGTGGCAGTTTTGTGGTAGAATTCAGTTGTAGAAGAACCCAGTGATTACTAAAAATAATAACCTAATTGCAGCTGGTAACTGGTGCCACAAGAGAAAGTACACGGATTCGATGTTGATTGCAAATAAATTTACGTGAGGATCGAATGCAACACCTGAGTAGAGTTCACTGACGTTTATCATTAAATGCCGTACGAGCATGTAGGCCTGTCGGGTAATAGCTCTGTGTGACCGGTTATGTCTGTGGCAGTTTAGATAATTAAACGATGGTTGAATGTATTCTAATTTTTTGTTTTCTTTTGTATTTATTTTTTATTTTTACATTAAATTATAAAATCGAGTGAAAATGTATCTGATATTCGATGGTGTACAGTGTTTACAAGTTAAACGGCTTTGAAAGGTATACTTAATCACGTACATAGGTGAAATGATTTAGTGGTATTAACAAAGTATCAAAGCAACTAGGTATTCACATTCGAAACGGGACAAGGATATGCATGCATATGCAATTTGTATATTTAATTACATGTCTGCCGTCATTGTGGTGGAGGCATGGCTTTATTGAAAGCCGTAATCTTATGTGATCCCACAGACCGTACAGTATGCTATGATGTATGTTTCGTAGGATAAATTAAGCTCAAATCGTTACATTTTTGTACTTAGGTTATTTTAAATATAGTGAGTAATGAGCTTTAAATGCTTCAATTGTATGGTTAGGGAATGGGGTGAATTGGATTGTGTTTTGTAACTCTTACAATATTTCACCTTGTGTAGTATTTACACTGCTTATATGACATAATTCAATCTAGTTGACAAAAGACAGCCAAATATTAGGTATATTAAAAATAAAGATGGCTTTAGTAAAATATATCTCGCGTTTTATATGTGTGTACCATCGGACGAAACTCGCAAAAGTTAAGACGTTTTGTCTTAACTTTTTCAAGTCATTTTCGCTCTTTATTATACATTTCTACAATGTTATGAGCTAATTCGAGATCGTGAGCATAATTGAAAGAAAAACACTTAATTTCAGGAGGACATGAGCAGAAAGGGTTATCAATCGCCGAAATATGCAGAATTTAAAAAAAAAAAATAGAAAAGTCATTTTAGCTTGTGGATATTTCATATCTTACAAATTTACTGCCAAAAACTCGATTTACGCAACTAATAAAACTTAAGGCAGTTGCAATAATCGAGGACTTAGATCGGTGTCTTGGAAAAGTGAAGAATTCGCTAAAGTTAAGAACCCCAAAATCAAACTACTTAACTTTTTCAGACTCTACTGTGTAAGATTTCGTACTAGATTTCGTAAAATTGTTTTTTTTTTTTTGAGGATTGATTGACTCACTTTTGTTTGAACGAAGATGATCATATTTCACAACAGTTCTTCCATAAGGGCGAAAACGCAAGCCAGTAGGCTGTAACAGTAAATCGTGAGTAGTTTTGGTTCTGTCACATCCCTTTGGAATCCCTCTGGAAGGACAAAAATGTGGATAAAATTATTGAAATCGTCGAGTCTGATTGTCAATTAATCACTGTTTGGATTGTTAAGCTTCACTGCAACCAGGCTCGATTCAACAACAAGCTCGGTTTATTGGTACCACAGGAGTTAACGTCTAAGAAGCTAATAGAACGAATTTCCATCTCCAAATCACTGCTGAATCGCAACAACATCGACCTATTTTTGAAGCGGATGGGGACTGGTGGTTCACTTTGGTCGATTACGACAAAGTTAGTCGAAAAGGGTCGTGGTCGAGTCGGCGGATACGGTGACCAAGCCAGGATTGATGGCTAGGAAGGTCTTGCTGTGTAGTGTGTGTTTGGTGGGCTTGGGAGGGAATCATCTACTATGAGATGCTCCCCTTATGCAAAAGTCTTAATTCGGACATGTATTGTCAACTATTGGACCGTCTGAAGGAAGTAATGGCACGCAGCGTTGGTCCATAGGAGATGAATCGTGTTCCATCAGGACAACGCCAGACCACTCACATGGATAACGGCAAGCGAGAATCTCCGGGAGCATTGTTTGAAGGTCCTTATACATCCCCCTTATAGTCCGGCCACCTTACAGCACCAAGTGATTACCACCTGTTCCTGTCCATGACGAATGATTTTGCTGGTGAACAGTTCGTTTTACAACAAAACTCTCAGTTTTTCGGCAGGGACGAGGCCCAAGGTACATACAGCCTTAAATTCGTAAAAATGTGGATTTTTTTCTACTGTACAAAATATTTTAATAATTTGGCTCTGTCTCGAAGAAAGGAGGGCTTTCAAAATTAACGAAAGATTTAAATTTCCATTTCTACAGTAAATTGTTAAAAACACATTTGACAGCTGATAGTTTAAAGTTAGTTAAAATGGAGCGGCGAATGATGCACAACGTGTGCGGATTGTAGCTGGAGGCATCATTGGACCATACTTTTTTTAAAATGAGACTGAGACTAAAATGAGACTGTAAACTGAGACAAGCATTGGCCAGTTAGTGACTGACGACATGATGACACAGTTCCTTCTGCCGTAATTAAATGGTTCTGAGGGGTCCAATGTTTGGTTTCGAAAAGAATGTTTCACATGCAACCTGTAAAACAATTCATGTATTACAACCAATATTGCTGAAGGCATTCCCTGGTCGTGTACTCTCTCGTTTCGTTGATCGACGATCCCAGATCGTGTGCTTTAACATCATTTGATTTCTAATTATGGGATTATTTGAAGTCAAATGTCAATGTCAACAAGCCCACAGTGCTTTACAGGAGAAAAATAAACGCGGCATCAACGGAATTCAGCCCCATTTATGCAGGATTGTCATGCAAAATTCCGACAAAAGAAAGCGTATGTCCTGCATGTAATTCCACAAATAACCCTGTCCTATGTTAATACTTTGTGATTCAATAAAACCATAATAATCTTAAGACTAAAAACTGTGTTTTCTATTTAATTCAAATCGTTGGGATATGACTGGAAAGACTGTAAACAAGGAACGACCTGGTCAAGTGAAAAAGTTGGAACACGAGGATTTGGAAGTTTCCCCGTCGTCCTTGACCTTTTACTTAACCGCACAATGGCCTCTGAGGGAGAAACTTCACTGCCTCGACTACGCTGATTACATCTGTGTCCTATCCAGCGCCTTAGCCGACGTTCAGGAAAAACTGCATGCACAGCACCAGAAGTTGTTGAAGTTGTGAATCGAGATGCAAGGCACCTCTCTTGCTAGGTGGGAGCCCAATTGAGGATGAGAATTATTTCTGCTACCTCGGCAGCACTTTCTGCCAAGGTAGACTGACATCGTGCCTCTAATGAATACAGTCCGGCATGCTTACTTCTCACTTGGCAGCGTCTCGAGATCCACTCAGCTCTCCAACTCATTTAAGCTTCCAACATGAAATCCGTACTGCTGTACGGGTGCGAGACAACCAATATCATTGCTCGCAAGCTTCAGGTCTTCGTCAATAAATGCTTGCAACGAATCCTGAACGTCTTCGGGCCGCAGTGGGAACACACGGAGAGTTGTTGCCTAGGTTCGTTCGCAGAAACAAGAGCTGGATAGGCCAACGGGAATGAACATCGCAAGGATGGCCCTCCCTTGGACACCGCAAGCAGTGCGCAGTAGGGGTCGACCACGTTCGAGTTGGCGACGGCCCGTGGAGAAAAACATCGACTGCCCGGAAGTGACTGGGCCCAAGACAGAGTCGCGTGGAGATCATTCACTGAATTTGGTTACAAATCAAATAATTATTCGATCGTTTTACTACCTACCACGGATTACATAAACTCTGAGTCAAGCGCCTTCTTCCTCCTTGGCCATGTAAATATTTCACCTTGATGTATCCCATGCATCACAAGACAATATCTAACATTAAAAGGGAATGATAACATCACCATTCTAGCAAACACTAAAAGTTAATGTGATCAGCATTATCCATCATAAGCCTCATTTGCACTAAGCGGCTACTTAAACCCTACTCCCAGTGCTACTCATACACAGCTTCCAACTCCTGCTATTCACACTTCAAATGTTTACCATCAGTCAACTCGAAACGAAAGCAAAAAAATCCCATCCCCATCCTTATCCCCTCCTAATCCTCTTTCTTAAAATAAACAAACCTGTGGAACGCTTGGATGCGGATATAGCAGTTATCCACAAGTGAATAAAGATGTTTTCCTTGTGCACATTTTTTTCATATTTTAAAACATTTAGTATTTTAAGCGTTATTCGTACAAGAGTACACTTGGGAGTGCTCTCCTGCTAGCGGTTGATGGACTGATGGATAGTGCTGATGATGACTGTCACGTTTTAACCCACCACTCCCACACTGTCCTTCTGCCTCCGCGCACAGAATGCTGGCAAAAAGGCATACCATACCCGACTATCTTTCCACATACCAGATATGTTCTAAATGAACAAAAAACCTTAGTGTTTCGCACACTAATCGCACTGGGATATAGTGGCACCACGACTGGGGAGCAACTATAAAGGCCAAGGAAAGAGCGACTGGGGAAGGGGAACTGGTGAACAGAGAGTGAATGTTATGCCGGCACGCTTATATCTTAAAGTTGGTTTGAGTGGCTCTCTTTTTCAATCATTTTCCCAGCCAACAGGTTGTTGCTGGCGTTAGGGTAGGTGATGACGATGCTGGTGGTAGTGGTGGTTGCCCTTTTTTGCCTGATGATGCCTCGTAGGATAATGTTGGGTATCTGAAATTGTTGATCCTTTTCGGTTTAAAGTGTGGAAAGAAACAGGATAAAAATACACCCTCATCATTTTTTTTTTCTGTGTGCAAGAGCCCGACTGCCTTTTGTCAGAGAACGACAAGGTGTTAGGGTATGGTGTTGCTTTTGACTTAATCTACGTTAATTTTGAATTGCTTTTGGCATTTTTTTTTTTTTTGTGCTTTATCCTATTTTCTTTTCAGCGGTGAGCACTTTTCGCTGCAACGTAGACCTAAGGACCTATTCTACCGCATCTGTTTGTTTATTGTGCACCCTCGTGTTTAACTTTTCATTTCATTGTAATAGCTGAAAGTAGGGAACTTATTTAAATGCTCCCATTGAGGGAGACGAACACAAAATTCCTGTGGCAGCACACTCCATTCATGTGTACACCCGGCAGGTTTTCGGTCTGTTTAAGGATACTTCGTAGACTTATATTCTTTCAGTTGTTTGCCATACTCAACTACCGTCTGTGCTGTGTGGGGAAGTTGATTTGTTCTTCCAGGTTTCTTTTGATTTTGTTTTATTTCACTTCCACCCGGTAATGCTGAACGGCGCGGCTCTTCTGACTGTAATGCCACTCAATAGAGAAGCCGGTTCGGTTTGGTAACATGACGCTAGGGACTTTTGTTAAGGCATTTGGTGTGAGACTTTCACTGCTTCCAGTCGTGTTTGAGGGTTGATTTAGTCCTTTATTTTCATTTCACACGCAATTTCACACCCGAACTTGGAAAGTTTTAAGAGAAAGTTTTCGCTGTGTATGAGGAGTTTTATTTTATGTTAGCGGAGTTCATTGAATGCAAGGGTGGGTCGAATTTTATTGCTTCTTGCTTCTGAAGGTGTAAGTTATTTTTTGCTGACGTCTTATGAGTCGTTTATAATCCCGCTTATCTATAAATAAATAATCCCTTGCTTGAAGTGATACATCTATATCTAAGCCTCGGTGATAAAATCTAACCAACTAGAAGGAGTTTCTTCGCGTACCCTTGAAAAAGCTTACTCCATGTTCATACATGTAATGAGTGCACAAGTGCAGACACGATTGTGTATGTACGTGTCCTGATGAGTAAGAGTCGATGGCGGCGAATCGACGGATCTGGTGCGTGCTTCCCCAAGCGACTACTTTAGTGGATTGTGCGGTCGAATGAAGATATGCGAGAGATGAGACTCTGGGCGCTGAGTTCACATACCAAGGACAAATTCAATGTCATCCAGACGATTACGATTTCGATCAATTTTGTATTTCAAAGCATTGTTTGCAAGATGCAAACATTTTGAATTGAATATAAAATGATTCAACCGTCCTCCACGTCAGTTCTTGTGGGTGCTCAATCTCCGCAAGTCCATTTTTGACGGGTTTTCAGCCCATAATGGACAAGAATTCGTTCGGAACTGAATGATTTTCACAGAGTCAAGAACGTACGGATTGTGTGCACAACCACGGCCACAATTCACACGATCACAAACGCCAAATAGCTCCATCAGAAAATGTGTCGAGCAACATGGTTAAAGCGTGTCGTGTTGTGTGAGATGTGGAATCATCTCGTTGAACCACATCTCCTCTCATTATTACCTTCGATTTGAGGCCAAAAAGAGGGTCTTAATATTTGGCTACATTGGTGACTATACATTGAGCATTTAATTAGACTATCACAAAAATACAAAAGTTGTTTATAAAAGGAAAAAAAAGGAGCGTTTTTCTTTGAAAAACTGCCCTATGGTAGACTGCGGTCCGGAAGAATTTGTCTCACAGCAAATTCTGTGATTATTTGCTATAATAGTGAACACCAGAAAATAGAAAGGTATAAATGAGAAAATTACCACACAAATGACAAAAATAATTAGAAATTCACAGGTTTGTTCGGTTTAAGAGGATGAACAGCAGAACCGTTCATATTTCCGAGATTCTACTGCGACTCTATAGATTATGCAAATATCAGTGAACCAAGGCCTGAAATGTAGAAAAATATCACTAACCGTTCAAACAAAACCCAAATTAGTTCAGGGTCGGAACGTGTACGATTTGTAACTCAAGATGACAATGCAGAGGCGGCTTCTGGGAGCAAATTTCAAGTGAGATAAACTCACTCAGAAGACATACCGCTAATATGCGCCTTTCGGCAATATAATGACCCGCAGAAATTGGCAAGTTTTGGAATGGCATGTTCTCTCCTCTTTTAAGATATGTTAGGTAAGAGCGGCTGATACTCCTAAGTCTGGACCCCATTGGCTTTTGTGACGAAGCAGCTTAGCTGGCAGAGTGATATTCTCTGTTTTAATGTGAATTAAAACAGAGTGTGTTAAGGTGAATTAATCTTAAGAAGATGACAGGCTGAAGAGATCGGAAAGAAAGTGGATATTCCCGTCATTTGAGAGAGGAGGTTGCACCATGGGGGTTGTGTGGTATGTCACAGCGTTTCAGCACCCACATGATGTGTATATTAAAATGCTCAGTCATTTCGTGAAGAGACCTACTGGAACCTACTGGAATATTACATTTTTCTTTGGCCAGGGTAGCGCCCCTAGCTGCTTTCTGTCTGAAAAACGCTACCTTGGTCTGGGTGTTTAAAGGAGAGGGAAATACCAAGGACTTCGGAGTAGACTATGAGGAGATTCTCAGAGGATTGTCAGATATCCAATTCGATCTGGATGGAATGCTGGTAGAGAGATTTGTCTCGAAGATGGCTTGCGGTAAGAGGCCAAGCGGTACCTTTGGAGGGGAACTGGGTCTTGTAACATCATTGAAAATCTTTGATGAGCCATCAATTAAGCAAGTAAAAAGGTCGGATTTGAGTAGTAATCGCAAAAAATTCGACTGCTAATCTAACCAATTTCTTTTTAACAATTTGGCGCTTATTTATAGTGCCTTCTTGTGCAAGTTCGACATAGGTAAGGTGAGCTATTTTAGAGGCGCAGACTTTCAACTGAAATAAATCAGACAAAAATGTTTATAATATCCATGGGCAGATAAGTTTGTGGTATTAATCCTTGAATATTATTTGGGGCAATTATTCCTTGCGGCTGGAGTGTACCATTTAAGCCCACGCTCTTCGCAGTACTGTATGTTATCAATAATGTGTCAAATGTTTCTATTTGCAGTTCCTGCAGCAGTTTCAAGTGTTGCGCAAAAAATATAGTAATCGTGTCTTTGTACTGCTCACCATTGACTGTAACGTTCTGTGCGGTGATAATGGTGTTTCGGCAATGGCTTAAGTTTGTGTTTCTCGAATTGAACTACGTCTTTCAAAACAAATTTGAACATAATGTATACAAAGCTTTGGTGTGAGTCTAGTCATGATGCCGAAACCAAACTAAGCTTAAATTAAAAAGAACTGTCAAATTAGCTGTCATAGAAAACAATGTTGCCGATCTTAAGTTCTCCGTTTCTAAAGAAAGCACTCTTTGCATGGTACGAGTATGCAATCAATGTATTTTAAAAGAAACTAACTTAATTAAGGACTATACATTTTTAAACACGTTCAAAGAATATAATATGCACACAGTTTATTCATAAATACACCTTGTCCCAACGAAAAGTTTTTTTTTTTTTTGATTTGACGGAGAGATTTGATTTAAATACCAGCAAACATTCTTGTTAATCATCATCCAAGACCGAAATACAGCGTTTGATGCAGAAATATTCCTGTGAATGATTCGCAGAGAGCTCACAGGGGTGGTTGGGATAGATTTCAAGGACACACTGCTCAGTCAGCTAAATGGAGTACATATACTCTCAAGTAAAAACCAACTGTTGTTGGTATTTGTTACGCAAAAGGAAAGGTACCAACGAGGATCTCAATGGACTTGCAAGGGTTAATAATGAATTTTATTAAAATCTCGTCATTAAGGGGTTATTTTTTGGAGTAAGTACCAACCAGTGGTGTATACAGGAAATACATGTGTAATGTGTATGCTACTAGCTTTACAACTCTCTGAGCGGTCGGTTTATTTTTTGCAAAGAGCAATTAATATTTCCTTTGTGGAACCAAATCCACGAACTCGGGTGTATGTGTTCTAATACAAAGGACTTACCCAATGTCTGCAGTTCATAGCAGGTCCGGCAGGAAAGAAATTAAAAGACATACAGTCTCATAATTAGCAAATCTAAGATGTTATTTTGGAGTCTTGTTATTATTCTTTTTTGGTTCATTGTTGTGGCTGTTTATGGAAACACCATCAACAGTTGGTTTGCTCGGACAGTGGTAAGCTGCTATACCTCGAGAGAGATTTAAAGCAAAACAGACAGCTACGACGTTGCCAAATTCGTTTTTTAATCAAGGGTTATAAATGGAGAAACTCCATTCCAGAGCAAACTCCATCCCTTATTCCACAAAAAGAATCTTAAGTTCGGCAATTTGTATCAATCCTACATGATCACCCAATGCCGTTACAAGTTTGTAACGTCATTACTTTGAATTCTTTTGGAAATAGTTTGAATATTCAAGCTGTGATGTCTTACTTAATTCACGGCCACTACCAGGAAGAATAAAAGAAGCTTACAATAGCTTTCACATTTGTAATCACAAAGTAGACATCCAAAACCTTTGGGAAAATTTTAGTCTCTTGTTAGATCTTCTTGAACATTATTTTGTATTTCGAAAAAAGTTAAAAAAATGGTTACATAATGTAGATTTTGCAATCCGTATTCAAATTCTGGACTCTAGGGACAGAATAATGTAATCGGTGGATATGTTGAGGTGGCTCGAGAGGTGCATTTAAGCCCGGTTAGGTCCATGGTGCCGCCAGATGGTTTTCTCTAATTTTGATCCATTCCCCACTAGCGGAAAATCGCTTGGAGCCGGGACAGTTGCGGAGTATAGCCAATTGGGCACGCTGGTTCTAACTCAAAACAAATTTTTGTTCAAAAAGTGCCTGCCTAAAATGGACACGTGGGAATTTAAGGGTTAGGGATATAGATAGTGATACACACAAAATTTAGGAAAACATCGATTCATGAAATCATGCCTTCGTATAAAGCAGAGGAAATCGTCTGTACATAGGGATCTGTAAATAAAATGTAGAGGAAGGAAATGTGCACACAAAGAAAAGTTTCTCTTTACACACAACGCGGCAATGAGCCACAATCGATCCCTGTTGAATTTTTAGTTGTCCTGTCTGGATCCTGGAGACTTTCCTGGGTAACAAGGATGTATCCTGGGTGCAAGGATGTAAGCAACTTTCCACACTTCAAGTGCGCTTACCAGTCTAAAGTCTTGACATCAGGACTTATGATTTTTAAAACATATTATCTATTTGAAGAGAGCGAGTAATCTGAGACCCAAGGGTCATGTATTGAATGACACATATACTGAAGTCATAGCCTGGTATGGATGTAACGAAAACCCTCCTTACGATATTATGGCGATCTGAAAACTTTGACTTTCACGTTCCGTTTGAAATATATCGAAGCGATGACAGTTTTTGATTAATAGGCCTTGTAGCATGACATTAAGCGTCTCAAGATTTCACAAGATGCCCTTAGCCCCAATACTAGAAAAATAGGCTTGGGTCTGTCACCACAATTAAACCTCGACTACTTGAACGCATGTGCTGCAAATCTTCAAGCCTCAAGTCCGTTCGTTTAATGCCAAAGTCCAACAACGCAAATGAGAGTGATTCAGACCACGGCTACATCACAAACCGTCTCCAGTGGGCATACTTCTGCCCAACATTACGACCGACCATAATCTAAACAGCCATCCGCAAAATTTCCTTTGCGGGCAAGATATATCATGTCACCTCACTTTAACGTTGGCTGCGAGAGCGTCAACATCAAGAAGCGGGCAACTAACCACCACTCAACGAAATAGATCTCACTAAAAAAATTCTACCAAAAAATTATAGTCACTTACACTTCTACTTCTACTCTCAATATTTACCACTTCATTCAAACAAAATCGTGCACATATAGGAAAACGTCAAATCTCATGTGCAACTTTTGAACAGAGTCCATGCCATGCCGTAAAATCAAGATTTGATGTAGGTTTGGACCTGGATTTTTGTGCTTCGACTAGATTTTTTCATATCACGGCCATGAACCGGTCACGGCTCATGTCCAGTTTAGACGACATGTTAACGTTTATGGTTTCAAGCTTCAAGCTTTAAGTCGTTTCGTTTTGATTGATTAAGATCTATTTCCACGAGATTTTTTTAAAATAAATTACGACCATCCGCTTTTAAGATCGAGCACACATTCAATATCTATAATTGTCCGACGGGAAATTCCATTCTCACTATGGGAGGATAATACTTTGTATTGGTAGAAAAAATCTTGCAAACATATTACGGGATTGCCGTAGTCTGCACCGCAAGGATGGACCCTAATTAATATTAGAGGACAATTGTGTGCTTTCTTAGTCCACTAAAACAAATAAAATCTGTAGAAATTTGTCATTAATCCAAGGAAGGCTTCAATTAATGTCAGTTCAATTGCGCAAAAAAATAAATGAATTCTTATTGAATGAGAATGCAAGACACGAATGTATGTAAGTAGGATTAGGTAAGTGGGCAAGCAGGCATTTGCCACATCCTCATAAGGTCCCTGTGGACCCACTGTCCTAACCGGTGGGTGGAGGGAGACTAGTAAATGTTTTCTAGATTTAATTTGAGAATTTAGCAACGTTCATTGTCCACATATCTCGAGTCACTGCCAATGCAAGCTCAAAATGTATTACTGGCTAGAGAGAAATCTTCTGAAACAAAGTCGGCATAAAACTTATCTACTCGTGGTTGAACAAAAGCACGTACAACACGAGCGGTTGCTGTAGGAGATAGGCCGTGGCCCTCTACGGCTGCAGCACCACCCATATTATATTATAATTATTCTCATATATAAGATAATAAGAAAAAATAAAAATGGAATTGTGGTTAATTTGATTATCGACTGTCAGACGTCGATTGTGATAAAAACGATGTAATGTATACTTACCGTATATTAATTGCCATCGACACGTAACTAATGCAAAGTATGCATACAGTTGCGGACGAAACAATAGACCCACCGTACATCTTTTTAGATTTTATACCAAAACTCGAATTGCTAATAACTTTCAGCGAATGTTTTTTCTAATAATTTTTCTTAAATATGAAAACAACGAAACGCCGGTATCTAATTAAATATGAAAACGAAATACCTGTTTTTATAGAAACAAATCTAACACGGACAAAACAATCGGACCATCAAATAAATATTGTACAGGAACATGCCGAAATTTCTTCAATATTTTGTGGAATACACATGATTTTTCATCACAGCTCGAACTCTCATCGGTATACACTCGACCAGTGTACCAAGTTGCCTGTATCTTATTATAAGTTTTTCTTATTCTTCGATTTTTTTAACAATGCAAAAAATCCTCTTACAATGTGTAATGATCGGACGATTGGGCGGGCCAGGCTGTGACATCTATTTTCATTCTTCTAGCTACCTTTTTACATTGCCCGCCATATGTTTCGGGTCATATTTATTCCAAAACTGCGCTTTCAGTAGCATCCCCAAGCACAAGACTTGCGGCCTCATCTAATATATTGGTATGTTGATTCATATTTTATTATTGTGGCTTTTGCTGGTATATTGAGGTCTGCGTGCAGTATTTTCTGAGGTAAAGAATATTTTGCCACTTTTTCCCTAACGGTCTTATTATTTTATCTGTAACTGTGGGTACTTCCACTGGTTCCGCTTTGGTAACCCATCCATTTTGTAATAAGATGCGATTCAAAACAACCAAAACAATCAGCGGTCCATACATCATCCTGCATCTTCCGAAGTGAATCTAAATCGATGGTTTTGGAAGATCTTCTTTTTTTTCACTATGTATACCCTCGGAATCGAATATTAAACATTTATTCAAATTTCTCTTCCCTTATCCTACCACTTTTTTGCAATTGTTAGAAATGTCAATATTTGGTATCAGAATAGATGAATTATAGCGGTGAGCATCTCGAAGATTATCTGGAAGTCAACAGAAACCGCAACTGAATTGAGAAACTCTGGTTAAAAAATCTTATTTTCTGGTTTTCAAGGCAAAACACTGCGGAGGCAAGTATATTGGGAGCGAACGGGCATGTACTGAAGTCTAAGGAAATCTTCGAACTTTTTATTGAATTTATAGTTTAAATTAAAATGAATTTAATGTAAACACTAAATGTTCTAATTATATTCTAAGCACATATAAAATAAATAAAAAAGAAAAATTCCATGCAAGTCGACAAATATTTGAAAACAGCACAACAACTATACAAAATGTTGCTCAGGTCCAATGCTCCACAGCATAGCAGCACAAACATAAAACGTCTTTCAATTAACATTAATATATATTTTTTTTCATTTTAATGTGTTCGATTCATTAGTTTCGTTAAACGATTCGCTTTCTCGAAAATTATTTGCACTACGACATGAATTCATGTGGCAAAGATTCCTGCTTAGTACGTCATACTCAGCCATACATGTGCATTCACGCATGCATGTATGAGTACAGAGTTGAGCATATGCGATGTGTGGCAAGAAACAAGTTGCCATTTGATAATTTCTTCAATTAATATGATCACACTTCATGCCAAACCTTAATTGCTAATTAAACATTAATTTCTTTATATTCGGAATCAACGGAAAGACATACGCTGTCTTGTTGTTGGGGGCCGCTGGTTTCTCTATAATTTACTATTTATCACCAAGAGGCAAGAATGAACTGATCTCACATAATTATATGAAACTGAAGGCAATTTGAATTCCAGAGAATTTAACTCATAGAAACCTGTGATATATTTCTTCACAGAACACGAAATAATTTTCTATGGTTGAGCGCAGTTGATATCGAATGTATGTATTTCATTTCTGGCGGTATGTGTGGGTTATGAACACTTTGGATTTTATGAAGATCGATAAGGCCGATTTTACACGGTCAAATTTCGTCAGATTCCGTAACTGCGTGGTTTGTTGGCAAGGGAAGCGAAAAGTGCAGGAGAGGCTCCCGTGTCGCATGTGTCCAGAAGTTGTATCAGCTTTAGAGTGATCTTCGGCACTTTTCCTTTCTTTTTTCGTTATTTTTTATTCTTTTGCATACGAGAAAGAGAGACAAACACAAAAAATCGTATGCTATCGAAATTTAAAAATTTGACCGTTTGAAAACATGGCACTAATACTTCAATGGTGGTATTTGATGTGATGACAAAACTGGTTTGCACCTAGGTTGAAGTTCAATATTTGAAATATATGTCCAGATGTCAGGAAGATTTTGGTTCCTCTAAGGTAAAGAAGGGACAAAAATAATTTGAAAAAGAATGTACGACTGATGAATACGAGAATCAAGAAGTTATTGAAATACGTGGAACATATGAGGCTATCACCAAATAACAATTTTTAAGGTCTTCACATCTCTATCAATATAATTTCGATTTGTGTGTTACGCACCTTTGCGACCCCACACAAATGTGAATGGATTCATGTCAGCCCAAAATGTGCTAATTACTGCTGTGCAACCACGAATTGTGGTGTTTACAATCGATGATCCTGTTTTAAACAACGTTTTTTTTTTACACTATTTTAGAATTGGTCAAATAAAGTTGAAAATTGACTAGCTTCTAATGGCGTCGACAATTCCTGACGAGTGATAATTTTTCATCCTGAGTTGTTTCACAGATCCGCAGCTGCATGTGCAGGATCTTGCGTCTGCTGAATTTCTTCTCTTATAGCAACTTGATGCCACAGAAAAAATAGGAAACCGTAATCAAAATTTATCATATTTGATTTGACTGAAATTTCGTTTCAGTTTACAATAAGCTCGCTTTATTTTCTCAACCCAGCTAGTACATGGAGACCTTGTGGAGTACGCAATTCTGAGCACAATATTTCTCATAGGCCCCTTGAAACAATGATCAGATCATGCCGTCAGCTAAGATCTGAATAATTTTAAGTTGAATGCACTTTTGGACAACAATAACCACAAGAAAATAGTACAATAAACTAAAGATAATTTCGAAGACTGACACGCCTGTGCATTAATGAAAGTGTAATACAATTTAAACAAATCGAAGAAAACCGAAAGGAAGCTGGAATTTTAAACATCAAGTCATACGAAAATTCTTGATGTACAAACACATCTTAAACTTAAGTTAAAAAAAAATACGTTGAAAATGTAAAACAGAATTTTTTTAACATTTTTAAATAAAAATAACCCATAACTTTTCACTATTCGGAATTTTTAACTAAAATATCTAACTATATACCTGAACCTTCCGATACCATGTTTTCACAGTTTAATAAAATTATATTTCATCAATCTATCAGCGAAGATCTTCAGGAGCTTGTCTGGAAGTGGATGATCGTGAGAATAAGATAATAGAAAAATTAAAAATCCAAATTTAGTGTTTTCATTAGGTTTTTTGAATTAATTCACATGCCCCAATCTCATAAGGAGTATTCTTTCAACTCTTACGCTGGGTGTCTAGTTTAAAAAGTAAAGCCGCACAAAATATATTATTTCAACTTTTAAGTTTAATTCCATTTATTTCAATGTTTCAATGATTTAATAATGTACATCATTCACTCAAAAAGTAAACTATAGCCTTTTCGAACGGCTGTCACTGTTTTATCTTCCTCATCGAAACAAACTTTTTCGAATTTCATTGCAGCCAATGCGGTCTGTAAAACATGGCAGTTTAACGGAGTATTAAGGATGTCTAAGAAAACATAGTCAAAATATCAAAATGTTAAATATCACAGCGATATCTGAAATTAAGCCAATAGCTCTGAATTGTTCAAATATACACAAAAACGAATCTCTTTCTTTCAATTAAGATCAATCGTTTTAATTCGCCGAACGAGGAAAAATGTTCATCAACAGAAATTGGCTCAGGTATCGGTCTCGATAAGTCGATCAATAGTTGAATAACACATTTGACAGGAGAGCTTTATTTTTTAGAAAGTGACTATGGCATTAATTTAGATGGAAAACTTTGAGTTATTTTGAAATGTTGGAGTAACATCCTCGGTTTGGATTCAAATGAATTATTCTTTGTACGACTATTAAATACCATCAAAATGTTGGCAAATAAGAATGCTCACAGATCGCTGCAATGTCCATTCTAACATTTTTATTTAGTAGAGATGCTCAACTCGTAGCATAGAACTTATGGCTTATGGAATGATTTTAGTCTGTAAATCTAAAGCGGACCATACACAGTCAATATCATTGCACAATTAAGGGCGTGTGCCTTATACTTCGATGTTGTGCAATATACAGTTCAAATCGGTTATAACAATAACTGATCTAGCGATAAACCGGATACAGCGACATATTTTCAAAGTCTGTTACAACGATGCCGAATATAACGATGTTATCGGTTATAACGATGCGATTTTTGATTTAAGTTAAAACTGTTTGTAACGATGGACATTTTATGTATATGCTGTCTACATCTAGTGCTAAAGAATCACACGCCCTTTTCGATTTCCATATCTGAGAAGTTCAATAAGTGTTGATTCTTATTTGAAATATGTTGTGCGCATGTAGATAATTCTTAAGATGGTGACAATAAGCAAGTGAAAATCGTTAAAGATGAGGGGACCGAAAAAGTACACGTTCCATCTTCAATCGAAGCACTTAATGCCGTGGTGTGGATTCTGTATGGGCTAATTCTAATTCAAATCCAAACGTTGGAATCATTCGACAACTGTCTTTCCACTCAGTCAAACGTACAAAACAATAGCCCAAGGACAATTTCCTCAAGTATTTCATACGACATTTTTTAATTCTATTTTCATTGTATATAACGATTAATCGGTTATAACTATGAAATTCTACGCTCCCTTCGAAATCATTATAACCGATTTTTACTATATTACTAAATCGTTTTGATATTGAAAATATTGATCGTATATGGGCGATATTGCACAATACGTGTATGGGCGCGCACAGACGGAAAAAAGAAAGGATCGGAAAACCAAGAAACTACAGCAAAAGTAGGATGCTGCCTGGCAATACAATGGACCAGTTTTTGTGTCTGAGTAATCCAGTGTAGTGTTAAAAACCTCCGACAAAAAAACATACATATACTGCAAACAATATCAACCGTATATGGTAAGACAGAATTACATTTTTTGATACAACATTCAACTCTAGCTTAATTGCCATTTAGCCAAATAATATGGGTGGTAGTATAGCCCCGGAGGGCTAGAACCTAGTTTCGAGAGTACCTACTAGTGTGGTGCTTGCTAAGTTCTATCAAGAGATTTTTTATGCCGACTCCGAGCGGGCAAGTTTTGAGAATCTTTTTTGTTAACAATTCTACTCTTTAAGCATTATCAGTGGGGACATGCAAATTATTTTTTTGCATCGGGAATCAAACCTAGACTAGACATACGTTCTATTTAGACACGTCATCACGGCGATAGTGGGATACATATCAAAATTTAGGAAATATCGTAAGTATCTCCAAAAGAGTAAGAATATAATATTAACATACATTAACACATGTAGCGGATAGCAATTTTTTTAGTCAACATCCTTCGCCAAAGGAGCCCACCTCAATCTTAAACCTGGCTTTATGTTAAATGTACATAATCGTTCGTACATTTTCGCCTCATTCTGTTTACATTTGCACAAAAATTGCACGCTACTACGATTTCGATTTTTTTTCAATATTTAATGTATTTATTTGAGAAATTAAGATACTCCCAAAAGCCCCTTAAAATTATTTCCTATCATTTTTATAACAATTCCACGCACCCATTTGAGAACATCACTATCATGTTGAGTTGATTTATTCCAACCGGAGTGAGTAAATATGAGACAATAGGCGGTTGATCATAATTAACCATAAAAATCGTTATAACAAAAATGTGTGATCAACCGTGAAAATCGTCGATGGACATGGGGACTGGCAGGTGTAAAAGAAATAAGAGTACTACGCAGTGCACAAGTGTGTGCAATATTTTGGACTCTAAAGAAAATATTCTCAGCTATTTCATGAAAAAGAAATACCTAAGACATGGATTCTTATGAAGACCAAAATACCAAACAGTCTGAAACAAGCCCCTATCATTAACTTCCCCAGAGAACTTGACATGTAGTAAAACATTACCATGTATTTTTGCAATGCAACGATTCCTATAGCCAGAGCTCTTTTGCGTTCTCCTCACTCATTTGGTGTTCAAGTACAAGGCACGCACGTAAAAACGATTGCCTTAAGCCAAGAACCGAATGTAATTGGGTTAGTTGCAATTTAATTAATAGCTTTAAAGATAAGCAGTAAAGTTGTACGAGTCAACCAAATAAGCGTGGAAATTAAGTTCTGTTCGTGATCGCCATTATAAAGTTACTGATGCAGCCGCATATGAGTGTTATTAGCTGCATTAAGTGTGCTTCATAAAAGCCGAACGGGATTCTTTTTAATGTATTCATCTGGCTTAATGGGTGATATTTGAATGCGAATGAAATTCCACTAATATCGGTGATTCATGAAGTGACTTTATGCAAACAATCATCCTTTCAAATTGTTTATGGTTTTCAGTACTCCTGCATGTGAAGGAATCGCTTAATGTTTAGTGTTTTTATTTAAAAAAAATAATAGATCATAATGTTGACGAAGAAATAATTCGCATATAGAAAACCCCGACTGAGACTTTTTAACCTCTTCCAAATATGTGTTGTAATGATGCTGTTGACATTCTGTGAAATCTGTAATTTTTTACATGTTCATCAACTAAATTTTAGAACTTCAACTATATTAGAATTAAATTTACATTGAACAAAATTTAAAATAAGGTTTAGGGAATTATTTCATTTAATATTGAAGAGCTGAGAGAGGTGAGAGAAAATCTGTCTGAACTTGTCTGTACTCGGTCTTGGACCTTACCCGTGAAGTATCTGGTTCCAGAGATGCAGGGCATGAATGAAGAAATGCCTGCGTGATGTTAAACATGCATGTACAGAAGGTTCGAACCTCATACTTCGATTCGATTGGTAGGAAGCTATTTGTTTATACAGACACGTTGTTTCCTGTGAATGGTTTTTAAGAGTGGAATACGTGATGTACAATTTGAAAATGCCTCCAACTCACATCGAATGAGAATGCGACATTGATCTGAGACTTGATCAAGCCTTCGAAGATTAAAGAAATACCCGTGCACTCGCGTTGATTGCAGAGACATATTATCACGGTCAGTAAAAAACTCGCACCCGTCGTTTAAGTGATGCACTATGATGAGCGATTTGGCAAGTTTTTGTTCGAAATTGATATTAATATCTTGTTCCTTTGGAAATGGTTTTTTTATTTGTATCGAATAAACTCTCAGGGTGGAAGAAAAGATCAACAACCCGAACTTTATCCGATGTAAAAAGGAACAGTGTAGAGCAGACCGTCTAACAATAATCAAAAGGTGTAAAAAAGCATATGCGACCACGTAGACAGCCTTGTGTCAAGCCAGAAAGTATAATGACTTTAAAATGTTAAACGCGTTAAATTATTATTTTTTGTTTTTTTTTTATACAACTGATCAATGAATGAATTATGTTTAATTAACTGGTTCCCTCGTCATTGAAGAGTAATTCTAATTTCGTTTCAGAGTCGCCCCGGCCATGTCAAATGCAGGGTTACGATTATTCATTCCGTCGGTAATAAACTAATGCATACATATAACTGTCCTGTCCTAGTTTATCTTTCTTTCCTCATAGCGAACATGCAGCTTCGACGCGAATCCATATGGGGATTGGTCTTTATTTGTAAACAAATAATAGTCATCCAATGCATGCATGATCGGCACTATAAATTGAGCGTTAGTTGGTGTCTGTGAGCTTACAGCTTTGTAATATTTGTGGTGCTCACTTTTAATGTTGCCTATCCATCGACGATTTTAGTGATACAATTGCATTGGATATCAAAGCATATCAACGACCTGAATCAAAAGCTGAAACGAAGGGCATATCGACCACAGTCGCATTTTCTGTTCGGCTCAAAAAACTGTAATTTTCTTGTTTTTTTGAGCTGAATTAAAAAATTCATTAAGAATGATCACAAGAAATTGTCTCTGCAGCGTGTTGATATCTTAAGTCAATTGGAAATGTATTAAATATTCGGTGCACTCGTAATAATCGCATTGCTGAAACAAAATGCGTAACATTCGCCAAAGGAAAAGGAAAAGGATTGGTTGAGAATGCTATAAATTTAATGACTTTTTGCTTCCAGATTTGGAAAGAACAGCTTCAAGCACAAGAAAAATCTGAAAACAAATGGCTAATGTAACTAAATCTATGCAGCCGCTTTCTGATACCGATATTGTTGCCCAACTTCTTATACGCATTGTGCATGTAACATCCTACTTTAGTGATTATAGATTTCACAATAGGGTTTAACTTGACAGGTGTCTGAATTCCTCGAGACCGTTGTCTAGTGTAATGTATCGTACATCGTGAGGGTAAGGTTTATTCATCGCAAATGGCTTTTGTCTATAGGTTGGGTGGTGTATGTGCTTGCGATAAAAACTAGTTGGTTTCGAGCCAGAATGCTCTTCGAGCCGTCACCGGACAACATCGATCTGAACAATTGGTAGTCAAAAGGAATCAAGTCTGGGGAATACGCTGAAAACTACGAAAAGTTCTTAATATAAGGCGTAGACGGGTTCCTCGGTTAGTTTTTCTGCATGTGTCGAGACATTGTTGCGCAGTAAAATCACTTCCCGCGGTCCTTGGTGTATAAATTATATTTTCCATTTAGAGCTTGATCATATGATCGCCTGACATGACACTTTAACTTCTCTGCTTAGGATAAATAGTCATTATGAAACTTTTTAAAACATTTCCACACTTGAAGCACATATTAATGACCCCAAACCGAATAAAACAATCCCACAGTTTCGTGCTAGATTAAAATAGTAGAACATTAACACATTCAGTTATAGAAGTGGTACACTGAATTACTGGCGACTGAAATTTTGATGAAATGATTTTGCTGAGTATACACAAAACGATCAGTCATTTGAATGCGTTGACTTTTAAGTAGACAACTTCAGTGATCACTTTCTACTTGTACAACAATGCTAGTCTGCACAACTGATTTTATGTTACCCTGTTTAAGGTGCCATAAATCTGTTGACGTTTCCATGGGAAATGGAATTGGAATTTGATCGTTGATGACAGGCTGCTACGATTAGTCGATACTTCTGCTGTAGTTAGCCCTTTGATATGATTTGAATAATTAACTTAGAAAGAAGTATAAAGTGTGGTGGTGCTTATGTAAAAATGCATAACAATTCTAATTAAAATGAGAAAAACTAATAGATTTTACCTGATCAGGCGGCTGTAAATCCCACAAAAACTGTTCGTGTCAACCAATGAACAATTAGTCAAGTACAGTTCTTAGATATGTTTGTGTAATCGTGTCTGTCCATTTATATATTGATCAATTAGTCTATAATCGTGATGATTCGCTTTCAATACTGTGAAGTGGCGGATATGCATATTAGAAAAACTCATTATTTTTAATTGTTGAACCTCAGACTGGTTATACCCTATTTCATATTTTTCATTACTTAAGATTTGGTGGTAACATTCCGAATAATGAGACATGGGTACATGGGTACTCTGTGAAGTTTAGAAAGTAAACAAATTTTCTAAACGCAAGGCTAGTGATAGCCTCTCATAGAAAGAATGCAATCGTGTTACCGTAGTCACACTCACTTCGAGGACATTTTAATGCGATGAATGAAAATGATAACTATATTTTTGCCTAGTTATGGGCTCAAGTATTATTTGAAGCTGCACCTAATGCTAATTGGGTTCCTGTCGTAACAACTCTTAGCTCCTGATTCGGTTGAAAATTGTTTTACCATGTAGCTGTTCAAATTCAAAAAATTGGCTTTCTTTTGAAATTTGAATGCCGTTCTGTTCCAGTGGCGTTCATCAGCCCTTAGAAACAAATGTCCGATATGCAGATTGCATTGATCCCCCACCCACCGGATTGAAGAGATCTAGGTTTGATCGGCGAATTTTCTGTGGCCTATGCTTAGTGTGCTTGTACACATCAAATCAAAGGCGGAGGCATATTTTGGAGAGGAAAACACTAGACAACACAAGAGATTAGCGCTGGTACGTCCACTTATGGAAAATAACTATTCTGCACCTTTTATAGACAACTCTGGGAAATAAATTGCTTTGCATTTAATTTGGTTATATGTATGGATATATAACTGCAACAGCTGGTAGGCGACTTTTGGCAACATGAATTGAATACACATCTTGTACTCTTTTCAGACAGTACATGATGAAAAAAAAACTGAAAAACGTGAAGGATGTAAATTGGGACATCTTGATGTCGATCATAGCGTTTCCATAATTCGTGTCTCAGAATCACAACTTGTGCCTAAATTCACACATATCACACCACTTCTGTACAGAATTTACTACTTACAACCTTGTCTTTGATGTCAAAATTCAGTTCTACTGAGGATTGATTACGAACAAGATTGAGGTACACACAGATTAAAAAACTGCATATAATGGACCAAGGTTAATACATATTGTCACCAGAGCACTGTCAGAATTCTTCGAGTGAAACCTGACGTCTGACAGACGGGAAAATTAAGTTGTTTGTCTTTTTTATAATTCATGTCATGTGCATTCGGTGTCGCACTTACTTCAAAAAAGTTAACTACTCCAGAATTTACTTTAAAAAAAAAACAGCCTACAGTCACTCATACATCGCTGGACTGCTCGCGCAGATTTTTAAAGAAAAATTAAGACCTTATTTTTGAAATGAGAGACACTCTAGCGTCAAATACCAACTGACGTGGGAATCCGCAGTACACCTCCTCTGTAAAATTGCTGACTGCCGTCATTAAATTGTCTCTCATCACAAAGCAGATACCAACGAAATCGTTTAAAAATTGTGTATTTTCTAATTATTTATTATTTTTGTACCCAAACTTTTAGTGAAGGCTGTACTTATACATCGATTCACCGTCAATGCAACCCTTCATAGAACGTGCACAACGTGCAAGCAGTGAATCAAACATCAAACCCAGCCGAAAGGCTACAACCTCAGAGTTGTTATGCCATTCCCCGATCGTACATTATTAATCGACAAAACTAACAAGACCTTATGAATTGATTAATAAGTTTTAGCGGGTAATGGATGATTATTCTTGTTCTGCACTGTTTCTCCTTTATCCAAGGAATTTGTCATTCTCAACTCATTGTTGTCAAGATCACTGCATTTGATAACCGTTTGAATATAACATTTCCAATAACACATTTTTTATAGAAAACATAACAAATAACTGTAACATTTACCATATATTATGCAATTTCACTTGTACTTCAACTTTTATATCTTGGAAAAATTTGTTTAATTCTTGCAATTAATTTTTTTTTATTTTTTGTATTTTATTATTATTCAAATAGTGCACATTGTCGCTTGAGGACAAGCTCAAATTTACATTCATCCGAGTGTCACTGTGTTAGAGTAAGTAATTTCCGTTAATGTAAATTAATTTGAAATTAACGACTCCAATATGAATAGCATTTTGAGTATAAACTATAATTATTTATTATACACGATATAATCAGACCGCAATTAGACGACGAAAAACCGACACCCCAACCGTTCTTTATGGCGAAGCCTCGTAAACTGACTGCCGGATGATATCCAAACGAACGTTAGACCCCACAGAAATAATAACAACTCTCTATGTGTATGCGACGCAGAAAGTGGTTCGTTCGTCGTCGCACGCTCGTTGTTTCGGTCGTTCGGCCGACTTGGCTAGTGCTTGTGCATCGGCACAAGGCAAAAGCGCACACAATGTTATACTCGAAGAATCCAACAACCAAACCAGACCAATTTGCGAAGAGAAACACTGTGTAGTGTAGGCTTGTGTATTCAGATTGCACACCACATGACACATCCATCCCCTTGAGGGAGTGGGTTACGTCCTATACAGGTTCGCTGGCTGGCAAGAGGAATGAAAAAAAAAATGAAAAAGGGTTCTTCTACTATGAAGCACAAGCATGTGCTAAGGTTTTTGATATTGTTTTGCACCCCCACACACAGAGGCAGAGGTTTCGAAGAGAAATGCAATTTTGAGAGAAATTACGTTGCGTACTCTCCATCACCACATGGTGGCAACTGCTGTTTTTTATGATTTGCCCTGGTTGTGTTTGGTTCGAAACGGGTTTTATATTGGGGTGGGTTAGGTTTTTCTACTCTCTTTGGAGTACCGGCTTTTCAATTAATTGTACATAACACTCTTTCTGTCTTTCTCTTCAGAAGAGTGCACTGCATTCAATTGAGGACAAATCTGAAGCTTAGGCTGTGCCGTCATGTTGCCAAATGAAAAAAATAAATACTGTCAACCCGCTCATTTTGTACATAAGACCCAAGAGAAGAGAATCAAGCCAGGACGAGGACATGCATTTGTGTTGTACTTCTAGTTAAATTGGTACGAATGGGCAATTGTCACTCTCTTTACTTGAATTGTTACCGTTTCGGGCAGTTCTCTTAAATTTATTTTACCTTGTTTGTTGATTTTTTGTTTAACTAATTCTTCTAACTAAATCGTTTGCAAGAAAAAGTTCTATGTCTCAATTCAGTAAAACCGTACAGTATAATACACTCCGTCACAGTCTTGAAATTCACTTAATTCTACTATGACTAATTATCACTTGGCACATTTACAAAACATTATAATTGAATTATTTACACTAATGTTCGTTTAAAATATACTATCAATTACTAAATTTTAACACATACTTGCTCCTGGAATGACTATAATTGCGTCTTTCTACAACTCAACTTAATTCTGAATTTAAACTATGACTAAGATATAACTTGAATTAAGAACGAATTATTATATGCATTGATCTATTTAATTTGAAATACTTGATTAGAAGAATGAGGGCGAAACGATGTACAGTGGCGATCAAAACTGGATAAACAATTTCAATTTTGGTGGTTCCTCATCAATCAAAGTTTTCCTTATTTAACTACTAACAGAAAGAGACATCAGTGAAAGCAATCACACCTGATCGGATACAGGATCTCATGTATATAGCTTTGTACGTTTTTTTGTTTGCATTTACAGTTTGCTGTAAGCTACGATATATTTCGCCATTCTTGTCACGGTGTAGAGCGGTATCAGCATATAACATTCTAGTTGAAAAATAAAGTTCTTATCTTGAAAGCTTAAAAATTAATTTTTTAAAAATAATAAAAAAAATGTTGAGGGCAACAATGTTTTGCTGTCTCAAAAAGGTTTTCAATCATGACACACATAAAATCGCACCATACATATGGTGCCAAAAATTGGAAACAAATTAAGACGTAGCATAATAATGGTGATCGGACAACTGTTGACAGATGGGGAACCTAATCTTATTGATATCGTTGTGCTTAAAGCAGCTGCGTACATTACGCGAAAGGACATTTAAAAGAACACTGGGTAGAATTGTGATGGTTATAAAAATAATCGAATTAATATCAGCGGTTGGGGGGAATCTGAAATTGTCAATCTAGTCCGTCATGAAGGGAAAATTTTATTGATGAAATACCACAAAATTATGTATCCAGTGTTGATTGCCACTGTATATGTGCTGTCTTCTAGGAAGGACACACACCATCGACAACTTACCCTGTCAGATATGCTATGAAGGTAGTTAAGGAAGTCGTCTGCTCCCAATAGGATAGCACGAATACCATCAGTACCGAGACTAAGCGCAGAATAACTCTCGCCAATTGCAGAATAACTGATGCACTACTCAGGGCGCTGGCCCTAAGCGCGAAACTGACAAACAACACCTTTATCCCTGTCCTGCTCAACATCGCGGAAACATGGACAATCTCAAGAGCAGACGGCTTTTCTTGGTCTTTATTTAATTTTTCCTGGCTCTTGGTCTTTTCTAGAAAAAATTCTGCATTAAAGCGTTGGTCCAGTTCGCCATGATGAGGTTCAACCACGAACAGTCTGCAGACCGAAGTCTACGGATTCAATGTCTAGAACGGCTAGGCCATGTAGAGGGTGTGGACAGCACTGCCCCAGCTGGAAGAGTCTTTGACACCGCAACAGAGCGACAACGCAAACGAAACCGATGGCGCACACAAGTGGATACGGCCCCAGCCAACTTGGCGTGAGTAATTGGAAGTTGTTGGCTAAAGACGACGCCCAGGTCCACAGCATACAGTAACCCTAGCAGAAGAGCCCGTAGATGGTCTGCGCCTGGCTTCTACAGCAACCACTCGTGTTGTGTACGCTCTTATTCTCTCACGAATAGAAGCGATAGTTTCATAACGACTCCGGCCGGTCAACTTTGAGAAGCTTTATTTTTTAGAGAGACACAGTTTGTATTCATTGCACATTGGCAGTGATTCGAAAAAGGTAGGGCCGTACAAATTCTTTTTGTCGTACCGGGAATCGAACCTTGACACCGCAGACCCGCAAAACCACAGCCGCCACTTTTTCTCAGCGTTATTTTCTGATATTGATGTTTTGTGTTATTTATAGAAAGCAAAAGGGGGTGTCTATTTGGATCTAAAAAAAGTTGTGATGTTTATCCCGGATTAAGTGTAGTTTAAGTACAGATCAGATTGTCATCAGATAGTTGAAGTGGTCCTAAAATGTGCATATGGCTGATTGTTGACCATTCGATTGTTTGCTATTCGTATTGACCATGGAATCATTTTTCCGAAAAGGAATCAAATCCATGGTCAGAGCACTTGAAATTGAGGAATCGATAGGCATTTGCCGTTTTACCTGCCGCACCGACAGTGAGCTAGCTTATGAACTTGTCAGGAAGGGCGAAGGCCGGCCCGAAACTGACCCGACTGTACACCACTCTCCGACTTATGGGAAAATGTTGAAGATAAAATTCGAGACAACAGCAGGTCTCACTCGAACATTGCCGTATGGTAGGTCCAAGACCAACAAATTTCATTAGAATCTTGGACAGTTGGATGAAAACATACAACTTATCACTGTCATTTGAGATATAGAACGTTGACAGGTGATTTTTTCGAAGTTCTTCATGACATTTCCAACAAACTCTTTTCTGATATGTGTAAGTTTATGAGAACAATGGAGTAACTGAAGAGCATGCAGTGATCCTGCAACTAAGTGGGAATACTCCAGAATGGGTCCAATGTCACCTGCCTTCACGCTTATCCGTCCTTGGTGGCATGGCTCGAGCACATGTTTTGTCACCTGAGTCAGCTTGATGCTAAATTTGGACATTCAATAAGTAAATGTCCCCTCGGTTATTTAGCCTGTCCCAAGCGTCGGCAGCTATCGGTACTGCAACCATTCGTTCAAGCACGGAGGGAGACCTGTCAGTCCTTCATAATCAAACACGTATCGTAAGACCTCACTTGTATAGCAATCTGAGCATCCATCATCAGTCAGAACCAGCTTCGTATTAACTAACCACGATTGACACATGGTGTCACGCGTCCAACTCTAGGTGATGCTGTATACTTTCTACTATAACATAGAGGAGCAAATAATAACGGAATATTAAAATAGTTAGATCGGTTGAAAGTTTCAAATTTCCCCAACACAATATGCAGAGACAACCAACACAGATTCGTCCATACACGTTCTTTTGCCGTCCATTCCACACATGTGGACTCTTTACAGTGTATGCCTAGTTTGATGAATGACTGATACCAAAACCAGATTGCCGGTGATCCTCATTTTCCACTAGACAATTTTGTTCACCGGTTGAATGACATCAACAAGCTAAAAGTGTTGCACTTTGTGTAAACAAATTCGACTTGTCAAGATCTGCTGTCTGAAAAAGTATATAACAGTTTGGTTAGATTGCTTATTCATATTTCACGATCAGAGGAGAGCGGTTTGAATCCATAATTGCAGACACTCCACTTGAATGACGTGAAATGGATGTAGATTTACAAAGTCGGTGGGGCAAGAGGCTCACCGAGAGAAATTGTTAAAGTTCGTTACCAAGATCTCAGCATATTCATATTGTTTACATTTTTAATTTCATTCCTTTTAATTTTACAACATCAATTGAAATTGAGACCTCCTTTTCAGGACCCTGTTGGACAAGTTTTAATGGGATATGAGCGTGGCGGCTCACCGAGCTACTTTCTCCTCAAGGCTCTGAAGGCTTGTACAACATTTATTACATACCCGATGTTATCTGTGCTTAAACCGTCAAATAATTTCATCGCGCCAGTGTCTCTGTGTCATTTCTTTATTATTAGATTCTGCAACATCTTGTAGATTTTTGTTCGAACAATTCGTGCAAAATATCTGACTATGAGCGATTTGTTTGTACGGCAAACCGAAGAGAATGAATTCCCTGAAGATCGCACAGATTATTCACCAATCGAGTCTGAAAGTGATTTCGAAGATAACAACAGTGATAACAGTGATGCTGATTTTATCGGACAAGAAATGCATTTGGGTTCTAAACCGGGCACTCTCAAGTCAAAGACTGGCAAATACAGTATGCGCGAAATCCAATGCATCCACGCCCACTAGTACCGATGGTAGATCTTTCTTCTCGTCAAAGTATGTTTTGAGTTTTGTTTGGTTTTTATATTTTTTAGGTGCTTTCATTTGAAAATTTTGCAGAGTCAATACCATTTGGGAAATTTCGCATCAGTTGTCCAGTGACTTAGTTTTCACTTAGCCGAGAATAATGTGGTACTAATGTTCACAAGCATGGTGTCATGAGGAAGCCGGTTAATGTGTCCACGACTATTATGGACTTTTGGTTTTGGCTGGGGCATGTCGGTCGTAAAGTGAAGCAACTTATGAGCTCAGGACTTCCAAATCCAACAAATTCACGCCGCGACAATGTCGCTTATGAGCTTTCGAGCCATTAGCCAATCGATACGATTCGATAACCGAGAACTCGGCATATTTCGCAGCCGATTTGTTCGATC
Organism: Eristalis tenax; assembly: GCA_905231855.2. Classification (NCBI taxonomy): domain Eukaryota; kingdom Metazoa; phylum Arthropoda; class Insecta; order Diptera; family Syrphidae; genus Eristalis; species Eristalis tenax. Next base: position 48,001,453 of record HG993125.1, read on the forward strand.
TGTGGGTCCAGCTTTGAAAGTTATGTATTTTGAGGGGAAATTCTCCACCGTCAATGATCAACTGTTGACATTTCGTGAACGGGCATTTTTCGACAGTACATTTCGTCTAAACCTGGGACGTATGGCATCAAACGATTTCAAACTTCTTTTTTATCTTAAAATATATATAAAAATTGAGTCTGAAATGTTTGCAGCCGATTGACGCCGTAACGCATTTACCGATTGCAACCAAACTTTCACACATCTTTGGTATTGGTCTACAATTTATGAATTTTTTGGTTTGTGTGAAGTTTGGTTACAATCGGTAAACGCATGTGCATGTTGTGCTTGCGTGAACAACATATGAATTTGAATACACACTAGGCGTGTTTTTTGCATCGTCGGTATGAGTACAGATATGTCACACGTTTTCAAAAAAAAAAAACGATTAGCTTTTGCTTTGAAAAAAGAAAATGATTTTTTTTACACTGCTTGCTGGTCATCACCTCCTGCTTTGGAGGAACAACATCATCATCAGAAATGAAGTATTATAGAGATACCTAACTTCATAGCTGATTGACCCCTAGTCCATCGACGAATTTGAGTGACTTTTCGACATTTATTCATGAATTTTTGACAGTTATTCACAAAATAACATAAATGCCATTCTTTGTTTGGTCCCTTTGGCTTTAGAAAACGATATAAAAAGTGGTTGTCAACAATTTTAAGAGGCAAGAGAGGTTGCAGTTGGGTGTCCCGATCATACTTCATTTCTGATCATCATCATAAAGGGTGATTTTTTAGCTATTATCTTTTTGGCAGCACTGGTTTAAACAGCTGACGCACGTTTCGTGTTTTGTTTCACTGTCAAACATCTTCAGTTTGGTCTATAATTTAACCATAAATCGTCTTACAAACGAACAACGCTTGCAAATTATTGAATTTTATTATCAAAATGCGTGCTCTGTTAAGAAAGTTCATCGCGCGCTTCTTCCATTTTATGGTCAGTTATGGTCAGGCGCAAGGTGTACGTAAATAAGCAGAATTCTCGATTTTGGAGTGAATATCAGCCAGAAGCATTGCAAGAGCTACCAATGCATCCAGAAAAAGTCACAGTTTGGTGCGGTTTATGGGCTGGTGGCATCATTGGACCGTACTTCTTCAAAGTTGATGCGATTCGTAACGTAACTGTGAATGGTGGGCGCTACCGCGAGATGATATCCAACTTTTTTTTGCCCAAAATGTGGTTGGTATGTGGTTTCAACAAGACGGTGCCACATGCCACACAGCACGCGCAGCAATGGACTTATTGAGAGGCGAGTTCGGTGAACATTTTATTTCACGTTCGGGACCGGTCAATTGGCCGCCTAGATCATGCGATTTAACGCCTTTGGGCTATTTTTTGCGGGGCTATGTTAAAGCTCATGTCTATACAGACAAGCCCGCTTCACTTGACGCATTGGAAGACAACATTGAAGCATTTATTCGTGAGATACCGGCCGAAATGTTGGAAAGAGTATGCCAAAATTGGACCAAGCGGATGGACCATTTGAGGCGCAGTCAAGGTCAACATTTGCATGAAATAATCTTCAAACATTAAATTATATGGACCGTACTATCGATTCAAATAAAGATTTCATGCATTTTTCTGAATTTTATGTATTTTTTTTTTTGAAGAACTTTCCTATAGCTTTTAAAAAATCACCCAATATTTATAGAAAAAACCGGCAGTGAACCGAGTGTTCTTCATGTATTAATGCGATCTGCCTAGAGAAGCAGGCACAAGGTCAGGTATTTTCTTTATAAATGTAATCAAAATTAAAATTTTCCGCAATAATCCAGCATATATCTTTTTTTGACTCTACAATAGGCTCTATAAAAATCGTCACCAGACAAATGACAAATTGAAATACAGACGAGTGTTAATAAAGCTGGGGCTGCTTTTTTAAATTTACAGCTCAAAAATCCTCTGAAGAAATGGTGAACGACACTGTCATTTAAAGAGGGACGTATATAAATACGGAAACCCGAAGCATACAGGTGTTAGAATAAAAATGTTCAGTTAATGCATTGGCCTGCACTGGCCCCGGATCTCAACCCAATTTTCAAAGGTAGGATGTGTGCGAAGGAAAATCCACCGAAAACCGTCGACAAAGAAAGCGATTCATAGTCTTGGGGAGGAGCCTAAAAGAATTAAAAGTATTTAAAAAATAAAGGACTTTGGACAAAGTACATGTTAATATTTTAAATTGATGCCGGTTACTACAAAAATCACCACCTTACTAGAAGAGAATCGCTGATTTAATCAACCATAAAATCACTGTTTACTTATTAGGATTAGAATGTAGAAAAGCAAAACGTGCGGACAGATTTGCTTCCCACTGTACATCTCTCTTCCCAACTTCATTCCAAGAAATCAAAAAGAAGAGAACACAAAAAATCGGTAAAACCCTTCGATTAGAAATAACCGTAGCATTTTGACCACACAAATTCTGGGATAATTAGCCAAAAATGGGACAACAGAGAGTATAAAAGATCGGAAAACGCAGCTTTGTAGATGTCATTGAGACAGCTGAAACCCAAAAAACTTCAAAATATAGATTCGTGAGAAGATCATGAGATAAATAAGAACTAAAAGAAAAAAATGTCGTCCCTGAACCGCTGAACATGAACGACGGCATGTGTAGCGTATGCAAAGCAAAACTAATAGATACATGTGCCTATTTGAATTGGGCAGTGGATAGCCACAAATATCTTCCTTCAAGAATGTTTTACTGCACATAACCCTTGACCAGCTGAATAATTGAACCAGTAAAAGAACTAAAAAATCCCAACGAAGTATATTCTAGTCAGAAACAACAGTCCACACTGCTCTTAGAAACTTTGTTGGAACTGGAAAATCTAATTTCCGAATAAAGGTCTATCACATTGCTCCACTCAGAGGAATAAAACCGAACAATGAAAATATGAAGGGATACAACGTGCCCAACCATATAATGTCTCATGCATACAAACATTATGTGTCTTTGTCCAGCTTGAACTGCTGGGTGATCTACCAAGCATCGAAGCGAATGCACATATTCATCAATAGAAATTACTTCGCAATACATAGGCTTATTAAGAGCACTTAAATGACAAAGTACATATGCGTGTGTATATGGACGGACGAGGATTGCAATTATTTAGAAGCACGTCCTCATGTCTCCTTGGACCATCGATGTTTGAGATTCACTCCTTTCAAAATATAAGTTGTGCAACTTTCAACTCAAATAACTTAAACACAATATTTTACAAGAATGTAATATTTTGCCCTCATTCGATCGAACTCACTAATTTAGGTCCGTCTTGTCAGTCTTTGGAAGCAAACTTTTGATGGTTATATTCGGAAAAATGTTTTCAACTTTGAAAGTTATTCTATGCATCCTCTTTCATCAGTATCGTTACCGTCGAACCGATATGCGATGGACAACTGAATGAATGGACACATACACTTTGGTTTTCTGAGAAACCAAAACATTTTCCTCCTTGAGAAGAAGATGAACCAAACTTTTACTGAACTTAATTAGTGTTCAATCAACAACAAGTATCCCATCACCATGGTTATGAGAGTGAAAGATGATGATAAGGACGATAGAGGGATGGTATTGGTAATGTGGTCCTGCCAGAGGAGCACTCGTATGCCCATGTCGGTGCATAGAAACCTATGCGTGTTTAGACATCCTGAGTGGTTGTTTCAGAGTTCCTTAAGAAAATTGTTTCTTTAAAATTTCGATAAAATGTTTTTACAATATTATTATGCACTTTGAGGGAGACCTGGAAATATTTTGGCAATTTGCTTTTCTTCGAGAACAACACTCGGACAAATCAAAATTTTGCCAACTGGAATATTTACGTTAACGTGCTTTGTGTGGATATATTGGCTGGAGCAAATGTGTATGTGGAGGATCTGTAGACCTGTACAATGATGAACTGTACCTGACCAGGGGGTGTTACTCCTGCAATAGTTATGTTTAATCGATAAATTGCCAGATGTGTTTTCTTGATGTCCATATCAGAGACTTCAGCTCTTGGAAAGTATCCTTCTTCTTCTTATAATGGCACTACAGTCCAGGGTGAACTTGGGCCTCAACCAACAAGCCTCTGAAGCTGGCACGATCGTTAGGCAGCTGCCTCCAATTTCGCACTTCAAGCTGTATGCCATCGTTTCCGTGGGCGTCCTCAATTGCGTTGTCTTACTGGTTCGGAGTCGAAGACTCTTCGGGCTGGAGCGGTGTTGTCCATGGGCTCTACATGGCCTAGCCATCTTAGGCGTTAAATCCGTAGACTGCTCATGGCTAGGCTCATGTAGCTGCACAGTCCGTACATGATCGAATCTTCTTCCAAGAACCCTCAATATAATGTTAGCTTGGTCCTTCGGTCTACTACTCAATTGAATCTTGAGCCCAAAGAAACAGCGTTCGGCAAAAGTTATTAATCTCGGTACTGATGTTGTTCGTACTGTTTACTTGGGAGCTGAGGTAGACGAAGTCCTTCACTACCTCGAAGTTATAGCCGCCCATTGTGACACTCTGTCCCAGACGTCGATGTTGTATGTTCTTTGCTTATGAAATGTATAAAAACAGACTTATTTAGACTTTTTTTAACCGCTCTATAGTAGACTGTCGGCCAGAAGAAAATTGTCTCACAATTCATTGAACTTGCCGAAATGTTCTTCCTACAGAACTGTTCATGTTTACGAGATTCTACTGTACTTCGCTTTGGTCTTGCTCACCGCTGAACCCATGTTGGTCGCCTCCGTTTTAATGCCAGCAAAAGCTTCATTGACGGCTAGCTGTGATCGACCCAATCACGTCAATGTCGTCTGGGCATCGTACGGACTTTTGGAAGATCTCGCGTCTTGTGTTGGGGAGTGTGTTTTGCACGCCCTCCTTAAGAATTATGTCGAAAAAGTCACTGACAACATGTCGTCTTGCTTAAAACCCTTTTTGACATTGAGGGTCTCGGTGAGTTCGTTTAAAACCTTGATGGATTCTCCATCGTCATTCTGCACAACCTGGCGAATTTGGCAGGAATCTCAAAGCTAGATATGGCGTTGTATAGCTCGTCCCTATGCACGCTGTCTGATGCGATCTTGAAATCGGCTAATAGGTTGTGTGTGTTGGTCTGAACTTCTTGGACCTTTTCCAGGATCTGCCGCAGTATGAAGATTTGGTTGATGGTGGACCTGAAGCCGCACTGTTGAGGCTCTCACACAGAACAGCAGAGAAGATCTTTTTTATGCGATGTTTAGGAGACAATAAATGGTGCAATTGAATAGGTAGGTGAGTGTCAAACAAGCACCAATTCCTCAGACCTCCAACTATCGGAACATGCTTTCACACAGTCAAAATTCGTAAAATTTCATTTTCGAATCGCATCAAATGAGAGGTTTGGAATGAAACGTGCGGAAGGTTAACCTTTAGTCTGCAAGCCTAGTTTACAGTTATCACAACTGTAAAAATTATGCACAATAAAATGTTTAAACCGCCTTAAATCGCATTTTCTCTTGCGAGTGACCCGGCTAAAATGGGTCTAACGGTGAACGAGTCGATAAACGAAGCAGTCCTCAAGAAAATACATACAACATCTACCCCTTGGACAGAGCATCACAAAGGGCAGCTATAACTTCGAAGTAGTCAACAGCGCAAACAACATCAGTAACGACATCAAGCGCAGAGTTACACTTGTCAACCGCCAGTTTCTATTGGCTCAAGAGACGATTGAGTAACAGAGCCTTCCCTCGAAGTAGCAAGCATTAGACACTGCTCATCCCAGTCCTACTGTTCAGCGCAGACACACCCAATCTCAAGTCATCGGTATCTTCCTTAAGCTGGCTTTCAAAGTCTCAGTTTACTCAAAAATTTTGTTTTTTAGCCGAAACACACGAATATGCCCAATATTTCCCAATCACTGTAATCCACAGACCTTTATGACTAGTGTTCTCCTAATATACCTTTGATCCGTTCTGTAGCTTGACAGTATTCACAGACCTTTCGCGCAAATGCTACGTATGACCAAAACCGCGAACTGTGTTCCAAATTCCATTACAGTTCCAAGCCTGGCTGTAACTTCATCTGATTTCGGTGCATGTGCTTCCATCTGCCTTAGCGATAATTATGATCTCCACTCCTCACGGCGACACGTTTGCCCGAATTACTTTTTATAGGAGCGTTGCGTCGGCAATTGGCAACAGTAGCTATGTTCTGTTGATTTGAAATGAGTCGTTCTATTGACTCCGATTGTTGTCGGACTTGTTTTCAGTGTTTCTGGGCCTCTAAATCAAGATGGAGTATTTTCGTATGAAAGTTGCCATACCCACACACGTGTGCACCATTATTGAAATTCTTCATATTATGAATGTAAGCTATCAATCGTGATGTGATGGGCTTTGGAACAGGTTAAGACTTGAATGCAATCAGATTATGAAGTCTTGAAGGCCAGGAAGAAGGCCATCGCTTCATATTTTATGATATCTTCTGGCATAGTGTGAGCGTAAAATCAGTGCAAATGGTCTATATAGACCCAATATCCTTCAAATACCGTCAGTTTATTTCTTTCTTTTTTTTTTAGTTTTTTAACAGAGTTTCATAAATCTCAAGCTAATTATAGTTGAAACCGGTTGAAGCAGCACTAAGTCGCGCACAATAAATTATATGTTTCCCAACCGCAGCAGACTCAATTTACACGCAAACCTATACACACACTGTATCTGCGTCTATCGCGACCATATTCGAATGTCCTGATTTATTGATCTTAATTGCAAAATTACAAATCCCATCCGGATGCCGGTATCACTTATCTGCATTACAAAGACACACATTATGAGGAGATACCCGATCCGAGTACGGTATGTGAGAATGTATGCATGCCACAAGGAAAAACACTTGATTATAACGAAATTATAATGGACTACCTCATCAAGGTCTTGGTCTTGGTAGTTTCTATTTCATTGGCAGCAGCGACTCATGAAGTCGAGATTATCTGTCGGTTCTCGGTGCTTCGGGAAAGGAGACCATGGCGTTCACGCCCACATGCAATTATAATGTGGAATTTCATATTTAATTTATTTCCCTTCGCCGAGGCTCAGCCGGGGAAATGAGAACATTATTTATATGCATCGGCGAATTAGTGCTTTTAATCGTATTCTTTTGGATTTCTCTTTCATTTTCTTATCGCTGCCCAATGGACGGCAGAATTAACGTCTGCGGATAATTATTTGCAAAGGAGATACACATTCCGCTGATATAATAAATCAATAAAATGATTTATGAATTTAATTGATTATTTCAGCTTAGATCTCTCCTCTGCTAGACGATGAATGCAACCAGATACATAATTATTATTGTGCCTGTGTGTGCAGTAAGGTAACCTTGATTGATGGCGTAAACTGAATCACTGCGATCAATGTGGATCGATCATATGTAAAATTAATGTACTCATAGTGTAAGCCAGCACAGTTAGCTGAATGATCGGATAATGCGCCGCTAATTAAATGAACTGCTATGCATACTTCAGCCAACATATGCCATCAATGTCTAATTTTCAAACACAATTTAGAAACTTAAGGGCAATTGCCAAACACTTAGTCATCCTGATGGGCTGGCGAAGCAATGGTCTTCAAAGGAGACTACTCCGGATTGCAATTCCACGTAAAATGAATAAATGGTGTTCATAGGATGGGACGAAGTTGCTTCTTCGCAACGTAGTCCCATGCCACACAGCGGCAAATTGCTATGTATACCAAGATAACTTAAGTACAAGACGGTTATATATACGTACCTACGCTTATAACTATTAGGTGAATAAAACAGAAATCTAGTCCAAAGGAAGATAGGATTTCGTACTACAAAAAGCTTTGCGGACAGTTTTATGATTGATGGACTAAGTTTTGTTTGAGCGCTCTAAGATGGACACAAGCAAAGAGAAAGTACGCCATAGTTTACAATTTTCATCGATAATGGGCCAGACTGCTGAAAATTTGAATAACATTCATGGTCATGGAAAAGCACTAGTAAATCACACCCAGTTTAGATTCCGTCGATTCCGCTGCGGTAATTTTGATGTCAAAGATGCCCAACGCTCGGGAAGACCAATTTTTTTGAAAAAGTCGATACAATCATGAAAATCGTCGATTGTCAAATACATGTAAGCACTGTTTCGATTCACACAAAACAAAAACTGTTTGGAATCATTTGAACAAGGCTGGATACGAAAGCAGGTGCATGGTGTTCGAACCATCCGAGTTAACACCAATTGTGCAATTCTCGTAATCTCTCTTTGCAGAGAAGTTAAATATAAAGAACCCGAGTTGGACCTATTCTCACAACACCAGTGTATGCTGCCCTTTCAAATTCACCGAAAATTTAGTTTGAAGAAGCTTATGAACCGCAACAACATCGACCCATTTCTTTAAGCCGATGGTGAATGGTGACGAAAAGTGGATCACTTGCGACAACGTCATTGATTGCGGTCGAATCGAGATGAGTCGACGAAATAGTTGGCCGTGGCAGGATTGACCAGAATTGAGCTGTGTGTTTGTTGGCATTGACAGGGAATCATCTACTATGAGCTGATCTCCTGTGGCAAGACTCTTAATACGGATGTGTATTGTCAACTATCTGACCGTTTGAAGGAAGACCCATAGGGGACGATTTGTGTTTCATCAGTTTAGTCCAGCACCGAGTGATTACCAACTGTAGTTGCGACCGATTTCGCTGGTGAATAGTTCGCCTCAAGAGATTCTTTGCAAAACAAGACTAGGGCAAAAATAATTTTTTTTTGCTACACCTTACACACAGACCATTCAACAGCTATTTGATATAGAATTCACTACCTTAACTGCCAACCATTCTAATCAGTCTAACATTGAGAGCGATGACTGAACTATTAGGACTTTACTGCATCCGCACAGGCAAAAGCTCCATCGGCACCCTTTGCAATCGCATGGATCTTGAAAATACAGTCAATCACAAGAGTAAGTACACAGCAAAAGTCGCCTGGGAGTCCAAGCAAAAATAAGGTAATTTATAATGTTCACCAGAAACAAAAAATATCAAGATATCTCGAAAACCATAGGCACAGCGTTTGCAAGAAAAGCTTAGAAGGGCCACTTATTGGTGAACTAAATATCGTTACGTTTTTGGTGTTTGAGATATCATCATAATTGAAGTAAATTGTTTTACATTTTCGTTGAGAACCCAAGCAGCTTTATCTTGTGTACTTACTTTTGTGATTGACTGTATGTACCTACCACTTTACAGCGGGCTACTTAATTTTACTTGAGGTACGTTTATGCTACGTTCTCACCGAGCGACATCGCGAGTTTTCATAAATTTGCTGCGAACTGCGAAAATTTGCTTGCTGGTTCTTCTGGTTTTGCAATTATGTCTTCATTTACCGAGTGGCAGCTATCTCATACGGGTAGCTTATCTACCATGAATCACTAATAATCGACAGCATCATGATGTAATTGTCGTGCGCATGGAAGGCAAAAAAAAGCTACTAGTACTCGTAGCTTCTCACTTTGCTGGGGAGTGTCCAAGTGATCGCTTTGCTGACTAGCATAGTGCTAACCAGCCAAGCGAAGTAGTACTTAGAGAGGGGGTGACCGATTGGTTAATCAGCGCAGAGAAGGATTTGTGCAATTCGTGCATACTAGTAGCCCGATTTTTTATTTATTCGGTTTGTTGGATTGTTCCTCATCGTTCTGTGCGGCAACTCAATTTCCAATATGTGTTGCGTCAGCCCTGAGACTCAAGATACTTCGACGGTGCACCGAACTCACTATCGGTCACTCAAACATTCTTCATGAACCAGGCCGGAATTAAGTTCGTGAACAATGACAACATAAAAAGATCACTTCATTGCCGGCAGCCTGATAACACTGTGTTTCTAATTTTCAAAAAATAAAATAGTTCCCAATTTAATTCTTTATTTTAATAAACACACGATGTGTTTACATAGCCTACCATCTCCTTAAGATGCACACAAACAAAACCACCAATCATAAATGGATATGAGGCATAGGCACGGAATCTCAAAGTGTCACCACATCTGCTCAGACTAAGAAGAAATTATCTCAGGACGGTCATGGCCTCATTACGGACCGGACACAGTCCAATGATTTTTGCAGAAGTTGTGGAGGTAGAAACCACAAATTACCGCCTTTGCTGCTGCAGCGCTGGGGTTAGCCATTTGTACTTATAGCCAGCTAAACCGCCTTATTATCATAAGCACCAACTGGTTCCAAATTTAGGAGCAGTCAATCCGGATGGTTGCGGCCGTAGCTTTGTGAGTATGTGCGTCGACCCCTACCCAACTGAAACTCGCTAAACTTCACAACTCCACCTCTTTCGAGTCACTGACAATGCTCGAAGAGTAATAACTGTCTATAAAAAGCTTCCCAAACTTGGCCGTAAAACTGTCACTCGTGAAAGAACAATAGCACGCACAACACGAGCGGTTGCTGAGAAGCTAAGCCCTGACCGTCTAAGGATTGTAGCGCCTTCCATATTATTATTAGTAATCCGAGTGGTGCCGAAATCTGTCATAAATGTGACTGCTTTGTCTTCTGCAGTCAGCCACTCCTATCGAACCTAGCCTTAATTCTCAGTTCAAAGTCGGCGATCATTATATTTACTACACGTTCTCAAGGGGTCCACCAATCCTGTCCATTTTCTATTTCGCTTACGCTTCTGTTTATTCTGAGCACATTTATTTTTCAGTGTCATCTTGAATGTCATTTAAGACCTGAAATCGTTCGAGCCACCTTTAGTGTCCCTTTGCTTATTGTAACCACTAACAGGATATCAATGAGAGCCAGATAGGAACGACGCTTACAACAGGTTCAGATTATATCTGGCAAATAGATAAATATCAAACATTGTACATTTCATGCACTGTGTCCGACACCCTACTGATTGATCAATACAATTTCATTTTCGCAAACATCTCATTTACAAGTCTATGAATTGTGTTTTGCTAATAAAGGCACCCAAACGCACAACAACAGTTTCCAAAACTTGATTGGATAAACCTGCAGAACAACCGCCCTTTGAACAGCTTCCATCAATAAATGGTTCCCTTACTTTCATCAAGGCAGCATTAGCTTCGAACTTACTGCCGGCTTCAATCTCACCTTCTTTCGAAATGAAACCCCATTGTTTTTGCAGTATACCCTAAAAAGGGAATGAAAATCCCTTAAACTGAACGAAAAAAAAACCAACAAATTACCAATGAGGGGAACAAAAAGAAGCCACAGCACGAGCTGGCCTGCACCCAAGAGAAAGGGTAGCCGTCAACACCCTTTAATAAAGAAAAAAAATCTGAAATCGAAATCCTTTTGGCGAATGCCATCGCTGTTGCGCTGTGAAGGTGTCGGAGCCCTGAAACTTGACTTGAAATAATCCATGCGTCATGTCCAGCGAAAACAACGAAAGCCAACAACAACAACCTTCCGGCGGTGCACCTACGCCTTCACATAATGCCAACGGGAACAGAAAAACCCAAGAAAAGCAGAAAAAATTTCCTCAAAAGTTCTTTTTTGCCGTAAATGCTTTGCTTTTTTGTGTTTTTGGTTTTTTTAGACTCGTCTACCGGATACACAAAGCCTCAAACCTCGAAAGCTCACAAATAAGTATATATGACAATTCGCGCGACTTCAGCCGGGCGTCTGGTCATTTCGTCCTCACGCGTAGGCCTGAGCGCACTCAGCTCGCAGGGGATGGTACGAGTATGTTCCAATGTAGCGAGAAAAAAACTAAGAAAAAATGTCATCTCTCACCCGTAAGTGAAGTTATGTGAACAGGAGAACGAGCCAACGTGTCCGTGTATAGGTGCATTTCGAATAAATTGTATTCCCAAACCAACGACCAGCCATACAGCGTTCGAATATAAATCCTACTTCTTCCTGGGTCCTCGTTCCCCGCCAGCAACCTGGTGAAATACATTTTTATTCGGGTGGATAACAAAAATGTTTGTTTTATTTTTTTTTTCTTTATTCTGCCGCAGTCGCGAATTGGTCTTTGTTTTGGGTCGACTGGATGGTCGGAGGGATGAAATACAGAGAAGATGAGGTGGTGCACATGTGACGATTAGGGGAGTGTAATTTGGGAACGGGATAACTTTATGAAATCATTTTAATCGGACAGTCTTTGTTCACTAACAAGCACGAACAAAAATAATAATTCATACGAACCTAGTCATTTGCATGCATTGCATACGTGTGCCTTGTTTATTGCCTGGCTCATAATTCCCTTACGTTGACATAAGTTATCATAGAGCATGTGCACGGATATCCCAAGCGGGATACTACCTACTCATGTCATTTGGAATCAAGAGGTAAATAGTCAACATGCTTATGATTGGCCCAAGCTCAGACATATCTTATTTGCACCACATTCACGTGATCACGTATGCGTCCCACATGAAATGATCACAAGGACGTCTTTAATGTGTACGTGATCACGGTTTGTGTTCAGAAATGGTATAGACTTTATTTTAAATCCACGTGTAATTAAATCACGGACTATGTGACATGGTAATTTCATGTACATCATGTGATCACCTACCTCCGTGAAATCGTAGATTGTAGCAGAAGGCCGGACCGTCCGAATTTTTTTTTTCATATTCTTCTACTGGCGCTACATTCCGGGGTGAACCTGAGCCTCAACCAACAAGTCTCCCCCGTTGTCACAATCTTTAGACAGCTGCCTCCAATTTGGCAGGCCAAGTTGGTTGAGGTCCTTCTCCACTTGTGTGCGGCATCGCTTTCGTGGACATCATGAGGAGTCGAAGACATTTCGGGCTGGAGCACTGTTTGCACGCGCTATACAAGGCCAAGCCACCTGAAGCGTTGAATCCGTTGACGCCTAGCTAAACTTATGTCATGACTACAGTTCGTGGTTGAACTATCTTTTTCAAATGCAAAAGATAATCAACAACGAAAGGCCCAATACATAAGCTCTATGTGGCCGAGCCAGTGCCGTCGACTCTATATTGCCTATCGAACTACATTCATGTCTTGGACAGCTCGCGGTATGTCGTATATCCGTATATCCGACGTAGAATTTCACAGGATCGTAATCTTTCGAATGCTTATCTTTGCATCTACCTTACATAGCAGGCTGGTAAAATAAGAATTTTGTAGTCATGATGTTTGCCCTTGGAGTCAGGACTCCTGAACGCAGTTGAATCTCTGGAATGTTTATGGGCTTCACATTTGCTTTGAGACAGGCAAAATCCTTATATTACTCAAAGTCGTGTCCTGCGGTTAGTCTTATACGGACTTACATAGCTGGCTATGATGCACAAGATCTCTCCCTCTCATCTCTTACTCGGATTCAGAAATATATTTTCAATGTACCTGAGTTTCATCACATATCATCGTAAAGTGTTTGGTTTCACCTCAAAGCCTTGTCAAAATATCGATCACATGTTTATTTTTCTGGACTACTAATAGATTGTCCAAAATCAACTTTCTGACATTTCACAGAGACATCAATTCACATACATTTTTTGTCACGGTGACAGAATACTGTAGCCGGAACAATAAAGCTGCCAAATAATATTTCTGGACCTGGTCCTAGGTTCTACAGGAATCACTCGTGTTGGTCATGCAATTGTTTTACCACAGTTCTATGGCGACTCCGGTCGACGAGGTTAACAATCACACTTTTAAAACGTTCCCAAATTTTAGGAATTTGGTTCCAAAATTATGTTTTTAACGGCTAAAATTACAGAGCACCCGATTATAATCGAAAACAGTATACACTGTACTACGAGTATATCCGCAATACATCGATTCGACTCGTCAATACTATCTTTGTCGTTGCCCATCAACTTTATGAACACTTTTAAGCTTGGTATTGCATTGAAGAGTAACTAGAGCCAACTCGCGAACTCGAGCGTGATTAAATTTCTAAAAATGAAACGACATTGAACCCGCTGTTTTAACCAACAACTGTGTACAGCGATGACTGATTAGGGAATAACCAAATTTGTTACATAACATTACCTTGCATTCCGAACAAGTCACTGTTTGGTCCGATGAACATATGTCGATCCTTGGAACACACATTTTGATTTGAATGTGGCTAAACAAGGTTTGTTCGAGTTATCGCCTTCAGAAGGGAGGTAGTATTCCCTACAAACGAAACAATCTGCGAAAAAAAAACACAACCAAATCTTGTGATTTGAACGTTCTTGTGAAGAATTGACGCATTGAAAGCCAGCATTATTTATGATACTGAGTCAGTCGTTGAAACATAAAAACATAAAAAAAAAGGATTTAAATGGACGACCACTAGTGACGTTACTCGCACTGTAGACCCTTAGGGTTGACTAAGATTTGACTTCTTCTTATTTCTGAACTATTTAAGTTTCAGTTTGGACACATAAATAATGTATTTAATTTTTGAAAAGGTAGTTAAACTTCTTAAACGTATTTATTATTGCGGATAATTGTTTTTTTTTAATTTTTAAACGACGTTCTATTTGCACTTGTATCCGTACAGCAATATTTAGTTTCCGGACGTTTTAGTTTCAGAAGCCGGACACCAACATTCCATATCAACTTTTAACGTTTTCTTTTGGATTAATGAAACATTTTATTTAGTTTTATACGAAAACATAAAAATGATTCACATGTTTGTTAACTTCAACGAAACACTCTCTTATACAACGCACACACATCCAACCGTTCTCGCTTTTCCCTAATACCCAAGACTGGGGCATACTTTCAACAATGTCCTTTCCAGGACGTAAGTATGGGAACACTATCATAGGTTCAAAGAGTTTTCCATCAGCATTTTTTTTATTGCATTTTCACTAAACAGCCTTTTAAATATTAGTCGGTCATGAAGAGTTGATCGACGAACATCATATTTGGCAGCTGCTTTTATTAAACTCAAATTATTTGCAAATTATTCTTAATCCCACGTTAAACTTTATACCTTCTTTCTAAATATGACATTTTTAACCTTTTACATATTTTATGTTTATTATAACTTATGTGTGAAAAAAAGCAATTGTCCGGATACAAAACCTAATTTTTCAATACTCGGTCTGCCAGTTTCTTAGCTAAAAACCGGCTGCTTAGTTAAAAAACACTGTCCGCATACTGAAATTTTTAAAGAACAATGAAATGCTCTTAATTTAAATTAAGCAAAATAAACATACGTATTTTTTAAGGTATTATAATATGAACTTAAAATGTGTGTTAAAGTTTTAGTCGCCGGACTCTCTCTCCGTAAACTAAAATTAGTGAATATACATTTTGGGCAGTATCCAGGCACTAAATAATTGGCGTAAAATTTAACATTTTTTACTTTTTTTATTGAACACGGATATCATTTATATTCAATTAAAATTAAACCTACTTTGATGTTCAAATGCAATAAATAATGTTTAAAAATACTAACATTTTGAAAATAGCTCTATTTTTTTTAGTAGAAAAAACGAACTTTGTTCAACTCACTCTCTACTACCACGTACTAACTGATGCGTATTTCGCAAAGCAGTTATCGCATCTATTGGAAACTTCGTTTGTGTATGAAGGAAACATAAATGATTGTTCTTTTTGTTCGCATTAAAATCAAACAAACTCTTATTATTTGACATTGTGTCCGGCTACTAACACTGTCCGGCAACTAGTGCCTTCACGCTATGTTTCCTGTACAACAAATGATTCTGTTCGAATTTTCAAAATGCCCGAGAACAACACATCATACTTCTTGTCAGTCAGCACTACTAACCACACGATGGCTAGAAGAATCCCATCTACATCGGTTTATGAGGCGACAAGATTGAAAGCATTATTGTGTAGTGCTCACAAGCACCTTGATTTAATAAACATTAGGAGCAAAGCCCTAAACAAAAATGGAAAAGAAAAGAACACACCATCAGTTCGTTGAATATTTAATCACTTTGCTCAATCTACTGCACTCTATCAGTGAATATCCGAATAAGGGCGCACACGCTCGCATAACGTTGAGCGCCGTATAATCCCAGAGACCACCATCAACGTCCCATTGTTTCAACCTAACATATCACCTTGACTAGCATAAATCAGTAAATATACTTACGAGCGCAGAAGAGGAGAGCAAATAAAGGGAACAAAATAATAAAAGAGAAAAAAAAAAAAAATAAAGCCTACATCAGGAGCAGCAGAACATTTATCTAGTATCTAACAGATGCAGTTCACCGGCTGACTAATTACCGCCTCGCACTTTCCATAAAGCATCAATTGGCACTCAAGTGTGTGCCAAGGTGGTCACCACCTATCTCATCAGCTCCCTACACTCCCTCATCCCCATTCAGGCGACCGTGCCGGCATCATACTATCCGAAAACGCGATTGCAGGAAACCTTAGAGTCCAGGTAGAACAAATTGCGTTTACAAGTAGCTAGCCGGAGCTGTGCGCTGGACCATAATGCAAGAGAAGCAACATCAGTAGTAGGTACCTCTAATCCACTCGTTCATCAACCTACGGTAGTGGAGTATACGACAACGAAAGATACGAAACGACGACGAGATGGTGGTAGTTCGTCGGTTATCGGTAAAATTGGACCGGTGCTTCGACGAATACCAACTACAGATACCCATACCCACTGGTTCATACACGCTCATCTGTGTACAAAAGTAGTCGTAGGCGAAGTTGTACTCTGTCTGGGGGCAATTAAAATCCATCCAGAGCCCTTCGTCATCGTCTTACGGAAGATGGAGGAGATCTACTGCACTCCGAGTATATTCTATGATTACGACGATGAACTTGAATTATGCATGCACACTGAAATGCACTAATTCACATTTGATGTTCGAGTAAACCGAATGGTCAATGGGGTTATCCTACCTTCTCCTTGGGAGAATTTCATTTCTTTGTTGTACGAGTGACTATCTAAAGTAACAACACAACGCCATGTGTGAGCTGTACATCGATCCTGTTTTGTGCGAATTGTCTTCCACTTTTTGCATTTTATAATAGTTGGTTATAACGGTGTCGAGAATGTATGTAGTAGCTTCAAGTGCATTTCGAATCCTTCTCCACAATTAGTCGTTAATTAGAGTCAGCATTTGGTGAATTATGTACCTCTCTAAACTATTTGATATTTCCGGGTACTTGTTGTACAGATCTCCCCAAGTGGTCACATGAGTGTACTAATGATACGACTCATCGGGAAATTTAATTCTATTTTTCATTTGTTATGACTGACGTTATCCATGAAATTGCTCGTAAAATAAAGCAGTTGTGAGTGAATTTAATCTCACTTGTTACGAATTCTTGTTCACTATCCATATGTGTGTTTGGGGTTCTGTGAATATTATTATAGTGAACAGCAACGTTGCGCGTACATGCTTCATATTTGAGTGATTTAAATCCACTTTCATAGGGCCGATTTGAAGTGTATTTCTGAAAGAAAGTAAACCTTCATTTAGTTCAATGGACCTACACACATTTTTCCGAATGCGTCTCCTCTAATGAGTGATGTAAACTTTTAGTAAACAATTCCGGATGCAGCCGAAACAAGTAATGTGAGTCAGAAATCTTTATCTCAGAAGAAAACGTGAAAATGGCTTGTCTAAAACGCAAGAGTGGAATTGAATGAATTTTCTTTGACATCTTTCATAAATAACAGACGTTAATCCCCCCAGAACGGAATCCTCTATATGAAGGACATTCATGACGTTGCCGCGGATGTCGGGCTCGGAGAAGATTCACTGTACAAGTAATTCTAAAATTTTTTGATTTGTTCAGTCCTACAGGTTTCTAGATGTTTTCATCTGTTCTGGTCCTGTGAGCTTAACATTTTTGTGAGTCGACCGTACTGTTAAAACCAAGTTGGCTCTACGAGGACTTGGTCATTAAATCATAGATCAGTATCCATTATTTCTCCAACCAAGAGGCGCTGGTCGATCCTTAGAGAGTACATAAAGATCATGATCTTCGCGAAATACTTCAACTTCTACACCTGCTTCAATGGAGCTCTACTAACATGGAGAGTGCTCGGAACAGTTGTCCTGGAAATCACCATAACCTCTGATTTATACACGCTTTATTTTCTCTCAAACTATTTTCTAGAAGCTTAAAATAAATAGTGTGGAACCTTAGTCTAACGAATAAGCAGTAGAAATTTTAAATACAAAATCTGCGGTACAAACTGCTGGTAGCTGTATGGCATCGATTGTTGATGGTTTATCAGCGTAGACGAGCGGTATTTGTATCCCAAAGGTGATCCATTTACATAAACTAAACAATTTTAATTAATTTGATCGCTTCTTTGTCTAAATATGCATTTCTCATCTTATAGCGCTTACCGCTGATCGTAATACACAGGCCGACATAATTCATCGTACGACGTTCAAAAATGCCCGCTTTTGCAGAACCAACCTTGTTTGGTAAAATAATGGATTAGATTTCAGAATTGTAATAAAAAACAAAGATTTTTTACGTATAACAGAAAATTCAGTTTTCAATTTTTGGCCTTTATTTAAAAAAATAACAAATTCTTAATTCATTTACACGACAAAATTCATCGTACTCCTGGTAAAACAAGGGGTTATTACACCGCAGTAGGTTCCTAGTAGCTTGTTGGACCTACACGGGATTTGAGGACAGCTTGTAGTCTACGCGGCATTGAACAAACCAGCTTCTGGGATAAATTTTCGGGTACCCTATTCTATTCTATTAGCAGAGCTTCCTTGATTGTATTCCTTGAAGTTGCTGGACTCTGTGGAAGAGAATACAACTGTCTCGGGGCATAGTACAATAACCACCCCTTGACTTCTCCAGCTGTGTGCCTAGGGTCATTATCCTGCTGTAATATCCAGCCAAGATTTAAACCCAATTCCTCGACCTATGACTCTAAATTCTCCCTCAGTATACCCATATACATGTGCTGGTTCATATGTCCTTCTATGAATACCAGCTTCACCACACAGGACCAAATCATGGACCCCCACACCATAACACTGCCTCCACCATGTTTAATTGTTCTTACTTTCGATGGACCATCGAGGCCGAAAATGTTGTATTATTTTCATCAGTGAACAACATTTTCTTCCAAAAAGACAAATCATCGTCTTTGTGTAAATCTGCAAAGTCCATACGTTTCCTCTGGTTAGCTGCATTTATCAACGACTTCTTCCTTGGTGTTCTCGCAAAGTATCCATGTCAATTTAGGGTCCTTTGGATCGTCCGCGTGCTGACTTCTTTGTTGCAGGTATCCCAGACTTGTTTCTTTATGATGGTACAATTCGTTTTTGGCTCTTTGCGAACAGTGTTGATAATGACCCTTTCATCTCTTGCGGTTAATTTCCGTGGACGGCCTGATCTTCGCTCGTACTCAACACTTATACTGAACAATATACTGAAAGGTTGATTTACTCTTACCAACGCATTTAGCAATTTCTGCCAATGATTTCTTATCATTCAAGTATAAATTCACTACCACTTGTCGAAAATCTACCGAGGTTTCTTTTTTGCGCTGTTCAACTGACATGATCACTTTTTGGAGCAAAACAAGTTTATACACTAAACACTGATTCAAGAATATCATGATTCTTGTGCAAGATAAATAATAAATATAAATAATAAATAAATTAAATTAAATAATTGTAAGGGAAACCGGGGAAATTTAACGGAAACAAGTAGCGTACGATAAATCATGTCGTTTGTTCGCTCCATTTTTTTATTAATTCTTATGACTTCCTGGAGTAATAGAAATAGAAAGCAAAGTTACAAATGGGTGATAAAATGCAATCAGCTATTAGAAATGCAAAAACAGAAAACACTCATCCACATTTATAGAAAATATTTGAACTTTATCTGTCGTACGATGAATTATGTAGGCCTGTGTATGATGACTATCCTCATCTTTGAAAGGGGATATGGTCCGATGACTCCACCAGTCCACATGCACAACCAAACTGTTCAGTTTGTGGGATGAAGTCCACGTTCGACAACCCCATGCGATTATCTGCGATTCAAATGCACAGCTTTACATATTGACATTACCATTTCTGAACTTTCACAATTCGGTAAGAATTACCTTTTAACTATTCTACACGTTACATTTTTGCATCTATTGTACTCGTACATCTTTTCAAATATTTTTATTTATTTAGTTCCGAAAATATTTACCCGCATCTGGAATATCCGTTCTTAGCTAATATAAAAGAATTGGATGAGCAATTCTGAGAACAAATCAAAACCTAGTGCGGATTTTTTAGCAGTCTCCAACAACCTCCTTCTTCAGCCTGCCATAGAATGCATATCAGAACTATCCGAGGATTAAAACGGCTGAAAAAAAATGTAAAAGTATGAAATCCACGAAATGGACGATATAACAAAAACAGCACCATCAGTAGCAGGGAAAATTAAAACTGTTATACAGCTATACATGGTGTTTTAATTACATTTTCCTTAAATACACAAACAGCACAACAACAGAACACACACAATTCCGTAACCAATACAAGCGAGAACTATCATCTCTCCAAGCGACTATTCATGGGATGATCTATGAGCAACCTCCCTGTAATGCCCAAGCCCTGGGTGGACTAGGAGCGTTTCTCGGTTAAGCTCGAAAAAGTAAGTACATCGTGTGGTGCATCCTTGTGCATGATTCATCCTTCCTTACAATTTTTATGTTTCCCTTTTTTTCCAAATTTCATACAATCACGTAGAGCGGGTCTGGTTTGCGCGGGAGTGGTTGGGTGTGTTAACAGAAAGAACTACTGAGATTCACACTTTTCAACAAACCCAGCCTGACCATGCATATGGTACGAAAAAGCATACACACATATATGCTTTTTTGTACATCTATTCGATTTATATTCAAGCAAAACAAAACAATTCTAGATTCTACTCGTGATTTTGTTGAACACGAAAAAAAGCTCTGAGGCATAAGCGGGTGTTTTGTGAGAAACAATTCTACTGGATAGTCATTGGTGGGTTTATTTATGCGACTGCGGGGCGATAGATGGGACGGTTAGCTGGGAGTGATGTTCCATCAACAGATGTTGCGAACGTCCTAAGTCGCATTTATTTGCTGCTTATATTTTACACTGCATTTTCTTAGGTGTACTCGTACATATTCTAATACATTCAACTTGTCAGTTGATGGTGGGACATGGAAATCAGGAAAAGCTAAATAAAAAACTAGTTTCATACGAGTCAAAGACAAACGAGAATGCGGAGCGTGCACGTGCCTTCCTGAAATGGATCTAAAGTTATAGGAGTCAAAACAAAAATACTGTTTCCATCGGGGAAGATTTAAGAGGAAGAGCTTGCAGTTGCAGAACCCCATCAAATGCCCAATATACGACAATTTTTGGGAAAACCGAAAATTAAAAGAAACAATTCCCCCTTCAATAATAATTGGAAAAAATCTAGCTACGAGTTTTTTGTTTCATTTACCCTACATGCAGGACAGTCAGAGCTACCCCTTCTGATGGGATTGATATCATTTTCAATCTTATGCCACTTCACATACTTGGACGAGAAATATCCGATGGTGCGGTTCTTCGGGTAAGATTCTCCCTGCAGTGGCACATATTTATCGGGTAAAAATCATAAAATTTGGCATCTTAGAACAAAGCATTGATATTATGACGCCACGCTGCGTTAATTGTTCCCAACATTTTCAGACGCTGATAACAGTCTATGGACGCGCTTTTGATCTATATAATACAGCATATGCACGAAAGGGGAAACAGGGTGTTACTGCGATTTCTCTAAGCAACATCGACTTAAACATGACCCCATACCTAAGACTTACATTCACAAACGGCACTAGAATCAGTTTCTCTAGGAATTTTGCGAGGGACCAAATGATGTTAATATCAGTGCGTGTGGTTTAGTTCTGATGTATGTACAAAGTAGCTGTCCTCAGTCAGGCGACGATGACCCATTCCACTACGACTCCAAAAGAAATTCTTAACGCGTATAGTTATACACACGCTTGTCCTCATCTCTAATTATTGGGTCTATAATATAATTCGTTCTAAGAGATGGCGTAACTGGTGTACTATTCCATTGGAACATGCGTTGGAATGCTACTGTCATTGTACGTCATTTCAGTATATGTCATTCATTTGAAGCGTAAACAACAATAATTTTGTTCACTCAAATATGTCGAACTTTGTGCCTGAAAAAGTGTTTTTGCGAGGAGTTCGTCTTCATTACTTTAAGAAAATGCCGAAAGTCATCGTATTTTGGTGAAAGTTTAGGGTGAACATGCGCTAGCTGAACGAACGTGCCAAAAGTGATGATTTAAAAGTGATGATTTCGGCTTGGCCAACCAGCCAAATCAACGGCAAAGCCGAATATCCATGTGCTGTATTGTGAGCTGCTAAAACCGGGTGAAACCATCAATGGACAACGCTACCGAACACAATCAATAAGTTTGTAGAGAGCAGTAACCGAAAAACACCCGGAATACGCGACGCACGAGGTAATAATGTTCCGTCATAACAACGCTCTGCCCCACGATGCTATTTCGGTTAAGAACTATTTGGAAAACAGTGAATGGGAAGTTTTACCCCACCCGCCTTATAGCCCAGACCTTGCTCCTTCTGACTACCATTTGTTCCGGTCGATGCAGAAGGGCCTCACTGAGGTACGGTTCACATCAGAGCAGAATATCAAAAATTGGCTTGATTCATTCTTGGCTGCCAAGCCGGCGCAGCTCTTTTGGGATGGGATCCACAAATTGCCAGAAAGATGGGAAAAGGTCATAGCTTCTGATGGGCAATACTTGGAATAATACTATTCTACATGTTCTTCTTAAATAAAAGTTCAAATTTTGAAAAAAAAAACCGCACGTTAATTTAGTTATAGACCCAATATAATAAGAGATGAGGGCAGGTGTGTGTATGGACTCACATGATCTCCTGCGATTAGGCCTATATCACGAGGTCCTTTCACCTGTTTGCCCACTTCACTAAAGCAACGCCTAGTGAGATCTCTCTCAGATCGCCAATTGAATTCATGCTTACGAACATTTCCTTCACTAAAGTGAAGCGTGAAGTGGGTCTTTAACCTTTGCTGCTCTTTGGGTCACAGCACCTGGTTGTGGTACAACTCCACACACCGATTTGAATTCAAACACGTCTCAGAGTGGCACACGATTAGACTCATTAGCTGAAATAAACTCCAAGACATATTGGCAGACGCTCCTACTAGGGGGCCAACTTTAACCGTTGACGTGGTTCTATGATAGCTAAGCTTTTGCAACAGAATGGTGATACCAGTAAAATGCCATAACAACCAGCACTAGAAGGCTTTTAATGTTATTTACAATCTCTGACAAGATTGGGCATAGCCAATGTAAATTCTTTTGCATGTGAGCGTTTGGGACTTCCGAAGAATTGAGATTGAAGCAGGGATGTGTCCCAAGCCAATGCTTCTAACCCTAGCTAAAGGTGAGGACAAAAAGAACAGTTCATAGAAGCCGCGCTGTGACTTTTTAGTTTCCGTTTTTTACCGGAGGGACGGGAAGTGTAGTGCTCCAGGAATATTAAATATAATTTGCTCTCTTGCAGCATGTTGAGGTAAGCTCGGAATAGAAAAGAAAAAATTCCAATCACTCCAACAGAACTTGAAAAATCTTGACGCTAATCTATTAAGAACATCAAGCTTAAATAAGACTGTCAGAGAATGGGAATGAGACACCCGCTGCATCCTACACACAATTGGGCAAGGAGGCTTTCGATACTTTCGCTTTGTGTTTTTTATCCAACTTAAGGAATGCAGGATTCATCAACGAAACCCCAGTTGGAATTTGGAACAGAGTTCAATGTTTCTATTCGACTCTTGGGCTAAGCTCCCCTTAACCTCCACTTAACCTAATGTGGACCACTTCGAGGCACCAACAAACATATTATTCAACTATTTGAAACTTGGTAATCAGAGTCGTAGGCTTCTTAATGGGCAAATTAATTAATCATGGCACATACATGTAACTCAATTCCAGAGTCGTCTCGTCATCTTCAAAGCCCCACATCTATGAATGAACACCAGATTCGTTTATGTAAACAAAATTATTGCACACAAATACATAAACAATGTTTTGAATTAATCTATCTCTGATTTAAATAGAATCATTGAGGCTTTAGACCTCAACCGGATCCTTAAATTGCATCAGTTCCTTTCATAAAAAGTGAAATCGAAGGATGAACAAATATGCTGACTCTGATTACTGGCACCACAAAGCCTTAGGCAACTTTCCCCATCCGACAAGCAGAAAATGAGCAGCAATAAAATTGACTCCGAAACTGATAGTGAAACCACAAGTATATAACATCGGAGAGTACAATTAAAAGAGCAATTAAATCCTGTTTGATCTTCGTTATATACGATTATTGGTAACGAGAGTGTAAGTCCGACAGTTTTATACTTTCAAATCTGCTACGAGAAATAACATAAACTAGCCGCGAGCCAGGCGTTTGTTGACACTACTGGCGCATCCAACAATTGTCAGAAACTCACACAACACAACGCAACGAGATTCAATGATTTTAAATGTCTCACCAGCTTATGTCGGCCATTTGGAAATGGCGCGGCGCTCCCACTCAACAACGCAATTGATGCGCAATTAAAAATTATGCTCTCCAATTCCACAGCAGGCACGCAGGGGAGAGGTGTAAAACTGGATATCTATCTACAAAGTCATTTATAATCGTTTTGCTCGTTAAAATGTACCTACATATCTACCGACACACAAACTAATAATAATTATCGAACAGAAACATAAAATTAAGAGCACCGCTGCAGCGCCGCGCTGTGCCGGTCGTGCAGTGTACGACCTGTATCTTGCGCATGTGCGCCTGCATCCGAACCAGCTTACCCTCGCACTCGCAAATAACAATTATTGTTATGCTCCTCTCATCCTTTCGACGGATGGAAATGATACCAAACGGGTTGCTGTGGATACTCGGCTGGATGGTAATCCTGTAATTAACTAGAGTGACACCGAACACAGATTTATTCGTTCGTACAAGGCGCACACACTGTCTGGCTATCTGTTGTGTTGGCACTTGAAGCTCATAAGGCGTATCTTAAGCCTGACCGAGTTGGTGAACTACTTTAAAATTTGCCTTTGCTTGACTCACGCCGATCGGCTGCTCCATTGGACTGTAGACTGTCCAGTTTACATATCAAGTAGTTAAAATGTTTCATCAGATACATACGTATTCATCCGTGAATACCAAAACTTAACCGTGCCCTTGTGTACGCATTATGATGTATAGGCCTGTGCACGTACATACGTATAAATTTCATTTTGCAATTAATTATTCTAATTAGCCGCATTCACGCATGCGAAATGCACATTAGCTCGCAATAATGCCACACACAAACACACACGCACCCGCTCCCATGTTGAACAACATGAACAAAGTCACTGCAAACAAAATACGAGGCTACGGCGGCGCTGTCAGTTAAGGAAGAAAATTCGTCCTGCCTGCGGCAATCCATGTGAACAACATGGCGGCAATGGTTGCCGTTCTGCAGTTGGCCCATGCCATATGACTCAACATCTCAGGATAAGACATTTTGAATAGCAATTATAGACGAGGGCACAGACAACACACACGCCACTCCCGCCCCAAAGCATGCGAGTGTGCTCTGGCTCGTACTTAAGCAGCAGATTCGATCACAGTTAGCACACCACTTGAAAGCCAACAGCGCCTTGTTGGCAATAACTCGGAAATGAAAAATTTCACCACCAGATGAATAATTAGCGGGCAAAATAAATTGAGTTCATATGGTCGTCCACTTCCTGCAGCAAGTGTAGTTACAACGGGTAACTCGGGATTGGTAAGTGGCCACGTCAAATGATCATTTCAGTTGATTTGCAGTATCGCGTAATTTCTAGTTTTTAACTGCGGCGGGCTTTCTTCAGAATGAATTCAATATGACAGTCGGTGCAGCAAGTTTGATTCCGGTTAACGAATATGAGAATTATGTCATACTTAATGTGTGCTTTTGGTGGGAGTTTCGCTGCAGTAACAGGTATTCTTGGATCTGGATATTTAACTCTTTGTCATGAATTTGAAAAGGCAAATACAGCTACTGGTTTTGGCAGGGCATAAACATGGATGATGTTTAAGACCATAATCATGAGCACAAGCAGTCATCAGGGTTGATTATTGAGTTGGCTGTGTAATATTCAGAAGTATATCCAGTGTCTATTTTGGCGAACTCACTAGGCTAAATGATCTTAAAATATTTTGCTTGCCTACAAAACAATACAATGATCAGCTGAAGGGAGTGGACACCTTGTATAGCCCGCTCTGGGTTTTGGTCGGACACGTCTCATTACATTGTATCAAAGACCACTGTGTTCCTTCTTCCATTTGCATGCAAAATAAATGAAAGCGATTCAACCACATCGTGATTGTTCTTAGCAAAGCAATATTGGTTATTTGTCTCGCCTGCATTTGTATACGATGGCTGCTGGATAAGTCAGTGAGTTTGAAATGAAATACATGTTTCCCGTGAGATGCCCTTTTTCCAATGATATTCAAACTTTCCGAAACCTTTCAAAAGTTATTTCTCAATTTCTGAAAAATAGAATGCTTCACCCCACTTGAACCACATTAGCTTACTATTTTGACTATTGCTTCATTTTTGGTGTGTAGCGGTATTTCTTATGATATTCATCAACTGTAACGAAACGCTGTACACATTCACTTGAACTGCACTCAAAGAGTTCCAAATTTAGTTTCGAAATCAGTAACTCCGGAGTCCATCTTGCCAACCGTTTGCAGGATTCGTATGATGACGTCATTTGAGAATGCTACAGTCTTAGCTATCTAAAGAATCTTGACTAGAGCACCGTCCAACGCAACAACATGGATTTTGTTGATCATTTCTTCAGTTGCAACGTCCCTTAGACGTCCTTGGCGCTTAGCATCTCTTGCAATATTCCAAGCGACGGATATTTTTCCGCAATATTTTATTAGAGTCAGTCTTCTGAGTCTGCCCTCTAGACAGTGTGAGTTGCCTCCAGTTGACATGTTAAATTTATCCTAAATTAAACGCTTGCGTCCCCTGTTACGTTGTTGAAGACCAGAGACCAGAGACCACGTGCAAAACTTTTCTCTCGAACATACCAAAGACTTCTTCATCTGATTTTGAAACTGTTCATGTCTCTGAGCGGTGAGCTGGGCTCTCATGATCAACTTTTTGTGTAACGTCAATCTGGTTCTTCGAGAAGTGCTCTATTCCTCAACTGCCATTATAGCAAGGAAACAGCGCTTGACAAATGTTATTCTGGTATGATATCCGTTCTGATCCATAGTCGACCAACTACATCGTCCGTGTAACAGTTACCCGTTCTGATGCGTTGTCTACAACGTCGATGTATGCATGTATGTACTTAGATTTGCCAATATTCACCACCGAGCTCAATTATTTATTTTCGATAAGCTGACTATTGCCTTGGGTTTTATGCAAACATATATTTCTGTTTAACATACATACGTCCAGGTATGGCTCGGCAACGTTTGACGATTGATTGCGCTTTGCACCGGGGTACCCGGGTAATACCCAAGTTTGCGGGTACCCTTCGTCCTCGACTGATGGGTACCCGGCCAAACAAATACTCTCATTCAACACAAAAATTAATAAAGTCCTTTCACGTTTGTTTGTGAATATTACAGCACAGCGAAGAAAGGGAAAACATGAATGCATGGTAACTAACATATGAATTTCGGGTACGCACAACCATATGGGTACCCGTGTAATACCCGAAAATGCTGGTACCCGGGTACCCGGGTGGGCTCTCGCGTATACGGGTATAGTCAACATCTCTTAAGGATCAGACCGATAGTTTGGAAGTCTGTCGTGTACATGCATGCACATTCAAATAAACAAAGAGACAAACATTCATTTATATTTGTGTGGAAATGTTGTGGACTTCTGACTTATTTGAATGGGTCATGAGTTCACAATTGCTTAATGGGCCTGCAGAAAATGGGAATCATGTCCGCTTGGCCTTTCGACATCAAGTTCTATCACTCAAAAGTCCAAAGAGAGTGTCTCAGTGCAATTGTATGATTTCTTGTTGAACAAACTGTAAGACCACTTTTTCTGCGGCTAAGCTAAAGAGTTAAGTTGTTGTTGCTGGCATTCGTATATTAAAAACAAAATGAATGGTAATGATAATTACTAATGACCACATACGGCGGTTATGCTTACACATTCTTACATCCCACCGTACCTCCGTTCCCTTATTTCTTCGTATTTTCAACCCTACACCTCCCTCGGTACACTTCGCTTTATAATTTGTCCAAGAATTAATAATTCTCTTGCGATCATTTCACGTGACCAGCGCAACACCACCGCACAACGCCACTATGCCTCACTACCACCGCCCGCCTGTATGCCAGGCAGCGTAGTACCCATCGCGATGTCGTTTGGGGCTCATTAATATAAATCGTGATTATGAGCAAGTCGTGCCTTGGGCCTTTTCTACGGGTGTACACACTAGCATACGTACTGTACAACAGTTTTGTTTTGGTTTTAATAATAATTGCTGGACGTGTGTTATGTTGTCATGTTGGTTGCTCAGTTGAGTCGGCGATTGGTCTCTTGCTGCTCCATTTGCCTATACAATCTGTAAGAGTTTTAAAGCAATTGCATGCGAATCGGTTTGTGGTAGATGGACGCCTCGAGGGCAGCGTTTTTAGGTGTGCGTTTTGTAAGTGATTGGGTGGTTTAACAGATCATGCACATTAGCTGAAATCGAAATGCTTGGTAATTTAATGGCGGTAGATTAGAAAATTATTTTCCTGTACAGGGTGTCTCAAAATTGAGCGATTCGTTTTTGAACCACTCTCGCAATTGCTTTTTTGTTTGTTTTTGTTAGCAAGTTGCTCGCTAGTTTCCTACGAAATGAACTTACACAGACAGGCGAACGGGCCAAAGGCTGTTGCATTGATTCATTCATTAATTATGAGAATGATTACTCGCACGAAATACATACACTGCATTGGATCCAAATTCCTAGTCTCCAAATGTAAGGCTTACCGGAACTATCATAATCTGACCTCTTACTACTGTTATACTGGAGTACCTTAAAGCTTACACGCTCGACTTATATACCACAGGAGCGGCGCAAAATTGTTGATTGTTCTCATCTTGGCGAGATGCCTGGAATGACCTTAGCAAATGCCAAGGCAAGTTTACATGCAGCCTTCTCGTGGCGCCCTCTGCATCTTCTACGGCAACCCTTAGATCACCTAATCTTTTCAACGTCACCTCTGTTTAGAAAACGACTTGTTCAGAGACGCTTTCAATATTCGGATAGATGGCCCTACAGCAACGATTTTCTATTTTGGACGTAGAATGTGAGGTTTTTTCACAGACCACGCACAGCCGATCAACTTGGAGGGGCCCTAGAGGCCTACAAGACATACATCACCACCATGTGAAATGGAATAGGCCGGGCAAAAGCGATGAAAGTCTACGACACTTACTACGGTAAATGTTGCAGAGAAAGAATGGAGCCCTTGTTTGGGTGCGGATTCGTTGTGAGAGACAGGCTTAGGCAAGAAGTCTTAAGATAAGATAATCGAGGGCCTCATAACAATCCGCATCAAGGCTATATTAAAGCACTTTAGTTAGAATAATTGCATTCATGGCAACAAGTCAGAAAACAGAATCAGGGTGTTGGATTTCGTGTCGGGGCGAAATACCTCTGTAGCCAGAACGTCGCATCTTCTGTCACCGTCAACCGGATTGATCACTCCTCCAGTATTCTCGTTGTCCGCTTCTTCCGAGGACCCAACATCGAGTCAGATCATTTCCTTGTTGTTGCCAAGGTAAGACTGCGAATATCCATAGGATAACAGAGTGGCCTCTTTAGCTGGTACGGCATTTAGCCAACGGCCTCCAACAAAGATCCCCAAGTTTTTTGAGATCTCTCTCCACACAATAGAGAAGGGCTCCTGCAAAACGCACTCGCCAACACAAAAGGCACGACGCATGTCAAGGAAGCGTTTAAAGGCATTGAACCAGAAGCATCAAATGGGTTTAGCTGTGAATGAGTCCAAAACTATGTATATCCTGTCATTTATGCTGTTTCACTGAGTTTAGGTTGGTCGGATAGACTCCAATCGGGGACCGGGGACTGCGCCATCCAGTCTTTCTTTGTGTCCAAAAGACAATTAACTAGTTCAAGTCTCAAGTTGACAAAGTTGACATTATATAACGCCATGATCATCGGCTATACAGCGACATGAATACAGTCTGACGTGTACAGACTCAAAGTCTAAGATCCTAGGCAACCTTAAGCGCATGAACGACTTCTACTCAGATGGCTCACATTTAGTGGGATACAGGACCAAGCCAATTCAGCTCAAGCACCTCTAAAAATATATTCATTTAGAACTTTCAAATCCGATTCATGAACTTCGTTCTGGTGGGCGTTTCAAATTGATGTTGGAATATAATCTTACCGGGACCTGATCTGTTCCGCCACTCAATATTGAGATCAACTCTGTCGCTTTGCCTTCGTCTGACGTTTAACTTCAAGTCACTATCTACTAATGTCATGAAGGCCTAAAGCCGGAGCACACTTGTACCATCAAGATTCAATTAGTCCATTGGGACAAGTTATGTTCTCGCTTCAGAAACAAAAGAGACAGATTTCGAATTCCCCGATTCTCATGCTGTTCTAAACGGCAGAAAATACCAAATTAACTTCAGCTAAAGCCTTAAGGCACATCCGTTATTGATCTAAGTAAACGTAAGTCAAGCAAGCAACACGGAAATACAGTGGAATCTCAGAAAGTAGAAACACTTTCTTCATGGGAAAATTCAAATTCTAATTTTAGAGCATTCACTGCACCTAGGTTCGAATTCCTGGAAGATTCCAATCAATCACCACATCTGCTGCTTCTGATTGCCTTTAGTTCGGTTTTGACATAACCTTATGTTAGAGATTTTGTGTATTGACTTATCTGCACTCTGCATAAAAGCTCTTACGTTAGAATTCTTGCTTCAATGCTTACATTATGAAGCAGATACCATATCATAGCATTATTTGCATAGAATGTCAAGGTCAGTTGTAAGTAAAGCAATCGTAATCGAAGTCTCTCCTCAACCCATCAACACTGTTCGTTATTCAATTTCCCTGCCTCTTATAGCTGGGGCTTATAGCACAATTCACAATTTATCTAGCAGTCACAAGCCGTCATATAAACCGTGCGTCTCGCCCCAAGTAAATCTTCTCTACAAGCCCGAGCTTGCTACTTAAATGAAAAATTCCAATAAATTCCCCTCTCATCGTCATCGGTGGCTAAATGTAATTTCCATTCCATTTCGCTAATACCCTCTCACAGCCCCGCCGAAGGAACTATCAAAGAAGTATAATTAAATCCTCCTCTGCGCCGTCTACTCGTTCCGCAGGAACAACAATTTTCGCCTGAGAATAATTAGTTGGGGCCAATGCATTATTTTAAATTAATACTTAAACATATGTTGATACACATTGCACCAAGCAGTTGGCTGCGCACACTTATACATTAATGCCCGACTATGTATGCCCCTGTGTATGCATCCGTCCACTCGGATTCGCGCCGTCTTCGTCCATAGTCGTCGTTTTAGTCATCATCATCCTCGAATGTGTGTTTTTTAATTGCACGTCCATTTCGTTTCGTTTCTTCTGTCGCCCAGGAAAATTTATGAGGGTTCGAAATTTTCTACACCATAATTTGTGCACATACCTATCAACTAGTGCAAGCCGTCCTTTGCTTAGTGCGGTACAGGATGGTTCAAAAGTTTCTTTTATTTTTTGTTTTTTAGTAGTTTTAATTTTAATTTAAAAAGAAAAACGAAATTTATTTATGTCTTATACGCGAGTACGTTTCAACATCATTCAAATCAGGCAATTCAATAGGCTCAGCTCAGTTTTGATTCTCAATAAAACGCTCTTTACTGATTTTATTTTCTTGTGTCGAAAATTGGTGCGTGTCTTTACTTTCATGGCATTAGATGTAAAAATAAAAATAGATTGCCTCTATTCGATTTCTTGTGGAATATAGATGTGTGGTTGGTTTAAATAAAAGCGTTTGCATATTAAACAATGGATGGACTACAAATTGGGATACGCTATACCATGTCAAGATTTTGAACACCAGTGCCGATAATTCTGCTGCATCTTCAAAAAGTGTTGTCATCGGCATCTGTAGTTCATTTTTGATTACTCAGTTCATTTTACTCAGTAAATTATTTTGTTGGTGCTCTGCGTGTAAAAGTAATACTGAGTTGAATATTATTTGGAAATAGTATTTGCTCAAACTAGTTCTTGGTTAGAACATGTCAACTATAAAGGAATTCGTGAAGAATTCACTAATACGAAAATACACTATGTTCTCAATAAGATTAAAACGTCCCTTAAAGTTAGCAAGTGAGAAGTCGCGGTACACAGACACTCGTTTTTAAACCATTTGTACATTCAAGTACATATCAAGTACATGGGTAGTTGAAGGCCTGGAATCGATTACTTTTGTATATTCTAACAACACCTCGTTCCAATAATTGACAGTGTTTTTTTAAGAGTTATACTCTAAGAGAGATCTGACGCTGCATGAGAGCACTCACAAAAGTAGTAGTTACCAGCAAAGATAACTTCATTTTTGATTAGATTGATAGACTGCACTACAGATAAAGTGATAGATGAAAAGGCCTCCCTTATCTGAACTGACTTCAAGGACTTCAGATGAGCCGCTACTAGTTAGATGATGTACTAAAAATGACCGAATTTGGAAGACCAAACGAATCAAGGTACAAACTTGGTATATTATTGCGTTACAGGCCAGGGTGAGGGTTGTTGGGCTTCAACCAACAAGCCTCTCCAGCTAGCGTAAGCGCCTCCAGTTTTTTTTTCCTCCAGTGCATGAGGCCCTTTTCCACTTTCGCCACCTCAGACGAGGGCATCCTCTGTTACAGTCTGGGGTGGAAGAGGGCCGCAACCAACAAGCCTCTCCAGCTAGCGTAAGCGCCTCCAGTTTTTTTTTTCCTCCAGTGCATGAGGCCTTTCTCCACTTGGGTGCGCCACCTCTGTTGCGTTGTCCCACAGTTTCGGAATCGACTCTTCGGAACGGAGAGATGAGTTGACCAATCTTAGACGGTCCAAGACGTCTGTCCAGTCTCAGGTTGCTGTACAGTCCCTACAGTTCATGGTTGAATCTTCTCCTCCAAAGATCGCACGCAGAAATTTTCTCTCGAAAAGGCCAAGGACTTTTTCATTCGCCTTTAAGATTGTCCATGCCTCCGAGCCGTATAGCAAGACTAGGATGGTCCGCATCTTATATAAAGTCAACATGTTCCGCCGGGAGACGTTTCTTTTTCCCGGTTGCTTCTTGAACCCAAATAAATCGAGATAATCATGAATTGTTCTGCGTTTGATCTCGGTAATAATGATCTTCGTACAGATTACGGCGAAGCGAAGGTAGAGGAAGCTCTTAACCACCTCAATGATATAACTGCCCATTGTGACGCTCTGTCCAACGCTTTTATATTTCTCGTATACTTCGTTTTGCTCTCATTCACCGCCAGAGCTGTTGTACTGTCTACTGTCTCAATGCCAGCACACGCTTATGAGTTTTAACTGTTTTTACATGCGAAAATATTCTAAGAAAAACCTGAGTGCACTGTAGCGAGGTATGGTTTATTTGTTTACCTTTTAGAATAGTCTGCATAAAATATTTTGTGTTCACTGTATCGAACTTATCCTGTACCATAAAACTGTGTGGGTTATTTAGCTACCCCACCAAGGGCGCCTGAACAACTGTCAATCAGGTCCATTTGTACAAAGTCGTTGGTATGGGAAAGCCCATTCTTTCTGCATTTCGAAATAATTCTTCGAATTCGTTCTTATTTTGGTGCCAATATGTGACAAACAACGTACAAAACATCTTCAAGCGACTATGCCACAACGTGAGCACTGCGTAAGGAATAGTCTCCATGCCTGCAAGGGAAATATACTTTAATCAGTCAAATTCTAATACTGCTCATGCCGATTTTGTGTAAACTTTGTTTGGATTAAATGAAGAACGGAAATCTACTCGAATCTAATCTACATTCTTGATATATTCAGAACTGGAAATAATGTCCTAGTAAATATGTGCGTATGTTACGAAATAAATTCATTTGCAAACAATTTGAAGTTCAATCGTGAATGCTGTTGCACATAATATATATCTGTGTACATTCACACTTTGATTAGTACTTCTGGTCCAGTTAAACCCCTAGAAGATACCCGTTCCAGTAGGCATATTCCCTTACATGCGTCTATAGGTTGGCAGTTGACATTTTAATTATTTACGCATGTAAGAGGTTCTAACGAAAGTCACATCATGATCACCTTCTACCACTTTATTCGTCGCCACACCTGAACGATGCAGAAGCCACACACTACCAAAGGCATGATGTTCAGATGTATATGTGTTCTGTTTGGCCACGAATGCATAACATGCACACACCCAAGCATAAATACTCATAGAAACCATGTGCCTGGAGACTCGAGGCATGTACGCATACAACGCAACAACTTTTTGTGTTATTGCAGATTCTTTACTCCAACAAAGGGTGAGTATTAAACTCTCAGCTGCATGGAAAATCCTTAAGTCTCTTCGATTACCCTCGTCTTCCCAATGACTACCCAAGTGCGTGCTCGGGCACCATACCCACCACACACAGCACCTGCACCACCCTACTCATTTTACATAAATTCACATGCAGTTGCTGTCCCAGATATTTTTGGTGAAACGATGACGACGGTGACGATGATATCCACCCGTTGTTCCTACGGTCCGTTATGGGTGGGTGGTTGGCTGGTGAATTCTGCAGTCCCCGGTACCAGGAATCATTTTATCCCACTGATGCAGCCCATGATTAACAGCCGTAGTACATTTACATTTTGTCCTCTCACACCAACTTCCCATTTCATTTATTTTGGGGAAATGCTCTTCGCAAGAGCCGTATAAGTTTTGCCCTACACACCAGCACCGCACCACCATACCCATTCCTACTGCAACCGGTTGTGTCTCAGGCAAACACTGTTCGATGGTGAATTATCTGTAAGAAGACGCAAAGTTAGAAAGAGTATCCCCTCCAGCGTTGGTCACCGGAGTGGGTGTGCGGAGGCTTCTGGTCATGGGGGGAGGGGTGGACAGAAATGTTTGTGTCTTTGTTGCCGGAGAAAGGGATTGCTTACGGAAAGCCTTCAGGGGTGAGTTGCTTCAATGTTATGCAAATTAGAGTTAATACAGACGTCCGAATTGCAAATTAAATTGCATATTCGGTATTAAAACACCAATACACTGGCATGCAGTGAATGGAGAGTGAAGAGAAGCAGATGCAATACATCGAGATCGAGTACGTGTACGTGTACGTATCCGTAGACGGTAGACAGACTGTTTCAAATGAGCACAGTTGCCAGCATCATTTCAGTTTCGTTAAGCAAGACATTCGGCTAAAATAATTTGTTGGTGGCCCACCCCATCCTCATTTGCGAAAATCTTGATTATTTCTGCTTAAATCAATGCCCACTAGTGAGTGCGAGAGTAGGTGCCTCTTGCGCTTGATGTTTTCCGAAACGGGGATGGTCAATGTCTTTATTTTATACGCAATGCCTTGACGTTCGCAGTGTTGCAAGTTGACTTTGAAAGACTTTTTTCCCTTGAATCATACAAGGCGTGGGGTCTTTATAATTGAGTCTGACTGCTCTCCCTTCTACCTACATTTGAGCAGTGAAGAGCAATGCAAGTAAAACAATTTGACAGCAGGAAAGCCCTCCATTACAGCTCGATATCGCAAATAATTTCAAACGCAAACCTGAATAAAGTCAAGACAGTCATATAAGGTACAAATAAAGGTTCTCGAACTAATGCAGGATTTATAACGACAGTGGCATGTCTATTGGACATCGAGAAGGCCTTCGACACTGTTTGGATTAAAGGACTCATCTTCAAGCTAATCAGTTTTGGATTCCCTAAGTATCTGGTAAGACTCATACACAACTTCCGTGAAGTGCAACATCGCGGGAGTACCACAATGATCGAGGACTGGACCAGCCCTACCAACGCAAGTGGAAGCAATACACTCTTGTATGCCGATGACTCCAGACGTACACTACCTCCCTCTCACCAGAGATAGCCACAAGGAGACTTGGACAGAACATCATCCAACGATGGAAATACAACCTCAAATGGGGATTGAAAATCAACAGCGATAAGACAATACTTATGTGCTTCAGAACACCAGCAGCAGACGTCAGAGGAAGGAGGGGCAGGACGTTGGTCAGAAGATGCAATAGTCTTAAAATAACTCTTCCAGACAACACTTCGATTATTCCAACGCAGAACACAAAATATATGGGAATTTTGTTCAACGAGAGGCTCAGATTTAAGAACCACGTGAATGCTGTCCTGAAACGGGCAGCTTTTGCCCTACATTTGGTACATCC
This sequence comes from Eristalis tenax, assembly GCA_905231855.2. NCBI lineage: Eukaryota > Metazoa > Arthropoda > Insecta > Diptera > Syrphidae > Eristalis > Eristalis tenax. Next base: position 48,037,947 of record HG993125.1, read on the forward strand.
ACTGCTCCGGAGAAGAACTGGTCAGAGCCAGAAGACCAAGGTGCTTATCTTAAAGCAACTTATCAGACCAGTAATAACCTATGGATGCCCGATCTGGTACACAATAAGCCCCACAGCAATGGAGAGAATCCGTCTGTTCGAACGGAAGGTTTTAAAAATGTACAGTGAAGTTCATCCCGACCAAAAGAATTTATGAAGAAGCTAAGATATTGCCGATAGACAAGTACATCTTGCAGCTCGCCAAGAAGCTGTTAAGTACTATTAGCAGCCATTCCAATTAAGACATACAAGAACTGCAACGATATTCACACATCACAGCAATCACACACCCTGGATTTGATGACCTATACAATGCCGACTCCGCGCAGTTCTACACAAAAAGCAACACAGACATTACAGAGGCTAGTCCTCTCTAAAAGTATTTTACATTTTTTTATAAATATTTCTTCTTAAAGAAAATTACCAAAGATTACCAATGATGCAATGTTAAAAATGTCAAATGAAATACGTCGGGCCCCTATTGTTGAGCCGACATTTCTACCTTAGTTATAAGTCTAGTTGTAAGTCATTTTGTATATAACGAACGAAAACTAAAGCTAATAATCTAAAAAAAATGCAGGATTCATTGTCGTGAAACCACATTTATGCAGAATGATCACACCAGGTAATCAGCGGAGGCCATGTGGTATTCCATAAATAACCGTAATCTTGCATAGCTTTCAAGACAACCTTTACAAGACCTTCCGCGTGGCGGTTATAAACAATCTGAAAGGTCATTATAACAGTGGCTTGAAATTATAAAAGCTCACCAGACCAGATATACATAAGCGTCACACTGTGGTATATTCCGGAGAAGGTACAAGTAATGGAGGTGGACACCCCTTCGTCTGGAAGAGTCAATTCAACCACCGACTGTAAGGGTTGCAGAGAGACATGTGTCTAGCCATACGCATGGAGAACTTCGTTCCAGCCAGTCTATGCGTGCCGCGTCAGTGTGACAATGACACTTGAGTCTGAGAAGCGCGCACAAGTGGAGAGCAACTATGATCGACGACTGGATGGCGAAGTTCTTAATTAGTGGGGTCCCCGGTTCGAAAGCAAAGTTAATCCGCTTTTATCTGGTTTTCAAATATGTCCAGTCCCCATTTGAAGTTGGGATCGAACTAACGGCATTATCACTGGAGTGGTAGATCAGTGGTAGTAGTCTAACTGATGGTATCACAATGTACCAACACCAACAGGTCTAAGTGTGCTGGTGAATTCACTAGCAGCCCCCTACCTACGTAGCTAATCCTAGCACTAGCTCGCTTTTTGCCGAGTTTCTGCTTCACGCCGGAATGCTGAGAGTTTGATCTCGGTACTGATTTTCTTCGTATTGTTTACTACGGAGTCGAGGGAGTCCCTAACCATCTCTATGATACCACCCATTGAGTGCCTGCTCGATATTGTATGTATTTTCTTCAGGACAGAATATACTTCGATTTGCCCTCATTCACCATGTTGTGGTTATAACGTCAATGTCATCCCAGAATGCTGACAGTTGTACGAACTTCTGGTGGCGTGTGAGTCTTGCAAGATCTTCTTCAGGATGATGTTGAAGAAGTCACATGACAGCGTGTCACCTTGTCTGAACCCTTTTTTGACAGTGAAGGTCCTGAGTTTATTTGTTACCGACTTTCATCGAGCACCTTTAATTCACCATCGTCATTCTGAATAAACCCACAATTAAAAGGAAGTAATTGTGGGTTGTGATAACGAAGTGGAGCACTCTGCACAAAACAGAAATGAATACGATAAGGCCATGTGCATTGAAAACCCTCGTAAGATTCCTTAAATTTGACGGCTGAGAAACGAAATGGAAAAAATGGAAAACTCTTATGAGCTGAAGTTGGCAAAGACTACCTTCCAGTGACCAGGACCGGCCCAAGCCAAATGAGCGCTCTGCATAAGTCCTACGTTTAGCGCCCCATTCTGAGTGCTTGTGAAGAATAGAACCCCCACAGACTTGGTGGGATTTTTCATGTTTGCTTTATTCGAAATAGTTTCCTGTAAACGGTATTTCGTGGGAATAGATGAAATGATGTAATTAGTTTTATTAGAAAATAATTGCGTTCAGGCAGCGATCGGAAAGCATTGCTGGCTGATTGCGCGAACTGTGATTTAAAGAGGTGCAGAATATCGATGAGTTTTATTTTTGTTTTTGCTCACGCTTCACAATGCGCTCCGAAGCGCTGGGACCCCAGGGCATTTGAACATCCTCCACGTATGGAGGACCGCCAAGCGCCAGTAATGCGATTGCACCGACATTTGACTAAGAATATCGTTGATATGACGATCCAGTAGAACAACATAATCTGAATTTTCCAATGAAATTTTTCAAATACCCTACTGCAGACACACATACATATGTACCCGATAATTTAGAGTATCAACAACCACCTTCATGAATATAAACATGTACAGACGTCCGTCCAAATACGCAGCGTTCGTCATTGCGCCCAGCACTCCCAGTCTAAGAACCCACCCTTTTATTAATATAAAATACCCAGCTCGTCAATATCCAAAGTTTAAATCGATTACCCTAATGCCGACGAAAATACCATCTTCACCGGATATCCAGCAGTCATCCCTTTCACCGGCTATAAATATCGAATGAAGCCAATAGTCCGTGTGGCCCCTACCTATCCTTCCACCCAACGTATAATTTCGTGCTACCACCAAGGACATTCCACCAGCTACAAGCGTTTATCATTAAGGTAATTACAATTAGCCATTGCCTCATTAAAATAAGCCATTTACCCACCCAGCAACCGACGACGTACCCTTCCACTGTTGCCACCGCAGGCTCACCTCTCAATGTGTCGGTCTCCCACACAGCGAGGACGTTGGACGAAGCAGGAATGCCGATTGATAATTATAAAATGCAAAGGAAATACAACAACAACAGCAAAAATTGTAACACTAATACCCCGTTTCGTCTGGTAGCCGACTAACGTAATTGAGGATGACGATAACGCCAAACCCAAGACCAGCTGTAGACCAACCGAAAGTTCACCACAAAGTACCGAGAAATACCTTTTTGCGAGGGGACAGCAAAAAAAACACACATTCCTTCAGCTCCTTGGAAAAAAAAGTAAGAGGAAGACGACCACCGACGGTAAGGGGTTTCAAATGGTGTTGTTTCGGGCGGACTTCGATCGGGTGAGACACACAATTTATCGGTGGTTTATCCTTCCTTGCTACGGAAAAGGTTAAGAACTAACCACTCGTTGGAAAGGGCGTCCGCAAGATGGCTGTCGAGTGGACATTGCCGAGTGCTTGCCCTTCCCTGCCCCTTGTCCGTGTTTTCCATATTAAATGGATTTGTTGACATTTTTCATGCATATCGAATGGAATTGACTTGCGAGTGATGAAATATTGTCTCCTGATTGTATGTGCAGCATATGTCGGTCACTGCGAAACTCGTACGGGCAGGTCGATAGAACGACAGATGTCTACGTACACACACTTTTGATTGAAATTCAACAAATCTTCAATAACTATTTCCAGGCTAGACTGTTGAGAGCTAGAATCAATAGAGTTGTGGATCGGTCTACCCTTCCCGTTGAGAAATTTAGCATTGTGTTGACATATGACACGAGTGAATGGATTGGCGTCGAGCGACAATAGTATCGTTTCATTGAGGAAAAATGTTCATTCATCGGGCCAACGCGGCAGTGCAAAGAAAATTGCTGAAGCAAAGGTGAACAACCAGAAATCATTTCCTTGAATGAACTCGTAGAGTACTAGACCTGTCCCTTGGTCTATCTGTTTTCATGGAATTTTTCATTTTTTGGTGGGAGGGTTTCGTTATGGGAGATGTGGGCATCAGGAATCAGGGTATAGTATGTGTCTAGATGGAACATCTCGGTTTTATAATTGGAACTTTGTTTAGTGAGCTCTGTCAACGGTCACTGCCTGTTGAGAAGAGCACACCTACCCTCTACCCTACCCATTCAAGGCAGCCCTTCAGAAAGGTCGTTGTCCCTCTTCTCTGAGGATATTTTCCACTACGAGTGGTATCTGATTTTAATCATTGATTAGCTTTCTACTCACACTGACCTCAGAGTATGATTCATAGTTTGCACCTGATTGTATTGCAGTTCACATGCAGATGTCATTACACTCTGCAAACCTAAATATGTTGCAGTTATCCGCCTTAAGTTGCACTGGACTCATTTGTTAAAATGCATTTATTTGTAACATAGGCTCTCAGCGGTGTGAGAGAGGTACGCCTACATCCTGCATCCATCGTTGTCCTACGAAGTCCTTATGGCGAATCTCGATGTACTTGTACTCATTCGGAGTCATGAGGTTTTAAAACCAGGCTTTTGTTGTGAGATGACAACGAATTTAATTTTAGTTCTAATGTTATGAACTGCTTTGCGAATGGATGTCATGTGACTGTTTCGAAAATTTCAACAGTGTACTTGCGTAGCAAATTAGTGACTGACTGCAGAGAGGATAAACTCTAATCTGAAAATCGATTTGTGCGATTAGAGGTGACTGACTCGACTCGACTGACTCTAGCATGTCTTGGGACTACTTTGTTGTCGCGTCCTAAGTCGGAAGCGGAAGAGTAAAGGCTTCCAAGAAGGCTATAGCCTTCAAACTATATACTGTTCGTTGGTCACGCCTCTTTTAGAATATTCTTTCATTATTTTGGAGTCTCCACACAGTGTTCAAGGACAAAGATACAAATGAGCTCAAAAAAAAGTTACGAGGTATGCAATCTGTAAACTAAACATGTTTGACGAACTTCGTCCTTATGACGAATCTTGCATCATTCGCTGGTAAACCGTAAGTTTCAGGCGGAAGGCATCTTCAGTCATGTTTATTCGTGACATTATTTTAAAGTTGATCTAAGCTTATCTCGATTGGAATTTGAAAAGCGTGTCTTTTTACTGTGCAAAAATCGGTGGATGATCCTAAGTCACGCAACAAACATCTTAGTGTCACATGAGACACAATCAGAGGATTCTTCGCAAAACTTCGTTCGTGGTCAGAGTCTTTGCAAACAAAAATATGATATTATTAAGTTCCTTTCCAGAACTGCATTCTGAAAGTCCAAATGGACGAAGATAGATATTAAATCTTTTTGTGTCAGTCGAACTCGGCGACCTACGATCGGTAAAGATGTAAGAAAATCTTAAAAAATTACCTGCGGATGGCATGCTTAGAATGGAGTTCTATTCAAAACCAATTGGCAATTTCTGGATAAAGAGAAGAGAAGAGGAGAGTGTCCTGAGCTGGGAAACGAGGTTTTGATGCCATTAGCCTCTTCATACCCGTGTGAAGTCACATTCTCTTCAATGTTTGACATTAAAACTAAGAAGAGAAACATACTAAAGTTGGAAAATGTTTTTAAATGAAAAGTGTCGGAGATTAATCCAAGATTTCATTAAGCTCATTAAAAACCTAAAAAATGTTATGTTTTATGTTTTTTATTTTTTTATCACATGACTTTTGTTTATTGATCTTACCGGCTTGCGACCGCGACCAGCTGTAGGCGATCCCCAGAGTTACATATAACAACTGGTCACCATTCGGAAGTCGGTATTAGTATGACTGTACGTATATCAACTAGAACATGTATATGTACACATACAATGTTGGCATCCAGCTCCCAACGACTTGCATATTAGCATGCACGAACTTTATTCATGCGTACAGATACACATTGAATGGTGCAGGTTACGGAAATCTCCATCGCATCTATCCCTTGATTCGCAAGCAGAACAGATTAAGTCAGAGGACAAAACTGCTGATATACAAGCACTTTATACGGCCGATCTTAACGTAAGGTAAACAATCTCTAATACCAGCATGAAGAAACTCGCAATTTTCGAAAGATACTGCGAATATGTACCGGACTCACCTTCGACAGAGACCGTCAAAGGCACCACAGCAACAATAGGCTTTGCGACCAAGCAAGCATCATCCCCCTGCAACAGTACATGGTGACACAGTTCAGAATGCAGCTACAAGAAACCAACTACCCTCCTACCATTCATTGGGGGTGCCATAAATTCATAATTCATTATTCCACCTCTTTTGATTCGCTGAAAAGGCTCAAGAAGTCATCCGAAGTATAAATATAATTCACGCAAAATGTAACTAACTAGAAAATAAACATTTTGTACTTAGCGACCTTTTTTTAATTCATAGAGTATACAGATAAGGGTTATATTTGGAATGGCATCTTTCATAGAAATTGTAAAAATTGCACTGATGGTACTGAATTGGGCTGTAGCTGGAACCGTCCAAAAATAGTTGTTTTCTGATTTCTTTCTTGTGGCCAAACATTAAAATAATTATTACCGAATCTTTTTCAACATGAAGAATTTGTAGAAATTGTAAAAATATTATAAATTTTGTATATTAAAATATAAAAAAATTACGGTGATCACTGGATGGTACGAAATCAAAAAAAAAAATCTTTTGTGATACATTTTCGGGTCTCTAAAAATCCTAACTGGGTCTTCAAATGCCATATTAGGCATCCACAAATGTACATGATGGGCCATAGATAGGGTGTCCATCGTATCTCTTAAAAACAGAACACTTTCATGTTTTTCATGCACATGTTTGTTTACACTATCTTTTTCTTAAAGGACTGTAACTTGAATTTTACTCTGATAATTTGCATACGTCCAACAAATAATTAACTTCATTTGCAAGCAGATGTAGGCGCGGTGTGTGGTATTTAGTTTTGTTCAACTACAAAAACTTAAGTTCTAATACATACATATATTTCCTTGGGAGCTAGCAGTTGTTAAAAGTCGCAGTTTGAATATTCTGAATTGTTTCTTATTGTCGCGGCGAGCAAAACAAAAACAAATGTGAGTTCAATTCATACAGTAAGACCTGACTAATTGGAACGTCCTGGGAACCGAAGAGAAGTTACGTGATTTGAAACCTTTGTAATACTCTTATAAGCAATTTACTAATATATTTTTTTATTTTTGTTAATGTTGGTCTTATTTTTACTGGTCTTGTTTTTAAAAAAAATTAAATTGCTATGTTATTTTGATGAAAAAAATTGTGTTTGTTTTTGATTCAGAATGTTCTTTATAGATTCTATACCGAAATGATGTTTTTTTTTTGGGATGTCCCGTATGGACAACCTAGTCATAAAAGAACTTATCACCCAAATACCCTCAATTTTGCTCAATACATTGCCTTCTTTTATCGTTTAATGTTTCTGATTGCGGTTGCAGGTCCGTTTTTCGCCTTGAACTCTTCTTCTTTAACGAGGTGACGAAGGGAAATTTGCATTTTTGGAATCAAGCGTCAGCCAAAAAGTTCACGAAGCTGATCCTTAATTTGCCTAGCAGTGTGCCAAAATTAGGATACCGCCTCGCCACTGGACACAATAAGTTGTCCATCATTGTTCTCGAAATAGTTTCTGGCGTTTCCTCTACATTCACAAAGGTGGGCCCATCTATTTTTCTCCCACAACACCTCACCATCTTACGGGGTATAAATTATACTGGTGTCTTTGTATTTTCGGAGCACCACAATCTACAGTTTTGCTGGTTGACGTAACCACTTAAATGGAAATTTAAATACAAATCTTGAACTAAAATATTTTCGCCATGAATTGTGATATCCTCTTGCGGAATATCACTCTATAGCTGAGTTGTTAGTGAGACTCCCGAATCGATCTGAAGAATATGCCTCGTGGTGAATTTCTATACATTTCTATGCTCCAATGTGCACACCCGACTTTACTTTCCAAAAACCCCTCAAAAACATTCAGTGAATCATTAACAGTCATGTAGTGTATTTATCTCATTTTTTAGCAGTACAATTCATATCTTGCGACATTACATATGTCTGTTCCTCACTGGCAATGATCAGTGAACATAACAAAGCATCATCCCCAACACTTCGCCGTCAGAAGTCGGCATAGAACTTCAGGTCAACTCGTGAATGAATGGTAGCACGCACAATTCAAGTGGTTACTTTATAAGCTTGGCTCATGTCGCCCTCGTAACGTCACCCAGTGTAAAATGTAATGAATGCATTTATCTCATGTAGTTGTACAAATAATTTGCCGGGTGTGTTTTCCGTCTGCTATGAATGAGTACAAAAGAAATACAATTAATGTCTAAACAAAGTGACACATTTTATCGAAAAAAAAACCCAGCACCTCTTTAGTATCTGCGCACACTAGCCAATAAATCATATTCAGTTCCAATTTAATAAAAGTATTAGATCCATAAAGTCGTAATTTGTTAAGCGCATCAACTTCACCTCAGATATTCATTTCAAATAATCGACTTGAGCGTTTCGTTTGTGGTGTCATTAACCTACTTAGTGCCAAGTAGCATGGTACTTTACCGAATTTCCTCCATTTAACTGCACCCACACAAGGAGCCACGTCAGAAAACAGTAACAACACTCGTAATGTGACATTAAACGCAATATTGACCAACATCTTATAAAAAGAAAACCGCTTTAGGTAATTGTAAGCATTATGACCTAACAGTTGTGCCATTGGGTTAGCGGCACAGGCAGCATTCTTTGGTAAACAGAAATTAAATGCCGTCATTGATACTTAATTACAGCCAGGCAGTCAGCCCTATTGTGTCCCAATTGATGGCAGCTTAATTATGTTAAATTATAAACTAGTACTTTTTTTTTTTATTATTCTCCTTCTGTGGCAGCTGAAGTGAACCTTCGTGACGGGACTATTTTACTGATCGGTAATTAGAATAATTGGTAATAACTTAATGAATTTTGTATTTTATTGGTGGTTTTAATGTTTGGGTATGTAGTACACGAACTGGGTGATACCTATTCGCATGAGAAAGTAGTGCACAAGTATGTGTGTAGGACTTAGTTTACTAAACCGCTAAGCAAAAACTAAATGGATTTTATGCTTGTTCAGAGATCGATTGTATATTTTTATGAACTTTGACAGCAAAAGCTCGGATTATTAGAATCAAATAACGCGCGACGCGTTGAAAAATACAATAATGCCTGAAACACAATAGTGCGTTGCTGCGTTCGACTTCAATGTTACGGAGGGGTGCGATGACGCACTGCGATAATCAGCTGTTCACTCTCACTCTCAAATAGCAGATGAAAAATATTGTGTCAGCTGTTTTCGTTTGTGAAATGTGAAATCAAAAAATAGTCTGCTCAACAAATTCCTCCTTGGTCCGAATTCAAATTGATTTTGTCGTTAAAATGTCAGCTGTTTATCATCGCACCAATATTTCAAAAATGTTGCAACATGTTCGATAATGGCATGCGATGGTCTTACGTTTTACGATCCTCTCATCTCTCTCATTTTGTACTTACGTAGGTCGCCGCAGTATTCTGTGCATGGCCATTGAATTGTGTGCGTTGAAAGACGACGCAACGCAGCAACGCACCCCAAACCACTTCGTAAAATATTTATTCCGATGTGATGATTATGAGTGCACTCAGTCGGTCACAGATGATTTTTCGAAGATGAAAAAATTGGCAATTGCTTGTTGGGTAAGGAATATGCGCAAGAATACCAAGGGCAGGCCGAAGGTGTAGTGAGATGATTTAGGATGATTAAGATTATTTCAGGTTATCATTGGCGTGATTTTAGCTGTAAAATAATTCTTAAGGCCCAAACCCATAGAATCCGTTGCGTGCGTTGCGCAATGTCAGGCTGGTGACTACCTACCCTAATAAGCCCTAATGAGATGGAGAGAGACATGGAATACATCGCGCCGGATGATATTGGTCAACTTTTAACTTTTTGTGCTGTTGACAGATGTTTTTATGGAAATTCATTCGGATGCTTGTTATGTATTTGTCTTGACGATATTTTATAAATGAATGAACGTTTTATTTTGTTTAACAATTTGTTTGACAATTCGGAATAATTTAGGAACCTTGAAATTTCTATTTTCTTAGATTTATGAAAAAGTGAAGTTGTAGTACCTTCCGATGGATTTCGAACGCAACGTACGTATTTCATTGGGCCCTTGCAGTCCGTCAATTAAGATTCTTGTGGATTATAAACGCAACTCACGCAACGGATTCTATGGGCTTGGGCCTTCGCTTGTTTGAATGTAAACTGTTTCACTGGATGACCAGATAACAACGAAAATATATTTAAAGCAACACCAATTGTAGCTTTATTTAAAAAAAAAAATGCCGGCTGGTACTTAAATCAGTTGGTTCAAAATGTCTAGGTCCATGTGAGACGTTATTCTAGCAATAGTGTGCCCAATGTTGGCTATGGGCTCATTCAAGGTGGTCGGGATGTTCTCGTAGACTAAGGGCTTGACGTACCTCTGGAGACAGTAATCGAGTGGTGTCAAGACGCATTGATGAGCGCTTATCGTAAGATGACCGAGTCGTCAAATTTCTTCTTCACAATTTCGAGCAATGTGTCGCTTGTATGCCATATTGCGTGGTGTTGCAGGAACTACAGCCCTGAGATATCGATGTTGCCGAGCTATTACGATTGAAAGTCGGTCAACATCGCTCTATATGTAAGAGCTCTAACGGAAACGGTTACTCCTTTCTTATTTCATAAGAACCTATGATGCCACCACCCCATAAACCGCGTCATACAGTCAGTACAATCTTTGTGAATGCATTGTCGAACTTGGTTGAACATTGTTACAATCGGTGTTCACTTCAATAATGGCAAGTTTGCTTGCTGACATAACCGGCCTCGTCCCAGAAGATGCCGACGATCCCCGTCTGTGTTCAATTCTTGGATCAGGACCAGCACAGTCTTGTACGGATGCAGACCCAAATCTAACAGCAAAATTAAATGGCTTGACTTCGGCGAATTTGGCGAAGACCATCTTAGCTAATCGATCGTGAATCCATATTTCCGGGTCTTCTTCGGCTCTGGCCGCTGTTGTTTCCGTCATTTCGCACCAAATTCTGTCGGGTTGGTTGACTTAATGTCCAAAGGGGTGTACATCTGAGCCGAAAATTCGGCAATATCTTTTAACTAATTTCCGCATGTTCGGCAAGCGTGGTACGATGCATGGTGGAATGCCTACCCGATGCTGGATGTCATTGGTAACTTTGACAGTTGCTAAAACATAGCTAACATTGGAAAAGCTATCATTGCTTGTTGCATCCTTGACTTCATTGCCGGGCATGTTTTGTTTACAACTCGTGGTGGTCTTACGAGCAGCGATCTGCGAACACGATCCTTCAGAAATAACCATTTTCCAGCAAATATGAAGAAGAAGTTATAAATTTTGGTATTCCAAAAGATGAGCATTGTATTTTTTTATCGAGGAAAATCTCAACAGGATTTGCCACGCCAGTATCCTAATAAACGTTTTCAAATTGTTTCCCCGTGAATCAATCATTCTATGTGCGAACTGTCAAACTGAGATCAAAGACTAAGAAATTCGCAAAATTTAGCCGTAGTTCTCTGCCATGTGATTGAAGTGTCAGAGTTTACGAAATTCGCACTTAGTGTTGTCCTCATATGAACAGCACTTAAGAGGGGAAATCCCGTTACTAAATACATACTTTGGAAAGTACTGAACTTAATCAACATAATTACTGCTACGATATGAACCTCAAAACTTTATCGGACACGGTTACATTAGTGCCCGTTGAGCACGTTTATGAATCCACTTTCTTACACTTCCAATAATAAGGGAACCAAGTAAGTGGCTTTGTATGAGAGTACTGCCCCATTTCAGCAAATAGTTTTCGCTTTGCACTCTGCAACTTTCCATTCATTGCAAGCTAACCCGAATTCTTCCTGGAAACTGCTATAAAATATAATAATCCTTAGAGTTGAGCACAGTTCAGGCCATACAAGGTAAAATTCTAGGAATCTGACCTACAGCATTAATGCAAATCCGAGACCGATGTTCAGATTGATTTCCATCCATGCAAAAGAATCTGTGGATGAGCGTGGTCTTTAAAGCCAAAAGTGTCCCAACTGCCTATACTTTCAGCATTTCTGTGTTTGTGTAAAGGTGACTGAATTGTCGAAATAGGCATTTAGAGCAGGGAGATGTCAAAAAGACGAATAACTTCAGTTTGCCAGATAAATGCTGTATGATCTCCTTACAATTTTTTGTTGGCAGACACATGGACTTGTAATTGTCCTGTCACCAGCAAAAACAAAAAGCATTTAAGGCCACCTCCAAGAGCTTGTTTACAATATACAAGGTATGTGCTTCTAGAAATGAAGTACTTGACGAGCAGACCAAGCCCAGTGGCTGAAAATATTTCACTGGAAAAAACATCCTTTCCCTGAAATCGATGCCGTAGCCGAACAAAAGACTGGATAGAATTACTTCCTGAAAAACATAACAACACAAAAGAGCACCGACATTGGTCTATTGGAGTGCCTGCTGCCACTGTCTGCTTGATATTCGCCAGGGTGTAAGTTATCTAGCGCATCCCACTAAGATGATACGTACAGCGATCCAAACGGACACTGACTACGCTGACAAACTGACATTTTCTGGAACCAAGTAGCACAATGCAGCTGTTGGTGGAGAAGATTTTCTTTGTTTTTGTTCACGTTTTGGAAATTAAATTTTTGTTTTTCACCAAACAAAGCACTGTTCTTGAGACTTTGAAGCCTGTTTGTACGAGGGAGCACACGCATCCATCGTTAATACGCCACCAGCCCCTATGGCTCTGCAATTAGAACACAATTATCGCTCTTCTCCTTTATTCTCGCGTTGTGTGCGAAACGGACTACTTATGGAACAGTCGCTGCCGACGTCGTCGTTCTTGCATGAAACGAAACACGTGAATAATAATTATTCCACTATTCAATTTGGCCATCCATCCGATATTTCTCTCTGAGTCCTTGTTTTTATATTTGCGCTGATTTTTCACTAATGTACGCGCCTATACAAGGGGCAGAGGCTGAGAGCAGGAGAAAGAGAGTATTTAACTTGGCTGCATATCAGGGAATTATGCGATAACAATGGGATATCACTCGATTAATTATTGAAAATTACTGAAGGGCGATTGAGGCGTACTCATGTGGTAGTGCTCGTTTATGCGCTTAAGCGAGTGCTAGCTCCCTCGACTTGCCTCATTTACAGAGCTCGACATGCTTCAGTGGTTGAATCATAGGTTCGATAAGCAACTGGCGAATAGGTCAGTAATGGCGACCAAACAAAAGGATATGTAGCAACGTTTATTAATTTGAAATGCGTGTCGGAAAACAATTAAGTTCCTGCAAGTCGTTCGATTAGTAAGGCAATGAGGTGGTGAACGCACTCAAAGAAGGAACAAGTCTGGGGTTGGGTTGGGTTGGCTTCGGTTCGACTCGGACCGAGTTCAAAATATGGACTCATTGTGGTGGTGCTCTGCATGCAATTTTTATTGATTGACTTATGCTGGTATTTGTCGCTTACTTGATGGTTGTGTAAGCTATTCTAATTACAAGGAATGGATTTTGTTTTTTTTTTTTCATCGAGAAATTAATCGTCGTGCTTAGGCAGGTAATCAGAGCTAGTCTGGCATTTCATTGTGATTACTTTAAAATGACCTGTGAATAAGTAGAAGAAGAAGACCATTTACTTCCATTGATCCTGTTTGGGTAAAAAAATGCTTCAACTTCGTCTTTGCTCTCAGCAATGACTTAACACAAGTTTCGTCAAAACAATATCTACTAATAGGCCATGAGCTGCGGCGTCCTGAAAAGAGCAGTTTCCCACATCTGCTTGTATATAGAAGAGTATAGGAGTGTCTTCTGCTCAAATACTCTTGAAAAAGCCTCTAAAATTGGCCGTTCGAAGTCGGCATAAAATTGTAGGTTTCTTTAACTCATAGAAGATCAGCATTAACAACAGGAGTGGTTGCTGAGAAGCTAGGCCCTGGCCCTCTACGGACTGTACCGCCACCCTCATAATTATTAGCATTATTATTAACAGTTTTGAGTACTTTAGATTGTAAGCCCTACCCTGCAGAAAAGGCTGACCATGGCAGTCCTCTTCCACTTGGAGTTGGAAAATGCAATCCGAGACTCTGGCAAGAAGTACTGTCGTCACGAAGATAGCCCAGCTTACGAAGACGACATTGACACATTTTGAAGGAGCCAACAAGCTGTACAAAATTCATTCATCCAGAGCAAGCGGCAAAAAGCAAAAACCAAGGAAATGCTAGAACAATAATAACATTAAAGATAGTAGAGCATGTCAGTACAAACTTGACTTTCCCTACTCTCAGGACTGGCTTTGGTCAGAATCTGAGCCAGGAAAGGAATGTTGTCGAATCTTTACGTATGGCTCCAAAACCAATTGGGGATCTGGCGCTGAAGCCTTCGTGAAGGGCATACCTCATTAACTTTGCGTTGGTTTTCCAAGCGGAAATCTACGCGACCCTAATGGTCATGAACAATATTGTGAAGAACAGGCGGAAGGGGGAAAGTATCTGCAGTGACAGCCAAGCTGTACTTAAGGCCTGCTCAATCCTTTAACCACTTTCAGGATAGTTCAGGAATTCGAATTTCGATCGGCAGTCATAACTCACTAAGACTTGCCTGGATCCCCGTTCAGGAAACATTCTCAGGACCTGAACCTGTTCTGGGTCTACCTGCTAGAGCTTTAATCGATGGTTGGGCCTATCGAGAACACAATCGGAGTAGGCACGACTCTCCACGATGTATATAGACCAAGCGCATGCTCCCAAATGTCTGTAAGAAATCCGCGGCATTCTTGTTATCCCTTGGCAGAAAAGACTGCAGAGGACTTACAGGCATACAAATGGGGCACTTCACCTTCGCCAAACATGTGTGACTCTGCGATGCCAGTGGATAGGACGACGACACTGAGCACTTTTCCGTCACTGTCCCGCCCATGCTCGGATCAGGTGGCCGATCTTTGGTGATGAAGTGGTGAGAGCTGATGATATAGGCTCCCCATCATAGAAGCCCCTGCTAGTCTGCCTTCGGAAAACCAAGAAACTACAGCAAAAGTAGGTAGCTGTATAGTGTATGTCGAGATTAGGCTTTTGAGGAAGTGATATCGTAACAAACAAATCAGACGGGACTAGGCACACTCCTTGCGAAAGTCTAGTTTACTAGGACACGGTAGTCCGAAGACACTGGCACATTGCATACCGTAGCAGGCACTTAGTAGGTGAGCTCCGCATAGGCCCTGACACGCAACAAGTCAGTGGTCGACAATTTGTACAGCAAAGAATTCATGTTGCCTGGGCTAAAAGTTGGTCAACTGTCGAGAGCCCTGGACGAAACCATGCCACACTGTTTGTTGGGTCTTACAAATCTGCTTGTAAGTCTAATTTGTTCCTCAACCTCTCAGAAATCAAATTATTCATCAAATTATTTCTCAATTGTATAAATATTAATTCATTCATTCGAAAATCTCTGATTTGGCTGACAACCTATTGCATAATTATGTGCGACTAATTGGATTAAATTCTCTTCTAAATCACTCATTCATGTTTGTTCTAGCAGTTCGTGACCTGAACAGTGGCTGCAGACAAACATTTATTTGATACATTAGCTTTCATTTTGTGTGAACCCACTGAACAAATGAAAGCTCAGACAATCCAGCCGAACGACTTCATATGGGTGGTTCACTCAGTAATCAATTCCTCCTTCTATCGTGTAACAGAATCAATTGTCGATCAATTCCAAATCATCTTACAGCGTAATGACTCTCGACAATTGATATTGGAAGCCTTGTCCTTGACATCCCACTTCGTCTGGCATTAAAAACATTTGCCGTTAACATCCGTCTCTGGTCAGGATGTAATGCAATCCCTTCAATCCGCATCTCAGCAATTCATTCATGCGATTCACAACTATTAACATGTTTTCGTAAGTCTCGCTAAATGCTAGTGCTGTTGGTTCTGGAGCTGCGCTCATTTGCATAGCTGTTTGGTTAGTTAGTCGTCCTTCTTGCCTGCAATGTTCCGCATTCTGGCATAGCGAGAATTTTAAGTCAATAAAAGAGAACATCAACCTCATTACACTGCTTGCCACCTATTGGCGTCAGTGGCAGCGTCGTCGTACATGCTCCTGCCACATGTATGCGCTTCTATGGGTGGCATCAAAACATCACGGATTTGCTTGCATATTTTTCAGACTCACACTGCCACCTTTTGCTTGTCCGCTTGCCTCATGTTCTTCCTTTTTTTATGTTTTTCTTTTTTTTTTTGTACTTTGCTCGCATGTGCTTGGGAGGTTTATTCTTCCTTTGGCAGTCATTCGAAGGATTGAGGACAAGGGTACCCTAATCTTATTCGCTGAATTCGTAATCTCATTAAATTTACATATTAATCAAGGGATTTTAATTACTCTTGCACTAGGTGCTACAATGAAAGATTGCGCTGCGAAGGATGTTGTGTACCCACTCTAGTGATTTTTTGTTTGTGAAAAAACGGATAGAGATTGTTTGCCACAGGAAGACCAGCAGATTCTCATCGTTTTGCCTTTTTTTGACCACCGCATTTTATTTTAATTTTTTTGTTGATCCAATTGTTGCAGTAACCGCTTAAAAAGGGTAAAGCTTCTAGGCAATGACCTCGGAATAATAACGCTATTCGTTTATTGTTCTTTAAATATTCTGAGATAAGTGATACGGGGGTTGGAAAATTTAAAGAACTCCTATGGAGAGTTGGTCTCTTAACCTGCTGCTATGTGTCCTTTATGTCATTATCCTTCTAAAATGCTTTTGCTCTTTCACCCCTGCAGAATAGTTCTGTCCCATTCTGCTTATCCTTAGAATGGGACAGAATCATCGGAGATTGGTATGAATTAGTCCAGGTTCGAACTCTGCCATCGCTCCATTTTTGGCATTCTGGGCAAGTCATGTGAGATGTTGTGTGTCCTTTTTTCGATGTAACATCGTTTGCTGATCAATTCCTGCGTCTTTGACGGTACGTTGTGTTCGAACAATCAGTTGACGTGAAACCGCCACTCGTGCCACCAATGCTTCGTTTTGTCGTAAAAAATTGGCCTCTGCGAGTTCGTTACTTCAATACCTAGAAATGCTCTATTGATGGGGTCGTATGTAGTCCTGACATCTTGAGTCTTGTTGTTCGCATTTCCCGATTTGAGAAGTAGCGTCTCAACTAATTGGTTTGTTTTGAAAAAACACAACAGCAAGAATTTCGAAAAGCCTGGCGTGGAGTGAAAGTGACTGCATTCCTTACGATGCGACGATAAATATACCTTTTAATTGAAACATTCTCCTGGCATTCGATTAGTTATCTCTCCAAAAATAACGGAATGATCGAACGTCGTGTAAACAGTTTAAGTTGTCGTACTCTGCTTATTGTATAATCCCCCTTCTTCATTTTCTTTTTTATTTGGCGCTGCAGTAAGGGGTGAACCTGTGCCTCAACCAACAAGTCCAAACGCTCTGCATGACTCCAGCCACATTAGCCGTTGGATACGTAGACGCCTAACTAGGCTCCAAGAACCGTCAACGCAAACAGGATCACAGATCGCACTCAAAACTTTTCTCTCGAACTCCTTCATCCGCTTTTGAGATTGTCCATGCTTCCGCTCCGTACAGCAGGACTAGGTTGATCAAGGTGTTATATAACGCTAGCTTGGTTCCTTCGAGTGATGGCTCTACTACTCAATTGCCTCTTGAGCCCTTTAAAACAGCGATTGGTAAGAAATACTCTGCCTTTTATCTCGGAACTAATGTTGTTCGTACTGAGCCGAGATAGGAAAAGTCCTTGACTACCTCGAGGTTGTAGACGCCCATTGTGACGCTCTGTTCAGGACTTCGATGTTGTAAGTTCATTTTCTAATGACACTACATACTTCGTTTTGCCTTTGTTCACCGCTAGACCCATTTTAGCCGCTTCCATCTCAATGCCAGCAAACGCCTACCTCACGGCTCACAGTATTCGTCCAATCACGTCAATGTCGTTCGCCTAAGCAAGCAGTTGAACTGACTTTTGGAAGATCGTGGAACTAGTGTTATTGTGTGAGTCTTGCACGATCTTCTCCAGGATGATGTTAAAGAAGTCACAGGACAGTGCGTCGCTTCATCTAAATCCTCGGTGCACATTGAAGTACTCGGTGAGCTGGTTACCGAGCTTCATGTAGAAGATATATCCTTAATGCAACCGTACTTAATCTCTTCCTTTCGTTAATTCCTTTGTTGACTAAATCATGTCATCAAAGCTTGGTTTACCGCTGGAACTGACGCTGGAAACAATTGTAAAATGTCCATGAGTGTAGTACCTGAGCCTTGAAATATGTTTGACGCAAGTTTCAGCATTTATACATTATTGGCTATGTCGAGAGTAGTTAACATCGGAACATCCTTATCTTCATTATCCAATATTCCACATTTCTCCAGTTCCAAAGAGCTATTATATGAGAAATGAGAAATTCAAGACACGTAGCAAGAATACTTCTTATCTTTAAAATAACTTCAAAATAATGGAAACACAACTGAGAAGGCTGGCAACAGAAATACAACAAAGCATGAACGTCAAATCGTAGCCTGAGAATTGTTTTAGAACGGATTTTATGATTTGAGTCTTTCCAATCGCGAGGTATCGAACATCAACTTTGTTCCATATCCATTCCTTATCCAAAATTAACAGTTTTTAGTTGGTGCTATAAAGCCATTTTTTTTTGTCATGTGGGACGCAAGAGATAGAGGAAATATTAACATATTTTGGATGGAAATTGCTTTGTGTCATATCCACTTTTTTGGGTTCCACGTGAAAAATTTGTTTCAACATATAGGAGTAGACTTCTACATTTATTAACGAAGCTCATTAACGGCTTGGCAAAACACTTTGAAAATTAACACTTTAATTATTAAATAAATAAAAATAATACCACATATTTTCAGAGTACCAAGTACGCAAACCTTTAAATACGTTTTTTTTTTTCGAAAAAGTTACAATGACATTCGGTCCAGTGGCGACCAAATGTCTAGATATAAATGCCGTCTACATGCGACAAAGTTAATAGAGGAATTCCCGTAATTGTGTGAACAAACAATAAGAATATAGAACCGTCAAATTATTTACTGTGGGGACTGTAGAGGTAAAACTTTGAAAGTGTCCGAAATATAGAGGTGTCCGGTTTACAAGTGTCCCGGCTAGGGAGTGTTCGGACGAGCGATGTTGCAAATGTCCTCAATTATTTTGTTCCTTCCGACGGCTGACGCTGGGGTACTATCTCGTAAATCCAATGTGTGGTATATTTAGTATTTATGTAGATTTTATTACCCATTTTAAAATGACCGTACACACTCTGACGGAATTAATTCACCCTCCGTTCGACTGTGAGTTCAGTGTGCACACAATTGACGAAGTTATTCCCGCCCATGCTCGCAGAATCTTCCACAGATTCCAATCAAATTGGTAACTCAAGATTAAAGTCGGTCCGTTCAACAGGATCCACAAGATAGCAATTTTTAAAGAAACTTATTCTCTCTGTCGGTTAACCCTTTATATCGCCATGTAATATATTTGTAACAAATAAATTACTTCTTAGTTTACTTCTTAAATAAATTACTACTTGTTTTATTCCATTTTAAGTCAATTAAGTCATTTTAATAGCATTTTACTGCATTTTTTACACGCTATATAGTTGAGGTTACTTGCATCAAAAGTTGTACGAAGACCACTTGCTGCCACTGTATAAGAATCGTTCGTGGGTGACGTTTACAAAACGGAAACATATGAAAACTAGTTAAGCTACGAATCTGGAATGTAAAGTGTGGCGTGGCACTGAACTTAAATACTGAAAATAACTGCTTCTAAGCTTCATATATCAATGATGCAATGACAATATTTTCAAGAGAAAAAGCCGGGACAAATAAGTGCAAAACCTTTCAGTGTCAACCGACGTCGAATGAATGCGTTCAGTGGGCATGCAAATATAATTGTAAATTGTTGCGTCTTGCTACTGTAGTAGATTACTTCCTCATTGAGGACCACTTCGATTACCCATACTTGCAGTTCGATTTCTTCCTTCTGAAGTGTCGGTTTTTTTAAATGCAGTTGCTTCACTTCGTTACTTGTACAGCCTTTATTTTTATTAGGTACGCATTTGCATTGGAAGACAGGTTGTCTTAATTATGCAACTGTGGTTCCGAGATTCCCAACCAACCTAGTCACGTCGCTTCCATCATCCTTTGGAGAAATTGCATCGTTCGATTCCACTCTTAGCCTAAAAGCTACTCAAGTTTCATTAGAGCAGGCTGCATAGACGATGCAAACATCTATCGCTACATCTCCACTGTACTCCACTGAATATCCGAAAAGTTCTGAGTAATCGCATGTGACGAAGGCTGTGAAATGAAATAGGACGACAAAACAACACATCAGCCTCGGTCCACAAGTCAACAGCAATCTCTGCCCGACATAGATGTCAGTAACGTTTGTAAGGCAGAAAGCTTCCTATCAATACAACAGCACCACATCAGCAACGCCGCCAAATCCAAGCGCGTCGCGTTTAAGTTTCCGGCAGCAGGCTGGCTCCCAGCTCCACTAGCACAGCAGCCCAAGTAGCGCCAATTCAGCTTTTGCTCCTCGTACTTCGGCCATCGCCATCGGTGGACCTCATCAAGCATAAAACAGAGGCAAACATTCGCAAAAAAGAAAAGAAAGGAAATTACAGAAAAAAGAAAAGAAAAACCCCCACACACGAGTGTAAAAAGAAACAACAGCGAAAAATTCGCCAAGTGAAATGAAAAAGAAAAATCAAAAACGAAAAGGAAAACAGGAAAAAAAAATGCACAAAAAGCCGCCACCGCCGCATCCACCACCATCGCAACGCGACGTACTGGCCCCAAACAGAAGCAAACGGAACTGGACCCGAGAGTGTGACGCTCAGAAAATCAGCATCAGCATCAACAGCAACATCGGCAAACAGCAGCACAGCAGCACAGCACAGGGTATCAACGGCCGTGGCGTCCAGCTGCGATTGGTTTAGAATCGAAAGAAAGCCAGGCCTCCCTGCTCCATGCTTTTATCTTTTTCTTTTTCCTTTTCTCTTTTCCTTCATGTTTTTTTTTTTCTTTCTTTTTGTTTTGCGTTATTCTTCCAATTTTTCGTTTTTTCTCTGGCCCCCACAGTTTTCCTATCACATGTGTCACTTGTGTGGCTGGGGAGTACGTTTCGTCCCGTCCCCACCAGTCACCACCAGTCGACCACTCGGCTGAACGAAACGTGTGCCTGTATATGGGTGCACTGAATTTTTCTTTTCTGCTTTTCGATGTGTGTTGTTGTTTTTTTCAATCATTTTCTTTTTACCGGTATTTTCGCTGGTCCCTACTTACTGTACCACTTATGTGCCAGAGAGAATTTTCTTTCTTCATGATCCTTTTTGTGCGATGCGTTTAGTGCGCGGCGCGAAATGAAAAACAGGCAAGAGTGAGAAACAAATTGGAAAACTTGATCGTTAAGGGTTTTTTTTGGCGGGGCGGTTGGCGGGCGCCAAACGGGCCCACCCGAATGACCGTCCTACATGATGGCTGTTGGCTCTGGCCGTTCGTTGGGGTGGCATGAGTAACTACTATGTGTAGAAGACATCGAACCGTTATATGTACACATGTACGCGAATGAGAGATATAATAACACACGCTTGTCGACATACATCCATACGTATGCATTCATTCATGTATGTATGCTGATATACGTGGTATCTGGAGGCGAGTGGAGGAGGAATGGTTACGGTCTTCTTCTTATTTGTGTGACGAATGTACAGTTTGTGTTTGTACCTAGTATGTTTTATGATTTTTTTTCCGTGGACTCCCTTTCCGGCCCTACTTTGCTCCTTTATTGGAAGCTGTTTGCTCTGGCCATCGTAGATAAATGAGTTAGAGGCTAGGGCGTTGGTGTGATGGTATTGGTGGCAATGGTGGTAGCTTCAGGGGGTTGCCTATGCCGTTACAATCGTTATGGTTGATTTGACCACGTTTGATTCCGTAAAATCGAAGCAATTTAATGGTGTTGTAAATCGTATATGTGTGTTCCGTAGAGTGTGCATGTTCCGTGAAGGGTTACTGACGGCGTTCTGTTACGGAGTGGGTAGGGAAGACAGAATCTTATCACAGATTCTGTGTGAATCAGGCTCGTGCCATTTTGATAGTCTCGTAGTCAAGTTCTATAAGTGACTTGACTTGATTCCAGTGATCTGCAACAGTATTTCCAAGGTCCCTACGATCTATGATCGATTCGAGAACGTAAGAAGTGATGCAATATTTTTTAAGCCACTCCTTTTAGCGATCAAGTTGTTCCCGAGGCATAGGCAAGGGAGTTGATAAGTTCTAGGTGTAGACCAAGTGTGATCCAGGCTTGCTTGCATTCTTTGTTCTGCTGTTCCCAGCTTGGGGCATGGGAAGCATGCCATACATACAATGTAAGTAAGATATAACGCATGTGTGAGACGGGGTGGCAAACAGGAGCATTGAGCCGCAATCGAAACGGGCGATTTAAACTTGTAAGTAGAAGTAGCATCGGACCACAGAAGAGAACTAGTAAGGTTCCGTATATGCAAGCCGACTTAGTGATCTCTTTCGACGCAAAATAAAACCCTTGTTCAAAATGTAATGTGTTCGACTTGAATGCCTATACATACATGTCTAAGTATGCGAAAGAGCCCGAGAATGAATCACAGTAAGTTTTTTTTTCTCCTTAGGCCGTGTGTTATAACGCAATTAACATTGTATCCAGATGATAGTTTTCAGATTTGTGAGGTGAATGCTATAAATTGAACCCCTGGGGCTATGGATCTGCAAAAGTGGAGTACATTCTCTAGTTATGAAGGAGCTAATGATACCTTCTTACTTGCCAGGCCTTTGAGACCCATTGAGGGTCTAAGCCTGAGCGATAGCTGCCTTCCAACGTTCATGGTACTGGGCACGCTGCTTCAAGTCAACAAAACCAGGCTGTAGTACGGCCGTGATAACTTGATTCTTCCTCTTTATCTCGAACTAGGAGACTCAGATTCCAAGACTCTCTAAGCTGGAACATTGGCCTAGAGGCATCAGCACTCATATAGTGGAACTGGAAAAGTTCAGTTGTGAGAAGGGTTAACAAGAAACAACAATAAATGTCAAAAAATGGGCGGATTGCAATGCGTGGTGGATTTTCCAGTTTGGGTAGTAGATTTGAAAATTTCGCAAAATATATGAGGCTATCGGTGCAAAAGTAGCTTAGCCCACAAAACCCGAAAAAGAAAGGTTGAGGTCCTCAGAGATCTCTAATGACGATTAGTATGATTTAAATTTTTGTGGGTTACGCCACTTTTGCACTGATATGTATTTCAATGTATCACAATTTCCACAAAAATCGACTCGCGCCATCGTGAACGGTGGCTAATGTGAGCAGCGGATAATATGAACAGACTTCTTTTGCATTGACATCTCTAAAACATGCGGGGACAAATCAATTTTCGCACAAAGCCAATAGTAAAATTCGAGCTAGCTGCCTTTAATTAGACTTTGTTTTTCTATCTTGGTACACGGTTTTCTTTCATATAATCGTCAGTTTGTTGCAAGTCAGTTTGTTTAGTCTTGGTTGTTCTTTTAACAGTCCTGTCCTGTCTCTGCTCTCTTTATTTGTGTCATCTATCAGCAGTGAATCTCGAGTTTTGTTTTCAGTAAGCTTTGTGCATCAACATGCCACCAGTTGTTACTCACACGTTTTTGTCACTCAAGGACAAATGCGCGTGAGTTGAACAATTGACAGGGCAAGTTTGCCAAGATCTTCGACGTTTCGAGGACTGCCATTTGTTGCTTATGAAGCCATTTAAATTTTCAACAAGTTTTTGGAATGGGATGCAGGTGAGTTTTTTTTAAGACGTCTTGGGAAAATGGCTGTAACGTAGCGCTTGGATAAAAAACAAGATACAAAAACCGATGGCCGTCCTTTTCTATCTAACTACGTGTCGGTAACGCTCATGTTCAATGTATCATAATTAATCTTATTTTCTATACGTACCTACCGAAAATGTAGCAGCACAATGAACCGGATGGTCTAAGTGAGCTTGATTTTCTCTTTATCAAGCAGTCACTCTACCTACCTACCTACGAAAAATGTTCGTTCGTTGGGGAAATGAAATGAAGTAAATAAATAAAAAAAGTGGGGCAAAAAGTCAGATTTTTTACTAAAATCCTACAATTTTGGAGATAAATCAACAAAACCTTTTTTCAGTTAAGGATTTGGCCAGTTCAGATAACAGGTTACAACTTGCCCGGCCAAATGTTACAACTTGGCACGGCAGTGAATTTTACACAAGCAACCAAATTTACAAAAATAGCTATACACACAAAATAGGTACGAAACCGACACAATAGCGTGATAAAAAAAGCAATCAGTACTGTTTCCCTTTCTTGTGGAGAGGGAGACCAAAATAGAAAAAGAAGGAAAATACAAACCTGCCTTTTTCGGGCACCCATCGCAGATCCTTCCTCCTCCTCAATTGCATTTGAAAAGTATGGTATTTCAAAAATGAAATGGAGTCATATCAAATTTTGAAAGAGAAGACTTCGAATATGTTCACATCCAACCGCTGTCTAATCGATATGAATGCATTTTGATTACTTGATTGAGTTGATTAGTTTCCCGTTTATAATGTACTCTCACATAAACTGATCAAGTGGCATTTAATTGCACAAAACCGGATCCACTATGCGCGCAATGTCGTTCTGGAACTGAGCAGTAAGTATGACACACAGTGCTTTTCGTTTTCGAAAGAGATACCTCCAGGCATTACACTGTCTGTTTTGCTCAAATCGTGGCACAAAGTATGTACATACACTTGTGCGGGAGTGTCTTTGGTGAATTTGTTAGAACAAATATTCTCATGCTCACAAACGAAAAGTCAGTCGCTTTGCTAAAAACGAATGCTTCTGGGTCAACATTTGCGATTAAACTTAGGTTAGGGTCAAACGTGCGTTTGGGCTGTTCTTGAAGATAAATCAAAGCTGCCTCGGGGAAGTAGCCAACTGGAACCCCCGTGAAGCTCTAACATCCAAAAAGCTCTGCTGTGACTCGCTGTGAAAGAGCAGTGCTCTTATGACGGAGCCAAACCAATTCAATTGGTTCTTCTTTACTAGAGTCCTCGAGAGACTGGACAGCATCCAGTGAGATGGTACTCTAAATATCTTACTCAAAATCGTTTTCCTTGGTAGAACAGTAAACAATATGTACTTCAAATTTGATCCCAGTGAGCCCTAGTTGTCATGCAGTGCTTACATATTCTAAGTCCAACCAACCGAGTCTGACGTGCAGGATGTTATCAGTGGTTGGGGATTTTAGGAATCCCGTTTACATACAGTGAAGAAATGACAGGACCGAGAATGGATCCTTATGGTACTCCAGTTACATTTTGCAAACAGTTAATTAACTCGACCCTCAGCAACTGCCGGAGTTCTGTGGCAAGTGACGAAAACTGAGTGAAGAGTCGGACTATTTCGGACAGAGTGTGATCAAAAGCCGGAAAACGACCCAACACGTTTTATTAGTGAGCCGCGGCCAACAGGCCGTCAGGACACACAACCTACCTATCTACCGATTGTTGTCTACTGTGGACCGGCCATTCCATTACATTCCTCTCGCAAAGTATAAAAGGGCAATGATAGGGATGACCACGATTTGTAACCTATTCCAGAAAGTTCACAGGATACTGATAATTTCAGCTGGTGGCTGCAAACGTTCGTACAGATATAATCTAACTGACCGCCTTTGCCTCAAAGGGTAGTGTTTTTGATGGATTGATTTCTTTCCCTACCATCACTCGTGAAAGAGACTAAGAGCGCTTTAATCTGTCTAGTTCCGTTTGAGAGGATGTGGGGATAACTGTGTGGCCCTCAAAAGAGGACCATTAATCGCATACTCCTGCTGAAACTTCAGAGTTTACCCGGAGGAACTCGGGCGAATGCCTTTTCCAAATCTACAAAACATGTGTAGGTCGGTTTCGCATACTTTTCGCAAGGCTTTAGAGTACCACTCTTAGAGTGAAAAACCGGTCGCTCCGCACTGTTCATCCCCAATAAAACGCGCCTCCAAAACCTTAGTGTAGACTTTCGAAGTTTGCCAAGCCGGTCTGTCGTCTCATAGCGCTCCCAGGCCACCAGTTCACCAGGACACCACTAAATTTGTTTCTCTCTTTGCAGATTTGGGATTTATCAGATCCACAAGAACTGTGGACCGACTCCTGGCTTTCTAGGACATTCACCCTACCCAGAAGTGAAGACACTCCATCTTGACTATTCCATGCTTATCTCTGCCCAATGAATACTTCCCACTTCTCCTCAGCCCCACTTGTCTTAATAAGAACACTTTTCACTTAAAAACGTGCTATTTCAAATCCTCGTGAGGATTGCATATTTTATTTTAAGGACTCTGATTATATCGTCTGACTGTACGAACTTTATTTACTATCCTGCTGTGCATTTCAGGTCATCGTGTGTAATTAAGGAAGCAAACAATTCAGTTCATTGAACACACAACTACATGGAAATATTACATAAACGTGCATGTATTTTTTTTTTCGAACTTTTAATTCCAATCCTCATCAACGGTTCAAATCTAGTATGCACTTCAGATTAGGGGATGAAAATATTTATCACTGCAAATCGTTGCGTTGTTGGCAATGTTTAGGAAATGAGATTTCATTAATTTGAATAACTCTCTAAGCGCAGAATAAAATCGCAAAAATAGCGAACATCCAAGCGGTAATCGAATGAAAACCCTTCTTTGCAATTATTGCTACAGATTCGAGAGGGTTGAATGCGTAAGTGACTACTTTTCTGTTGGTATGGGTGATGATGTTCCGGTGCAAAATCAATTCATTGAAGGGTGCGTAACATATATTTTGTATTGAGTGTGTGCGTAATTTTAAAATTTTAAGGCAAATAATATTTGTTGAGTTCTACTTTGAACAGAAGACTTTTTTTTCGCAAAATTATGCCCAGATGGACACGATTCAATACAATACAGTGCGTCAGCTAATATGAAGAGCATTTATTTAACAGTATATTGGTTTGAGTACACTAATGACCTTACTAACTTTTGTTTAAAAATTACAAATAGGCTATATACATACAATCAGAAGGCTATGGGAAGAACTGGCAAGAAACCCTGCTAGCCAGAGATCGTGCTAGATGGAGAGACTCGTTGGTTGAGGCCCAAGTCTATCCTATACTGTAGCGCCAAATACAAGAAGAATAAAGAAGTTCACAAAATCCCCTCGCTTATTGTATAATGTGTACGTGCATAGCATGATCTAGCACTTCTTTCGATCTCTTTTAAATGCGACGCGCGAATTTCATTCAAAACCGATGAAGAATTCAGAACTGGGGTAGAAGTATTTACAGTCAGCGCCAAAAGTGAGTGTCTATAGCTGAATGTTTATCCTCTAAATTAGAATTAACCGGAGAATCTACTTCGAACCTTGCTCAGAGGTTCTGAAATCATTCTTCCAGACTCCATATTTTATCTTGGGTAATTGTAAATAGAAAGCTGTGAATTTCATTTGAGAGAAGAAAGGTAAAAATAGGCGTCAAAAATGAGTAAAAACACTTTACCTTCCCTTTAGACTTTATTACTGCTTCCACTCTTCATGGAGTGGATTTAACAAGTTTTTGAGTGTTTCTGTGAATTTTCTTGTTAAGGCATCCAGTGATTATTGTGCGTTTCCTTATCTGCCGGTTTTAATGTTGTCTCAGATGTTCAATCAAATGTTCTTAGATCCCGTGATTAGGGAGAATTATCGAATTGCTTTGGAGTGTGAGAAGCTTCTCAAACTTGGTCTTTGGGAGTAGGAACAAAACTATAGTTCAGAGCTTTAATTTAATACATAATGACTGCACACTAACTCCTGAAGCTGACTGCATGCCACCTAAAAGTGGATAACTACAAAGAAAGCAGACAGCTTAGCAAAAAAATTATGTGTAAACAAAAATTTCAAATCGTCAGTTGACATTACAACTGGTCAAGTTGGTATAGTCGTAGTCGTCCACAACTCACAGCAAGCACCGACACTAACAAGTGTCAATAAATCCTTAAAAATGCGTGCTTTCTGTGAGTTTAAAAAAAAAAGTAGGGTGCCGTAGAAACCGTGAACGACATTTGACAGTTCTAAATGATTGCTGACATTTGAGAAAACATGAAACTCATTTCCTAATTATGATAGAATTATGTACGGCATACGCGGACCATGCAATTAAGTTTCCAAATTATTTTGGG
This sequence comes from Eristalis tenax, assembly GCA_905231855.2. Classification (NCBI taxonomy): domain Eukaryota; kingdom Metazoa; phylum Arthropoda; class Insecta; order Diptera; family Syrphidae; genus Eristalis; species Eristalis tenax. Next base: position 48,066,135 of record HG993125.1, read on the forward strand.
CGGATATAAAAACTTAACCTTATGTCTTAGACGCAGTTCGTCTTCTGTGTGTTTAAGGGTCTTCGAAAAAAATGTGGGGTTTGATGTGTTTCCAATCATATTCTGCACAGCCATAAGGCTCAAGAGTACAAGTGAACACAAAAACAGTTACTTATACAGAAATCAAAACGTTCTTAGCAAACAATGTCCTGAAGGAAACCACTGCGTTTGCGATGCCACAACAATATTGCTGAAACCGCAGTTTAATCGCAGGTGTATGTGCACCACTCAAGTTAGTTATGAGTACTGTAAGACGTAAATGTGCTAACGCTGCGGCACCGCTCACCACCGTTAAATGTGCAGCGGGCCTTAGAGTATCTTTTATACCAATAGTTCACATAGAAACATTGGTAGAGGCTTCGAAGTTGCCTTGGTCTAAATTCGATTGGTGATTCCATAGTCAAGAGGTTGTGTTTTCGTGTTCTGCTACTCGAAGGTACCGTGCAAGTCGAAAGGTCACCACGCACGTTACTTTGTGCACACATAGCAATAACGTAACCTCTAACACGAAGTTTGAGGTGGAGCCGTCCTTGTTGTAATGTATTTTATTTTTGCATTTTTTCGTTGTTCAAAGTTTTTAAAGAAGAGACAACATTTGGTTTGCAGTTCAAACTAATGTAAACATATCTTGACTACAGGGCTGGTCCAAGCTAAATGAGCGCCCTGTGCAAGCGCTCGCGTTTCACTCAAGTGATTTCATAGGAATTATTAATTGAGTGTATTATTTTGAGAACTTTTCATATGGAAGTGCGCCCATAAGAGCTTGGCGCCCTCTGCATTTGCACATTCTGCACATATGGTGGTTTCGGCCCTGCGTGACTAAAGTTGTTATTTGTAAAGAAATAGCTTGTCGTTTTGATTTAAAAAATTTAAGCGCTGGCTATATGTCAAGAGCGTGAGTTCCGATTTCGAAAGATAGTAGTTCAAGAATCGACAATCGTATTCTATGTTGACTTTATCCTTTGCTCTTATATTTAGTATGCGATTGCAACAAATCATGTACAGTTAAATCTTTCATTGGCGGTACAGTTAAATCTTTCATTGAGCGGACAATTCACATTAACGGCCAAAATCAATTTAAATTTCTGAATTATACTATTTTTTATTGAAATAATTTTCTCAATAACAGACAAATCTGTTTAGTGGACACGGACAGTACATTTCCTATGTTCGAACTAATTGTTGTCTTAAGCGGACAAAAAAGGTGTCCTGTCTAGAGTTATTTGGAAGAAAAGCCCTACAGTTTCTGCTATAGATCTCTGCGTATAAGGCCATATGCCAGACAAAATGGGACTTTTCGGCTGATCGGTGAATATCAGTCGTTGTCTTTTTCTGGGCCTGGAGGTATTTAAAGTGAAGACTTAGATGCAGAAGATGATAAACCCTTGTATTGTTTATGCCTTTCGATCCGGAATACAGTCAGTGAATTTAAATCAATGATTTTGTGTGTATCGGTTCAAATAACTTGTCTTTAACACGTTTTTAGAAACAAACATATTTGCATTATACTAACATTGACTAGAACAGATGCGAAAAGGTTAAGTAATTTATCTTCGCTTATCAGGTTGGGACAAACCGTCAGACTCTATGGAATGTGTAGCTTGTGATGGCAATGTGTTTACAGACGAAGATTCCATCACATCCATGCGTTCTTAATGCTGATGTCCCAAAAGAAGATGATTCTGAAGTATAAGAACCAGGCACCGAAACGAATTACCGAAGTGCTTTAACTGCTTGTGAGTCTCTTGGAAACTTTACCTTGCATTCTGGTCTCCAGCCTTACAGATTTCATTCGACCTCCGATTACACAAGCTTGTGTGTTCTACTTGTAAATCAAAAAATAAAAATGATTTATTTTAAAATGAAAAAAAAAAAATTAAAACCGATAGCTTAAAATTTTGTAATGAAATGAAATGAAAACAATATTCTACTTCAATTTGATTACTTCAGCGTAAACATTTTTCGACAATACCCATGAAGTGGAACCCTCTTAAGCGAAGAAAGTCGGCCCCATAGGTGTCCGCTTATAAATCTGTATTTGCATGTTTCGGCGTGTGTTGGTCGTATGCGAAACCGTCAACCCGGTCTACGTTGATGGGAATGGCCTCGAAACGATCAAGACAAAGGATCAGTGTACCTTGTCGGATCAGATGCCAATAAATATTGTATGTCTGTTGTGCCTTCAACTGTTTGCACCAAGGATAGAACATAATTCGTACGACGATTTCATGTCTTAATCAAATATCACTTGCCATTATTTTACTTATTGTAGTAACAGTAGAAGAACATTCACAAACTGTAGTAGAAGTGGAAAAGAAGCCTCTATTATCAATTATTTCGAACAGTCAAATTCAATCACTCACATCCGATTTCCGTGTCTGACATATTGTTCTATTAAGTCTACAGTAAATATATTCACAGACAGTAAAGTGACTATTAAGGCATTGAAATCACGCTCTCTCAACTCTGGTGCAAGTTGTAGTTCGTTTCAGGACGAGATGGCCGAAGAGTATAATATTTGCTTCTACACTCAAAGTTGTACTGTGCCCCAAGCAATGGGGGACGAGTTTGTCAGATATGCACCACATTTCCTCCCTCCGCTGAACGTAATTCTCTAGGAATTTTCTGTTACATAGGCTGTGTGTGTTCCCCAACTGACACCGATTACACCCAATGGCTGAGAGGTACTTCGTAACAAACCTCCGCAAATGATAAAATGATTTGAGTTAGATTGAAAGCCAAACGTTCAAAACACTGGTTGCGTCTTAATAGACTTGTTCCCGTGACTATTCGACTATTAGACTTCTGGAGGTTCGACTGTTATGAGACTTGTGGGTGTTTAGTGACTTGAGGGAGATATCCATCGTAGCTGTACTTTGTTTCATCTAAGCTCTAGATGGATGGGCCAGCCGAGGCTAGGGCCATCTTTTTACGACACCTCAGCCTATTTAAGGATTATGGTATATATAAGCTGAACATTGAAAAATTTGTTGCCTTAACACAGAGGAGAGCTTTGACATTTTTTGTGTCTCCTATAAGAAAGCGAAGGTGCGAGAGTTTGCAGCCAATTTAAGCTTGAATGCAATTTATCTAAGTGTTGTTGCGAAGATGGTAATAGAAATAGAGGCAATAATAAAAAAGGAACATCCGAGAGATCAAGACCCTCTTGAGCTGTTTTTGACAAAATGTATAACATATATCGCTCTACATTCTGGTTACCCTCTTTAGCAAATATTAGGGACATACATACGAGTATGTACCCAACTTATTTTTAAAATAACTAGTGTCATCTGAAGTATGTACTTTTACTCCCAAGTGAATGGTTTAGATAATCTGACCGAAAAAGCATTGCTATTATAAGACATACCAACTTTGATTGTTGGTTGAGTAGACATTTGTGTAGTCACAAGACGTCTCTGCTTTTTTTCAACTAAATCGGAGAAGGAAAATTATAGATAAATTTGCACAACGATTCTTCTTCCATTCCCTTTCTTTCTTCTCTCGCAACTTAAAGAACAAAGTACATGAGCGACATGAATACCTATTCAAAAAAAAAAATGCCAAATAATTTTGACCCCCTGTGTTGCAACAAACAATTTTACATGATGGCACATCGCCATCACGATCATAATTATCGGCATCGAACATCCTTACTGTTGACTCTGTGACCAGTTCACCTGCTTTACGAGCAACGCGTCCAGTTGGTATTGCCATCACCCGATAATCATCAATCCTTGTGATTTGTTTTTATTTTATTTTCTTCCCACCAAAAGTCGAAAGCACGCTACTGGTGCCCGCTCTGGCGAAAAAAGAAATGACCAGAATATCGCGATAAAAACAAACTAACGAAAAATACTTTCCCCTTCGAAGAGCATCGCCGCATTCCTCTTGGCATTGGGATAAATAATACAAAATAAACGGAAAGAGAATGGATGGGAAAGCAGTAGCAATGCAGTGCATTCTCAGCAAAAGAGAGACTGCGCGAAAAATGCAAAAATGAGCTTTTTTGGAACAAACATTTGACTCTCGTTCTCTGTCCCTCTCCAGCATAAGGGGGCACAGTGAAAGTTTTTCATGGACCTGCTGCAAAAATAGGGGATGGGAGGTCATCTGAGAACCAAGTCAAATTTCTCATTAGAACCATCAAAAGAGCGCGAGGGGAATAGAAGAGATCTGTGTAGTGTGTACATCCATCCCGCTTCGTCCTTCTGCGAAATTAATTAGGAAAAAATAGTGGTGAAATTTTCATGAAAGCTTAACATGACGGGGTGGCGGATTTTTTTGCTGTCGCACTCCCGTGGGAGCGTAACGAGTTGACGTTTTATTTTTTCCGCACCTTCTCCGTGGTGGGTATTTTTCTTTTGGCTAGCGCGATGCTGTATGTGCGCGGTATGGTGACGCTTTTGTAAACAGTGCTTCTGATTGGTTCGAACCTGGCTCCAATGCTCTCATCCAAGACTTGTGGGTGAGCACACTACAACAACACTAATGAACAAAAAACCCACAATATGCTGGTAGTGCATAGTTTTGTGTTGGTACTGTCATTTCCGTCACTGATTATGCGTAGACAATTATTATTATTTTTTTTTTTCATCGAAAATTAAGCATAATACAGTAGATTGTAGGGGTATACATAAAGCATAGTGAGCTGGTAGTTACTGAAACTAGGAGGGAATCGGATCCCATACACGTGCGCGTTCCGTTTGGGGGTTGGTGAAATGTCGGTAGGTGTTGCCTTGGTTTGCAACTGGAAGCTTTCCTGAGAGAAAATTATTGCTCCAAAATGTTGCTGCATACTTTTCGGGATGTTTTCTTTTTAATTAGTGATTAATTGCATATTTATAGGCAGTCCCAGATCTGCCCCGATATGGTGTGGGTCTCTTAGGGGTGTGTTACATCGGCTACCCCATGTGTGCGAGGATGAGACAGGGTGATGGTACAAGTCTTTATTTTTTTTTCAATTTTCCTGCCACCGCGCCGTCCCATTCACGATGAGAGAATTTAGCTTTCTTCTTCCCTTAATGTGATGCTATGCCGAGATGTGTGTTCAACTATAGGGGATGTGGAGAACATTTTTCTTAGTAGGGTCTCTCTTATATTTCTCTTCGCACGTGTATGCGTGGCCGTGTCGTTTAGTGTTGTGTGAGCGAACGGAAAAAAATCCCTGAAAAATGCGTTGCGTTGATTGGTTGACATCATTTTATGATTGTAGAGAGAATGTGTAATTTAGTTCGGGTTGGTTAGTGTGCGCATTTTTCCAAGAGAGTAGTTCCAACGGTAGTGAGGGAGTTCTGGGGGGATGTAACTACATATTTAGGGGCTGTTCTAGATTTAGTTCAGATTGGTTTTGTTTTCAACGCGTTTCGTTTTTGTTTTGTTTGTACTCATCCAATTGAAGTTGTTCATATTTATTAGAATAGAATTTAGGGAGCGTTAGATTTGGGTCAATAATTATTATTGTAACAATGGAATACTTTATGCAACGTTTCCACAGGCAACGGTTTCATTTCATTTTTTTTTTTCTTCCACTAACTAAATCAGAATGCATTATTTTAATTGGATTAGAGAATAAGGGAAATACTTTTTATGTGCGTATAAATCAAGCTTATTCAGGGATGGACTTTTTTTCTAGTGACACTACATTAATTTATATTTATATATTTTCACATATCTCACTTGACCCTTCCAATCTCGAGCATAAATTATGTGCTTAGAACTTCATTATTTTTTCAAATAGCTTCGTCGCATTGTCGTAGGCAGATCAGTTTTGGTGGTTCGTTTATATAGACTTCGCCAAATTGAATTTGTTCATATTTCGAAGACCGTTCGATGATCATTCCAAGTCTGAGATGCATCAAGAGAATCATATTCAGTCCCAATTTCTAAATAGGTGCACCCTCAATTTTAATATTTATAAGTTATCGACGGTGTATCTGTAGTACAGTGTTGCCGCTGGAAAAATGCGAAAAAAACACGCGATCTCCTGCTGGACTTACTAAAGTGACAGGAGAGTTTTTTTTACAAACAACTAAAAACTAGTTTTTTCTACTAAAATATATATTTGATATAGTTTGCTTATGTTCCATAATTTTTTTAAAAAGATTTTTTTAAAAGGGAGGGTCCTCTAGACCTTCTTACACTTCTGCTCATACTTTGCCTTCTTCCCTATATGTGACCTGAAAAGGAATTGGATGCAAAGTATTTAAATAAGTAAGAATATACCTAAGAATGTTGTATAATGAAAATGAGCTTACATAGCTGGGCAAAAACAAAATCAATTTCAGGGCAGTTTCAAATGTCACTGACACTAATCAACAATCTGGGATATAATTTTATTTTAATGGATTACTCGTAAATGCTATTTATGTTAGGTTTGCTTTCTGATTTTCGCTTTTGATTAAAAATGTGAAGCAACATGCGAAATGCGGCAACAGGAAACAGTAGATTTCACTTTATAGGAGTTAAATAACAGTAGACTCAAGTTATGACAGGGGAAATGGCGACGCTGTCTGTAGATCATAGCTTGGGGAATTTAAAAACAATCTTTACAGGAATATGTTCACTTAGACACACAAATCCTACGAACGAAAAACGAAATTATCACTTTTTGAATCTAACATTTTTATTCGTACAAAATGAAGTAGTTTGCCTTTAGGTATTTCACCAGAGTCAAGTGAATTTCAATGACGACCGAGGTTTCAGGAAGAGCTTACATGATTCTTCATATCTAAAAGCAAGAAAACAAATCTGTCTAATTTGTTGGATGATTTTCAAATATGTAATATATTGGACGCTATTTTTCTTCTTTATGTGGCACGACGGTCTAGGGCGGAACTGGAACTGCACCAACAAACATTTACAATTAGCGCGGTCTCTAGCTACTTCCAGTTTGGCATTCCCAGTTGGTAGAGTTTTTTCTTCGCTTCTGGGTGCGCCACATTAAACGCGGACGCATGCAGGGCCTTCTTGCGCTTTCTATATGGCCGTGCCATCTTAGGCATTGGAACCATGGACACCTGACTAGGCACATGCCGCAGTACGGGCAGTACAATTCGTGTTTCGATATTCTCCTCCAGTTGGGCGATGTCTTTCTGACTTGAAAGAAAATGTGATTCAAGCTCTGTTGTTGTTTCCCAGAAATTGAGAATGGTTCAAAGAAAATTACGACTTAGGAATCTGACCATGTTTCGTAGCGTATTTGTAGAAAATAGCCGTTTTTTTATAAATTGTGAAGTAGAATTGTACGTATAACTAATAGAACAACCTACTGCCTATCTCTGCCAATAATATGGGCAGTGAAAATTGTCTGCCTATTCTTTGACTTTTTTTTTCATATATTTTCACAACGATATCGAATACATACATTTTTGAAAGCATTGTACAGATGACAAAAATAGTTCTCGGTAGGATCCTAAAACAGATCACTGCCTTTAATCGAATAAATGTCATCAATGAAATAAAACCCATGTCCGTCTACATAAATTGAATAGCTTAACAGAATTAAGAGATTAGTTTAATTCGTCTGCAAAATACAGTACAGCCCCGTCTGTCCAAAAACTCACTAGCCCACTAGCCCCAGGGCACTTCTTCACTTCGAACACTTTCAAAATTGCATTTCTACTGTCCGGACAGTATATGTGTAACTTGATTCTGTTCTTTCGATGTTATTATTGCTTCTTCGTGTAATTACTGGAATTCCCTCGCTTGTAGTCGGCTCTTTAATCTAGACACATTTATCGTCGCCGTTCAGGCTCTGTTGCATTTTATTTCATACCCTCTCCGTTGCATTTTTATTATTTTGTAGTTCAGAACAAGATGTATCTTGTATTATTTCTTATGGGATCCATAATGACAAATTCTGAGAAATGCAAAAAAAAAGATTATATTTAAAGCTGCAAATCATTTCGCGAGTACGTACGTATGAGGAGATATGCAAATTCTTCGTCTCTTTGCCTTAATTATCACATTGACAGTGTTAACATTGACAGGACAATATTCACACAATTGCACTGCCAGAAATGAAGTATTATAGGGATAGACAACTTCTCTCTCTCCCCCATCTTTTCTCTCTTTTAAGATTGTTGACAACCATTTTTAATGTCGTTTTCTGAAGTCAAATTGACCAATCAGAGAACGGCATTTTCGTTATTTCGCGAATAACTGTAGAAAATTCATGATTTACTGTCAAAAAGCCTGTGAAATTCGTCGAGGGCCTAGGTGTCAATCAGCTGTGAAGTTGGGCGTCTCTATAATACTTAATTTCTGGGCCCTACTCTAAAGCCTTAAAAAGTGTGCGTGGAAATAAAGTAGTATGCATGTCTTTAGAGAACAAACGCGATGGGCGAGGGTTTTTCCAATGGAATGATTACTATCTCGGTGTACATAATTTCTGGTATCTGCTTTATTTTAGCATTCCTCACCTAGGAGCTCATAGTCTAAGATTCAAGATTCATGATACGTAGCCACCTAGACTACAGTAGACTCATGTCACTGTTAACTTTGCTTGCTAAAAAAGTCCTTTCCCGATATACTTGTTTGAACATACGGTCTTGTTTAAAAAACAAATACCACTAAGGGAACATACTCGTAGTGGTGAAATTCTTAATTTTTGCAGATAGTTGTTAGCAGAGTTATACTTGAAGTCGTTAAGTTAAGATCTATAGAACACGGGGTACTGGCTGATTTCCGTTTAATTAAAATTAATCTTCCTCGCCTTCTCGAACAAGAGATAGGGACATGAAGACCCTCTTAGCCCGATGTGGTCGACCCAGTGCAGACTATGGATTTTACATCCACACTTCTTCTAATTATGCCTTCAATTAAATTCTTTTTCGCAGACATGACCAAGTATGCGACGCTGAATTTTTATTTCGAAGGCAGAAAGCTCATGGCCCAGCTTTCGGCTCCATCTAGAGCAACTGAAAAATAAGAGTTTTGTAAAACGCGATTTTGAGCGTTGGGAGTCCTCCACAATACTGCACAATGTTATCTGTTAAAAAATGGGCATTATACCCAGATCCATGGTGAAGGCTCAAACTTAAATTCAGCCGAACCTGAAACCGAAATTCCGAAAATTCATCCGGTTTCACAATAAAATCTGAACTTGAGTTCAGTTGAACTTCGTTTGTGTAATGCGATCGAAATAAAAAATGACAACACTTTCCATTTGATGCGGGTCTTTGCTACAATTTATGTTGTTTTTCGATGTATTTGCTGTACCTTGGAGATTTTAAATGCAGATGCTGGTGCAAACCACTGAAACTTTTGTAGCGCATCTTTACTTCTTTACTTCTAATCACTTCAGAAACCTGATTCTGACCAGTGAATGATAAATAATAAAAATAAAAAATGGATACATTTTAACTTTAAAAAAATAGGAACAAATAACTATTCACAAAAAGGTAGAAAATAAAAATAAACCCACAAAGTATAGAGGAGGGAAGAACCTGCGGTATGTGAACCATCGCAAATGATTTGAATTTAAGGAATGGATCCCGTTGTCAAACATCGGATGCCTTGGCCCTTTGTTTCCGGAGTTTTTTGTGGGAAACACTTGAATGAAAGTACTAGGAATATGGAGGAATATAGAGAAAATGTGTTGTGAAACAACTAGGAAGCAAAAGGTTAAGAAAAAAAAGGAGAAACATTGAAAATAAAGCGAGACAAAATGCAGCTGTAGTCCATAACTGAGGTTTAAACGGCAGTATGCTCTCATTTAACTTAAAGTATAAATTGGACATAGTTCAAGGAAAAACGAAACCAAAAAAATTGTTGAACTGAAACCGGGCATTCCACTGAAAGCTAAAAAGCGTTCAAACCAAAGACTAAACACATTCACTGCACTAAACAAACATGCATTATGATACCGACGGCAATGACGCGGTAGCTGAAAAAGATTTACTGCGTCAAAGCAGAGACATTGTATTGCCTTACTTTGTTGCTAAAATCAATCAGTTCCTGAAAAATCTCAAAATTCCTAAAAAGACAGAGCATACTTAGCCATACTTTAAGGAGTCGTCTATCTCAGTTGATTTCAGCGACAGCTTTATTGTGTAAGCCGCTGTCAAATTATTGTTTTTATCGTTGCTTCTATCCCATCCATCAAATGATGATTTCATATAGTTCAAGTATTTCATTGTGCGCATAGTTACCCACAAAACTGTAATATTTACTTGACGTCTACACAACCGATGCCCCCTTATGGTGATCCATGCAATGTAAACCAGCACAGATAACAAAAGTCACCATTCACCAATCATTCTGAAAGACTCCGGACGTGTTTACATTGAAACATTCCCGCTTTTTCTGTTGAATCGTCCCCAGTCGCATGGAAATATCGAACACATTCGTATGAAAGTGAGACTTGAAGTTAAGAATCCAAAGCATGAAAAAAATATATGTCTGCATATATTTCACATCAAGACATATTCTCACAGCAAAGTCCTTGACCCTTTTTTACACCTTTCGCCATTCAATCTTCCTTACACTTGTGCTTTCCTCTTCCACAGATATATTGTACATATGTCTGCATCCATAGACTGGAACAGCTTTGTCCTTGAAAATCAACATGTTTTCACTCTTACATATTTTCTTCATCCCCGTTCAGTCCGCCACCAAACGACCCAACACCTCCCCGCCCCCATCAACCATCACAGTCGTCGTCGTCGTCTCCCCATCTACGAGTGTGTCTGTCTGCTGAAGCAACTCAGAGAAATGGGGAAAGAATTGAGAAATGGGAAGGAAAACAAAAGCAAATAACAGAGTTCTTTGGCCATTCCACCAGAAGGTGGAGGGATATGTATTTAGGGAGAAATTATTCCACAGTTGGAACTTTCACTTCTATATCCCCGAACTCCACCTGACCCCTACCCACGGAGAAGTGCTCTGAATCACAACGAATCGGCAAATCAGTGCAGTTAGCATCCAATTGGAGGGTATTGTACTCTGTCAACCGATTTGTTTCTTGAAGACTCCTGAAGATTATCGAAGTTCCGATTGAGACATGGGTACTTGATGGGGGGTGTGAAAAGGTTTTATTTTAAGTCAAGCATTTCATTGGGATTACCAAGTGAGGTTGAGATAGGCATTCTGTAGATGCATTGAATATTTATAGATATGAGTATCGTACGGAGTACAAAAGTTCGATCGACAAACTTTCCCAAAGTGGCCCTTTCCGTTGATAGCAGATCTAATTTCGAGCTTTACTTCTTATTGTGGGCTACCCTAAGACTGTACAAAAATAAACAACAGCCTTCGTTTTCGACCAAGAACTGTCTTTACGGAGGGTCCCGGTGATCACGACACGTGGCATATTGACTTGAGCAAGCAAATTGGTTTCTCCAATTCCACCAATTGGACTTATTTGTGTCTATACCAATCTCTCTACAGCACAGCATACTCCATTCCTGTCTTTGTGGGTAAGGACTGATGTTCGCAGCAAGCATGGAATCTCCCAAGGTTGACAAAGCGATGTCCCAAGTCTTTAAATACGATTCTGGGCGGATAACATTTTACACAGCGCTGTATCCTGATAAACCAAGGAAGCACAGGGTATGAAGAAGGCGATGAGTTCGCAAATTTGTTGCGCTGTTTATACAACATCCATTTCAGAGGACATCCTTCCCCTCAAAACACAACTATCTTCACAAGCAATCGAATCCCAGCTAATCGTTCAACCCATTCAGAAGGAAGAATCTAGATAGCCACGAACTAAAGAATAACAGCAGAATAGTCACCAACATCAGAATATTGGAAAATTCATTGACACAAAATGGTTTCTAAACCTGTAAAGCAGCCATTTACACTATACAGGAATTTGAGACAGTCTTCTGGTATAAATAAGGGTCACTCCGCAGCATCAAATCAAAGGCAATTTATGTATATACCTTATATTAGTAAAAGTGACAACACCGACACCCTGGAACTCACCACCACCGACGTCTTGGACAAAGCATCAACTTAGGCAGCTCTAAACTGAAAGAATTCGGGTATTGGGAATAAAAACTAGGGGAAGACTCCGAGTGAAAACACATGAGTAAAGTGTTTTCGTTTAAGGGAACACCCAATTTGGTGTGAATAAAAAACGTCCTCAAAGTAGGTTATTTCCATCGGTTTGACGTTTGCAAATTGAACATTCTTGAATTTAAGGGTGAGTTTAATTTTTGCCAATTTACTAGAAGGTATTCAAATCAACGCATTTGTTTTTTTTTTAATTGTTCTTTCATAGCTTTCGACGCAACTTTCTTTTTAATGTTCAGGTCTAGAGTTTGTATTGTTTCCAGCAAGCACAGATAAAATTGAAATTAGATTCCTCTTGGAGTTGAAGTTTAATCCGTCCGAGTCAGAAATGAAGTATGATAGTGATGCCCAACTTCTACCTCTCTTGCCCCTTAAAATTTTTAACAACCATTTTTTATACTGTTTTCTAAATCCAAATTGACCAATAAGAGAAAGGCATTTACGTTATTTCGTGAATAACCATCAACATTTTCATGATTATCCGTCAAATTCGTCGATGGACTAGGGGTCAATCAGCTGTGAAGTTGGGTATCTCTATCATACTTCATTTCTGGTCCAAGTATTCCTTTTCCGAAACAGTATTTCTCATTTCCATTATTTTAACTTGCTTCTCTCTTGAAGTCACCCCCTAAGCACACTCTAATTCTACAAATGAGCTCTCAATACACTCTGTCTTTATTTACACGAAAATGGAGATAACACTTGCTGTCAAAATATGTGAGTGGAGGGGTTTCGTTAACCTGTGGTCCCTCCAAAATGCTGCGGGGACGCTCGCACCCAATTTTTATTCACGCCACCCTTTGTCTCCTAGTGGTCCGAAGTCAATGCAGTCAATGCTACCACAGCGGAGAGAAGACCAAGGATTACGCTGTTAATCGCTATGTTCTTGGGCTTGGAAAGTATTTCAGGAATAAAGCCTTCTCTCAAAGAACCAAGATACTGTCTATATGATCTTGATAGTCCCAGTGCTGTTGCATGGCGCAGCTAAAGACGACGAAGAGGTTTCTGGTCCTAATCACGCTCGTTAGATAATATCTTACCCGGTTTCAAGAGCATGTGCATACAAAAACAATCGAATTTACTGTTCTTAGTCCAGTCATTAGAAACCAACTGCAAGTCGAGTTGTTTTCGTTCTAGTTTGGATTTTATCAATAAATGGAACGAATTGAATTATTAACTAGGACTATGTTTGGGGGGCTGAAGCTATTGGGATGCCATCGGCTAGGAGTTTAATTTTATTCATGTGGGTATGACAAAGTTTCATTTTTGGTAAAAATCATGTTTCTGATTTTTTTCCGCGGGTCTAGGGTTCTAGTGCGTGGCAGGTAGAACATAATAAAAACTGAACTTCAGCAGTCAGTAGTGAAGCTACTGTGCCTTCTCCGCTGGTCTTCAGTGATTCAGTGATGACCCACTCTCACTCTGAGTGGGAATCTGTGAAGCGGTCATATTTTTGTATAATTATATACATATCCAGCTCGAGCGACAATCCTTTAATTTAGGACCACATCGAGCTTATCGGAGGTAGTGTTGATACAACACTTGTTGAGGAAGGGCTACTGGGGTATTTTACAGAAGGAAAGAGGGAGAGAGTTCTGACAACGGCATCTGCGACTGCTATCACCTTGCACTCCTCTCCTTCTAGAAACAGTGGTTTATTTACTACTAGCTTAAAGAGCAGGGGACCCGGATGAAATTCTTGTCACATTGGTGTACTAATACGATTAGCATATCATCCCGAGTTGTGCCAATCTAACAGCACACGCACAATCACATACGAACGTAAATCTGGTTGACTCTCTGGCGTGTTCTTTGATACCGACTTCTACGCATAAATATCGGTCTAGTTGTTGGCTGAACAAATTGGCTGCCGATCAAGTCAGCAAGTAAGCCACTATCTCGTCGTGCGGTACCACATTTAGCATTTTTGATAAATTCATCCTGGACGTTCAGGATGCGTTGCAAATATACTTAATGCCGATCTTTTATGGTTTTTTGCGCTCAAAGTTTGCACGACGAAATGCTTTGTCCGTATTTACAACTGGAGCGAGATACCTAAAAAGTCACTGACTTATCTTACTGCCCTCGTAAATTGCCCGTGAATCTTGAGCAAACAAATTTTCGTAATCATTGAACGATAGCTGGCGCAACGACGTCAACGCTGTTCTTGTCATCGAGTCATCATAGACTGCTCCAAAGGTGCATTGGCAGCAAGGCGAAATTTGTTTGCTAACAAGCCCATACATCTAAAAGTGAGCTATGTCCCTGAAGATAATTTTGCACAGAGCAGGAATTTCAATAAAATTGTAACAAATTGCATGATGACACAACAATTCTGAGTCAGCATATTTGCTTTCAAACTGAAGAAAAGGAAACACTGAACAGCACAAGTTCCGCTCTGATCTTCTGACCAAACATCCTGACGTCCTACTTTCGCACTAATCGTATTCATATACTGACGATGCTCATTAAAATGTAGGATGAACACTTCAACAAGGAGGATAACCAAATAAAGCAATAAAGTGCTTTGCCTGATTCTTGCTTTCACCAAAATCGATCCTCTCCTTGCTCTTCCCTTTTGCAAAATAAAACACTAAACGAATCCGAGTTGCAATAATTATTTCCAGTGCCGACTGCCTGATCTCCTCAAATCCGATGTTTAGAAAGCTTGGTAGATATGTTCTTACCGCCGTTTGTTTGTTTGACTAAGCACTAAATGCAAAACTAGAACTTTGCATTATCTACCGATCCCCGCACATTGTTCGGGTAACACCACGAAATTATACACTCACGAGAGCCACGGAAAAGTAATAAAAAAAAACGAAATTAGTTGAGCATAAAAATAATTTATTACATTCAAAGCTTGTTCGACAAATATTTGTAACTCCTTACTCAGTAACCTACTTTTGCTGCTCACTGACACCACTTGACATGGAGCACTCTATCAGTTCTTGTATCTGCAATAAAACTTAAGCAGCATATGAAAAGAAGTTCTCATTTGTGACCTTAATTACAGCTTCCAATTCTAATCAAGTTCTGTGCGGGTTTGTGAAAACCGTCGGATTTATTTATGTTGGCTGTAAAGGCGGAACATCAGGTGAACGTGTCGTGTTGTATGGGTGCACCACGTGCTTTGGGATCGACTAAATAAAACATTTCAACGCACATTAAACAAACAAGAAAACAATAAACAGTGTTATGTATGTATGTGCTGCCGGTGTTATCAGTTCATGCAAATGCGTTCAGCTGTGTAGTGACGTAAGGCGTTGAATGGTATTTCTGCTGGAGCTCACAGTATTGTTCAGAGCAAACAAAGTGAGGGAAGAGTAATAATAGAAGTTACATAAATGTACGTATGTTAGACTTTGGGTTTAATTAGCGGTCTGACCTATCTTTTACGATAGCTCCTGTTTTTTGTATTGTTCCCAAAGAATGAAGTATATTCCTAGTACATGCAGTTTTCTTCAAAATGGTTCTTCCATTTCAAGTAAATGAATGTGAATTGGGGAGATGGGAGATTCTAAGCTCAGCCGCATAGTCTCCTATTGAGCAGTGGGTCTACTGGTCTTGAGATTGCTTCTCGTGATATTTGTCGTAGACCAATGTCGCTTGTCGTGCCGCAGATTCTCCACCCTTGTTATCCGATATTGACATGTAGAAAATGCTTGGCTTTTGGATGATCCCCCAAAGGTTTTTAGGAGCCGATCTTTTGCCTCTCGCTCAGTCTCTGACCAGCCATGATGGAGTGAGGCCTCAGAAGTAAGTAAGAGCCTTCGCTAGATAGTTTATGTAGATGAGTGTAACGTTGCTTCTGACATTACTCAGCTTATTACAATTGTCATTACTTAACTTTGTGGATATAATTACCGTCTGATAGAGAACAACCATTCAGGTGAATAGAACCTGTCATTTGAAGCCTGTGTAGGCATTCATCCTCTAATCATCTATTGCATATGGACTATAGCATCCACGTCAAGAGGATGGTGAAATATGGAAACTGATAACCAAATGCCGACATATCTTAAAAAACTGTTCACAACTAATGGTCCTCCTTAGGGTCGAGTCCAGAATGGGGGATGAATAGTGCGGCTCTCGTCCTTGAAGTTCAACCATCCAGCTTCTCTCAGCTTGGGAGTATGTCATATATAGTAATGTAAAGAATGTCGAACAAATCATTAAAACTAATTTTGGGAACCCCTGGAAACTGAAGATTAACCTCAGGGAGCGTCAGCGCCCTTTTAAAACCCATGCACACAGAAATAAGCGGAAGGTCGGCCCAGTTGAGCAGCAGGGAGGACCATCTTATTTCTCCTCATCTTCAGTGGTCCGCAATCCCCTCAGGAGGTCGCGTGCGCAAAGCACACACGAGAGATATCCAGGTCACTCGATCCACTCTAGCCATCCACTCAAGCCATTCGAATTCACCAGGAATCATGTCCAACCGGAACCGTGCTAGTTTCTAAACTTGGTCAAACCAAAATCGTATTCAAAGCAAGCCTCGGAAGTCGTAATGATGGAGTCATTTGTGCCATGTGACCAAACATCGCAGCACAGCATGTGACCAACTTTCACAGAAGCAGGTGCTCAACATTGAGCTAATCACGTACTGCCGCGTTTCTCACTCTATCCTGGCGAGTAACTCCCACAACAGCACGGATAAATCTCATCTCGGCAGCTCCTATTCGTGATGTTATACTTTCCGGAAACCGCTTAATTGGCTTTGACACCAAACTCGGCCGTCCTGATTACGTCAAGACACTTGATAGTTTAGTTGGGTACATCATTACAGATTAGAATAGTTCTTGAATACGATTATATGTGTCTTTTCAGAGATTCAGTTTCAAATGATTGATCTAAGTGTCAATTATTGCACCGACAAGCTCCCGCAACTAGTGGAACGTTTTGTTGCGAGTACCTGAGTACCTGCTTGTAGAGTTGCGTCGAACGCTGGTTCAGATAACTTTCAATAAACCATCCCTCGGTACACGCAGCGGCTAGTTCCATTGCGAAACGCTCAGAGTCCTTTAACAGGGCATGATCAGACTGCTTAGAGTTAACATGAAGACCTAATCCCTACTCCTAACAAAATGCCGAGATATATTTAAGAAATAATTTTAATTTGAAACTCATTAATAGCCAGCTCTCTCGTTCCCTAATCGTGTGACAATAATTTTTCATTTTGCTAATGCTAATAATTTTTTGCTTGTTGCCGGTCATTTGCTGTTTTCAAAACACTACACACATGAACTGATCATCTGAAGCTGTGATTGGCAGCCGAGATAAATAAAGTAATTTTGTGGCGTTATAAAGCGATATTAAATCACATTAATTTTAAAAGTTTTCTTGGTGTTACGTAAAACACAAAGTATTTAATATAAAATGTTTCGCATGTACACGTGAGGCTTACTTGATATAAAAGCACGCTCGGACAAGGCTTCAAAATTTATCAATAGTGCTTGCTATCGGGTACGTGAGACTTACAAGTTGACGAAATTTCAAAGGATTTAAACATCCGTTTATTCCCGTAGTGAGTGGATGGGATATCTACAGTTCAAAGTAACAAGTGGTGTATTGCGTGTTGATTAAAATGAAAGTAAAACAGAGTGAAATAAATATGATCGTGCTTCTGGCCTTTCTGCAAGTGACCTTTTCGATAGTTTGCCGTTGTGAAGGCGATTTCAGACGATGCAACCATCATACCGTCCTCCAGCCATATGAAGTCAAATTCGCATATTCACCAAGATACCCCAATTACTCGCCCTCAGGAGTATCGTGTATGTACACAGCTACAGCACCGGCCGACTACGAAATAGTTGTTGAGTGTGACCTCAATATACCAAAGGTGAGAGAAATACTTGTGCACAAGTCATTTTTTAGGTTGCCTCTCTCATTTCTCTTATTATGATTACGATCGCTTTAAAACATTGATACTGAAGAAATAATGGGACAGCTTGAATATGTTAATGTAAAGCTTGGTAAATGTTTGGTATCAAAAACGAGACTATTTGAGGCAGGAAGATATCAGAGGAGAGGCGTTATAAAATTCCGCGGACTGGGAAAGCATCGGTATTGAGGTGCTTTTCAAATTTAAACCCCAAACATCGTGATTCATTGGCCAAAGCATGCCTTTAATAATGGCGATGTCGATAATTTATTATTTATAGAATTAATTCACTTATAGGCTTGATCGATTTAATGGAAAGGATCGCAATTCAATTTAAAGCTCATTAATTGGCGAAATTTCCTAGTAACTTCATTCTCTGATTTCTGTAAAGGGAGTAAAATTGTATTATAAATAAGATGTGTTCATGTCGTCATACAGTGCGTTCTCAATTAACGCGACTCTCGATTTTGTTGCAAATAATCGAGAATGCACTGTATATGTATGGAATAGAACATTATTCAATGACGGCCTCAGATGGCCTGGCAGTGATTCATGACGTGGCTCACATTTGATCACTAGCTCACATGTTGCCGGTTTGCAGCTTGGTACAGGCAACAGGGGTCGACATTTGGCCGCGAGCTCGTCCAATGTGGTTTGCTTTTTAAACTAAGAGCGTAGGGAAAAGACGTAGCCCTAGAGACAATAATTAGATAGACTCGGCTTTTCCTGTATAACTTCGCGTTGTCTCGCTTGTACTAGTAAGACATAAAGTGCCGTATAACTGAATTGATTCTGTTGTCCACCGAAACTCAGTTGTTGACAAAGCTGCTGAGCCGAAAATGGGCCATATCCGAGAAGAAAAAGATATTTTGGCCAAAATTCTCAACTCCAGCCAACACATCCAGCGCTCAATGAGCCAACTCACGACGTTGCCTATGGTCATCCAGTTTCAATTCCGCGGTCCGAAATAAGACCAATCAAACCTCAAAATAAGCTCGATTGTACTTCTGGCGATGCCCAATTCAGCGAATAGGCACCTTGGACGTTTGTGTCTGTGGCTCTGTTTCCTTCATTTATGTGCGGTCAGTTATTCCAGAACGAAATTGATGATGCGTAATTTTAACCGGAATTTCGAAGTCAATTCGAAGAATTAACCAATCAGAGAACGGCATTCTCAGTCAAAAATTTATAAATAACTGTCAAGAAGTCCCTCATATCGTCTACGGGCTAGGGGGCAATCAGCTATGAAGTTGGCGTACATTCTTCATATCTGGTCTTGATATATTTGTTTTTAACATTTTATTTAGCTTTAATTGAAGAGAAGAGGCAATTTTCAAAATAAATTTCGACACAAAATTCACTTATATGACCGTAAAGTACATTTATTAGAGAACTGAATTATTAATAATTTCCGCGTGTTTAAGCCTTACTGAATATTCTGACAGCTGGATGTCATTTGGTTACTTTGACAGCTGTTGAAACATAACAAATGTAAATCAAATCATTGTCATTTGGTCACCGTTTATCAGTCAGAGTACGTAACCAAAGTCGTGGGAGTACTTAAAATTGGTCATAACTGGCACATATGCCTATAAACACAAAATGTTCAATGTGCTTAAGTTGTTAGTTATTCGCGTCTCGAGCTCAAGTGTCCCCAATAGAATGAATTAAAAAAAACGATATCCTCACGATATCACATAACAATGTGGGTGGCTCTGAAGTTGCAGTTGGAATTGGGCCTTACTTTTGCAGAAACAACCATTGTTATCCGCGTTATTTTTATCAAACGAGTGGATAACGGCACGGCGCTTTTATGCCGACAATGATTTCTGCTACGATTTCTAGGAATTTACCAAATTGTGGAATCTATTTACAGAGAATGGACGATGTACATTCACATGATATACTCGCTCTAGGGTGGCGTTGCTTGATCCATTTTTAGCTATGCCAATCTTTACTCGCAAGTTGCTAAGACTTCGGCACCCACGATCAGTGAACATGTTGATACAGCTCTCTACATTGTACGAGCTCATGACAAGTACTCAATTAACTCACCAGCCTTAAGCTCAGAGTCCCCGAGAGTCCATACATCGGTATGGCGGCTTCTTCATGTGAGATTTTGTTTCTACTCTAGTCGAAGAACCAGATCACCCAGGTTCCCAAATTATGGATGAGTTTGTCTATTCCTTAACCCCTTCAACACACGCGTCATCCCTATGCTTCCAATTTCCAACACTGCGAACACAATAATTAACTACACGAAAAACGAAGAGGATACGCAAAATCAGAAACAAAAACCTCCTGCATACACTCGGTGTACCCCTGAAACATTTCAACACCTTGCCTTCCCATGAAAAAATCTTGCGACCAATCTAACGAGTGTAGAAGTCGCCTTATGGCTTTCTCCTCACCTAACATACTACACCTACTCATACTAAGTGAACATGTCTATTTCATAGAACCATACTCTTCACTTCCGACAAGCGCTGACAGTTCGGATATACCCAATATATTTCTCCAACCTCACGACGCACGATGCGAGTGGCTTCAAAAGATCACACTGAAACACTTGTGTAAACCACTTCACAAACATTGTTGACATGTTGAATGATTGCGACATTCATTAAGCGAAATATAATTAAAGCCCTAAGTACATATCCAAAATAATCCACATCAACCTGTTACCGGTACATTTGTTCTTTGAATTTGAGCTTTACGTGCTCATCGGGTATAATCTCCATAAAATCTCATTGAAACTCAGCTACCTTACAAGGCTTAGTGTCGAAATGTAACTGAATTCTTCTTGGCTAAGCTGATAACTGCATCTTAAAGATAAATTTCCTCTCATGTTTGTTAATGTGTTTTGATACAATTAGAAAAAAAAAACAACGCCTTGAGAACATTTATTCAAATATAACTCAGTTTTAGTTGTGAAGCAGAGAGCATTTGCAAGTGTCTAGTGTGTCAGCAAAGATGTGGTATAGTACTGTAGGTTGGTAAAATTGAAATTCCCCCTGGTGATACGGTGCTTATCAATCAATTCCGCTACTTTAAGGTGTAGTTCTGCTGCTGCAGATTTTCGCAGTTTCGGCAGCACTTTATGAAGGATGTGACAATGCATATACTCTGCAGCCGGATAGTGTGGCATATCTGCAGTCACCGTACTATTCCAGTAAATACCCATCAGGGACATCGTGTCGCTACACTTTCACCGCGCCACTGGATTATGAGATTGTTGCTGATTGTACGCTGAATATCGACAAAGTAAGTAGGATTTTAGTCCGGTCTAGAATTGAAGATTATTTCTTCGGAATAGGGAAACAAGTTTAGTGCCCGTATGCGTGTGTTTGAGATAAAGGATTGACTTTATTTTGTTCTACTTGAAAAAAATGTGTCTCTTGACACATCATGTGTATTTAACTGCAGAAACATTTACATTCACACTGTATCGAAAAACTCCTCAGCATTCCACTTTCTAACTCTCCTTATATGTTGTATCTTAAGCAGTGATACATTCTTCGGGTCCTAATTATTTCGTTGTTTAAATCGAAAACACATATCTTCGAGTCAATTAATCACTGCTCCAGAGATTTTATTTTGTATGAAGCGGGTGAGAATTTCCGTACTATGGTCACTATGATTTTATAGTAGTGTGAGCATTTTAGTCAATAAATAATCTTCCTGTGTAGACAGATCATCTGCGGATCAGATAACACATCTGGCTGTTTTATAATAATAATATGTGAGGCGCTACAGTGCTAGGTGGGCCTGGGCTAGATTCAACAACAAGCAATTGTTGTGCGCGCTTTCTTTTAAAAATAGAGTCCTAGCTGTATTCACAAGCAATTGTTGTGCGCGCTTTCTTCTAAAAATAGAGCCTCAGCTGTATTCTATTCAACGATTATTAACCAAGAATTTATAACTTTTGTATTATAACTAAAGTCAAAGCTATGTTTTTAAAAACCAATTAAGAGCAACAAATTTTTACCTTAGCGGATCAGGGATATGTTTAGAATAATTAACTGAATACTGTATATTTCTAAAACTGTTAACGACTTGTTGGAGTTAAAACTGTATCTGAAGGAAAATATAACAAAATATTATTTCCATCGCACTCGGTCTAACCCAGCTAAAATACGAAAATTTGAATTTTTCTTATATTTTTTTCACTCTCGAAGCTAAATATCATAGTATTTATTAAAAAAATTGGGTTTGAACAATCAGTTATAAAAATATCACTTTTCATACTAACGAGTTACTGCGAGAAAATACATGAATTTCAGAACGAAGAGAAAGGGTAAGGAGGTATGTATATTGGGTGCCCTGACGGCCTAATGGCCGCGGCTAACTTGGACCAACGTGTTGGGTCCATTGTGCCCATATTTAGAAGTAATAAACTATCGTGAGACCAACTGCAATTCTAAAACCAGTCAGACCCGTTTACGAATGCTAGAAGGTTTTTCGAACCAACACCGCACCGCTTTCTCTGGGATGAAGTATTTGCCTAGAAAATGCCTTCTTTTCACTGCCAGGGCTGGGCATTCGCAGATAGCTTCTATATCCCCCTCGTGCCTTCGTCAAAAGTCGTTATGCGGTATCGGTCGCATTGCATGTTTACCTATGGCACAGTGTCCGGTGATGACTCCTATTAGAGTGCGTACATCCCTGCGACTAAAACTTATGATGTTGATCTGTTCTTGTTCATCTTCGGCCTTAGGTCCCTTACAGTAAAGAGAGGGTAGTTTTAGAGCTCTGTATCTCGTATATCCCTTCACATAATTTGCTATCATTTTGGGAAAGCGTACGCTAGGTATGCAAAAATGCAACAACTCCGTATTCTAAATTTAATTTTTGTTGGAGGACGTCACACGAAGGTTGTGTTCGTAAGTCGATTTCCATTCAACGGGTATGAAGGTTGCAACATGTCTCTTTCGCCAGGAGTTCAAAGGTCTTATGTTTAAATTTGCAGGCATGAAGCGCTACGATTTTTCTGTATTTTTGTTGAACTCAAAAAAAATGGGAGCTGTATGAAAAATTCACTATTGAAATTCCCATTAAGTGTGTGGCTCATATACTCGTATGTGAAAACGTCAAACGCAACTGATTGAGAATGTAAATCAAACAACATTTATATTGTATACATTTATATTTATATGTATACAGACAGTGTAAGATCGTTTGCTTTTTTTTTGCCAAGATGAATCTAAAATATGGAAAGAAGGTGTGTCAAACGATTTTTAAGGGAAATCTTTCGACCAGAAATTATAATTTAATCATTTTTTTGCATAACAAGATGATCTGGTTTAAATTTTCAACGTTTTTTTTTAATTCATTTTACTTAACAATTCATTTTATACTTACATACTAGACAAAAATGATTAAAACTAATTGGACGAACAATGATTCTACTTTAACTTACTGGCCCTAGGCGGGCAATTATTTCCAACTTATGTTTATTGGTTATTGACAGTCTCAAAACGTTTTTGCCTTATTGAGTAATTTCCCATTCTGCAACTTAAGGTGTCTTCCAATTCGAGCCTCCGAGGAGGAGGAGAAGATCAATTAAAATTCCAAGTAGTAGCTCATGCCGAAGGCAATCATTTGTTGATCTTCCCTTCTCGAAATTGGGGGCCGAAATTCAGCTGGTGGATTGGTGATAATGCGATGTGTCGATGTCGATGTGTTATTGTCGACGGATCTTTAATTTGCTTTTGTCGCAAACAAGACCAAAGATCTGAACTAGAGTTTACGGCTTTCCTGGGACATACCCCCTTTTTGTCGAAATGTTGCATGACCATTCTGCATAAATGTGGTTGAATTTCGTTGACGCAGCAGCTGGTGTTCAGCAAACTTTTGATTGGTACCTGAGAAACTTTCAACACTTTGCAACATGTATTTAATTCAGTCCGGCTTAATTTATGTTTGTATATATATAACGTTTGATTTTCAGGGCACGTCTGGATGTACAACTGAGTATTTCTACATATCCAGAGAAGGTGACTCGAGCCTTCATGGCGCTGATCAATTCTGTGGATCTGGTTCTGTAACACGTACGTCACTTTTCCGCAAGATTGTCCTGGCATACGTCTCGTCGGGATCGAACGGAGTAGGAGGACGTTTCCTTTGTAAGCTGACAGCACGTCCACAAACCTGCGACTGCGGATGGTCACAAAGTGCACGAATAGTGGGTGGACAAGAGACTGCCATAGGAGAATTCCCTAGCATGGTTGGCCTGTTTCATATGCCGACGAATACCGTATTCTGTGGAGGAGCTATTAGTATGAACTGACGTCACAGAAAAAGGTTGGAATTAATTGGTTACTTAACATTTTTAGTCAATCATCGAACCATTGTAACTGCTGCTCACTGCACCAGGCTTTTCCCGAATCCAAATGAAATATTAATTATAGCTGGAGATCATGATTTGTCCTCGGGTATGTTGACATCGTATTTAAGGTGTATTTTGATTTTTTCTTACAGTCCGAGTCTTTTTAAGGCACCGAATCGGAATATGCCACTACATATAGGGTATATAAATACATTGAGAACGCAGGCTACAATTCAACCAACGAATACAACGATATATCGTTATTAATAACAACCACTAACATCGAATGGAACAGGGGAGTTGGACCTATTTGCCTGCCTATAGACGTAACGTAAGTCATGGAATGAGGGTAGTATGAGGGTAGACATAAGAAAGTCGGCCACCTGTGTGTCATGCATTTTGGGTTCCTTATGTTTTTTCCGAAGGCTACACGACTTGAAGGCAAATACCACCTTATTCATTTACAAAATGGGTAAATATTGTTTGTTTACTTGCCGGTCTTACTTGCTGGTAAGAAGTCGGATAGTTATAGCACCCTACGATCTTCTGCGATTACAGAAAGTATCGTGACTGAACCCGTTAACACGTTGTGAACTGCCACATTCACCGTTGCACAGTTCATGATGCTGTGTTTAATGAATATTATTCTTCTTTGTAGTGGAGCCCAATCTTCTTTGCAAATCTCGTACGGTTATCATTGCATGAGATAGAACGTTCATGGTAAAGTAAAAGTCAATTAACTCGGAAAACTCGTTTCTATCGAATAATAGAGATTTTTCCGATTTTCTGTAAAAATTAAACTAATTTAGCAAAAATTAAGTAACGCTGTGATCTCTAGGAATATGTTTTAATGCAAAAAAAACTCATTAATTCGGAAAATACTTTTATTCGTCCGCCTTACCAAAGGCTTCGAATTAACGAACTTTTTCTGCAATAACGTTTACTCGTCCTCCTTCACTTTCTATGACAAATGCCTATTTACGCATTTAATCGTTTGGTTCTCAGTGGTTTCGGGACCGTTTACAGGAAATAATTGAGTAGATAAGGCCTGCTCTGTTTAAACACAGAATATGTATAACATTCTCTCCCATTTTCCACACGGAAGCAACTAGAAATATTTAAAATCGTTAATAAGAAGAAACTACGACTTTCCGATTTTGAATATCCCATAATGCAGACTTACGAAAAAATTATATACATTAATTAGTATATATATGAAATATATATAATATAAATAATTAGTTCAACAGATTGAGGTTAGTATCAGTGCATGGTGTAAGAAAAAAAGGGGAGAGTATTATAACTAACGGCGCCAATAAATGTTAACGGTATTTTGTAGAGGGGTTAAAAACTAGCATTTAGGCAGTAGGGGCAATTTTAGAAAAAAAAAGACTTAAAATGAAAATGAAGTACTAAACCGAATTTGACAAAACTAAACAAATGTATTCTTTAATATAAAATTTACAATAGATTATTTATGCAGATAGTTTTTGAATTATTCGCATTCAGATTGGAAAAACAAATTTTCAATATTTTTCAAACTTTGAAGGGGCGCTCTAAATTGGCTTTTTGTAGTCAATTCTTATATTAAGAAACAAATTTCTAGCTTTTAAATTCGGTATAGTCCGTTATTGTTTACGATATTTTTCTTTCACTTAATTTTTTTTTTTTTGTAATTTGTTTCTAACAAGTTGTGCTCGACAACCTAATTTTTTATAAACCCATTAATGGTAATTTTTTGACATCGGACAGACCTGACCTGACATAATGATATGTAAATCGACAGTTTCGAAATATATTGTTTAATTAGCTCAATCGTCTCAGAAATGTATTACCCTGAAGGGAAAAGATAGACATTGGGAATAATTTGTTACTAACGTCATTGAAAACAATTGTAATAAAGTGAAATGAAATATCGATCACGGTCAATTATCACTCAGCGACCGACTCAATGATAAAATGGCAATAACAATTTATGTGTGATATATCAATCACTCCTTCACAAAATTCCAAACCAGGGTTTTATTCTATTTCAAGTTAATCCCCCACGACGCTCACGTTTCATGCATTTTAGTTCATATTTTACATAATTGTTGGGGTTACTTGTATCAAAAGTTGTATGAATGCCACTTGGTGCCACTTTGCAAACAAATCGTTCGTGAGAGACGATTTCGAAAGTCAACAAAAAAAAGTAAAAAGTAGGTAAGCTGCATGGCATAGTGCTAAAATAAGCAAAATAACAGCCTCAAAGTTGTTCGTATTTCATTGATACGGTGACTATGTTTTCAAGAGCCCATCCCAGCACAAAAAGCTGTACAATTTTTGAGTGACAACTGAAGTCGAATGAATGCATTAAGTGGATAGAGGATTGTTCTGTGTGACTTGTACAATAATTCTTTATTCATTATAAAACGTTTAATTTAAGAAAAAATCACCAGGAAACTTGCAGATACCGGCCTAATTACTGTATAAGGGACACTTGTGTGCCACATATTTCTTTTAAAAACCCCGGCAAATACTCAACCACAATGAGGCGATCTAACATATCATTGCCACACTCCCCCTTTCTAGTTTCCTAAAATGCAAAACTAAAATGTACATTTTTTCTAAAATCAATTGAAAAATCCACAATACAAAAACATACATTCTGTAGAGTTATAAAGGGATAAGGGCGAAAATTAGTAGGGAACAATCCTTATTTGTTAACATAAAACATTCCGCGTTGTTACGAATCGGCCCGACAAAGCTGTCCAGCACACCACGCCAGAGTGGTTCCTTTCAAATAAATTTTGCCCAACAACTTACTCATGGTTGACACGATTAACGAATGATTCCTCTGTCGCAAAGGGTGTTATGCAATTTGTCTTGTGTTGGATAAATTTGGATAGAGTTTAATTTGTGCCGCAACAGAGGCAGACATTTATTTTTGCTAGCTAGTTAAGTTACACAAGCTCTGTCTGTGGAAGTGGTACATATCTCAGCTGTTGTTGTAAGTGTGACTCTTATCATAATTCACATGGGTACTCTTAGAATTTAACCATATATTATTTTGTTATCTTTATCACATCATATGACGAAATGTTTAGATTTTTCATTATTAAATCTGCCACCTCTACGAACACTTCCAGTGATTCGATAAACAGCGAGTAAATGTTCATCTTATCTTCGCTCAGTGTAGGGCCAATGATTTCTTGTTATCTCATACTCATGTTGGAGCTCTTGAATCAAAGCTCTATTTAAGATGATTTATATTTCTTCGCCTAGCTTCTTCACCACCCACTTGCTTTTTCATTAATGATTGAACTGGAACTACAGTCTTGCCCTCTGACTGTAGTTAAATAGTGTCCTGATGTGTGTTGGTTGGTTGAGGAATGGACGCAGGCAATTACAAATCCACACTGGCAAGTGGCCAAATTAAACTAGTCGCAAAGCTTATATGTTCAATATTGTACCCATTTGAGGCTCCAATTAGAAATAGAGAAATATTGTTCTTCTCTGGTTGGCGCAACAGACCGGAGTGCATCTGTGCCACAACCAACAACTAGTTCTAACTAGTTGGTTGAGATCCCTCACCACTTTGGTGCGCCACGCTAGATGCGGACGTTGAAGACGGCAAATATTATAAAATTATAATATTGTGTGTGGCGCTACAGGCTAGCCCTCTATGGGTCTAGCCTCTCAGCAACCACTCATGTTGTGAGTGCTAGGGTTCTTTCAAGAGTGGAAGGGACGTTCATTTTAGTCCGAACGGCGTAATTTCTACACAATTACACTCTTTGAGCATTGTTAGTGACTCGAAAAAAGTGGGGTAATGAAGAATGATTTTGGCCGTATCGGGAGGAGTCGATGCACTAGCCCACTACGACACGGCCGACATTAAAACTAATATTTAAAATTAAATATAAACACGTGTAGTATTTTTCAAGCCTGAGAAAAAAGTATTGAAGTCGTAGAAAGTGAAGTAAAAAAAAAGACAAAAACATATGTATGTGCACTTATTTCGTTCCAACTCGACAATTTTTCGCGTTACTTCCTTAAATTATGTTATGTAAATAGCTGACCGCTTTCCCAAAGCTCTTCCAAAATCATACAAAAAGCCGCAACGAGCACAGAACATTTGCCTTTCATTTGCCACAATCAGAGGATTGACAAGTTCACTGCACGGAGGTACACTACCCCCCACAAAAGCAAATTGTCACACCATCTGCGAGCTTCTTTTTTTGTACTACATAAACGTGGGAAGGAAAAATTGGCGTATATATTTTTTTTTAACATTTGTAGAACATTTGTATAGCCTTAATATGTCAATTAACAAATTCAATTTACTTAATTTTGACTTGAACAGCCTATAGTCTGCTGTGGACCTGGCCTCAGCCGCCAGACCAACTGGCACGTCAGCTGCCTCAAAATACTCACACCAAGTTGGATGAGGTCTTTCTTAACTTATGGGAGACATCGGCTTCGTGACCGTAATCTAGTGCTTCGTCCCTCTAGTACGATCTAGCTCTACATGCCATAGCCACCTTAGCCATTCGACCCCTAAGCCAAGTCGGTGTTGAAGACAGCATAGCTCGGGCCCGGTTAGCAGCCAATCTGTGCACCTCAACCAGCAAGCCTCTCCAACTCTCACAATCGCTGTCTAGGTGCCTCCAGTTTCACACTCCAATTTGGTTAAGTTTCTTCTCCACTTCTTCCTAGACGCGGGCGTCCCCTATTGCGTTGTGCCACAGAATCAGAGTCGAAGACTCTTGTGGAAGGAAATAAGTTGTCCATACAATTCACAGGGCCTAGCCATGTTAGGTGTTGGATCCGTATTCGCCAGACTAAGTTCGTACTAAGTCGCTGTACCGTTGTATGTAGAGGTACACATCTCATTTTTAAAAGTTTGAAAGGATTTGTATCTTCAAATGGATGTGATTACAGAGAATCTTTTTAAAAATATTTTACGAAAGTTTTTTAAGGTTTGTGGCGAGTGAATGTTTCTCGCAATTTCAATTCCGAATTTTTATTTAATAAAGGGGACAATGATTTGCATAAGGTGGGACAAACAGCATTTTGATATAAAAACATGGGGCGTTTGGTAACCCTAGTAGATTCGTAGATCTAAAACACAAACAAATAAGTATTAACGAATATCAAGTTCGTATCCGTTTCCGAGATATTTGATCCATCAGAACCAGTGGCTCCTCCTAACTTTGTTGTAGTTGTTTTAAGTTGTTTGATTTATTCAACCTGACCCATGAATGATCGTAGTAAATCGGCTTGCTATCTTGAAAACAAAACGCTTTTCTCTGCTAAATGTGATTGGCTCTGTTCTCCATAGGCGTTCAATTCAAGCTGGAGTCTTTCCGGGGAATAGATTCCAGCTCGATTCGATTCAAATTTGTTGCACTACTATAGACTCTGTACACATTGTCACCTGAAACATATGATTTTTTTTTAAATAAACAAGTGTTTGTTTTATCTCTTCACAGACAATATGACTTTACTAACACCAATGTAAATGTCATTGGCTGGGGTACAACATCATTTGGTGGAAGCAGATCGAGCACACTCCAGAAGGCTTCGGTTAACATTGTAGCAAACAGTGCTTGCCGGCAGATCTATCCTAATCTCGCCGCTACACAAGTGTGCACCTATTTCCCCAACAGGGATGCTTGTCAATTTGATTCCGGTGGTCCAGTAATCTACAAGGCTGCCATTCGAGAATTCCTACTAGGAGTCATTAGCTACGGCAATGGATGCGGATTCGATCCAGGAGTGAACACAAGAGTAACATCGTACATTAATTGGATCCTAAGCAACGCTGTTGGTAGTGTTTGCCCAAAAGCCTTTGTTTGAATAAAATTGTACTAAAATTTGATCGGTTTTTGGATTGTCCCTTTGTCTATTTGTTTTTATAATTTGTGCCTGCACAGGGGGTTATTAATACCCCAAGGGTCCGTGGTCAAGACACAACACGTGCTGAAGGTATAGAGGGAGAAAGAGAGAAGAGGTACCTGTTCACATTGGTCTTAAATATCAAGTGCGTGATTGCATTAAACTTGTTAAGCGCAGCTACACCAGAGAGAGTGAGAAATTGTGTTATGTTTAATTAAGAGGGAAATGGAGATTGTGCGACTATGTAAATCGACAATCGTTGATCAGAACTTACACCCTCCTTCTTCGTGTGGCGCTACGGTGTGTCTGACCCTTAACCAACATGCCCCTAAACGCGATCTTGGGTAAGCTGCCTACAGTTTTGCACCCCAAGTTGGTTGATAACTTAAACGCAGGCGAAGACTTTCCGGGGAGTAGGTAAGTTGTCCATGAATTCTATCTGACCAGAACCGCCTGTTATCTTTTATAAAGTCCGCTTGGTCCTTTGAGAGACGGCTTTGTTACCCAATTGCATTCGGCAAGAATTATTTTGATTTGATCTCGGTACTGATGTTGTTCGTACTGTTTTCTGAGCCGAGCTAGTTAAGCCTCGAACTCATAGTTGGCCATTGTGATATTTACTTCGTTTTGCCCTCATTCAAGTTGCGTGCTCTATAATAGCACACAGATGAGCATTTCATCATAGTGAAATAGTCATGATTTCGAGTCACTGTCAAAGAGTATAACCGTCTAGAAAAGGCTTCTCAAATTGGGCGTTCGGAGTCGGCATAAATGTGTAGGTAACTTCCACTCAAGAAAGTACAATAGCACGAACAATACGAATGGTTCCTGAGAAGCTGAGCCCTGGTCCTCTACGGACTATAGCGCAGCTCATATTATACCATCATGACTGCCCGCTGTGTAAAAGGTGTCCATTTTAGAGGGGTAATAGAATTTATTTATGGACATTGTGTACGATATACCCGTTTTTTTCTAGGGGGACATACATAATGCAAGTGTATTCACTGATCGGTGTGCTTTCCCTTGCACATATACCACACTATGTTAAATTTTGCCTTTATTAAGGGTACGACTCCTAGTTGCTAGTGTGATCTTTCGGTTGATTCCAGTGAAGCTGGTGCTCTGGTTCTGGCGGATATGCTACGGTGATATGTTTGATACGCACAACAACCATTTGCCGTTGGGATAAAACTGGTCAATCAGTGGTAGTAATCTGACCAACATGTTCATAGTGAACTGGTTAATCCACTAGCAGCCCCTTCTACCTACCTACCTTGTACGGAGAATATTCCCTGGAACTGACCACCCGACGTATGTGTCGCTGATAATCACTATCAGCGTATTCGTCGTTAACTTGTATCAGCAGCTGGCCCGGATGGTTCTGCGCTGGCAAAACCAGTTTTTAGGTCTCTTTCCGAGCTGATGGAAAACAGCATTTGTCCAGCCCGTTCCTCTCCATCACCCACCTCGTACCGACCCATAGCACTTACGTCCCTTCTTTCTGAGGTCATGGAAACGCTGATAAATTGTCAGCTTATGAAATATCTTGAATCGGAGAAGCTTTTTAATGACCGGCAGTATGGACCGGCTTGATATTTCTAAGGCATTCGACAGAGTTTGGCATCAAGCTCTCTTGTCGAAAATGCGTGCCTATGGTGTCGATAAATCTCTTCTTCAATTCGTCCATCCTTTGTATGTGTATCAACCCAACACGTAGTTGGAACGATAACATATTTGAGGTGGCCAAAAATGTTGCGAAATGTTTAGGTTTCCTCAATCGATGCAACAAATACTTCACCCCTTCTGATTTGGCTTTAACTTATAAGGCGTATATACGCCCCAAACTTGAGTACAACGCTCATATCTGGTCTGGTGACCAACAAAACCACCCTGCCCCTACTAGATAGAAAATATCCAAAAGCGAGCGATAAAACTTATGGGAGACAGCAATAGTCATTAGACTCGCTTGAACATCGACGTACCGTCTCGTCAATATCCGTATTTTATCGCTATTTTAACAAACGATGCTCAAGTGAGCTGGCCAACTGCATTCCTCCTGTTCATGAATTCACCCGCAATACCCATCTCGCCAGAAATGCTCATCAGTTCAACCTTAAGCCTACTTTTGGACGCACAGTTAAATTTAGAGACTCTTTGGGACTGTATGGAATGCTCTTCCCAGCCTCTACCCTTCCCTCAGAATACAATACGCAGATATTTAAACTCAATGTGCACAGGTACGTCCTCTCTCTTTCTACCTCTACACCTTCGGCCCGTGCTGTGTATTGAACCCTTAATTTGACACTTAATTTGACACTTAATTTATTAAAAATTCCCTGTGCGCGCGCAGATTATAAAAAAAAGAAATCAGCAATCCACAATCGAAATTGAGTCTTCGACTGACATCATAAAGCGAATAGTG
This sequence comes from Eristalis tenax, assembly GCA_905231855.2. Taxonomy (NCBI): domain Eukaryota; kingdom Metazoa; phylum Arthropoda; class Insecta; order Diptera; family Syrphidae; genus Eristalis; species Eristalis tenax. The sequence continues at coordinate 48,098,706 of HG993125.1, forward strand.
AATTAGAGTGGTCTTTGAGTAGTTCCTCTCATAGTTTATTTGGCGCCCTATGTCAAGAAGATCCACTTGGAAAAATTTGAGGAAGTACCGACGTCTGCAGGCTGGACTTTTCTCAGTAACAACGCCCATCTATGTCATCAGTCTAGTGCTTAGTTTTAGTTCTCGAAAACAATTCAGCATCCAAAGCATTTTTATGCATAAGAGTAGAGCCAATCATTGACCTAATTTATTAAATATTCATCAAATGCAGACTCGTTGTTAAAAATAAACTGCTCTGTTAAAAACTGTTCGTAAATTGAAAACAAAAAAAAAATAATAATATTCATCTTCAGCATTTAGGGACAAACGAATTTGCTAATATAAAACTTCACCGCATATGACACGTGCCAAAAAAGCGAAATCCTCCAAGGACGAACCCATTCGATGTTTCACTGCAGCATATTCCAGAGGCTAGGCACACAATTTTTTTTCACTTTCACAAGATACGAAACTCAAGTGGAGCTGAATGAATTCTCATTTTTTTCACTTTTCAGTTAAAAAAAATTGTCTCGTAATGAAAGGGTTTCATTATTGTTATGCTTCTCGTCCTTCCGTTCATCCTCGCCCCAGTGTTTTAGTCCTTTAATAAGGTTTGTTCTGTGCTCTTGTCGTTGGGTTTTTGTTGCTACATTTGTCCCAAGTGCACTTATGGATGGCTTTCGAAAAAAAGAAGAATACTCTTTTACTTTGTAACTTTTCAATTAAATTTAAAAAAAATATATTAATATGTACGTAGGCTTTGTGCTGGTTGCCAAGGTGGATGGCGCTGCCGTTGTTATATGAACGGTGTTATATATTAATTTTGTTTTTGTCTGTCATGGAGATGGAATGCAGGAAACGGCCTTAATTTGCCTAATTAGTGAGGCTCTTCTTATGCTGTCTTAAACCGTACCACTTGAGGAGACAACTGCAGCCACTCAGGACACTCAAGTTGGGGAATTATAATTTGAAATAGCTTAAGACGGTTTTGCTTCCGGTTTTTCATAGTTTACTTGACGGGACTGGACACGAGTGATGTCAGAGTTATTCAATTCAATTTGTTAAGTTTTCAAATAGACCACGAGCTGTTTGGGCACTCCTGTACCAAGAGTGGCATGGTCAAAGGACCAAAGTTTGAAAGATCGTAGGCCTTAGAAAACACGATTAGTTTTAACACCAGCTGATAACACAACAAACAAGCGTCTCCTACTTGCACGATTTCTGATTAACTGCATCCAGTGTCGCACGCCAAGTTGGTTAAGATCCTTCTTCACCTGTCTGCACCATCTTTTACGTTGGCGTCCCACAGGTTCGGAGTCGACTACTCTTCGGTCTGTACGCTCTACATGGCCCAGCCACCTTAGACGTTGAACTCGTAGACGCTTGACTAGGCTCATGTCGCTGTACAGTCCGTACTTTTCGTGGTTGAATCGTCAGCTCCAAAAGCCGTGAACGCACACAGGACAAAATATCGCTCTATGGTCTTCGCGCAATAGAGCAGTCTGCTTGGGCTTGAAATCGACGAATAGGTGGCGGGTGTCGATCTACATTTCTTGCGCTTTTTTCAGGATCTGCCGCAGTGTCATTCGATGGTGGACTTCCTCGGCCTGAAACCGGCCATTTTAATCTTTACTTAAGGCTTTGCAAACGTCCATACATTGGGTGGTGATTCATTACTCCGATTTTACCATTTCACTCAACTTATCCCAACAACATTAAGTATTCACTTTTTCATACATAAAACAGCGAAGGAATCATTCAGGCAAATAAAACACATCTTATTAGCACATTATAATTTATTGTTCTTCTCAGTTAAATGGCTTTGAGCACAAAGTTCCCAAAGAATATTGTGTAATCCAGCTAATAAAAGACGTCACTCTTGTGTTCACACCTGGATTCGAACCGCACGCATTGCCGAAGCTAATCACTCCTAACAGGAACTCCCGCACACTGCCCCTGTACACAACAGGGCCACCCGAATCGAACTGGCATGCATCGCGTCCATCATAGTACGTGCAAATATGAGATGACAACAGATAAGGGTACACTGTCTCACATACACTGTTTGGAATGACATTGACATACGCCTTCTGTAATGTATCCGATCTTGGTCCAGCAAAAGAAGTGGTTCCCCATCCCACCAAATTGACAGGAGTGTAGTCAAATGAATTTCCTCTGAAACGACCAATGTTCAATCACTACATATGTATGTAAGGTACAACAGTTTGAAACCTACACCTGATCGAACGGAAGACAAATAGGTCCCACCCCACGAGACCATTCGATGTTGGTGGAAGGTATGAGTATAGCAAGGTCATTCGCATTGTTGGTTGCATTGTAGCCCGGGTGTATGTAGTAATTGCTTATGTTGTAGGTTGATGCATATGGAGATTCCGTACCTTAATCGAGACTTTCTTGAATTCAGGGTTCTCAGTTTAGTCATGTTCACTTACTAATAGATAAGTCGTAATCTCCCACCAGAAGCCTGAGGTTATTGATATTTGGATACAGTTGGATGCAATGGGCTGCGGTAAGCACAGCCCTGTGACTAACTGTAAATAACAAAAGTTGAAAAATGCTACAAGTGCATTTTAAAAGAGCACTTACGTATGGCGGCTCCACAAAAGGCCGATCCGGTTTGCACATTATAAAGCGCCACCATTCCAGGAAACTCCCCCAGGAATGCGTCTTCGCCGCCCACAATGCGTGTGTTTTGTGCCCATCCACAGTCACATGCCTGTGGTCGTGTTGTAAGCGAGCAGTTGAACTTTCCTCCAGTTGTCGAACCGACCTCTGCTCCGGATATGTAGGCGATGACTAGCGTGCGGAATTGAGTGGTTCGTGTTAGAGATCCCGAACCGCATAGCTGTTCAGCTCCATTCAATGTTGAATCACCATCTCGGGAAATGTAGAAATATTCAGTGGAACAGCTTGTGGGAGCCTACAGTTTATGGCATTAATTATAAACGTTTTTACTAAATACAAGCTAATTGAAGGACAGATTAACTGGCGAAAAACGTTTACTTATTCTTAGAGCAGATGAACATATGTTTAAATTATGTAAAAACTAGTATCTGCAAATTTTCGAAATTACCAAAGAAATGAAGAGTAGACAGAGAAATGATTGAAAGCTCGTTATTATGGTTGCAATGATGGAGCACATGATTTATTTAACTTTATAGTTAACTGAGAGAGATTCCACAGAAAACCGGAGTAAAGACCACGCAGTCTCAAAGAAAAGTCCAATGAACGTTTTCATATTACGAACTGAAGTGTCGATCCATGTCTATACTCAGAATCAATACAAATTTATTTTTCAAATTTCACCTAAGTAATGGTTTAACTTAAACCACAGATAGCCATGGCTTAAAAGTCAGTCCAGAGAGTACATCATTGCCATTCGTATATTCTAAAATACATTAGAAAAATATGCATAAGCAACGAAATATTTTATCTGGCAATGATGTTGAAGAGAACAGAACGCATTCAAATTTATAGATGCACACAACATAGCTGCAAGAACAATATCTTTACCTACAGAGTTGGTGCGTTCTCTTTTCCTCTCTTCAGTTGGGTGCTGCAGTCTAACACGTGTGTAATCAATCACGATCGCCATATTTTCTATAAATGGTTCACAATGACACTCAATCCATAGCTAACCTAAACCGTCCTTAAACATAGACTGCGAAAACGAAATCTTCTTGAGTAAAGTTTATGTTCAATCCTACACTTAGCTAACCAGCAGATAAGCTTGCACTGTCGGGCATAGCGAACACTAAAATCCTTAAAATCACTGTCAAACGTTGTATGAGGAGCGACCTAGACTCATAGTTCGTAGTTAAAAGATACACACTACCGATCACTGGACCATCGATACTGGATTTCTTTCTGGCTACCTCAAACCCGGTAAACATCCTACCAGAGATCCGGAACAATTCCTGCGAGACGCTAACGAGTGATTCCGATCACGAGGCAGTCAAACTGCTAATCAACTTGGAAAATCCGATTTTTTACTAACAGCCGACTAGAAGGGGACTTCGTCAACCTACATCAGCTGGATGTAGCTAAGCTACAAGAAGATATACTTAAGATACACAAGCTGAGCCAGATGGGATTCTCCTCCAACCTCATCAGAATAATTTATAGCTTTCTGCATTCCAGAAGATTATACATCTCAGTTGAAGGCAGCAAGTCAACAGAGCGGAGCACCAAGGCAGCAGTTGCACAAGGATCAAAGCTAGGATCGTGGCTTTTCAACATCTACACGGCAGATCAACGACATTCAAATGACACAGTGAAATGCTGTCTATTTGCAGATGACTCGCTGACTTATGCCAGCTCGACGTCACCACAGATAGCCGCGCAAATTGTAGAAATCCAAACAGCGAACAAATTTGACTACTATACCAAATGAGGTATTCGTATCAATGCTGGGAAATCGGTACTTATGTGCTTAAGATAAGACCATCCAGAGGTGGATGCAGATCAGCAGCCAAATGTCGAAGTATGAAGATAGTGCTAACTAACGGTACAGAAATATCAACACACGAAAAAGTCAAGTATGTTGGCGTTAACTTCACGGAAAGGTTGAAGTTCAACTGTCATGCGAAACTGACCCTTAAGATGTCCAACCTAGGCTTCCATCGTATCTATCCCTTGATGCGCAGGCAAAATGGAGCAGCTTATACGGCCGATCTTAACGTACGGCTTCCCTATATGGCCGGACGACAAAGGCACCACAGCAACAATAGGCTTTACGACCAAGCACGCATCATCTCCCTGCAACAGTACATGGTGACACTCTTCAGAAAGCAGCTACTAAGCATCAACAACCATCCTAACGAGGAAATCAGGAACTCGAGAAACACAATCCCCGGACAACGCTACTTCAACGCGTTAAATCCGCTAAACGAGCAGAACTTCCCAAAGACGTCGAACAACGATCTGCATGGATTCTACCAGAGCGGAGATAGCAATCACCATCGAGGCTAAGTCGGCTAACACATCACCACCCCATCCCAGAAGGACCACCATGGACACACGGACTTGAACAACCCGATGTAAACACCAGCCACTGTAGGACACAATATAAAAAAAAAAAAATAAACCGACAAAAATAATAAATATTAAATTAAACAAAGTACATCAGTTGGGCCCCTATTGTTGAGCCAACACCCTAACCCTTAGTTTGTAAGTCTAGAAATAAATTAGTTTGTAAGTCTTGAAAATTTAGAAATAAATTTTTAAATCGCTTTTTACAGATCACTGGGACAGAAGGTCCAAATAAAGAGCCATAATTCCAAGGCACACTGAATCTTTGCACTCAATTACACTACTTTGGCGCTAAACAAGGGTTCCTTACTAATTCCTTACGATTCACTTGCTTGAATCCCACTATCGACATTTACAAATTATAGTCAAAAAAACTTAACTTCGAAAGTGAATGTTTCGGCTAATTACACTCCCGCATGGGTATGGATAATCAAAAGATATTCATTACATACCTTATCAATGGCAATGTTACATACTGCCACAATTTCGTAGTCTAGTGGTGCAATGAATTTATAACGACATGACGATCCCGCCGGATACTTGTCATCATAGTACGGCGATTGCAACCAAGCTGTACTGTCCGCCCTAAGATTATATGTGTTATCACATCCCTCGAACAACGCCTCACAAAGTCCTATAAGCGGCAGTAAGACACCTAAAGAAATCGAAACAATTTTTAAAATAATTCCCTTCGACGAGGACTGTATTTACAAACCCAAAATTTTCAGCGACAACATCATTACTTGTACAACTGTACTTCGCGTGTGATAATTTTTGTTCTGTGCTCGTGGTATTTCTTATTTTTGTATTCGATTGTGTTAAGTAAAATTTTTTATTTTTTATTTGCACCTTGAAAATAAACGGGTATTCGCACAGCCTTGTCCGGGGGTAAAAATTCGGTTAATCTCACCGAATGCTCTTATCAGTCTTAACGCGTAATGCTTTTGACAGCAATTAGTTATTAAAATTTGCTGGTTTATCTTTAGTAGTGTATTTTTGCTTTAGTCGACAAATAAAAAGCTTGCAAATATTTCATCTCGGCTTTATGGTGTAAATGCGTTCTGATGTGGCTCCAAGAAGTGTTCTCAAACAATAAAATGGGTACTCTGGCAAGTGCTCTAATTTTCGCACACATAACCTTCTAATAGACGTGGCGACGCTGCGTTTCACTGCAATTCAATGACATAATCTGACTGCACCTGCTGATGAGGTAAAACCGAGGATTTATATTTACTTGTTTCTTTTTTTATTGATACCATTTAATTTGAACTTGAGGGTGTTATAAGAACCGACAAGCACTGAATGCCATCTGGGTTGATATTGTTTGTTTTTCATTCAGAAGTTCATGATGGTAGGGAACCTGACAGTGGTGTAGTTGAGGAGCACTTTTGTATAATTTTCGATTTGCGTGCCGGTTGGCGCAGAGATTTCAACCACACGTTAAAAAACTACACATTGAAAGCCATTCGAATGATGCTGCTCATAGAACTCAGGTTATACGTCTGGATTATTCTGGGAACTGGGCGAAGCCATATTACGTACTGTCCGTAAGCGTAGCTTAATCAGTTGAACTCGAACAACTAAGAAAGTCTATCAACCTCAAGAGCTTTGTACTGCTGAATAAATGCGCTACAGTGTGCATTCAGGCAGCGTAAGAACGAGTGAAGTAACGTTAATTATGTTTGAAATTTATTTGCAATGCTTAGGGGTCATACTAAGAAAACATCACAAAAGATGTGCAGAAGTCATAGGCAGGGCTACTGTGGCAGTCAAAACAACTGCAATGAGTCATGAAAAGCTATTCGATATTGCACTGGAATAGACTAATTGGTTTGTTTGCACTGTGGCCGTTCCTATTAACTAGAGAAGGATGTATATCTCGAAGACATAGCTTCATAGTGAATGTTTAAACTGAGTAAAAATATTTGTTTAAATTCGATTTGACAGTGAAGTCGCAACTTCGATTCAGTTTAACTAGGTTTTATGAAAAGAAGCTTTTAAGAACTATCTGTATTTTTTCCAGAGGAGAGCAATGCAGTGAGCGACCATCCTGTAAACTCTGATGATTCAATAAGCCACAACCAACTTGCATGTCTAAGGTAAGGTTCATCACAGCTTCGTTTCGGAAGATATTGAATAGTGTAATACTTCTTATTAATTTTAATTAAAGTAATTTTTGATAAAATCTTCTCAAAACACTGCAAATCGAATTTTCCGATATTCGAAATATTTCGAAGAATTCCTGATCGTCGCAATAGTTGAAGTGATCTATTGTCCAATAAATGCGTTTTACTCAACATTTTAAGCAGAAATGGAGTATGATAGAGATGCCCAACTTCACAGCTAATTGATCCCTAGTCCATCGATGAATTTGAGGTGCATTTTGACAGTTCTTCATGAATTTTTGACAGTTATTCACGAAATAACGTAAATGCCGTTCTCTGATTGATCAATTTGGCTTTAGAAAACGATATAAAAAATGGTTACCAACAATTTTAAGGGGCAAGAGAGGTAGAAGATGGGCATCTCTATCATACTTCATTTCTGGTTGGAAGTGGACCCAAAGAGAACTGAGACTTAAACGACTTAGTTCTGTCGTTTAGCTTAAACTACTAAGGAAACTGTGAAGCCTAGAACTGGAGTTTGGAGGGCTCAAGGACCACTATTCTTTCATCAAAAGAGAATTCCAGTGACTCGTAATATGACCTACCACAATATCTTTATAATAACATGTTTGGCCCGACAACCCATATATGGCCAGGGCCTAGCTTCTATGACAGACTCCTTTGTTGTATGCCGACTCCGAACGGACCAGTTTTAGAAGCTGTTTTTTTTTTAGACAGCTGTTACTCTTTGAACATAGTCAGTGACTCGAAGGAGGTGGGGCCTGTGAGCATTATTTTGTTTGTTGGTAACGTAGGCTCAAGTACGAATGGGCCGACGTACCAACCCACAACGCCACGGCCGGCACTAAAGCGAAGGGGTCGACGCACCAACCCGCAACGCTACGGCCGTCACTAAAGCTGTTATCACCCAGACATTAAACTTCATCAGAGTTACGCATGTCTTATCACTCTCCTCTTGTGTTCGTCACTCACTGTGGAAAGACGGTTCAGCAGTGAATGACAATCAAGTGAATCAAGTCACTTGTTTTTAATTCACAAATTATCGCCAGAATTAAAGAGTGAAAAAGTACATTTTATTCATTTGGCACGGCACATATATTTCATTGAATAAAGTTTCTCTTAAATACACAGGTCAACGAATTTCAATGCATAATTGCGTTGAGAACGAACAGCGATAAGAACAAAACCACCAAAAATACAACGATTACATTTTCGCTGTGCCGGACTCAAATCACACGCGCATTAAATACACTGTTAAAGGGGTTCAGTAAAACAATACACACTTTCACCTAACTCGAATTTGCATTTGTTACCACTTTTAAGTCGTGATTCGTTGGGAATATTGTAAAGCAGAAGACATGTAGAACCTTACGTCGGGAATGACGTAACCTTACTTCTTAAATGATAATAGTTCTATGTGTGTAAGTATCCTTGAGAGTGTAAAGCCAGCTGACAGATTTCATCTCATTATTTTCAAGCCGAACGTACGATGATTCGATTTAAACTGACACAAAAAATACGCGAGAGAAACTCTTCAAGTGACATCTTTAATCGTCACTCATCGGCGAACGAAACGACAATGACAAGCGGCTTGTGGACATCAGCAACTTCATTTTCGCTTGATCGCGAGACCTGGCATAAGATTAGTTCAAATTCAACTGATAGGCAGGGCACGTTCACGTTGATCACTCGGTCACCAGCCGGCTGTATAGAAATTGCATGTTTAACATCCGTAACAAGCGCGGCGTGCTTATCACAATGTTACCATCTCATAGTTGTTCTTGTAAGCCTTGATATTGCAACAAATCGAAGCAAACTAGTAAACATGCTTCGCACTGAACTTCACTGAACTTCACTTATTTTGGAACACCTTATTGAATTTGAAATAAAAATAATTGTATTTTGTTCGTCATGAGTGAATGGGTGAATGATAAAATCGTAGTCAACTGATGGTTAGCCGAAAATAGGAACCGATCAAAAGTATAAAGTATTGGGATTCACAAGTAAGTTTCTTTCATTCACGGAAGTGTTTATGCTTTATCTCGATTTCAAAGCTTCTAGAAAGGTAAGTTTGTTGTAACTGACTGAAGTGAACCATGATCTTTCGGATAAACTCTTGTAGCCTAGAAAACAACAGCATTCAAAGGCACCTCAGGCGTTTTGCTGTCGACGCCGTCAGACACTCTGAAGGTAATGCTGCATCATCTCCCTTTGGACCTTCACACAAAGAACACTACATCACAAGCGCCATCATGTTCAGAGAGGCTGGGTAGGGCATCACCCTAGATCTTACACCCACAGATGTCGTATCATCTTCAACATATTTACGGGCCCCAGAATTGACACTTTCAACACCGAAAAAACGAAATGGGCGGGCAGATGTGCAGGCTCTAATATGGGCGTGTTCCCCAATCGTTGGAACAAAGCCTTCCGGCTGCGCTAGCTTCGTAAGAAGACCAGCTCAAAACTTCCCTCATCTCAGCTCCTGGTCACAGTGCCGTCCTAGGAAATAAGAAGGCCGATGAACGCGGGGATATGCCCTTCAGTGCAAAAGAAAAAATCAATGCACTGCTGCCTGTCTGATTCGTAGAAAGTGACAACATAGCTTAGACACTAAAAAAGGTCCGCAACAAGGGGCTATTTTTTCTTCGATCTTTGGCTGTTTACCCACTGCTTCATTCTCTAATCTCTTCCGTAAGAATCTCGTTGGTCTGAGAGTACATCTAGAAATTCCTCCATTGCAGTGTCCTCATTTATAAGAACGTCCCCCCTCTCATTTCGTCGAGCAAGTGTGTGGCCCGCTAACCAACTCGGTTCGCTCATGTTACTTACGGCCTCCAGCCCAAGTGCTGTATCGCTTATCGCTGCCACTTGCGATTGAAAGGCCTTGCGTTCGTCTATAAGTAGCAGAGTTTTTTGAAAGACTTGCACTCAGACCCTGCAACGTCGATGTATAGGACAATGTAAATCTCAATTGCTACCATCTGTCCAATACCTGTCAGAGAAGCGAAAAAATAAAATACGGAAGCTAGTCAGCTTTTTCACGGCTTCATTGGTTTTCGGTACTCCCCATTGTGAATGGACACATGTCGATCTCCTTTGAGCTTCAGCTCTGCTGTCGATTAGTGATGCGGAATAAAATTGAGTTACGATCGGTATCGATCGAATACTTGCTCTGGAACCTAGACGAACATATCATTGTATCTTCATCGGGGGTAAGAGAATGTACGTCTTCTCCTGCCTGCTACCGGACTAGAAATCCATGCGTTAGATTAACTCCTACCACCATTGTATACAACTAGTACAACGCGTCTGTGCTTAGGCAGCTGGGCTTGGTGAACGTTTGCTAGTGCTGAAAGTGACAGGAAACTTTCTTACTCGGTCTAGTTTTATAGGCAGTTCCACAATAAAGATAATGTGAGTTTGGCTTTATTTATATTTGGCCGTCTGAACTCTAGAATGGGCAGCAGTAAATTTGACGCCGATTTGGCATCGCGTTGGGATCCAGTTGTTGACTTGCATTAGTCAGTGACTTAGCCATTCTCTTAGTGTTGTATAGAACACACCGGTTATGAGAATAGCCACATCATCTGCCTATTGCGGCTATTGCGAGTCCACCCCCAGGCTGCGTCCTATCGATCTTGTTAGCCACCAAAAGCCAGAGAACAGGAGAGGCTATTCTTTCTTTGGTCGACCTGGGGATGACATAGTCCAACGCGATGGTGGCCTAATGCCGATTTACAAACTGATCTCTTGGCGTTATTAAAGCGCAGTCTACATAAAAGGAAACCACTTAAGCTAGTCTCCAAAAATCAGAAATTATAAAACCATATGAACGTAATATTCTCATCGATCCTTTGGGGCGCCTTCAATTTAGTTGGCTTTCAGAATTCTGATATGTATCGTATGTAACTGATATGTCATCAAACACAACGTTTTTCAGAAGTAGTTGCTACAAGCCTTTGTGGAGGTTTTCCAGACAGTTAATACTATTTGAGCATTGTCAGTGACTCGAAATAGGTGGGGCCGTGAAAAGTATTTTGCGGATTTGAATTCATACTCTCAAGTGCAACCTATAACGCCAAGGCCGCCACTTTCCACTCAAGAGAGAACAATACCACGTACTACACGAATGGTTGCTGAGAAGCTAGGTCCAGTCCCTCTTCGGGCTGTAGATTATTATTATTTGTTACAAGCCTTTGTTCATGGTTCATTTGGCATTGCGCAGCTTTCCCTTTCTGATTTGTGCGTTCTGCAAATAATACCAATATATTTTCTAAATTCACATCGCATGTCGCAAGCTGTAGATGAATAATCAACAAGTAACCACTTATGAAAAAGTAATACAATTGTGCATGTGCACAAGTCATGTTCAGGCCATAACAGGTCCTGCGAAGCATTGCATATATCCAATAATGTCAAGAGCCCTTAGCGAGGACAGTGACTTCGGTTGACATGTCCTAGAACTCCAACTTGTACCGAATAAGAATGACAAGTCTTATTCTCAGCATGTCTATTCCATTAAATACCGTAGCCGGTCATGTCCCTCCATATGCACGTACCATGCCACCGCAAATGCATTGTTTTTAATTAAGCTTTCATTCTGCGGTAAATATAAAACAGACGGAAATTGAAGGCACCGCAAAAAAGTAATAACAGACGTATGCGAGTAGACACCGCCAAACACAACAACGCAACCACCAACAACGGAAAAATTAACTTAATATGAAAATATATAAGCTTTCTCTCTCTTTCCCCCTCTCTCTCTCTCTCTCTCGCTTGTTCACCTTCTCTCCCTCTCTGGTCATAATGAATTTTTCACAAGTTGAAAGCCGGAAAATTCATTTTAATTTAATTCTTTGAAACATTTTTGAACTGATTTATGTTTTCTTTTTCGCTTTTTAGTGCTTTTTTCTTTTTTTTTTTGATATTTAATCTCGTCATATGGTCCATATGTTGCACACATAAAGTAGATGGTCTTCTGTCTCGTGGATGGGCTTGATGCCAGGGTTGTCCATTGACATACATGCATCAGTTACCAGCTTTGCGATGGCTTCATATTTCCATCTGAATTCATTTAATTTTTAGCCGCAAAAGATATTTGAAAAACTAATGCTGGGGTGCACCAGCAGCGAAAGCTTAAAACCATTTTTTTTTTTTTTTGTGCTTGATTCGAGCGAAGTGAACAAAATTTATAAATAGCAAGGATTATGGAGCGGAGTGTTAATCAGAGGCTGGGTAGATATTAACATCATTAGTTGGGTGAAAAGGTTCCATTGAACGAGACAGACACATGCATATGCGATACTTGTGGATGAATTTCTGCACCAATTGAATCGTTTTGTTGAACTAATTCGGGAATGGATGAGTGTCTGCGCTTATCCAAACGGATCTGGCAAAAATAAGTGTAGTTTTAAATTAGTTTGGGCACTTTAGGAGTAGGTAGGCGCACCGCGAACTTCTCGCACCCGGGCACAGCTAAAAAAATCTCTAACAACGTTACTAAAATTATATGCACCAAATTCCCGTAGACATATCTTCTATAAGACAGTTCTAACACATACAAAAATGCTAATAAATTCATCTTTAACCATTGGCTGCCAAGCCAAATTTGAGAAATGTGCACGGGGTGTTATCACAAAAAGTTTCGCTTACTATTCTTTCGGTAACAAAAAACAACAAAAGATCAACATTAAATGTATTTGCAACGCACAATGGACGTCCAGGACGAATTGAGTACTTGCTATCAAAAATGCTAGATATTGCACCACAGTACGATATAGTGTCTTAATCTTTTACTTGATCAAAGCAATAACATTCATACAATCCTGGGGTGCCAGAGAACGTAGACCCATACCGGATGTGTACGTAGTGGCTCAGAATTTTGCCAGTCAGAGCCTCGAATGAAATTATAAGTGGCTATCATATCTACATGTAGGATCACCCTTAAGGAGTACTCAAGCCAGTACTGATGACAGATGACAGATGTCAAAGAGAGATTTCTTTCTGTTCGGTCTCCTTCTTTTTGTCGGTTTGGCCGCCGCAGAGTACACGAGGTTCACATCTTAAACTCAAGATAATCTTAAAGATTACTAACTATTTGACGTAATTACATCACATTGAGAATATTTTAACTTTTTCCGAATTGTTCGAAATTAAAAAATAAAACTATAATTGAATTCAGAGGCTATCCTTTATACACATATGCAACCGATGTGTCAAGCAGAATTGAAACAGACCGTTCATTAACCGACATTAATATTTTCGAGTTTTTGTTGACAGGCATGTGCATCAAAGTAGAGATGCTCACACAAAAAATAAATCGATGTTTTATTCGATGTAATGCATCGAAATGTTACATCGATGTATAACGATGCATCGTTGAAAAACGTCGATGTTTTTAAAACATAGAATTAAAAACACCCATCTAGTTGAAAAAGCACTACCAAGTCAGGCGCAAGGTGCAACTAAAATGAAAGAAGAGCATAAGTGCATATCTTGACTTGAACCACGCGCTTCATGGGCAACCACAAAGAATAACAGACATGACATACTTTTTCCGCGAATGCTGTCCGTGCGAACGAGGACGTGTTTCCTCGTCTCATTTGTATTATTGTATATGTTGCCGAAAATATTCAAATGATGTGTGCATTTGATAAATCATATAAAATACATCGATACATCGTAAAACATCGATGTTTGCTATTCGATGTAACGATGTATAATGAGCAACCCTACCGCAAAAGCACTTCAAAGCAACTCACTGAATATTGTTTTCAATAGACGTATTGCTCTACAGTTAAGTGTTGGTACGTGAGTTGACCGCACCCCAGTCCTGCTGGACGCATTGTGATGTTCATTGGGAACCAATTCAAGCACAGCCTGATGTTTTTTGATGAATCTGAAAAGAAACATTTGTGGGTTTTTGGTTAGATCCTGAAGGCCTTGACATTAATATTCTCCCAGTGTTATATGTCTCAATTGCCAGACACTGGGGCAATTGCAAAAGTACTATGGAGTATATTCTTTAGTCTTTTCCTCTTAGTCTCATTTTCATTTTTTGCGATTTCACATGATTATGGCCTGTTATTGCTCCCACTAACTACATTAAAGGAGTCTTTTTTAGCGTCTTCGATCCATCTGTGTAAACGTGTATTGTCGAATTGTTGATCCCATTAACAAATTAGTAGTCCACTTCCCCTGCTTGGGAAATGACATCCGAATTGAGGAGGATATTCGCTTTCGGCTTCATCCGTAGGTTCAATCATCGTCTTATTCTCGGGCAACGACGACCGGATTCGAAGGTCCTCTTACCTGTACCCAGGCATTCGATGTGACCTGGCAGCCTGGACACAGATCGTAGTTTTCGAGAAGACATAATCCCCTCAGAATTAGGTCTGCTATTTGTTTTCATTCCAGAGTCAGGAGTTTTCAGCCTGCTTGTGTCGACAAACCAAAATAGCAACGGCTGCTGCGCCGGATCTCCACTAGGATGCCTTTCGTGCAGTTCACATTTGCCCCGAGGCAGACAAACTCCTTTACTACCTCTAGATGTGACATACTATATATCCGCCTTATTTTCTTAGTCGTGTCACAAGTCACTGTGACAAATTTTTATTCAAGTCGTCACTCAAATGTTGCATAAAGTGGCTAAGGCAGTCCAAATTTGATGCAGTGACATGTGACACGGTTAAGAGAAGAACGGGGGACTATATCATCGGTCATGACACGACGAAGTCATCAAATTTGGTAATGTCTCTGCAACATTTTCTATCAATAAGGAAACCAGTTCAGTGTAGTCTAAACTATAGACCGGAAATGACCTATGAGGGGTGCGAGCCATGAGACTTTAAACAGTGGTTTCTTCAATTTTAATACACAACGCACCGTAACCTGATTTGTGTAATGAAAGAGTATTTCTGTATCACACGTCTTGACCTCACAGGATGTGAAAAGAACAGCTTTAACAACTCAGGCATCGGACAGAGAACCGTTCTTCGTTGGGATAAAAAGGCAAAAAGCAAAATGTCACGTTGCCTTTGTATTAAACACTCATACTCCCAGGACAGGCTCAAGATAAAAGGAAGACCTTGATTGATTCAAGGGGAATATTTGGAGACGATATTAGTTTAGGCTTGCACAGATGTAGGGTTCAACTATGAACCCATATCTTACCTCCTGTACAAGTCATAAGCCCAGATTGAATTCAATGGATGGCGTTGTAAGGTAGAAGGAATTGCAAGAGTATTAGCCGATATCCGTAAAGTTGAATTTATTTTATGTATTGCTCGTGATGCCTTGTCATTAGCAAAAGAACCTCTTCAGGCTACCATGTTTTGGTTGATACCAGCGTCTCGTGCGTAAGTTAAAGTCAGCCGATGACCATCCTAAGTACAGGTGACACACCTTAAGGAAGTGACTAACTCAGGCCAATGTGTTAGTTTTTCAATTAGTCCTGCATCTCTGAGAAAAGGAGCTTTCTTCGGTACTGCCACCTTTGCCTTGCAAGGGCTGGGCATTCGCAGATCAGATGTTAGACAAATCCTATATCTTTCGAGTCTCGGCAGCTTCTCCTCTTCAATTCGTTATGCGGTATGTTCAGAGGCTTTGAATCTTTTCCTATGGCATTGTTGACCGGTACGAGCTCCAATGTGCTTGTACACTTCCCTGCGACTAAAACTGATCACTGACCCTTGCTGTTGCTCCAACACTCTAGTTCTGGCTCTATCCAGAGATTCATCTTCCAGTTTGTTCCTTATAGAGCTAAGAGGTGTACATGCATTGGGAATTGCTTCAAAGATTCTTCAAACTCAGGTCACTTGCTCGCTCTCTTAATGCCAGGGATTTCTCGAAGTGGTCACAGAAGACTCCTGCGCGTCTATCGGATTTGCTTTTGAGCCATCAGTGTAAAGGGAGATATCTGCCAGTTTAAGGGATGTCATGAAAGATTACTATCTACGCAATTATCGCATTAAATAGGCTGGTGAATAAATACAAGAACTTGGTGCATTGTCATCATCATGCACGATTAATGTTGTAATGTCTACAAAAAAAACTGAAGTTCATCAAGTCTGTTTCTTTCCGTCTACACTCGTATGTACACAAAGGAAATAGGAAGCATTATTCCACGTCATGTACATTGAGTTCCACACACCGCAGCGGGAACTGCAGTGTCCGGCCTTACCGCACACACACATCTATGCGATGGTTTCTTCGTCTGATTGGCACTAGTACCTTTGATGTCAAGACATTATAACTTGATGCACTTAATTGTGAAATACCATATTTATAGATTTGTGCTTGAGAGGAAAAGACTTCCTATGCAATTTCATATGCTACAACCACATCCACATCCCAGGGATGACAATCTGTCTGCAGATACCGCATCAGAATGTTACGGCGAGTGCATAGCCTACAGGTACAGCGTATACCGCTCGCATGCAGCCCACCACGACTGCGAGGACTGTTTCAGTTTTGAATATTCCAAACTATAAGGGCTTTTGGACATTTACTTTGTTTTATTGATCAATATGGATGGAATCTGCAGTGAAGACAGATGCTGGGTGGTAATAGGTTGACTGTCATGAATCTCTGTCACTTTCAGGATTGGTAGGCTATTGGCAGTTTGAGTAAAATTTCCATAAAATCATTCTTGTGTTGTGGAAATACTGCACGATGTTGCTTCGAGCAAACTGTATATGCTGTATGTTAAGTCGAAGTATGCAGCATTTCATGTGAGGCTCGTGAATACGTATAAAAAATCGTTTCTTAGTACACTCCTACGGGTAGCGTATTTAGTACGAAATTGTTAAAACAGAGGTTTGATTACCATGCGATGAACCATGCGAAAGTACGAAAATAGAGAGTCGTGTTGTTAAACGAAATTTCTATGTATTCCTCGGGGTACGGTAATACGTCCAGAATCGAGCGTTAGCAAAGTCAAACACTCGATAGGCTCTTGTATCGATTTTGACACCATCGGCAGTGCTTCCGCACTTTTTTTTATCCCCACGAATACAATGAATTTGCTGGAGTGCACCACTCTGCACCACTCTGGTAGGTGAGAGTGAGTATAAAAAGTCAATTGCTCGATTGACCTTATATTAAACAAGTCAACCCACGATTATTGAGACAGCTTCCCTATGTTGCATTGTTGCCATTATTAGACGAACGCAAACATAAAAGGACCCGAGGAAACAATGGTGCGACTAAATTGGTCTTTTGTTGGAATCTTTTAAGCATGCCTTTTATTATTATTACGAGCATTATTATAATGTCACTGTGGTGCAGGCTGTAGAAACAGGGGATGGGTACGTACTTTTTTGTATGAACTCACAGCTGATGTGAGTACTTGCATTGAATTTAATTACGATATGGTTGGCAAGCATTCAGACACTCTTCTTTTATAAAATTGCTCGTTTACAATTTTGGCGACTACATCGATCTACATTGCCACGCATTTTTCCAGTTCGTAATGTTGTCAGTTTAACATTTACCTGGTGGATCTGAGCATAGACGCATGCTCCATTGTACCGTCATTTCCGGCATGGATGCGTGACAGCTTTTATTTTAGAGAGTTTCAGGATACCTTGTGTTCGCTTCTGAGTCTATTCATGTCTCATCGCGATGGAGCTGGACAGACATGGTCAAGGTGACCTGCTTGGTCTTTCGATAAAGGGCACACTACTCATTCAATCTTGAGCCCGAAGAAACAGCGGTTGACAAGAGTTATTTTGCTTTCGATCTCTGTACTGTTTGTGTATTAGTTCTTACTTGGGATCCGTGGTAGACGAAGCCCTTCACTAATGTCTAAACTGTTCTCTAAATAATGGTGGCGTTGTGGCCAAGTCGTCGATAGAGTTTGTCCATTCTGGAAGACAGCATATTCATCGTTTTGCCCTCATTCACCACCAGACCATTTTTTCCCGGCTTTCGTCTCAATGCCAGTAAAGGTCGGCTCGCTCTGTTTTGCCAATCTAACAGTTCTACGGACTTCTGGAAGATCGTGCCGCTATTGTTGGCGTGTGAAATTTGCACGATATTCTCAAGAATGATGTCAAAGAAGTGACCTGTGACAGTGCATTGACGGATATTAAGGGTCTCGATTCATTACCGGCTTTGATGGAGTAGCGAATGATGGTATGACGAATTTCATGGCAATGTGTAAACTAGACATGGCGTTGTATAGCTCGTCTCTATGCGCGCTGTCATACGCGGCCTTGAAATGGACGAATAGGCGATGGATGCTGATCTGTATTTCCTGCGTTTTTCCAGGATCTTCCGTAGTTTGAAGATTTGATCGATTGTGGCAATGTGTAAACTAGACATGGAGTTGTATAGCTCGTCTCTATGCGCACTGTGATATGCGGCATTGAAATGGATTTCTTGAGTTTTTC
This sequence comes from Eristalis tenax, assembly GCA_905231855.2. Taxonomy (NCBI): domain Eukaryota; kingdom Metazoa; phylum Arthropoda; class Insecta; order Diptera; family Syrphidae; genus Eristalis; species Eristalis tenax. The sequence goes on from HG993125.1 coordinate 48,117,298, forward strand.
CACGGTCTTCCTTAGTTTAAAGATGTGATCGATTTTGGACTTCCCCGCACTGATGAGGACCTGTTTTAAAAGCAGGTTACATATACGTGTAACTCTGTTGGTGAAACTTGTTGGAGTAACTTTTTGTTGCCTTCACTGATGTGACTGCACTTAGGCAGATTAGAATATCTCCCATTGTCCGGCATCAAGATACAGCACAGGCCGAAGGTATGAAGGGAGAAAGGAAGACGAGGTTCATGTGCACACTGATCTTAAATGTCTGTTGAAGTCAGTGGGAAGTCATATTCGTCTGGTGTCCAAACTAAACAGTGCGTCTGAACGCATAATTGGGGGTAAACTGATGACCTTTCGGAATCCCACTCGATTGTTCTTACAACAGTTCGCCAAATTACAGGGTCGTGAGATATAAAAACGAATGTGAAAAGCTTAGTGTACTGTCATCAGTATAGGCGCCAATACTGATGACAGTACTCTAAGCTAGTACTGTGGCAGAGCCAGGCAAGGTGGTACGCTTTGTCAAGCTCAGTCAAATCCCTTATATACGACAAGCTCAACGATTTCGATTTCACCTACACTCTATGGCCTCTTTTCGGTGAGAGATACCATCAAATCATGGCTGGACGTGTAGCTTCGCATGCTGTTAGAAGCTCGGGCGCCTTACTCAGCATTGCAGCTTTGAGATGATTATTTTTTAGATTTGCAAAATCGGTTCTAAAGTTGTGTTCATATGAGCAAACTCACCTGACTGTAAACTGCATTCAAGCTTAATGATCATTACAGTTTTACACTAGGGACAAACGCGAGGTAGAAAGCGACAGGTGATCTTGTCGATTCTTGGTGGTAAAGGTAGTTTCGTTGACTCTTACATTTGCCTGATGATGTGCATTCCTGTCCGAGTTCCTTAAACTTTTCATATTCATCATTCTAAGACTATATCGCGCCCTTCATTGCCTTCGTCCGCAAACATCACTGACTATAGCCCATGGGTGTAGTGAGTAATAATAAATTTCGTGGATAAAATGCGACAACATTTTTCACGGCTCTACCTCTTGCAAGGCACTGATAGAGCTCAACTCCGTAGAGCATCTCTATCCTAACCATCCAGATTTGATACACGTACAATGATCATATAGTTAACATTTTTCTTGTAACTAACAGGTATTGTATCACCTTCAACATCAAAATTTAGCCAACAACGTCGTACTTCTTACTGATATTGCTTCTTGCAATCCAAAAGACTCCGTAATCGAAATTGAAGGCCCCGATGTTACGATAATGTGTTTTCCTCCTAATGGCACAGCCAAACTAGACTACCTATGCAACAAGGTTGACTGAGCTCCATTACAAAAAGAGTTTGTTGAGCCATCTTGTTTCTTCCCCTGAAGAAGAATCAAAATGCATAAATTTGAAACATGCCATCTGTCAACAATCGCTAAATGTTGGAAAAAAGTCATCAGAACTCCTGGTCATTGGGAGGAGGAAGACTGTGTCCCTTCGATTCTAATTCGGGTGCAATTTGGTCAGAAAGATCTGGCATTATAATATACAGCCCAAAGTGAGTAAAAAAGTGCTTAACCGCATGCTTGCAGTGGGCAGAACAAAATTACCTCACCATTGAAGAAATAGTGCAAATGTGATATATGAGGGATAAAGCTGTTGTCAGGTGATCTTCTGTAAAGCAACTGAAAACTAAATTTTCTTTTTTCTTTTTACATCTTAACCAAAACCTACCTTAATCCAAATTAGACTGTACAATGATTAGTCCCCACCACTAATGTGACACTTCTCAATCCACTCCTCGCCCTCACAGCGTTAACAAACACAAAACAATAGTTGTTAGGAATAAAGACAGAGCAGAACAGAACATTTAGCAAAACAGTCAACTCTGTGGATCCATGTGGAACACTAATGCCCGTTTTCACAGTGCAAGATTATCTGGTGGTTTAGCTGAGTGTGAGATCGAACATAAGCTTCACTCAAGAACATTTCGTTTTCACACTCAATATTTAAGTGGGGTTTAGGTAAGCCATGGATTGATTGTCATTGCATTGTGGAACATTTATGACAAATATAGTGATTGTGGTTGGACACGATGTATCAGACTGCAGCACCCAACTAGAGAGTACGGTGTAGTGTGATCCAATGCAAGCACACAGTACGAACAACCATTATGTAACATTGTATTGACCCAGACACCCGAAAGTGTCAAGTGGCATTCGATCGGTATCGACTGTGCTTCGTGCTACGTAGAGCGCAGTTGAGTTTATGTGTTTGTAATTGTTTACACTTTCATCCGTTGCACAGTGGGTCATAGGTAGAATAGTATAGTTTAGTCGTAAGAATTTCTGTATAAATCGAAAGAGTTTGGGAAAATAAAATCAGTCTTGAACTCATTCTTGACTCAATCAAATTGCGGAAGTTTTGCCATTTCATTAAGCGTGACCTATCACTCGGCAGTCCTTTAACCATTACAACGGTTGCCACTTTGGTAATTTTTACTCAAATTAAGAAAAATTTTTTTTTCTTTCGGACTTTTGGTAGTTTGGAACTTTTATCTCGTTTTGGGAAATAAAAAACGAATTAAAAATTGCGAGATAAAAATTAAGTGAAATTCATTATTTGCCTACCTAAGTTATTGAATAACGAACATCACCTCATGTAAATGAGCACAAATGTACATATCAGAAGTCCCTGCTGTTATTGTTGTTCTGGTGATTCTGAGTCTATCCATGGATCGACACCTTAGCTCGCACTGTGAAAACGGGCACCAAACACATCCGATGATCCCAGCAATACCAGAAACTCTATAAGTTTTGTTCAAACCAAAGTACTTTCTTGTTATTCCCACAGTATTAAAGCTTGGAAGATGCATAAATCAACCCTTCACAAACAACACAAAACCGTACACAGCATCTCCACAGAGTTCATCCGTGCACCCGCCTCGCAGTCTCATCCTATCACAACACTAACAATGTAAAGTGTTCTTTTGATTTCTTGATTCTCTGTGATTTCTGTGTCCTTTCTGGCAGGATCTCGTCAGTCTATCCACCTCCTTTTTGTTTTGTTTTTATGTGGGAAAAAATCACTCGACGGAAATATAACAAGAGACCAAGTGGGGCGCACAACTTTACAAGACGTCGACGACGATGAGTACAGGATACAACGGAAAAGCATCATGCAAGCAAGTAAAAAAAGTAAAGCACCAAAAGGGAAGCTCAAATCGTATTATTATAGCGCATCTGTGGTTGTGGGTGTACTTACGCTGTGTGTCACAATGGGAGGAATGACGGAGCGAAAGGGCTGCCCTTAATTTTAGACACTTCTCCTGCTGCCCGCCGCGGTGCAGTTTCTCTGTGATTTTGCATGTCGTCATTATGGTTAATTGTAATGAGTTGTTTTTAGCTGGCTTAAGTGTTTTTTTTTTCCTTGCTCCCTTTTGATGATTACATTATTGCAATTATTCCATGGTAATTAAGTCTTCTCTGTGTGCAGGCGCCGCCGAGAACCACGACGGCGACTACGACAATGACGACCCACTTGCAATTAGCATTGTTCAAGTACGCTTGTTTACGAATTTTTTCTTTGACTTGTAATCCCCATTTCATAATTAACATATGATTTTTTTTCGACTACATAGGGTGCACTGGAGTTCGTTCGTATTTTTGGATAGAAATAGTTGCTAATGTGTCTCTTCAGAGAAAACATAATAAGGGTGATTTTTTAGCTAATATCTTTTTGGCTACACTGGTTTAAACAGCTGACGCACGTTTAGTGTTTTGTTGCACTGTCAAACATCTTCAGTGTGGTCTATAATTTAAACATGAATCGTCTTACAAACGAACAACGCTTGCAAATTATTGAATTTTATGCAAAATGTTCTGTTAAGAAAGTTCATCGCGCGAAAAATTGCGTTCAGCGACGAAGTTCATTTTTGGCTCAATGGGTACGTAAATAAGCAGAATTGTCGATTTTGGAGTGAATATCAGCCAGAAGCATTGCAAGAGCTACCAATGCATCCAGAAAAAGTCACAGTTTGGTGCGGTTTATGGGCTGGTGGCATTATTGGACCGTACTTCTTCAAAGATGATGCGAATCGTAACGTAACTGTGAATGGTGAGCGCTACCGTGAGATGATATCCAACTTTTTTTTGTCCAAAATGCAAGCGCTTGACTTGCAGGACATGTGGTTTCAACAAGACGGTGCCACATGCCACACAGCACGCGCAACAATGGACTTATTGAGAGGCGAGTTCGGTGAACATTTTATTTCAAGTTCGGGACCGGTCAATTGGCTGCCTATATCCTACATATGCGATTTAATATGCGATTTAACGCCTTTAGACTATTTTTTGTGGGGCTATGTTAAAGCTCATGTCTATACAGACAAGCCCGCCTCAATTGACGCATTGGAAGACAACATTGAAGCATTTATTCGTGAGATACCGGCCGAAATGTTGGAAAGAGTATGCCAAAATTGGACTAAGCCGATGGACCATTTGGGCAGTCAAGGTCAACATTTGCATGAAATAATCTTCAAATATTAAATTATACCGTACTACCGATTCAAATAAAGATTTCATGCATTTTTCTGAATTTTATGTATTTTTTTTTTTGAAAAACTTTCCTATAGCTTTTAAAAAATCACCCTTTATGTACAAGTACTATATAATAATTAGTCTGTTTGTAGATATCCTCCAGTATATTCTAAGGGATTTGGAGTCAATTTATTTGTCAAATATGAATGCAATTAAATTTTCATTGATCACATGTTGTCCATGTTTTCCTTGCATTTTGCGATTCAATTTAATTTTTACAAAAACCCTCGTAAATACCACAAGAACGAAACGAAATGGATCAAAAACAAAACAAATCAATCGGTATATTATATGTCTGTGTCGGTACTGTACCGGTAATTTCTGTACAGGTTGTCACCTTACCCATATGGGCCTTTGGGATTTAACCTATCACTACTGCCATTCGGCGTGTAAGTTCTTTTTGTGCAACATCTACATCTGCACGCTCTGAGTAGCAGAGTTGTAAAAGACTGCAATCTTTTGATTTTAAAAATCAATTGACTTCATGTTTGGGATTTTTTCAATTCCTGACTTTACATTGGGATGTAGACTTCAATATTTACATCACCATTCTTTTTGAAGTTGTGCCAAAATTTCGATGAAGTCTTTGGTTGTGACAATTGTGCTTCTGCCTCACTACTATTATTTTTGTTGGCCGAAGGTGTTGTTTCGACTTTCAATCTTTTTGTTGCTTACGGAAGGCTTATCTTTGGAGAAGTGCCTCTTTTGTTTTTGTATCAGGGGTTCCAGCCTCGTAGTCATCGGATGAAAAATCATTTTCTGTTTCCATATTCCAACCTTGTTCAGCACAAATTTAAGTAAATATGAAATTACGCTACACTTTTTCAAACACTTGACAAAACACTGTAACTAATAATGAGACGAGTCTTGAAGAGAGAAAACATTTTCTTTTTATGTTTTCGCATATGCTGTCATGAATTTAACGTTGTTCTTGCTTAAACCTTATTTTTTGCACATACAACAGCATCTCTTCTCTTTCTGATTTGTTTTGATATGACGCAGAGATTTGAGATTTGACTGAGTTCAAGATTGCGTCATTTGCATTTTTCTAATATTGTATTTATTCTAGAGCAAAATTTAAGTAAGGTTTTCATTGGCATTATTGAAGTCCCAAAGACTTCATCCAAATGTTTTGAAGTCCCACAGACTTCAACTGAATGCGGGTGACTTCAAGTAAATGGTAAAGACTTTGCAGTCTTTTACAGTATTTTACTACTCTGCAGAGTAGTTGTTAGTAGTTAAGATTCCATACAAATATTTCACACCTTGACAATATTCATAAAATGTATAATGATTGAGATTCGAAAGAAGTGTGGGGTAAAAATATTGAATTATAAAAGTATGAAAGTCGTTCGATTCGGGGATTGCACCTGGCACCAACCCACAACGCCACGTCCACCATTGGCTATAGAATTCTGGCTTGCATGTATCAACATGTACCTACTTCCATATACTTTTAAGTGTTCCTTGTGGTGATGGTCTTGGAGAGTACACTATTCATCGAAACTCCGTGTCTAGAACTTTGAAATCCAGATGTTCCAGATTGCTCCGTTTCACTGTGACAATGTGGCTATTGGAAGAGAATCTTTCAGTTATTATAACACGGAATTTTCTCACATACATACCTTTTATTCAAAATAAAGGAACTTTTTAGACATCGTAACCATCAATCTTTGCTGTTCGATGTATCGTATCAATCCGATGCATAGGATACATTCGACGTTCAACTATGTATCGATGTACTTTATTCGATGCATCGAATGAAAGCACGCACTCTTCATAGTTGAATTTTCAATTTAATATTTTTATGCAACCATATAGGCTCACAGACAGAGAGAATAACAGACTTAGAGGCAACGAAGTTGATGTGGCACGTATGGCACGATTCATTGAAATGACACTGTGACACTTTTAGATTGAATATGGCACTCTGGTTAACATTTTAAAAATGAGCATATTTATAATCGCCTGCATCTCGTTAAGTTTTAATGAACATATGTTCCTCATTTAATTTGCCTAACTTCGTTTTCTCGATCTTAAGTCGGTGGTAAGGGGAGATATGTCCCTACACACGGTTTAGTTTTGAATTGCAAGAAGCTCGCAGAAGGCAGCATATTCACTGACCAAGGAATAGTCTTCTAATAGATTATGGCTCATCATACATTCCTTAAGAAAGGCACCTCGCACTCGCATACCACTCGAGTGCGAAGCTTCCATAGATGCTGCATTCTGACACCTAGTCCAGATCGTCACTAAGTCCAAATCGCGGTTTACCGAGTGAAAAAGATTGTCCAATAATTCATGAACTTAATTGGTACCTGAATTAATAGTACGTTTACACCACACACAAATTCTGCATTTCGGCTAGTTTCTGCATTCTAGCCTAAATACTTTGCATTTCGCCATACATTTCCTGCATTCTGGAACATTGCACTCCAGCGAAATGTTGAATTCCGTCTCTGTGTTTGCAAATCGAACAATCCTATTTACAGATTCAGCAAGTCATTTAATGACGTTGCAGCCTGCTGACATAAACAGAAAACAGCTATCAACAAAGCAATTAATTATTTCAAGTGATAATTACATTATATTGAGTCAGCAATATATTTAATTAGTACTTAAATCCATCCTTAAATTAATCAAGCTAACTAAAATGGTTCAACCACTTCTCATTTCCAATCAGAAGGAAATATCTGTAAACCGTTCTGACACTAGCTGTCATTTGAAATGCTGAAGTCGCAGTGGGAACGCAAAATTGGATGTTTTCCCCGAAATGTTGGATTTGTGTGCGGTGTAAATGTACTAAAGCTTCAAGTCTCTGGTCCTCAAGGTAAGTGGAGTTTGTGGTATAAACATTGTGCTCGACATATGCGAGCACCGTTGACATCTGAATTAAAGACAATCGCCGCGAAAATGGTTGTGCAAATCTTTTTTGATATTTTCTCAAATTGATTAAAATACACAAAAAAATACTTTTGGGCCTCAAAATTAAACATTTTGGTAGCAGTGATTGCGCTTTGAAAAATATTTTTCCTACAACTCTGCTCAACGGTTATGTCCATCGTGGTAGTGTATTGTAGTTACAAGAAAATCGAAGAAAATCCTCCAATACGAATAAGAATCAACGCATGCAGACGTAGGTCCGAGTCAAGATATACTTCTCATTTTAGTTGTAGGTTGCATCTGACTGGCGCCGCTTTTATAAAACGAGATCCTTTACTTACGAATTTTACAAACTCCCTTTTTTGATCCCAAGGTTTAAGCAATCTCTCCCATTGAGCTGCATTTTCTTCTGTTTCCTAACCTTTCTCACACATGCTCAGCATGCGAGATAAGCGTGGGTAAAAGCGGCATTTGATGTTTTTATTCGATGTCTCGAAAAGTGAGTGAAAACTCATCGATTTGTTTTGTGTGAACATCTCTATCTCCGATCACAAACGTCGTATATTCTGAGTACAATGGTAGTTGTAGTCGAAAACGGGTATCGGCCCGTGCCCGATTGTGAGTTTCTCGTTCGTTGTACTTAAGCGTATATCCATCCTACTCCTGATTCAAAACGTAGGTATTATCAGTCGGGCTGCACGCCAAACGGAGACTGATGCTATCGATAGAACAACGCGATACAACACTATTCCGCAAGCTAACATCCTTCCAAGAAGAGATTTCCTTGACCGTCCTATTCATCCATACCTGTATGATGTATGTTGTTAATGTGGGCAAATCAAGTCAATATAAATCTGGACTATTGCTTTTGAAGAGCGTAGAAGTACTGAGTTAAATTAGTAGTATTTTTACCGCACCAAGTACAAGTGCAGAACTTCATAACTCCCTCTTCTTAACATCATTCATCTCATCATAACTCATTTGTTGGCGCTGTTGTCCTTATTTAATTTCCATCAACTCATACTTACACACGAGAGAAAAATGGAGGAGTGATTTGCAGACAAAGGAGCGCATTTGCATTTTAATTAGAAAAACGAGAATGTCGTCAGCGTGTGCTACACCACTAGTGTTTCTATGTAATGTCCATAGTTTGGGTTACAAAGCTTAATGTCTCCTTCAACCAGCCCAGCTATGAGGTCTACACGATTCAATCGTTTGCCGCCGCATCATGGACATGGCACCCGATGTCTCAGTGTACTGACAGTGTGGAGAGTTGACGCCGAGCGTGGTAAGGGATGGCTTGTTCAGAAGGCATTATTAAAAAATAACAATAGTTTTTGGACATTCAAGCTGATGTCGGGACAAGTTTAATTGAAAATTATGAATAACAAATGAATAAGTTGAGTTGGTTGCAGCTTACCAAGTTCTACAATTGAATATAATTCCTTAGCCATTGAATTAATTCAACTAAGGAGAGACGGCGGGCTACATACGAACTGGGTCATATTCGTCGGAAATTCAATAAAATATCATGGTTTTTAAGTTGTTTTGTTAAATTAAATAAAGACAGTAATCACATGGAACAGTGCATCACATGGAACAGTGCATCATCTTTGTCGTTTTTGTTGAGCTGTAGTGGTATATTAATTGTGGTCCCTGTGTTAATTTTCATCGCGGGGCTAGTTGTAACATTTGTCTGTAGTAAGTTGCAACATGTCCGATGTCTGGAAGAGTGTTCCAACCAATCTGGATGATGAACGACGAGTATTCCGGCTGCCAAACCAGTGTAAGCTAGCAACAACAAGACCGAAGTGTAGCATAGCTATCGTTGAGGACTCGGCGGGCTGTGGGCTGAAGACTTTAAAGCTGCTGGATATGTAAGGGTCATGCACCAGCTCATCATATGGTACGAGGAAAGCATTACCGACGAGTAGAATCTCACAAGGGAACCACAAGAAAGAAGATGACTGCACGAATTATAGAGGAATAAGTTTTCAAACACCGCAAATAAGATCTTTTCTGCCGCTTGGTGTGAGCGCCATATTAGTGTGGTTTTAGTCCAGGGACGTCCAGCATAGCGCAGTTTATCATTCCACGGCAGATCTTGAAAACGACTCAAGAAATGTAAATAAAAAACCACCACCTTTTTATGAATTACAAGGAAGCGCAATCCGGGGGTGGATGGAGATGAGCTATACAACGCCATGTTTAGTATTGACATTCCTGCCAAACTCGCCAAACTTCCAACGTTAGAGAACTCCCTCTGATCCAACAAGGTCGGTTACGAACTCACCGAGAACTTCCATGTCAAAAAATGATTTAGACAAGACGAACTGTGAACATCATCCTTGAGAAGATGAAGTGCAAAACTCACACGGCAACACTACAGACACGATCTTCTGGGAGTCCACACAACTGTTAGCATACGCGGACGACATGATCGGCAGAAAACAGCGAGCCGTAAGGACGTTTGTTGGCATTCCTTTAGAGCTTGCCAAAATGGGCTTAACTTTGAAGACAACATGAAGTGTATTTTGGACATACAACATCGTAGCCTTGGCGAAGCGCCGTAATGAGCAGCTATAACTCAAAGGTAGTTAAGGACATCATCTACCTCAGCTCCACAGTAAACAGAGAGAGCACCATCATTACTGCAAAACAACCCTCGCTGTTGTTTTTGGGTTCAAGAGGTTATTGAGTAACAGAGCCTTTCTCGAACGATCGAATATCTCGGATTGTAGAGAAATTAGCTCGTTAAGGATTTATTCATGCTATTGTATGGCATCTTTATTGTGTGGGATGGAGGCTAACTATATAGGAAATTTCGAAATAATTCCCAACTCCACAAAAACTATTCAAACCACAAGAACCCATTCGTTTATCTGGCGCATTCAAATATTCATCCATAAGCCAGCGTTTTAAAAGAGATTTCTAAAACAAACCATAGGGACAGCGGTTTTTTCGTTTTTCTTCCTCCTTTTTCTCGATTTTATTAGAAACGACACAATTGCACCTGACATCGTCCAGCTAGGTGGACCTCACTCCACTGAATGCGTTCCATATCTATTCCTTAAAACAAAGAAAAAGCAGTCACATTCACGTTCCGTATTAATCGTCCCCAATGCTATAACGAATAAGAACAACCAGAATCGCGGTCACTCGAAATTTACATTTTCTACTGCGGGGCTAACCGATTTTGTTTGCACCACCCCCACCCACTGCGCTGGCAGGTTCAATTTATTTCACCCAACACACAAGTCAGGTCGGTCCAGCTCGCAACGTGAGTTTCTGTGTACCTACACACGGCGGTTTTTCTTGCGTTTATTTTCGGCTATCCGAACAGTTTTTCATTTTTTACCTCAAGCCACCACCTCGCTCGCATGCCAACCAACGTTAAGGGGATCTCGCAGAACCACAACGAAAGACACCGACCAAATAATGAACACAAAAAAAAAAACGCAGTAAAACTAGGAAATGCCGGGGCGCGTTTTACAAAATTTCCGCGATACACGAACAGAAATAGTGCAAAACGACAAGACAAAAAGAAAAGAAGGAAAGCTGTGGAAAAGGAAAAACAAAGAAACAATAATAACGAATAACGAAAATTTGAAAGTACACAGTACACACCGTAACACAGTCCCGCCAATAAAGGAGGCAAGTGGAGCTCCGCCTACAAGAGAATTTTCGTGAAATATACCGAAATCATTTGCTTTGGTCACGCAAGGCGCGATTGGTCCAGAAAAATTAATCTCGCATCGAATATCGATCGAGTGCGACCCGAAAAGTTGCAATGTTGCAACACTCCTGTTGTGGGAAAGTTTCGCAGGGCCAATACTGGTCTGGTCTCTAGAGAGACGGTTGCTGGGTGTTCTTTATTTCGTTTGGTGTTTGTTTTTGTTTTAGTTTTCACTTCTGTGAAATGCTGCTCGGGCTGCGTTGTGTAGTGCGCCTCTGCTTCAGCTACCCTTGATCGACTGTATCTCAGTGTGAAGGAATTTTCTTATTGTCTTTTGGGTCTAATCTCAATCGCATAGGGAGTGAGGAGAAATTGATGAACGAAAGTAAAAAATAACGTACACTGGGGGCAGATAAAAGTGCTGCCACTTTTTTGAATATTTTTCGATAAAGCCACACTTGTGAAATAGTTTTTGAACAACCAATCACACATTTAGAGGAATGTGATGTTTAACGATTCTTAGATTAGGTTAGGTTGGAGTGGCTGACTGCTGGTTGGCAGCAGCAGTTATTACACGGACCTGATTGCTCCCACTACGCAAACCAGTGATAAAGCGGTCGACATGACTGATATTAACGCTCTTAGTTAGGCCAGAATTTAGTGCTCTGAAATCACAAAGTAGATCGATCCACAGTATTTTATTCTATTTGCTCCTCCTCTGCAGCTCGGCAGAAGTCATTGTATGGAACGGCTAAAAGGGGGCCTGATGCCAATTATAGTTCTGAGATTCGGCCTATTTCTGATCAGTCTGTGTGAGCTCTTTGGATTGAGAGTTATAGGCTATCACTGTTTTGATGTTGCACCCCGTGCCGGTAGACTGTTTACTTTTTGTATTGTTAAGAGTTTCGAGCTTCAACAGATGTCTTGCGGTGGCGATTGATGTATGGCAGGTGTCCATCCGGAAAGAGTTCCTAATGAGTGACTTTTGTACTGAGTTCGTTCGCTTGTTCGTTCTCGGTACCCACACAAGATCTAAGCTAAAATACTTGTTCATCTCGTTGAGAGATACAGAGAAGGCTTTGTGTTAAATGTGACTGCACCCAGGGATTTGATCGCTGGCCGGCAGTCACAACAGATGACGCTTTCTTCAGCAAGGACAGAGTCTTCTTTATATATAGTCTCTCTCTCTATAGTCAATGCCTGTCCTTATGTCGTCGGGACAAATGAAAATGTATATCCTTTGTGGAGAACTGTACGATTTGGAAGAGAAATCCTGCTTTGGTGTCATGGACCGCGAGGGCAGTAGTCCCCGTATGCCTTTTTGACAGACAGAGATATAGACCATATTAGAGATTAGAGACTACGTATGGAAAAAAGCTTAGGAATTTTACAACGAATGACAGCCTTAGAATGATTCCACAGATTGTAGCAGGACCAAAGGCAAGGATTTTGTATTTACTGGTGGCATCCTAGGCTTATTCTACATTCTTTAGTCCATTTTGAGCGGTTGTAGATAATTACAGTTCTCCATGAGCTTGTGTGGTGATGTTTGTCTATTTTTTCACCTAGCCTTTGTTGGGAAGTCCTGTGGATGTATAATAGCAATTATTAATTTATTAATAATCACAATACGGGTGGCGCTACGACCCGTACAGAGTCACTTCCACAGCAACGTCTAGTGTTGGGCGTGCTATTAATCTTTGACAAGTGAAAAAATTCAAAAAATTTAAAACGGATAAGTTTGAGATATTTTTTCCAGAGTATTGTCTTTCATGAGCTATGCACATTGCTTGTCGTAACGGGAATAGAACCCAGAAACCATAGGTTCATATGAGTAGGAGTCGACGTACGTAGCCAGTACGCCATGTCGAACACTTTACTTAATATTAATTTAGGTATCGCTTGTGTTTCGGATTGAACCAAATTTCGGTTTCCAAGAAGTTTATTAAAATTTTCGAAAAACGTTATTTAGGTGAATTGTGTCATGCAAGTGAATATTTTTGTAAGGTCTTGGTCAGAAGTAGTCACTTTCATCAGTGATTTATTAAATATCAATTCGAATGGTTCCTCTTTAAAGGTCTGGTAATTTAAAGCAGGTTCAGAACACTCGACAAGTGCAGTCGGTAAGTAAAAGTTGGTTGGGAATGCTGGTTAGTATTGGGTCTATAACTTAATTTAAAATGAACGTGCGGTTTGCTAAGAGATGGCGTGACTTGTATTATTTCATTGGAACATGCGTTGGAAAGCTACTGTTATTGTACGCCATTTCAGTATATGTCATTCATTTGAAGCGTAGGCAACAATCAGTTGTTCTTTCACTCAAATATGTCTTACTTTGTGCCTGAAAAGGTGTTTTTGCGGGGAGTTCTTCTTCATTACTTTAATATGAAGAAAGCTGATGCCGAAAGTCATCGCATTTTGGTGGAAGTTTATGGTGAACATGAGCCAGCCGAGTGAACGTGCAAAAGCGGTGATTTTGGCTTGGCCAACCATCCAAATCAACGGCAAAGCCGAATATCCATGGCGCGAAGATAATGCTCTGTATTTGGTGGGATCAGAAGAGTGTGCTGTATTATGAGCCGCTAAAACCGGGTGAAACCATCAATGGACAACACTACCGAACACATTCAATTAATCCGTTTGAAGTGAGCAGTAGCCGAAAAACGCCCGGAATATGCGACCAGACACGAGGCAACAATTTTCCATCATGACAACGCTCGGCCGCACTTTGCTATTCCACTTAAGAACTATTTGGAAAACAGTGGATGGGAAGTTTTACGCCACCCGCCTTTTAGCCCAGACCTTGACCCTTCTGACTATCATTTGATTCGGTTGATGCAGAACGCCCTCACTGAGATACGGTTCACATCAGAGCAGAATATCAAAAATTGGCTTGATTCATTCTTGGCGCAGTTCTTTTGGGATGGGATCCACAAATTGCCAGAAAGATGGGTAAAAGTCATAGCTTCAGATGGGCAATATTTTAAATAATACTATTGTACATGATTTCCATAAATAAACGTTCAAATTTTGAAAAAAAAACCGCACGAATTAAGTAAAAAGAATGAAGTAATAATGCATATTGGTTCATTGAATTTTATATTTAGTTCATGTGTTTTATGCTGGGAGATATTTTGCTGTAGCTTGTAAATAGTGTTTGGCCATCGTGACAAATTTTTTGCGTTTTTCATTTCCAGTAAAATAGAGCGAGGAGGCAGTGAGGGTGATATTATTACAGGTATGGCTGGTGAACTTAAACGTAAAAAACACATTTAAGACTTCTCTCGTCATCTCTTCCCTGGCCTGAAATATACGTACAGTAGACGCTCGATGTAGTGAACTAATAAAAACCGGGGCTGTTCACTATAGAGAGATTGTTCACTGTAACGAGCGAACTCCTTGAAGTAAATTTCACCAAAATATGTTCGGTTTTATGTGCAATTGATGACAAATAAAATGTACATACATTGCAATTACTAAAAAACAGAATAATTTGTATAAAAGTAAGAATATTATATCATCAAGGAACACAACACAACTCATCCAAAAAATAATAATACATTCCATGGAGTTAAGAAACAAACCTGTAACAACCCTCAGTTGCGATTTTGAGAAAATCGTTTTTTTTTTTTGGATTTGCTAAATGAAAGATATTTCAGTAGTATTCTTTAAATGACCTTTAGCATGGTAAACAAAATTGTACGCACTATATTCTGTACTGTATTGTCCTCCGTGTGAACGAAGAGTCTTTTATTGACGATTCGTATTTCTTAAGCCGAAAATGTGAGAGAAACAAAATTTCGACAACATCGCTAGAAGACATTGAACACATGGCATGAACAACATTCTGTTGTTCCTTTTTGCCTTCGATTCATTTCCTTCTTCAATATCTGAAGATACATGGTGTTCGTTCCAATTGATAAATCGGTGTTTGTATAAGTAGTATTTGATCTTCATCCTTAAGCCCGTCTTTCGGGTCTTCTTCAAACGGAATGTCTTTTTTCCGTGCCACTGTCAATTTGAGAACAGCAAAACTCATAACTTTTAGACGCGTTTCCTGAAAGGTTCAAAGACATGGTTTTTCTTTTTCTTCGAGCGAGATTTTGTTTGTTCACTATTTGGAATAGCCTGTATAAAATAGTGTGTGTTCACTATATCGATGTTCACTATTTCGAGCGTCTACTGTATTTAGTATGTATGGGTCCGCCTAATATGCCACCGCGAGGGTTATATATGCTCAACGAGTTTTCTATTAACTGTCCCACGGGTCAAAAGCAGAAAGTGAATTTTGGAGCTTGGGTTTCTTTCTTTTACTTTACATCTTTATTACGCACGTAACCCCCAAAAATATCCTAATCCATCGAACCATCAATCGTTTGAATTACTTTCACAACCAAATCAGTACCAACTCCAACAATTTTTAGCTGGTCTCCTAAAGCTTCTACCACTTCTGCATCCTTCTTAAATTTCGAGGATTGGAATCATTGAGGGCTGCTCTGGATCGGAAGATTGGGAGCGGGACCAATTGCGAAACTGTCAACATGGTTCTAAATTCATTTGGACAAATCTACAGCAAGCCACCTTCCCGGAAACCATTCTACATGGTAGTGACTTTATTTTTGGTTTTAAGTCTGGCTTCGATCAAAAGATTGCAAAGGTTTCTTTTCGTCAGTACTTGCCCGTCCGGAGACTGATAATGCTCTTCACCTTTGTTTCAGAGCCTAGCCAATGGACGGACACATAGATTCCAATTGAACCACTTGAATCAGGGGCGTAGGTATTTGTGAGATACGCAAAGGATTATATTTTGTTAGTTATTTGAGACCTTCTGGCAGTTTACCTCATAAAGGCTGTCCGGATACTACCGCTATTACCCTGTAACATTATACTTTTTTGTGCTGCCAACTATGAATGACATGTCAAATGAAAATGTCAATTAATATCTACTAATCGACTTCAATCGATTTATATTCGCCGAAATAATTACAAAGAGTGTACATTGCCGCTCAAAGCAAACGCAAACTCTTCCTCTTCTTCTCGTGATTTCTCGCAAAAATCATCTCAACGATGTGCATTCGAAAGGACTGAACTCGGGCAAGATACATTCAGTCTCCATTGGAAAAGTGATTTTTCCTTGAAAGACGAAGGCAAACCCCTCTTGTTTCACTGACCGAACTGCCCTGCAACATACATACGTAATTACACACACATATACATATATGGTGGTATGTAAATTTTTTCGATCAGCAAAGCACTTTTCTTGTTGCTTTTCCATTCGAATTTCATTGCTCCTCTCTTCATCTCCACTCACCCTCGCGCAAAAGTGACGCATTCTAATCTAAATTGCGATTTCACCGATGCACGAATGTGTGTTTGTGTGTGCGTATGTGCATGTGTGAAGGTTGGCCATTGGCAACTTTTTCTCAACCGTGCACTGAGTTTAATTTCGTAGGCAATTTTTCTTGTCTCTTCTTTGAAATCCCACTCCTCAGAGATCACCCACGCCCATTCACTGCGTGCGTGTATTCGTGTGTAAATGGGGGTGGGGAACCATTCTCAACGTGGATACAGTTATAGGTGTTTCATGTACCGTCGTACATGCAGATAGATAGTCATTTTAATTATGTGACGCTGCTTGTCCTGGAAGTTGTCCTCAAGGCTATCGGTCCGGTTTACATGCAAAATTTGTTAATCTCCGTCTTTTAATGGTTCATCTGTCATTTTGTATCTGAGCGCAATCCAATTGAATCTTCAATACTCAATTCTGCTCGGCCTCCCAGTGGGCAGTGAGTATCTATTGAAAACTAATTTTTTGCACACAGTTCTCATTTGTTTTCGATTCTTTTTTCTATTTCGAGTCGGCGTCGGGAGGAACAATGAGTATGGATGCTCGTACATAGCGGAGAGATTCTTATGCAATTGCATGCGTGTTGATGCCATGTTCTTCTAAACAGGAAACAAAATTGCAAACAGCCACACCCCCTTTTTTGTGCGCCTAGCAAATAGGAAGATCTATTTTTTCCCTTCGTTCTTTTTACGTTAGTTTGCGTTTTCTTTTTTTTTTTTTCTTTTTGCGGTTTAATTAAGGATTTGAGCACACTAGAGGCCGAATGATGTATATATGCATGCATACAAGCTACACGAGCTGTGCCAGAGAGCGATTGTCTGAAGCAGTCCCACCACAAGCGTTCCACTACAAAACTGCAGGGATATTTAAGCGCAGTTTTGAACGATTTTTAGAATTTGATTTCCTTGTTGCCATAGACCAGATGCAGATCCTTTCTATAAGGATATCCCTCGAATCTAATGAATTCAAAAAGGGAACGGATGTGTGTATGTTGTCTTTTCAATTTTGCGTCCTTATTGGGGTTTTAATTTTCCTCAGCAACCATTCCGCACTCATGTGATTGGTTTTGAAGTGAGGAGCCGTGAATAGCGCTGGAGGTAATTTTCGAGTGTTCTTCGATGGCAAGCGGTGTGTCATCCTCCCCACCAACGACACCATCCAATGACTCAGATCTGTTTGATGGACTCATTAATTATAGATAGGTAAATAGACAGTTTCAAGGATGCATTTGATGGGATGTGTTTGCTTTTAATTAAATCATGCCAATCGAATGTCTATGGGTACTCGAGTGGGAATGGGAGAGCGAGCGAGCACACCGTGCAGTGCATGTTAACGCGTTGAACCGATTTTTAAGTTGATGGTGCGAAATGGTGATTAATTAACACGCATACTTGATGTGTTTCTGTAAATGACATACAAGTTAAATAAAAAAAAATGCATATCCAAATGCATCCCCAAAAGGGGTAGTTAAACATTGAAGAGTGTTGATTTTCGCACTTAACAAGAGTTGCTCCTTTGCGCAGATCCCCCTGCGAACCTATGAAATCAAATGAATTCTAAGGGGAATTGGATGGGTAATGTGTCTGCTAATTAAAATAAGAAGATGTGGAGGATTTTTTTTGTAAGCAGGTTATTTTCCTACCCCATGATGGCGTGCTTTATGTGAATCTTTTCAAAAATGGCGTGTACTTTCCTTTAACGTTGAAATGTGTCGGAAATATTCAATCAACTACTGCCAGCACTGACGACAGCTAGGGTCAGTCAAGACGTTCGAAAGTAGACTAGAAAAATGATTGGCTTCCACGCAATGATGCCATGCTGGAAGCACAACAAGTGGAACATCACAAGGTGGAGTCCTCTCAAAACGTCTGTGGATTCTAACTCAGGATCTTCACAGTCACATCAAGCAGGGCACTAGAAATATTTGTTCGCAAGTAAGTTGTAGGGAATTCGTTGATTTCGTAAAAAATGGTTTTGCTATTGAGGCTTGAGAACTATGAACACACCCTTAAACTGACAAAACCATCAGTGGAAGCAACATTTTCATCATGGAGAAATCTACGAACGAAGAACAAGACGTATTACCACATTTCCGGTTCGGTCGCGGTAACTTTAATAATAAATTTCATGGCAAAATTAACTTCAATGAAGGTGTGCATTTTTTGCTAACACCACCAAAGTTGTAACAGTTAATTCATTTTACTACGTCAAATGAACAACTGGATGGCGTAGTTGGTTAAGTGCCTGCCTTTGGTGAGTGAGCCCTCCGCTTTGATCTGGTTTTCAAATCTGGTCCTGTCACCATTTGTCGTTGGAATCAAATGAACGGCACTATCGCTGAAGTGGCCGATCAGTGGTATTAGTCTGACTGTGTGTATCGCAATGGGCAACATGTTCTAAGTGTGCTGGTAAATTCACTAGCAGCCCCCTCCCTATCCTACCGCACTACGGTTTATGATTGGTTTATGCATAGATCTAATATTCAACGAGAGGTAGTGTTTCCATCCGCTTACGTGTTTATAGACAAGTTCTTCAACCGCTACTAACATGTCCGTAGTGGACATACGAACGATGTTGAGTTCCATCTTTAAGAGTTTGGGGCTTCCAACAATTAAATGTTCAAGATTTCTCAAATATGTGCATACTTTGAATTTAAAAGAAAAAAAAAGTACCTCCTCATTGGACAACCCGATACAGTGATTTGAGATACAGTACGTTCTCGATACAGTACGTTCTTGTAACAGCTGCAACTATTTTTTTATCACTACTGACACAGTAATCTCAACTTTTCATATAGACCGATACTAGACTTACAGTAGAGACTCGAAAAAGTTCATCAGTTTCCTTTTGGGGTGCTGAGCTTTTGCGAATTCTTAACTTTTCAAAGACACTGATCCAATTTTAAAAATATTTGCAAATGCGTGTATGTGTAGTACAAACTATTCAATTTACACAGGCCTCAATTCGCGCAACACCCCGATGAAACTAAAACATCCAATTTCTCAAAAAAAAACGGATAAGACTCATACTGTATTATGTTAACTTTTGTATGTAAACCAGCACGCCACCTCTCGTTTTCTGATTTAAAAAAATATATATAGTATAATATGGGTAGCGCTGCAGCCTGAAGAGGTCCTGGGCCTAGCTTCTCAGCAACCACTCGAGTTGTTCGTGCTGTTGTTCTCTCACGAGTGGAAGGGACCTACAGTGTTATGTCGACTCCGAATGGCCATGTTTGAGAAGCCTCTTTCTAGACACTTATTACTCCTTGGGCAAATTCGAGTAACTTTTTCAGTTGCGTACGCCACAAAGATTTAAAAAATTTGTTCAACAATAACGATTTGTTTTCGTTTTTAAAAATGTGTGATTTTATCACATCGTATGATAGTAACATGTTTCCATAGAGCTAGTTATAGAAACATCACTTCCAGTTTTAAAAAAGTGTGAGCCGTTAAGAAGTAGTCAGTCTTTGTAAGCTAGAAACATAAAACAACTTAACAAACACAATAAATAAATAGAATAGGAAACAGACTCATTTTATACGGACCTCCCTGTTTTAAATATGAACCATGGAAAATTAGCTTTTAGTGTCCAAGGCAAATTGGACATTTTCTGTGGAACCTACTATACCACTTTAGAGCACGATATAATTTTGGAATACAAGTTAAATTGGGCTTCTGAAATTCCCATCCTACATTGAAAGTGTCAATATTTGCAGAATATTGAAGTCATCGTGGAAATAATAACCGCGGGTGTTCAAAAATTCCGCAAGATTTGAATGCATGCCCTTTGTTGGTCTTGACATTGTGACTAGCGAGGAAAAGACACACACATCATGTCAACATGACCACGCCCTCGAATCGCTCTTCCAAAATTTCGAATGTGGCGTCAACTGTGGGGCACGTAGCGCCGTTCTGTTGAAAGTACAAGTCGTTGGTGTCCATATCATCCAATATACTAACATATCATCCATAACTGGCTAGAAAGAAGCCAACAGAGGTTTGGTAATCATTGACCTATATCGCTCGCCTTTGATGGTCAACCTGGCCTGGAAATATGTACCAATGCAGGTAAGAAGTTTATGTGTTATGTGTTTTTGTCCAGCAACTCACATTTTATAAGTTATTAAAAAATTTTATTGATCATTATGATTTATGACATATTTATTGATTTTATCACATTTTGATATTTTAATTTGGGCACTACACAAAATTAAAAACGCTCTTATATCAATTGCGCCAAAAACATATAAAATCTACCCAAATAATGTAATTTAACAATTTAAAATAACCCAAGTGCTCTACACCACACATCTGTTGACCAAGACTGCCCAAGTTACAACTAACGACAGCCACATTGAAATTGAAAGCATAGTGACATGTGTGCTCTTCCTATTCTGAGATATTTTGGTGCGTCATATCGCCAACATGGGCCGGATATTGTCTAAACATTCAGTGGGAAAAGCGAGAACTCAAAACCCTCGCGAGGAACCGATATCTTTTCATAAGCGTAGTCACAGATAAGTTCTGAGGTGTAATATTTGACGCAAAGCCTAGCTCACTACCTAACGTACACGGAAGCACCAAAATTGCAAAATCCATCGTCTGTGTTTGCAAGCGACTGTTTGGATCAAACTGGTCTTTGGAACCATATGTGATTCACCATAATGGGGTCCCGAGGAAATCATACAACAAAAAGAATTTCAGTCACCGTCTAATGTGATACCAGCACTAGAAGCCATTCAGTATTTTTTTCTTAAAAAGGACTACGAGACAGCCGCAGCATGTTCGAATCATCTCATCTTAAGTGGCCCCCATGATTTACTAAGGGGGTCGCTGGGGCAAAGCACATACTTCGGGCGACTCAATCCTCCACCATCGACTCTAACTCATCAGGGGTGGTGCCCAGGCGCAACCAATTGTTGGACTTCCATGGATCCAATCACTTTCACCAGCCAAGCACTCGCCACCCTGAATCGCATTCAAGTCTCGTCTCTGATGTCGTGATGATAGGGACATTCGTGCCAAACCATCGAAGTATAGCCCTTTCCGTTAGAAGAAGCAGCGGTCATACAGCTAGTAAGTGCCGTGTTTCCCACCCCATGGCGGCGAGTGACTCCCCCAACAGCACGGACAAATCACATATCGCCAATTTGTATTCGCGATCTTATTCTTCTCGTCATTACCCAAATCTCACGACTTAAACTGACTTGACACCAATCTCGGCCTTCCTGATTACGGATCTTCCAAGCAGTTTCCTAACAGACCCAGCTTGGCCAATCGTTAAGGAATGGAAGTGCTTCAATGCGACTCCCTTTCATGTAGTGTGCATTGGACAAGCGTTCTGGGTATAACCATAACTTTGGTATGATCGCCTTTGTGTACAGACTAGCAGCGACTAAAGATCTTGAAAGCTATGCATTTAAAACAGTTTTATCCTGAAGCTTAACCGTAACTAGGCTATACTCGCAGCTACTCATAGGAATGAAAGAGTTGATAAGAAAGCTAAGACCTTCTTATTTCTTATTTGCCTATGTGTTTGTGCCTTCTGTTCTCCATCTGCTTCTCCTCAAGCAGATTCGTTAGCAGTCAGAGTTGCAGTGACACTGAAGACACATCGATTGTGGACCAAACTACTTAGCTACCGGTCAGTTAACAATTCAGAACGAAGGCAATTTACTTGCCAACACATTTTTAAAGGCCTTCTTCTCCAGGAACTTGAGCGAGCTAAATGGCATCAGCGTAAGTTCAACCAAGAAACAACTTGGCGCCAGAGTAGAAGTTATTTAGTCCAAGGGCATATAATGGTGTATGTTACGACAGCTAGCCTAAACAATTTCATTATTAATCCTTAATTTGAATTGATTTTGGGACACCCCTTAAAAGCCACCGCCTTATATCACCCGACAGGTCAGCGCTACCATATCCTCCTAGACACAATCCTCAAAATCAATGATAATGAGCCCACACTTCCAGTTGTCATCTGCCATGTTCCTAATGAAATTGCGGTCATCTCTACAAGCAATAACACCAACGCATGCCAGGTCTAGCTTTAAACACTGCAGGCTGCAACAATGAAGTCGAAAGATCAGGTGGATCCTTATACTATAAGGATCCACCTGATCCTTTATATATACTATAAAATACTTGTACCATGTAGAGATTAATGGAACAACGAGCCCACTTGGATGGATGGGTTGATGGAGTCCGAAAATGGTATACATGGAGTCCGAAAATGGTGGGTCGAGATCTGAACACAAAGTAGGGACGGGTGTGATAGCACCACATTCCTCTCTGCAAGGGAGAAATGATTTTCCAAGCTATACGGATTGCAATTAACGAAGCTGCACACTGCATCATTAACATATTCTCAGATAGCGAAGTGGTCCTAAACGCGCTAAGCAGTTACTCATTTAACTCTAAGGCTGGCTGGGAATGTCACAATACACTAAACACACTGGCAGAAAATAACAGAGTGAAGATAATATGGGTGCCAGGACATGAAGACCATGAAAGCAGTGAAAAGCCTTACATACAAGACCATGCAGGTGCTCAGATACCCTTCATTGGGCCCTCCCCTCTTTATGGATTCAACAACACAGACACTTCATATAAACAAACGGATCCAGTATTGGAACAACCAGGAGTCTCTCACACCCTCTAAGGTTCCTGGAACAAAACTGCAATTCCAAGCGAGCCAAAGCAGCTCTCGAACTCAACAAAGCTGATCTACGGATGTTGTGTGGAACACTAACAGGTCACGGAGCATGTAGGAGGTACTTAGGTAGAGGAGGGTAGTTCCTCCATAAAATGGGTCTTATCGGTGCACAAATCTGTAGGCACAGTGGCCAGGTGAAAACAAATATGGACCACCTATTAATCGACTGCCCACGCCTTGGCCGTGAAAGGTTCAGAATGATTAACAGAACATTCGTAACAGGGAGGGACTTTCAAGAAATCTAGGAAAGATGTCAAATTTCTAAGGACAGCACTCAATTCCGAGGCCAAAAGATGGGGGTAGGTAGGTAGGAAGGGAGGCTTCTAGTCGAATGGACCATGTTGGTCCATTGTGATGCCCACAGTCAGACTACTACCACTGATTGACAGCTCCAGTCACGGGCAATGGTGACTGGACCAGATTCGAAAACAGGATAAAAGCATATTAACTTGCCCACCAACCAAGGGCAGGTACTTATCCAGTCGTCTAAAAAAAAGAACGATATGCATTTATGGTAGCAGCACTAGTGTCTGTATGCAGATACCAAACTCTTCAATGCATTTCAACACACACTTCCTTGCTCGTGAACGAAGGAAACTCGAGAATAAAATTATAAGCAAGTCCACGAGTTACTCTCACTTAGTGGCGATTGCATAATCGACTTAATTTAGAACTAGAAATTGGAAATCCGTATGAAAACCGGAGTTCTGACTGAACCCTTAGCGCTCCGCCCCAACAATGCTCACAGAAAACAAAATCAAATCATGCCGGTCAAAAAGTGTCAGTTCACCTCCAACCACCACATTGTAGTGCGCCCCAGAAATCAACGGACCCACCTCCTATTTGCAGGAACATAATGTGTACAACCAACCCACTCCAGTTGAAATCACTCAAATGTGAATCTGTTAATTAATGACTTATTTTGCACAACGAAATTATATTTAACACATTCAGCTGTGATTTTAAATGCCGCTATCACTATACTCACGCACCGGATGGAATGTCCCACCTCAGTTCGCCTGAAAATGCGCAAAGTGCGTAAAAACCCTCATCCGGAATTTGCGGCTGAACAGATTGTTTTCGATTGCAGCGCGACTCGACTCGAAACGACGACGCGACGTATGGCATCGGACACCGTTTCGGTATCTGCATGTGTTCAAACATGATGTCTACTCATTTAAACCGTTTAAACAATTAATGAATTTATAAATTCCGAATACACATATATCCACGGCGAACCGAAGGGCAGCCGGAACACCGTCACGTCACCAGCTATGACCCATTCTTCCGTGGCACCATTCAAAACCGATTCCGCACCTTCCGAACTCCGCCACAAATGCATTCATCGGTTGCCACGTGCGTTTGCTGACCCATTGCTTGCATGCCCGGTTCGCATGGGGATGCACGCCTGTATCTACGAGTACATTGATTATTGCCAATGATCGACTGTTTGGCTTGGGTAACCTATCGTCACCCACCTACTTAACTTCGCTCTGAACTGGTTGGTTGACTTTTTTGTGTGTGCGCCACCCTTTCGGCTCTGAATGTAATTTAACCAAAATGATTATTACCACGGTAAATCGAGCAATGAGCGTTAATTAAGCCCGACTGAACGTACAATAAGGTGAGTACTTGTGAACCTGCTAGTTTGGCTTGGGCATGAGCGGACGAATATGACAATTTTGCGAGGAAGTTTTAGGAAATGTTTCAAGCAGTAATTGAATTGTTTCACGGTCTGTATGGCATGTGACAGTGTCTTGTTGAAACCACATATTGGACTTATCAATATCATCTAATTTCCTCAGGAAGAACTGTGTCATCATGTGGCGATATCGAGCGTAGGATTTGTTTTTTTTTTTCGTCTTGTACAGTCCATGTTGTCATGACAAACGAGACCTCGATCTGAAGAGATCTATTGTAACGAAGGGTTGGAGATGATTCAGAAGGCGTACTGCTTCCCATATGAATGATAGTAAGTCCGGCTTTTTGGATCTCTTTAGTTCCATTGAAGTGAGTATCTCCCTTTCCTTTACCAGAGTAGTTCCAGACGCAGACATTCACATCAACTGTGATGGGATGCCTCATCCTCTTCCAGACAAAGCCGTCTTCTGTCCTGACCCATGTTCATTTTGTTAGGCTATTGATTCGGGCTCAGGATTTCCTTACAGGAAAAAGGTTTGGATTGCCTAAGACTATCCCCACTGGTCCAGTGGTCTAGGAAAAGTTTGTTTCCCCAATCGTTATCAGCATTCAAGCACATATGAATGCAGATTCCAAACCAGCCCTAGCGAGCTTATCTGCAAATTCACAACCTGCCATCCCCTTGTGTCCAGCATTGTAGCTGCTGTCCTCTTGACATTACAGTATGTTTCAGCACACGCAGATTTCGAAACAGCCCTAGCGAGCCCATCTACACATTTACTGCCTGCTATACCCTTGTGTCCAGCCGACCCTGCCGAGCTTCAATTTAAGGGTCCATTGGGTTGGACGATAGTTAAGTAACGCCCTTAATACCCTTGAGTAAATATCATTGGCGTGGATTTAAGCTTGAAACACGGTAGGACAAGAACTCATAGGAATGGTTTGGGTCCAAAGACTCCATATCCAGCTCCAGAGCTTTCCGTGAAACATCCTAGACTTCTGGGGTCGAGTGTTCGAACATCATTTGGTCCAATTCTCACGATCCAATATTTCAATCTCAAATAGCTAACCGAGCAATGCTGGCTGACCATGATAACAACAAAACTTGTCTCGTTTAGGGATTGAGTTAATAACAGAAAAAGAATGGAAGCCGCAAGAACCATCTCTCATGCTCAGATTGCTAAAGGAAACTGTCTTCGAGAGAGAAAACTCTAGAATACATCTCGTCCACCTTTGCGCAACAGAAGTCCATAACACTCAGTACAACTCTGAAAAAAACTGCAAGTGAGGGGAACTCATAAGAGAGCAAAGGTATGAAAAGGAGACACAAAAGATCTAAAGGCCGCGGTGCATTATTATATTATTCCCTCAACAACAATATTAGTAGGGATTGAGTTGGGTGACTTAAGGTTGACTGTTGGGTTGCCTGGTTTGACCTTAACGTAACCTAGCTGCAGTTTAATATTTGGCAGCTATCTGCTTTCTGAAGCTATCTTAGACCATTGGTAAAGAAGTTAGCCCGCCTATAACATCAAGAACTGTTGTGGGGCAGGTACGCATGGCACCTGGACATGCCCTTCTTTGCAACTTTCCTGTCGTTATCTGTTGGAGGGTTATACGCCGCGTTTGTGATAATGGATCTCGGCAAAATTGTGTAACCGAAATTTGTAATTCAAGGCTTCAAGTTCATCGTCATCATCAGTAACAGGCATTGCTTTTTTATTTTGAAATACAATTTTCCCTGAAAATGTGCTCGCTAAACTTGCATTATTTTCGAGATGTTGCTCAATAATGAAACACTTTGCCGTATCGTGCGAAGCTAAAATTTAGCTAACACCAAACTATGAGTGTTTAAAATTTTTTTCTGAGTTGCCAACAATTTATTCCTCACATGACGACAATTTTGCATTTTGCATAAGTCTTGGAACACCCTATAAATCGTTGACCTCCAACATTACATGCAATGATGTTTCTTCTTTTTCTGGCCCTCACCCAACACGCCTCTCCAGCCGGCCCGATCCCTCGCCAGCTGTCTCCAGTTTCACCAAGCCGACTGTGGTCCTCCGGCCACCTTGCACGTCCTCTGCGTTGTGCCACAGACTGAGAGTCCATACATATAAGTAAACATCACTCTTATAAGAATTACGCCAGCTGGTAAGGTTCTCGGTCCTCTCATCCAATCTTGTAAAATATAGACAGATCAAGGTTTATGGAAATTGAATTTTTCCCGTGTGCTTAATATTCAATTTTGCACCTTTTCTTATCAGAATTGAAATAAATGCAGAACGTATTAATTGATTTCGGTGTGGCCGAACTGAAATATATTAATTATCAGGCGTTATCTTAAATCCGAAATCGTAGTCGATTATGAATATTTATTTAGTAATTAAATTGAATATTCAACTGGAAATCATATCGATGTAACAGCATACGCTACGCACAGCCACGACCACGACGAACCCCACAGGACAAGACCACAATCCTCTGATTCTGATGGGGGGGTTGTAAACGCACATTAATTCCTTTTATCGGGAAAATATTTGCTGCTGCAAATATTTATTATTATCTGTTGATTATTTATATCCGAGTTCATCTAGTTATGCAAATTGATGATGATGCAGTTCGATATTACCTCAGAGCGGTGACGGTGGCGGCGGCGTCGACTGTACGAATGTACGTTCGTGCATGAACACCACGTCCTCACGCATGTGCTACTTAACAAGGATAATTGGAATAAATTGGCATTTTATGCGTTGTTTTCGTTGCGAGATGAGGGCGTTAAATCACCGCACTGATAACATCATTAAGTGATATAGAATTCAATTTTAGAACGAATAGCTCCAGCATCAATGCTGTAATTGGCCGCGGGATGATTGGCGATTGTGTTTGATTGTGGCGAGGTGTTATCATCATATGCGTGTGTACACAATGGAATTGTATTTGGCTTTTGGCACTCGATTGTGGCTTGTTGGATGACCACAATATGCTAATTAATTTCCATTACAAAATTTAAATTGGTTGCAATTGGTTTATTGGTTTTCACTTCACGTTGAGTGATCGGGAAAATTTAATTGAAACCGAATGTATTTTACGACACCTTTTTTTAGTCAACACTTACTATTAGTATTAATTGTGGCAATAGATAAACATTTCAATATCTAGGGAAGTAGATAAACACAATACACTGACAGTCTGTGACGGGGCTCACCTCTATTAACAGATTGGCTCTTCATCAATTGATTGGCCAACGATGGCCTCCGTAGCTTGTCAGGTGGAGTACCACAGGAATTTAAGCCACATGGAGCTGCAGGAGTCATATATACAGATGTCAATGCCAGCAGTCCTCGATATGCTAGGCCCATGGGCTACTCATGAATTAACCCCCAGAAATAAGGATTCATAGCCCAAGATTGGTAGATGATCCTTCGTCGCGTAACATACCTCTGTTGTGTAAAGCGCTACTGAAGGAATACACTAGGAGAACTTAGTGTATTCTGTGTGCCCCGAGATGAAAAAAAAAATATGACGATAGGTTCAGATAAATGATAAATCCACTACAGCTTGGATGGCAAAGTCAAAGATGGCAATTGAATGACTACTTCAGCTCAGGGGGCCATAATCAATGACTATCGAGAGATTAAGAAAAGAATCGGGACAGCCCGTATAAATGTTTTAAAACGTGAAATTGTGTCTTTGGTTCTTCTTAATTACTATTAATTCTTCTTATTTTTTTGGATACGTTATCCAAGTAAAATATAAAACTCAGGCGATGTACTCGTCAAAATCTTATTGGGTATATAACATTCGCGCGGTTTGCTAAGAGATGGCGTAACTTGTATTATTCCATTGGAACATGCGTTGGAAAGCTACTGTCATTGTACGTCATTTCAGTATACGTCGTTCATTTGAAGCGTAAACAAAAATATTTTTTATTCACTCAAATCTGTCGAACTTTGTGCCTGAAAAAGTGTTTTTGAGGCGAGTTCTTCTTCATTACTTTAATATGAAGAAAACTGCTGCCGAAAGTTATCGTATTTTGGTGGCAGTTTATGGTGAACATGCGCTAGCTGAGCGAATGTGCCAAAAGTGGTTTTATATATTATAAATATATTTTTAAGTAGTGATATTTAAAAGTGGCGCGAAGGTAATGCTCTGTATTTGGTGGGATCAGAACGGTGTGCTGTTTTATGAACTGCTAAAACCGGGTGAAACCATCAATGGACAATGCTACCAAACACAATTAATCCGTTTGAAGCTCTCTTCAGTAGCCGAAAAACGCCCGGAATATGAGACCAGGCACAAGGCAATAATGTTCCATCATGACAACGCTCGGGACCACGTTGCTATTTCGGCTAAGAACTATTTGGAAAACAGTGGATGGGAAGTTTTACCCCACCCGCCTTATAGCCCGACCTTGCCCCTTCTGACTACCATTTGTTCCGGTCGACGCACAACGCCCTCACTCTGGGATGGAATCCACAAATTGCCAGAAAGATGAGACAAAATCATAGCTTCAGATGGGCAATACTTTGCATAATACTTTTGTGCATGTTTTTTTTTTAAATAAACGTTCAAATTTTGAAAATTGTCATTTCTTTTTATTATGATAATATTGGTATGGTTCAATTATGTATGGAACAAAATATCGGCCAAATGGCTGCAGCGACCTCGGCGGCACACCTCCATCCGATGGTCCAAATTTTCGACAACGCTGAAGCATAATTGAGGTTCGATGCCGTTAATGTGCGTTGAATTGTTGCTGGCTTATCAACGTACACCTTTTCTTTCAAATAACCCCAAAGAAAAAAATCCAACGGTGTCAAATCACATGATCTTGGCGGCCAATTGACATCGCCACCACGCACAAAAGAGCCTTTGTTTCGTTAGCTGTGTGGCAAGTGGCACCGTCCTGTTGAAACCACATATCGTCCACATTCATATCTTCCAATTCGGGCAATAAGTTCGTTATCATTTCACGATAGCGAACACCATTCACAGTAACTGCCTGACCGGCCTTATTTTGGAAAAAATACGGACCGATGATGCCGCCAGCCCATAAACCGCACCAAACAGTCACTCTTTGTGGCTGCATTGGTTTTTCGAGAATCCAAGAGTGATTGTCATTCGCCCAATTGCGATTATCATTCGCCCAAATGCTGCAATTCTGCTTATTGACGAATCCACTGAGGTGAAAATGTGCCTCATCACTGAAGATGATTTTCTTCGAAAATTGATCATCCACTGTTGCCATTTCTTGCCACAATTCTGACCATTGACGACGCTTGAAATGGTCAAGAGGCTTTAGTTCTTGAGTCAATTGCACCTTGTAAGTGTGTAAATGCAAGTCTTTATGCATAATGTTCATCAACGACGAGCGTGAGAGGTGCAATTGTTGGGCACGATGACGAGTTGAGGTGGACATCAGTCTTCGCGAACAGCAGCAATATTTTTTGCAGTATTGTATGCACATTTGGACGATTAAATTGACCGAAAAAATCACGTGCACGATATGCATTTTGATTTGAACGCCCATTTTCATAATAAGCCTGAACAACTTTAAAGCGTTGCCCGATTGTGTATCTTTGCATGGTTCAAATTGAGTTAGTCTGTCATTGAGAAATGTCAAATGAAATGCAGAAAAGAACTTGACGTTTAGGTTATAAACAATAAATTGTCCATCGTAACCACTTGGCAACAAACGCCAAGTCAATCGCCAGTCCTACAGGCCTGCTGGTGCTGATGGGCACAACCAAATTTTGTCTGATTTCGAAACGATAAGTTCGGGGACTCCCGACACATCGTGTCAACTTCCGAGTGAGATTCCACACTTTTCCTAACATTTTTGTATTTTCATTCTCAAGGTTGAGCACAGGACGCATGTAATGCATGTGTGAATGAAAGTCGTCGTATTCGTGGGAAAGAGAGAAAGAATTGAAAGTTCGTCTGCTATAAAATTTGATAATTTGACCTAGCGAAAGCACGGCACCATTATTTCGGATACATGATGGTATAAGCGCTCATCTCATCTATATGGTCTGGTCGTCAAAATATCAAATTAGGTAGCATTTCATTTTTTCTATTTTACTTTCTCTCTACGACATACACACCTTGCGATACATGCTTCCCATACCCGAAAAAGAAAAAGTCTGAAAGCTCACTCGAACGCTGATACGATTTCTGCACACATGCGACGCTGGATTGCCTACAAGCCCCGCAGTTGATGCGACGCAATCAGACAAAACTTAACCGTGTAAAGGTGGCCACTGACATTATTGGAAAAACACAATGTGCTATCAGCAGGATAGGGTAATTGAAGACTAAGGCGCGTGAAGACCCAAGCAATCTCAAAAGCACTGATCGGCTTGGAGGAGACTGAGCTGCATGGGCAGAACAGTGACATCGCCCTAATAATTCGAATTCGAATCTCAGGAGGTTAGGTCGTCTATAGCAAGGATATCCTTCAACTCGGTAAAATAAGAACTTGTCTCTAATGGGGTGCCAAGCTGGAAAGGAACCTCGGTAAATTGCAAAACAGTTCTACTGTGATGTAGATGTTATGCAACTTCCATCACAGGTATCCTGACTTGATGGTAAATCTCACTTAGTGACGGTGTCAGTGCAAATAAAGTCCTCTTTATAAGATTTCCGACCATGCCTGTCATTTAATATGAAGCTCTACGTTTGGTTTACTGTTGGTAAAGTGGTATTAAAATGGGATCATCTCGGAGTGTTTGGTATAAGCTACCGAAAACCTTCACGCAAAGTACACAGTCCCAAGTTGTCTTTCATAAACCGTCATTGGCTTCAACTCCGAACGGCCAAGTTTGAGAAGCTTTTTCTAGACAGTATTACTCTTTGACCATTGTCAGTGACCCGAAAGAGGTGGAGCCGTGAAAATTATTTTTGGTCGTACCGGGCGGGAATCGAACCCAGCCAGGGAGCTTCAGTTGCGTCCTGGTGGACGCACATAACTAGAACGCCACGTCCGCTACTTAGCTCTCGTTACCGATCTCAAAGTTATTTAATTTCGATTTCCCGGCTGACATTTTTAAAATGAGGATTACACTAAACAATCACTGAAGATGATTTTCTTCGAAAATTGATCATCCACTGTTGCCATTTCGTGCCACCATTCTGACCATTGACGACGCTTGAAATGGTCAAGAGGCTTTAGTTCTTGAGTCAATTGCACCTTGTAAGCGTGTAAATGCAAGTTCATCAACGACGAGCGTGAGAGGTGCAATTGTTGGGCATGACGACGAGTTGAGGTAGACGGCTCTTCAGCCACACTATCGCGAACAGCAGCAGTATTTTCTGCAGTACGAGCTGTACGAGCATGAACTGGTGTTTTCACATCTCCGGTTTGCTCAAATTTTTGCACGATTTTTCCAATTGTACGCACATTTGGACGATTAAATTGACCGAAAAAATCACGAAATGCACGATGTGCATTTTGATTTGAACGCCCATTTTCATAATAAGCCGGAATAACTTTAACGCGTTTCTCGATCTGTACCTTTCCATGGTTTAAATGGTTTGAAATTGAGAAATGTCAAATGAAATGCAGAAAAAAACGTTTATGTGTGGTTCAAAAATGCTGCGCCCAAAATGCCTTATCAGCGTATTTGTGTCTGGACAATTTGTGCAATCCGACAAGCATGGTGTTACATTATTATTTCGTCGGAATTTTGCTTACATCGTAGACTGCATCCGTATCAATATAATATGGGTGGCGCTACAACCCGTAGAGGGGCAGGGGCTAGCTTCTCAGCAACCACTCGTGTTGTGCGTGCAATTGTTCTCACGAGTGGAAATGACCTACTCTTTCATGCCAACTCCGAACGGCCAAGTTTGAGAAGCTTTTTCTTGACAGTATTACTCTTTGACCATTGTCAGTGACCCGAAAGAGGTGGAGCCGTGAAAATTATTTTTGGTCGTACCGGGCGGGAATCGAACCCAGCCAGGGAGCTTCAGTTGCGTCCTGGTGGACGCACATAACTAGAACGCCACGTCCGCTACTTAGCTCTCGTTACCGATCTCAAAGTTATTTAATTTCGATTCCCCGGCTGACATTTTTAAAATGGGGATTACACTGAACAATTTTACAAGGTGTGTTTTTCTGGTACGGAGTATGCACCAGATCATCTGGCGCATATGGGAAAACGAAAGCATGTCCGGCGACTAGAATATCAGCTCCATATGCCCCATCCACAAAAAGGCGAATCTACCTCTTGCAACAACTACCGAGGTATGTCCCTGCTCAACGTCCCCTATAAGATCCTGTCTATCGTACTGCGTGAATCCAAACCCATTTTGCACCACACTACCAGTACAGTTTCCGGTCCTGCAAATCGACCAAAAACCAAATTTTCACAGTAAGGCTAATTGTGGATAAGACCAGCGAGTTTCCAAACGATACAAAGCCGCGTACGACGGCATTCATCGCAAGGATCGCTTCAAATAGCGATGACCGAATTCGGGATCCCGCGAATATTGATCTGGTGGTGGCCACGCTGTACACCGTTTGCTGTCAGTGCATAAGACTATACCTCTTAGACCTTACTTCTTGGCCCAACTTTTGGGTTAAGCAGATGACGTCAACTTTACCAAGTTGCGGATGTAGCCCGGAAGGAAAAAAACCGTCCACTGCACCGGCTCGACTACCTTCGAACCATCGGCTACGATGGTCTTCGAATCTGAACCTCCTATTCGAGAAAGAGAGGAAGACCGAGATATCGCCTGATCTTGATGGCTGGAAACAGTAGAATTAGAACCGTCAGTGATGAATGGCGGCTATTTCTCAGTCTGAGACCTTCAGTGGGTCGCTGGCCTGATAAGTAAGTAAGTTTATCAAAAAGTCATCCAATTGCAGTCGGTACCACAATGATTCTGTTTTTTAGGAATAATTAAAAAAAAATGGAAAATAATTCTTTCGTCTTGCAAGTAATCTCCCAATCGAAACAGAAACTAGAATTCTGTGAAATGTTTAGCCACATAACGCGACACAACGCAGACGTTTCTTCCAATTTACATTTAAGATCTATGCTCCATCGATCGAATACAAAACAATGTGGTGAGTTCTTTGTTTGATGCAAATTGCGTACAGGGACGCAGGAAAAGTTATTGTATCCATTTTAATCATGACTACCTCCTCGAGGTGAACATGACTTCCAAAGTCCAAATGCATGCAAGCCACAAATACCACAGCCTCGCAACTGAATGCATGAAGGCCCCTAATATTCTACTGCGCTACAGTATGTATCCCCTCGAATGGAGGACAAGAAGACAATAGTGTTTTTAAGATGAACCATCATATCCTACAGTCGCAGTGTGCACTTCCCCATGACGTTGTACAAACCCAGGACAGTCCTTGTGCCTTCTCTGCAGAATTTTTATTGTCAAACACCCCCTTCACAATGTGTCTGCATGCAAATGTCCTGCAATTCATTACAGTATCTGTCAACATTAAATAAAAATCTCTAAAAATTATATGCACACTTACAGGATAATGAGAGAGGAAGTAGCAACTAGATGAAACTGATTTTTGCAGGCTACGAGTAGATGACTGCGAAGCATTCACAAAGCAGAAGCACTAAAAGTCACAAGGACCACCGTCAGGATGACAATGTTCAGAGCACCATATGCCTGATGAGGATGTAGATGACAATTATAACGGTGATGGATTTAATGAAGACAAATTACCTGTGGGCATTTTTATGAAATAATAATTAAACAAAGGCGCACAATTTCATTGTCCTTGCATGTCTTCTGCTGGTTTGCTCTGTTCTGCTCGACCGTGCATAGAATTTATGCTAAGTACCTTTCCGCTTTCAATAGACCAAACGGCGCTAGTGGGGGCAGGAGTGGGCTTTAATATAAATAAACATGATAATCGCCTATGAGAGGGAGGGAGAGTGGTGCATGGGCAGGAGAATGTCAGGCGGAACAAATG
This sequence comes from Eristalis tenax, assembly GCA_905231855.2. NCBI lineage: Eukaryota > Metazoa > Arthropoda > Insecta > Diptera > Syrphidae > Eristalis > Eristalis tenax. Next base: position 48,152,109 of record HG993125.1, read on the forward strand.
ACAATGCAATGCTCAGAGAGTATAACAGTTGATATCCTTGCTAATTGGAGGAATAAGGAAGTAGGGTGTTTCTGTTATTGTCGCTGTGGATTCTGCACTCACTGTGATGAGATGTGATTATTTTTCTTGGCTAAGTACTGTATTCTTCTGCATGAATGAATTTTTGACGCAAAATTTCTTTTGTTTTTAGTTCTACCTTTGGAATGAAAAGAGAAAATGGAAAAATGAAATCCCCCAAGCTATGCTTCTTTACGTTATTTTCTCTCAAATTATTTGGGTCAAGCCGGTTGGGTTTTTTGTTCTTAGCTCTTTTATGCGATTCACTTCAAAAATGAGCGGGCCAATGGGAATCCCAATGAGGCTGCATTAAAATTGAGCTTTTGAAAACTGAGTAAGCTTAAGTCGTTGGGTTCTTAAGTTGTAATGTTTCTCTTTTCCTGAATATGAATCCGATAAACAGAATCTTCGATTGGGGTACATCCTCGTACATTTAGGTATCTAAACAAATCGATGTGACATTTAACGAAAAAGACGAAAATCTGAAGATATGCAATTAGTAATTAGTTGTGTACTCAATGAAAAAAAAACATCATATGAGGGAAGAGATGGGAGTCAATGTGTTACCTTACTTTTGTCCACTACAATTTTCATTATCATTGAATTTTTCAATAAAAAGTATGTATTTATGTATGTATGTGAGTGCATATATAAATATATCACACTGGTCCCCCGGTAACCAAACAGAAGATCTGTGTCAACAAAGGCCACAAATCCTATCGAAAACCTATCGACAAACATTGTCCGTAAACAAACATAGAACCATTCCACCGGAACCAACCTCGTTATCGTCTTTCAAATATAAACACAACCGAGATGATACGATGGAAATGTTCTATAAAAGAGGAGGACACCAAAATGCGGGGTCAGTAGTTCGCCGAGCGTTACATCACTCCTTCGGTTTATTTTTTTTTTTTGGAAATTCAGAATAATATTAGTAACACACAATATTTTATACAGGCTATTCTAAATAGTGAACAAAAAAAAACTCGCTAAGTAGCATCCATCCAAAAACTGCTCCAGGGCGAAGAAACCGAAAAACAGAGGATCACTGTCACTTGTCATAGGAAAAGCACAGATGTATCGTTTCCTTAAAAATGTATCCTGTCCTGGATGACCGCAGACTCCAAACTATATTTGTTCCAGAAGTACGCCGATTTCTTCGCAAAAACCAGTTACCAGTTAAGGCAGTTACCAGTTAAGTGTTGGACAATGCCCCAGCCATCGTCCAGAAAGTGAGCATCAAACTCCAGATGTTAGTATTTCAGCCATGTACATGCCTCCCAATGTAACACCACTAATTTAGCCTTTCGGGGGCTTGGAGGGGTTGGAGATCTGCACGTAAGAGAAAATAATCTATTTAAGCTCTTACCTCCGAGCCAGCACGCATATCGCAGAGGTTACTCAACGGAAACTCGGCACTATCGAAAAGTCTCTCGAAAGCAAAGAGTACACGATGATAGCCTTAAAAATTAAAGACGATACTCGGGTCCATAAGAGAACTTGACGTTGAAATCTGCATCAGAGAATGGACAAACGACATCCTAATTTACAGAATCTAGAGGTCTGCAATTGGTGTCAACTCTCTTCTGGAGAACTCCCTGTGCCGCTTTTTGACTGATTCTCTACCGCGCGTATGCTGTCCGAGAACTGACGTACACGCTCAATAGGCAATAAAGTAAAGGATAGTCAAAGAAGTGAAGTTATCAGTAAAACTCCTTGTATACAATTTCAAATATTTATTTAATTACAACAACAGCTAAAAATATTGGCAAATCCGATTGTGGACGCAAGTCCGGTAATTTTCCTTGCATGTTCGGGGAATTTGGCAAGATAAAATAACAAACTATTGTTGCTGCCCACTGATCGGGTGGCGGCGGCTTTTGTACTCCGTCTCGTGGCAAACACAATGTGTTCAGAGTTGCCATGCCGCAGTAATTGCACAAATGCAACAATTTTCTATTGACATTGGTATAATATTTAATTAACAATATTTCCTTCACTTATAACAATTTAATAGTTATAATAAAATAATATAATTAACGATATATTAATCAATTTAAGGAAAAATGTTATTTCGATAATTCAATTATAATAAGATGAACAAAGAAGTATATCAGCATATCAGCAACAAAGAATCTATCAGCGACGAGATGGAATCATCTGCTAAAGTCATGGAAAAATTAACAGGCGATGTCAGGCTGGTTGTCAGGACTGGCTGTGTAAACCAGAAAAATTAAAATCACTAGTATAGCCCCACCGAAGCCAAAAAGGAAAAGAACGTAATAGTTGACAGAAAACTAAGCTACATACATACAGGTATACAGAGATCAGCATGCATCTGTTGATCATAGGGCACGAAGATCTACGCCCACACCCGCCACATCCACTACACAATTATGGCCACGTATGCCCCCCCCCCCCCCACACACAGTTCTACAAAATTCGAATATGCCTAAAGCAAACAGATTATGACGCCTTCAATCGGACGAAGGTACAGGATCGGGCATACACGCCGGTTCGCTAGATATCTTAAAGGCAATCCGGCTACCGAGACACTGCAGTGCATTCCAAGCGGAAGTAACAGCTGTTCAAAGGGCAATCATCCGATTACCAATGAGCCCAACAGACGGAAGATATATTGTTGTATACATAGACAGTCAGGCCGCCATAAAGGCCGTGGACACACCACCGAAGTCCAAGATGTAAAACTCTGTCTATGAGGGAGATAGCGGTCATATGCAATCTTACCCTAGGCTGGGTCCCTTTGCACAAGGGAATACCATTGTGGGGAATGAAAGAGCTGATGAGAAAAGGGTCAGGTATACCAATGGCATTAGACCAGAAGACAATAAAGTCGAAGGTGACAACACAATGGATCGGGTGGTCTAAGGGCACGATTTCTTCATAATCATAAAGTCAACCTAAAAACCTATCCACATCCATACTAAAGGGTGATTTTATAGCTATTATCTTTTTGGCAACACTGGTTTAAACAGCTGACGCACGTTTCGTGTTTTGTTTCACTGTCAAACATCTTCAGTTTGGTTTATAATTTAAACATGAATCGTCTTACAAACGAACAACGCTTGCAAATTATTGAATTTTATTATCAAAATGCGTGCTCTGTTAAGAAAGGGCATCGCGCGCTTCTTCCGAAAAATTGTGTTCAGCGACGAAGCTCATTTTTGGATCAATGGGTACGTAAATAAGCAGAATTGTCGATTTTGGAGTGAATATCAGCCAGAAGCATTGCAAGAGCTACCAATGCATCCAAAAAAGATTTTTGGGGCTGGTGGCATCATTGGACCGTACTTCTTCAAAGATGATGCGAATCGTAACGTAACTGTGAATGGTGAGCGCTACCGTGAGATGATATCCAACTTTTTTTTGTCCAAAATGCAAGAGCTTGACTTGCATGACATGTGGTTTCAACAAGACGGTGCCACATGCCACACAGCACGCGCAACAATGGACTTACTGAGAGGCGAGTTCGGTGAACATTTTATTTCACGTTCGGGACCGGTTAATTGGCTGCCTAGATCGTGCGATTTGACGCCTTTAGACTATTTTTTGTGGCGCTATGTTAAAGCTCATGTCTATACAGACAAGCCCGCCTCAATTGACGCATTGGAAGACAACATTGAAGCATTTATTCGTGAGATACCGGCCGAAATGTTGGAAAGAGTATGCCAAAATTAGACTAAGCGGATGCACCATTTGAGGCGCAGTCAAGGTCAACATTTGCATGAAATAATCTTCAAACATAAAATTATATGGACCGTACTATCGATTCAAATAAAGATTTCATGCATTTTTCTTCATTTTATGTGTTTTTTTTTTTTTGAAAAACTTTCCTATAGCTTTTAAAAAATCACCCTTTACTATGCTCGATAGCCTTCTTGGTCTGCTATTTTATCCAAAACAAAATTGGAGAACCGCTGTTTTATTGTCAATCCAGAAAGCTTTATACTGCACACTCGTTTCTGTAACTGACTGTATTAGAAGGGGTATTAGGGCATCACTGCCATCAATGCCTGCCACGACTTCATATATTGAAATGATTGAAACGACTTCCAGTAATCGTAGATGGATTGAAGTAGAAAGAAGATACTATAGAGACAGTCGACTTCGTAACTGATAGTCACCATGTCCACCGAAGAACCGAACGGATAATCACACACTTGTTGATGGTTATTCACAAATGTTTTGACAGTTAATCATGGACATCCGAACATTGATTCATATTTACGAAAGCGTGAAATTATGTACACCTTGTTAAGGCAGTTCCTTGATTGGTCCCTTAAAATAGTCTGACAAGAAGTTTTGAGGAGTAATAGAGGTGGTAATCGGCTACCTTTATGGCATCTACTTTATTTCTGATCTGATTTCACTGTCAACTGTTACATATTCTGATCAGACTGAGCACTCCTGTCACTGGGCACTGAGCCATTTGCATAATTGGATGAGTAGGTCGTGTGTATTGCTTGTTTAATGCATAACAGTTTAAGAACGCATTCTCCACAATAAGGTTTATACGTTTATATTATTTAAAAAAAAAACTCATCCTCAATAATCCGCTTGCGCATCAGCTTTCCTTTTGCCTTTGAGGAAACATACTCGTATGTGCAATTTTCAATTGGAGAACTTAAAGCACACCTTCAACGAGATTCCGAATGAAAGTTTGTATTATACTATCACACAAGCTAATTTTCCTTCCCTGCCTTGATTGAAAATGCAATCCGCTTTGTTTGCAACGTATCGCTGCACGCTTCCTCACCACACGCGATTAAAATCAAGAAGATACACATGTGCCTGCATGTAGATAAAGACAGCCACATAACACGCTTACTGCTTAGGCTGAACGGGGCGCCTGACACGTAACTTCGCTGCCGCAGAAATGAAATAATTTGACCAAAAATGTGCTTCCGAAACCGGATTCAATTCGCGTACAACCCATCGAATCCCTTCGAACATGCATTCGGTGAGTCGAATCTGAAGACCTACAACTGGAATTTCCATGAAAATAGTTTCCTAATTATTTCGAGTACAATTTATGAGACTACCAACATTCGAAAGCGTACACCAGTGCAGGAAACGTAGGAGTCGGACAATAGGCCTGCTCTGGAGACCGTTTCAATTAGCGCCCAAGGATACGTACGCATAAATCTTCCCGTTATTCGAAATTGATTTCTAATTATGTTTTATTTCCGAGGAGAAAACCCTTCAAAGATCAATAATCGCAAGCATTCCCAGTTGGCGGTGGACACTGAAGTACTCATTACGAATGTGCTTGTGGGTTGGAAGCGTATTCAAATCCATTGAAACGCGGTTTTTGTAATTAAACTAATGTCCCTTATTGAACTGACAAGGGATGGCTCGGTTCATTTTGAAGTAGGATACGACTATGCGAGAGTCGAGCGTATTTGTCGTATGCAAATTTTGGAAACATGCCCACACCCCTTTGACGTCGAATTTCGTTGATCCAATTCAAATTTAGCAGCAGTCTCGTCCATCGGACTATTGTTCTTGTCTCGATTGGGTTGAGGGGAAACCGACGTTGGAACGAAATTAAAATGAACAGTTTAACAAACATTGAAAGTGGCAAGAAGATTGCGAGGGCAGAATTAAAGATGATGAAGTTATCCTTTCGATTTTCGTTGACGATGGGGTTGACAGAAGGAATGGCTGGATGGTTGCTGGTCGATGGTGGATTGTGGATGTTCCGGGGAAAGGCCGAACAGCATTTCACACAATAATTTGTGAAAATTCATAAATATGGAACATGCCCTGTTTTTGGACGCCGCCGCGGTGGGGGAAAGACACAATTAATGAGATTATTCAATTTCTTTCCAAGAGTTCGTTCCGAAATGATGCTAATGATGTTTAGTTGATGGGGAGTCTAGGCGGCGGCGACAGCGACGCCAGAGCAGGTCCGCTTGACTTAATCTCTTGGAGCAGTCAAATCAAAGGGTTTTGCCGTCATTCCAAGATGATAATTACGAATGAGGTGGAATTTCATTAAGACACCGTTTTCGAGACAAGCAATTTGAATTTAAAAAGCATTTGCCATTCACAATTCTTTGATTTCTGAGCAAAATAAAATTTACATAATGAAGGATGTATACTTTGCCGGGCCGCTGTTGGTCTTCTTCGGGGGTGGTTATTTGTGTCCATTTGCATATAATATAACTATTTCTGGGACTGAGTTTGTTGAAGCCCAGAGCTCTTAATCATGTTGTCACAAGGAACGTAAGCTATCGCCGTTAATACTGAAATATTGCACGACTGAGTTTTGCTTAGCAAAGGCTGTGTTTCCGCCCCAAAGAAGACATTGAAGAGCTTTAAAAACTCCGATGACTGGTTACGTTCATCATACGTAGGATAGATGTAATACGCACGTACAGGGTGCTTCTGCCAACACCGTCTTTATCTGAAAATAGTAATAACGCATACAAAAGGATCATTAACACAACAAAACCATGGGCATGCTCCAAGCACATTGTGAATTTTATGTTCATCCCTATCCTAACGTACTTCATATGAAAGAACAGCATTTTATAATGAGTATGGCGCCTACATACGTTTTAACTCCATCCAAGATATTAGAGGTCGCCATGTCTAATGGAAGAATTGCTTGCATCTTCTTCTTCTTCTACTTCTCTTTGTGCTTCGCAGCAGTCAGGGATGGACCTGGTTCACAATCAACAAGTACCTCCAGCTCCAGATAGATTTCTGACTAGCATCTGATTTCTCAACTTGTGTGCATCACTCTGAGGTGAGCACTCTCCGCGTGAGTTCGTGCGCTCGTCATGGCCCAGTCACTACCACCACCTTGAAGTATGACTCGTAGACTTGGAGTAATTGAATCTTCTTCTTCAAGATTCCACCAACGCAAGCAGGATCAAACATCGCATGACTAAGGACGTACAGTAGAGCCTCGCTAGTCTGGACACATTAAGTTTCGAGTGTCCAGAACAGTCCGGACTATAGAGAAAGTATAAAATGAAGTGGACAACCGACAACTTTACAAGCACTTTTTGCCTTGCGCGTTATTATCTGTGAGAAAACTTTCAGTGAGACATTCAAGCCTGAACCACAAAAAATACATCTGTCGTACCTATCCTTAAAAGGACCTCAACATAATGAAAACGTAACGCAATTGAGAGGGATCGCATGAAAAAACGCGTATGTACGTAACCTTACAAATCGCATCAGCACAATGTCTAGACTCATGATCCGACTGCAAGCAACACAACTAGTAGGGGAATTCCCATACTTGTATGAACATACATACTTGTATGTCGTACATAGAATAGAAATATGTACGCATTTTAATACTCTGTCCGGACTATAGAGGTAACATTTTGAAAGTGTTTGAGGAGTCCGAACTACTAGAGCAGATTCCTTGCTTTTTATGGCGTGTCGTAGTGAGTAGAACTGAGTACGACCAACTTCCACAAATCGGGGTTCCAGCTCTTAAGAGTCAAGTTCAAGCCAGCAAAACCCAACAAAACAGTCGGAATGTGACTGTAATTCTCTTGCACTGGAAGCTTGTAATGCAACTACTCGACGACTAATGACTCACATTTTCGGAGTGGCCTCCTTTTATAGTGCTGCGTAAACAAGGAGACGAGTAAAGGGACTAGTGGGATCTTGTTAACACAAATTTGGGTAAACAAGTACCCAACACATGTTGTTCTGATCATTGAATTCTATGTCACGTGATGCGCTGTTTCGATCATTGAATTCTTGTGCCACGTGCCGTGTGATACATAACTCACGCATTCTCTAGAAACTAGAGCTAATTCCCGCTCGGACACTAACACCACCTATAAATGTATTTCAAGGTTATTTTCAAGCTTGAACTGTTCTCTTCAGCTTTGAGCAAAGTGTCATTTGCGGACATTTAGTTTTATCGAACTTATGACAGCGAGCTGCAGCGGGGCAATAGTTTTGCTAACAAGCACCGTTCGGGTCTCACTGAGAACAATACGCCCGGCAAAGAACGGCCTCAAAGCGTACAACACGAACAGGGCTTGAGAACAAACGCCACCTAGTAGAAATCGGATAATCTTAAATTGCACGATTGTCCCTTGATCGCTGTAGTTTGCACTCTTCGCAGTTGATCGCGCCGTGACAAAAGGTTTTTTTTTTCTTTTTTGAAATCAAACCTTTGAAGTGAGCGTTTGTGAAAGAACAACCTGCGGTAGGTAACGGAAATAGTGAAAATTTTAAAATGATGTACTTTAGAAATAAAACTCTTTTTATTTCGCTATTTGGAAATTCTCTTGCCGTGGAAATTTCCAAAACATTGAAAAAAAAAAGATATTCGTCTTGCTATAATGGTGTCTTCTGGTTGATACGTAAACGAATTCATATAAAATACAGTATCTACGTTAAGCATTACGACGTATGCAATGTGTCCCACCAAGAACAAGCCCTCAACTTCATCTTTCAGAAGAAATTGAAGCCAGCGCACAGTGGTCGATTAAGAAGAGTTCCAAATTCCATTGCCTGAAGGAAGACCTGAAAAAGAATTCCAGGAGTGTGGAAGCAGAGTCAAAATACGAAAAATTCAAAGTCGATTCCAACCTTACCCGTATCAACAACACCCGCTCAAACAACGGCAGACTACACTAATCCGTTAATACCTTACCCGCATGTTCCACTAAAGGGGTCGCGGGGGTAAACCACGCACGAGAGATCTCCAGGAAACTCGATCCTCCGCCATCGACTCTAACTCATCAGGAGTTATGCCCAAGTGCAACCAGGGGAGTTTTGGGACTTGATCAAACCATCTCGTCCTGGGTCTGCCAAGCGGTCGCCTACCTGATGGAATTGCATTCAACGCCAGCCTCGGAAGTCGTGATGAAGGGGACATTAGTGCCACGTGATCAAACCAACGAAGGATAGCCCTCTCCTTTCGAAGAAGCAGCTCCTCAATGTTGAGTTTATCACCCTATCCCGGCGAGTAATTCCTGAAGAATAAAAAGAATTCCTGATCTTATCCTTTCCGTCATCATCGTATAATATAGCTCATCCGAATTACCTCGATTAAATTTTCCGTTTCTAGCATAACCTGATTATCAGCAAACGTATACAGCGTCTACGGTGCCCTCAGTTGAGATGAATCTCGAGGATGTGATAAAAATGAGGATAGAACCGATTTCTTGATGTCCGAGCTTTCAGTTCCATCTTCAATAGGAAATAATATGATTTTAAGGTTTTCGGAAGCATCCACGTTGTACTTAAGGCCGTAGTGCTAGAATGTCTGAGAGATGATATGTCAAATTTATCGGGGACTCGGTACACCTGGTTCTGGGCTTGGACGCAAACATCGTCTATCATGCATTGTCAATACTATCAATAGAAGCGACATCGGCTTGTAAATACATCTCTGCACATGAATTAACTAATTAATGCCAAATCTGCTAACAAAATCAAAATTAACAGCATCTGTTATTGCTTAAGCAACAAATTTACACATGAAACGGGAGCACATCCTTTGATCAAGTTATTACTCCAAGTTCAACAACATTCCACCTATTCATGACCATCGCATAATTCAGAAAGGGGTTCAGTCCACGTTACACAGGTGAGCAACTCATCAGCACTCCTAGGCCGCTAAGAGCATCCAATTCATTCCATTTTTTTTTTAATTAAGAAGCCAAACAAAACTAGACTCTAGACATCATTTAGTGTTCTAGCGAGCAAAATCGACTAAAATACGAGAATATAACTAAAAGCAAACGCGAATCAACAAAAAGAAGGTGGGACGTTGAGCAAAAAAATTAAAGCAAAAAAGAAAAAACAAACGATACGAAAATCCTTCATCTCTGCATGTGGGTGAGTACGTGTGAAGTGTGTGTTTGTGTATGTGTATGCTCAAGAATGATAATACTAAACTGGAAGAGGACTGGTGGCCCGAAACTACACCCAGTCGCTACATCATCGGGAAAACAAAAGTAGGTACGGTGCTGGGAGAAATATTGTACTCTCGACCAAGAGGAGCACAGCGCTGGTCATCGCCGCCAACGAAAGTCCGAAGGGATGAGCGCGAATGAAAAATCGCAGGGAAGCAGCAGCATCGGCAGCAGCAGCAGCAGCAGTGGCAGCACCATCAGCACCCAGTTGCCATACAACCAAGCCGAGTGCTCGCGATTTTTCTTTCTTTATTTCACGTTGGTTTTTTGTTTCTTCTGTTTTTTGAACAATTTCTGCCGCAAAAAGACACATACAACGATGAATGAATGAATTTAGCATTTTTTGATAGGAATTGATTCCTGGTTTACTTTTTTCCGTGTCCAGCGAATTTCTATCGTTTTTTTAGCTGAAATTTCGCGCCGTCCAGAGTCGACGTATGTAGTCCTTAGAGCCTTTTGCGAGTCCACCATGCTGCCCTACCACGCCGCTGCGGCGGCAATGGCAATGGCAACGGCGACGTCCACGGCGATGGTGGGGCGATGCGAGCATGTGTGTGAGACGGTGGTGGCAGCCCCCAAATTCTGGTCGGTGTGCGCTGCATTGATGGGAAGAGTACCACAAGTGGAACACACATCGTGTTTGTTTGTCCGTTGTACTTTGCCTTCGTTTTTCAAGGATTTTCCTAGCATCCTGTAGCATGAGAAAAGTGATAGAGCTGGAACGGGTGCAGGGTTTGGGTAGGTAGTACTAGGACGCCAAGTTGAACAATAAAAATGTATAATTGGATATGTGCAGTGTTTTCTTCTATTTTTTGTTTTTCTGTGCGAGCTGAAGCGGCTTCGCGATACCCCGCAATCCGTTCCCTTAGCTCTATGGTCAACATTTACTTTTTACATGTTGTCCTTGAAGTAAAAGCAAAACAAATGCCGAAGAAGGCAGGCAGGAGCACAGATCTGTGTGTTGGTTAATGCAAAAAACGACGAAGGGAAAAACTTAAAACAAATGCAAATGAAATGAACGCAACGACTGGCCACTGGTCATCATGCCGTTTGGTCGGTCGGTTGGTCGATGAGTTGCTTGGAGCTGTGGGGGGTGTATTCTGGTCACCTACCTAGATGACTTCTGGAGTTGAATGTAGAGGAGAACAATCGAAAGAATCACCGTAATCATAATAAAGTACTTTTAGAAGTGTGGGAGATGCGGGAGGCCGGATTCTTTTTTTTTTTTTTTTGAAGGGGTGAGTTCTGAAAGCTGTACTGGGTAACGTCTGTCGAATACAGTCTCTGGTGGGGGTTAGGTGGTTTTATGCTTTAAATTATTTCAATTATTTAGATATGTGCACACATCAGAATGGATGATGAAATCAATAAGGGCGCGCAAACGACGTACGTGGTTCAGAGTTTGGAATCGGTTTTCATGGCGGGAGGTGCTTCGGTGATATTCAGCAGAAGATTTCATCGGGTTGACAGAGCTGGTTGAAACTATAATTCAGGGAGAACAGAGAGCGATGTTTAATTGAATAAGCAAGTCCTTTGCCTTTGCTTTTGCCTTTGCCATCCGGCTTTGCTGGCAGTTGCTCAAAGCATCAAAGACAATTTGGGTAGGTAGAAATGTTCACCGAACATAATGGGCCTTCGCTTGATCTCACTGGATCTTGTGTTTCAATCGTCTTAACACAGGCCAAGGCTTGTTTGTCTTTCCGGGTAAAAACTTGGTTGGCCTTTCTGAATGTGAATGTAACTTAATTTTGATTATTGGGAAGAAAGAATTTGAAATTGAGTTCACTAATAATATGAGCGTGGACCTGGTGGACCCAGTAACTACTCGTATTGTGCAAGCCTGAAGAGTGGAGAGATCCTAAACTCTTATGCGACTCCGAAGTACCAGACGCCACAATTTATTCAGATTTTATCCTTTTCTGGTTCGAATTCGAATACATTGAAGACAAATCGTGTCTTCATGACTCATGGTTCATGATCATCACATGACAGCTGCTCCACAGTCAAAGTTCTTGAAAAAATAAGACTACTTTTTGATTAATATTTCATCTCTTTTTTTTTCATTTCAGATCATTGCAGATCCTTACATTACTGTCATGTTTTCTCTCCACGGGTGAAAGCGATTCATCTCTACGGAAGGGGTTCGCCAGGGCTCGAAATAAGGTCCGATTCTCTTCTGAATTTTTATCAACGATCTACCTTCCGCGTGCAAGGCATTCTTCAACGCACATGGAAAATGATCAACTGCATCTAACCAGGCTTTTTCCAAATATTAATGAACTTGCGTCTCTCATGACCGACAGATTGGAACGTATCTATGGCTCATGGGGTCATGAGCTGAGAGTTTAAAACTAAGTTCAATTCAGCCTCAACTGATCCCTACTTCGACGCGGAGGCTTAAACAAGACGACTACCCTGACCTCTATCTAAACTCTTCTAAAATAAATGTTCTAGAGAAATCCACTAGCTTAGGGCTTGTACTAAGCACAATATGGTCGTTGCTAGCATCTATGCCTTCGTAAGTAGTGGACCAGTGCTTACAACACTTCGCTAGCTACATGCAAAAACTTGTAATTGCCCAAATCTTCTCTCTCATAAAAACGATAAGTAAACATGTTGCAACCCCGACTGGCCCTCGATGCACACAACCTAGCTTGAATGATGCAATACGTTTGAACGACATTCGTACAGAATAATTGTTTAGCAGACTAAATGTCGCCCGTTCCAATACTTACATTGACGGTCCTGGGCTGGCTGCTCCCATGCGATCACCCCGATTACTTGGTATTCATAACCGATATTTGGTCTTCGTCACCTTTTCGTATTCGAAGATCCTCATAGCTGGAGCATTGGCGCTCGATGCGGCCGAGTAGATCCGGCATGCATTTTGGTCTTCTGGACTACACCCGCGTTCTGGTACAGCTCTACCATTTATCGGACGTAGAATTTTTCTCAGCATCATGAATCAGCTCTGATGATTTTATTATCGTCCAGCTTTAGGTTCTATATTTTGTACAGCATGCTCTTAGTCCTTCGAGTCAAGAGTTCATAGGCTAGTTGTTTTGATAAACCGAAGTAGCAGTCATTGCCAAGGGCGATTCAACGTTAGATCTCCAATTGGATTGCGTTATGTTTGTCGCGCTGTATTCAAACAACTTTACTAACTCAAAATATGCAGCTGTCGATCGTAATGTGTTTTGTAGACGCAAACCTACACAATAAGTTCTCGATTAACGAATCTTGCCCAATTTCAAACTCGATAATAGCAACTCCTCCAGTCTCTGTTAGTTGCAATAATCGAGAATACTGTATTTCGTTTTCCCATTTCCCTAAGGACCAGCTCATTTCGCCCCTTCTTCAATCGCCTTGAAAACTTCCACTAGGGCACGTTGAGAACGCGTAACGATGTGGAGTATTAGTAGTTGGTATTTATTGTAGAAGATAGTGCCGTCCGTGTTTACAGCTGCTAGTTGCCTCTTTTCACAATCATTTCCAGTACCAGATTGTAGAGATCACATGACAGCGCATCTTCTTGCCGAAATCCGGTCAGGGTTCGAACGGCAAGTAAGTCCTTGAACCGAACTACACGGTATGTGGGTGACACAGTCGGATACATTTTTTCTGAATCCCGAATTCGGACATCGCTTCGAATAGTTCCTTGCGATGAGTGCTGGTGGGGTTAATCGATTTAAATGTCGATGGTCGTTTCCGGGGACAGTTGATGTACTGCTATCATAAAATAGGACAAGATGGCATCAACAGAAAATTGGTGAACCCTTCAGGGGATTGCAATTGACGTCGACATATGATGCCGCAATGAGCATTGAGGACAAATGATATCACCGCGCTAAGAGTTTGATGGGATTTCCTTGAGCCCGCAGGGCTATGCTGCAAAAGTGTTAACAATCATATCAACTTACCCGCACTCTCTTGCAGCAAAACATCATCATCATCTTCTAACCGGGCGTAAACTACGCACGCAGGCAACTCGATCCTCCGCCATCGACTCTAACTCATCAGTACAAGCGCAACCAGACGAGTTTTTGGACTTGGTCCAACAACCTCGTCCTGGGTTTCCCAAGCGGGCGCCTACCTGATGAAATCGCATTTAACGCCCGCCTCGGAAGACGTGATGACGGGCACATTCGTGCCACTTGACCAGACCACTTAAGCAAAGCCCTTTCCGTTTGAAGAAGCAGCTGCTCAATGTTCAGTTCCACTCACCCTATCCCGGCGAGTAATTCTCACAACAGCACGAAGAAATCTAATCTCAGCAGCTTGTATTCGCGATCTTTTTCTTTCGGTCATCATCCAAATTTCAAGATCGTTGATGAGAGTTGGAATAAATACTGAGTTGAAAACCGCTATCTTGGCTTTGACTCAAAATCTCAGCCTTATTGATTACACATCTTCCAAGCTTTTTAAAAATTGACCCAGCTTGACCAATCCTACATGAAAACTCAGCATTACTCCTCCCATCACCCGTGAAAAAGTCCCCGAGATATTTAAACTGCTCCACCTGCTTCAATGGGACTCTACTAACATGTAGATTGCATTGAACAGGCGTTCTGGAAATTACCATAACCTCTGCAGCAAGACAGAGTAATCGAAATTTGACCCTTCTTTTGAGCCGTGATGATCAACGAGGAGTCTCTCAAATAAAGCAAACAATTAGTGCATGTCTCACAAATACCATGCTTTCAGTTTGAAGAAAAAGGATCTCAGGTTCATATTGTTTAACTATTACGTTACACAAAGTAAGTGAGACGGGAATAAAATGAAAATATTCAACCTCCCCATCTCCTGTCGGGGCCCGAAGGATCAGTCTCCGAATTTGTTAAATTGTCCCCACATACTATTTATTTCGAGTCAACTCACCCATAAATCGGATTAAAATATTAAAGACATTTCTCTTAATTGAAACAAAAAATGATTAAAAAAGTATAATATTCCCTCCGTCGCCTGCGGCCGATTCATATCACTCATCAGGCTGCTCACTCGTTACGACACATACTCTCGCCTCTACAACAAATTCTATAATAAATCAAAAGATACAGCAAAAAAGAATAAAAAAAAAAAGAAAACGAAAAAAAAACATCATGCCGAGCCATCGCACCATCATCGTCATCTCATCATCCTCATCAACATCAACATCATCGTTCCCGTCTTCATTTTATCGTTTGTCGATCTCATTGCCACCAGCGAGCTCCAGGCATAGATGATGGGCTGCGCTTAGCGGAGAGTGCCAGAAAGAGATTGCCCTTGCAAACATCATCTATCAGGTTTCAGGTGATGGTGGATAGCCCAAGAGAAATCGCCTTCAATTGGACACATTCGCATTATTTCAACCCAAAGGATGCAGTCAGCCAC
The DNA here is from genome assembly GCA_905231855.2 of Eristalis tenax. NCBI lineage: Eukaryota > Metazoa > Arthropoda > Insecta > Diptera > Syrphidae > Eristalis > Eristalis tenax. Next base: position 48,167,462 of record HG993125.1, read on the forward strand.
TCGCACCCTTCGTGCATTTTTTTTTTTTTAGAATTTTTCGATAATTTTCTCTTGTTCCTTTTGCGGAGATGCGCAACTCATTCTGTGTTTTTTTTTTCTGTATACTTTTGCTCATTTGCTGTGCGACCGGGTGAGGGCTCTTTGTTGCTGGCTAAATGTTTTGATTATGGTAAAAAACTGACTATATAACTGGACACCCTTTGGTGTGTCTATAATGGTAAAAATAAGCCCGAAAAAGTTATGTTCCTGACTGTTAAGGGTTGCCATCAATGCAAGTGTGTGGCCAGCAAATTTAGATAGAGGAGTCGGCGGTGACTTGGGGTGAGGATAATCGCTCATACTCGAATGGAAACGTACACATGTGTACACGTACAGGGGGAGGTTCACGTTTTGGGGAGATATTTGGCGACAATGTAGAAGAGTTTTAGGTCAGTTCTTGCAAATCACTTGAGTGTGCATGCATTTCTGAAAGGCCTGCCAGTCAACATCAAGGCACTTTTTAATTACTGATGATTTCTAGTTTTTTGGTACACGGGTGCCAGGTGGCGGCCGTGGCGTTTTGAGTTAGTGCGTCGACTCCTACGCACTAGGTGCATTCCTGATACAGGCAAAATAATTTTCACAGCCCCACCTCTTCCGAGTGACTGACAATGCTCAGCGAGAATAGCCGGGAAAAGCTTCTCAAATTAAACGTTCGCAGTCGGTATTTAACTGCAGATCCCTTCAACTCGTGGACGCACAACACGAGTTGTTGCTGAGAAGCTAGGCCCTGGCCCTCTACGGGCTGTAACGCCACCCATATTATTTTTATTATAATGCTTCCTTTATTGAATACAAACAGTGCCTTAAAATCAACAACATTTATCTGAACCATTGTATATTCACATTATTCTGGAGAGTCGAACCACGTACTTGTGACGTGGACTAAATCACTGTACACGTCATAGGTACAGGGTTGGACGTCGCTGTCTATGATTTTTTGAGGCCGATTAAAGCAATTAATTTCTAAAAATTTAAATTAAAAAAATAAAAATTTCTAAAAATATAAAAATTAATTTTGGTAAATGGTGTTACCACCTAAGCTTAGACAACATCAAGAACCTGTACAAAAATTAAGTTCGAATGTGAAAGGAAAAGACACGATTTCGAATCCAAACTATGGCAAACTATCATAGGTCGGGTCAAAAAAATCCTTTTGACACTTTAGCGATTATCACGCTATCGTAAAATACAAGTTAGAGCTGTCAGCTGTGGTAAACACAAACGAAAGTAGGTCTGTCGGAGTGCCAGTTGCACTCGAAGTTCTACACTTCTTTGTCAGGCAGGCTATATTGACAGTTTGAGAACCTTGAACTTCCACTGTGAACGCACCCTTAAACTGTCACTGTCAAAGCATTCAGTAAAAACATCATTTTCATAATGGCAAAGTTCAGGATCGACGAAACCTCTCCAAATATGTAGTGAAGATTTATTAGCAAAATTTCGAATCGGTGACGGCAATCATAAACGACCAAATTCTATCGCAACATTGAGATAAAGTGCATTTTTGGCTAAACGGCCTCGTCAACAAACTGAATATGCGTCAATGGTCATGTGAAAAGCGTCATGTGGACTTCAAGCGGACACGACGTGATTATGCCGTTCCTTCTTGCGTTGATAGAAATGACCCTCACGTTACACTGAACGAAGTTCGCCACAGAGACATGTTGCAACATCATTAGTTCGCCAAATGCATGAAGTAGATTGTATTATTGACATGTGGTTTGAACAAGACGGTGCCACCAGCCACACACTCAATTCGATGAACATGTCCTTTCGAGAAATACTCCTTGTGATCCTGTGTGATTTAACTCCTCTACACTTGATTTAGGGGGACACGTTTAATCATTGGTCTACTTCAACCACTCGATGTCGTTAGAAGAGCTTAGAAGGAATACTGGGTGGCCGGGTCATCGGGAAGCTGGTTCGATTCGTTGAACCGATACAAAAGTGTCCGTACCCCCGTAGTGGGCCGACGTGGATTCCATACAAAAACGTTTTGATTGTATTTCAAACCAGTAATAAGATGTTCGAGTTAGACAGCGTTTTATTTGAAAAGACAAAGTTGTGAACTCCTTATTGGAAACCCCCACATTCGTGTTCACGAGTTATAGGACTTCCACCACAACTATTGTATAAAGCCAACTCAAACAAATGCATCTCAGGCGAATAAAATTCAAAGTCCGACGAGCTAACAAAAGGGTGTCTGCGAAGTCCAAGTGTTTCGAAGACGAAACTGTGGCACTACAGCAAAAACTGGACGTTTTCAAGGCAAATGTAATCCCAGTCCCAAGAAAGCAAGTCCCACTGAGTGGGACGAAGAGGAAGTAATGGTCTTGAAACCGAATTGATTAATTAATGTACATACTGTAAATTCCGGAATACAATAAGTTGCATTCTATTTAAAAATCAACACTACCCTCTGAGTAGTTAGTTCGTGTCAAAGACGTCGATATTTATAGGCGACTTTCTCACAGACTCCTCTTCGTGCCTGCCCACGTTGCTGTGGTGATGAAGCATAGTTGGATACCCATTGACTCTGGAGGGCGATTTGGGTCACGTCTGGTCTCCAGATAGGGTTGCCGAATCTAAGAGACAGTCAACCCCTATTTCAGTGAAGGTGTGAGCAAATAATCAAAAAATGCCGAAGAGTAAAATGGTTAGGGGTAATTCAACGAAATCATTCAAGTGGCCTGGCCAGTTGGCAATTGCCATTTACACCGGGCTTCAAGGGACTTCGACGAACACGACGCTAGGTAAACTTCACTAGAGGCATGTCGGCACCGATCTCTTGTCAGGCACTGATAACAGATCGGTCTGCGATCGAGCTCTACGGTCAAAACGAAAACAAAGAAACGCCTACAGTTACAGGCCAGCGAGCCATAGGCAAAGAGAGCTGGACAGGCAAAGAAAGGAACACCTTCCTAGGCGAGGAGAACGAACTCCTAGAGGCTGTAGTCTCAATATACGTGGACCCTCATCTAAAGGGAGTGTAGCTAGTAACCCTATAAAAAGAAGACAGACAGGCGTCCAGAAGGACGAGTCACTCATTCAAAGGGTTTGCTCGTCGTGATAGGACGGTTGACAAGCCAGTCTATATAAGGTGGGCAATAGACTGGGGCTCCCATGAACAAAACGGTTATGCGACCGAGGTTCCAAGATGAGGCCCAAAAGAAATCAGAAATCGGACAAGCTCACCTATTGAATCTCAGCTCTCGGTATCAACGTGCGCAAGCACAGTGGAGAGCTTCAATAACCCTGCTAGCCAGTGGGATACCGGTCTTCATCACGGAGAAACAGGCAACACAAACCTTCACCGGCGCCTCATGGTTCTCAAATGACGCTAAGCTAATTAAATTTCACAATAAGGGTCGGAGCTCCTGAAAGTGACAATTCTAAAATTAAAAGAACCCTGGTTCAATGCGAGGCTAGTGTTTAACTACTGCTCGCAAATCCCTGTCAAGCCTAGCGTCAGAGCATGAATGGTCCTTGTAGTGCATGTGTATGGCATGCATAAAGTGTACGGACAAGAGGTACAGCATTGATTCACTCTCTCGTGCTCATGTGTTGTTAACGATCAGTTGTTAATCAGACTCCGGAGAGATCACTGGGGAGCAAGTGACACAAAAGTCCTAAAGACCCCTAAAATATGAGGCTGCTAAAGGGGGCAAAATTTAGGCGTCCCCAAGACATCTAGAAAATAATATAGGCCAACAAACCGGAAGGAAGGGGATGGTTAATCTCATTCATTATCAATCAAAAATTGACTACGATAAATAAAAAAGGGGCTCAACCTGAACAACGGTATGACACAGATAAAACGTCAAAGCCCAGCTCTCGGTCAAACGACGAGTATGGCCTTCTAAGTCTTCTAAGTCGTTTCAGTGTTAATTGTGAAACTACTGCATTGTCGATCTGCTTTGCATCAACTTATGCCACAGAACAACAGCTGGTTGACCCTTCACATATTGCTTGTCTGAATCAACAGCATCACCAACCTAGAGCACACGTGCCTAATTTTTCATCTCACTGTTCCATATCTACGTAGAGCTACAAGATTATTCTGAACCTAATGGATTATTCACTTCACTCGGATCCAATCCTATATCGTGATATCGACGCTTTGAAGTCTCCTTCAAACTGCATCATATAGCGGGTTAACGTGAGTATCTGCTCAACATCAACCCTTCATCAGAGCAACAAATACATAAAAAAATCAAATAACTAAAAAAAGCAACAACATCAAAACATTTCGAAATTCCACTTCAAATTTTATTGGGTTAACACCACCACACACAAAAAAATGACTCGTTTCTCATTTAACACAAAACTTCGCATTATTCGTTTTGCGTTGCACCCACTTCAAATACGTAGAAATCCTAGAATTCACCGATGGAACTTCGCCGGCGCATGCATAGCCATAGCTAACAATCCCAACGGCGTACATCCGACTCATCCTCAAATAGAGCCCACCACCCGAATCATACTGGCACGTGTCCCTTCCAGGCGTCGACGTACAAAATTGGCTAGCTGTCACTGCACTCACACTCCGTTTGCACACATCGTTCCCCAGGATATCCAGTCGGGTTTTCAATAATTTACTCGACTGTTGACCACCAAAACTAGTCGTACCCCAACCGGCCGTGTCCACGCTGAAGCCGGCCAACGACTTCTTGGCGAAACGAAATGGCAAACAGGCCGGACCGACCACCCGGTTCCATTCCACACTTTTAACGGTCTTCAGCAATGCAATATCGTTCCTTAGATTCGTCATTCGGAAGCTCTTGTGGGTTATGATCTTCTCAATGTCGTACTGCTGGCTGTAGAAGGAATCGTAAACTGAACGGCAGAGAGGATAATAAAAGGCGACTCTTGAACACACCAATACTACTTACTCGACGAAAGGTCGGTCTCGCCAACAACAATTTCAATCAACTCCGGCAGAGACATTTCGGGCGCTGCAAAGCAATGAGCTGCTGACAAGAGGTATCGATGATGAACTGCAAGGAATGAAGAGTGAAGGATAAAAACAAACGTTTTCAAGGATCTTTACCCTCATCTGCTTTCGGATGAGGATTTAACTCACTTATTGTGGCGCCACAAAAAATTGTACTTCCCATCTTCCGAACGACAGCTGCCATCGAAGGGAACTCGCCCACGACTGCCTCAGTCCCACCGGCCACTCTCACTGTTGCGCTCCATCCACAGTCACAGGGTGGCTCAAATGCCTCCACTAAACACGAGAAGTATCCGGTGGTGTTGTCGGTAATGGGATCTGTGATACTCGACGAGATGTACGAAATCGTAGCTCGGTTGATAAAACTTTTCCTCTCAAAACTTCCTGACCCACAAAAGAAGTCAGATCCGGAGAAGAGTTCGCTACCCTCGGGGTTGAAGTAAAATATTTCCGTGCTGCAATTGGTTCCATTCGACTGAAATGAAATTGTACGGTAACGGTGAGTCGAGCAATATTCAAAAGTTCATCTTCAAGGTTAGGTATTGGTTATTTTTAAAAACAAATTAATGTAAACCGCCTTAAAGTAGCAGTGTCCTCCTCTGAGGGGCATGCCAAAGAGGAGGGACCAGAGCGTGTAAGATGCGATGGAAAGCCCTTATGTTCAGTTATCTTATTCTTCATTTGACTTTAAGCAGGAGTCCATTAGAAAGTCCGTGTACATGGCTACAGTCAAGTAAGCTTGAGGAATTAATTCTATTTTCCGACAGCTTCTACCTAGGCGGCAAGACCAGCCGATTACTGTTTGTAACAACAAACACACTTAGCTGTATAAGAAGGACATGTTTGGGGAAATCATGGGGGAGTAGCCGGCACGACATCACATCCGATAAGGATGTCAGACTGATGTACTTTATGACAAGGTGGAACCGTGTGCTATCTGTAGGGCGGTCTCGTGCCTAATCAACCGTCAACCAGTTTGAGTACATCACAATTGACGTCAAACATTCCAACAGCCCAAAGTTATTGATGTTTGAAGCTTTTAAGGTGCCAACAGTTAATACGGCAATTTCCCTATTTCCGAGCCTGTGAGACAACACAACAGGAGGACATCCGGCCCTCGTCTGAGGTGGCGTACCCAAGCGGAGAAGCACCTCAACCAACTTTGTGTGAGCAACTAGAGGTAGCTAGCCGAGATTTCACTAGCTGGAGAGAATAATTGGTTATGTCTAAGGAACCCTGGACGAATTTCCAACGAATTCGAGAGAACTACGATAACGTCAGAATAAATTCACCAGAAAAAGCGGATGAATTGCGGTGTTGCAAACCAGATACGAGTGTCCCACACCTTCGCGCAGATTGAGATTACATTTTAAGGCTGGCGGCATTGAGAGCCGCATGCAACCAATTTCAAAATTTTACACGATTGTCAGAATCTCTGCATTTACTGGCATCTAAGTTACATTAATTCAACTCCCAATGCAACAGCATCTGCACATCTTGCGGTCTTATATTCGCGAGAAATGCAGCCAAAATGATGGCCGTCACATCTCTATGTGCTTCGATAAACAGCTACTGATTTCCCAATTAGAAGTCTGTGGTGTACTACTTGCCGCTGTTCGACAGATGCAACATTTGCGAATGGGAATGCGATTGGAACTAATTGCCAACTGTGATTTATTTTTTTAGTTTATCCTTCTCACTGTTGACATGTCTTGAAATGCAGACCACAATACCCAGCAAGTGATGATTCTATGTTCGATTTGATTCCGCGAACTGTGGTCCGTGCAGTACGGATCCGACATTACTTCAATCTCACGAAGTTGTACTTCATTCCATATTAGCGACCTACTCTGGTGGTTCTGGTGGGAAGCGGTTCAAGATCTGTTGAACACCATCTTCGTCGGGCAACTCAATCCAGCAGTGTCCCTTTGAATGAATTCGATATCCTATCCGTTTAAATTATAATCCTGCATGACACACATCTAACAAAGACGCTGTAACACGTCCTGATTGATTGCTATGTGAAGAAGAGAGTTTTTGTTAGCAAGAGGTACGCGCAGTTACGAGTTCTTCAAAGATTTGTGACACACCCATTCAATTAAGTCTGACTTCAGCATTTGGTCCAGTTTGCGTAGATGGTATTTGGAGAAGAAAATTTAACGACGCGACATGGGCCTAGCTAGGTGACTAGGACAATACGATTCGATTCCACGCCAGTGGGACAACGCCATAAAGGAAGGTCACGAAAGCGATGGCGGACACGAATAGAGAAAGACCAGTTGGCTGAAGATCGAACCATTACGGATCCATCACGGAAGCAGAAGAAGAAAATGAAAATAATGTATGCACTTATATGGTAAATAAGGACACGGGAGACCAAAGGGAATTTTAAAATGAAGATGGTGTGAACTTCTGAAACAGAATTTGAGCAAGAACGCTCGAAACAATGATTAACAGCTAACATGTGCAATTGCGGAAGACCGTGAATCTACTGTTGGCCAATTTTGGGCTTCTCCTGGCGCATGCTTTGGAAAACATCACATGACAGATCGTTGTCGGCATTAAAGGCACCAGTAAGTTCGTTGCCAACCTTGATAGAGAATAATTGAAGCATGAACTCCCCAGAGGCACGTTCTTTCGTCCTCCGCACGGACTTGTAAAATCGGTAACATCAACGTACTTGGTAGAACACAACTAGCCGCCGGGTGATAATAGGACGAAATAAAAAAAATCAATTAACCGAGTGCAAGAAAGGTGAGCGATATTTTATTTATTATTCACACACGAATAACATAAGAATAGAAATATTAAATGCAGTAACACATGCAACGCCGGCAGGGATATAGTTACAAAACCGGTATCACACAGCACATATGAACATAACTGAAACAAAAACGTGAACAACCCAACATTACGCACCGAGTTCAAACTAATGTCACATTTGAATTTCAGCTCATAGTCCGTAGGCGCTTCCACTGTATACCGGCACGATGTACCTCGCGGATAATCACTCGGATAATATGGTGAGTTAATGAAGATTTTCTGACCCGCATTCAGTCTAACCAAATGATTGCAATCCGCAAAAAGGCCAACTATAATGGCACATTTAAGACACAAGAACACAACGAACGGAAGAAACACGCGTTCACTACACATCGCGATCTTCTGAATCAAAAGTGTACCTTTATGCCACACAGACTCGATTTGAACTGACCACGAACACAGAAAATTTCATTTCGTTTGGTGTTCCTGTTCTCTGCATCTTTGGGCTATTCTTCGTGGGAATGGATTTGAGATTTCTAATGATTTAATAACACCTTATTTCTGCAGAACACAACATAGAACGGTTGACTTGTGATGGTAGAAACATGATCTACCCTAGATCACATGTTCGATAGAATTTGACAATGGGTTCCTTTTAGTTGTCGAAGGAAATTGTGTTCATGTTCTTCTTCTCAGTGAATCGTCAATCGATTCCCCATTCGACCGACATACTATACTGCTCATAGCACTCCTCCTATCATTCATGTCAAGAACCTCAACCCAGATTTGTAGGGTAGACGTGTAAAACCAAGCGCACACGAGTGAGCTTGCTGCTGGGATGTGTGGCACATTTATTCGAATTAATTGGTCTCTTACCTGTTGGGCGATTACAGACGGAAACTAATGATTAGACTGTTTCGAACGCTGTCCACCTTAAGGTGTTGAAAGATAAATGCATTCAAAATAGAATACCGTTTACTTCCTTCTAAGATATACATTTATGATACACGTATCATATGATAATGTGTATCCACTTTCATTGTATTTGCGTAGAATCTTGGCACTGTTTATGAGTTGTGTGGAACACATTATAAATGCCAAACAAAAATATGAAATAATGATAACTGTATAATTATAAAGGGATGATGGAGGGCCAAAGTCCGTTGAGTGAAAGTTCTACAAGCCGAGAGCGAGAAGATTATGTTTGCAGCTATGTACCTTGGACATTATCTTGAACATTGGTGGCGGGTCCGTACGAGGATCTACATAAGAGTCTGGGGAATTGCCACCTAATGTATGACTGTTCTCAAAATGTGAGCATTGTTGTTTAGCTCATTTAATGTTCCATGAAATTTCAAGTTAGAGCATGACTTGAACTCAGTATTGGGCCATTATGAAATATTGTGCTCACACTTTTGACACTTTTGAACCACTACTTGAGACAATATCCTCCTCCCTCGGGGAAAAATTGCGAGAATTGTTATGTTCCTGCGATATTTTCTTTCATTTTCAGCCCCTACTTCACGTTTGATAAGAAAATATGTGTTAAAATTCTTTGTGAGATCTACCTTCCCCCTCAGCGGTCATGTGACTTCCCTTTGCATATTGTTGCAACGATACTCTTTTATGAAGCAAAAAAAGGCAAAAAAGCCGCTGGTTGCAGCAGTCACGTTATGCCAGAGTAGACCCGTTATGTGACGATGCTACCGTGATCTTATTTCACAAACAAGTTGGCGCTTTCGATAAAGCGGTGGAGTAGAGTGATTTGTTGAAGTAGTAGTCGTCCAAGTGGCGTACTCTACATGATTAGAGAGTGCAGCAATTGTGCAGAATATACACAATAGTTTCTTCCTCCTCATTGTCTCGAAGCTTCTGCAGAAGTCATTGAAAGGAAGGCCTAATCTGGAAGCATGCGTTCCAATGGCACCAAGGCCGGTTATGACCCCGATAAGAATTCTGATACTTGGGCTACTCATTTTCGTTAAGCTTCATGAGTGTTTTGGACCGAGAGTGGGCCATGCTTGTTTTATGATGTAGATCATCAATGATTTTTGTGAGCAAACGTTTCAAGATGGATGGATCTGATTTGCTTCCGGAAAGTGTACGAATCCACTGCCCTTTCTAGCGAGTTCTTCCGCTTCACAATTTTCTGGAATGTCACAATGTTCCGGCACAGACGAAGTTGGCTGCTAAGGTACTTGGCCACCCTGTTGACTCTAGGACTGCTCTCAGAGATTTGATCGCCGCCTTGTATAGATGATAAAATATTCTGTGCTTGATATTACATTGTTTTTGTTAGATTTATCGCAGAGACTGCCTGAAAGACATTGCAGTGTTTTGGTAGCCGGAATAACAGACATCCGCGCCCAAGCCAGGTTCAGACTTCCAGCATGATCTATGGGTTTCTGGTTGAGAAATTCTTCTCGACTCACAGTGTCTTCGGGCACTGCTCGATATCTGCCAAGGATAGTAGCGTGTACAGAATTATTTTCACAAGTGCTACTTAAATTTATTGCCGTGCTGACCACTTTCTGCTGCGGAATTTAAAAAAATTGCCGGAAACTTGGTAGTTGATCAACCTCGGCGTTGGTCTCGCCGCCTTATTTAACGGTCTCTTTTTTTTTGTTTACTTTTTTAACTCAACTTTTAAATCCAGAAGTTGTCCAAATTTCAGTTTGTAAATTTCCCCTGGGATATTTTTGACACTTTGCACATATGATGTCGTTTTCAACTTTCGTTTGTCAAATTTACAAACTGAATCCGATATGTATTCGTGCCTTAGGTACACACTAATTGAGAGCGAACGTTTGCAGTTGCTGCCGACATTGTTATGAAGAACAGCACAAGCGACCAAGCACAGGTGTAATGCTTACACCAACAATGTCTGCAATCGCTAATTGAATTGGTCTGAGCGTCGATAATCTACTCGAAGATGTTCAATCTTTCGAAACATACATAACTTGGACTAAACAGTTCTATGCACCTTTGTCACTAAATTGCGATTAATTCAACAGAGACTCATGTTTTTTAATTTTTTAAATAAAAGAAGTTACATTTTTAGGGAGATCTAGAGACCGAAATCCACGATTTCTCCCTTAACTTCCCTTAACTTCTAATATATTTGTAAGTTGGGTGTTATTTAAGTCCGGCTGGGGGTATGCTAATGTATTTTGTGCTTTTCTGTGTAAACTACGGTTCAAATTTAAAGAATTTACCAAGAAAACAACGAAAAACGTGGGTGAACCTAACTCACTTAAGATGCTTGAACTTAACTTGACACGTCAAGAGTACAACCACGTTCATCATGAGCATGCCTAACATATAAAATGTGTACGTATTCGTTTTATACAAGTTGTTTTAATTTTTTGTTTTGCATACATTTTTCAGTTTTTGGATTTTGTTAATTCTACCTGTAATCTCTGTAAGTTGGCCACCATGGACGATTGTCACGTCGCTTGAAGAGCCTGCGGCGAAACCGGCGGATATCCTCGTGGCATCTCCTTCGTACTGGAGTCACCTGTCCAGTGTTCGACGTACAATGTGCCGATCCTGTATTAGGACAATAGTGGATAGTCCCAATTGAAATAAAGACGTTCCGGAGCACTTTTTCACGGTACATATGAAGTATTGGGGTAGTGAGCACCAGACTGTTGGAGGAAGTCAACAGTCTGGGCACAGTTCGTGTAAAATTACGTTCTGATCAGCTCAATAATAAAATTATCTATCCCGTTCAAGTTTGCTTCCCTGTCCTGTACAGAACTTCTTGCACTGAGCGTATGTACAATACAAACGGAAACTGTCTTGCGATGAACCCCCTCTTTTCCATCTGAGTAAGAATCACATTGAACAACTGTGTCGACAGAAGTTGAAGCACCTAACCACTTCTCACACATTTTCTTCAAGCGATGACCTGAACAATTTTAGTAATGTAAACTGTCCGGCAATATAATAGCATGCTCTTGACGCTCTAATGTAATATTCGTCAAGTCATGGCCGTTAGGGTCCTGCAACTGGAGAACATATAAATGATGACAAGCGAAACAAATCTTGCCGAAAAAAGCGAGATCAATGAAATTTCGTTTGGATAGGTTACTCCTGCCCGCAACCGCACACAGACGAGCAATAACGGATTGAAATAAACAGTTTTATACATTTAAAGTGTGCAACGTACACAACCATCTAAGCACTGTTGGGGTTAAACTTCCAGGAATATTGGTTCTAATTGTTTACGTAATCATCTTTCTTTCTTGTTAACTTTGCACTTTATGACTGCCCGCCCTGTAAGAACAGGACATTTACATATAACAAGTTCCAACACCTCAGAGCTGTGGAAACCAAGTTCCCATAAGTTCCCACTTACGTATTCAAAGCCATGAAAAGTTGTTGCTTATATTTTACCACCGTTCCAGTCAAGGTTCCCCATTGGACATGTTAAATTGAATTCAATATTGAGAATCAGGTAACATGCGAAGAGGATGGATGGAGAACGATGGCAAGGAGGTGAATGTCTGAGTGAAACTTTTCAAAGTCCATGGCATGATGTATGTGTGCACAAGGTAAATCCATTTTACTTGCAACATTCCCACACACGACCCTCCGAAAGGCAATGTCGATGAATCTGACGATTCTAATGTCGTCGTCTTTGGCGCTGTCCTCCGTTGAGGGGCGGGGAACGGAATACCAAGGACTTTCTTCATCAGCGCAGAGGGCACGGAATGGCCCTCCTTTGATATTCGTAATTATATCGTGTGTTGAGCGACATACACACAGCGCATTGAACGTGGGAGATGCATATGTATGAATGTGCTTAGGACATCGGCAATAGCAAGCTAAAATTTTAATAGAACCGAGCACACACCTACCGCCGACACGGACTGAGAAAAAGACTGAAGCCAAAGCTGGAGCTGGAGCTGAAGCATGAAGCCCATCATCATCGTCGTCATCAAGGAGGAATCATATAGGCTCACATTACATCGACTAGCTTGGTTTGACTGCTGCTCCTGCCAGTGCTAATGGCAGAATGGGTGTGGGGGGGGGGGGGGGGGGGGCGGGGGGGTGAAAGAAGAGGTGCTGACGGTGGTGGTGACGCCAGTAGTACCAACATATAGAGGAGCTGCGGAAGACTGCAATTGCAATGTGTGGAAGAATGGAGCAACTATTTGATGAGGTTGACAAGGATTTAACTTAATTTCATTTGCACCGAAATTGGAAATAAGGAATTTCGAGTTTTGATCTTATTCCCCTGTCTCCTGCATTGCATAAGGCTCTTGCGCCAGGTTCCGACGGGGTCATGCCCCATACGCATGACTCGTACTCAGTTCATGTACAGCGCCGTTGTGTAACGTCCTTTGCGAGTGGGAAATTTTAATTTAATGACATTACAGGAGAGGCGAGGCGGTATGCCGAACGAAGAATGAATATGAATTGATAAAGTTTGATGTTGAAACAGACCACCGCGCCCGGCCCGTGCCTAGCTTCCCCCTTGTTCTGCCAAGAAACTTTTCATTAGTTTACGCAAGATTACACAATTAAAAACTTCAATGGATATTGGAACGTGTGATGTGAATGTATGGCTTGCCATTGGGTAATTACTTAGAACTATTGGCTTAGATGATCTCCTATTTGGTTGCACGTTTACTTACACATGCGGGAATGATTTGTGGTGCGGACATAAGTCGGCTTTTAACGTTGCTTGATGCAATAAATGATTGTTGTTCATTTTTTATTCATTCATTCATTTTAATTTACTTATTGGACATGGTTCTTTTTGAGACAAACCAATGTGACGAAACTTCTGGAAATTTTATTTCTGCTTCTTCTTAATGGAACTCAAGGGAGTGTTTCATTCTTTTGTCTTCTCCACATAATCGGCGATGTTCAATAGTAAGACAGGAGATTGCAACCAAAATGCACGAGATGAGGAGTTTTGAAAAACGTTCGACACAGCTGAACAACGATCTGGCACTTATAGTAATAATAAAGTTGGCGCGAGAGTCCAAGGTGGACCAGGGCCACGATTTATCATGAGTAGATGGGATTTTCAGTTTTATGTTGTCTTCGAATGGCGAAGTTTGAGATGTTTTTTTCTAGAGTATTCTTTGTCAGTGACTAGTGTCCGCGAATAGGTTGCAAACTCCTTAACTCATGATCTACGTGCAGCAAAGTTTGTAGCTGTATACAGTGGCGAGCACGAAACGATACATAATTTCAGCTACGGCGTGGCCAGACCGAATTCGGATTCAGTACAGTGATTTTCTCTATAGCGGACACCAGCGGGACCATCATGATTGTCCGGTATGTAGGGGTGTACTTTCGGAAGGGTGTGAAATACACGAAATCCTTAATGCCGTGAACATGACAAATTGTCCGCAAAGAAAGGTATGCCTTATACAGGGGTGTCCGTAAAGAGAAGAGTCACTGTAATATATAGGAATCCAGTAGGTAACGAGTGTGTTGCTCTTTACAGCAACGTGGGGGAATTTAAAAAAGCTCCGACAAATTTGAATGAGTTACGGCGAGACTGAGCTCAAGAATTCCGCATGAAACCATTGATAGTGGTCTTGGATTGAAAATACCAACAAAGCACTCCCTTTGCAGACATGCAAAACTAGATATATGGAGATTGCGCCGCATTTCCTTCACTTTAAGTCGTTGAACCTGTACCTCGTTTTTTAGTAATAAAATAACAAAAAATCCTTTGGTCTTAAATCAGGAATATCCACAGAAGATGCGATTGTCATGTTACGTTCCAAATTATATGAGGTATTTAATTTTTCAAACCATCTATGGCGCTGTGAAAATGGAATCGCAGGAAGTTCCCTTACTATCAGGACCGGTGTGTAGCAGAGTTCTGTCCTTAGTCTTCTGTTGTTTCCAGTTAAAAAAAAAACACTCGCTGTTCTATCCAGAAAATGATTTGGTTGACACTTCCTATTGATGTGCGACCTAATTGCATAAATATGGCGTTGTATAGATCGTTTCTACACTCGTATCCTATGCGGCCTTGAAATCGCCGAATAGTTGGTGAATGAGGTTTTGAATTTCTCCAGGAGCCACCGCAGTGTGATGATATGGATCAGGTTATCTTATAGAGCGACGTTTGGAAGACTTATTTCTCGGTAGTTGGCGCAGTTAAAGGGGTTTCCTTTTTTTCGGATCAAACCAAAGATCCCGACATACACGTCCACGCCGCACTTACCAAGGTCGACCTTTTATTTCTGTCCGTCTGTTAAATCACGCTGCAAAGATATTTTTAGCTCGTGGAGACATTTTTTGGGCAGTTAAGTGCAACAATTACTTGACGTCGTTGAACGTTTGTACTTTTGTTTGACTTTTCCTTGGCAGTTTCAATTTTTAATCGGATTGATCCTTGACAACTCACAATCACGCTACCAAATCTATATTTGTAACCACAAACGACATCCTTCAACTCTATCTCAATTTCATCGTCTAAACCATTCAACATCCGCTGAAGGTGAGCAGGAGCCTAATAAATAAATTACATCACCGAACGTTCTTGACTCCTAAATGAGTACACCGTCATCTTCTGTCTTGACCTGCTATCGCATTTCCATCTGCTTTTACCGTCGTCGTCTTTACCGTCCCCTTCCATCCCATCTCTTAACTATCTGCCTTAATTAGAGTGAAATTTGCTCCCGAGTGTCCTTAATCATGGAGCTGCATTTTAGGAATAAAATTAGCAGCGATGTGCTGTGGCAGCTTCTCTCGCCCTCGGAGTGTGTGTGCGTGAATAGCTTCAACATGCCTCTGGACCTTGTTTCTAATTTACGTTGACTTCAAGATAAATTGAGATTTAACATTTCGAATACGCTGTATGCGCCGTCACTTCCAAAGGAATTGTTATCTGTGTGTGCATGCCCTACGACTACGTCTGCAGCCGTCTTCACTATTTACCCGTGAGTTGTACCCGAGTCTGGGTGTGTCGGTCGGGACTCGGGACAGTGTTCGTGTTGACAGTGCACCACCTTCAATCGGGTACAGGTAGGACAATTTTCCAGAAAAGGGAAAATTACACCGAGCCGAAGCAGTGTCTATCACTGCGATGACAGCGATATGAACAACGCCTAATGTACTCTTGCGGACAGCAAGGATGTCTTCATATGGAGTGTGGAGAGAAAATTAATTTTGCCATGGCCGGGTCTGTGGTGGCATTGCGCGCTCCTTCGTTGCTGGCGCTTCTCATTATTATTCCATGGTGTGTCCTTAATTGCAGGAATTTCATTTAAACAATTAACATCTATTAGATCAGCGTGGAACAAGAAGGATACACCGCCCCAACGTTGTGTTGTTATGGCGACTGCAGATAGCAAGCGACTGCACTCAGGCAAGGGTGTACAGTGGTTTGGATATGGATGTGGGTGGGGGTATCCTGGATTAACATTGCTCCAAGCCATAATAAATGCTACCAGCTTACTGATGAGATGGTCAGAAAAGGCAAACAAAAAATTTAGTCCTCGTAATTTCTGAATGCTGTATCTGGATGATCAAAGAATTAACCTAATGTTGTAGTAAATTAATGCGGCTGTATGGAAGCTTTACATATTTTTAGAAGTGCAACTAACACTTCTTCAGGAGAGTTACACGAGTATGTTCAGCCGTTTTTGATACTTGTGTTTAGGTAGATTCAGAGAAATGGCGAGGTACATTGTGGTTTTATATTTCGTTGGGGATATTCTAAATTTTAGATAAGGTAAACTCATAAGGATGCCTTTAGACGCCAGCAATCGGCCAACAATAGTGGGTGCTAGGGAACTACGTGCCAAACTTCCGAAACGGTCTAGACACCCATCGTTATCTGTTAATAGATCTTGTGGTTGGCGTTATTACAGAACTCTGCCCTTTGGGAGAAAGTGATAGTACAGTCATCATAGAGGACTTGACCCTGCATTGAAGAGAATGAGACCTTCTTGCACTCGCCCAATTCTGTCGTCTCATACCTTTGCAGTGTGGCTTCCATAGTTCTTCTTCGGCAACGTCCTGTCAATCACGTCAATGTTCTCTGCGCATGTTCACATCTGAACCGAAATCTGGACAAACATGCCTTCAGTGCCGATAAAAAATGCAGCCATAAAAATGCAGCAAAACGAGAAGTATTACCACACCTAAGCAGCTAGGTTGGTAGAGGTGGTGTTTCGGTGTGAACCCAGACGGGCTATAGGAGCAAAAATTAAAAAAAAAATCCGTTTTAGTAAAAAATGCAAAATATTGGGTGGATCCCAGAGCCAGGAAGTCCTAGGACGTCTAGGAACCCAATTATCACTATGTTCCATCCTCATGATATCTCTACACCCAACCTGACAGAAGTAAGGCAGATAGTTGCTTAATATCCTACAGGGAATTTGAAGGATCTACCAAGCGCTCGGTGTCTGGCTCATGCAAGTGTTGGGCAGACACAAATGAAATGTGTTCGGAAAAGTCTATGGTTTGCTCTGTCTTTTCTGGGCCTCGAGTACATTTACTCTCACAAAAACCAAAACTTACGAAATTGTTGCGAATTATTCGGTTAACTATATTAAAGGTCTAAAAGGAACTTAACCGTGGTCCACATTGACATTCAACGATATGTACGTACGACTTCAAAGTTGATCACCCGATCAGATGTTTGCACTTTCAAAATGCTAAATCAGCCGGCAAACGGTACTGTACATTATGTATTCTTACAATTCACTATGTGGTTCAAGTACGGCCAGATTCCATGGTGTTCAACAGTTTTCAGATTGGCCTATGTAGGGTTTGCTATTTCAAGGAAGTGCGTTGTTATGTTATGTGATGTGCACCTCCTCTGCAAGCAAATATCTCTGTCAAGGCAGTTTGTCGGCCCTCTCATTTCAAGGGATGTCAATTTGATCTAGAACCCAGACAAGATATATTTTGATTTGGCCTTCTAACGATGCCTGGCTCAGTCCGGCATTCCTTCAGTAGTTTTGAAATAGAGGCAATAGCTTTGATGGTAATTTAAAATCCCTGCCTGCTATGCCATTTTATTCTTTCGGAGTTTAGACTGCAACACCATTTGATAGATTAAGTCTGGGGACCGTATAATCTGTTCAAGACGATACGAGATCTCGCTGTATAAGATCTAGGAGGGCGCTTTGTCCATAGGTTTTTGCTGCCCAGCACTCAGACTCCATGAGCCTAATGGCATTGTGTAATGTAGCTACCTGCATCGTGTGCTAGAGTAGCCGCAACCACTAGACACACCCTATCTCGAATATCTTAAAGAGGGCTTAAAGAAAGTCATCAAGAACACAGTAATGTTCCTAAACTCCACCTGATTGTCTAAACAACTTGCCACAGCTGTAAGAAAATGGTAAACTGTGCCAGTTGGTATCTTAGAGAACCACCGCGCTTATATAAGTCCACTCTGAATTTTAGTAAAACTGACACTAAGTTAATATGATTTCGAAATACAGTAAAAGGCCTTTAGTTTTGGAAAATCTCTTTATTCGGACATTTTTTTTCCCCCGAAATGAGTCGATTTTCAATTTTTTTTAAGAAAATTAAAAAATGTAAAAATTATATTAGATTAGCAAAAATTAAATAAAGCAATGATGGATATGTAGATCAAATATGTAGAAATCGGATAAAACCATCAAAATAGCTATTGGAGAATCCCGGCCATTCACATGTTTTAAGTTTTAAGTTCTTCCATATTTTCATCAATAGGAACGCGAAAAGTTCATAAAAAATCTCTTATTAATTCGGAAAACGCCTTTATTCGGACGACCTCAAGTCCAACCAACCATTCCGATTCAACGAGCCTTTATTTTACGTTCAATTCACATGTCAAACAGACAATTTTGCTACAAAGCGCAATGCCGTAACAGTTAACAGCCGGGCAAAGCTTTTACTGTAAAACATTCGGTGTCATCGAAAGAATAAGACAACATGACAAAAGCAGCAGTTCGATGCATAAACAGATCGTCTCTATTTAATGAAACAAAGTTGCACAATGTTACATTGTAAAGTGCCAAACAGCTCCAGACACGATTTGCTTAATTTAATTGTTGCTTGACAATCAGTACAAATAATGATCTCCAACCAGGACGTCGACCTTATCAGAACCCATTTAGCGTTCTCGTGAATAGCCGTAGGCATTCTCCTTGAAGAACGCTTAGAAATGTTTGAGAAACACTAGATTGATTGGTTGAGGGGAGCACGTTACTAACCAACGCCCACTCCAGAACCAGTCTTCGATCGACCAGCATTCAATCCATCACGGAAATCTACACCACAACATTATTACCGCTTAACATTGTGTTATTTCCCCACTATTGTCTGTCTGTGAAAGACGTTCTATTACTTATTTTGAAGAAGAAAAATGTAGATTTCGCACAGAAGCGAAAATGTTACTAGACAAAAAACTAGGTGAAAAAACGATACTCTTATGAAACAATCATATGACGTACTCGTAAGTATAAGTTATTTTCGAAAACTGCTAAATAACACCTTACACTCGCATCAGGGTCACCCGAACAGCTGAGTTAGTGTCTGGAAGGTCGAAGCGGCGATCACTGTCCCATGGTAACAAGTGCAGAGTCAGCAATTAAGAGCAATAAATAGACTTAAGAAATCAATTGTATCTTAGTTCTAGTTTTGGTGTTGAGGAAATAAAGTCGAGGCAATAAGCATCGGAAAATATTTTTTAAATATATATAACTTTCTTTTCATTAACTTATAAAGGGTGTCCCAAAATTAACGCAATTGTGTTAATTGTTGGCAAACACTGAAAAAAAAGTCAGGTAGGTGAAAGTATGATAACAGTAATAACATAATATTTGTGGCGCGACAGTCTGTAGAGGGCCAGGACCAAGCTCCTCAGCAGCAGCCACTCGTGTTGCGCTATTATTCTCTCACGAGTAGAAGGGACCTACAATTTTATGTCGACTCTTGACGGCCAATTTGAGAAGCTTTTTCTAGACAGTTATACTTTGAGCATTGTCAGTGACTCGAAAGAAGTGGAGCCGTGAAAAGTGTTTTGCTCGTACCGAGAATGGTAAAATTGCCATGTTCAAAACCTATATGTGGTTATCGAAAAGAAAATGCATTCACACGTGATCACTGTTTAGTGTTTATTTTTGGCTGATGGCATCAATAAATCCTGTGTTCGAAAATGAGGCTGCTCAAGTAGGTCCCCTAGATCGTCAGAGTAACACTGTTCGATTTATTTGTTTGCGGTTAGTTCGGTAGGTAATTAAGCATTGCTGTAGACCGAGTGTTTGGTCCGTACTGTCCGTTTTTTTTTATGTGAGTTATTTCAAGGTCTATGTCAACAAGCCCACAAGCCAATTATGCATTACACGAGAAAATTAATTGCTGCACCACGTTAAATTTCGGTGCGTATGAGTCAGCAAAGCAGTGGAGTTCAATTGCCCTATATGTCATTTCACAAATATCCCTATCCTATGTGCATTACGATTCAACAAAAAATTAACAATCTAAAGACCAACAACTGCCTCTTCTTGTTCCAAATCTTGCATTCATTTTGGGACACCCTTTAGTATCGATCACTCCGATTTCTATCGTATCGCATGTTTTGAATTTGCTTGAATAAATGTATTGTACATTATAATAATTTTACACAGTAATGAGTTTTTAACAAATACAATGCATTTATCAAAAATGTTATACGAACTTTGTCCTAAAAGGTCTAGATGAACGTAGCTGAACTCTATTGAGTTTAGGCAACCGGCCTAAGTCTGAAACGCATTTGGCCTCTACACAGATCTGCTTGAACTCGCATCGCAATCGTACCCAAACCGCACACATGTAGGTCCGCAAATACATCACCTTCCGTAAGCATGTCATATTCATTTACATTTCCCAGATCAACTAACCTTCGAAAGCCACCTACATCAGCAACGCACCTGACATCAACTGGAGAACAGAGTGCTCGACACAGGAAAAAGCTCGCACACGCAAAGTGTACTTTTCCCGCATCCTCAACCCAACCGTCATCACCCGTAGGATGGGATAAGAAGCAAAAATTCGCGCACACTCTTCTAACTCGTAATACCATAAAACGTGTCCTTGTTTTCCACAATCTCACACACATAACCAAAAGCTCCCTACCAGCAGAGCAGGCACCAACAACGAATGAGTTTTCCATTTCGTGCGTTTTCGAGCACTTTTTCTGACGTTGTCCTGTGTAAGCCCACCGCAGCGACACTCGCAGAGAGAATTGTTTCCCTCAACCAGTATGGCAACGTGTACTCATTTCTCTGCGAAATAAAAGAAAAACCTCATGCGGTGAGAGCGAAGGACGTACGGGAAAAAAATGTGTCCCTCCCGTTACACACGTTCATCGGCTCTCTGCTGTACCTCTCTTTTGGACTCTGTTTCTGAGCCCTTAGAGCCTCTGACGTTGCGATGCTAGCTGTGATGATGAAGATGATTACATTAATATTGTACTTGTGGTAGAGTAGTGCTGGTATTAGTAGTAGTTGCGTTGTATTGCATCCTCTTTAACTCACATGTCATATCATCCTAAAATGAGATTGGTGCAGAGCAACCCTACCCTCCTTTATTCAACGAAAGCTACAAGGAAGTAAATAATTTCCTATCTTAGTAGTAAATAATTTTTTACCCAATACTTGCCGGGTATGTAGTGTGGTGGTGCTGTGCTCGCGTTTTCAGTACATCCTTGTGATGCTGATGATGATGCCTTTCATCCTTGCTAGTGTAACTCCGCCCCGTACGTCAGTTTCGTAGTGGTTCTGTTAAGTTTTCTTTTCGCATTTTCTCAGTTTTCTCGTGTTTTTTCGCCTTTTTTTGCGTGAGGGGCCTTTATGCTTATACCTACCTACATCTCCGTTAATGTGCGCTGTAGTTGAATACCTTCATTTTTGGTTGCACATCTATGCAGTGCCTGGTGGACGGGGAATACATTCGCGTATCCATACGCTCTCATTAAAAGATCAAAAAGGGGGGCAGAAGATACCCGTGGAAGTAGGCGTTCTTTTGTCTCGCGGAAAAAAAGAACAATAAACAGGGCATTTGCTTTGATTTCCTTAAAGCAAATAAACAAAGGGCTACGTGTATGTGTATACCGAAGATGTACACTGCAGCATATCCTTTTACTTGATGTATTGCTCTGCAGGAAACAAATTTTCTCAATTTGCCTCCTTCCGCTGTGTGGAAATTTGAAACAAACAAATAGAGAAAAAATACACGCTCATCTATGTATCCCGGTGTTATCCTGGCGGATGAGATGGAGGTAAATCCTTCATGCTATTGCAATTAATTATCGTCCTTTTTATGTTATCCCGCTTCTTGACTACTTCCAGACCAGTACCAGCACCGATTGCCAGGCACCGTCGCGCAGAAGTTACTGGTTTTGGTTTTCACACTCCACACTCCACACTCCACACTCCACGCTCTTGACATGTGTATGAATATCGTTCTATAGTCTAAGAGTTGTCCTTGTAAAAAAATGCAATGAAAAAACCTACATGTCGAGCCCAATTCCATTCTAATAAATGAACGTTATCGATTCACTAATGCTCTCCGCTCGACATGACAGACTATTGAGGTTGTTTTAGAGTTTTTCACCTCTCTTCGACTTTGCCTCGTGTGCACCGCCCTGGGATATTGCATATCCTTTGGTCTTGTAGTTTTTTTTTTTTTTCAAAAAGGAAACAATTTTCTTGATGGCTCTCTGTTGTGTTTTATTTCGTTTCTCTTTTCGTTGGTTATTTTTCTTCTTTTTTTTTCCGAGATGTTCTCAATTCATCATCGAACTTAATTAGAGATCGGTTTTTCTCTGCTACATCTGCCTCTATCCTGTTTGTAATAAGTGAGTGCTGAACGGATACAGTTAAATGGATTTAGTGACTTATGTAGTGAATATTAAAAGTTGATGGGATTTCACGTGGACTTTGAAATGAAGTCGTACGAATGAAACAAAATTGTCTAGAATGATAAATTTGAATTTTTCTCACAAATAATTGTATTCAAGAGGTCGCGCTGCGGACGTATTCTTTCTTATCCAGCCAACTTCTTACGTTGGTTGATTAAGTCCGCAAATTTATCCATGGGCATCTCCGACTAAAGGCATAGTCTCTCATCCTCTCCCTTAAGACTGTCACGGCACTCGCATGAAACTCAACCAGTAATTTGGTTGCTTTTTTTTTTGAAAATTGATCCGGTTTTTGGCAAGGAGATCCGCCGTCGTCTGATGTCTTTAATCTGGTGATGGCGCAGATAGTGTGGGCGAGCAGCGCATACACGGAAACTAGATTATGCAGATGCAGCCATATCGTCGCGCGTTCCCAGCGTACTGCTATGAAAGCTTTTACGCCGGTTGAAGTAGAAAAGGCACTAGAGCTGGTCAAATGAGGCCAAAACAAAATATACGCTTTCAGCATATATCGATTCAAGGACTAAAATAGTCAGCCCATGAAGAGCGCATGGCCAATACTGCTACAGCCCGAAGAGTATTAGACTCCTAACCAGTGGGACAACGCAATTGTGGACGCCCACGGAACCGATGACGCACGCAAGAATAAACCAACTTGGCGTGCGAAATTTGAGGCAAATCGTGCCAACTGGAGAGGCTTGTTCGTTGAGTCCCTGATCCACCCAAGACTGTAGCACGACTAGAGTAAGAAAAGAACAATACGAAGAAAGCTATCGGCACAGACGCTTGGGACAAAACATAATGCTCGACAGCTACAATTTGTTGT
The DNA here is from genome assembly GCA_905231855.2 of Eristalis tenax. Taxonomy (NCBI): domain Eukaryota; kingdom Metazoa; phylum Arthropoda; class Insecta; order Diptera; family Syrphidae; genus Eristalis; species Eristalis tenax. The sequence continues at coordinate 48,190,925 of HG993125.1, forward strand.
CTACCTCGGGGCAAACTTCCATATTCCCCAGTCTCTTTTATCTGCCAGCTCTGCTATTTAAAGCTGAACATTGGCCGGTAATTGTAGGCGTCTTGGAGTGAAAAATTCAACGTCGAATATATCATGTCCCTGTCTGCGCGGAAGCTTGAGGGGAAAACATAACCGCGAACTCTAAAGGATGTACCAAGATATTGATGTAGTCCGGAAGGCGAAAATTCGTCGAATGCATCGATTTGGCTTGCTCCACATAAGAGCGTCTTCGAATCGGAGCATCCTGGTGTAAAGACTAAGTTAAATCGGACGAAAGACAGCTTGGACTTGATAACTGGCAGCGTGTCCAGGACCTTCAATGATGGAAGGCAGCTGTCGCTAGGGTCCACTGGCTTGACAAATATGTAAGTAAGCGGCTTGATTGCCATGAACAGTAACTGTACAGTAGCTCCAATCGTTTCAAATTAATTTTAGACTTGAATATTAATATCGTAAACGCACATACGTGTGAGGGTGTTTTTCACCACCATCTCCCTTGAACCTGAATCAAACACAGAAATGTTGCGTAGTGTTTTGGAATAAGTGTTGTATAACCATTGTCAGCAGTAAGGTTACAATGACCACATCTCTGGTAATTGTGAGTATTTGGCTTAATCTGTACCTCAAATTTTCACAAACTGTATGCAGTACTGCAGTCTTTATTTCGGCAATAACGAGTCGAAAGATTTGACTTGGAAGCCAAGTGTTATACCAAGAAGTTAACAAAGATACCGTGGCACAACTTTTTGAAAAATTCGCTGAGATAGTCTATTCTTCCAAGGTGGTTGTAGTTTGCGCTAGATATTTTTAGCCATATTCTCATTTTTCCTTCCGATTCGCTCTCCAAAAAAATGTTGGTGCGAGCGTTAGTTTGCGAATACCTGTCAGTTTTATATACCAGATCAAAAATGACTAACAGCATGCTTACACACGCTCTGAGTAGATTTGAGTTCAAAATTGAGTCCTTTAAAGATAATACACGCTTCCTGAAACAGTGCAAATATCTACAACCGATCATCTTTATCATTATCCCGCATGCTCCAGTAAAGAGGTGATGTTGGTAAATCACGCAGGCGAGATCTCCAGACAGTTCGATTCTCCGCCATCGACTCCAACTCGAGCAAACAGCCGAGTTTTGGCACTTGGTCCAACCCGTCAGAGCCCGTCTCGGAAGTCCTGATGATGGCGACAGTGGTGCCACTTGACAAAACCACCGAAGCGTAGCCCTTTCATAGCCCTAAATATTGAGCTCCTCGCGCACTGCCGAGTTTCTCACTCTATCCCGGCGAGTAATTCCCACAGCAGCACGAAGAAACCTCATCTCAACAGCTTGTATTCGCCATAGGTGAGGGATAGAACAAATACTGAGTTGTAAACTGCTAACTTGGCTTTAATACAAAGCTCTGCCTTTCTGATTACATAACTGCCAAGCTGTTTCAAAATTGACCCAGCTTGACCAATTCTACAGGAAAGCTCAGTATTATTCCTTCCATCACTCGTGAGAAAGACCCCGACATACTTAAACGTCTCCACCTGCTTTAATGGGACTCCACAAACATGCAGAGTGCATTGTGTCTTCTGGAAATTACCATAACCTCCGATTTGTCCACGTTAACCGTCATTCCAGCATCAGTACATGAATCTCTTACAGTCATGCGAATGAATTATCAAAACCACATTCAAACCCAACATTTCATTATTGAAAATGATTATAGGAAGGTAATTTGTAACGTAATCTGTAACGAACTGTAACGAAATTTTGCAACGATCAAATTCGACTTGACAAAAAAAAAAACATGAAGCTCAGAAATATTTTCCTGTGGATTGTGAAAACAGGCGATGGTCGGTGGGATATTTAGTGCAAATTTGTCAATCATTATAGAAATGACCTACAGTACATGTAGGATTAAACAAAATCAAGAGAAAATAATACTGAGGAAGAAGAGTATTTTGTGACAATGGGGGTTGTGAATAAAAATTGAGTATCATAGCTCCCTTAGCATTTTGGAGGGAACACTCCATCTGGACCGAATGAAATTATTTATTGAATAATAAAATATTATTTGGAATGGAATAAGGCGATTTTATAATATATTCGGCCTATAACTTAATTCGTGCGGCTTGCTAAGAGATGGCGTAACTTGAATTATTCCATTGGAACATGCGTTGGAAAGCTACTGTCATTGTACGTCATTTCAGTACATGTCATTCATTTGAAGCGTAAACAACAATAATTTTTTTTTCACTCAAATATGTCGAACTTTGTGCCTGAAAAAGTGTTTTTCTGGATATTTAAAATTGTATTCGTGCTTGCTGCAAAAAAAACCTAACTCCAGAAATATTGCGATGGAAGCTGTAGACGAACAAAATTATCCATAGATTTGCCTTCGCACTTATAGCACAACACTTGCCAAACTGTGGATCTATGAATCCCAATGTCCTCACAAACTCGAACTTGGAATCACGGGTCACCAATCGAAGGTATATTCTCATCGTCTCCATCTCAAGCACGGGTTTCTTCAGGAATATCAGAAAGAAACTGATTACCTAACCATTCCATGTTATTAAAGTCGAGTCTAAACAGGTTCTTTAAACTATTCCTGTCGCCCCCGTGTAGTGGATTACAGTTCATGCGCCCAACTTTACCCACATTTGCACCTACCCTTAAATTTCAAGAATGTAGTTTTCAAACGTCGACTTGAGGGATAGAACCAACTTTGAGGAAATTGTTTATTCACACCAGATTGAGTGTTTCCTTTAACGAAAACACTTTACACATGTAATTCGATTTAGTTGTTAGATGAGTTTTCCCTTGTTGTCATTCACACCACCCAATATCGTAACATATTTACGAGTGCAAATCATAAACTAGGAGCTGGTGAGAAAGAAACAACTGAATGCTGATACGACAAACTTGTTACACGATCTACATATTATCAACATTGCAGGACTTAAATTGACAAAATCTGGCATTTCTTTGGATTTATCAGCGCTGTCCAACTGGTCAAAATCGAAGAGCGAAAATCCATATATTTGTCATCTTCTATTTTAAATAATTCGAAAGTAAATAACAAAAAGCAAACCCGATGATATCCGATGACAACGACATGCAATGTTTCAAACCGCCCGTTTCGATTTATTATTTGGCAAGAGTTCGCATTGTTCGTCGATTGTATCGCCTGGCAGGGTTCGACTGTCTGACAGCTTCAGGCAGCCGACTGCGATTGTAGCTTCCCGAATTCAAAGTTTTTTGGTCTTGGTCAACTCCGTTGTATTAGCCATACCCGTTTTTTTAAATAGGCTACAAAAAGGAAATAATCCTAGTCGATGTTGGATCCTTGGAATGTTCGGGCGTCGTGTCTGACGTCGATCGCGATGTGATCAATCTGGTTGACGGTTGATTGACCAGGTCCCTTTGTGAATGTTGAGGTGAGGAATCCGCTACAGACTGGCTACAGAGAGATTTCGCCCCATCACGAAGTCCAACAGCCTGAGCAAGTTCTCGGCCGTGTTATCATGGCTGTGATTGAGGATGTCTTTCATAAATTAAACAATCAACTACGAATAGAGGGAGCTTTAAAACAAATGAAATGTGGCCAGCACTCATCGTCATCCTAACAGGGTACTATGTAATTGGCATACACGCCCGCAGGAAAATTTTGGCAGAAGCTGCATGGGTGATGCGGAGGTGGAAACCAAAAATAAATTGGTTAGTAAGAACTCCGGTTTAATTCCCAGTGAAATCAAGGGTAAAAGTCTTCCATATGGTTTTCAAACCACAATTTGTCAAAATAACTGCACTATCACTGGAGTGGTCAATCATTGGTAATATTCTGGTTTAAGTGAGGTGAATTGAAGAATTCACTAGCAGTCTCCACTACTTATAAAGGTTTTGTGCAGAATAAGAAAACCTCACACTTGTTGACCATACTTTGTGACCCACCACGCCCTTATGAGGCAGCTGTGACTTGTGGCACATCACAGATGTGGACCTGAATAGCACCATATACTTGCGATATGAAACTGTGCGTAAATAAAACCTTAAGCCACAAATTCCACACACCAACTGATTCCCACACCCCAACTGAGCGGGCATCATTCTAAGATTCATCATATACATAATTCACTTGGTGGTTTAATCCACTCACTACCGGAAAATCCTCATCATCACTCCTCAAACTTTGAAATTTGACAATTCTATCTTATCCCCAAATCATATTCCACTCCAGTCGCACCAAAAAACTCAGTCGATACCCATACTTCCGACGTAATAACCATTCTGATACATAGATGTCACTTTAATGTAAAAATTTCCCAATTGATAATTAATTTCTCGGTTCAACGATGTGGAGGTTGAAAGATATGATAACTGCGCTTAAAAATAGGCAATACATCCCTCACAAAAAGATTAAGAATAGATTGCACTTACTGCACGAAATTCAAGTGGTTTGCACTCCAGGTGAATACTCTGAAACCTATCGGTCAAAATATGAAATGAAAAGAAATTTTTAGCTTCACCTACAGTTTGATGAACATTTTAATGGTGACTTGGTTTGGTTTTGTAATAAGAAAACATTTTTTCATCACAGCAATTTTTTATTTTTTCAAAATAATTGAATGTTAGCGATTAAATTTAATTATATCTCATCTAATATTCAACGATAATTGGCTTAGCGGCTTGATAACAATTAAAATTGTCATTATTCAAACGATTACCAACCATGTCTTCAATGCAACCACTAAGCTTAACTGCTTGGTGACTAGACACCGACAGCACCTATTTATACCAGCTGCGGTTCCAACAAGACGGCGCTACTTTAAAGTTTTGACCATGCGATTTCATACATCTCAATTATTTTCTCAAGAGCAACGTCAAGTTCTTAGTCAACGCTAACAAGCCAACCACTTTGGACGAGCTTGAGGCCAATATTAAAATTTTATGAGTCATCAATAATTTGACCGTAGCCGAGGTGGTCATTTGAATTATGTGCTATTTATCTATATTTGTTACCAATAAAGTCACAATCATTTTTGATTTATTTAAATTTCTTTTCCTATTGTTCTTACCTCGTCAGCCTGCAGTAAAACTTTGCCTTACCAAAGACTTATCCATTTCCGTATGTAGAATGCCTATTTGTGTCTCTCCCTATTGTGCCTTGTGCCCTTGTTGGGGAGTTTTAAACTCCGTGAGACCTAGAGTAGTCCTTAAACCACCCGGATCCATAAATGAATCTTAGGAGTGTTTTCAGTTCAACAACTGTCGTATTGTACTTGCTAGGGCTGGGCACTCGCAGACCAGATGTTGGTTAGACTATGTTCCTACCTCACCTATGCAGCTTCTGCAAAAGTCGTTGTGATACACAGTCATGCCTACATCTTTTGCGACTAAAGCCGATCAATGATGTTATTCTCTTCTTGCTCGGTCATAGAGCAGACCAAGGCAGCTTGTTCTGGCTCTATCCTATTCTGTTTTTTTTTGTTCCTAATGGAGCTGAGTGGCGTGTGCGCAAACGGGATTGCTATGGAATTCTATGGAATAGTTCAAAGCATTACCTCAAATAAAAGTCACTCAATTTCAACGATAACGATAAACAAGATAAGATAACATTTTGTTTGTGGCAGTCAACTCTATTCCATCGCACCTATGGATATCACGTGTGGCTCAATGTTAGTGCAAGGTAGATGAAAAAGATTTGGGTGTTGGAGAGGCTAGTCTTAGAGCTTGCTTTTACCTTATAACTGTGTATGGGCGACTCACGCGACCACGACCATTCCGTCTCACAACGAGCTGAGGAGGGTCTCCTTTGGTTCAATACAACGATAGCGAGATGTTGCAATGTAGCATCGAAAATGCTGGTGGCAAGGAAGCGAAGGAGCTCCATCCTTCGTCGAAGCTTTTAGAACCTAAGTTAAAGAGTAGTGTGTCTTACTTCGTGGGGAGCGTCGGTCCAAGGCACGCTGCTTCCAGGCATTAATCCTCCGTCGGCGATGGACTAACGAAGACTCGGTCTCGTTCCTCTCCTTCTAGAGCCAAGAAGCTCGGACTCGAAGACTCTAATAGCTGGAGCATTATTGCCCATGGGCCGAGGCAGTGCAGTCGACAGATATTTGCCTCCCGGGTATGCAGCCTTGGTACAAATCGTGCAGTTCGCGGATATGTTGTCGCCTTCAATCACCTTCCACGCAGACAGGAACATATATCCGACGCAGAATTTTTCTTTCGAAGCACAAAGAATCAGCTCTCCTCTTTTGCTCATCGTTCAGCTTTTTGGCAATTTTTCGGGTATCCGAAGGAGCAACGTCGAATCGCAACTAAGATGTCGTTTATGGAGTTCACGTCTGCCCCGAGGTAGACAAACTCCTTTACTCCCTCAAGATTGTAGCTGGAGGTCGTAATGTTTGTCCCAGGTTGGTGTGACATAAAAATTCATTCTCGACAAAAACCCAGTTCATTACCCGCAGAACTAGATTTGAGATTGCCAGCAAAATTGGTTTGCCACAAACAGGATGAGATGCTGCCTGTTTGATCCCTGAAGAAGCTTCCAAAAAGCCCAATAAAGTCTGAAAGGGTTTGCCTCTTTAATTCCAGCATTAGCTGCCTACTTTTGCATCAGACGATCGACGAGAATATTTCATGGATCCGTTGACAACTCACTTTTCGAATGTCTCAACGACTGCATGACAGTAATCCGACAGCAATCCACTTTCTTTTTTACCGTGCTCCCCCTATACCCAGTTCTTATCCACCATCATGGTGGCTAAGAGTCTCTGAGAAAAGAGTGCAGAACTCGGATAGGAGTCATTCCGTGTGTAAAATTGTGCAAAGCCTGATGGTCTGATGGTCGATCGGCGATTTGCTGTGGATTGTGACATTTACAGTCCCTACTTGTAGGAGCTAGCTACTGACTGCGGATTATGTGTTTCCAAACTCGAAAAATTGGACAAGTCATATGCTACGTTTCCACTGAACCGAAACCGCGATGTCTGGATGAACTTTTACTGAAATCTCAATAAATGTCCCTCGCTCTCAATTTTTAAATGGCCGCCCGAACAGCTGTATGTTGACAGGACATAATAATGTGGGAAAACCTCTCATTGACGGATGAACTCTAGGAGGATTTAACGAGTTTGATCAGAAACAGCGAGGTTTCCAGACCCCGAAAATGTATGCCGGAACCTGGTAGGTTCGGAGAAAATTTATGGAACCTCACGATTTCGTGAAGTTATTTAGCACAGTACCCTCAACACTCGTGTGACGCGTACCTACGCTTATCCTGCAGCCGCACCAAGTAGCACCCCATTCATGGGCAAAGCTAGGACTGAAATCATTCATGGTGCTGATAGCTTAGCACCTTAACCTCAATAAAGAAAACAACGCCACACGTATTCATATTTATATACATTTATTTATTATTCCATTTTTATCCATGGCTTTCTATGCTTCCTCACCGCAGTGAGTTTTGTATTGTATGAAAATCACAGATAATTAATTTTTAAAAAACCAAGGTTAACACAAAAACTTGAACTAGAGTCAGCGAAACAGAGAACACATCAACCTAAGCCAATTCATAAATACATTCTATACACACACAAGAGCGTGTAATTCTTACGCAGCTAAGTGAACAAAAAAGACTTGTATTTTAAAAAATTCAACAAATAAATGAGAAAACGAGAAAAAAACCGTAAAAACGTAAACATTTGTTGAAACATAAAACTGAGAAACATCTTCCTTGCACCATAGCGCCGAGATCGTCTACCAGGGTCGCCACATGCTCTCGCAGCCTTCCTCCACGTTTTGCTCTTTCCTGATGTTCCCATTGCCATCCGTGTTGTGCTGCTTTTCTGAGTGCATCCTCTTGGGTGTGGGTCCATCGGAGCTGTCGCCGGAAGCGTAAGGATTGAATCGCTTTGAAGAGCTGACTGCTTCACTTGGGGCCATAGCCTGCTGGGTTTCTGGTGTGTGAGCATAGATCTTGCTCGACTCGGCACTAGACGGAGTGGAGAATACCCCAGAGAAACTGCTGCGACTTCCGTCTAGCGGAGGAGTTATCGAACGCGAGGCAAAGTCGGAACTTGTATGCATAAGCGAATCATCTTCGTGACTAGAAATCGATGAGATCGGACTTAGCGGTGGACTAGTTGCGGTTGTTGATGTCGGAACAGATGAGTTTAGATCATTGTAACTTGGAGGCGGATATGGCATCTTATGCGAAGGCTTGCTGAAGGCGCTCGTACGTGCGAAAGTGGCGCCGAAGTCTACATTTGGTGTGGATATGGTTGGAACCGAAAATGCAGTCGTTTCGTTGATTGTCGGCTTGATTACGTTCGCATTGGCAGTGGGCATGATGAGAGCAAACTCCCCAGACGGCAAGAGTGATGGAATCAAATTGACACCGCCCATTTGGACGCGCCCATTGTTGTTGGCGTCGTGGGGCACTGGCAGCGGCATTTGATTTGCAAGCGTCGGCATGCTGCCGAACGTCTGCGCAGTCTGTGATCGGTAGGCATTGGAAAAGTTTGTGAATGAACCAATCTGTTCCAAGCTGTTTGCGCAATTGTTCAAATAGCTCGATAGGCGTTGACGGGTTCCAGTATCAACACTATCCAGCTGGCCGATATATCGTTTGACTTCTTCGGCGCATTCTACGAATCCGGTCTTGAATTTGTGAATCACCGTGGGATCGGTTTGGATCGCCATCGAAAGCTGCCGCCGTTGAATCGATTGAAGGTGCTTCACTGTCATCTCGAGAATATCCGCCTTTTCCAGTTTCGTGTGACGTGCTGGCTGTAATGAGAGGATGCAGATTGATTAGTATTTTGTGTTAAGCAAGCATTTCTTAAAAATAACTAAAAGGAAATGTCTGACAGGAGGACATGCAAAGACTCCTATGAACAATTCCTAAAAAAACCTGACAAAGTGATGTCCTTTTTCAGGAAAACTGAGGCAGACCACTGGTTGACCCACAATTTCAAGTCCTTTATGTGGACTCAACCTAGAAAACCGACAAGTGTTCACAACCCCCCGTGGTCCACTGCACCGCACCGTAGGCCGAATCCTGTGGATACCTTTCCATTCTCACGAAACCAAAACGCTTAGTACCTGTACCCTGAAACCATAGATGACAGCGGGAAAGCGGTCACTGACCTTGCTTAGAAGAGTGATCATTGCCAATTATCAGGTATCTAGAATATCTATTGGATGCCTGCAAACGGAACCATAAAACACAAACATTCTCACAGGACCTGCTTCAATGTCATGTGAGTTTATAGGCATAGGCGGGGCCCAGGACACATCCATGAAAACCAAAAAACAAAAAAAAAAAAAAATTCACACGAGCCCTTTAAATAAACCAAACCTAACGAGATCCTTTCATCAACCAAAGCGGAATTTCATTATCATACACTCGTACGTCTTATGCATGGGAACGGACCGCTGAGTCAAGTGCATGAAATCGAAAACAAAAGAAAAACCGAAAAGGAGAATCAGAAAACCTCCACAGTGAAGGGGACTGGTTCTCATCGGAAATAAATGTCTGCCAAGGCGGGAGGCAATGGATAACGACGACAGCAACAACAACAACGACACTACATCTTAAGGAAACCGATTACAATCGAGAAAGAATCGTTTTCTTTCTCTGTAACTGTTCTCAATCTTCTTTGGCACAGGTACCCATGCGCATACGATATTGAAACATGCTGATGATCGAATTTCTCATCCTTCTTATCCTTCATTCGTTCATCGGCCGATGCTGTTGGAGAAGCGCGAGATCGTCACAGGGCATACTCTGTAAGGTCGTGCGAAATGCTGATGAACGCTTTTCGTTTCAAGAGGAGCGTAGTTATGTCTGCCTACACGTTAGAATTGACTCAAGGTTCCCAAGCGCATTTTTGGTGTGATGCGCTCCTCCTTCCCTTCCCAGACCCATATGCGGTGTCTGCATTATGTTGGCCTGCATACCTGTTCACATGGAACCTGTTCTTCGATATTTTTTTTGCTTTCGTTTGTTTTTGTTCTCTTTTTTTTTGTAAATATTTACATGTCTTAAGGAATTGAGTGCATTATTGAGCCGGCAAAATTTCCCATGTATGCTGGGAGTGGAAAATCTCCGAAAAGGATTTGGATTTGACGAAATGTGTTGACGTATTATTACAAAGGGACACCAAGAATGTTTGTATGCTTAACCACACGATGCGTCTCGAATTTGGCAGAAAGGTTCAACCTTGGAGTTGTTGCCATCATCGTGATTGCGTGTATAATTTAAAGTGCATGTATCCTGTGTATAATTGAATTGGTATCGGCGCCAGAGGATTTAAGTTATTTTCAGGACATTAATGGTGTTTTTGAAAGCGGGGACGCATTAGCTGTTATCTGTCGGGAGTCTTTCTTTTTGACATCTCAATGACACGAGAATGAATCTATCAACATCCGAAGAGTTCTTAGTAGACACCGTAGCATGTTTTGGAAGACATTGCGGAATTCTCAGGATAAATTTAGATTGTGAAGAAGATCACTGAAGACGTGTTTCAAAAATAACGAACGATGAATAGGTCAGTAAGATGCTACAATTGTACATCGCTGCATTAGATTCAATGAATTCGATTGGAATCATTGGGTAACACGTATGAACCAGCAGGGACTAGAAAGCTGTTGTCTCGTAATACCCACTTCCAGTGTCCGACGAAACTTTAAGCTGCACTGCAATTCAATGCGTTATCGATCCCGATGACTTGAGGTGTCGACGCAATGGAGGAGGACGAGTATTATGCCTAAGGATGTCTACAGGTTTGTTTGGAGCCTGCGAGATAAGCGGTTGTCCAAGGGGAAATACCGTGTCTATCCTGCGTATAACATGGCGATGGGTCGGATATGTGAACTCATCTGCGAGGAAGGTGAATGGACAAGAAGACATAACCGCGAACACTACGAGCTGTACCAGAATGTGAATGTGGTCCGGAAAGAAAAAATGTGCCCACTGCACTTGCTCGGCCACATTGAGTGCATGATCACCAATTCTCCAACTAAGAGGACCTTAAAATCCGAGCGTCCTGTTATGAGAAGGAGAGAAAGATCGAACTTCGGTAATCGCAGTTTCAATGACAGGCCGCAGCATGACCAGGACTGCCAGAAGGGAAAGGCAAATATAACTCAGCTCAGATCCTCCATGGGTCGCTGGCCTGGTAAGAATGAATCAAAGAAGTGTGTGATAACATTTTTAATTGGAAGGGCGAGAGGTCACAAAACTCTGGGAGTTTTATTTATTCATTTAAGTCTCTGTATGAGTACTCAATCATCTGGTTCAACTGCAGACTGATGACCACCATGGACCCAGTCAATACTGGAGATTAGAGATAACTCATTACTCATTCCCAACGATAACTGACGCTTCCGATAGTCGTAAGCGACCCACATATCTCACTATGTAAACTGAATGCACTTACTTCCATAGATGCGTGTCATATGAAATATTTTTCATTACTTTCCTTATTTTTATTTTTTTTGTTTGTTGTTGTTTGTTTTTTTTAATGAGCATTCACAGTTGTAAATGTCATAAAATGTTAGTTATTGCACAAGTACCGTACACATTTACAGCAAATAAACAAAAAGTTATACTCCTTGGCATGCTAAAAGATGCGCATTTACTTATCTAGAAAAATCTGAACAGAAGTTAGCTTTTTGGATCCGATTTTAAATTCGTGCGAATCAATCATTCTGTTTACGAAGTGTCAAACTGCGAATGCAATACACAAAGAGACAGGCGCGATCCACGACCAAAAAAAATTGCAAAACCTAGCCGGCGCTCCCTCTCCATGAAAGTGTTTGAAAGTTTGGGAAGCTTGCAATGCGTAGTGTGCTCAGTGTGCTAAACTAGGCTATCTATAGCGAATAACATCAAAAACCTATGCGGCCCATACACAGCGCACTTGTGTCGGTGTGCTGAAGTGTGTCCTTGACCTATGTGTGGGCTAGTCCACGCATCGAATTTTGGTGTGTCACACAGTGTGAGTATAATGGAAATGTTTTTATTAGAGTCACTAGTGTGATGTGTGTGCAAAATTGTGTGACGTGTGTTGCAAGCCCTCAAGTGTGTATACTAATATTTAATGAGAACCGTGATTGAACCGTGAATTTCCTTGAGAAAGCATTCTTTTCAAATCCTTAAGAAATACCATTAAAATGTTTGACTTCTGATGTTGGAAATGTGATTGACAAAATTGCCTTTTTGGCCTCTCATATAAACAGAGATTATGGGATCGATTTCAAAATTTGGGCATCATTAACCTATGCTTAGCCAAAAACAAAGAAGGTTTCGCACAATGGGTAGTACTTCGAAAAACTGATGAGATTATAAAACGTCTTAACTCGACAAAATTCCCGTCCTTGTTTTGTTGCTGAAATATCAATCCCTCATATATTTGCCTATTGTCACAAATATCGCGACGACGTGTTTTTAAGAAACACTAAATGAAAACGTTAACCTGTAATAAAGTGTTCAATTTCCCTAAGCAGCATAATAATAAAAATGATTATGAAGGTTCCTCATTTATGTGTAGCACAGAGAAGGTCCTTCAACTGCGTACAATGTACATCTGATTTGTATTTGCAATATGTTAGTGGTCATAAACTCATTAAAGTGTAGGTATACAATGGATGCGTAATAATTTCAGCTATGATGACATTGAAGGAAAACAACAAACTTAGGCAGCAAAAAGTAAAGGGACGCAAGACAGCAGTTTTCATTCGCGGCACACGTAAAGACGAAAAAAAAAAGAAACACTCATGGATGCATTTAACTTACGTCTTTTTTCATTGCTTCTAAGATGAGGGATTTCAGTTCGTTCAGGCAGTGATTTATTCTGGCACGTCTTCGTTTCTCCATAATTGGTTTGTTACTCTGTGGAAGACAATGGGTTTCAGTATTTCGTTAATTTTCAGTCTTTAGCGTATCATGGGTTTAGGAAGTTTTTATTTGGAAATCAAGAATCTTAAGTGGTGGAAGCGATGCTCTACATACGAGTTTACGAATTTATGATTTTTAAGAAATACAAAAAGGACCAAACTGCAATGAACCCATTGAGACGGATTAATTGCCCTGTTTTGATTGTCATCATGAATGCACGATAAAAGTAGTGCTCACTAATCGTTTTATTCTCCCATGAAATTGTCAACAAAACTACTTAAAAAAAAACAATTTAAGAATCTTGACAGTCTAATGTTAACTACGCAACAATCACTCTAATCATTCAACTAGGTATCCAAAAGGGTTGATGTTGTTGAGTACAAAAAAACAAACACATGCCCATATTCAAAACACATACTAACCCTTCGTAATTCAGCTTTCGAAAGTCCGTTAGGATTTTTTGACTGACTATTGCCATTGCTGTCGGTGCCATAGCCGCATACATTTCCATCAAAATCGTCGTCCGAATTCATGTTGTATTCCATTTTTTTGCTATTGTAATCCATTTAGTTTTTGTTTATGTTTGTCAATTTAAACTATTATTGCAGTAATCCAAATGTTGTAAAATGAGTTTTCACCAAATAATTTTGTATTTATTTTTTTCTTTTCTTTATTTTGCACAAAACACCTTGCGATTGACTATCACGAACAGCGGTGAATTAAATAATACGTATTTCCCTGATAGTTCTGTTCAAATAGAAACATTGCTTCAACAGACGAAAGTACGAACAACAAACGCGAATAACAAAAATATAACAATTTTTTGAGACCACCTCCGGTGAACCTCACACATTCGCGTTCCAAAGGACACTGATCGCACAAGACGTGTCTTTCAACACTGTCCATTCGTCTTCACAGTCGCACACCGTGCAGTGGTATTTTTATTTTTATTTTTTCTTCTTCTTTTTGTTTCTCTCTTTTTCCTTGGGCGAGTACGCGATCCCTCCCTATCGTGTGAACTCCTTTTGGCAGCTCACGGAATATCTTAAAGGCACTGAACTCAAATGGAAATTATTTCACTAAGGGATGATCAAATGACGGCCCGGTAACAAAATACCAACCCCTATCGTTCACTGTTTTACTCTAACGATATGCGACGCACACTGATCAAGCAATAGACTTCGACTTAGAGTGGCATGACATGATGATGGGAATTCCGAAACACCCCTTCGGGCAGCAATAGGAATTATAATTTAGTAATTGTGTTTGTCTGCGCTTGTGTGAGTGGTGTGCGGCGCTGTTGTGCGTCGATCAAGACCACAACTGGAAATGAACAAACTGGATTTTATTGTCAAAAAGCCAGTTGTATTCAAATGATAGTCTGTTACGATTCAAGAAAGTTCAAATTCGAATAGTTTTGAGGTTACGATCTAATTTTCAAATTGGCGTACACCAGTTACCCAAAAAGTGAAGGGACAATTCGTATTTTCAGATAAATTTTAATCACCGTAGGACATCCTTTATCGTTGTAGGGATGCATATGCTGGGGGTATTGGCTTAATTTCCGACAAAAGAAAAGTTTGAAAATGCATGCCTTCATCTCTTGCGACCTTGATGTTGTCAATGACACGTAAGTAACAATCAACGGCTTATCATCTTCTCGTAAGGTCAAACAAGATCTTCTCGTTAGGTCAAATTTCAAAGAGCAATCCTTAAAATATTCAAATGGGAGAACAACTTTCTCGATGTTTTTTGAAATGAAATGAATTAAACAATGAGGGACTCTCACTACTACTCCATCGGGGTAAAACTGTTCAATCACTAAATACGGTTTTACGGAAGCCGATGTGCTGTTGAGCTGTCCATTAACACTTTGACACAGCAATGAATAATATCCTAACAAGGAAATACAAGGTTTTCTTCTCCTTCGCGTGGCGCCACAGTCTGGGTGGATCAACCAAAAGTTTCTCCAACTAAAGATTTCTGGCTATCGACAGTTTCTCGCCAAGTTACTACCTCAGACACGTGTGTCCTCTGTTGCGTCGTTCCATAGGTTCAGGGTCGAAAAATCTTCGGGCCGGAGCCCAGCTACAGCTGCATGGCTTCATGGCCCCTGAAAACGCGGTACCGCTGTGAACTGTCAATAATCAGCCTGCTGGTATTGAGACTGAAGTGGTTAAAATTGATATGACATTAAGAGATAAGTGAGTGGAGAGCGGGGTATAAAACTGAGCTCTGAATGTTCATTGTACTAGACCCTCATAAGAAAAAGCCTGTGTGTATCAGTCCTGCATGGAAATTGCAAAAATCTATTGAAGTGCTCGGCCGATTTGAGATAAAAATACTTTACGTGTTTCTTTTTCTCATTTGAAAGCCAGAATCTTAACTATTGAGTATTGTAATCCTATTTAAGGGTCTTAAGATCGATCACGTATTTTGGCTTCACCATATGGAGAACACAACTCCCGAAGCTTCGATTGCTACCCCGGAGAGAACGACCACACTAATGTTGGGCACCCAAGTGAAGGGAGTCTTCCGTGAACTTGATGTGCCGCATTCAAGATATTTGCGTAGATCTGTTTCAAACTTAGCGATCATCCAATTGCAAACAAGCAATCAGTGCCCGATACAAACAATTTCAAATACGACATAATTTCGCGCAGATGGTCTGCGATTTCAATTGGTGTGATTTATTTCCTTAGATTTGCATTCAAATTTGTTTGTCTGCGCTGACGAACAAAAGAAGGCGACTTAAGGATCAAAATTCGCTTTGTGACTGTCGATGTATGTATGACCGCAGCTGCTCAAAAATGTTATAAGCTTCCAGATTCAGCCACTGGAAACTGAAATTTCGTCCGTACAGTGGCTCACACTAAAAAATGTTCCAGTATCTGAATGCGCAGAATGGAACAAAATATGTCAATAACACACAGTCACAACAGTTCTTGTTTAAAAAACGAACGAAATTATACAACACCATGGCAGTTCAACTACAACAACAGCGAAATAAAATGAGATAAAAAAAATTGTCTCCCAGTAAAAATGGCCCAATTGTTGAAACCTTCCTAAAATAATTTTTTCTTCTAACTTGTTACACTGTTATTATTTGGTTTTTGTTTTTAATCACGTTTTTGTTTCATATCTCCTTTTGCTTATTCGAGTGCAAGTCCAATAGTCGTGAGCTGTGATTGTTAAACACTATAAAAGTAGAAAAAAACCCATAGGAAAATTTCAAAAATCGTAGTACTTAGAATCGTAGTACTTGAAAGGTTCTAGAAGGAGAACAGAATTCCAAACTATCCGATAATCTGCTCCAACTGTTCTTCGAACGTTGTGAACGGTGGATAGTGAAACTATGAGCAATCGATGTCAAGCTCCAAGACTGGCAAGATATTACATTTTTTAGAAGAATTAAATATTGAAACTTATTAATATTCCTTAAATAAAATGTAGTTGACCAATACCAGATGATGAACATACACCCTAGACCATCAGCTAGCTCTTTAGACCAAACGGAAGAACCACCATTTGGAGAAAGCCAAGCATTTGCACAAAAAGTAAACACTGCTTGAGGTGGGCAATGAATGGCAATTTCAATGTGAGCCACTGTATACATATGTAATGTGTACGTAATGAAGAGTGAGAAATTATCTCCCATGCGACACTTAAATGCAACCGTCATCATTTATCATTCTTTATCAACTCTTCATTTTCAACTCTAACATGCTTTTAATTGATGCTGTACAAGTTTTAAATAAAACAACCAGACACCTATTGTTGAAAGTTTTACACAAGATGATTTTTCTTCTGCACAAAAATGATGTATGTATTTCTGATCGTTGCGTTCAGTCAAATGTGAAGAAGGGTGACTCTATTCCCACCAGTTGTTTTTACTTCGTCTGATTTTTGCAGACTTTGGAATCGATTAAAAGGTTTGAGTTGCTGCATTTCTTCGCATTCTTCATTGTTCATTTTTTTTTTTTCATTTTTTTACTCCCTTTCTTTTTTTGGTCATATACATATTTCTCTCACACGCCAACACTAGCGGCACGATATTCCAGAAGTCCGTACAACTGTACATCTGCATACGCAGATGACATTGAAGTGATTAGCAGAACACAGCGAGCCGTCAATGATGCCTGAGGGGTTTGTTGGCATTGAGACGGAAGCGGCTTAAATGGGACTAGCGGTGAATGAGGAAATGCATCTCAAACGAAGCATATGCTGTTCTCTACAAATGACATACAACATCGACGATTGGACAGATCGTCTCAATAGGCAACTATAACTTCGAGGAACAACATTAGTACCGAGATCAAACTAAGAGTAACTCTTGCCAACCGCTGTTTCCATGCACTCAGGAAGCACTTGAGCAATAGAGCCGTCTTGCGAAAGATCAAGCTGGCTTTATATAAGGCACTAATACTCCCAGTCCTGTTGTGCGGAGCAGAGGCATGGACAATTGCAAAAGCGGTTGAGGAAGTCCTTTGACTCTTTGGTTCTGTTTGCATTGATCGTTTTTGGAGGAAAAAATTCAACCACTAACTGTTAGATCTGTACAGCGACATGAGGGTAGCTAGGCGTCTATGCATCCAACGCCTAGGGTGACTGGGCAATGTAGAGCGTATGGATAACTCAGCTCAGGCCCGAAGAGTCTTCGACACTCCGAACCTGTGCGACAGCGAAACAGGGGACGCCCGCCTTTATAGTGGCGCACCCAGATGGAAATGCTTGTTGGTTGATGTCCAGGTCTACCCCGGACTGTAGCGCCAAATAAAGAAGAAGAAGGCATATTTCTCGTTTGGATCTTAAGAAATGGCCTCAATGTCACAAAGTGTATTCGAACCTTACATTGTGTAAAAGTTGAT
Source organism: Eristalis tenax (assembly GCA_905231855.2). Classification (NCBI taxonomy): domain Eukaryota; kingdom Metazoa; phylum Arthropoda; class Insecta; order Diptera; family Syrphidae; genus Eristalis; species Eristalis tenax. The sequence continues at coordinate 48,208,722 of HG993125.1, forward strand.
GATATCACAGAAACACAGAATTATTCACAAATATAAGTAGAGTGAATGTCGGTTTATCGGTATATTTAATACTGCTTCAGAAGGAGAGTTCTTATAATCCGACATATTACAAAACAAAGTGGACTATACATCAAAATTAATATTTGTAAATGGCAAGTTAAGAACATAAGTGATCCAAGAACTTATTTCTATAGCACTGGGATCACTTTTGCATGCAATGTCTTAGATGTCCAAAGATGGCAAAATTCGCCATATCGCGAACTACTGTAGTTACAACTTTTTGAAATATGTACATATAAAAAACGAGTTTTCGGTTACGTAGGTACACTGTATTCTTAACCATTTGTACAATATGTGTAACCCAATTACACCAATCCATTCCTCAATTTGATAGACAACAAATTAACCTTTGCAACAGAGTAAAAGGCGATGTAGTGCACCCGAAACTCTTCCCCACTTGCCCTGACCCCTCCCAGCTGGGAGCGCCGCTTTTCAAGACAAATTCGTTATACTCATCGGCGAGTTGGCTTTGATTAGCTCAAATAACTAAGGCCAATGACCCGAATATAATAAGAATAATAATTATAATGAGGATTCAAGTTCAAGGTGGTCCCGAGACTCTGGCTACTACAGCACCTACTCGTGTATTACGAGTATTATTCTAACAACGTTTCGCACATTTGGAAATGCTGAACACTTGGCCTGAAATGTTGAGACTAGCCAAAATGTTGGATTTAGGTGCGATGTAAAGGTACTATTAGTCGAAATGATAAAGCAGTGAATTATGAAAAGTATACAAATTTGGGAATTGTACCTGGCACCTGCCGCTTAGGAGTCGACGCACCAACCTGACCCTTTTGTTATGATGCGCTTCAAAAGTAGGGAAGAAACCTCACTTACTTACGAGTTCCGTAAAAGAATTTGTACCTAGTGAGTTGATAAAATAGTTGCATGGACATTCTCAATTTACATATTTGTACAGCAACCTAATAGACTAAGTATCTTTAAAAACGACAATCAAATCGAAATTCGATGTGTAAACATAAACGAGACCAACGATCTGCAAATTCATGCCATCTAACATCTTTCATGTGTCACACTTGCATGCCCCCCATTCCTTGCAATTACATTGTCCCTTCCCTTTTAACACACAGTCAAGGGCTGAGATCGTTTCGCAATAATTTTTGTTCGCGGTCTGTCTCACCTCACACCCCTTTGTGTACCGCTGCGGCTGAGACATTCCCTCTAAAGTTGTATCAGTATCGGAATGGTCGTGCGACTGCTTGCTAATACTCATGAGGACGACTATGCCGCGGCGACGGCAAGGAGTATGGGTATTTTTAAATGGTGGTTCCCACACTTCCACGACCACTCGCATTCGTTTCATTTTCTCACTCTTAGTTCTTTTATGATAATGCGAGGTCTACCGTTCTGCGTGGATGATCTTTACTTTTGTAGGGATAAAAGGGATGGAACGGAAGAAAGGAGCGTGAGAATATTTGTTTCTGTGTTTTGGTAGTCTCATTCGCGTTTTCGGTTCGCAGGGAATGGCGAAGTGTTTCGGGTTTTACTCTGATAAGTTTGCATTGCATTGATGTGAAGGAATGGAACTTTGCAATCAACTTTAAGAGCAGAGATGTTAACAAAAAGATACGCTATGGGATGGATGCATTCAAGTTAAACGTTTGTTGATGAAGGCGTTTATAAATAAATACATTCATGTTGTTTACATAAATGGCTCTGAATAGGTACATAGATAAATACAATTTTAATTAAATACCCTTTACGGTAAGTGCAGGTAGGGAAACAATTGCTTAATTTACATGACATGACGAGGACTGTTATTAATTATGTTTGTTCTTGTTGCTGACGTATGTTAACAACTTTGCACCATCCGCAGTAAGAGCACTCCCTAAATACGAACAGCCAATGACCATTTCTGAACAACAAATCAACATTGCATTACAACTATGCTATACGGCAACTCGGTCGCTGGGACAGATTTCATTTAACGTATTTGCTATTGCGAGTACAGAACCCAGCAACCGTTCATGTTATTAAACTTTATCACATGGCGGAACCCTCAGCAAGCATCCGGTTCCCACATCCATAAAGGGGTCCGGTGGTCCCCCGATCAATCAACTGTCAAACAGATTGATCGCATTGCATTCGGCTTTTACACTCCTCGAGTATACGTGATATCTGAACTTTTGACTCTTACAATTTTCGTAAAGTAAAAGAACGCGTTAGAAAACCGAATCAAATCGTCTCGAAAATCATGCTTCTTCTTCTTCTTTATTTGTCGGTGTGGCCTCAACCAACAAGCCTCTCGAACGAGCGTGGTCTCTAGGTAGCTATATCCAATCGATTCAGGCATTTGTCCGTGTGGCCCGGCCTCAACCAACAAGCCTCTCCAACGAGCGTGGTCAGTTTCGCACACCAAGTCGGTTCAGGCCTTTCTCCACCTGTGTGCGCCACCATACATATTGCTAATATAGGCTGACCAAATAGGGCCAAAGATGGTAGGCAGAACGACCAAGGACCTCTTCATCTGCTTTTGAGATTGTCCATGCCTCCGGGGTTCACTTGTGACTCCCATTTAAAACAAACTCAGATCATGACCAAAAACGAGATTCGAATAATACAACACAATTCAAACTTTCCAAAGAGATTGTCCGTGCTTGAGCGCTGCCTGAAGTGAGGCATCGGTTGGTTTTTCATGACTCTAATGTTTTATCAATCAAAATCCGTAAATGATTGTGTCAATAATAACATGGACATTATTTAATAATTTCCATTTTAAAACAAAAGAGCTAATTTGAATGGCACGTTTAATATTTTATTTATTATAATAAACATAACCCATACTTGCGGAAGCAATGATTCCCATTTATCTCATCTCACATCCGTATACATGCATGTACAGGTATCCGGATGCACACAAATAGACACAATGAGTCAAGTTGACATCCAAAATCCAAAAAACCACATCCGCACAGTGTGGGAATCCTTTTTCCTTCTTCTTAAAGATACAAATACAATTGATTCTTACTTCCGGAACATAGAATAAATTACTTCTATACACCCTTGCGATCAAATTTCCATCATCAACTGAGGCCAAGAATTCGAGGACCTGCTACTTGACATGATAATAAAGATCTCATGGATGCATATCAGAACTAGAATCCTTAGAGAAGACCCGATTTGTTACATAGCCCTTGGTCACCTCTTAGTTTTGCTTTCGTCGGCCAAACGCCGAATCGAAATCGCCGCAGTCACCTTTAGTCGTTTGCATTCACACACGATTCAATATTTCCCATGCATTTCAGTCTGCCATATGTGTGAATATCCATCTATGGGAACGGTTCCCTGCATATATATATATATGTACGAACGAACGTACTGCGCGCATATCACACAGCCTGTGGGAATTTTTATATTCTTCTTTCACCTCCAAGAATGTATGCAAGCATTGACGAGGCCATGCATGCGTTTATTTTGTACACGCATTCACACATTCGTACGACGCATCTACATACGAATGTAGGATACTTTCCCTCTCGGAATGATAAATGAAAACACACGCGTTTGTCGTGCGATGGCTCATTTTGAGAGCAATTCTTTCCCGTCTGCGGGGATGATTAAGATTCTCAGGCATTCCATCACTTCGAGGCTCCTGCTCCAAACAGTGTTACAGTTCAATTCACCCATAAGGCCAGCCGTGCATAGGGTTAGCGTGATTGTTGTCCCCCTTTTTTTTTTGTCTTGAATCGGAAGTAGGGATTACGTAGTATGCGGTGATCCGTAATGAGACCGCGTTTGAAATGTTCGGATTGGTTACTTCTCGTTGTGTTTAGGTCACTTGTCGCAGTGTCAATTTCAATCACTATGCTGTCACATGTGTTATGAGGGAGGAAATCGTATTCACTATACATACATACGCTTTCAATTGTTTGTAATTCCTGGGAAAAGAAAATATTTGTTTCTAGTCATAAGTTTAAGAGTGTATACAAATGATAAACCATTGCAGTTTAAGTGTCTCTGAAAAGTACCCCTTGTTTAGTCCTAAAAGCATTAAACTAATTGTTAAGGAAGCTACTTCTGAGACTACACAACGTCCCACTTAAATATTTAAAAAAAAAAAAAAATAATTTAGTATGTGAGTATGTCTTATTGGGACCGCCTCGCCGTGAATAGCTTAGTGGGTACGTGCGTCGAGCCTTATGCTGGGGGTTCGTGATTCCATTCCCGACTTTTTGGCAACTTTCGTAAGTCACGGCTCCATCCGATATAAAGCTGTAGATTCCACTCACTCATGATATATTGTTAGATAGTGCATGACACGAGTGGAGGGAAGCTAAGCCAGCTCCACCTCAGTCTGTGGTGGACCACATACGTGGCTTGAAAAAATTATTGACACAGCCGATTTTTCCTTTAAATAATTCTGTGTAAGTGTCCTTTTCCAAAAATGATCATAAGAAATGTGTACGCAGCATACCTACATACATATAATAAATCAAAAACCTCCCAAGAGGTGGCATCGCCGAAAACGCACCGTTTTCGAGATATAGGCGATTCTTATGACTGAAGTCCTTCAGGTTGCCGCTCCTGTGAGGGTACGGGAACATTTTAGCATGGAAAGATGCGTCATTGGATGTGCTATCGATGTCCAGAAGGTAGACAATTTTGATCCGCTATCGATGTCCAGAAGAACAGCCGACGCACCGCATTCGATATATGGATGCATGGTCAGATTTCTGGACACTTTTACCGACACTTTTTCCTACCTTCTATTTGACGTAGCGGCGTTATTTACGAAACAAAAGATGAATACTACACAAAAGATTGTTCCACAATTTCCATTCATTCAATCAAATATTGTGGATATTGTGGTTAAATGGCTTGCTCCCTCTTGGGCATAGCAACATTGTTCCAAATTTTTCAAAATTGTCAATGGTTTGTTACATTGACTTCAAATCTGTAGTTGACAAAAGTTGTTTTACGTTATCGACCGGTTTAAAGGGAAAACATCACCAGGGTATCAGGGGGTCAGGACGTCCGCGACTTGGTGACAAAGAGCAACGATATGTCCTGAGGTACTTCCAATTGGACCACAACATAATCCTCATCATTTAAAAAAAAAGCGTCACGTCAAGAACTGTGCGAAATGTACCCAGGAAAAGCCATTCATTTCGAAGACCAAACAACATAAGCGAATTGTCTTTGCTCAGGAGTACCATAATAAGGTTTTAGACTTGTGTAGGAATGTAATTTCCACAGTTGAAAGTAAGTTCTACATATCCGTTCTGGCGGTCGGATTTCTGTCCGTCGAAAAGCAAATATAAAGTCGGAAAGGCAAAGCGTGATAGCCACAGATAAACATGGGGGTGGTGGAGTACTGGTAAGGGGTTGTATGGGTGCCTCTGGCAGGGTGCTGTATCTTGATATTTTAAGAAAAAATTTGGCTAAAAATGCAGAAAGAGTTGGGTTTTGTTGGAAATTTTTATTTTTAGCAAGACAATGATCCTAAGCACACTGCCCATATAGTGCGAGAGTCGATATTGTACATCCCGCCTCATAATTCAAAAACTCTACCGCAATCTCCAGACTCGAACCCAATCATTCATTTGTGTGAGATGCTCGTGCTGAACAATTTCGAACACATCACTTTGTCATCACACAGGTTTCTTGGTTGATGACGCTGTCAAAATAAAAAATCAAACCATTCTGGTATACGCTATCACAGGGCAAACACAAACCACTACGTTCTTATAGTGCATGCTCTGAGTAGCGCTTTACACAACAGATGTTTGTCGCGCGACTTTGGATCACCTTCCGATTTTGCATCTCACAGATTACTTCAACAAATAACAATATGGTTAAACCAAAAAATAAATTCAGTTTTTAAATTCCAATCGAAATAAACTCAAATCAATTTCGTTACAAAGTTCATTAAATGTTTTCATGCACCTAGTTATAGGTTCATTGCAACCATAAGTTGTTCTATGCCTTATATCGAAAGTACATTGCTAACCGAAAGAAATCGATGGGGAGCATATATAAAGGAAGAATACTCTTAATGAAGCCTGATCAACGAGCAGTATATAGTTTTAAGACTTTAAACAAACTACTTGAATAGTCTTATAACCCTTTCCAAAGGCAACCACAGCACAAAGTCAGAAGCAATTGAATTGATGATTTATAAAGATTAAGCAAATAGCAATAACAGCTTTCCAATTGTTATTGTATATAACAGTAGCTGTCAAAGGGAATGACATCCAGTGATGCTGAACGAAAGGAAATTATTAAAAATGTTGTTTAAATTCCGACTTGAGGGCGGTCGTCATCATGTGCATGCAGTTCTGTAGTACAGTCTGTAAAACATAAAGCCACCGACCAAACACAGGTCATTGCGAAATGAAGAAAACATATTCGTCGAAACGGTCAGTACAGTGAAACCCGCTTAAGTGAAACTCACTTAACCGAAAAACCCGGCCTGAAGTCGGCCATCTCTATAATATTTCATTCCTGCTTTCTTTGGAAAACAATTCGTTTAAAGAATATTTAAAATAGAACAGAACAAAAAATGTGTAAGCGCCCACTATGTTTCATTATAATTTCCTCTCTTAAACACGTTTTTCAGTTGTTTAAGATCGATTTTATAAAATTGAGTTTTGTCATACGAGGTTTGCTTAACAGAAATTTGTTTCAGTTATGTACTTGAAATCCGCTGATTTTTTTTTCCAGTTATCCGATTCTTTTTGCAGTTATCGTTTCGCCTAAGTGGGTTTTACTGTATCGATGAAAAACCAGAAATATGTCGATTCGGCGACGACGATCGCTGAATTGAACTTCTCCAGAGAGTGAACCCGGATTGTGCTGACAGAAGAATTGAAAACTGACGACCATAGACAACGTCGTGAGTTCGAAAATTCAGCAGTGGAAATACTGGCCGGAGTCCTAGATATCTAACCCGGATACAAACAAAACCCCGTGAGTGAAAGGCGATTAAAAAACTTAGTTCTGGGTCACTCCCATCCAACCGATTCTGATAAATTCTCGAAGGTTGAGTCCATGTCCATATTTTAATGGACATATTATTTTTCTAATTTTAAATAAAAAGCGTAAACGAGCAAAGCGTGCAGATTCGGCTGGCATAGAAATGTTTACACCCTTTCACGTTTTCACTTTCACCGACAAACATTAGAAACCCGATGAATCTAAATTGCTTCCCACTTTTTTTCACTCATTTCTTCAAAAAATGTTGCTAACTCTAGAGTTTGTCTAGCATAAATGAACATCTCGTCATAATAAACCAGAAATTTGAAAGTGCATAAAAAACCGACTCCTCTTATTTTCCAACAAGTCAAACTGCCCAAGCCAACTCTTCGAATATTTTTTTTAAATTAGCGTAACCGTCTAAAAAGGAGCACACATACATGGACATGTAAATAATGTGTATGAATGTGCGTATGTAAACGTATTTCAAAAGTTGAACGATTGAATTTTACTGGAGTTTCTCAGAAAAGTTTAGAAAATTTCACACGCGATCGCACGTATGACGTATGACGCGTACTAACAGCATGCATATGCATGGCATTTCCACCCCTCGGAGGTCCCCTAATTGTACAACTTTGGGGTGAACTCTGATTAGCGACAGATGTGTACTGTGTGAAGATCTTGAAAAATAATAGGGGAGGACATGTTTGCTTATAAAGAAATAACGTTGAGGGTCAATATCAGTGGTACGTAATAAATATAAGAAACAGAAAAAAATAGAAAGACGGAAGGAAGTATACGGACGGCAAGAAATCGGATGTAAAATTTGGTTCGTGTGCAATGTTTATTCACGTTTGTGTGTATGCGATCAGCAGTGCGATTCAATTTTACACGACGTAGATAAGGGGATCCTTGCACCCTTCTTATGCATTTCCATCGCATTTCAAGTCCAGGTAGGGGAAGGTAGGTAAGGCTGACTGCGTTCACGAAGGGTACTGAATATCTGCAGACGATGGCAAATCAAGCTTATATTTTATACCTACATGGTGTGAAGTCGTGCGAGCATAATCAGCTCCCAGGACTGCAACTAAAGTCATTATTATGGCAATACAAAATAATTTCCACGGTAGTTATTTTGAGGTTCAGATTGTATAAAACCGTGTAAGATGTAAAATTTGATTTGTTCAGTAGAAGTATGGACATTATTGTTTCAAAGTTCCACTAAATTAGTCGACATCGGCTGACCTCCAGAAGAGGTGGAGCCTCCCTATATAGTTTATTTGAAGAGTGTCAGAGTCAGGTTTCAAATAAGAGTCAGATTTCAAATAACAAAATTAAAAAAACTGCTTGCCTAGGTTATGTTAGGCAGCTATACTGTGAGTAAACCACTTCTCAGAGGTCCTGCTGGACCCATTGTGATGTTGTGGGAATGCAACCTCTAAGCTCCTACTTCGTACTCGTTATGTTGATGTGTTGCTCAGCCATCCTGGTATCTAGATGTAGATGGCTTACTAATTACTTAGACTGGAAAAGATTAAAACCACAAAAAGGATCGATTGATGTTGGATAAACCATGTTTATCCATCTTTACCCCTCGAATTATGGAACTGAAAGGTCAGGACCGCATTCTATCCTAATTGTAACTATATAAAATATTTAGGATTGATGTAAGGGAGCATTCGAGGGAACCATATACCACCCAACATTCTGCTGCCAAGAGTGACGATATCACCAAATGGTGTAAATCCACTGTCAAAAACATGATAATTCACTGTAATTAATTGAAATAGCACAAGTTTAGAGATGGCCAGCCGTCGGTGGTTTGATATGATGGTATAGGTGCCATATTGCATCCAATAAATATTGGTTCGCATTTGGAATGATCCTTAGAGTGCACAGCTGTTGCAGAGATGGTCGGAGGACATTTTTTCCTTCTCTTAGCGTAATATGCACAGTTCCCAGAATGTGCCAAGTAGGCAGCCCAATATTCGTTTGTAAGTGATCTTGATGTTTGCTCTGCTCTGATCGATTTTAAATTTTGGTCAGCTCAACCTCCCATTGTAACTGGTATCTAAATTTTACAATCACCCCATTTGCCTGAAAGAGTGGCAAGTCTGAGGGCAGCTTACTGCAGTAGGCAGTCACACCTACTCCAATGTACGCCCATTATGATACCACGCGGTTTGACTACTCCTAAACTTGGAACCAGGTCATGCTTATGACAAAGCGGTTTAGCTGGATTTTGTTGCTAAGTTCACCGAGAGTATTGAAGTAGTAGGCCCCTAGATGTGAGTACCCCGCATGAGGTGTACTGGCACCCGCATGAGGTGTACATATATTGGAATTTTCAATGACATCGTTAAAAGACAGCCTGCAATTAAGGGATATTTTTGAGTTGAACATGACATTGTCCAGGGACTTAATTGCGGCTTGACTGTCCGTACAGATGGTGATATCCCTTTTAGGTAGTACATTGTTCTTGAGTCAGGACAGTGCCTCTTTTATTGCAATGGTTTCTGCCTGGAAAATACAACAGTGGTCCTAGAGCTTCAAGATGAGGGCAATATTGATGTCATTGTAATGCGAGCGTCTGATTGTCAGACCAATCTAATCCGATCTGGAAGGAATGTTGATGCAGAATTCATCCTCGTATAAGAGTTTGTTGAGTTAAAGATACCTCATGGCTCCATTGTTTCTTTCCGTTTTGGAGAAGTCTCCAGATTTTGCACTTAGTTCTCCAGACCACTGTTTTATAGATTTAACCCTATTCTTGTTTTGTTCCCGTTCCTATTGGCACAAGGATCTGCTCTCTGATTACACCACGTCACACAATCAACATTGCAGTACAGTTTTAAAGCATGAGCATAAAATGCGATTCCATCAGGTGGTTGGACCAAGTCTCTCTCTCTGGAGATCTCTCGTGCGTGCTTTGTCCCCGTGAAGCCTTTACTGGTTCACGTAGGGAAGATGAGATGAATGTAGAAAATAAGCATAACTTATTAAAAGCTAAAATAGCTAGCTTAAAGGAATTAAACACTAGTTTTATGATGAATTTGTACAACATGTACAACTCCCAAGAAATGAAAGAAATATTTTAAGAAAATGTGAAATTGATATCAGTTCAATTTTATTTTTATTTTACAATTAAAGTGATTGTGCGATTTTTTTTTTACTAAAAAAATTATTATGAGTAAAATTTGATGTTTCGTTTCGTATTTAAATTTAAATTTAAAAAAGAATAATCTCCTTTGTTTTAATTATTTATCTAAAGAGAACAACCAAAGAAATAATATAAAAAATGACAAATTAAATAAAAACATGAAAAATAAACATTAAATAAAATGTCTTGAGCTTAAATACACAGTCAGCTTTATGTTCGCATTAAAAATATTTAACTTAAATTTACGACTTCTAAGGTGCTATTTCAGATATCATTCATTCTCTGGTAAATCCGTAGAAAAGTTTATTTACACAAATGCTTTACCAGATCGATAATGTGATAAGTTAGTCGAGATATATGAAAATTTAAAATTATTTTAGGCTTTTCTCATATTGATAAGAAATTTTAAAAATAAAGAATTAAAATAGACTAAATTCGATTTGTTTGCATTTGTTTGTAGTTGCCATAGGTTGTATGTATATGTGTATGTGTTTTATTTTCGTGAAGGACTTCTTTCCTAAACCTTTAGCTGCTTAGTTTCCGATCAAAGAATATCCGGTGTAGTTGTGTCGTCGTGTGAGTGCTGTAATAAGCCCTTTCGTTCGTCCGGCGCCGTACTAACACTTTCCGATGCAGAGGGTTCTGCAATCGCCCCAGCGTACATTGATTCGTATACTGGATTTGCGAAATTTCCCTGAAAAAAATGTAGAATGCGTACATTGTTTATACATTATTTGTTTGCTTTTTAATTCATATAGCATGTGACTTATGTGTCGTTTTGTAAGACACACTTTTTTTTTAAAGGAAAGGTACTCCTGTCAATATGTGCGTTCAATCTTTCTTTTTTTGGAAAACAATGTCCAGAATTTTAAATTTGTCGACTTTTTCCAAACGTGTTCAAATTTTATTTAGTTTTTCGATGAATTTGGAGTCATAAGCGTAGGTACAGAATTAGTTTCTTTCTGATGGCATAGGGTAAAAGAAAGCTTGTTGTAAGATATACGGAAGAGTGGGATAGGTAATGGATGCCCTTGAGGAATGCCATTGATAGGGGTACCCAAAGACGCAGGGCGTATCCAACACGCACCGAAATGTTTAAACTAGTCGTGAAATTGAAGATATTGTCGAGGCTACTACATTCCAGCTTTTGAGTAGGTCATGCATATAATCTGCAGTATTTTCAAAGCGTGGCCATGGCGTTGTTCTCTGGTCTGTGCATCGACTCCTACGCACTTGAGACTGGGATCGATTCCCGGTACGACCAAAAATAAAGTCACTGACAATGGTCAATTCGTGTCTCGAAAAGGCTTCTCAAACTTCGCCGTTAGGACTCAGCATAAAATTGTGAGTCCCTTCCACAACAACAGCACGCACAACACGATTGGTTGCTGCAGGAGCTAGGCCCTGGGCATCTCCAGACTGTAGCGCCACCAATATATTTTTATTAAATTTTCAAACAATATATTTTTTACCTTGTCATCTTCGTTAACAAATGAAGGTGTCTCGTCAATATCACCTCTGTACATTGGGTTTGTTATCTCCACATTATCCGTAAGTCTCGCATGGGAGAACGGTTGACTAATTTTTCGTTTCCTGCAAGCAAATCAATTTGGTTGTTTACAAGACCTACAAAAAGTGTGAAAATATTTACTTCAAAAAGAAAATGGCACTTCCAAACAAAGCAATCAATAAAAACATGGTTGCCAGTAGAACGCTAAGTATGGTTAAAACTTGCGCTGAATCTTGTAAAGCTGATCCCAATGCATCCGGATCGCTGGATAAACACGCTGTGATACGTCCGTCATTGCATCTTAAACAAAATCATAGATTGTTTATTAATTATAATCATTCGTTTAATTGTCAGAATCTGTCACAGTAACGATACTTACAAACACTCGTTAATAGCGCTCCCTTTAACACAAACCCCACATTCATCCACACATTTTGGTGGTTTGTTGCAACGGACATCTTCCCATTCGCTATCGCAGGTACAGTGTGGCACCATGTATGCATCTAGTTGGCATATTCCATTATTCAGACAATGACCAATGCATGGATTTTCATAGCGAATTGGTTTCTAAAAAAATAAAATAAATTAAGCAACGCGTTTGCGACGTATTTGCTTGTAATATGTACTTCACAGAGATTTCCATTCCATTGGCCTGTGCAATTGCACATTGCCACACCCTTAATGACATGACATGTACCACCGTTTTGACAAATTATTCCGGTGCAAGGATTATTTGATGGAACAAGAGATTGGTCACAAACTATATTGAATGAACGTTACAAAAAAAATATATATATATATTTGTTCAATAATTACATCTTGGTGGATGGGATGTCTGACAGAGATCGGTTTCACACCGATCGCCTCCATAGCGTTCAGTACAAGCACAAACCAACTGTTGACCTCGATCCGTACAAGTTCCGCTATTTAGGCAATAGTCATTACAGGAATCAGATTCGCATCGTTCACCGTAATAACCCTGTGGACATTCACATTGTGGTCCTCCTTTGTTCCCAATAACGCAAACTCCATTATTTTTACAGAAACCTTCACATACATTCGTTTCACATCGCTTTCCAGTAAATCTGATATATTTTTGTTGAGATTATTTGAATAGCTTATTTTCAATGTTTTTCATTGCTTACCCATCGGGACAGTCACATTGTGTGCTACCAGTTGCGGTTTCGCGACAAATTCCTCTATTTTCACATGTAAGATTTGCACAATGTTCACATTTGTCACCAATGAACTCGTCTGGACATGTACATCTCATACCTTCCTCAGTGATTAGACAGGCTCCTCCATTATGACAACGACTCTGACATTCCGAAATTGACGTTTCACATTTGGCTCCACCCCATCCAGCAGGACACTGGCATTTCAATGGTGGCGGTTCTGAAGAACTGGGTAATGCGGCTGCAACTGTGCACAGTCCCCCATTCATGCAGTATCCTGAGCAACGATAGTGCTCACAAAGATCTCCCTCAAATTGCGACTGACATATACATTTTGGGACATGATCAACAATTTTACAAGTGCCAAGGTTGCATTTCAGCGGACAGTAATCAGGAACGTCGATGTGTGGTTTACATTCATCTTGCTGCAGTAAATAAACATGCATACCTCAGCTTTGTCTGCAGATAATCAATTTTACTTACCGCCAGCACGGAGCCACTCGGGCAGAGGCAAGTGTAACCAGTTGTACTTTCGGAAGAAAGTATGCAGAGGGCTCGTTTGGCCTTACAAGGTTCCTTTGAACACGGATTGGTGACTAGTTGAAGCAAGAATAATCACATTTAATGAATTATACGCTACTCAGTGGACTGACTTACTGTTTTTATTTTGCTTCAATGGATGAAGAATTCCAATATCAGAAGAACGGTATCCCTTTAGTAAATAAGTTCCATTGTCGTTGCCGAACTTGTTCATTTTGATTATACTCTGGTCGTATAATTTAATGTAAAGATAATCCTCGAAGACATCAATTTTTTGAGGTTTCTCTTTATTAGAGAATCTTCGCACGACATTTCGATCCCTGCCATTCAATCGAACCGTCTCGATGGTACCCTTTCGGTAATCAGCCCAATAAAGGCGTCCGGTTGGGTAGTCGATGGACAAGCTAATTGGCCACCCAACGTCTATCTCCACGAGACTCTTCTTGTTTGTGCCATCTAAGGATGAAACTAAAATTCCATTTTCTAACGTAGACCATATCATTATTCTTGACTCAGGTTCCAAGACTATATCGGTTGGATTCATTCCAGTAGAAACCAGTGGAATGTGTTTTTTGCCATCAATGTCAGTTGCGATAATTTGATTGTGTCGTGAATCTATGATGTACACCATGTGAGTTATCCAATCTACGGCCAGAGACTTCGGATCATCGAGAGAAGGAATCTGAAAGAACATATCCTTTGATTGCACACTACAGAAGGATTAACACGAACAAATTACATCAAATGCTGTCAACTCCTTGAGATCCCTCTTAGAACGAGCAGCCTCATGCCGTACATCGCTGGAGGGAGTGGCAATTTTCATTTTGTGAACCTTTCCGTGATGTGAATCAATCCAAAAGAGTAAAGTGTCCTTGACCCGAACTAAAATGTCAAAAACATCGATTTTTATGCTGTCTGTTTGGAAGAAGCCCACAACTGTGGTTCCTTCTTGTTTTTCTGGGAGTATAAAACGGATTTCTTGTTCCGAAGCCAACAGTAATATTTGTTCTGGGCCAGACGCTAAACAAGTATCGTTCTTCTTTGGCCCCTTCTGGTATCCGTCGGTACATTTACAATTATAATGACCAGCTTTCTTTTCAATGCAAATTTGAGAACATGTCCCAAACCCACAAACTGGAGGCTGACAATTCATTTCATCAGACCCATCTATGCAGTTGTATTGACCTGAAAACATTTTGAAATGCACCAAATTCGCAAGGTTGATCTCTGGCAAACACATTACCATCACATCTGAAGATCTTCGATATGCAATCGTCGTTTTCACACTGGAACTGATCGTGTCTACATTTTGGTAGTGCCGCACACACTTCCGGTGCTTCATCTTCCTTATCGCCACAATCGTTGATCCCATCACATAGGGCAGACTTCCTGATACATTTTCGATCGTTGCATCTACAAGGTTAACGTTATTAAACGATAGATACGATTAGATAACTGAGATGTACTACTTACTTGAATGCATTGACATGACAGGGCACATCCGCACACGTTGCTAGACTCTCGTCTGATCCGTCCGTGCAATCGTCCCATCCATCGCATTTCCATCGACTCATGATGCATTTGCCATTGGCGCAATTGAAATGGTCCGGTGGACATGTACAATTAACTTCATCCGATCCATCTGGACAGTCTTCATCACCATCGCATTGATAGCTTCTATTCGTTTCAAAATTATAAAGAACTCATTGAATTTGGCATTTAGGAAAACCTTAGAAACTCTTACTTATTGATGCATGTATTAAATGCCGCACATTTGAATTGGTTCTCTTTACAGGTTATGTTACAATCGATCTCATCACTGTTGTCATCGCAATGAATTTCTCCATCACAACGTTGATCATGTTTAATACATTTTCCAGTTCCACATCTGCATTAAAAGAGAATAGAAAATATAATATAAATCCACTCCCCGCAATAATATCGATATCGAGTGTAGCGGAAGGTCTTCAATCACCACCCTGAGAGACAACGCGGTAAAGGAGGCTGGAAAGGGAGCTCAATCAGCTGAAGGTACTTAGCTGGAAGCAACTAGCGCAAGACCGTGTTGGATGGGGAGGCATGTTAGCGGAGGACTGTAAAGCCAGTCAAAAAAGAAGATAGTGGACGGAACGGTGATCAAACAACATGAGCACATAAGAGAGGCTGATGGCATTAAGCGATAGCGCCAAATTAAATTGTTCATAATTAACTTAGTTCATAAATAACCGTAAAATTTTCCCACAGCTTTATGCCGCAGAAACATAACCACTACAGTGAAGGCTCCTATTTCGGACAACTCTTGACGGACAATACCCTTGGGCGGACAATTTCTCTCGACCGTGGGTCTCGAATTAAAGTTGCATACGTTCCCATGGACGAACAACTCCAATTGCGGAACAAAAGTGCTGCGATTGCCGCTGTCCGCCTATGGGAGCTTTCACTGGTTGATGATGCGTTTAATGTACGTTGTTTCTATATGCGGCGATTGGAGGATTATAACATCGTGAGTGTAGACGAGGATCTAGCTAGATGGCTGGACTGGAAGCACCTCTTCGACTACCGTCAGATAACGCAACGATGACTTTTGGATTAGCCAAGCTGCTACTTACCAAGATTGTGGACAACTTTTTGAGTCATTAATTGAGTCCAACACATTTACATGCACATATATAAATATGATAAGTAATTAAGAAAACATTTCAAGCCCAATGCGGGTTTTATTCAATTTTAAGGTTGTCTTTATTAACTCAGCTATACAAATCCAATTCCAGGGCGGCCTCCTTATCCATGATATCCACCAAATCCACCGAATCCAACAAAT
Source organism: Eristalis tenax (assembly GCA_905231855.2). NCBI lineage: Eukaryota > Metazoa > Arthropoda > Insecta > Diptera > Syrphidae > Eristalis > Eristalis tenax. The sequence goes on from HG993125.1 coordinate 48,224,927, forward strand.
CCGCCGAATCCACCATATCCACCACCTCCTCCATAACCACCCCCTCCATAACCACCACCTCCATAACCACCACCACCTCCTCCATAACCACAACATCCTCCGCGCCTGCCACCTCCTCCAAATCTACCACCTCCTCCATATCTACCACCACCTCCATATCCATGGTGTCCACGGGCCACTACTAGTGGTACTGCATAGTTTACTCTCGGCTGAGTTACAATAACAACAGGTCTTGGTGGAGCGGCCCAAATAGTTGCAGCAGCAAAATTTACATCACTCAGAATACAAAGTGATGCTACTATGAGAGCTACCAATGCAGAATGTAGTTTCATTGTGAAATCTAAACTTCTAATGACGTTTATTGAATATTGCTGCATTGTATTTATATCAGTGCGCTTTGCTAAATAACTTAGCGTGGGGATGTACACATTCCAAACGAGGGTTCACTGCGAGTTTAATTCATTCATGCATATCGTACATCCCCGAATAGCGGATGTGAAAAAGCTTAAAATGAGTTGAAGATTCTTCAACTTCGTTGAGTGTTCACTTACATGTACTCCCACGCACGTGTTGACTTCTTTGTATTAAAATTTCTGAAACAATTTTCTTTGATGTTTAAGGACTGCGAACTAAGAAATTGTCACGTTGATATGTATCACATTTGCAAACATTTTTGAAAACAAAGTTGACGCACAAAAGACTAACGTCTTGGCCAAGACAACGTGCAGGTGATGCATCGTTTAGTAATTTAACTGCATGACTTGACAATAACCATTAATTAGTGTATTTTCCAAGCGTATGGAATTTCATCATTTGCTTACGTTTTCTATTAGTAGTTAATTGAAGCCAAACGGATGGATTTTCTTGTTTTTGACTTGGGTAGAAATGAAGATGACGCTGGTGAACTATAATTTCAAGTTGACAGCAGCTATCATTCTCTACGGCTGCCCTGGGCTGTAAAGACCTCCAGTGGATTCGTAAGAACTTAAGGCAATGCAGCCTCGGACCGAATGTATTAAAGTACACACCTACCACGATCTACGAATACCGCTGGGAGATAAATATCAGGTATGTAAACTTTTTCTACGCCTGATGATCTGGGGACAAAGATGTACTAACGATTTCTTCTTTTATGTAGATGCGACAAAGTAGAATGGTTCAAGGAGAACTCTAACCAAAACTGCGCAGAAAAGACGTGACAATTGTTTACGACTTCAACGACTTCACATCAGGGACTGATGTAGTGGTCTCCAGATGAACTAGATTGCTGACGCTGCAATTGGCGTCCGAAATTTCCGCGGAGTTGACGTCGAATCATTTATTTTCCTTTTGCTTTTCCACACACATTCCACACAGCTGGATATCGATGTTCGTAACCTCAACTAAGAAAATGATGCAAGTCCGGAAAAAAGAATCAAGAAACAAAGGAAAAACAGTTGAAGCGCGCTTAATATCATAATCACCTACTTTTAATCCAATTCACTCCTTCGCCTGCAGCATATTCAACTGGTGTACGAGCAATAGAGTGGGATTCAATGCATCAAAAACTAAATGCTGTCATCTAAGCGAATCTACATGAATGTGGAATGCTCTGCTCGGCCTAACATTTCCCACAGTCTATAATCCGCAGATATTTAAGACAAATTTGCACAGTTATCTCCTCCCCCTTCTCCCTCTATACCTTCGCCCCGTGGTATGTGTTCACCACGGACTCTTAAGTGTAATGCCTGAGCGCGCGCGATTTATATAAAACTGAGACAGTAAGGGTCGTTTTGTTCACTAAAAGTTAAACACAACTTGGGGATTTTTTCTTCAACTTCTGGAGTTACTTCCAATCATTAATGAGTTTATCAACTCGTTACTTTCTCAACTTATGGAAATAGCAGAAGTTAAGGGATCAAATCGGGGAGTTTGCTCTCTCTGCTCACGTCTGTATACAAGATGGAATGTTTGTGTGTGTCATTTATCGTTTTCGTCTCTCAAAGCGGACGAAAATAATGGTGCTCGAAGATATACAGGATCCATTGCCATGGAACGAAAGAAGATACTGGCCCTTTGATTTGAAATAATGAACTAGTTGATAGATTCTTTTTCATTTGTTGACAGGCCCCGTGAATTACGGGCAATGAAACACTGACCAATAGTCAATGTTATTCGCTCGGATCAATTCAATAGGCGAATGCAGACTTTATTAGTGTAAGCAATACAAATGTCCATTATCGCTTGTGCGCAGCAACTGAACAGGTGATTTGTGAACTGAAAACCAGACATAATGAAGGATAGAGTTCGCTCTCAATTCTCCTTATAGCGCACACGAACAGGACACACCATCTATTCAAAGTAAAAAATGACATTGTATGTGTGAATTGTCAAAAATTTCCCAGGGGAAATTTAATAAAAGAAAGTTGGACAACTTCTGGATTTTACATTTCAGACTGTGAGTTGAAATAGTGAACAAAATCAATTTCCAACTCGCCGATTAAACAACGAGTTGAGACCAACCCCGAAGTTGATCAACTCACAGTTTTTCGGGAAGTTGAGCAATAGTGAACAAAGCGACCCTAAGAAACTTTCACTACATTCCCAATAGCACATGAAGGCAAATGACAAGTCGGTAAGTAGCAAACAAAAAAAGGAGACAGTATAATGAGGCAGTGTGGCAGTTCATTTCAAAACCGCATATGCACATGAATTTTCAAAAAAATTACCTGAATTCACTCTCCGAGCAATTACGCATTTCGCAATTGAGTTCATCGCTACCATCGATGCAGTCATTGTCATAGTCACAGCGCCAACGACCGGGAATGCATTTTGAATTATGACACCTAAGGAACATGATTACATCTTTTCCAAGAATACACTTTTAGCCATGCTTACTTGAAATATGTAGCATCACAGGTCTCATTCAAAGCGTGACAGCTTGGGGGTTCATCCTCCCCATTCGGACAGTCTTTTTCTCCATCACATCGCCACGTCATCGGAATGCAACGTCCAGAAGAACAGCTGAATATATACATGTGAAAACATCAATATCATCATTTTTGAAATTTTACTTACGCAAAATCAGTTGTTGCGCACCATATCTGATCGCAATTTTCTTCATCGGATTTATCTGGACAATCCGTATCACCATCACATACCCAGACATTAGGTATGCAGCGATTATTCCCACAACGGAACTCATCCCTTTTACAAACAACTGCCTTACAACCAGCCTCATCTTCACCTCCTGGACATTCTTTAATGCCATTGCATTTCTTCGCTTGGTCAATACAGAAAGCTGAACTATTTCCCCATGGTTGGCATTTGAAGTGATTTTCGAAGCAAGTAAACTTCTCACAATTTTGCTCATCAGAATTATCGCCGCATTGATTAAGTCCATCACAAATGGACGAGGGATGGATACATTTATTGTTGAAACACTGAAACTGTCCGGGTTCACAGTGGAAAGCTGGACAGTTGCTGGGTTCATCGCTTCCGTCTCCGCAATCATCCTGGGTATCACATTTCCAATAGAAGGGAATGCATTTATACGTGTTAACGCACTGAAAGTGAGCGGCAGTACAGTTCGCTTTGCAAGAGCGGCCGTCAACGTCGAGTATGAAATTATTTGGACATGCACATTTGTAGTATGGTGGGTCAGGAGAGAGGAGGCACAGTGTCGAACATCCAGCCGTCTTACAAGGATTTTCACTTTTTGGTGCCATTTGTCGATATGGGTGATAAACTCGGAGATCCATTGGTCGATGAATTGTTGTGATAAGAGTTGAGCAGTTCTTTCCGTCGGACTTGCTGCAATACTCAATCGATTTTGTTTCCCAGTCTGACCAGTAAATTCGATCTTCCCACACGGCAATAGCAAATATATGGTGTAGATTGAGAGCGGGGTTGATCGTTCGTGATAGAAGCATTCGCTGATTCTTTCCCTCCAAGTCACTTACAGCAATAAAGTCCTCTCTTGCGTCGCCCCAAAACAGTTCGTTTGTCTCAAAACTTATAGTCAGAGCATTGGGCCAGCCTAAGTTTTCCTGTATTATGATTCTGCTGTTCGATCCGTCCATTCCGGCCTTTCCAATATGCGGATTATCACCCCAATCTGACCAAAAAATGTTTCGATTGAAGGGATCCAGTACAATGGCTCGCGGTTCACTTAAATTCTTATTTATTAGAACCCTACGATACTTTCCGTCCAATTGGGAAACCTCAATCGTATCCAAGCCCTTGTCACACCAATATAAATTCTTGCCCACCCAGTCTACGGCCAATCCATCGGGGTTTTTCAGCATAGCGTGATGCAACGTAAGTGTCTTATTATCCGAAGGGCAGTATCTTTTTATAGTTCCTACGGTTGGTGTTACGTCCGACCAAAAAAGGCATTTCGAATCCCAGTCAAAGTCCAAGGCAACTGCATTCGATAACTGATGAATTAAAATGGAAACGTTGCCTCTCATATCCACTTCCCGAATGTAGTATCTGTTTGAAAATATAAACTTTACAGCCTCATCACTCGTCGCCTTGCATGTATGACGATCCTTCAACTCATATCCTTGATTGCAGAGACACTTGTACGATCCATAGGTGTTGACACACATTTGGCTACATGGTCGCTGTTCTTCGCATTCATTTATATCGTCACACAGTTGGTGATTTAGCTCGTGCACTTTATAACCTGGTTTGCAGAGGCATTTGTATCCAATCGGAAGATCCACACACTCATGTTCGCAGATATTAACTAAATTACACTCATTCACTCCGCAATGCTCTTCATCACTCATGTCCATGCAGTCGTTTGAGCCATCACACAGCACGCTGGTGTTAACGCATGCGCCATTCTTGCAGCGAAACATTTCCGGCCCAGTGCACAATCTCGTCGAGTTGGCACAAAGTAGAGCGTCCTCATCAGACTGATCATCGCAGTCAGGTTTAGAATCACAGGTGAGGTTGCGAGCTATACAAACCAAATTCGATGCACATGAAAATTCATCCTGTCCACAAACAGACGTTCTCCACAAATTGTGCGAACAGTCTTCGTATTCATCTTCACCCCCTGGGCAGTCTGATTCTCCATCGCAAACGTATTGTCGATCAATACAAAGGCCATTCGAACATAAGAAATGTGGTGGAGGGCATACTTCAACTTGAGTTTGAAGAGACGTTAAACCACAATGCTCGCCTTCGTCTTCCAAGCCAGGTGCAGGACAATCTGGCTCTCCATCGCACACCCAGCGCTGTGTTATACATCGTCCGGACAATGTACAGCGGAACATATTTGGCAAACACTCTCGATTCGAGCACTGCGGCCCCTCATCAGAGCCGTCACGGCAGTCGGGTTTCTCGTCGCATTGCCAACTGCTTGGAATGCACCCATTATCACAATGGAACTGATTCGGTTTACATTGAATCAAGCAATTCATTTCATCTGAACTTGGAGATCCATCATTACAGTCGTTTTCCCCATCACAGCGCCACTTCTCACTGATACAGTGACCATTCGAGCATTGGAATTGCCGAGATGCACAGCCCAATGTGGTTATGTTATGGCAGTCTGCTTCATCGCTTCCATTGGGGCAGTCTGGGAATCCGTCACACCGGAAACGTTTCATATAGCAAATTGAAGAATTACCACAATGAGTGAAATTTACATCACCCTGCAAGCATTCACGTGGCGGACAATACCTTTCGTCGCTAAAATCTTTGCAGTCTTTGACGCCGTTGCAACGCAATGCCATTGGAATGCACTCACCACTGTTGCAATGATAGTGATCTGACGCACACTTGCAAGTGGGCTCGGACTCATCAGATCCATCCCCACAATCCTGTTCCCCATTGCATGTCTGATCTCGTGGAATACATCGATGATTCTGGCACATGAAAAAGTCTTCCGGGCACTCTCGTATAATGCAGTAGCTGCGAACTTCGTCTGAGCCATCCAAGCAGTGAGCTATGTTATCACATGTCATTTTAAACGGAATGCATTCCCCGGATTTACATGTAAATTGATCCTTGCTGCATGTGCTACTAAACGTTTGAATACAACGTTTGCCATCCGAAGCCAAGATTCCTCGAGTGCACTTACATGCAACAGTGCCATTTTTGTCCAAAATACAAACATCCTCACAACCGCCATTCAAAACTTTACACTGATCTGAATCGCAGTTTATCGTTGTGTTTTGGACAGCAATTATTCCCATTGGACGGACAACGTCCTCACGGAGGAATATCACATCAGAGCCAGAGTATTTGTTGGCTCTCACAACAGCATGTAACACCCAGTCTGTCCAGAACAGCAGATCTCCATAAACTGTCATGGAAAATGCGTGTTTCGGCGTTGAATGGGCCAACACTACACGATGAGTACCATCATAGTCTGATCGTTCAATTTTATCGAGCGTTGCGTCAGCCCAATAAAGCTTTTGTTCTTCAAAATCAAGTGTCAATGCATTTGGCATGAGAATGTCAGTTTTAATTATTGATTCTACACCAAATCCAGTAACATACGCCCTTTGAACCGAAGGTCTTTGTTCATTCCAATTGGTCCAATAAATCATCCCCATGCAGGGTTCAACGGCGATGCCTCGAGGTTTGTCGTGAGTCATAAGTTTCAAAATTGTATTAACAAGATGAATGTTGCTGTCAGGATTCTCGGACATCTTCGATAAGTCTATGCTTCGGATGGTAGCGTCATTATTTGAGGTCCAAAATAAGTGACGATTAACATCATCAAATGTCAATCCCTCTACTCGCCCCTGTCTGTTCACTAGAACAGTATTTTTGGTTCCATTGAAATGCACCGCATTTATTGTGCTCATATGCACGTCCGAATAAAACACCTTGCTGTTTTTGTAGTCGTAGGCAAGAGCTATCACATTTCGCATGTACGTATCGTTCACAATTCGTTGAATGGGTCCAGTCTTATTCATAAAATCGGTCATATGAATACTGTCAATTGAGCCTCGAAGTGAGAAAAGCAAAAAGCTATCGTACGGTTCGCAACTGAATCCATCAGCTGCAATACGACTGTGGGAACAAGCACAGATCGCATTGGTCCCATTGAAGAGGCAGAGGTCTTGACAACCACCATTATTCTGTCCACAGGGATTAGTCCCTTTTTGAATGCGTTTTGAAAAAATTTTCAAATCCTTTATTGTGCTGCCTTCTGATTTTAGAATTTCTGTGAAATCTGTTAGGTTATGCAATGGTGCCACTTTAATGCTTCCCTTGTTGTGGTTATTATCCGCCCAGTATAGGAGGTCATCAATTAGGCCCAGTGCCACGATTCTATTGTACAGACTATGATTATATAGACTGTGATTTAAAAGCTGCGTCTTTAGGTTTCCATCGTAGTCAACTTTCATGATGACGGCATTACCGGCTTCGCACCAGTACACTTTGGTTGCATCAATGTCCAGTACTAAATTATGAACTGGTTTCGTTTGATTAACCAAAATAAATGGTTGACTTCCATCTAACCCGGTTCGTCCAATCACACCGTCACCAACGTAAAACAAGAATCCCTGGATCGGATCGACCGCCAATGCGGACGGGCTTTCTATACCGGATATTACAACATATCTAGACGAACCATTCAATCGAGACACCTCGATTATGTTTCTCTTAGTATCACTCCAGTAAATGTTCCCAGCGACCCAGTCGATTGCAATTCCGCCCAACCAGAACTGGCTATTTTGATCTGTCTGGTCGAGCCGTTCCAATATGACTTCACCCCCCGTTCCGTCTCGCTTTATCCGTGATATTATTCCCTTGTCGCTGTCTGCCCAATACAGAAAGTCTCCCCCGGCGTAATAATCAATATGTGTCGCCAACGACATTCGGAAAATAGATCCAAGAGCCTGAAAAATACATCTCTATTTATTCCAACAAGACAAATAACATCGCACTCATTCACATACCTTTTTTTCTTCTAGATTCTGAGAGGGGTTTGCAGCATCAAATAGCTCGATGCCCTTCAATTCATGATTTGAGTAAAATATGAACTCCTCCTTGCCGACACACTTTGCAGGATCATTCGGATCAGTTTCAAATCCCATGGCACACTTGCAAACATGCTCATCGCTACTAATTGAAAAACAGAGATGTTCACATCCACCACGTCTTTCGCCGGCGCATGAGTTGACACCTTTCTGTGCGTCGTTGTAGAACATCTTCAGAGCCTGGATACTTTCTAAACCAAAAATTTTAAAAATTTGAACTGACACATGTTTAGAATGACTCACTGGTAGTTTTTCTTAGAATCGAAAAATTTGTGCATGTGTTCTTTTCGCAGCTCATAATAACGCTCTGAATATTTTCCGGAAAGTACAGAGTGCCATTGTAAACGGTGACACTGCTGATACTCATGACATCACTTGCAGCCAGCACGTGAACAATTTCCTTTTTGTTCATATCGTAGTATGAGATCCCGGAACCTTGGTAAACAAAATACAACCGCCGAGAGTCGTAGTCTACTGTTAAACTAAGAACCGTTTCCATCATGGATGAAATAACCGTACGACCAGAACCGTCCAAGTTGCTTACTTCGATTTTAGTTACATTGTTATCTCGAGAACAATGCGACCAATACATTTTGCCACTAGAAATTGAAATAGTCCATGATTCGTCTTGGAAAATATGCATTAACACTCATTCTTACTTTGCTGGATCGAGTGCTATGCTCTCAACTAGTCCTAAGTCTCTATGTATCTCTGTAAAATATTCCCCCTTGAGGTTGCTTGCAAAAATTTGGCACTTTTGTTTCCCTGATGAAAAGTACATATTCCTGGCGATCCAGTCGATTGCAAAACCCTGCATTTATGGAAGAATCTTTGTGTACTTCCATTAAATCCGATGATTTTTAATGTACTTACATATGGCTTCTGTATGTCTGTATTCAGGATGGTGTTTATCAGCCCGTTTGCGAGACCTGCTGTTTTAATTTCATTTAAATACACATCTGTCCAATATATTCGGCTGTCATCAACTGTGAAGTCTATCCTCTGAGGACCAAGGACCTTTAAAGATTGAAAGAACATTCGGTTACGTATGTGCTTAACGAATGATGCGCGCTCATACCTGTGGGGACTGGCGTATGGTGGGAATTGTGTGGTGATTGGGTTGCATCAGATCAATTCCACGAATCTCATCTCCCATGATAAACAACAGTACTTGTTCATTTGGCACACATGTCTTCTGATCGGCGGAGTCCAGGCGCATCACATGTGGGCACTCGCATTTGAAGGATTTCTTCCCGCTGCAAATAAATTCACAAGTTGCCTTCTTTGGACCTACAATTAATGGCTAAATAAATACACTTGCCTTAACAAACACAAATGTGAACAGCCTCCATTGTTAGCGCCACAAGGATTTTCACCGTGTGGTTGCCTACTCGAATGAAGCACTTGTATTCCAAAAAGTTGCGACAGTGTTCTTTGAATGACCTGAATGTCTGATCCATTCCATTTGTTTGCTCTTATAACAGACGTTGTCCGCCAATCAGTCCAATAAACGTAATTCTCAAAAACTGATATGGCAAATGGATGAGAAAGAATCTCCTTGTCCCGTACAACTAGGTGATGGTCACTTCCATCGTACTTTGTAGTGTATATGGCATCCGCTTTAGCATCCACCCAATAGACGCGTTTTTGGGTATAATCCAATGTGAGTCCGTTTGGCCATGCCGAGCTCACCTGATTTGTTTGAGTGATTATTCTTCGGGATTCACCCGCCATAGAACACCGCTCGATTCGAGGAAAATTATCATCCCAATCTGTCCAAAATAGAAGTCCTTCTCGGGGATCTAAGGCAATTGCTCTAGGACTCTCCATGTCGCCAGCGACTATGGTCCTTCGAAAGCTGCCATTGAGTAAGGCTACCTCTATTTGATCGAATTTACTGTCGATCCAATAAAGATTCAAGCCAATCCAGTCCACCGCCAGTCCTTCCGTCGTGGACAATCCTGTGCGCACTACTGCCTCTGCATTTCTAATAGATTCACCTACCAGGTGCCCTCTGTAAATTTTCTCATCTATAACATCGGTCCAGAAAATTTCCACAGAACCATTGTGGTACAGGAAATCCAATGCAATTGTATTCCGTAGGGATGTATAAAAGTTACTAACCACTGATGTCTTTAGATTTACTCCACGTATTTCCTGTCGGTTACTAAATATGACATATGGTTCATCTGTTGCTGTACTCTTGCACGTGAATTTATCGTACTGCAGGCTATAACCTTCGTGGCATTTGCACTCATAAACCTTGCCAACCCTCTCGCAAATTTGAGAACATGTATCCCAATGTTCACACGAATGGTCCATACTACAGCGCAGTCCATTCGGTTGCATGTACATATGTGGCGGACAAGAGCAAACAAATCCTTCCGGTGCATTGTGACAGTAATGCGAACATGCATTATGCCTTTCACAAACCTTTTCCATGCAGCCAAAACCTTCATCAGTTGCATCTTCACAATCGATTACCCCATCACATAATTGATGTACACCTATGCATTTGTTTGAAATCGGGCACAGGCGATCGGGCGAATCGCATGTTACGGTCTCGTTGAATTCCCTCGCTGGGGTTATTTTTGTACAGTTTTCCTCGTCTGTGTTATCAAAGCAATGAGCTACGCCATCACATCGCAGAATGCTTGGAATGCACTCGAATGGATTTCCGCAAGCAAACTCCAAAGGTCCGCACGTATTTACCGTGCCAAGGTCTTCCTTATGGTTATCGCTTTTGGTGTCAGTACAGTTCGCTTCATCGCTGAAATCCAAGCAATCGTGTATTCCATCACAGCGCATCTGATCACTGTAACACCCTATTGATGGACAATAGCTTTTGCCGAGACCGCAATTTGAATCACAACCAGTTTCATCTGACATATCACTGAAAATTGAAATGGAACTTCTTAGGAGGGAACGAGCATACCATTGTTCTGCACATACCCACAATTGTCTACTCCATCACAATGTTCTGCAAATGAGTAACAACGATGATTACTACACTCGTACTCAAAGCAAATTACATCCTCAATGCTCTCATCAGATATGTCACCTATGCCTATTAAAAGTACAATATTTATCTATGATGGCATATTTGAAGGAAGAATATAACATACCACAGTCAAATTCGCCATCACCAACCCATGAATTGGGTATGCATTTTCTAGTTGATGCGCATGTAAACTCAGAATTGCTGCACGCTTTTTTCTCACATTCAGTTTGGTCTGTTCCATCGACACAGTAAGCAATCGAGCTACACATTAAAGTTCTCTGAAGGCATCGTGTCTTATCGCAAATAAAATGAGTGGTCAGATCGCAATCTTTGGCGTTACATAGTCCATGCTCGTCATACGCCTCATCGCTGCCATCTTCACAATCTTCGAAGCCATCGCAGACATCCTTCCATTTGAAGCATTTATGACTGTCTTTACACACAAATTCCGTACAGTTATTTTTCGGTACTTCATCTACGCTCTCCAACTTCGGAAGGCACTGATTTCCACTGCCATTTAGGGAAAATCCATCGGGGCATTTACAAATTGGACCTTTCGGAGTACTGAAGCAAATGCCTGGGCATTTTTTGATTTCACACGTATGGTAAGCAACCTCCTCTGAGAAATCGAAAATCTTTAAACAGACTATTTCCCCGCGAATAACAGCAAGAATGTCTGGTTGTCTGAGTATTATTAAAAAAGTGCGATAATAGTAAAACAACTAAGCTGTACGATGCAAGTAAACTTACGAGTTTGCACCCGTATCGGCCTTTTCGGAACGATGCACGTTAAGCCTCTTTATGCTGTCATTTTTACTGTCAACCCAAAACACAAATCCGTTATGATAGGCCAATGAGATCGGATGAAATTGTCCGTGCCGGTATAGAATAGAACGTGCAGTGCCATCCAAGTTCACTCTCTCAATGGAGTTCTCTTTGATGTCACACCTAGCAAGAGGACATTTTTTTTTTACTTAATTTAAATTTTCCTTGACATGCAGCAAACTTACCAATATAACTGTTTCCCTTTATGATCGATCGTTATACTCCTCGGCCATAACATGGGCATGCTTTTCGATGATTCGACTAGAGTAGTTTTGTGAGAGCCGTCAGTCCAAGCGCGCTTTATGGAACCATCCTCTTCTCCGAAGAACCAATGTGACCAATAAATGAAGCCATCTGCGGCATTTGTTGCTAATGATCTATAATGTATACATTCGCATCAATTATAATTATTAAAACACAACCACACGCTTACTTTGGTTCCTTGCCAATCGACAATGTTAGAGTTATCGAAAGATTGGAAATTGGTGCCACTTTAACGTCATTGTTGTTGCTCCAATAGAGATATTTCGATACATCATCATATGCAAACACGGAGTCTACTTCCGGACCTTCAACCAATAACTTTCTTTCTGTCCCATCGAGTTTTTGACTATGAATTGCGTATCCATTTCTGTTGTATGTAATAAAAAATATGAAGGTATATGCATACACACAGGAAAAGTAATTTCCTTACCGTGAACTTTGTATGAAATAAACTAGCTTATCTTGGACGTTAACATCAATCCCTGACGATCTACTAATATTATAAATTGGCACAATTACATCCTCAATATCTTGCAAGTTTGTTGTCTTATTTGGCGGATTCAATGACATTCCCGATATACATGGCAATCGCTTTTGCACGTATAATAAGAAAGTGTCTTCCTCAATTAGAACGCATTCAGTTTTGTTTACCAGTCTGTAGCCCGGGGAGCAGTCGCATTGAACGGCAGCGAAGGTTTTCTTCCAAAGCGGAATACACATTTGACTGCAGTTACCGTTGTTATCGCGACACGGATGCGCAACTGAAAAATAGAATACAAGCCTTTGCATTTAAGATTCTGAGAGTTAAAAGTACACACAATCGTATTTCACCTTCAGGCTGCTTTTGACGATGAAATATCCTAAAATCGTAGGGTTTCTTAACACCCTCGACTAATTGCTTAGCTTTCAGTGTAAATTTATTCATTGTTATCACATAATTGTCTGCCCATGGCGCAATATAAATTGTATCCTCAAAAATTTCTACTTCATGGAAAGACTTCAAGGTAAAAGGAGTCTGCAAAACCAGAAAAACAAAGATGAAAAAACACACACTTTGTTATGCTGCTTGATTGAGTTTTGTAATGGCAAGTGTCGACGTACATCTAAAGTTTTTTTCATCACCCATCTATGTTGGCCGTCGTAGTCAACACGTTCGATTGCGTCTTCATAAACATCAATCCAATAGACGTGCTCATTCGCAAGATCAAGATTCACACGATGAGGGTAATAAATCGCAGTAGAGACTATCACAGTTTGATTAGTGCCATCCAAATTGGCACGGCTAAGGCTGGGGCTCCAATCGGCGAAAAATATCAACCTGGGAAAGTGTAAATCGACAAATTAAACAAATTTGGTTCGTTGGCAAATGATATTTGGACAAAGTAATAAATAAGGAATATAAGTAAAGTGTGAAGAGTTTTGAGCCTTGACAAGAGAGCCTTCTATTACAATGATTTTTGTTTGTCACTGTAGTATGTATAAGCATTTAAACATGGTTCAGCATGTCCACCGTAGACATTCACCAGATTTTGTTTAAACGGGTATACATACATACATGATAAACCAAAAAGGTTCAACTGTCAGACCCAAAACATTTCTGACTGCATTTCAGGTGGAATTTACTTATTATTTCAATTAAATACTGTATGCATACACACCCCTTTGTTGGATCTAGAACCATCGATGCTGGCTTAAGAACGTTATTCAGAATGATTTTACAATGAATCATATCATTTGTACACAAAAAAATAAGGCCCAGTTCATTGCTGAGAAAATACCAATTTCCTGATATCCAATCCAAACGAATTTTGTCAATTGCTGTAAAGAGAAAACGAAAGCAATCAAAAACCGAAACTACCTACACGCCATCTATTTGTATTTGATAAGCAATAATAAAGAGAGCCTGGGCCATATGGAGTCGGAGAATTACGAATAGTTTCGATTCATGATTTAAATATTTACACAATATTTATGTACATTAATGCGTTGGTTAGAAGCATATTCATGAAAAAAGGATATGCATTATGCAATAACGGTATTTAGACTATTATAAACAAGAATGAAATATGAATGCATTCGCAGCTATCAAGCTGGAGTATGACAAAGCTTGAGTATGACGTTAATGTCGTATATGTATATGGTATATATTGATTGGCGTACACACCAAGTCTATTTTAAGTCTACTTCAAGTAGTAACATGGTTCATAAACATTTCTGTGAAAGTAAGCTTCTATCTGTCCGTGGTCTAATCAACTAATAAATGGATATTAAGTAGATAAGCAACGAGGTCTTCACGGAATAACAATCCTCTAAACTATCATTAGACTAAATAATAATGGACTCAAGTATTGATATCATAGTCGCATTGGTTACTTTAGCTTTTGGAATTGAAAAATGGAAAAAAATGCCCAACCGTCACTTCTTTCAGAAACAGTCCTTTATACAGGATGCAACATATATAGCTCCTATTTGGTCTGTTTTCTTTTTAGTTCTTATTGAATTCGGCGAAGAAACTGAAGTGGAAAACATAAACTCTTCTCTGTTTTAATAACCAATCAGTTTAAAGTTTGGTTGGTACTATTCTTATATTGGCGAATTGGCAATTTAATTAATTAATAATTACAGATTAACCCATCTAAGTCAGGCGCGGCAACAATTGTTTGATCACTAACATAATCTAACCTACTGATAATAATCAATCCGTTGATATATTACAAAAAAAATAATACAATTGAGATCTTTTTCACAATGTTCTGGGCCTGACGCGACACATTTGCTTTAAATTTCCTACAACAATTTTAAAAATCCATATTCAATCTGTTTTTATTTTATTTGTTTATTTGAAGCTCTGTTAATCGTTCTAAAGAAACTTTACTCAATCATAATAGTTTATGCAAAATTAAAAAAAAAAAAAAAAACTTCTCGAAAGTGCTCCATTGTTGGGACACTAAATCTATTGCCACAAATACATTTTGTCCTCTCTTATGGCAAACTTCGTTGTCCAAGTTGTCTTTAACACTAGAAAGACGGCGGGGAAATTTGAAGCTTAGCGCTGTATTTGTAATCAGTCAAAAGCAATGATTGCAGTGAGAAATAAAAAACTAAAACGTTAATATGATTATATTTTAGTATATTATTTCACTGATTGATTAGCACTTTTAAATGAATTACTAGATCAAAATCAAAGATGTATTGTATGGCTCAAATGACCATTGCCATCTTTCTTATCTAGTGTTAAGGACGACAGCTGGGTGTCCTGCCACTGGCAGCTTCAACTCATTATTTGTCATAGTCCCCCTTATTCTCTCAGTCGTGTCACCTTGACAAATTTGTCACTATGTGATATTTGTCAACCGCACGAAGGTCGTGTGATGGATGGGAGATATTTTGTCTACTGATAGGCAATAAAACTTAATTAATGTGTTCACGTTTAGTGTTAAAATAACAAATAAACATTTTGAGTGCCTTGTTCTCTAACAGAGGATCATTTTTCTATTACATTAGGCATTCTCAGAACCCAGAAATCAATTTGCATTGTTCTTTTTCTTGGGCTGTCAATCTGTCATTGAAATATAGTCCATCTGGGAATTATAGCAAAGACACAATCCAATACTCCCGAGTTCGGGAAATTGATCCTACTTGATGGGACAAATCTGCAACATGTGTTGCCAACTAGTTGAATTTTTTGTGGAAAGAGAATTTGAATGGTTTTTTTCACCTTACTTGAATTCAAGAACTGGTGTCAAGTGATGTGAAGTGACAAAAAAAATGTGAGGCGAGGATTTGCCACCTCGCCTAAGAGAATAAGGAAATTTGTATTATTATTTATTAGCATATATATTATAATACTAATGATTGGGAGCACAGTCTGCAAGGGCTTTCGGCCCGCTTAAAGGAAATAAATAGTACATACTTATGTTTTATTAATTAACGACGACATTTCATTATCGCCACCAATTGTTTTCCTGCTGAATTTCTCCCTACCCCAAATTCAACGGCCTACTATAACTACCATAATTGTTAACACTACAAATTATAACTAAGTTTTAAGACCAAGATTAGCATAAATAAAATCATACACATATTGCACACCAAACCAATCGACATCTAACCTCCATATGAATGATTGCTTTCAATGAATTACTATTGAATATGAATCACAGATTACGAATAAAGCCGATAACAGTTGAAGCTAAGAAAATATTAGTTACACTTTCAGGTTAAAAAAAATCTATTGCAATGAATGATTAGCATCATACATCTTTATGAATTCACAGGATGACAAACACGTTAAAAAATTAAACCGTCTTATAACCACAAAAAAAAAAGTGGAGAACAACCCAAATGTTAACGTGAAAGGAAGACACCAAAAGCACTTTCTCACTGAATTGAAACCACTGTCAAATTATAATTATCAATGAACAACAGAAGAGATCAGCTTCTCTGAATATTACACGAAGTAAACAATTTTAACATTTAACATATAACAGTCACTTCTCTTTGCGTACGTTGTTTATAAGACCCAAACTCAATGTAACCGACGGTTTGAAGTAAGTTCCGATGTTTCCAGTGTTTTAGCCTTGTACTTCACCTATGAATGTATATTTAAATGTATTTTTTCAGAGTCCTCAACTCACAGTGTGCACTGGCGATGATCTGTGGCAATGGCATCAGCCAGTTATCAGTTAAATTGTCTATTCTATGGCACCGCATCGTTTTTTCCTCCCAAGGACTAACGTACATGGCACATAAAGTTCGATTCCTATGCCAGATTTCTATGGCCGAAACGGACGAACTTGGATACACTCCCAGCGACTCTCCACCAGTTGATACCAATTGTATATCATTTTGTGTAAAAAACGCTAGTGATGCATTCTCATTTTGCGGAACTGTAAAGGAAGACTATAATTAAAATCGCAATGTTGAGGTTTAAAAGGTATTCAACTCAAATACCATTAATGGCGAAACATCGATTTTTACTCCTCACATACCCCGAAACACATTGGCATTCATAGGATCCATGTGTGTTTTTACATTGCTGATCGCATATCCCATCGATAGAACATTCGTCAAAGTCCTGACATTGTGTTCCAACTGGTTCCTGGCCCAATGGACAGAAACACTTTGGCCCATTAGTAGTAAGTTTACAATTAAATGAACAGTTCATTGAACTGCATAGTTTTTCTTGGGTATCTTAAAGAGGGAAAACCATACAAATTAAAAATAATCATAACTTCGTTACATTTCGTAATTGTTAATTTCATTACTTACCACATTTCCATTCATCGCTGTCACAGTCCCAATTACCGTCACAGAATTTCGAAATATCCAAACAAACTCCATTTTTGCATTCGCTTTGATATGAATAACACTTTGGTGTGGCACTCCGACCTTGTAAATAAAACATCAGAATAAGTGAACGCGCGCTAATAGAATTGTTTAAATTATACTCTTACAATTGCTTTCATCTGATATATCGTTCAGACCACAGTCATACTCGCCGTCGCACATCCAATTGTTTGGTATACACTTGCGTGTCGTCGTGCATAGAAACTGCCCCTCATTGCATTTCGTTGCGTTTGCTGGAAATAAATAAATAGATGAATACATTTGCATTCCAATGTGAAGAATTGTAATTATCCTCAATTACGAGTACAAGTATAGCCTAACTTCAATAAATCTAATAATTGTATTTCACAACTCTCGTTTTTAAAGGGCCTCTCTGCACATACATTTCCTGTTTGAGTTCATTATATCTAAGTAACTTGGGTAAGTGTATCTATACAATTAAAACTTCTCGAAGAAGTAACGAGATTAATGAATGTCCATAAAGTACTCAAACAAATAGACAAATATTCAACGTAATACACACAACTTGGGACCTGGTGCTGGGATTACGTAGGAATTTCATAAGAGTGTATGCAAATGTCTCAAAGTTACGGCTCAAAATAATATCCCTAAATGATTGAAAGGTGGTCGGCAGAAAATTGAACAAATAATTACTACTACGATTGCTACTGAAAGAGCCGACGCGATTAAAGTGCATTGATCAGTGATTCAAGGTATAACGCCTAAAGCTGCCCATACACAGCGCACTTGTATGGGTGTGTTGATGTTGCGTGTCCTGTGTGTGGGCAAGTCCGTGCACTGATTTTTGGTGCGCCACACTGTGTGAGTAAAATGAAAATGTTTTCATTTTTAGTGTCACTGTTTCGCAAAGTGAGATGTGTGCGCCAAATTGTGGGACGTGTGTGGCGCAACGCGACACCGATGTATGCGCGCAGAAGTGTGCTGTGTGTGGCTGTGTAAGAAAATGTATTGTTTGATCGATGCAACTCGTCTGTAGAAGAAAATTCGAATGTTTGATGCAGAATTTACGGTACTACACATTTGTAATTGTGCTCTACGAAGGGAACATTTTAAAAATATTCCGTATTTAGTTCGACCAAAAGTTGTGTTTTCTTCTTCTTCAGTACAGTCCGCGGCCAAGGACAGGTATATGGAGTTATCGCGAGCTCGATATATATATATCCAGTTTCTATCCTCCATTATGTCTGCTCACCACATTGGTTGAGACGTTTCTCTACATGTGTATGCCGCCTTATGCTGCGTTGTCCCACCATAGTAGACCCTTCTAGTCTGAGCCAAGTTGTCAATACGCACTACACGGCTCAGTCATCTCAGCCGTACGTGTTGTACGTGCCACAGGAGATTAGTCAGGCGTCTACGGATCCAACGTTCGGAGTAGTTGGAGAGTTTTGTTGGTTGAGGCTCAGGTCCAGAAGGACAAAAAGTAGCAGCTTCTTCTACGGCAATTTGCTACCATTTAGATCATTTCGTAAACAATCTTCAAAAATTCGTGATAGAGGAATCGATGGGAAGGAGTCGATTAACTGTGAATTCAGCTATCCCTCAGTACTTTATGTCTGATGCAGGGATTGGGTACGTCAGTAAAATGATCTCCGAAAGATGAAATTAGAAATTAGACACCGAAGTTTAACGGCGAGTCCAGGGAAATACACAAAATACGGATATTTTGCCTGTGTGCAGTACAAGTGGGATGTCGTTTGCTCCTACTCCACTCGGTTCAGAAGAGCGATCTCTGAGTATACCAAAGAAATGTACTTTTGCTGTGGTTCTCACAGCTCTGTCGCACATCCTCTCCATCTGTTGCAAAATCGCTGAATTCTGTCGAAGTCACGGGGTGTTTATTGCTTCGACCTCTCCTCATAATCATATTTAAAATTTTAAAACACTCTCTTGTCTTTACTTTAGGATGAGTGATCGGCAAATAATATCAATGCCGGTCCAGTCGCAAAACGCTACAATCCACGCTCGCACCAGACTTTGCGTAATCGCAAAAGTGATGTGAAAAGACTGTCTTCGAATCAGAGCTTCTCGAAGAACGAGTCTCTGGCATAAGACATAGTGCGTTAACAATGAAATGCCGGTTTAGTTCAGGCGCTGAACCAATATTCGCTGGCCTGAGAAGTAAGTTTTTTTTTCACAATTCTCATATGCTGCAAACTTAAATCATGCACAATACAAACATGAAATTCTTCTAAAAGCTCTATGAAGCATTCTAAATAGAAAAGCAGCAGACTTACCGCATTCAGGAGGCTCATCAGATTTATCATGACAATCATATTTCGAATCGCATTTCCACCTCATTGGAATGCAATTACCATCGTTGCAGGTGAAATATGACGGCAGGCAAGTTCCTACACACAAAATGAGATGAAAATAATGAGTACAAAACGGACACATATGAGGATTAAAATGGGGTTTTTTAAGCAGATGAAATCAATTGCAAATGACCTACTGATACAAAATACAACACTTCAATCAGACACAAAACAGTAGACCAGTGGTAGTCCGACAAACGTTTGTCGGTGTGGGTTATTTAATTTGTCGGACTATTGCGTCAGACCCTCTGTAGTTCGGAAATTTTTGACAAATCAAATTGCACAATAAATTACACGTCCGTGGCGTTCTGGGTTGGTGCGTCGATGCCCGGTACGAGTAAAGTCATATTCACGGCTCAACTCTTTCGACCCACTGACAATGCTCGTAGAGTAGAAAAAGCTTTTCAAATGGCCGCTCGGAGTCGGCATAAAACTGAAGTTCCTTTTGTCAAAGAACAATAGCACGCACAACACGAGTGGTTGCTGAGAAGCTAGGCCCTGGCCTCTACGGGCTGTAGCACCACCCATATTATATTATTATAATTATGCAAGTGAAATTTAATAAATTAAGCGAAACAACAGATGGCAATGAGCGCAGAGCAAAAATCAATGGTGGCGCGAACTAATTACGACCGATTCAAACACTTTAACGAACATGTTCAAAATAAGCTGTACATACGTGGAGCCGCGTTATGAGTAAAAGTCATGTCGGATTACAGGAGGTGCCGGTTCACAGGACAGGAGCCGGATTACCGCAGGTCTACTGTATGTATAGGTGTACTTATATTAGGAGAAAGATAATTGAAAATAGCGTGGCTCAAATTCACAAAAAGGAGACTCTATGCATCACTCTTATGAACATGGCATACAAGAACATATCTGCCGTGTTACGTGAACACCTAAAGCCGTTCGTCCACAACCAGTAGGTACATGTCAGTGTGGCTTTAGGCCATCAGAGCGGACACGATACAGGAGCAACAAGTCGATGCCCACCACCTTTCCATCGATTTTAAGGCCGCTTATGACAGCATCTATAGACGCGAGCCAAACAGAGCAAAGGTCGCAACGTGACTTCGAAAGAATTCATTTACATGAGGAGGAGCAAGTTTTGGAATCCCTTACAAAGTAGTCCGTTTTTGTAGGATGATGGTGGAGAATGCACGCTGCTCCATCAAGGTCAGTACAGAACTAACCGAGGCTTTTGAAGTCAAAACAGATGACGCACTGTCATGCGACTTAACATCACTGTTGAAATTATTTTTCTAAAAATTGACGGCATGCAGTTAATGGGAGGTGTCAACAAAAACTAAGGGAACCTCCGACTGAACACATTTGAACCAATTTTGTTCGTTAAAGGGAACGCTCAAATTCAAATTGCTCATTAAATTAGGTTCTTTCACTCAAGTTGAACCTTCTACCTACCTTGAAAATGCACCATCGATAAAGAATATCTTTAGCTTTCAGAAAGAGTCAGTCTCTTGTTACAGCCCATCAAACATTGAAATGCACCCTCAAATGGTGGCTTTACTTAAAAGCTTGGTTTAAAAAATTGGTAAGCAATACGAAAAAACGGTTGACACCTAATTATAGGAAATGTGCCACATCAAATTTGCTTAAAAATACGTATTTTTTTGTAAATCCCAAAGTCCCAACTTTGAGCTAACGGTACACCAAAATGGATCATCTAAAGCCAAATCAACGATCTAATCAGCCAAATCAATGACAAAGCCGAATATCCATGGAGCGAAGGTAATGCTCTGTATTTGGTGGCATCAGAAGGTATTATGAGCTGCTAAAACCGGGTGGAACCATCAATGGACACCGCTACCGAACACAATTAATCCGTTTGAAGAGAGCAGTAGCCGAAAAACGCCCGGAACATGCGACCAGACACGAGGCAATAATTTTCCATCATGACAACGCTCGGCCGCACGTTGCTATATATTTGGAGAACAGTGGATGGAAAGTTTCACCCCACCCGCCTTATAGCCCAGACCTTGCCCCTTCTGACTACCATTTGTTCAGGTCGATGCAGAATAACAAAAAATGGCTAGATTCATTCTTGGCTGCCAAGCGGGCGCAGTTCTTTTGGGATGAGATCCACAATTTGCCAGAAAAATGGGAAAAAGTCATAGCTTCAGATGGGCAATACTTTGAGTAATACTATTGTACATGTTTTCATTAAAAAAACGTTCAAATTTTGAAAAAAAAAAAATAAACCCCAATAAGTAGTTAAAAAATGTTAAACAGGAAACTTGAAATATGTGTAACTGGTTGGATTAAAACGCTGGTTTTCAATTTCATGTGTAGTGTGGTTTTAACACTTCGTCTGTACTAACTGAAGTATATTAAAAAAGTGCGTTATTTTACATACAGTGTGTAACGGGGTGTAACGTTATATTTTATCTTACTATACTCTATATTCGAATAAGTTCAAATGGCACAATACAATTTTCGAAATATGTTTATTAAATGTAACTTCGAACAGTAACATTGCACAATTATTTAAATTAGGTAAATAAACGAAGCCAAATCCACGAAATCACCGCCTGTCTTATTTAAGACAACACCGCCTGTGACATCGTCGAAGTTATCACCATCGCCATTGCCAGAGCCAACGGCATACTCGAATCCGGAACAGAAACACCGACGTGGAAGCCATAAACCGATAAGGATTTCATATCGTTTATTTAGTCTGCATTGTCCAATCAGTGCATTGCCGTGTAGAATTTGTAGCTATACAACTCGTGCAGTTCACGTCAGTTAGCTGTCAAAGATCTATAGAAGTTTGGAAGATCGTGCCTCGTCAATTTGCCTAAAAATTTTGTTTAAATTTAAGACCATCGTGATTTCATTATTTGGAGTTATTTCGAAGCAGCGAGAATTATCCCTCTCCATCCTCTACAGCCTGACAAGCTTCCGGATGTGGCTGAAGTCACTTATTTGCTATTTCCAGGAAATGTATAACATTAACACAAAAACAGAAGTCTCTCCACCGTATGAACTAAAATTTAAGACTTTCAATATGCTAATGTTGTGTGGCAATCGTGTGAAAATGGATAACTTTTTGAGACATTCTCCACTTCTAATGTACACTCTGTGGCAATTTAGGGCATCCCCGAACTTATCAATTGCGCATTGCATGTTAACCCGTTCGCACCTTTGAGTGGGACATATGCTCCACTCAATGTCCACTTAGTGCCAACATTTTTTGTAAGAAATGTACTAAAAGTAAGTCATTCGTTAATTGACGCCACAGTAATTAGAAGATATAAATATGAATTTCTGTTTGGTAAAGGAATAAAAATGTATGAAATTATGAGTACAAAATTCCAAGTAAACTGCAAGTCATGAACCTGAGTGACGCAACACTCTTTAACACGCCTTCCGTTCCGAGAAACGTTAACCACAATCAAATGACTTCAGTATGAGGTATAACTCAAATATGAGCAATAAAACCACACGCCAAATTTCGTAAGCAAGAGATTAATTTCTTTGAATAAAACAAAGCACTGGAGAAAACGCATCTGTACATACGTCTATCTAGATAAAGAAAATAAATATGAAGCAAATAAATGTGCAGTTGAAAAACTGAGCGATTGAGTTGTAACGACCTGATGATGTCTTGCTTTTCTCTTCTTTTTTTTAGAGTGGCGCCAAAGCAGAGAGTGGATTTGGGCCTAGCTTCTGCAGTATCCACTCATTATGTGTGCGCTAGTGTTCTCCCACGAGGAGGGAGCATGCAGTTTTATACCTCTCCGAAGAACTTTGTTGAAGTTGGAGAAGATTTTCTCGACTGTATTGCTATTAAACGTGTATATAATATGAAAGTTGTTTTGCCAAGAAACGAACATAGACTGAGTTCCGCATAAAGGAAGCGATTAATAGGAGTTGATCATCATCATCATCTTCTGACCCGCATACTCCACTAAAGGGGTTGGGAGCACGAGAGATCTCCAGGCAACTCGATCCTCCTCCATCAACTCTAACTCATCAGAAGTTATGCCCAAGCGTAACCAGGCGATTTTTTGGACTTGGTTCATCTCGTCCTGGGTCTGCCAAGCCTACCTCATGGAAATCGCATTCAACGCCAGCCTCGGAACTCGTGATGAAGGGAACATTCGTGCCATGTGACCAAACCAACAAAGCATAGCTTCGTTCGAAGAAGCAGCGCTGCCGTGTTTCTCACCCTATCCCAGCGAGTAATTCCAACAACAGCACGGAGAAATTTCATCTCAGCAGCTTGTATTCGCGATCTTAGTCTTTCGGTCATTAGTCACATTTCATGACCATTGGTGAGAGTTGGAACAAATACAGAGTTTAAAACCGCTAATTTGTCTTTGACACCAAGCTTGGTTATTGATGAATCGAATTTATTTATACGTACATCCAAAACGACATACAATCTCCAATGATGACGATAAAACGG
The DNA here is from genome assembly GCA_905231855.2 of Eristalis tenax. Taxonomy (NCBI): domain Eukaryota; kingdom Metazoa; phylum Arthropoda; class Insecta; order Diptera; family Syrphidae; genus Eristalis; species Eristalis tenax. The sequence continues at coordinate 48,249,122 of HG993125.1, forward strand.
AACCATAAGAGCTTGGCGCGGCAATGACCTTCTACACGTGAGATGAAATCGAACAATGCAACAAAGCCTAGCTTCTAGACATGAATTGAGCATCAGTCATTCGAGGATCCAACGTTGTACCCGGCGTAGGATCGACTCTATTTTTACTTTAGTTTATTATTATTTTATGTTCATCACCTTAACTCTGCCATTGCACTTCAAAACTTACCACCAAGCCCAGATTCAAAAGCTTTAATTGTTCTATTCCTCGAAACACCTTTGTTTACAGTGTTCAATTTAGAATTTAATTTTGTTTCCATGAGCGACTGTGTTTTTGCCCAGATATTATGTACTTTTTCGTATTTATCAGTCTGAACAGTTTCATGTTTCGTCATTGTGTGTGTCCTGCCTGTGTTATTCAAATACAGTTGGTCAGGTTTTGGTTTTCCACTTGTAATCGAGAAATATCCAAATGCACTACAATTTATTCATAGATAAGTAGAGCGTGTTTCTTGTAAACTATCTCTATTTCAAGGGAACTTAATTTGTAAGAATGGCAAGGACCACAAAAGGAAAGTGTTTTTAATGAAAAACCTGGAAAAAATATCCACTTTTCGAAAAAAGCATATTCTGCAATAATCCTGCTTTTTTTCTTCTTAAATTCTTCTCGTTTTGATGTGGTGTCTGTTGTCATTGTGTGGAAGTGGAAGCAGCACAATATTCTTGATGACATGGTTTATTCAACAAAGGAATCATCTCTCCACGATCCGGACATTTCGCTATTCCGGACACAGCCGAAACATTCTCTGGTGTGGATACAATTTCGCCACAACTGCCCATAGTACTACTAAGAGTGTGAATGCGCTACATTGGCTACCATCCCATGATACAATTTTAGTTTATGTGCAATCCCCGTTTAACTTACATAATTCATCGCCTCTTTCGAGTTACTTCCAATGCCCAAAGAGCGTGTCTGCCCAGAATAAGGTTCTCAAAGTTGTTTTAGTTGCCATAAAACTATAGGTCCCTTTCCACTCGCGAGAGAACAGTAGCACGCACTGCACGGAGAAGTTGGCTTTTGTTGCTCGAGAAATTGTGCCAATTTCCGCCTCAGACTGTAGAACACGTAAATGGTTATTATCAAATCCCGAAGTTTTGTGCTCTCTGCATGTTGTAATATGAGACGAGCCCACTGCTCAACCGTAATATGACTTCATCAGCATACGTAAAATTAATAAAGTTAAATAAATACTGAACCACCTTCCTGGCGTAAAATTCGGTTCCGGGGCATCAACGTGAAGCTCTTGTGTGTTATGAAAAGTTAGGTGTTTTTATTTTTTTTTTGTACTTTCAAATCACCAGCGTTAACAAGTTGTCTAGCCCTCAATGTGGTTAAAATTATATTCTGGTATACTCGCAATGAAAACATGAGACAAATTCCAAACTATATATTCACGAAAAAAAAAACAAAAACAAAACAAAAAGTAAAACAGAACTTTTGCAGGAAACTTTGAGTTACAGCACTGGAGCTCTGCTAGGCACAGCTGCAACTTTGATAGTCACTTTTTCCCCATTCCAGGGAATAAACAGTTCAACAAAAGAAGACCAGCAGACTATTGTATTTAATTCTAACCACTATGTTTTCCAAACATAATAATACATTTATAAATCTACATATATAAAGAATTATGTTAATTTTCTCTTAAACACGCCGTATTCTACATTCCCAACCATTAAATGCAAAATATGGTAGCAATAAATGTACACCGTGGTTTTGCGGCAAATTTTATTTTTATACATACATATTTTATTGCACACGCGACAGTTTTCATATCCTCAGTAATATCTTTCTCGCATTAGAATTACTTCCTGCTTTCGTTGTTTACGTTGAAACTTCTCCGTCGTTTCCATGCGAGATAGTGACCGAGCGAGGGTTTTGGCCGTTGACCCAGTTCCTCTAAACGCACAGGCGTTTCATCATTATGTAAATAAGGGATAAAATGTTAATTTCAGCAGCTTTTAATACTCATATGAACGCTTGTATTATTACTTCTACGAACCTCTTAAGGAAATAAAGAAGTTGGCCGGTTATGGTGACCAGATAAGAACGATGGTAAAACAAATATAAAAAATTCATTCAACGCTCCAATGACCATCACAGCTTTGCTGGTAGTGGTTCATTTCGTCTGTCAAATTTGTAAGGGTTTATTCCGACAAAAGGGGATCAGCCAAATCTCTCTCGGCTTGTTAGCATTGACGTAAGGTAAGAACTTGGTGTAGCCTCAGAAAAAACAGTCAAGTGGCATGTAGAAACTTTGTTCAACCACCGCTCGGATATATGTTGGCGTTATGTTATCGAGCTTTGGCCACAGAAAATCGGTTAACATCGCTCTGTTTTAAACAATTGAATGACGGTGCCTTCCGCTTGGTCGTAATGCCATAATGCATATAGATCGTGTTCCAATTTGTATATTTTTTTGATAAGCTATTAAGCTAAAAATTGGCCTCGTCCAAGAAGATGATTTTTTTTTTACTACAATCCGGATCCATGCACTTCGTGATTTCGTTGGCAATTCATAAGTGTGCTAAATACAACAATTTGGAATCAAATATAAAAACAAGTCCATTTAATCGAAAGTGGTCCTAGAAATCGATGCAAAAAAATAAATGAGGACTGGTAAATTAGTGGATCGAACTTGGCACCTTCTACGCAGGAGTCGACGCACCAGCCCGTTGCGATACGGCGGCTCTCGTTTAGAAAAACAGATATTTTGACAGTTTGCACTTTGAACCTGCATTATTATCATCAATACACATGAATTGGCTAAGTGTTGCCGGTTTTGAAGAACATTAAACAAAAATCTGGCAAAAGGGCCGATTGCAAATTGCTTTATTGACGAAGTTTACTGTCGTTTTAAATGCAAAGACGGGACTGAAGACTATTGAAACTTCGCCACCGACTCTAACTTAATGACCGTGCATTCCGCTTTTGAACTTGGTGCAACCACCTCGTTCTGAGTCTTGCAAGTGGTCGCCTTTCTGACGGAATAGTTCGAAGAAGGGTCCTGCTGAACATTGAGTTCGGCACATCTCGGCAGCTTTTATTCTTTCGGTCACTACCCAAATTGTGTCAAAATAGGTGAGAGTTGGAGTAAATACTGACTTGTTTCGACACCAAATTACACGCTTTTTTGTACCCTTTCCAAAGGTACGGCAACACTGACCGGAATCATAAGATCAAATTTGTAAAGAATTTATTGGATGCTGTCTGTGGCAAAGTGAAAACAAAAACAATCGAATCGCTTTTATATCTGATTTTGGACCACCAACCCCAACCCCCAACCAGGATTTTTTATCCAATATGACGTCGAACGTGTGAACAAGAATAGAGTCCAACATATAACTTGATTCTGTCTGAGACTGAGAAAGAAGATTTCTCTTGGACGGAAAACTGCCATTGGGAAATAGAAATCTGTTCGCCTACGAGCGCTTCCACTGTTTACATTCTTGTCAGCTCACTTCTCACTACTGCCGCTATGTCGTTGTGTTGTTTTTTTTGCCTCACACAAACACTACCATAACATATTCAGCCACAAGAACTTCCAAATTGTTTGTACAAAATTAATAATCCAATATGTAGACATGAGTAAATATCTTGGAAGTAAACTCATGCAGGTGTGCACAGATGTATTTTCCACAGCAAATGAAAACAAATTTTCAAAATTAGAATCGATTTCACTTTCTTCAGATACGCAAAATGCTCTCGATAAGTGTCGGAACAAAGACACCTCTGTTTGAGTTCATCAACCCCGCGGCGGCGCCAGCAGGCGTTCCCGCATAACACTAAACCATACCGATCGCACATCTCCTACCACTCAACACAGTATTGCACACAAGCACGCGAACAGGACTAGCCTTTGTTTAATACAACACTTATCACATATCTCTCCCTTTGCGTGACATCTTCCTCAATATTGACCCAGTGGACACATTTAATTCCCAAATGGCTTTGGACTATCTTTATTCCAAATGTGGCTTTCTTATGCAATGGCACAGGGGCGAAAAATCTTATCGCAAAACGGATTAGAATAATAAAACCTTACACTCACGGAATCGCGATATCAAATTTCTCCCAATTCCCTCCCAGTCCAGCGAGAAGACTAATGGAGCCAGTTTAGTAAATTGAATCAATAAGGGACGGTCGCTCTAATTAACCCTTCAACAAAGCCGATGTCTGATAGATATTCGAATTTACCTTCCAAAGTACACATCCCCATGTGGCGCGTTGCATGCCATTGCGTTAAATAGATTAACATCTACCTCTCCCTATTTGTGCTCGTATGCATGTACACAAATTTTCATTACAAATATGTGGATAAATTAAATAAGTAAATTAAATGAACGTAAGCCGGTGAGTTCTTTATATTTCTTTTTTTCACACATACAAATTTAATGAAATATTCAATTTGAAACGGAAGACTCAATTAAAACTGTGCTCTTGACAAGGAGGGGCATCATGCGATGCACGTCGTTGGCATTCATCTCAAAAATTAAGCGAGACTCAATTTAAGTTGAAGTAATGCCCGTTGTCAACAAGCCGTCCGCAAGTGATGGACACATGTACGAACGAATGTTTTAAGTCAAAATATTCCATTACAGTGCAACTGTCGACCCGAGTCCAGATAGATAGAAAATTCAATGGGTTCTTTGAAGCCAGTACAATAATGCAAGTATCATCTCTGTGAATGTTCTTTATTGTTATCATTATTGTCATCATTCATACAATAAATATGTCAACGATAACTTGTATCGTGTGTATCTCATAAATGCGACTCGGCAAAAAAAACCTATTCATCCGTGTTTGCTTTCACGCTTTGCGAATTGTGGTATCATGATGAAAAGTTTACTTAGTTAAGTGTAGAGTAACCTATTCGTAGATTTCTGTTTGTTTCGTACTCAATGGGTCGGTGACACTCGCAAGGTCTGATGACGGATTTAATCAGTTTGCGGTTGAGAGGATTCCTTCAGACTTATCAGGAGCGCAAATAAATATTGTCATAAATGAGGACCGACTGCTTAGTACGTCGACTGAAACTGCGTTTTGCGTACAATGTCCTTCTCACTGGCGCGCTTCAGCATTGCCACTTTCCTGGAAGTACAGCATTTCAAATCCGGTCCGCCTCCAAAGAACAAAATCGGCTGCTTTATTTTTAAATATCACTGCATGCACGTGTAAATAGGATGAAAATACTTTTTAATTAGCAGAATTATTATTTCTGCTTTGTTATTAACACGCATTTTTTAAAAAAGAAAACCATCAACTGCGTTGTCGAGTGGAAGCGCCGCCGGCGTCATTCGCAATGGTTGACATGAACTGCTGATACATTTAAAATCACGGAATCATGTGATTCTCTGAAAATTGTTGGATGCAGAATAATGGCGATAAGATGAAAAAAAATGTATCTTATTTCGGGAATCCACTACAAGTTGTGCTGAAGTGACAAGGCTCAAGACATTCTCTGAAGAGAATCCTTGAAAACTATGAGCGACCAACTCATATCATTTTACTCCTGGCAAATCATTTTCATCATTTTCAAATGGTAGCAACGACAACCAAACAATCAATGTAGGGAGTTACCTTCACGAGGATCGAGAAGTCCTTGGTCTTTCCGAAAGAAAATGTCTGCGTCCGGGTCCTTTTTGTGGTGACGGCATTTAGCGGTGAAGATTCGGGCCAGGAACCATGGTCCTACCCAGGCGTCTTCTGATTCAACACCCAAGGTGTCTGGGTAACTGGGCGAACCTGTGGCACAATGCTTTAGATGATGACGGCGTTTATGGTGGCACAACCATTTGGAGGACATCAACCAACTTCGCGTGCGAAACTGGGGACAGCTAACCAGAGTTGGTGATGCTTGTTCGTTGAGGCTAAGGTCCATCCCGGACTGTAGCGCCAAATAAGGAAAAACCATTCTGCCAATCTGACAAAAGTCTAGACAGAGCTGGGCAAGTGTCATGGTAGTGGACAAAGATTTCTTCTCCCTCTACATTCCTGCAGCTGGTAGATGTATTCCATACGTGATTACTTACAAGACAGTGTCCAGAAATAATACCCACGTCTCCTGTTTAATAGGAACATAATCCCTGTTCCGTTTCGGACTAAGCAAAGGCAACATAAACTTTGCCATTCTTGTATGTTTCCATTGCCTGTTTGTGTTTGCGATTGCATCTGCTGGGGTGGTTTGTTTCCTTGCCAGTCATCAATTCTAATCTTGCCTGGATTACCGGTATGCTCTGGGAACCAGCATTAGATAATATTGCGCTTATTCTTTAAGGATATAAGGCAAGGTGTGACCGCCCTGGTAACACAAACACGATGCGAATACCGTCAAACGTCTGGTTTCAGGACTTAGAGGGACTAAAATTCTCCCATATTTTGCACTCCAAAACTCCTTAAAACTAGCATTCCATAAATCGAACACAATATTTGTCCTCTCTATACTATTCGACTTATGGATTTTCAACTGTATCTCAAACAGGTACTGCTTTGCACTTGATACAGACAATTCGCGGGGGCACTTTTTTCCCCGGCAACAAGCTACAATGACCAGAGAAGCTAAAGAGGGATGTCAATCTTCCTGGGAGCACGTCACCACCCAATTCTTCCTCCGTATTGTGTCTCGAGACACTAAATGCCATGATATAGTACGTACGAATTTCCCAATATGATGCGGTTGTTCATTGAGACTCATTATTGATTCACTGTGACAGAACTAATTTGACAATTCAAAGTGGCCATGTTTTTTGTGTACACTTGAGGCAGTCACCACCGAAATCAAAATTAAACTTCGCCGTTCGGAGTCAACATCAAACTGAATCTCATGATGAACAGACGCACATGTAACACGAGTGGTTGCCGTAGAGACTGGGCCCACATCAGACATATAATCATTATTGTTATTATTATTAAGACAATCACTTTAATCACTTTAATGTGACAAAGAGACTGGTGTTGCGCCCATTTACGTGGTCGTCTATGCAAGTCGACCAAGTAAGATTTTTGTTTCAAATCACTGGTAACAGCGAACAATCATCACACGTCAGTATGTCAACAAGACGCAGGCTTTGCTGAAAACAGCGCCACTGTCTGTGAAACTGTGCAGAAGAAATACAAGCCAGTCAGTTCCATGACGCCTTTCGAAGGCACCAACTTTACAAATTTTGCACCAGGAGCTACGTACATATCCGTACAAAATCCACTAAAAGTAGGCCTTCACGACGAACATGCTCGCACAACTTGTTCGTTTGCGTTATTCCCTACACGGTGAACACATTTGGCAAACATTCATCTGTTGTTGATTCTTTACAGTGTAAACATTTGCGATGAAGAAGCGCAAGTGGTTGCGCTTATGGATATTTATTTATGTAAAAGAAAACAAAACAAAGCAAATAAAAAAAGAACGTGGATTAAGGACTGTAAACGCAATAGTCGCTCGCATGTTAAATTATTAAAAGAGTTGGAGCTGATACATATGCCGAACTTCTTTGTAAAATTACTCCGTCTATACAAAAAAAAAAAGACATATGAGAGGTGCAATTACGCCAAATGAAAGATTGTCTGCAACATTGCGATTCCTTGCTTTTGGACAAAGCTGTGAAGATCTAGAATTGAGAAGAATGAGGTTTGCTAGCGAACATGACAACATCGAAGCCAGCGAACACGGAGACATCGCCAACAGCGAACGGTTCTCGAACAGCCCCTAGACGAGAAAAACATAGCGAACACGAACAAGTTCGGCGAGCATGTTTGTCGTGTGAGGCTACTTTAACCCAGACGTTTAAGGAAAGCAGCAAAGACAACGTGTGCATCAACAGTTGCTGATTTCTGTAGCAGTTGAAAACCGATTTCATCAAATAAACTGTCCTTGGAGATATTTTAAAACAATAACCAACGTCATCCAGAAACGACATTCTCTTGTAAGACTTCCCTACCTCTCTGGTCTCCTTATTGGTCTTCAACCAATAAGGTCCTGTGCTAGTTGCTTCCGTGCGTAGTGGATTGAGGTTGATTCCCAGCTGTGTATGCCACCATGCCACGTTCTCTGCCTTTAAGCCCTTATCCCCCAGGGTTAGCGTCGAAGTCGAAGACTTTCCGCGCCGGAGCGGGGTTAGCGTCGAAGTCGAAGACTTTCCGCGCCGGAGCCTACTTCGATCTACAAGACTAGAACTCGTTTGACCAGATCCAGTTTGTCGTTCAGTCTCCTCCCCAAAAATACCATCAACATATCCGGGATCAACGATTATCCGACGGCCTTTCCCCCCTCTCGAAGCGACCAAGGATCACTTCGCCTGCTTTAGTTAGGGCCCATGCTTCTGCGCCATACAGTAGGACTAGATCAAGATATCATATACAGATATTTTGGTCATTCTTGAGAGGGATATATTCCTCAATTGCTCTTCAAGTCCAAGCAGTTGCATTGCTTTCATTCCGGAGCCTAGCCCGACGCAGTCAAAGTCATAGCTGCCCTATATTGACACTTTGTCCAAGTCGTCGGTGTTGGTGGACCTTTTTTGTAGACAGCAAATACAACAAAATTTCCATTTTGGAAAAGATTCAATTTAGCGCACCGTACGACGGATTGGTGCGCATTTATTTTTATTATGTAGACATCCAAAATGAAGCTGTCAAGCTTTGATGATTGACAAATGACAAACATTAAAGTTTCAATATTATAAACATCTCTGTGCATTCCGCCAAAATACCCTGTAATGTGCAATGCAAACAAAAAGTATGTACTCAAGAATCGAATTGAAATATTAAACCGCAGACCAAAAATAATTCTTGCAAGTACATATGTACATATTTCGAACGAAGAAAATTGCACGAGTGATGTGGATGAATAAGGAAACGCTATGAAGCAAACAAGAGCAGTCGAATTGTGGGTATCAAATGTAACTGAATTCATCTGCACGCACAACTCAGCAATAGTGCGAATACTTAACTAGGTGAAACATCTGCTAGTACTTGCCATGATTACTAAGTGTTTACTGTGACGAAATTGTTCTCACACATGCATCCATATATGGAAATGAAGATTGTGCGTCACAGTGGCAAATAAGATTGACTGAGAATACTTAAACATCGCACGGTATAGCCAGAAGCTCTAATGAACAGGAAAGTAGTTGTGGTGTATGTATGCATGAAATTAATTCAAATCTCGAACGTAAAGAGGAAGTATCGTACATAACAAACTGTTTGCAGCAAAGCATTTTACTGAATCATAATAGTTCTGCTCGTTCGTTTACAGACAACTTTGTTTTGTTCCAGGTGTGGGAAATTGACGAGACAGGAGGACATTGCAAAATGTGAAGCTCATTCTTTTGACTCGTAAAAGTCTGAATATGTATACTTAGAATGTTCTCCCTTCGAAACTTGCCACAGAATCAATAATTCGGTTTATGGAAACCACGTTAATCTGGTGCTTAACGTTGAAATAGAAATACACGATTGTTTAATAAAAGAAAATTCAAAGAAGAAACCAATTCATCGAAAGAGCGAACACAAGAGAGATTTCAAAGTTTGGAAATGCTCTCCCTTTGCAAATGCCCAACTTTGACCCTCCCTCAATAGGTGGAACCCCTTTAAAGCTGAATGGCAACGCAAAAGTGCAAAATTCTTAGATCTTATCCTGGACGCGAAGTGAAGCTTGAAATCGAATACCCAGTAACGTGTCAAAAAGCACCCATATCTCTATATTGCCGTCAAAAGTCTCATACCCGCTTTCACAGTGCAAACTTTAGTGACGATCCATGGATAAACTCAGAATCAATACAAATTTCGTTTTCACAGTGGACGTCGTACGCTGAAGTAGCGGTTTACCTCAAGCCACCGATTGCCATGTCTTAAGAGTCCATTCAGAGAGCACATAATTGCCATTCGTGTATTAAAATAGTATAACCTCAAAAAAACCTACATAGCCAACCAGAAACAACAAATTTATAGATGCACATATATTACAACTATAATTTTGAATACATATTATAACATACACGAGCATTCGTGTGTTGAGTTGATGTATTCTCTCTTCCTCTCTGCAGTCGCGTGCTGTAGTCAATCACAATCACTATTTTGCATAAATGGTTCACAATGACACCCAATCCATGGCTTACCGAAACCACCCTTACGTTTTAAGTCTGAAAACGAAATCACCTTGAGTGAAGTTTAAGTTTGATCCTACACTTAGCTAAACCAGAAGATAAGATTGCACTGTGAAAACGGGCATAAATGATGCAAATGGGGATTACTGTCTTGCATTGCCCACTGGCTATTGATATTCAGCCAGACCCATACTGTTGTATGGAATCGCAATTTGGTGGACTGCGCTCGACAAAGGCATCAACTTCAAAGCACTCGATAGGGTGCAACGAGTGGCTTGCGTACATACTAAGAGAGTGTTAACAACAACGCCCTCCGCAGCTCGGAACATACTACTTTATCTCCCGTCGATAGACTTACTCGGCAAACAGGCAGCGGCCAGTAAGGCGATTGGATTGATGTAGCTTCATATGTGGAATGAAACTTTGTAGATAACAGATATAGATCTTTACCACCAATCTTATGACACCCAAGCTAATTTTCGAGAAAGATATCTCTTCAATCATCAACAGCAATTGTTTCAATCTATTTTTCTTTTGTCGTTTTCTAAGGTATTGTATATAGAATTTTAGCAGCTCTTATAATGCTGGCACAAGTTTGTAAATTGCGGTTAGAGTCCGAAAAGCTGACAATTTGTGACTTCTGTGACGCTTCTATGAAATCGTTGTGACTTGTTAGAACTCACGGAACTAAACACTGGTTCAGAGTGTGGGTTCCATGTTCCTTCTTTGTTTGAACATACAGTCTGATGTTAACCTGGACCTCAACCAACAAGCCTCTCTAACTAGGGCGGTCTCTGTACAGCTGCCTCCAGTTTCGTACGCCAAAGTGGTCTCGTCGAGACACGAGAATCCACTGCTGAGTTGTCGCACAGGTTCTGAGTCGAGGTTTCACTGCTCAGGCCAGTAGTTCATGGTTAGATCCTCTCCTCCAGATTATCAACGCAAACATTCTCAAAGATGCAGAACTTTTCTCTCTAAGAGACCAACGATTTCTTCATCTGCTTTTTCGACTGTCCATGCCCCGGCGCCGTACAGCAGGACTGGGATGACCAGAGTCTTATATAAAGTCCTTGCACCTCCAAGAGATGGCTCTCTCTTGAGCCTAAAGAAACAGCAGTCTCGCAAGGCTTAACACATTGACGCGGAAGTGGGGATACAATATGCACTCACGCAAGGACTGTATGTATAGCTACAACGATTATTGCCCAATTTGCAAAGACGTACTATATTTCCTACCAGTTCTGTCCCTTACTAAACTTCTTGGGGGAGCTAAAAGAGCTAAGATGCCTCCAAAGATTCAACATTTAATTCTCAATTTCTATATATCCATTCTAAAGAAGGCGATGATACAAATTGTTAGTCAACTGTCTATTTAGTTATGTCATAATTCATTTACCGGAATAGCGAAAAGTTCGGACTAAAGAGAAAAAATAAAATGAATTGGACAACCGATAAGATTTTTGCAGAAGCCATAATAAATATTAAAAAGTGTTGGGTATCAACTTTGAGAAAACTTTCAGAGAAAACCCGAGCTTGATCCACAAAAAATACGTCGTATCCTTAGAAGAACTTTCATATAATGAGAGCTTAATGCAACTGAGAAGCCTTGAAGTTCGTTCGAATATGAAAATACTTATATTTTTTAGCTCTGCGTTCACATATCAATGACACCTGGTTTAGCCATTCAAACCATTCGCGGCAAGTTAGTGATTAACGGATGGAATGTGGAAATGGGATTTTTGAAGTTTTGACCATACCCCATGGAAGATCTATTTTGGGTTTCGTAAACGTTATCCAAGACGCAATATGTTCAGTAAACAGTAAACAAATGGAAATTAAGCAATGTATCTGTCGTAAAAAGGTGAGTGAAAATATTGCATTATAAAAAGACACACCCTGCACAAAAATAACCATATTCACAGACTTCCAAAGCTTAAAATTCTATTAAACGACCTGCTTAAGATGTTCACACGATAACAAGTGTTAAATAAGTAGCAAAGACCCCTATAACCAACGAGCCGTTTGAAAACCATCGAAAACTTGCTCCTCCCAAAAACTGGTTCATAGAAAATAATATCATTATTTATGACCCACAGAAAAAAAAAACGAATTTCACCCCAGTACATTCTAAATAGAAGAAAATCATATCAAAAACGCCCTCCGCCATAAATAAAAAATAACGAGTTTCACCAGCACTACTTACCTTCCCAAATTGAGAAATGTCCGAAACGAGCTGGTAACGCGTTAATATCGTATCTCCCGCAGCCTTAAAAACATTAACTTTTCATAAGGATAAAAGAAACCCATGAAGTTGGATTTTTCGATACACTTAGGGGCACGGTGGCCGCCGTGACGTAATGTGGAAGTGCGTCCACTCGTATGCTGAAGTCCTATGTCCGATTGCAGATGATTCGATTCTCTTCATTTCAATTAAACAACAACATCTTTCTGGAGTAACTGATAAAAGCACAGGCAGTAATGTTTGAAGATTGAACGTTGGGATTTTGCATTGAAACTAGATGGACGATGAGTTGTAGAGAAGCTAGGAGAAAATAAGGAACCAACTACTTCATTAATGTCAATGAGCTAAAAAATATCAGCATTGACCACCCAAGCCGCTTCGCCACAAGCACCAACAGGTTATGATGTTATCACAACGGGCCCACTTAAGCGCAAGTGCGATTGTCTTCTACAGTCAGCCACTACTACCTAACATAACCTAAAAGAGAATAAAGATAATCTCTATGGTAAATACAGGACACCCAATACGGAGCTTTTTCGGGTTGGGATCGCCTTTCGCGTTCTACTGTTTATTTGATCTTGAGGAGTTGTAGACTGATTACACAAATAATGTACACCATTCTGCCTTCATCGGCACGTACAACTTTGTGGCGCATCAACAACTGAAAACAGATCATTTGCATCTGATTTCTACTCGACAACAAGTTGGATTCCCTTTTGAATTCTTTATTTTTTTTTTTTCACGATTAATGGACAATTGCTTTGGCTTGTTGTTTTAGGTTCTGATTTCAAGTCTCAATTTTTACTTTCGTCTGTCGTTTTCCTTGTGCAGTCGCTTCTAAGCGTCTTTATATTCTTATTGTTTGGCTCGGTTGCCCTTTGCCGGTAGCAAGTACACACGAACGAAAACGTACTAACGCCGTATTTAACGCTTTACGATGCGAGCGACAGACGTTGAATCTGCTGAAGGATTTTCATTCATAAAACTTATTGGAAAACAACATTTAACAAATTATGATAGTCACCAATTTTGTACAGCATTAGTTGCGGTATTGGTTAGAACGACCAAACTTGTAGGTCCCGGCAAATGTCCATTAAGATCGAATTTTTACTGAAATGGTAAACTGTTTGTCTGCCGATGCGATGAATGTTTCTGTGCACATAGAATTTTCTATATTGAAGTGCTGATCTTTTTATTTTGTGTTTATTATTCGTTTTGAGTTTGTTTAATTTAGTGCAAGTTTCTCTGTGTAACTCTTAGGTTTTAAATCTCATTCGGCTAGCTAGAAGTCAAAAACGAAAAATCTTCACGATTAAAGAGAGCGATATGAAAGTATGAATGACATCTTTAATTATTGTAAAATATCTGCAACACTGGTACCGCGCACAAATTAAAAAGAGCGAATCAAAATATCGTTAGTAGTAAAAAATTGTCCTGCACTTGTGGTAGGCTTGCTAGCCATACGATTCGAATTCATTCCAACAAACACTACATCGGTGCTCGAACCAATGGACCAAGGAATAACATCTTATTAAAAACATTGAGATTTTACTCATTTCAAACGCTTGGGAAAGTGTCACTAGTTCAACCCAGTGTTGCCGATGGAAAATTTGAGAATGTCGCACCTTAGGAATGGTGCAGTCTTTTAGTTGAATTTTCTTAAAATTTGTGTTGAGTTTATTGCTTATGAGAAACTTAACGACGTGTTGCGCGGAAGCAATATATTTCGTATAAAACAGTCGCCGTCGTCATTTAATGGTCTCTCGGTGAGCCGCGGCGTCGAAAAAACGTCAAATTGCGAATAAAGTTGCATAGCGGCAACCCTAGCTCAACCATTGCAAACTGTTTTATATATTCCGGGTTCAAAAAATGCTCCAACAAGAGAAGATTTGGATGAATTGGAGGAGTGGAAGTGTTGCATCTGATGACAATGCACGAAAAACGGATTAATGTATGTATATCCCTTCATATTTGTTATAACGGTCAGTCAGTCCCTTGAAGGTCGTTATAACTACGGTCCCTATATTGAAAGAGTCAATATTGAAAAATAATAAACTTTCCTAAATTCCTTAAATATGCTTTTTTATAAAGGTTCTCTTTAAGCACACACATTTGAAGTTCAAGCCCTTTCAAACCTTTAACAATAAGATAAAATGTGTACATACATACAAATAATTAATTACACTTATTTTATTTACTTTTTTCAAAACTTTTTGAATAAACTCACAAGAAAACTCACAATGTCCTTTTCATTCTGCTAACCCGAGTTATTACCGATTTTGACTATACATTTAAAAACGCTCTTCGTATCAAAACTTTGGTTGAAATACAAGTCTTTAAATACATATCATGTTCATGGATTTCAATTTTGTCGAAAATTAAACAAAACACAAAAAATAAAAAAAAACAACAACAAATGCTCGATCATCGACTGATAACGGTAATTGCATTCCTTCGATTCGCTCACTCACTGTCAACAAACGGGAATGAGTTGACGCAAAAATTGACATCATATTTACATATGTTCCGAAATAATGTGGATGCGGGCCTATTCAAATAAAGTTTTGTTTAGAATTGAATGCCATACGAATTATTTTATCAACATACATAGTGAATCTGTTTTGATTAAATTTCAAAGTTTTGTATTCATTTACGAAGACAAATCGACATCTGGTGTATCTCATGAAACCATCATTTGTATTTGCTTTTGTGAGAAACATTAAACCTAATTCAAGCAATCGCGGAGTAAATAAAGCAAATAAATCAAATCAGTTGGACCAACCATAACATGTGTCCTGAATGTACACATCGATACGTGTACTCAGTAATGGAAATTAAAGTAAGTTCAACGCATAAAACCAATGTACATACATAGCTACAACAAATGGTATTCGTATTCTTATGAATCAGTTAACAACAAGCGAATCTGACTCATAAGTTGTCACTGCATATGTATGTACACACGCACTTAACATCAATACTCCAATGACTTCAAGAATATACTCACTTAAGATGTAAATAGGTGTGTAGGGATTTATTCATCTCTCCGAGATGTTTACATTCACTTGTTGTTTCCGCAATGCCACTGGAACTTAATCACTGCTCTTTGACATACAAATAATTTGTTAAAAGTGAATTCACTCGTGTTTTGAATACAAAGCTAATTGCATATTTGATTTATTGTTGCACTCATTATTTACGGAACATGTTCCTGGTTTTGAAACGATTTACAAATAGCCACTAGATTTGATGGCTTGCATTGGGAATTTATCACGTTACTCTAGGGACAGCCAATAACTGATAATGGAATCGAATATAATCCCCGCACATTGTGTAGGGAATTCAATTAAGTATAATGTAAACTTGCAATTGCTACCGATTGCATGTTGAAACTGAATGCGAAGATTTAGCACAAAATTCGTTTTGTAAACCATAAATACTTCAAATTAAGTTAATATGTGAAATGCTTATTGTTGTTGGGAAAGCTAAACACGCTGCAGGCGATATGTTTACAGATTCTTGTGTCTGTTAGGACAAACAAACTTGAACACGTTAGAAATAGATAGAAATAGTAAACAAATCATTTCAAGTCCTGATTCTATTGCAATATCTCCGTCATTGGAACACAGTCTAAATTCGTGACGTTCATGACAATTTTCCATGCGGACTATCTTATTAAGGATAAGAACTAATTACGGGCTGTAATGTTAAGGTTAGGTTAATGTGATGTCACTGTTGATTGCTATGTCTGTTTATTGAGAGGACGGTTTTGGTATTTTTCGGTTTTTTTGTTTTTGTAAGGAACACATTAGCCTTGCCCTTTGCAGGTTTCCATTTGATTCTTCTGCTAGCGTTCCTGATGGCTTCACCACGCAGCATAGGGTGGGACTCCATCATCCTCCATCATATGCGGCAATGTTTGACCATTTTGAAGTGTGTGTTCGGTTTCGCCAGAACCCATATGGCCAGTTAATCCAATGAAAGCGACCAGCCCCTTGAATAGCTGTTACTTCCACTTGGAGGCAGGCAATATTTGAAATTTGAGTAGTATGTTTCTTGGCATTGTCTTGTTGGTAAATCCATCTCGAAATAAGACTAGTCAACGGATGCTTTCAACACAAGATTACCGTGCTTTACAGTAGAAACTAAATTCATGGGATTCACTGTTGAATTATAGTTTAGTGGTCACAACTTATTACTGGTTCAGTTTGCATTGATGCACGTACCATCAATAAGAAGAGCTCTCAGCTTCTCGACAAGATAGCATTATTTTTCGTACAGATCAATCTATGCCCATTCGACTCTAATGAACGGGAGTCCCTGAACGCTGTTCGGAAACCTCTGAATGCTACAATATTCGCCAATTCGTGCCGGTATAAACTTACAGGCAATTAGACAAAGTTGCACATTTGACTTATGTCAACTAGATTCTTGAATATTAATTAATACAATCTACATCAACAGAGAAGTAATGAAAGGATGCAATTGCTTTCTGATGCAGTAATTAATTGATGGCGTGATATGAAATGATTTCAGAAGCCAAGGCAATTGCATTAAATTCTTCCATTAATCGATTTGCAGTGGGCTGTATACATTTAAAAGGCTGTGCAACGACATCAGCCTAGGCAAGCGTTTACGGATCCAATAAAGCAAGGTAACTATGTTTAAGGAATAAAAGGAAAGTTTCACAACAATAAATAACTTTAGAATTCTACACGTACCAAGACTACTGACAAATGTAGAAGCAGTAATTTTGTATTGAACAAAAGCGACAGATGCATGCATAAATGTTTGCGTTCAACAATGTTTATTCATCAAACTGGACCAGGGACAACAATCTTCAACTTTGTGTCAGTGGGGCAAGGTAACAGAGGACGATAGCTTATAAGCTGGTGCTTATACATATATGGAAAAGCATTACAACGCGTATTTGAGACTCTTCATCTACATCAAATTCAGCGGAAATTGAACTAATGTTCGCACACAGAACATGATCATTCTGGATAAGGATCAAAGAATAACACTTTATTTTAACGAAAGGGATAAGGATACAAAGAATAACGAAAGATAAGGAAAAAGATGCTTAACGAAGAGAAACCCGTGTTGCCACTTTATGATATATATTTTTATTATGTCACAATAGAACATCCTTTGTCCCCAAAACGATATACGTTTGAATGAAAGTCTAACATACTTGAGTCGAATTTTCTATAAGTCGAACAAATGTTTTAGGAGCGCTTTCCCAGGTCATCCATTTGTCCATATTTCACACTACATCAATCGAACACAATATTTGTCCCCCTGGCTATTCAACTGATGGAGGTTCAACTGCACGTACTTCCAGTATCACGACGACATCGTACAAATTTGTGTGGATTACGACGAAGACGTGGTTTACTATATCATTCATACGAACATTTTACTTTAAGATGTTGTTGATATTGGAATTTTAATTCAATTAGGTGTTAATTCTGACTTTGTATAAAACTCAAATGATATGTCAGCAACTATAAGGCCGGTGACCCATGGACCCATGGAGAGTCTGAGCAATCGCTGACAGTCCTAGGCACGCTTCTTCAATTAATCAAGGCCTAGTTGTCTTTCATCCGCGATGACTTGGTCTTTATGCCGGAGTTTCGGCTCTCCTCTACTTCTGGAACTACAAGACTCTGAATAGAAGTGGATAATTTACCACCCTCTCAGACGGGAGTGACGAGGCACGAAGACCAATCTCATGCTGTTTTGTTAATCGTCAAGCTTTCGGCTCCATACAGCAGGACTGTCAAAACAAAAGTTTTAATAGACAAACCAAAGTAGCACCGGTTGCAAAAGCCGATTCTACGTCGATGTCGTTGACATCACAGTGTATTCTACTATCATTTCATTTTCGACCAAACATAACACTTATCGGACTATACACTAAAATGGTCAATGAACCAAACATCCAAAACGGCTATAATTGGCTGCAATGGCATTGACCCCAGACCCAAACAGTGCCTTAATATATAAATTTATTAGTACCAGTTATATATCACTTCGCATCATAAAACACGTCCCTGATATTCCTGGAGCTGACACTCTCTTTGAATTGCATTACTTTTACGTCCTCATCCCTATCGAAGCCTAACTTTGAGGAAACAAAAGCAAACTAAAATCGTGACATCACAAATCCATATCTTTATGTACTTTCCTCTGTTGTGGCAAGTTGTTAATTTCAAGTTCAAGGGCACTCGACAACCAGACAAGCAAACAACACCAACGCAGTTCGGTATATATGGATGTGCAGTCGTGCATCCCATCCACATAAGGATATGCTCAAGTGACTTATTTCGTCACTTTTTAAATTAATAACGTACCGAAAGTATTTTATTCTAAATTAAGAACTTTATCTGATTTGTATTGCCAGTTTTCACGAGGAATGGTTTAGAAGTGATGCGTCTCTATGTGGAAGTATCAATTCAAAATTGTGTCAAATGTGCCACCTCAAGCGGATTTTTATTGTACACGAAATTATTTTTCTTATCTCTCCTTTGTTTTCGCGTGGAATTTAGCGATACTGAGATCAGAAATCAGAGGTTATATATAGCAAATGCTTATACAGTGTTGTCCAAAACTAAAGCACACAATGTCATCGCATTGGAAAAAACATTTTAAAAACGTATGGTAGTGAGTGGTCCTTTCAAACGTATGCCTCACTCAATGAGCACGTAGTGTCAAATTTGCTAAAGCTAAGTCATTTGAACAGATCAACACAATTTATTACTTTTTCAATTTCAATTTCGCTGACTACATTTCGGATGGAAAGGGTTAAGTTGAATTGCAATGCCTCAGAAAAGAGGACGGTTTAATAAATAATAATATAAATAAATTGCTTTTTTATAGGACCGTATGATTTGTAGCCACGTCATATGTGCGATCTCACAACTCAGATTTTCTTTTTGAGGACAAAAGGGGGACTCTTTCATTTTTACTGCTGATAGCCAGGACTAAATTCGTCCTGGACGATTTTTTTTGTTTTTTTTATGATCAAAAGTATAATTAACGAAATTGTTTGTGTTGCCACGCCATAAAATTGTCTCAAGTTTGGCCACTATGATCAAAAATCATCTTATCATCGCGACTGAAGACTTTCGAAGTTTAACAAAAATATAAACTTTTTTTTATTTATAAACTTTGTAATGTGATGGTATCCTGCTTAAGTTTTGGCCAACACCTAAATACAGTGCATGAAAAAACATCCACAACACGGAAATTATTTCTTATTCATTTTAATTTCTGTTTTGTGTCGTCTGAATAGACATGTAAATGCCTGGGTGTCAATGGACTTAATGTGCTACTGCATATGAGTAATTTTAAAAATTTGTTATCTATTGCTTCAAGTCAAAGTCAAAGTCAAAGTCAACTTCAAGTCAAAGTATTGAATTTCACTTAAAATAATTTAATAAAAATAAGCTCACACTGCACTGAACATGAAATGATTTCTTGTCCTTAACCGGTGTACGGTGTATCGGAGTACGATTTCTATTTTGTAACATAAAGGAGAGGCCACTAAGGTTCCCCACATACGAGGGGGAGCTCAATTTTTACCATCATAGTCTCAGTTGTCATTATGATTCTGTTTAACTAGAGATAAAACGCGAATTAATAATCACATTTATATGGAATTTTACATGAATGCACTAAAATAATAGTATTACTTGATAAATAAGTCAATTTATATATACAACCACAGCTTCATCCCGATACCGAGAATATATTGCAAAGACTGTTAGTAAATTAAAACTAAGACCAAAAGTTCCCCCTCCGTACTCTAAAGGTTAAGTAGGTTTTTTTTTTACTTTTCCAAGTTTCTCCTGCCTTTCTGCCAAATTTTCATAGTTCCTAGATTTATCAAGGATCTGCATAAAATTTTAGAAATACATAACATTTTCAAAAGTATGTTGTGTATGGTTGGCGACATTAAAATGTCGCTTCAAATCACAGAATGATCAATCAGCAGGTATTTTCAAGTGAAGTGGATGAGCGGCTAACAATATGAAAAATGCGCAAGAAGTCGGCTTCGGTGAGTACATTAAATAAAAATGATTCCGAGCAGAAACTGACATTTTTGAAATTTGAATTTTGAAAATCTAAAAACCAATTTTATGGGCTCTTGGTAATTAGTACAAGTAATAAATATGAAATTAGAGTTTTCTGAGAAGTTTCCGAAATATTGAACACACAACAAGTGATCAGAGAAATCATATACATTACAATCTAAACTTAATTCTAGTGACTCAGAAACTTACATCCCCATTTGTGATGTAGCCGCAACGCACAACAGTCTGCGATGCGAAAATTGCTATGCCTACCTTTTAAGGTTTCAGCTATTTGGTATTCTGTCAAATCCCTCACAAGAAAACACGCAAGAATAGTTAACATGGTGTGGTAAATTCGTTTTCATGTCCAAATTGGGGTCTTTCGCTCTCTTCTTCTTCTTTTCTTTTCACATATTGAGCGGGCAATGTGATGTCCTCTCAATGTGGGAGAAGAAAAATGTAAAGCAAGATCGCCGATCTGTTATTTTCCCACCTAATAATCACTCGTGATATGGACTGTCCCGGGAAATGGTGTCTCTTCGAAGCAGTTCCCACAATTTTAGGTCTTCAGCTCTATTCCGTATTAGACTACATCGCACTAACGACGACTTAAACTCACAGGTGTCAAGAATGTTACGCTTGTCTAACACCATACACCACTATTTCGACTTTTAACTCAGCAAAGCCTCACTTCGAAACCACCTTCCAAAAGTTCCCCCTCCGTACTCTAAAGGTTAAGTAGGTTTTTTTTTTACTTTTCCAAGTTTCTCCTGCCTTTCTGCCAAATTTTCATAGTTCCTAGATTTATCAAGGATCTGCATAAAATTTTAGAAATACATAACATTTTCAAAAGTATGTTGTGTATGGTTGGCGACATTAAAATGTCGCTTCAAATCACAGAATGATCAATCAGCAGGTATTTTCAAGTGAAGTGGATGAGCGGCTAACAATATGAAAAATGCGCAAGAAGTCGGCTTCGGTGAGTACATTAAATAAAAATGATTCCGAGCAGAAACTGACATTTTTGAAATTTGAATTTTGAAAATCTAAAAACCAATTTTATGGGCTCTTGGTAATTAGTACAAGTAATAAATATGAAATTAGAGTTTTCTGAGAAGTTTCCGAAATATTGAACACACAACAAGTGATCAGAGAAATCATATACATTACAATCTAAACTTAATTCTAGTGACTCAGAAACTTACATCCCCATTTGTGATGTAGCCGCAACGCACAACAGTCTGCGATGCGAAAATTGCTATGCCTACCTTTTAAGGTTTCAGCTATTTGGTATTCTGTCAAATCCCTCACAAGAAAACACGCAAGAATAGTTAACATGGTGTGGTAAATTCGTTTTCATGTCCAAATTGGGGTCTTTCGCTCTCTTCTTCTTCTTTTCTTTTCACATATTGAGCGGGCAATGTGATGTCCTCTCAATGTGGGAGAAGAAAAATGTAAAGCAAGATCGCCGATCTGTTATTTTCCCACCTAATAATCACTCGTGATATGGACTGTCCCGGGAAATGGTGTCTCTTCGAAGCAGTTCCCACAATTTTAGGTCTTCAGCTCTATTCCGTATTAGACTACATCGCACTAACGACGACTTAAACTCACAGGTGTCAAGAATGTTACGCTTGTCTAACACCATACACCACTATTTCGACTTTTAACTCAGCAAAGCCTCACTTCGAAACCACCTTCAGTTCCGTTCTAACGTACCCTAATGATTAGGGCATAATCCTGCCCATTTCTCTCACTCTATCTCTCTCTCTCCCCCTCTCTCTCTCTCTCTCTATAGTTCCCTCTCTTTCTTTCTTTCTTTCCACCTCTCTCTCTCTCTACATCTCCTTGACATCTAGGTTAAGCCTTCGTTTTTAAGTTAAGATTGTTTAAGTTCAGTTCTTGTTTTTAATCTTAATAAATTGGGGGTGTTGCCAATGAACTATAAAATGTCTTTGTGTCTATTTCCTCCCGAAATGAAGTATTATAGACTTCTAGCTTGCTCCTTGAAATATTTGACTCCCGTTTTGTATATCCTTTTCTAAAGCCAAATTGACGAATCAGAGAACGGCATTCAAGTTATTTCGTTAATAACTGTCAAAAATTCATGAAGAACTGTCAGAAAGCCCCTCAAATTCGTCGATGGGCTAGGAGTCAATCAGCTGGCAAGTTGGCTTCCTTGTAATGGGCTCACGACAACATTTTCACAATTGAAAATGTTCACAATGCTCTTGTGAGCTAGTTGAGACCTATGAGACATCACTAAGTTTTGCCAGAATAGGAGTGAAGTAAGGCGTTTTTTAAACCCGCTTAGTGAACGCAAGTCCTTCGCTTCCCCTTTCGTTTGTGGTGATATACAAACGCCAAAGATTTTTGGAAAGATTGGAAAGCAAAATTAGTTTTGAGAGGAAGGCAATCAGCTGTTCACAATAGATCACACAATATTGATATACTAAATATTGTATATGTATGTATTTGATTTTAGGCAAATTCAATCCCGTATAGAAAATTGGGAATTAAATGTAAACCTTCTTCATCTTAGAGCGTCCGAAGTGGGCTGAGATATACGTTCCGCAGTGGTACCTGGACATAACATACCTCTCCAGCCGGCCTGTTTTCTCTCCAGCTGTCCCCAGTTTCGCACACAAAGCCGGCTAGAGTCCCCCTCGATTTAACTGCACCACCTTGTACGTGGGCGTCCATCGTTTTTACAGGCTGGAGGTAAGTTGTTCGTACCGTTCTTAGGCGCTGGATCCGTAAACGTCTGGCTAGCCTCATGTCACTGTACAGCTCATACAGTTCGGGGTTGAACATTCTTCTACAAATGGCGTCAACACGAACAGCGTACCAAAAATGTCTCGTAAAAGACCAAAAGCCTCTTCATCCTCGTTAGATAAAGCCCATGCCTCTGCGCCGTAAAGCAGAATGGGGATCTTCAATGTGTTATACAGAGTCAATTTTGTCTTCCGAGAAATTGCGGTTGGCAAGAATTGCTCTCGGTACTGATGTTGTTTGTACTCTTTACCGTACTATAGTACTGTTAAATAGATGTAAATACGTATTTTTATTTAAAAATAAATTCAGAACAATGAATTGAAATACAATGTAGTTGAGTACGGAGTATGAGTTCTATTCGCTAGACACTAGGCAGCCTTCTAAATAGCATTCATATGATATACAATATTAGAATTAGTCCCCCCACGACTTATTCCAAACATTTTGCAGACTCCTTTTATTATTTCATCAAATTAACTGCAAACGTTGTCATCAATTGCCAATGGTTAGCTCTGCTAGCATCGTAACACGAGCTATTACTTTTTTCATGTTAATGTATCAATTGAGGGTTTCCGGTGCCAACTTCTTGACACATGATTTACATCAAAAAAGGCCAAACGTCTTCCCAGCGTTTTCTCAATTGATTTCAAAAGAGCTACTCGTAGCCGCGGCAATAAATTGATATCGGCCACTCTACACAACTGACAAACGACAAATTTCTTCCAACCCAAAATGGTACTCAAACATCATCCACTCGGCACATAAAAAGCACCCTGTATTCTACTTGAGAGGAAGATTGTATACTCAATGTTTCGGGTATTTTACCTCTCGTATGGCTTGGTGAGTTGCTACCAGCTTCAGTATATTGTGCAAAATTGATACTATTTGCCTTAAAAACATGGCCTGGATTAGTGGGGGTGTTTATGGTGGTTGAAATTTCGCGAGAAACAGCGAATGTGAACTTAAACCTCCTTGTCATTAAATTTATCGTCGGCTTTTAAGTTGCTGTATGTGTCAAATAAATAGGTGTTATTAATGTCAGTCAATTGGTCAGCGGATTTATTGCCCAGTAAAGTGTCATTAAAGAGTTACATCTGTTTGTTGTGCTGAAAGTCTACCCGAAAGACTAATGTGCATAAACAACACAAGTGCTTGATTGGTTGAGATAGATTTAGAGTTTTACTGCACGGTACTGCAACGACTGGCTTTTCAAGTCGTAATAATGAGGCGCAAGACGTTCAAAAAAACAGTAATAAAAGCAAACAATGTACATATCAAAAATGATTGTGATGCCCATTTGATTTATTTTTATTAAACGTGCTCAAATCATGCAAATTATTAAGTATTGTTGCTTATAATTATTAAGACATTTTGTTAATGAAATAAAAAATATTGCTGTATGATAACATGAAGTAAGACAAGGTGGACCTGGTCGGTAGCTTCTACAGCAACCACTGGCGTTGTACGTGCTCTTGTTCTATCACAAGGGGATGGAAAAAAAAGCATTTTCTAGACAGGAATACTGTCTGAGCATTGTCACTGACTCGAAACTATGAAAGTTTGATTCATTGATTAAGCTGGGCAACCACGACGTATCGCCCTAAACAATATATGTATAGCGAAGTCGGAACTTAACATAAACTCTTTTTTATTATGTACACACTTGTGTATTACAAGTATATCATAGTTCGAACAGCAATACACGTACCAACGTATCAATAAAATAGAAGGATTCATTATGGATCTGACTAATAAGGAACCCCTATACAAAATGAATGTTATTCCAAGGCTAGTTGCATGCGTCCAATGTAACACAATGATTCCTATTAGATTCGATTATAATTAAATTCAAAATAAATCTACATATTCCATTTCTGATTCCACATAAACTACGTGTGCTCCTCAAAAGCCATAATGTCTAATTTAATTTATATACATAAGTACATTCTCTTAGTTTAATCTTTGTCGAGGGGCCTACGAAGGGTCAAGCTTTTGCAGCACTCTTTCTGATATTTCCTTGCAAATGTGTTCCCTAATTTCTGACATTCTAATAGTTCGAGTTATTATGACTAAATATGTATATGCGTTTATATTAATGATAATGTTCACTCGTTCAAGTTAAGTTTAAAGTGGAAAGAACGAGAGCTTACAAAATGAACTAGTGTAATAAAACAGTATGCAAACATTTAATTGATTTATTTAAACGTCTGATCAGAGGAACCTGCACACATCGGTTGAGTGTAATTGCTATCAGACTGCTCATGTCAACTAAACTTTAATTTTAAAATTGTATTAATTGGCACTTCTTCAATCGTTTTCAATTCATTTTGGAAATTATATTTTGAAATGGGAAACATTGATATCGGTTAAATATTTTTTAAATGGTTTTACAATAATAGTCAGGTGCACATTGCTATTGCCTTTACACGTGAGAGAGGCCTGGCTTTTTGCTCACGACTTTACAAATGCCATTGTGGGATCCCTTTTGGCTCATTCCTTTGGCTAAAGATTAGCAAATCATATGAACAATTTAACGCATTTAAAACCCGCCTTTGTAAGCATGTTTTACTAACGGTATGGTGCTACTTTATTTATTGGCTAATGTTTACTGCCGCAGGGTTAGCAATCAAAACTTCTCAAAATGGTTGAAAACAGTACTGCTTGTACTATTAACACAAGCATTCTCTGATACCAACAACGACAATCAGCAGTCAATGGCTTAAAACTTACACAATGTTTAATTTATGAAAGCATCCAATACGGAAGAAAAAGTTCCGAGGAATTGAATTTGCAGCAATATATTTGGCCCACTCGATCATGAGCTTCAATAAAGCGTTTCGTGGTAGAAGCAACCAGAATTTTTGCATGTTCTGAACAGCTATGGACTGACAGCAGCTGCAGCAGCCTTTCCCTCCTATTTTTTTCCTTCCCCGATAGCATTAGTAGTCGTCTATAAATAAAATGCTTTGATTTGCTTGATCCCTCTTTTTTCGGCCACTATTTCCAGTATACTCTACACGTTTTCGTTAATCTAAACAAGTAATTTTATTCATACAACTGATAACATGAGTTGAGGTTCAAGGCAACGTGCAGTAAATGCATGCCCGAAAAGACCAACGAACGAAATTCCAAGAAAAGCAAAATGGAACGACTATTTTCTTTAGTTAAAAATAATATTATTTTAAATAGTCCATACTGTGCGCGCCAGACATTCTTCTTTCCAGTACAATCTTTCTCAGACAACCAAAACTTCTTCCACAATTAAAAAGACTAAAGCGTCGTGCGATGTTCGCTTGTCTATCTGTATTAATAGGTCACATTTTATTGACAAAATAGAGCACTGTAAACACCACTATGGAATCAAAATTCTAGTTATCATTAAAACGATCAGCAAACAACTTTCAGTTATTCTTTTAATCATTAATATAAGCGGAAATATTGATATTAATAATAAGCCATATATAATTGAGTTGCTTGTTCTTTTCGCTTTGATGTATATAATACAGAAGTGATGGAAAAATATTAAGGCCGAAACAAAAGTGTGACGATCTAATTGAGCCCATTCATACTGTTAAACTTAATTTGAATGGTTTCCGATTAGAATCTGTTTGCCTAAACCTCCACAGATGCGCCCTTATGATTCCTTCATTTAAACACATAATTGATCACTATACTGATGTATGCATGCATAAACAGAGAAGACACTTATTCAATAAGCGAGAACATTACATCCAGAATAGAAAATTTATTTATTTTATGGGTAAGTGCTTTAATTACGTCGTCGTGATATGGTTTCCCAATACAACATTGAAGGAATCGACTGACTTTAATTGAGTTTTATTATACCGCCGTTGCATGGACCAAAACGGCTCATAAATCACACCCACTCCACCCGTGCTGGAAATTGTTGTAACAGTTACAGGTGGCAAACGAGTTAGACCAACCGTCACTTAAGCTATTTTCTGCAAAGTTTACAAATTGCAAATCAAATGGAAAATTTTTTTTTTTTACTTTTCAAACAAATTTACATCAAACTGTGAGTGAAAACATGTCGAACTTCTTTTCAAATATAAATTCTAAGCCTACGTACATACATAGACAGTACATACATATATGTATATATGCACGAGTACATTATGATCTTTACGCATAAGAACACTCAGCATAAAACTCAACAATCGGCACAATAAAGTGATACATCTTAAATTATGACCCCAAGCTTACTCCCCTGCATTTTATCCATCGAATTTATAATTGTACGTACTTTTCTCACCCTTTGATATACTTTCAGTAGATTCATTCCTAGCTACTCGAAAGCTTGTGCTGAACTTCTTTCTACGATGTCCCGCAGATGAATCTTTAAGATTCTTGTTGGCTATATGTTGTTTAGAAAACTCGTCATTATAAATGGTATATCCACCACTCGCTGTCGCTGAATCAAATGCAGAAGGCACTGAAGTTGTTGATGACGATGAAGATGTGGATGTGGATGTGGATGTGGATATTGAAGATGCATCTGTTGGTGCAATTGGCGGATGCTGTTGATGTCCATGCCTCACTCTTTGTAACTCGCTATCTACATAACTTCTGGACACTTGAGGACGTATTTTGTCATCACTACCACCGCCAAATGCGAAACTCACTTGCAACAAAAATATAATAACGAGCGCACATACATTCACTGACAGAGAATATCGAAGAACATTTAGGAAAATGTTAAATTTCCTGCATTTCATCTTGGATGGAGACGATGAACGGGGACGACGGCGCATTTAGGATTTTATTTCACCGAACCACGATGGCTCTGGCCAAACGAAGGCGACGCAAATTAAAAATTAATGGACTCTTCTTTGTTTTCTTATTAAATTGTGATGCAAATAGGGTGAGTATTTAGTTTTCTTTTTTCTTCTTTTTTACCGGCCCGACAGAGGTACACGGAAACGAGAGGAACGCGAAAAACTATATTCACGTTATTGCGAAAAAAGCCATTAATTAAGAGTGATGTGGATTTTCTTTATTTTGTAATAAATTTCACTTTATTTACTTATGGGGGAAACAGAAAAAAATTACATTTTTTATATATTGACATAAGAACACAAACAGCGCAACGAAGAACTACGAAAAATAACAATCCTCACAAAGCAAAGACGGCGAACTATAGAATGATATTTGACATAGAGCAGGTTCTCATTTCTCTTATAGGCGCTTACAACCAGCACGTTTTCATAATATGTATCGTTGTAGTGGTGCGTTTGTGAGCATTTTGAATGCATTCAGGGAAGATGTGGACTTTAACGTACGTTTCATTTTAAATTAGGTATTCGAAAGAAAAAACAAACAAAATTAAGCATTCTTAAAAATAGAATAATTACTATCACTCATAAGTCATACACAAATGAGGGATGGCGCGGCGCACAGTGGTCACGCAGTGGAAAAAGAATATCCGGAGCGACATATTTTTTTCGGCCAAATGGTACATGTTTTTCGAGTACTACAAGCGTGAGAACCTAGAAAGCCAAATTTTTGTTGACTTTTGATGATCAGTTTGGCTGTACCGTTAGCTCAAAGTTGGGACTTTGAAATTTACAAAAACTAAACGTTTTTTTAAAGAAAATTAGATGTTATGTCGTAGAATTATCAACTTTGGAATCTAAAGTAATATTGATTTATTTTTAAGCGCTTTCATTTGGCCTTAAAACTGCATCTTCAGTTTTTTCATATGGCTTACCAATTTTTTAAACTAGACTTTTAGGTAAAGCCACCTTTTGAGGGGGGCTTTTCAATGGTTGATGAACTAAAACAAAAATGCTCCAAGAGTCTCCAACGGGAGACCAACTTTTTCTGAATATTACTTTTACTTTTTCTATAAGTATTATCTATTGATGCTGCAAAAACTAGCAACCACTTTTAGCCACTTTGGGAGAACGAGGCGTTTAAGTGGAGCAATGTCGGGCATTTGTCGGCATTTTCAAACGATTTCCCTAGCAATGAATGTATTGTATAAATGCTCTGCGAGAGGCCTAGGAAGTGTTTATGTTTGTAAATTGGAATACTTTAGGTCATAAAAGTGTTATAATTATGAAACTAATTGCGTTTATCTTGTTTTTCTTTTTTTGCGGTGTCCAAAAAGCCGGTCCGGTTCACATTTATAGTAAAAAGACCACAATATTGAATATTTCAATTAGGAAATAAGATTCAATGTTATCCTGGAAACAATATGCTGCAACTTTTAGATTGAGCCCGACAAATTTGGAGCTTATACCGAGGAAACCGCTACAATGGCTACAAATTTATATCCCTGGTACAGTGCAATGCCAGCAAGAGTGCATGAAATTCTGTTCCACGGAGCAGAAATAATATCATCAGCAGGTTTGTCCGTCGGGTCATTATCAGAGGAGGCTCAAGAAAGTCGGAATAATGAGTATAGGTACTATCGGATCAATAATAGTAGGAAATTTTCTCGTTCGGCAACAAATGAAGATGTTATTCATCAAATGTTGGTATCATCTGATCCTTGGATTGCGTACGCGTAGGCCTGAACCAAAAAAAAAAAGATTCGCTTCCACTTAGTACTGAAGCGCAAGCTTTTTTATACTAAATTGCTTAGTTTCTTATTTTTATAAATATGGATTACAACTACATATGTTTTAAGTCCCAATTTACAGTCTTTGACAATAACAAATGATTATTTTAAGCATTTAAGCAAAAAGAGTTATTTTTTAATTTTTTAACTTAAGACTACTCCGTTTCCCTCTAAGCTACAGTAACCATTTTTGAACCACGATAAGATCTCGTGGCAAGTGCAAGTACTATGTTTCAAATTTCATTAAGATCGGTCCACGAGTTCAACAACTCTCCCATATAACGGGACCACTGTGCGGCGGCGCTTGAATTAATCATTCTTATGTAAATTAAAAAAAAAGGTATAAATGGTTGTGAAATGTATAGACATTTATTTAAAAATTTTCCATCGGTTCAACCACTTTCTTATCTGCTAACTGGAATCCGCAAACTTCTATCGCAACCCACAAGTTTACAAAATCAGCAAAAGCGCAGCACTGCTTTACTAGAAAAATATTTTCTCAGTTCATTCGCCTTCACATTGCTCCACATATGTACATACAATTATATACAAATGTGGCACTACATCTGAGGTTGACCTGGGCTTATCTTCTACACGACTCCGAATTCTCCGAACGGCGAACTGTGAGAAGCTAGGCTGAGCATTATCGATAAGACGAGAGATGTGGGTGAACTATAAAGTGTCGTTCGTGTCTGAAATTTAACTTAGACTTGCGCTTCTGGTTTCGCTATAATCTGGGGCCTCAGCCACCAAACCTTATAGCCATCTTAGTGGGTGGATCCGTAGACGCTCATGTACAGTTTGTGGTTAAATTTTCATCCCCAAAAGCCATCAACGTCAACAGGACCAAAGATTGAAAGAAGAACGTTTCTCTCGAAAAGACCATCTTCATCTACTCTTGAGATTGTCCGCGCCATACAGAACTGGGATGATAAGTGTCCTATAAAATGGCAGCTTGGTCCTTTTTTTATATTTAACCACGAACTGTACAGCGAACTGAACCTAGTCAGGCATCTCCGTCTGGGTAAGGTGGTTGGGCCATGTAGAGCGTTCGGACAACTCAGCTCCGGCTCGTAGAGTCTTCCACTCCGAATTTGTGGAACAAAGAGGACACCCGCCCAGATGAAAAAGGACGTCAACTAACTTGGCTTGCGACAATGAAGGCACCTAGCTAGAGATCGTGTTAGTTCGAGATGCTTGTTGGTTGATACCCTATTCCACCACGGACTGTAGCGCCAAATAAAGAAAAAGCAAGGGACTACACAGCTAACTGGTCACTTGTAACTGGAGAAAGCTATTAAAATAACCCGCTGTTTGAGGCCAGTTTCACCCTGGATGGCGTGCCTTCGTTACTTGGTGCACTCCAAGTATTCAATTCAAAGTATTATTTTCATGTGTTAGATATTTTTTTATTAACTTTATACAATACCTAATACTCAAATGCGTGTAGATATTATTGTCTACACAAAGGCAACTTTAGTTCTTACACTCATGGTCATAACTTAAATAAACATATTTCTTTTAAATCATTAACTTTACACGTAATTTAATTCATCCACTTTCGGCAATTGGGAGCATCACACATACATGATATCTTGTGAGCATCATCCTCTATATCAAATTTGTAATCGTAAGAAAGCTGAAAAAATACAGAACACGAGTTTTTTGTAAAATCATATGCTGAAGAAATGAAATTATTACCTCTTCCCCCTTGTTGATTCTTCGCTTTGCGAAAATAATGATTCTATATTCTCTATCTACATCCACAATCTCAGTAACACAATTAGGATTGCAAGAGTGGTTAATATAACGTGCTAAGCCTCCGGAAAGTGTCGCATCCACAACACGTTCCTCATCAAGTCTGAACATATAGATTCCTCTGTTCTGTTAGATTAAAAAAGCAAATAATTACACAGTAATGGAGAATTGTGTATGCAGAGGGTTTAATCAAACACTTACCCTAAGATCATATTGTTTTTCCCTCAATTCCGATACTTCAGTGCGTATAACCTGACCTATGTACTCGATGACCATTGTATGTTTTTCTAAGTCTCGTGCTGCATAAAGCCCAAGGCCTTGTATTTTTGATCTGAGGAAAACAACGTTAAGTATTGAAATTGAAATTGAAAATGCACATTTACCTCGCCAGATAAACATTATTCCGCCACTCCTGCTTCATCTTCCTGTACTGTGAGCTCTTAGAATGAACGAACTGTTTGCTGTAAGGACATGCAACTTCACCTGCCACCAACGATGATGGAGAGAGAGAGAGTTTTAAATTGATCGAGCTGGTTCGCTGCGTATGTGCTTTTTTCCAGTTTATAATATGCCTTTGCTTAGGTTCTGTTCTAGCTGAACCTGAGGGATTTATTGCCAATGGTAACTCCAGCAAGGGATTGCGACCATACTTAAACCGATAATCGGTCAAACTTTCAACCCCGGGTAAACTCTCTAAAATTCGCACAATTGATGGCTCAGACAGCCCAAATAAATCTTCCCCCGTGAAAAATTCGGTAAAGAGTTGAACGAGACCTTGCCCTTTTCTAAGCGCCACTATTTTCTCTAGCACTTTTTGCCAAACTGCTTTTGGTGTTTCATCGCGCAACTCTACATCACTTTCAAATGGCTCTTGTATTTGAATGACAAACTCAGGTCGTCCATTGACCTCAGCTATTGAGCAGATATATCTGCAACGTTTATTTACTTTTCTTGTTGACCAGAAAAATCGTACCTGCAGCGAAAGTTGATTAAAAACATATTCTAATGCAATAAATAGATAACCATACTATTTTGTAGCCAATCGGATAGATGTAGTTAGAAGTGTGAAAAGCTTCTAACTGATGCGGCAAAAGCTGTCCCACGTTGATAAATGTAAGGTTTCCAATTCTAAGTAGATTACTTAACTCTAAATGATGCATCACTGCAGCTACTTGACGGTTTTCGTCACGCTCAATGTAAACTCTTCTGCGAACGCGAATTGAGTTCAGCTCGTTCTTCTTGTCCATTCTGTGTGCATGAGAAGCGCAATGAATTGTTTTGTTCTTGTAAAACACGCAATGTTCTTTGATAGCGCAAGGTAAATGATAAATATGTCCACATCTCATTTTGAAGCATTTTATACTTGCACCGTATTGATTGCAAAATGAACATATTTGATGCAACCCATGTTGCATCGTTAGTTCTAAATTCATGAGGCCTCCATTTATTGTCTCATATACGCTGTTTGACCAAAGTGCACAATTTAAGTGAACCTGTTGATAAATATAAACAGTTAATAAGTGATATTGCTTCGATACATGAATACGCAAGAGCTATATTTTGTTTGACTAAAGTGAAAAATGTACGATCCTCGTGACAAGAACATGATGATTGCCAGGATTGCAAAGCTTTTGAAGATTACGCCAACACTCAAATAAAGGCATAAAACGACGAGCAAGCAAATAAGCGCATGCCAGTCCTACGTTACAATGCTACATGAAACAGACTCGTGCGCATAACCATAACACTCAATTTCCATTGCCGGAAATTGGACAGAAGATGTAGTAGCAAAATGAATGCACTGTACAAAGTCATAAATCTAGTCAAGAAATTCAAAACCTCACACACAATATAATCAGAGGTGTCAAAGATCATGAACTGTTAAACACATTAATGATGTAGATTTGAAAGTGGTCTTGTCGTAAAAAAGTACATATAAAATATTTAAGTGATTCTCAGAGGTTAAGAATAATTCCAAGCACTTTACTAAACAACATACGTACCCATTTATTAACATCATAATTTAGAAGTCTTGACGACCCCTCTGCAAAAGCGTCTCCCTTTTGATTGCACAATATACACCGCCTAGTGTCTTTACTCGTATTCAAAGTGATTGCTATACGCATTTTTAAACAAATTTCATTTGCGTCTTCACTGGTTGCCCCCTTATACGAGGGCTTCCAGAAACTATTTGGACCGACAATTTTGTAACTAGAGTTGTTACAGCAGTTATTCTCATTTGCGATGATTTGTTTAACCGGTTTGCTATTTTGTATACAGCGCTCTCGTTTCCTCGACAAAACGTATTTTTTACCCTTCTTCTTATACTGTATACAGCAGTATTTGTCACAAAAATGATTTTCGTTCATGATTTTCTTTTTGATGCCTGAATTGGATTCTGCACCAACTATACCACAAATTATTATCATATGACAATTCCGGCAACACTTGTAAGTACCATTCAAGAAGTTTTGTATATTGGTCGATTGCGTTCTCTGAAGATTTTTCACTCGAGATAGATAAAGGCTCTTTATATTCCGTGCGTTCACTCGGTCATTGTTAAGTAACTTATATGAAACCGGTGAATAGATGTGCAGTAAGTTATCCAAATCGCGTAAAATATCGAGTATATTCTTTGCAACAAATGACGATAGTGACAGGATGACAGTTGTCTCGACATTCCCATAAACACTGAAATATAGACGGAAAGTGTTAGTTAGAGCAACTAATAAAAAATCAAACCATACAAACTTACCATTTATTGCGTTTCAAATGAGTTGGCTTCTTTCGAGTTACCGCACCAAAGTTATTTGAATTCATATACGGGATAACAGGAGACAAACGCTCAGTATTTATGCTAAAATGTTTCGAAAACTTAACACCTGGGTAGCAGCTATTTGATGGCGAGCTCGAACTGCGCGGTGAGCTCGGAACTAATGAGAAATGTTCAGCAGGTTGAAGACTTTGCTGCTTGAGAGTGGTTATGAAGTTATACAATTTATCACAGGACTCATTGTTCATTGATGAAAACTCTTCGTCGTAGAATTTATTTTGAAAAGTAGGCACATTATTTGTTTTCGCATTGTGATTTGGTCCATATGGTTTGACTGAATAATAGTCAACCAGATTTTTAAGGTTTGTCCTGCCGAAATCTTCCTTGAAGGCATTTTGGTATGCATGTTCGACTTGGTTTCGAACTCGGTCGTTGTAGCCGTAAACTGAACAAATTCCAAGAAATGTACTTAATAGTGGTTCCAGTACTTCTAGCACGAACATTTGTTTCATTTGCACAACTTTATTCTCAATGAATTCGTCAAAGTCTTCACTTGCTTTTGATAATTTACGCGATTTCTTCTTCTGATGACCTTGCGGTTCCTTGTTTAATAGCAATTGGCGCTTGTGTTTTTGATAATCACGCTTAAATTTCTTTCTCATTTCAATATTCTGTTCAATATCCAGTTTCGATAGCTTAGTCTTCACTGTGGGGGAACTCAAGCCATCGTAGACTGTATTATCATATTCCTTTTTGATGGTTACTTGCATATTATCGGAGTTCTCGTCTGGAGATCTCAATTTGTTTTGTATAGGACTAGTATTTGGTTGACTTTTATTTTCATCCTTTTGTCTGAACAACTTAAACAAGTTGATTGCATTGTAGTTACTATTTGTTGATGTCGATTGCGATGTCGATGTTGATGCTGATGCTGATGTAGAAATGGCTGTCTGCAAATGAATAATTTTGCTGTTGTCCGCATCAGATGCCAGGCTTGTGTTGGTTTGAATGCTTGATAATTTCTCTGTTTCCAGAGGATTAGTAGACATTTTTTGTCTGGGTGAAAATGTAGACACAAATGATGTTTCTCTAGAGATGATTTCTGGTCGACTCTTTATGTTGAGATTTTCGCGATCCATCGTGGGCTTCTTAAGTTTGTCATTTACTATTTTATTGGGTAACTTTAATTCAGACTTTATCTCGCCCACTGACGACACAGGTGGGATAACTGGACGTGCCAATTGAGCTTCAAGTGAACTAACTACCCCCAGGCTTGGAGCACGAACCGTGGCAAGTTTACGTGGGGCCATATTCTGACTGCATGACGTATTTGAACGTTGATTTATCGAAGACTGCAACAGATGCTTCAGAAGGACATTTTGTGTTTCTTCTGATTTATTGTTATTCGGTTTTTCTACCTTATCGATGTTTGTAACCAAAACTGCATCACTGCTTCCCGTTTGGTTTATGATTGGATTTAGTTTCGTCATCTGTCTTTTGGCATTAGATATTCCAACAAATTCTGTGATCTTTTCTGCTCTTTTCATTTTGTTATCGTCCATAACCTTAGAAACCTTTAACTGGAGACGATTATTTTGAACTGCTAAAGCGATTTGCTTTCGCAATAGACTATTATCTTCTAGCTTTTTACTAAACGAGATGTTGTCTGGTAGTTGTTGGTTTTCTTTCGGCATGTTAGCACTTAAAACCTCACAGAAATCTTTAGCTGTTGTACCGCTCATTACTTCCGATGTACCAGCCGTTTTATTGAACATGATTGGCTTCCTCAAACTCTTCGCTACCGTGGCCGAAACTTTGGGGAGTGCGTTTTCTGCGCTTGAGGTTACGGTAATCGATGTTGGTAGACTATCGGCCAAAGGGGTTTCAAAGGATTTCGAGTGAGAACTTTTGTCTTGATCTATAACACACAATTGGGTCAGATACGATGCGCTACTTTTGGGAACGATGTCTTCGTGCACTTGCAATTTGGTATGTGTTTCTTTCGGTTTCGCTAAAGTTTTATTGTTAATATTACTTACAGCTGAATTTTCAATTGATTTCAAATCACACTCGTCTGTACTCTGGCCCTGCGCTTGGTTTGGCTTCTCCACGATGACCGGTTCATCTTCAAATATTTGCTTCGGTAATGTTGTCACGGCAATAGGTGAAGGTTGGACCATATTTGATTTTATAAAACTCGGCGACGATTTAAAACTCATATTTGGTAGTTGAATCTTGTTACCGACTAGTGTAGCCTGAACGATTTTTGTATTGGTTTTGTTGTTCAGTTGCAGCTGAGATAATTGCACTATTGTTGGCGCCCTGATCTTTTTCCCACGAATGTTAATAACTTTGCGAACAATGTTGGGCACAGATTTACCATCGTTTGCAATGATATCCTTTAGTAGGGGAACGGATAATGTTGTATTCCCGATTGAGACCTTAGCAGTTGTGTGACCAGCTACTATTTTCTTCTTTTCATTAGAAGCAATTGCTTCAGCATTATGTGCGTTCAGCTGCGAAGGATTATTGCTCCCCAAATTCGAATTCAACTTGGATGCATTGCTTTCATCGATAGACTTTATAGTAAGATTCGTGGAATCCAAAGACTTTTTTATGATTATTGAATCTTTTATGCTCACTGTATCCGAAGTAACCACCTCCTTCTCCGTTGGAATACAAACAGAATTACCATCGGACATGGTATGAATGCTGGAGCCTTCAATCGCCGCTGTATTAGTTTCGAAATCAATCAAGATATCATTTTCCCTATGCAGGAGTTTATAATTGTTTAATGAATCCATCGATTCATTTTCTTGTTTTGCATTTGGGTTTGGATCGTGTTTTCCTTCAGAATTCTGTTGTGATAGCATATTGCCAGAATACACATTCTTTCCTGGACTAGAGCTAACAATATCAGATGTGCTCTGAGTATTTTCTTCACCCTCGTCACATTTGATAGTTTTTTGAAAAGTTTCCTTAAATTCCGCAGATTCGTTTTCACTTATTTCCGATTTTACAAAGGCTTTCATTGTAGAATTTCCAGCAGGCGATTTATTATTTGTTACATTTAAATTATTATATTCACTACATTCTGCAGAAGGGATACCCTGCAACAGAGACTCACTTTCGGTATCATTTTCTTTTGAATGAACGTATTGCGATGGCACTGAATTTGATTCGGTTTTTTCTTGATCATTATTAACCGCAATATCCAATTTAGGTTTTTTTGGGCAAATATAGTCTGAATTTTTACGAACCCTCTTCTGCATTTTCCACAAAATAAAAAATATTTCACTTCATACCACAAAATAAACATAGAAGGTTCACACGATACAATGCTAGTCAAAATCGTGACGTTTTATCAAAACTTCGTTTTCCGACCTCGAGACTCGATGTATTTTGGTAGCAAAACGATGAGCGCGAAGTAATTTTCCAACTTAAGGTCGATGCACAAGGGACATACGATTTTGTGTATGGGGGAAATACTATCATTATTTTCGATATTCGTTTATTTCACAAAAACAACGGAACAAATTATATGAGTCTATGCAAAAGATGAACATTTGGTTTTCTAAAATTCCTTTGGAATACGGAATCAATTTATTTCCATGTTCCGAATGAAATAATACACCTTTTCATAGTTTTAAGTCGTACAAAATTCGCCATATATTCGAGACAAAACAAATTGCATTGTGAATTGAAAATGCAATCAAATTAAATGGGAACTATTAAAATGGTGCATTTATTCTTGATTTTATTGCAAAATGTCAAAAATATAGAAACTGAGCGCACGTCCGGGAAAGCAAACATAGCGTGGCAAACATGACCGTAAATCAGATTGTGTGCATTCCAAGAAAGGCTGGAAATCAATACATGCTTTCATTTATTTGTGGTCTTTGGTTTGTTTTGATTATTGAAAGGCGCGACAATTGCAATGGATCCTGGTGTAATAAAAAAACTTGAAGAAGCTGTTGTAAACCGCATTGCAGCTGGAGAAATCATTCAGAGACCGGCCAATGCCGTAAAAGAACTGATAGAAAACAGGTGCACATCGATTTAGTTCTATGCCACGAAGTTTCCATTCTCAAACCTTAACATCTTTATTTCAGCCTTGACGCGAAGTCATCCTCAATTCAGGTAACCGTTAAATCGGGTGGACTAAAACTGCTGCAGATTCTTGACAATGGGACTGGGATCCGAAAAGAAGACATGGAAATCGTCTGCCATCGGTTCACAACATCCAAATTGGTCGCATTCGAAGACTTATCAAACATAGCAACATTCGGCTTTCGTGGAGAGGCATTGGCTAGTATCAGTCATGTAGCCCGTCTGTCAATCCAAACGAAGACTAGAAACGAGCAGAGTGCTTACAAGTGAGTAAATATAATAATTTGTTTTTATTTTATACAACATTAAAAAAGGTCTTACATATATGTAGGTCATCTTATGAAGACGGAAAGCTTGCAGGTCCTCTCACGCATTGTGCTGGTACACAAGGGACAATCATTACCATTGAGGATTTGTTTTACAATATGCCACAAAGAAAGCAGGCATTAAAGTCTCCGAACGAAGAGTTTCAACGGATTGCTGATGTCCTTATGAAATATGCTGTTCATAATCCTAAAGTTGGAATTACGCTGAAAAAAATGGGCCAAAGCCCTTCTATTCGTACCATGCCCAACAGCACCCACCAAGGCAACATCAGGACACTATATGGTGGTCAAATTGCAGAACAATTAATGGAGGCAGAACTGAGTGATGATGTCTATAAGTTTCAGATGAAGGCATTTTTGACTAAAGCTAACTATTCAGCCAAAAAAATGACGTTCTTACTTTTCATTAACCATCGACTTGTTGAATCAACGGGACTGAAGGCAGCAATTGACACTGCTTACAGTTCACTGCTTGGTAAGGGTACACATCCTTTTGTATACATCAGTCTTTTACTGGATCCCAAAAACGTTGATGTTAATGTTCATCCCACAAAGCATGAAGTTCACTTCCTTAATGAAACTGAAATCATTGACAAGATTAAAGCGGCGCTAGAGACGAAACTTTTGGGCAGCAAAGAGACGAAAAAGATATATCAACAACTTAAGTTGCCCGGGGTATCTGCAGATTTGCCAAACACAACAAGAACATCGGCCAATGATGAATCAATCAGACCTAACAACATGATTCGAACCGATTCAAAAGATCAGAAATTAGAAAAGTTTTTCATAAAGCCTCGTGACTGTGAACAAATAACTGATCCTGATACTACCATTCAAGGAAGCAGTAAAAAGTCAAAAGAAGTGAAGCTATCGAGTATATTGCGAATGAGAAGAGGTATTGAAAATGCATGTAGTCTGGAGCTGAGAAACACTATAAAAGAAATGGTGTTTGTAGGTGTTGTGGATAGAACGTTTTCTTTGTATCAATATGGGGTGAAATTATACCTTTGCAACACTATTAAATTGTGGTAAGTTATTTTTTATATATTGTACTATAGCTCAATATATGCTGGCAAGCTGGGATGGCAAAAATTATAGCCCAATGAGTCGCGAGCGGTCCCACCGGTGTAATAAAGACCCGAGATCGATGAAGTCTTCATCATCCGTAAGATGACATCATTGTACGTATGAACGCTATGTCTTGGCCAGTTATCAATGACTTGATTTTTCAACTTCATGAAAGAGAATGCTTGTATTCGAAGTCACTCTTGTCCGAACTGCTACTGTTTATGCTCGTAGAGATCACCATTGCAGTCGAGCCTGACCGTTACGAAAACGACAAATAATATTTCTTTCAAGGAAATCTGAGGGTTAATTTGCTTGTGAGAATCCCATTGGGAGTCCTAATCCTATGCTGGACATCTCAGTTCAATTCCCCGCACGAACTATTTCCATAATTTCCAGCTTTTTTCCCTTTGAGTCAATAACAATGTTTAGAGAGAGAAAATAACTGTGTAGACAGAGTTCTTCAAACGCGAGTGCTGAGAGAACAATAGCACACACAACATGAGTGGTTGCTCTGAGACCTATTACTGTCCTATGTGTTAACTCAAAAGCGAGAGCATACACTATTTAGGACAAAAGATTTGTTTGCGTATTATGTTATAAAATCACGTTAATTTAATGTATTTCTCTTTTCTATTGAAAACATTAATTTATTTTTTGTGTTTCAGCGAGGAACTATTTTACCAACGTCTCATCTATGACTTTCAGTGTTTTCCTGAAATATCATTCAGTTCGGGCTTAAACATCAGAGATCTTCTTTCAATAGCTTTTGAATCAATTGGATGGAGTGATGAAGATGGGGATATGCAAGA
Source organism: Eristalis tenax (assembly GCA_905231855.2). Taxonomy (NCBI): domain Eukaryota; kingdom Metazoa; phylum Arthropoda; class Insecta; order Diptera; family Syrphidae; genus Eristalis; species Eristalis tenax. Next base: position 48,289,781 of record HG993125.1, read on the forward strand.
AATAACAGAACGCGCTGCAAAAATACTTATTGAAAAGGCCCCTCTAATGCGAGAATATTTCTCGATTAAAATCTCTACGGATGGAGTGCTTGAATCCATTCCGTCTCTATTAGAAAATCATACACCGAGTACAACATTCCTTCCACTTTATTTACTGAAACTTTCCACGAAGGTCGACTGGAGCAGCGAGGAAGAGTGCTTCGAATCATTCTGTAGAGAAACCTCAAAATTCTACGCCAATGTTGCCAGAGCAGACGCGTTAACAAAAAAACACAAGTGGTCCATGGAACATGTCATTAGCCCAGCCATGAAACGATTTCTGCTGCCCCACAATGCAATTAAAACTCATTTGTACGAATTGACTAATCTGCAAACGCTTTATAGAGTCTTCGAGAGATGTTAATTACTGAGATTAATTTAAGAACAATTTTGTATTTTTTTTTATAAATTATATTCTATCGGGATTTAAAGATTTGGTTGCCGATATCTGGCTTGCTTGTCTTCGTTCAAAACATGTTTCTTTAATTTCGTCATGATCTCATTTTCGAATTCTGGTGGTGTGGGTTTCGTGTTTGTCGCCCAGTAGTAGATATCCCAATCGTTTGATACTCCATTTATGAGGTTGTCATACATATCGGTCTCTTCCTTAGACATGTTTGGAAGAAACTTAGCGGCAAATGTGCTTAACAATAAATCGTTTTCCAGCATACCTCGTTTACGAGACTGGTAGATTAACCTGTAATGAATGCAATTAAAACTTCAAACTTAATCATGAATCACATTTGATGTGAACCTCTGTTTCTGTTGTTCAAGTGGCTCATTCAACTTCTTAGGATACACAGGAAGAGGAAGTTGAATGGGATCTTCGAAATCAATTATGGGCACTTCCAAATGGTTTGGGTATAGTGGCGGTTTTTGTTCCCCTGCACTTGAAAAATGCCGTAGGGTGCCGACTATATTGGTACATTGCCTGATATGACGAAACTTCAAGTAACAACCAAATTGCGCTCGTTATATAATGTTGTGAAATATGCATACTTGAAATATTTACCTCGAAAATCTTGCGAAGCATTGTGAAATAATTACTTGAAAGCTACGCAAATTGTTGAAAATCAAGCAGCTGTGTTGAATACTGCGTATTTAGAAATGTTGTCAAAACACGAATTCTATTTCAAAACAATATTATTTCAACGATGTTAATCGGCTTCAATATATCAAACTGAAGTATCAATAAATACAAGAGCATATGTTTTCTGTCAACACTTGTCATGCTCATTAGGTTGTATTCAGTTCCGTATTTACTTTGTGGAAGTCGGTGTTTACACGATGACTGTCGAGGGGCGGTCCTTTTCAGCGACAGCGTCAATCGTGAAGAATAATGATGAAATGAAATAGAAGTTATCCAGTTACACACTTATTCAGGAATGTTTTGATTTATGTTCTCATTACATACTGTGACCTAAATATTTCTTGAAAGTATACAATAAAAAATTGATTACGTTACAATTTGCTTGACAACTGTATTTGATGGGGCAAAAGGTTAATTTTTATAAATGACATTATTAAAATACTAAGATTTGCATTAAAACCGTTGTAAATTATTTTTGCCTGCTGTGTGATGTCATTTTTATGTCAATACCCCCACTGCTGGCAACAGAAAAACGCAAAAAATACCCAGCACAAGTAAAAGGGACAGATATACTGCCGTGTGCAAGCATTCCCGTTCGCAGATAGAGATAACCTGTGTAGCGGAATTCGATTTGAATTTAGTTCAAAATTCCGAAAAATAACGCCTGGCGTGAGAAGTGAGAGATCTCCTTCTCAGATCTTGAATCGCAGGATTGCTTACCATAGTTAGTGAGTTCTTAAGTTGCTTTCGTGAAAATATCTCCAACTGTAGCGTTGAATATTAACTTTAAGTTTTTACAGAATTTGTATTGCTTTGAGGACTAGTGAAAGTCTCATATATTCATAGTCAAAAAGGACTAGTAAGTTACAGTATTGTGTAATGATATTATAAACAGCGAATTGTTTTTAGATGACATTATTTATTAACTGCTTCCAGTTAGCATTTGGCGCTTGAGTGAGGTTTTTGTATTTGTGGTTGCAGTAGTTAAGAAGTTATGTTTGTATTATGATGGTTTTGTGTTTTTGCCAACACATTCCATCAAGCATTGAGGGTTGAAATACAAGTTCTATGCCGAAATAACAATTTTTAACTAAGAGAAAGATGATTCCATTTGATTTGTGCATTTCTTGGCGGCTACATGTATTGAATCTGGTTGGACGCTTCTTTTGTGTTAAGTAGCTACATAATTCGAAACCTATTAGCTCATAATTCGATTGATATTTTTTAGTTACTTCAGTATTGCTTTTTATGGTTTTTAGTAGAATCAAATTCTGATTAGTAACCAGTGAACATAAAGTGATAATAAAAAAAATGTATCTTTATAGAATATAAACTTAGTATTTATTCGGTCGTGGATGTCATCCTTAGGCGTTTAAATAATATTGAAGCCAAAAGGTAAGGTTTACCGCCATTTTTTCATATAATTATGTTTTGAATAGATCGGATATTTCTTTTCCCCAACGTTGCGAAGACAGATGTTTGCAAATAAAAGTAAATCCACACGCCAATGGACAATGTTTATGATATCCTGTCCGCAGCTTATTTGTAATTCTACTTCGTTTCTATAACTGGCAATTGGAATGTATTGTAGTTTCATGTTTTGTCGACGGCTATGTGTATACATTTGTTTTAATGCAATCTTAAGATGCAGTCACTCCTAGTTAGTCTAGTTCCTAATGTTTCCGACCAGATGATAACATCCACAATTGCACCAGATGCTTAATCCCATTTCTTACTCGTTAATTTAGAAATACATATTTTAATTTAGATTTGAAATACTTGGACTTTACTTTGGATCTTTAGATTCTTCTCTCATTCTATTTTGAACTTTGGCATTTATTTTGTATATCAGTCTCCTGATAGTGTAGAATGGACAAGAACAAACACACTTCTTAACTACTAACAATGGAAAATAAATCTTTGGAATTCTGAAATTCAGATTCAAAATATATATGCACAAACATTTTCAATTCCGACATTTCCTTTATATTTGCAATTTGCCAGTTGCGCGCCATTGTAATTTAAATAATGTTAATTGGAAATGCATATACCAGCTATATACTAGGTTTGCAGGATAGGATGTATAAGATTCATGCACCCTCTTCTATAACTACAGTAAATGCCCTTATTCGGAATCCTTTATTGAGAATTTAGTTCTTGCCCATTTCCATCTATAGGAAAGCGTTTTAGTGCCCACACAATATAAAACTACATATCTAATTGCTTGTTCAGACTGACCCTTCCCCCAACCATTCCGAACTAACGAGCTGTATTAGTAATAAATATTTCAAATTCTTCAATCCAAGTAATTTTATATAAGCAATAAATATTCATAATTATGTATCATTGTCTTGCAGATATCATATACCACAATGGAGCAGCACAGAAGTCTTTTCAAAACAAACTCTTCACTCCTAAGGGACAAAACCAGCAACATCAAGGCTGCCAACGAAATACGAGCGAAGCAACGTAGAGATCTGTATAGTTCAACAAGAAACATATCGCCGAGTCCATCTCCAACGAGACAATCAGAGCAAAAAGAAAACTTGCAACCACCACTAACCACCAAAGCGCTGAAACCGGAAGCAGCAAAGCCCCCATGCACAGCGGAAAATGAGAAATCATCTCGTCAAAAGGCATACCTTATGAAGTACATGGCATGGAAAGCAAACAAGATAAAAGAAGAACAGGCCAAGAAAGAACAAACTAAGAGGCCCGTGTTTATACCCTATGGCAGTGGACCGGCAAATGGCACAAGAAACATAAAAAAATCATTTGCCCCAAAAAATCATACATTTAAGCCACCACCTAATTTAGAAGACCTTACCATAGATATAGTTGGCCAAAATAAATTCCGTTGTGCCAGTGGTAATCAACAAATGACATATAATTTTGTTCCGACTCCCAAAAAAGAAAACATACAATCAAGGATTGCTGCAATGAGAATAAAAAATTCGAAACCTATTAGTTCAAAGCCGCTTTTTTTGAAGCCTGTTTCAAAGCCTGAAATATCTAAGCCAGTAGTTGCTCCTCCTCCAAAACCAGTTACAAATGTTCCAAAGCCGGCATCGACAGCGTCTAAGTTTATTCCACGAAACACAACTAATGGCAAAGTGACACGACCGCCGACAACACAACCGATAGTAAAACCATCCCTGAGATCGGACACGAAAACTCCAGCGAAGCCACTTTCAACAACACAACATGTCTCAAACACGGTGACAAAATCCCGGATCAAACCGCCTCCAATACAAATGCCCGCGAAGCCGCTTCAGAAGAGGGAGAACAACATAGCTTCTAAATTAATGATGCTTCCGCCTTCACAATATAATGCCAAAAACGTTAAGAAATTAACTACCACATCCAAAGTAGCATCATCGTCATCGAAAACTGTCAATGCCCAATCTGGTTTACCACCGCTCAAGCGTCCGACTTTCAAAGCATCGAAAAAGGTCGGCACATCAATTTCCAATGCATTCTCAACAGTGAATGCAAAAATGAACAAGAAAAAATCGCCTGATACGGACAGTAAATATTTACTTCCCAATCCGAAAACGGAGTGCATAGTTTCCGAAACTCCAAGCGATCCAAATTCGCTGAATACAGTTTTCGAATTTGTGACATCCACGAAGAGAAAATCGTCGTCATTAAAGAATTCAAAAGTAGATCTTCTGTTTGCAGCTGAAGGAAATACAATGAGTCCTGTAGATAGTTCAGCTCCTGCAAGACCGGATTTCATCCGGTATTCCATTGTGCAGACAGACGCAGAAAAAACTCCGAGCGAAGAAGATGCAAAGCCTATGAAATCTGCCGACGGTGAATGTAAAAAGGAAGAGGCTGTAACACCAATAAAGAATGTAATTGAAACCACAACCCCTACAACTTACATGAGTCCCTACGTATCCGTCTCTCGGGGTAAGGTCAGTACGAAAATCGAACGAGAGAAACGGAATAGCGTCTACATGGGCACGGAAAATGCTGTAGTCCCTGAAGAAGTTGCACTGGAACATCATACTATGGCGACTGTTCGGTACTATCAAAAGCAGTTATCGGAGGAAGTTAATCGATTGAATGACCAATGCAGAGTGTGGGAGGAGTACAAAGAGGCTAATCCTCAGCTGGGTGATGCTGGTGGAACAGATATGATTGATGTCACAATCGGCCAGACAAAACTACTTATCAATAAGAAATTAAAGCAGTTTGGGGGACTGATTGATCGCTGCGAAGAGGGTTTACGGTCTAAAAAGACAACAAATAATGGTGACGATGAAAGCTTCCTGCCGGTATTACCAGAGGATTTGGATGGATTTTGGTCAATGGTGGGTTTGCAAATTGAAAACGTGGATAAACGTTTTGCTAACATCGAACGCTGGAAAGCTAATAACTGGGCCGATCCTGATGAAGTCCCAGTACAACAAGCTAATATTAGAAAAACTAAGAAATCCAAACCGACTACCACTGCGAGACCAAATCAGGCTTTGCAGAAAATGTTGAAAGCTGCACATGCGGCTTATCTTAAGAAGAAAGCAGTTGGTGATACTGAAGATGACGTGATCTTGACGCCATCAAAGAGGCAGGTGCTAATTAAAGACCGTCGCTCAAGATCTGCTGCTGCCACTGTTATCACAGTCAACACAACTAAAGTCAAGCGAATATCGGCTGAAAAGAATCAAGTTGATTTAAATCAAACTCCTAAATTTACTCCTCACCATAAGGGTTTTCGTAAAAGCATGAATCTTTTGAAAAGCACCCTCTTAGGCGAACAGGATCGCAAGTCTCCCGCAGATGATGGTATCAGTTCGCCCAATCAGAAGACTAGTCGAAAATCAATCCTAAAAACACCAGGATCCGTGCGCAGGTCTAAAAATGTAATATTTAATAGTAAAGCCTTAAAATTCACAATTGAAGACACACTGAATGACTTCAATTCCGACCAAGAGCATGATTCGGAGGAGGATCAACGAACATACAAGTTACGAAATAGACGGATCATTTTAAGAGATTCTGCCGAATTTGTGATCCCCAAGTAAAGCGGCGGATGTTTGTTTGTTTAAAAAGTGACTCATATTTGTGTGTTCGCAATGTTTTCTGATTTCTGTTAGCTGTAAGTTAAGTTTTCTTATTTTATTTATTTTGTACGATAGATGTCTGTAAAGTCAGATGATTTAGTAAATAAAATGCATATAAACGAATAAATTTGTTGGTAACCCAATTGGAGTACTTTAACTTGACTTACATTCTTCGGCTTTGGAAACGTTAAAAATGACAAGACCGTTGACTACAGACATAATCAACGGTTTTTAAGGTTGATTTGGAGGTGTGTCTACACAGTGTGATGTCAGTGGCAAGAGAGGGCAAGACCAAGTATATGCTGTCAACGACAAGGGACTCGCAACATCGACGTCTCGGGCGAGCGTCACGATAGGCAGATATAGGCTTTGAGGTACTCAAAGACTACCTAGGATCCGCTATCAATTCAGACTGACACCAGCACTGGAATCAAACAAAAAATAACTGTTGCCAATCGCTGCTTTTTTCGGCTAAGAAAGCAATTGATAAACATAGCCCTCTCCCGAGGAACCAAAGTGGTCCTCTATAAGACGTACGAACTGTACGAGCTTTTCAGTGACATCGACTTAGCCAGAAGAGTGAACGAATCCAACGATTGAGAAAGGGTAGGTCATGCAGAGCGTATGGAAACCAATACTCCGGTCCGGAAAGTCTTGGAATTTACCCCAAAAGGACGACGCAATAGAGGAAGACCGCGACTCAGGCGCACGCAAGTGGAAAAGGACCTTAACCAACAATGCGTGTGAAACTGGAGGTAGTTAGCTAAAGACCGATCTGGCTGGAGACGCTTGTTGGTTGGTTGAGTCCCAGGTCCACATCGGATTTTAAGGCCACCTTAAGTAAGTGTACGTTTGTGTGTCAAGTTTATAATCACTAGCACGTGATTTTAGATGTCGATGTCAAACTAGACCAAGGGTGCTATAAGATAACTAACTTATAGAAGATCAAGAAATTCTATTCTGGTGTTCATTGATAACGGAAGTTAATGAAATTCTGTGTAATATGTTTAGTACACTTGGATTGGAAAGAGAGAGTAGCTCCCCTTTGTTGTTTGCAGATTTCGAAACTCCGGGAACTTATTTTGAACTTATTTTTGGTTCATATTGATCAAACAGCGACTAGGACAGGAAATACTTTTTGGGAATTTTTGTGGCTCGAAAGATGATGGAGGAACATTTTTCCGTGACACCACTGCTTATTCATAGCGTGACACGATAGACTTTCAATCATTCTACTTGCATTTTTTGAATAATTTACATAATTGTCCTGGACTACCATCATGAGGAAATGCACTGCCGTCATTTGATGCATCACATGCACTTTCAATGGAATTCCCATGTTCCAATGACCGGTTGATTGCAACAAGCTTGGTATTAAGCTTAGTTCTTCCTGTAATTGTGTTTTTCAAATTTGTAAAGTTTTTAGTTTTTGCCTACCATGTCTATTATTTATGTCAATATTTGCGGCATATTCCAATAATGGTTTTTATTTCATGAGTGCCTTGAACTCACTCTATTCTAAAATATAATGGTTTGACATTTGGGTCAGGCGAATAGCTTCAGCGGCCGTTCAACAACTAATTACCGCCATTCCATTATACAATTACTCGTAATTAAGATTCCCTCATCTGCCATCGCAAAACAGAGTGATGGCATGAATATGTTCATAGACATGTTTAGAGGATAGTTGATGCAAATCCCATAGTAGGCGGCTTTTTAAATTTGTATTTACAAATACGTGTGTCAGGTCCAGGTGTATGATTAATGCTTAAACAAATGCAATATACCAAAATATACGTATATATTAGGTGCATTTAACACAGGGTGTGTCCTTACAATTAACAGAACATGAATCAAATAAAAATGGCAATTCGTTGTATGAATAGTTGAGCTTCTTTCAATCGTTTTTAATTAAAACTAGTATGTCTTGCAATTGTATGAAACATTTTATATAGGCTTAATTTTAAAATGCAGTCCAATTAGGGAAAATACAAGACACTTAAGATCTTGAACAAGATAATAAAAGCACCTTAAGCCTTCTGGATCCTTTGACCGGTTGACGTCCACGAGTGAACCAGTTTTTGAGGTAGTAAAAGATATGTGCTCATCGCCTATGACAATTTCAAGTTCCTGTAAGTAAAGATCAAAATACATGCGTGTTTACAACTTTCTCTATGCCAACACTTTTCTAGATTACCTGTCTGCCGACCCTGTCCGGTGGTGGCCACGGTGTATCGTCTTCAGCCATTATTTCTGAGTCCAATATTATTCGTTTAAGTTCCTCCATTACAGCCTGATGCACAAATGCCTCTTTTCGGATCATGGTATCATTTTTGTAATTGGAATTGTTTGCGTAGCGCAACTTGCCGTCTGGACGAAATTCGAATTCCAAAAATTCATGGCCAAATTTACCCTTATGCCCAACGTAGTAACGTAAATAGAAATCTTCTGTAGTCATTACTGGGCCTTTGATGAAACTAACTTCAGCTGATTAATTAATTTTAAGAAATGATTCTCGTTTGTATAAAATAACCTAAATGCAAAAAAATGAAAATGGAGTAAGCCGCCTTATGTCAACGCATTTGTCAACGGTGGCAGTGATGCCAAACAATGTGTTATGTTCTGATTTCAAGGTTGTATACTTTGAGGAGGAACGAAAACGCACATAGGCTCATCTGAGCATTTAAATCAAATTTTATTGTGTTTTCACTATTTTTTTCGAATAATAACGCCTGACACAGGCTTATACCCTCCACAGTTCGCTGATCTGATAAGTACATGCAAAAGTATAGGTCTCGTATCATACTGAATATGGAATAATTCAGAAGTTGGGTTTTCTATAATCTTCCAACATACAAATGCAATGCACCCTAATTTGCAAGTGATGCCAAGTCAGGTAATGTAAACTTCTGTAATAGTTAATTTCGCCCACCCAGCTGAGTTTTATTGGTGGGGCTAGAATGTTTGTCCCCTCCTTAGATATCATATATACGAATTTCCCCTACGGGAGCCAAGTGAATTGTTGTCCTCGAATATTTCTGCGTCGTTCTACTTGACAGTTACATGGAGCAAGGACGAAACGACGCTTGTGTGTTTTAGCTTCATAATAGTGGAATTTTCATAAAAAGTACATCTTGAATAAAATCTTCTTCAGGAAAAAATTGTGACGCGTCATTAACAAAATTTCTATATCTACTTTGAGAATCATTATTTACCGGTGTTCATAAAAATTGACATAAAAGTTCCCGATGTAATGGAGGCCACTGAATATTGAATCTCGGTCAAAGTAATTTTACATCTCGCCAAGTGAAAGTGCAAGGAGTTTAATATTGTTCTAGGCATGTGCAGAAAATATCCACGGGGAGAATCGATGATGACAGAGTGGATTCTGATAAATCTTGCAGAAAAAGAACATAATTTTAAATGAAAAATAAGGATCACATAAGTAAAACTAAGAAGAGCTGTATTATTTTTGTTTTTGACTGAGGAAAATTGCTGAGCGAGATTTAAAGTTTGGTCCTTCACTTAAGAGGCTTATCAACCCCACTTCAACCATGCCCATGCCCAGTAGTAACTTCTATCAGTTCGTTGCGATTGTATCGGTGTGCACGTTGTGTTATTACAACAGTACTTCGTGCGGCTTAGTATTTGACGACATCACTGCTGTAAAGGACAATAAGGATTTGCGGCCATCTACACCCCTTAAGAACATATTTTTGAATGATTTTTGGGGCACACCAATGCGCAAAGAGCAATCCCATAAATCATATCGTCCGTTGACTGTGTTAACCTTTCGTTGGAACTACTTCGTGCATCAGCTGGAACCTGCTGGGTATCATGTTGTAAACGTCATAATGCATGTGTTAGTGTGCATCTTATTTAAGCGGGCATGCAAACAACTGATGGGGTTGGGGTTCCCTGGTGGAGCTGGTAAACAAATAAGTTTCGTGGCCGCAATGTTATTTGCTGTGCATCCAGTGCATACTGAGGCAGTTACAGGTGTTGTGGGGCGAGCAGAACTGCTTTCATCGATTTTCTTCCTTGGTGCATTTCTTTGTTATTCTAAAGCTGTAAAATCGCCCAAAAGCACTCGATGGTTATCTTTAGTAAATTTTTCAGTGTGTCTTCTTTGCTCGATACTAAGTAAAGAACAAGGAATCACTATTGCTGGAATTTGTGCTGCCTATGAAATATTTGTCGTACAACAGATTCGCCCAATACAAATTTTCCATTTCATAAAAGATCTCTTCGAGGAAAAGAAAAGGAAAACAAGTCAAGAAAGTGTTGGAAATGTTTACAGCTCAATGCTCATAAAACGAATTGGATTTCTGGTTTCAGTAACACTTGTTCTACTCATCGGACGTCTCTATGTTATGGGTTCACAGTTGCCAGTATTTACAAGGTTCGATAACCCGGCATCGGCTGCAGAGACACCATCGCGTCAGTTAACTTTTAGCTATCTTATCTACCTCAATTGCTGGTTGTTGGTGTTCCCATGCAATCTGTGCTGTGATTGGACAATGGGTGAGTATGCAGTGATATATGTAATAAACTTTTTGACTGCAACTTTGTGTGCAAAGATGATGCACTATGTATGCCCACTGTGGTACAATGTTGCGCAGCTAGTCAGCGTTACTTTAGATGTTCGAAATGCAAGCAGTGCGCGCGAAATGCGGGGAAATGCATTACATTGTAAGGGTAGTAATGAACTTTGATATGGAACCATGTAATATGGATTAAGCTTAGCAACAATATTGTGTGTACATAAGGAAGGTTTTTCTTACTGCACCATCTGTGTATCTCGCCGCCACTACCAATAACTACTGAACATGGAAAAAGAAGATAAATGCACGGCGTTACTTCGAGTAAATAATGTACTTAAAATATATGCACCTGCTTATATGTACATATGTTAAATGCTGGCCGTTGACCTCTCCAGCTTTACAATTTGTATTGATTCAAGTATAGACGGTTTTTGCACAATCTGATGACATTCAAAAGTGTCTGATTTTAATGATTTAAATTCATGCCACACCCAAAACGGTTTCGTAGTGGTTGCTAAGTCTCGAGTAATCAATTTGCAAAAAAGTACATGCATACACATATGTTTATTTACCCTAAAATCATGCTTAATTTCCTCGTTTCCTCTTCATTTGTTCAATTAAATCTAATGAAACATTTAAATTTAAACGAACATTTGATAAAGCTTGCCGCAGCAATCCGCAATTCATCACTTAGCTGCGATGGACGTGTATATTCCGATTGGGATAGTCAAGGCAAATATGTATTACATCATCATTTTTGAATGTGACTCTCCTTAGATTACATAGACTAACAAACTTTTTAACATTTAGTAAAACATAAAGTTGATCATGTTAAGAATGAAGGAGAAAAAGAAAGACAAACATCGCTCCACTTCATTTGTGCCTGCAGGCCATTTATCAGATAGGAAAGATAATGCTTGCACGCTAAGCACTAAGGACCACGGAATTATAATAAGAATACAGTTTCTGTCCGTGTGGCGGTTGAACAGATTACAGCAATGCCATAAGTAAGCCCTTCAAAAGAATTCGGCCCGTTGTTAACGTTAATATAAATAAATCCAGGATGCTTTATTGTAGAAGTTTATAAGAATCTAGAAGTAAAACATTTTATACATTTTCCAAATCAATCATAAACAGTTAATGTTCTTAAGGAATCTGAAAGCATAGTTTTCAGAGTTAAATGAAATTAGTGAAAGTTTAACCTCACCTACACGTTTCAGGTGCGTGAGTAAATAGTTTAGGATTTCCTGGACAAAAACTTCGAGTTATTAGTCTATGCTGCAGAAATTAAGTATAATGAAATTATCATGAACATTGGGTGAATCTTATTAGAACAAATTTATTGATGGTGCAAATTGTTTCTATGCTAAACCATAACTAAACCTATTAAAATCTTATTGTTATATGCCTAACTTATAGCAAATATAATTTAATATAATTTCTTTTCATTCCTTGCAGGTACCATTCCTCTCATCGAAGGTTTCAGTGATGTACGTAACTTATTGACATTGACCACATTCATAATCCTGTTCATCATTGGATTAACAGGAGTTCTTACAAAAAATCATCAACATTCCAAAGTGATCATCATGAGCCTGGCATGGATGTGTTTACCCTTTCTACCAGCTTCAAATCTGTTCTTTCCAGTCGGATTTGTAGTTGCTGAACGGGTACTTTATATGCCTTCAATGGGACTTTGTATGCTAACAGCATATGGATTCTACAATCTGTCGAGAATGAACAGACGTTTTGCTGAATTCTTTCTTTTCGTTTTACTCATAAGTCATGGCTTAAAGACATATAATAGGAATAAAGATTGGGAAAATGAATACTCCCTTTTTATGTCAGGTCTAAAAGTGAATACTCAGAATGCCAAGTTGTTTAACAACGTCGGGCATGCACTTGAAAACGAAGGAAATTACACGCAGGCACTTTTGTATTTTCAAAAAGCTGTAAATATACAAACAGATGATATTGGAGCATACATAAATGTCGGCAGGGCATACAATCACTTGAAAATGTATAAAGAAGCCGAGGAAGCATACTTAAAAGCGAAGAGTCTCTTTCCCAAAATCAAGCCTGGGGAATCCTATCAAGCCCGAATAGCTCCGAATCACTTGAATGTCTTCATCAATTTAGCTAATCTTATTTCTAAGAATCATACACGATTAGAGGAAGCGGATCATTTGTATAAGCAAGCAATCAGTATGAGAGCTGATTATGTTCAAGCCTATATCAATCGTGGTGACATTCTAATGAAATTGAATAGAACCGCCGAAGCACAACAGGTATATGAGAAAGCCTTACTGTACGATAACGAAAATGCTGATATTTACTACAACCTTGGAGTGGTGTTCCTTGAGCAGGGAAAGTCATCACAAGCGAATGTCTACTTTAATAAGGCAATTGAACTCGCGCCCGATCACGAACAGGCTCTTTTGAATTCAGCTATTCTACTGCAGGAGATGGGTGGGGAAGAATCACGAAAAGTTTCAAAAGAACGACTGTATAAAATTCTGAAGAAAGATCGCGATAATGAGCGTGTCTATTTCAATCTGGGCATGTTGGCTATGGATGAAAATAACTTCGAAGAGGCAGAAAATTATTTTAAACGTGCAGTTCACATCAAAACGGACTTCCGAAGTGCCTTGTTTAATTTAGCTTTATTACTCGCAGACGCCAATCGTCCACTTGATGCTGTTCCATTTCTCAATCAGCTGATTCGGTATCACCCTGATCATATCAAGGGTTTGATTCTTTTGGGTGACATATACATTAACCACATGAAAGACCTCGATGCTGCAGAAGTATGCTATCGAAGCATTCTTCGGTATGAACCGAAAAATATTCAGGGACTTCATAATTTGTGCGTAGTGTTTGTAGAGAGAAGAAAACTCGCTAAAGCCATGGCTTGTCTGAAATTTGCTCACCATTTAGCGCCTAGTGAAGAGTACATCCTAAAGCACCTGAAAATCGTCCGACTACGCTTGGAAAAGATAAATAAATTGCCCGACACAGCAAATGAAAAACAAATTGCTGTGTCTGATTACGATCCGAATGAATTTACCATAAGTAGCATTCAAGAGCAAACTCCCGATATACATGCTACGGCATCTTCAACAATGACAACAACGAACCGATCCATAAATACGAAGACTAGACCGCCCTTATAGCAGCGCTTCCGGCGAAGACAAAAATAAGTACATGAAATACTCTTTCAGCAATCTCTCATGCTTGACCTATCCACTGTGAAATAAATGAATCTGTAATATACGAATTCGTAGTACACCCTTTATGTGAAACTCAAAGTACTTAGTTTAGATTAAGTTAGCTCCAAATTTCTTGTAAAAATTAGCAAAAATGTAGAAAAATATTTTAAATGTTTTACTATTTTCCCCTGTTAGCGTTTTTTGTTTTGAACTTTTGAAGTTTTCAATCTTTAAGAATATACCTATGTTTTGATCTTGTTGAGTCGTAATTCTAAGGCTATTGACTATTGACTGGGGAGTAGATTTGTTGTAGTTATATACTGGTGTTTATAAACACCTTATGATATATATTTATACGTAAGTTTTTAGATAATAAGAAATTAATCTTTATTTGATTATTAAATATTGATCCCATTTATGATGGAATTAAATAAATAGTGGGAGTTATTCCCTATTTTTAAATGAATTCATATTTTCTTAGCAGACGGTGGAAACTGGCAATTGGTTACTGCACGCAAATCAGTCGTGGCTTTGTGCGCTGGATGATCTACATTTTTAATTCCCCAGAACTTTGGATATCTCCGTTCATGTCAGACTATGAAAGATTTAAGTTTATTTTACTCGTAACATGAAAACATGGGCCTAATGTTGCGTCCCGATATATTAGAAAACTTGTAAAACAAATATCGCTATCCACGAAGTGCCAGTCGCATTCCACAAATTCGCGCTTAGAGCAGGACAGGAAGGATCAATGTGCTATATAATGTTAGCTTGGTCCTTCGAGAAAGTGCTCTACTACTCAATTGTTTAAAAAAAAACAGTGATTGGGAATTTTAGGACTTTGAATTTTCAACTTTGAATTATATTCTAATTTTATCATTAATGACACGCATGATCCATTAAAGGGTTGACTCATCAAGAGCTATGCCCAAGCGGGACCAGGTGAGTTTTGGTCCAAACACCTCGTCCTGGGTCTCTCAAGTGGTCGCCTACGTGATGGACATTCACACCTCTGAAGACATCATAGTGGGGACATTCATGTCGCGTAACCAAACCATCAAAGCACAGCCCTTTCCGTTCGAAGAACCAGGTGTTCAACATTGAGTATCACGGCGAGTGACTTCCACAACACGACGAAGAAATCTCGTCTCGAGAGCTTGGATACGAGATCTTATTCTTATTCTTGTGAGAGTTGGAATAAAAATTGACACGAAAACTGCTGATATGGCTTCGGCTCCTGACCTATCAAGCTGTTTCAAAATAGTTTCGGCTTGTCCAATCCTACAGGAAAGCTCAGCAATAATCCCATCCACTTCCCATCACTAGAGAAAAACAGCCTGGTATACTTAAACTCCTCCACCAGCTTCAATGGGACTGCACACCAGGCATTCTGAAAGCGAACATAACCTGTGATTTGAATCCCATCCACTTCCCATCACTAGAGAAAAACAGCCTGATATACTTAAACTCCTCCACCATCTTCAATGGGGCGGCACAACAGGCATTCTGAAAACGAACATAACCTGTGATTTGTCCAACTTTACCTTCATCCCAGTACCGCCACATACAGCTACAAACCTATCTAGCTCACGCTGGAGTTCCGTCTGGGAGGATGCGAGGAAAAAAGAGAACCATCGATCCCATACCCCTGCAGAACGCTCCAAAACGTATCTCCATAAACTGAGTCGTTTGCCTTTTCCAAATCTCCAAATCGGTTGTAGATCGGCTTTCTCTTTCGGGACGTAAGCCGCACTGTTCGTCCCCCATCCTGGACTTGACGATCCCTACAAACACCTTAGCGTAAACTTTCCCGGAAAGATATGCCACTTTTTGAAAATCGCCATGTGTCTCACCACGTTCCCAAGCCACCTTAACGACACCAGACAGCAATCAAACCTCCTTACCCAGATTTCATCCACATTGGCGGATTGTCCTGGTTCGAGAAGGAGATGAAGACCGAATATCCGGTATAAAGACCAAGTCATCGCGTACTCAAAACAACTTGATATTGATGACTGGAAGTAGCGTGTCCACAGACCCTCCACAGGTCACTGCCAATCAGGACAAAGAAGTAAGCACTTTTATCTGAAGGGTTATTAGATGGCAAACGAACCCCTACAAAATTTTAACTTAACGAGAGATGTCTACAGATGAGACAAATTGTGTACATCAAACCAATCGAATCTAGACCTGAAAAATACAACAAGATCGATAAAGTTATTCTTTTTAGACTACAACGCTCTTATTTTTTCAGCACTGATACACATCGGCTTTGAACACATTTCTCGAAAAATCGGCATCCTTCTTTAAAAAAAGAATTCCAGGCAAGAGTTGTCCACAACATCACATTCCCGCCACCACTCTTAACTTTTTTTTATCGTTTACTTGGGGTTGTATTTTTGGTTGGACCTGCAAATCTTGGACTCATCACTCCATTGTCAATTTTGCCAAAAAATTATCGTGAACAAGCAACCTTGTGGACCCGACTTTATTATTGAAAAGAAAGAATGCGTTCTACAAGTCAAGAAGAGAATGTACCGACGATTGAAAGAAGCCAAAAAATTGATAACGCACAGCCGCACAGTCGAAAAGAAGTAAAAATCAGCCTCCAAAAAAAGCTCAACTAACGCAAAAACTCATGAAAGCAATGACTATTTTTTATGGATTAGCGATTCGACGTAATTCCGATTCCATTGAAGATATGAACAACTAAATTTGGGCTTTATTTTATCATACATTTTCAACTGATGAAAATCCGCAGCACATGAATTGTTCATGTCTTAACGGATTCGAGGTCGTACAAGGTTCAAATTAGATTCTTTAAATAACAGCAAAACATTAAAAAAAATTAGAAAGATAGCGTCGAACATGATGAATTTGACTCACATAATGCAACAGTTAATACCTGGAGTTATACCTGTCGTTTGATACCTAACTTTTGTCATTCGGACTTTGGAACTATGATTCGCAAAATAACACACTGTGCACCGAGTGCTTGTGAACTAGGTCACGGTAAAGATAAGATAAATGTTTATTTTCTATGAGCGCATCAGCTGGGGTTGCTAGTCTAGTATAGACTATTCTTCTTGAAGTCGCATGCACCGCACATCACCATCATCAATCGTAAGTCATAAATGTGACGAATTAACTCATATCAACAACACCCATACATTGCGAAGAAATAACATCGTTTATTAAGAACAACAGTAAGCACATGGCATATGAGTTTAACATAGACCACGGATCCACTTACGGGCCACCCTGTTGGAGATTATTTTTTATCGCAGACATAACAACATATGGCTACAATTCATTCGGTACATTCATACATGAAACATTTAGTATTATCTGTGATTATGTACTCACAACTGATTTGAATCACATTCGATGTGTAAGCGAGTGCAAGTGCACTCTGCCGCACTGAAAGCCTAAGAGCAGTCTTATCGTTTTGGGGGACATTTCAAGTGTTTTGTCCGCAGTTATCGGTCACACTTGCACATACTCTCTCGGTTGTGCGGGACCAATAAAACGATTTCTTACACCTCTCCTTACTACGAATAATCGCGTTCAACGTACAGGTTTTTAATTTGTTTATATATCTCACGACGACGTTCAACAGTCCGCATTCAGTCTTTATATTTGCGTAAGATCGGTTACAAGAGCGAAGCCTTAAGTTGATCGCAAGTAGTGTTTTGTTATTAAGTGGCAGTACAATGGGCGAAGACAATTTTAAAAAAGACTGCACAGCTAAACCGGGAACCAGATTAAATTCGGAGGAATATACAAACTTAGGTAAAATTAAAACGAATTACGGTAATCGTAAACGCAGACGAAGGCGGTCTTAAATTGAGATTAAGTGATGCATCTAATAAAAAAAAAAAATAGACCGAGTGCATATACGCAGTTGCTTATCAGTTGCATCGAAAGTGTGATGTGCAATGTGTTTACAGCAAATTTTGTGATATACCTCACTATAATCTGACCACGTGGAGTTAGATTTCAGAGTTCTGAGCTCCAGTTTGTTTCATATTTGTCTGCATCTATTTTTTATGATTGCACTGCAGTTTTCCTGATGACATTTGTTATAAGAGCAATGTGAAACATAAAACCCTTCACTGGGTCATGTAAAGAACAAAATATTTTGATTCGAAAGGCTCGATGGTGCATAAGTTTGTGCCTGCCTGTGACCTTGTGTTACTCATTATAACAGTGACTCAAACAAATAGTCGTACAAACCCTATTATTCGTCACAAAGCCATATAAATTTAAATTTAAATTGAACTCTGAATGTATGACTGTTTACCACACTCAGTCCTTATATTATCTACTTTTTGCTTTCATGCGTAAAGTAACAGAAAATTAACCTGATCACTGTGAACTTTTTATGCATGTCTAAATTTTGAGCTGGTGATGATTTGTTTCTGTGCTATTTCTGCTCGTTGAACTTGGCTGGTTACACATTCAATAACTGTCACAGATAAATGCGTCTTTACAGTCTCTGATGTGCTTAACATTGACTACAAGGAAGTTGTTCCTTATCTTTTTCTTGTTGATCCTTATCTCCGATCATGTTCTAGATTTTTGATAATGGAAAAAGACAATACATTAAGTCTGCCTTATTTGAACACTAATCTGTATGAACTCAACATATCTTCAACTTCCATTTATTTAAGAAAAATTATAGAAAATCGGATAAAAACATTATAAATAGGTAGTAGATTCACGGAGGCTCTCTTGAACCAGTGATTAGGAGATTTTGTCCCCTTGATGGATGGCATATTTCCACCGTGAGTGCTTCCTTTTCAAAACAAAACACTTTTTGTCATGTGCATTGTGTTGGAAATTGTCCAGCTCTATAAGGAAGGGTTTTTTCAGTAACTCTCTTTCTTCTTCATTTGAGTTACTTCTAATAAGCTCGCTGTGAGGGATATCGGAACTCTAAAATATTTCTCTTTTCCGCAAATAGCTGCAGCGTGTTTTCGGGATGACATTCGGGCATTGAGTTTGAACAGCTCGTAGTCCTAACTAGCATTATCCCTTAAATGAGGTGATCATATATCGGAATTTCCCAACTGCATATACGAATGGTTAAGTCGTCAACGTATGTGGCTACTGTAAGACCAGTCTCTCTCCAGTTGCTTGAAGAAGTAATCAGATGACTCCTCTCTCTGTTTACAATCCTCTATGGACGACGTGGTAAGACACGACAGGCAACATAAATCCGATCCATGCACAGAACTCTGTATAGACTGCTTCCACTACAGTGGGAGCTTTTGCCACTCAGCTTGCTTACTAGGCGCGATCCTTCGAATGATCGGGTTCGGAGATGTGGAAGTCTCATCTGTGTTGTCTGCTACTCCCTTAAGATTAAAATTAGCTGAGTTCGAAAAGGAGAACACATGGGAGTTGTACATGACGCAAGCCCTGTGGAATAAAATCTGTTGTGTTGAAACCAGTTTGAAAATTCTTCAATTCTTTTTTAAAATCAATTCATAGTAGGTATAATACATAATGTTCGACTTAAAGCGAATTGTTGTTGAGATTATTAAGCGCGATAAATGGCGCACATGGAATATTCGTGGTTATGTCACAAGTTCCACTGGATGTGAAGTAAAATAAAAATAATTCTAATCGCGATCATCCACGATCAAGTTGATAAGATTATTTTGTCTTGCGATAGTATTTACAACATAGGCTTATACTTACTAGGGTATACTGCAACTTTATATAACAATATGGTTACAATAAAATACTTCAAAGGCTTTGTATGCAATATTTATGATCCTCTTGATCGTTTACCTATGTTTTAAGTGTGTATTAATTTTCTAATTGACAGAAGGGCTAGGAGTGCTGGACAGCTTGTCAAAACCGTCATCTTTTTATTTCGTGACCAAATTCAGGATCTTTTGTTGGTACTTATTTGCTTCCACGATTAAATTCCTGTTGACATTCGTAATTTCCGCGATAACATCAGGCATTGCCCCCATCGAACCTTGTTTTTCTTACACCATGGGCTGTATACGTAAACATTATTTTTCACAATGGGTTATCGTGCGAAGCATCCACAACAAAGAGCATTATATGAGACTTGAACTGCAATACGTAATGCAATACGTGTAATATTTACAGTGTGCAGATTGACTAACTAATTTAATAAACTACCTTCAAAGGATTCACTCAGCTTTAGGCACAATAACGGTGGCTTGTGCACACAGCTGCAACTGCGTTAAAAAAAATGCCGGTGCTATTTAAAAAAAGTCATGGGTGACGAAAATTTGTTTGTTTATTCCTATTTGGTTGGCGCTACAGTCAGGGGTTGACTTGGGCTTCAACATGCCTCTCCATCTAACATTTATGCTACTTGCTTCCAACTACTCACTTACAGCTGAATGAGGTCTCTTTCCAGCTGCGTACTCCACTGGAGGCGTGGTCTTCCTTGTCCCTCGGGGTTAAAGAAGAAGATTTTCCGGGTAGGAGGAACCATCGTCACTGACTTCTCGAAGCGACCAGTCAGTGTCCATGCTTCTGTGCCATATATCAAGTAAAACCATATAAAAAAATACCAGTTCTAAGTGAGAGGAAAGGAGGAATCAAATTTTAGCAGTGCAATGGTTTTTATTATAAAAAACGCTTAAAAAATATGAAAATAAAATTACATCAATTTAGCTTTCTTGCTTTTCAGAAGTCTTCGCATTGTTATCTTGTTGAAACACACATTTCAAGACATTTCAAACTCAGCATCAGGAAGCAAAACTTGCTGAAGAATGTCAGTGCATAAATGTTGTTGGTTAAGTGCCCGCCCTTAGTGGGGTCCCCGGTTCGAATCCCAGAGAGAGCAAAGTCAATACGCGTTTATCTGGTTTTCAAACCTGGTCCAGCACTATCACTGGAGTGGTCGATCGGTATCATAATGGACCAATACGGTCTAAGTGTGCATACCGTAAGAAGCTTTTCCAAACTATAATACTGGACTGTCCATGTTTTTATGTTTTTCTTCTATCGTAATTACATATTCGCGACACCCAGATTAGCAATGCAAAACAATTATGCTATCCACAGTCTTTCCACAGAAAATTTGTTCATTTGGCTCATAGCCCATAGCAAAGTCACTGTGAGATTTATCAAAATCTAGGCTTTTTGAAAGGTTTCTTTGCTTATTTTTAATCGTATCCTTGGCGCACGATTTCGGGGTTCGAACTTGGCAACCTCTGCGTAGGATTCGACGCACGGTTGTTGCGTTATTCCATGGCGGCGCGACGTCCCACCCAAATCAAAACCCCAACCATTCAAGTACGCATAGAATATACCCAACGTAATTTTCTGAATGTAATTGATTTGATTACAATTCATGCGGGTTTCTTAAACTCCCGTAATAGTAGGGAGCCACTCACACACTGCCTGAAGACTACTCGAAAATGTCTTGTATTATCCCTCAGCTTTAGCACTGGACTAATTAAACCCACTGATTTAGGTCACAATTATACACATATTATAGAAACACTCATAAGGAACAAACAAACAAACTGACGGGCAAATTCTTTCTTCCAGCTGAACTGCGTACCAACGAAATGGATTTAGGATTTGTAAGACAAAGACTAGAGGTAAGTAGTTCACGACGACTATACGTATGTATGTTCATAACAACATTAATCGTTCTTGCACAGCTCCTGCATACTGACATTATAAAAGCAGTCGATCGAAAGCTATCAACGACAATAGACGATATTATTCAGGAGATCCGCCAAAAGGAGCTGCAAACAAATGAATTCAATAACTTTGCACAAAATCGCAGCAAGAAAAATGGAACTTGGAGTAACCGATTGCGTCAGAAGACTCAATCAACGGATAACGAAGTTAGCAAAGAGCAGACTAATGGGCGAAAGAAGGCCCTTCCCGACAAGGTGTTCGGCATGAGAGAGTCGTACCTCACGGCCCTACTCGAGGTGGATCACATGAAAAGTATCTATAATATATTTTTTACCGTTTTGGTGGTATTCCTGATGAACACTGTTTGCTATGACTTTTTCGTGGAGGGAGAGTGAGTTAATTCAAATTGAAATTCGAATAGTTGATAATGTCTAACTGACCCTTTAAGGATAAACCTTGGAATAGGAACTATAAAGGCAGGTTTTCGGGACATCCATCGCGTTATGGGTGTGTGGAGTCTCCTACATATTCCCATAATGGGTGTCTATTACGCTTTGGGAATGTGGGGCGCGGTTCGCCAGAAGCTGAGGAAAAGTAAGTGGCTTTATGAGCGCACCGAATGGCTTGCAATAATTGTATTCTCTCTTAGATCAACGTGCCCAATCTCTCTGGAGTTATTCGTGTTTGATGGCACTGATCGCATTCCAAGTGTCAATGCTGTATGTGGGAACTGTTACGTGCCTGAGATTGGATCTGCCATATGTCTCTGCATGTGTGATGCTGTTGGAGACAACCCGGCTTATGATGAAAGTGCATGCTTTCGTTAGAACAAACGCCGCTCGAATTTTGTCAGGCAAATTGAAAACTGATGGAGATCACATGACAAATAAAGTTCAGATGCCACCATTCGCATGCTACCTTTACTACCTTTTTGCCCCAACACTCATCTACAGAGATGCGTATCCTCGGACTAAGCAAATACGATGGAAGTTTGCACTAAATCGTTTCTTGGAAGTCCTAGCCGTGGCGTTCCTGTACAGCTACATATATGAGCGATACATCAAGGTTCACTTCGGAAATTACGGAGCTGAGAAGCTAACCAATGCAAGTCTCATTGTTAAGCTCTTCGGAATGATCATGCCGGGCTTCATCATCTTCCTTTGTGCCTTCTACTTGATCTTACACTCCTGGATGAACTTCGCAGCTGAGTTGCTTCGCTTCGGAGACCGCATGTTCTACAAAGACTGGTGGACGTCGTCAAATTATGAAGCATACTACCGAAATTGGAATGTTGTCGTGCACGATTGGCTCTACGAATATATTTACAAGGATTGCTACAATTACGTGTTCAAGGGATCGAAAGTGGCTTCGTCAATATTTGTGTTTCTTTTATCGGCGTACATGCATGAGCATATTATTGGCGTCGCCTTGCAAGTGTTTTATCCCGCTCTATTTGTGACATTTGGACTCTTTGGAGTCCTTCTAGTATTCGTATCCAAGGACTTCCCTGCGAGATTCGGGAATATATTCCTGTGGTTTTCTTTAATTATTGGAAGCAGCTTGTTGATTTCATTGTATTCAATGGAGTACTTTGCTAGACAAAATTGTCCACCAGTGGAAGCCCAGAGCTGGATGGAATGGTTAGCACCAGTTTCATGGGTTTGCAATGGTATGGATATTAGTTAGAATTAGACATGTAAGCATCAACAAGAGAGCATGACTGAATGTGAAATTATATAATATATATAACTATAAATTATATATATGTTATGTGTTTATTTTTAGGTGTTTAATACTTACATTAGTTCGAATAAATGTTTGTTTTCAAATTACACGTTGCAAGCTTGATTTTCATTTTGTTAAAATTCGTAGGTCTTTATGTGACAATGGACGGAGATTATAATCTTCTTCATACTCAACTTGTTGGCGCATTGTACCTTTTGATCCGCAGGTGTATACGCCGCAGCACAAGTACTGTCAGGGATGTCAGTCTGCTACTACTGAGTACTGTACACCTGCTCTTAATTGGGGTTAAGTTGTTAAGTTGTTTCCGCAACAATTAAAACTATTATGTTCCCATTTGAGTTGACCAGGAGTTCAACGAATGTGCCTTAAGGCACTTATGATTGCTGTATAAAGGGTTTTAATAGTTCGTAGATCATGCATTTAGCGGTGTTTCAAAGTATTCGCCATACAACACATGTTATTGTCTTAAACAAATATGTGGCTTAGTCAAGTATTGCTTCCAAATAATTACCTAAATTGGTCGGTCATTTCTGAAATGAGACAGGGCAGTTACGGGTGTGGGGAAGTGGTAACATGTACTAACCAGTGCGTCCACCTGTGCGTTGAATACAAGCTGTGGAGGTGAGATTTCTTAGTGCAGTTGTGGTGTTACTCGTCGTGATATGGTAAAAAACAGGGTAGTACTCAAGGAACTCTAGGAGGTGATTCTTTCAACGGAAAGGTGTATGCTGTGATGGTTTGTAGTGACTTCCGATGCTTGTCTTGAATGCGATTCCCTTAGGCAGGCGACCGCTTGGCAAGCCCAAAACGAACTGGTTGGACACTCGATCTCGTCGATGTCCACCTGATGACAAGGTTGGACTAAGTCCAAGAACTCGTCGGGTTGGGCCTAACTCCTGATGACTTAAGGGTTGATGGCGGAAGATCGAGTGGCCTGGAGAGGTCTCGTGCGTGCTTTTTATTGAATCATGAGGGCCCCTGAAGATGTGATGAGATGAGATATTCGTAGCCGTTAATGTAGAGTGAACCTTGACATTGGACATCAGTTTGGTGATTCCTCACCAAACCTCATTATCGTCGACTAGATTATATTTTCCATGAGTATACCTTAAAATTAATTTTCCCTTCATTCGAAATATGAATTCATAAACAAATTGATATAGAGACCCAATGATTCTGATCCCAAAATTGCATTTAAATCGCGTCATAGATGCAGGAGCTGTAAAAGTGTGAAGACAGGAATTATTAAGGTTTCGCTTGGAAGACAGTGTAGTCCGAAATGGATTAGATGTGTGACTTAATGTATAACCGATAAATTGACGTAAATTTAAACAGACATGGTTACCAAGTCGATATATTTATATGTCGATGTATTTATATTATTTTTTTAATTTCTCCTTGCCGTTAGACTTATGTACATACACACCAGGCCGTCGACCCATTGAGGAGCAAATGCTGCCTTCCGTCGATGACGCTCCTGCCAATCTGTCTTGCATCCGCGATTGCTTGGTCTTTTTACCGGATGATCGGTTTACTTCTCATTCTCGAACCAGGAGGCTCGAATTCGAAAACTCTCTTAGCAGCGTTGGTGTCCATGCGCTCGAGCCAGTGCAGTCGAAGGATTTTGCTTTCGGACAACATCCACATCCTGGTACAACTCATAGCCTTCGCGGTTGTGACGGAACGTATATATTTAGTTTTGTACTAATTGACCAGCCTTAAGACCAGCTTTCTTCGCCTCTTCTTCAATTGTCGTCGATACTCCCACTACGGCAAATACCACGCAAGGATGTCGCTGCCATCTACATATGCCAACAATGCAATTGACTAATAGAAGATAGTGCCTCCCTTGTTTATAGCTGTCAGCAGAGCCGCACTACCTTTTCCAGTATCAAATCGAAGAAATCTCACGACTTGCCGAAATCAGGTACAGGTTTCAAACGGCTCGGAAGTCCTTGAGTCGAACTGCATGGTACATCGCATATGTTTGTGTAGCGTGGTGCGAGACGACCGGATCAGTTTTCCCGGGATCCCGAATTCGGCCATCGCATCGATGTCGATGAAAATGTGTTGCGTATCGATCTGAAACTCGCGTTGATCTCCAGGACTTGCCTTGGTGTGGAGATTTGGTCAATTTGCAGCACCGGAAGCCACTCTGGTCCGTGTCTATAAGTGCGGTGCAAAACAGTTTAGACGTTCACACAATACGCTGGACAAGAGGTTATATTCAACGTTGACGAGGGACGTACCCCTATAGTTGTTGCTGGAGTTATGGTGGCCTTTTTTGTGGATGGGGCATATGGAGCTGATATTCCAGTCATCGGGCATGCTTTCGTATTCCCAAATTCTACAGAGAATCTGGTGCAGGGAGCATCCCTGCCATAACATCGCTGGTATCGATCGTAAGCGATTTAAGCCTGCGGTTTTGTTGTTCTTCAGATTCAGCTTCTTCTTTCTTAACATTTTCTGCTGGTCAGTAACTAGGTTTTGACAATCTCCGGTGTGCTCAGGCGTCCAGCGTCAAACACCTCTTTGTTGACTGGTGCAGCCTTCTGACATTGGACACTCGAGCCCTGAAACGTTCTGCCACGAGGAAATGGTCAGTGTCGACGTTTCCCCCTCTGAATGTTCACACATCCAATGTAGTTGACGCATGCCTTGCGATTGCTATGTGGATTCTTTTGCGAGGGAGCCTTGTGCTACTTATGACCATATTACGTCCTGTCGCAAAGTCAGTGAGTCGGAAGCAGTTTTCTGTGGTCGTGTCATGGAGGCTGTGCTTTAATAATGAATAAAGTGAAAAATCGCATGTGGGAAAGTGGTTTGGCTGTTTTTTCACATTGGCAAGCTTTTGAATAAAATTCTTTCAATGTTTGTGTGATTCCCTTTGTGTTATACATTTTGACTCACCTCCCTTGCCATAAAGATAGAAAAGTCGCAGACAAATTTAGAGTGTATGAAAGCGGCCACAAATGAGAATTGGAAAATATTTTGCTGAAAATGTCTCCTGTGTGAAAGTAACCCAACCGATGGTGTGTATTTTTTGGCTGAGGATGCACACACACTTCCTTCAACAATGGCACCGCTTTCGATCGAGGCAACTTTTTTATCTTAATCATTATCTGTTCCTAGTTCTCTGTAAGCTGTGGGGTAAATTAAATGCATAGTACCTACTCTCCGACTAAATGAAACACGGATTTGATTCTTTTTTTGAAAATTTGATTTCTTACATCATAGTTATTATTAGTTAATTATTCTTCAACAGAATGGGCAATTTCTATTACAATTATACAATGATCTTATCTAAATATCCCTACAGTACTCTACCACCTTGATCAGATTCCTGCGAACGATGACAAAAAACGTCTTAGTGCATTTTTTTCTCTCTCTTTTTATGTGACACGGTGGTAATAGAAAGTATCGTACAAAGGTTTGTTTTGTTCTTGTTTCGGCTTTCTCACATACGTTTAGTCCGTCTTTTGCGTTTCGTTTCAGCGAAATTTTTACAGTTTCTCCTTTTTATTACAAATCATAAAATAAACAAAGACCAAAACATACTAGCAATCAACTAAAAGAAAAGGAACAAAAAAGCAAGAAATATAAATACGAAAATAATAACAAACGTTTAATGTTGTTCATAAACATTTAATGGTAATATTAGCTATGTTCTGATATAGAATTTTTACACATAAACCATGAGAAAACAATAAAATTATATATTAATTAGTGTTTGTAATAATTTGTTTTAAAAATTAATTTGCACGAGACACTGCAACGACTCTACACATACACATACGAGCAACTAATAGAAACTAATAAATTATCGCATAACAAAATGAAACAAAACAGAATTAACTTTGATATTTTTGGTATCTATTCACATAAGGCCACCGAAATGCTCATCAGTTAAAGACGAAGAAAAAAAATCAATTTTTACTTTGCAAAACGAAATTTTGTCTCAATTCTTTTGATGTTTTTTGGTTTAAAGCACATGTTTCAAATGGAATTACATGAAATGAAAAGATGCAAAATCGAACCGAAATTGAATACAAAGAGGTTTCATCTAGATGACTGTAATAATCTGCGGTGGTTCTACAGAGGATGATGTTTTATTAGTTTCTGTTGCTGTTACTGTCACGGGTGTAGTTGGATTGTGTGTGGCTACCGGCGAAATATCCTTTGCCGATGCTGTGAAGTTGTCGCTCTTCTGCGGTGTCTGTGCGGCTAATTGTCACTTTGTCTCACCTACTCGCTGATAACGTGGCTTATTGCGGGTAAATGGTAAATACTTGTGTTTTATCATATGCTGAAATAATTACAAGAAAACACAAAACGGACAAATTAAAGCTCATGTGATAAAAGATTACTGATTTCTGTAGGTTTACCTTGATTTGCCGTTTCATTGTTATACAAAACAGCGTTATAAAGTACATAACCAGTATGGGCCAAAACACTGGTATGTTGAATAAGTCGAAGAATGTACACGTCAGTCCTATTAATGTACTTTTCGCGATTGAGAGCCAAAATTTAAATTCCGGCAAGCGTCTAATAAACGGCCGGAATTCTTCGTTAACTGTTGTTGGCAATTCGGGACCCTGGTCATCTGAAAATTAAGATAAAACGAAAAAAGGGGTTTGATTAGTACAGAGGGTGGTCAAGGATATTACGGACGTATTTAGTGCGATGTATGAGAATTTAGGAATGTCGTCAGAAGTAATGACGTCCAAACGAGGGAAACTTTGTACGAATTGAAGTCTTCAAGGGAAACCACATTACGTACAAGTGTTAAAATTGACCCTACGGATGACGAGGTAAATGAAAGCGAGTCTGATCCGCGGAAAGGGATGTAGAGTACCAGAAATAAATTCGATTTAGCACTGTTCGTTGATGTTTGTCCGCCTTTTAAAAATCTGTGTTACTGTGGGGAAAATATCGATTTGAAATGGAGGTATATAGTAGTTCAGGTACAGGATCCTCTCTGCCGTCTTGTGTGAACGCCTGAAACCATTCGTCAATAACCTGATAGGTCCTTATCAGTAAGGTTTCAGGCCGGGAAAGTCCACCATCGACCAAATTTTCACACTGCGGCAGATCCTGGAGAAAACCCACGAGATGCAGATCGACACCCACCACATATTCGTTGATTTCAAGGCCGCATATGACAGCGTGCATAGAGACGAGCTATACAATGTCATGTCTAGTTTTGACATTCCAGCCAAACTCGTCAGATTGTGCAGGATGACGATGGAGAACTCTCGCAGCTCCATCAAGGTCGGTAACGAACTCACCGAGACCTTCAATGTCAAAAAAGGTTTTATACAAGGCGACACGCTGTCATGTGATTTCTTCAATATCATACTTGAGAAGATCGTGCGAAACTCAAATGTCAACACCAGAGGCACGATCTTCCAAAAGTCCGTTCAACTGCTTGCCTACGCGGACGACATTGACGTGATTGGACGAACACAGCGAGCTGTCAATGAGGCTTTTGCTAGCATTGAAGCGGAAGCGGCTAAAATGGGTTTGGCAGTTAATCAGGGCAAAACAAAGTACATGCTGTCATCACGAAAGGACGCACAACATCGACGCCTCGGACAGAGCGTTATAATGGGCAGCAGAAACTTTGAGGTATTCAAGGACTTCGTCTACCTTGGCTCTGCAGTAAACAGGGACAATAACACCATTACCGAGATCAAGCGCAGAATTACTCTTGCCAATCGCTGTTTCTTTGGGCTCAAGAGGCAATTGAGTAACAGAGCCATCTCTCGAAACACCAAGTTGACTTTATATAACACCCTAATCATCCCCGTCCTGCTCTATGGCGCAGAGACATGAACGCTATTGAAAGCGGATGAAGAAGCTCTTGGTCTTTTTGACAGAAAAGTTCTGCGTGCGATCTTTGGTCCTGTTTGTATTGATGGCGTCTGGAGAAGGAGATTCAATCACGAACTGTACGGGCTGTACAGCGGCATGCACCTAGTTAAGCGTCTTCGGATCCAACGCTTAAGATGGCTAGGTCACGTAGAGCGGATTGACACCACAGCTCCGGCCCGAAGAGTCTTCGATTCCGAGCCTTTGGGACAACGCATAAGAGGGCGTCCTAGAACAAGATGGCGCACACAAGTGGAGAAGGACCTCAACCAACTTGGTGTGCACAACTGGATTCAGCTGGCGAAAGATCGTGCTGGCTGGAGAGGCTTGTTGGTTGAGGCCCAGGTCCACCCCGGACTGTAGCGCCAAGCAAAGAAGAAGAAGAAGTAGTTCAGGTACAGTACAGTAGTTTGGGTTCATAGGATCTCCATCTGGATTTGAATGATGAAACTGACTTTACATCGTTTGCGAAAAAGGAGGAGACAATCTTGAAAGAGAAGTCTACTTTCTAAACAAAAATGCTCCTCAAATATTCCACACATAATATCATAGACTAACATATGCAAAATGGCTTATAGACCTGAGTCGTTGTGTAATGAATTTGTTACCAGCTTTTATACCCACTAAATATCCATAAAGAATGAAATCAGATGGCCCAGTCAGTTTGAAGGAGAGTCCTTATAAACGTTGAATAAACTGAATAACCTTCTCAAACTCAACAGGTTATTGCTAGGATGTACATATCATTTATTTATTGGGTCTATAACTTAATTCATGCGGTTTGCTAAGAGATGGCGTAGCTTGTATTATTCCATTGGAACATGCGTTGGAAAGCTATTGTCATTGTGCGCCATTTCAGTATATGTCGTTCATTTGAAAGAAGTGTTTTTGCGGGGACACGACACACACGACACACGACGCCACAAAAGGAAGTCATTTTTGCTTCGGATTGTTACTGGTGATGAAAAATGGATCCATTACAACCCCAAGCGCAAAAAATCATATGTGAAACCCGGCCAACCAGCCCCAACGGCAAAGCCGAATATCCATGCCGCGAAGGTACTGCTCTGTATTTGGTGGGATCAGAAGGTTGTGCTGAATTATGAGCTGCTAAAACCGGGTGAAACCATCAATGGACAACGCTACCGAACACGATTAATACGTTTGAAGAGAGCAGTAGCTGAATAACGCCCGGAATATGCTACCAGACGAAAACCGTACGAATTAAGTTATAGACCGAATATATTTTCACTTTTTGCAAATATTCAATAGCTTGAATAGTGAGTTCTGGTCTTGATCGACTTAACTGTGCGACAATCACCAAACCCGATACCATAGATTCCTATAATTCGTTTGACAAGAGAAAACAGGTGACACTCATCACAAATACGAATAAATACAGAAACTCATGACTCATAGAACTCATATGAAGCATATGACGGTGTGGGAATTTTATCAACAAAATTCAGTATGACGATGGTTTTGAAAAGTTATTCAAATCAACTTATAATAACATGTCATCATGAGTGGCGCTTCATCCCGCAGAGGGACAGGGCCTCGTATTGTGCCCGCTATTGTTCTCTCACAAAGGGAAGGGGCCTATATTTTGTATGCAGACTCCGAACGGCAAAAAAGACAGTTATTACACAAGAGGTCGTAATAACTTTTTTTTTTGGTCGTACCGGGGAGTCGACGTACGGACCCGCAATGCCACGGCCGCCACAATCAAATTGATATGGACAGAAATGCACACAATGTTGTTGCCGAAGTAAATGGATAAATGGATAAGTTTCACATTATATTTTATATAAAAGTATTACTTTAGCAATTTATATATTCATATCTCTACCCAAAAAATTAAATACATTGCTAACAGGTCAACAAATGCAGATAAAGGTCTTCAAAGCCAAACAGATTGGGATGCTCATACCTCAAGCGCAAATAACTTTTTGACAAGGAATTACCCGCACCATATCACAATTCTCTCATCATCACTTTCCTCCTTTCTAATGCAATACACAACTAGTATTGGGCTCTGGGTAGTACTAACTCTAGTTTAACTTGCTATGGTACAACCCGTGTACGTAAGTCCGTCATGTTTTGGCACTGAACACGTTTTTGTCATTACCATTCCATTTAGCTCTTAGGTAATCGATTCATTTAAATAAGTGATATACTAGAAAGTAATCCTTGCTCGGCACGAGCACTAGAACAGCATCTATCAGTTCGAGGCTATAAACAAAATCAATTTGTCACAATTGGAAGCAACCTTCACTATCCGACCCAAATCCAAGCAGACTTATCTCCCCGACATTAACTCTTCATTAAAAATTACCTACAGCAATATTTCATTGAAGGCATAATCATAAACGTGAATACAGAAATACAGTAAAAAATTAATCTGGGATAGAACTCTGACCCCCCTTATCACTTAGTGTCTTCTTATTAATTAATTATACTTTACATCTATAGATTAGGTAAACAGAGATATGAACAGAGATGCTTGGTTAAAATGACGAAATACCACGATCTCGAATTTGTTATCAATCAAAAGCCCTAATATCAGCGACTCACATGTCTTGCTTTAAATTCGCCGAATCATAATCACAAAACCGATCATTATCGTAAAATCCATACTACATGTACACGCTGTTCTGCCTAACAGGCTTAAACTTGTCAATCATTTTCAGGGCTTAAGAATATCGATTTTCGACTCAGTTGTTGCCTTGAATTTGATGATATTCACTTTCGAATGATTTTCTGACCCCTTAACTATTCCAACATCAATAAATCAATAAAGCTAATTGTTCACAGTTGTGGATTAAATTTATAAATATACTCACCACCATAAGGATCGAAATCGGGATCGATCTTAGGAGTTAAGAAAGCAATAAAAAGATTCAAGTGGTAGATTCCCAGTGCATAGCAAACAATGTACCAGCCTTGTTTGAGGAAAACACGGAGGAGAAATAGTAAAACTAAGATTGCAGCGCCAGTCCAGCGCAGTCGGGTGTGCGGTGTCCATTTGTCTAGTATCAATTGGTATGTCTACATATGGAGAGACAATTAGAATCACTTAAGTTTCAGCTATATATTAATGAAATGTTAAGGAAAAATCAACCCCTCCTTGCTGTGCTACTGTACCTGTGACAATCGGGTGAAAATTTTTGTGATACCGCCACCGGACGAAGACGATGATGTCGTCTCCTCATTCATCATTCTTTGCTAAAATATCCACTGAATTTATTTGATTATCTACGTTAACGTTCTACGCACAAACTGCATAATTTACAAGCTATTTTTGTTTGAAAAAATTACCAATTTTTCATAGTTTTTCAATGAGATTATATGAAAAATAAATTGATGAGATTTTTTCTAGTTGAAACGGGACCACGTCATTTATGTCAAAGTCTATTGTCGATTGAATGTGAAGTTGGAAGTGCTTGCAATTTTAATAGGGTGGTACGTCAAGTCAATACGTACAAGAAAGTGATGCCAAGTTCAGAATGTTCGTTTATATAAAATTGAAATTTTGTAACGAGAGATTCTCGGGGAGATTTTTAAAGGATATAAAAATAAATGATCGTGGGCAGATTCTCAAAATTGATTCATGTTTATATAAGCAACAATTGCACGACAGTTTATATTGCTTTACTGGCTGAAAAAAAAATGTGTACTGAAGTATAGGACCGACAGAAAGAAAGTAATTGATTATGATGATGTTTGTCCATGTTTTTAAGGAGATGAGCCATGCCTTGGGTGTGACAAAGAAGACTGGTGTATTTTTTGTGTGTTTGAGTACAAGGTATGTGTGTGTATAGAATATTTGCTGCATCCTTGAAACAACTGTTCACTGAAAGGTCTCAAGTATTATTGAGTAGTTCAGCTGCAAGGAAATCTGCACTTGGACCGAGAAGACTGGACTACATATTTTTCGTACTAAATTAAAATCGATACATAATTTATTTAACAATATTTATTATTCAAAATAAATACAAATTTAATTTTTTTTCGTAAGTTTAAATACACACTATATTATGACCTACTAACTTATGCTTACAACTAACATTTCTTTGGATTCGAAAAACGACTTAAAAACTATACATTCACTTAAATGCGAATTAATCCCTAGGTTAAGTAGTGCTCTAAAATATGACTCAATGTTCCGTTCTGCTTTAAATGTATGTATGTACATCCTTAAGTACTTAGAAATAAGTTGAAATAAATAGAAATTATAATTAAGAAAAATAAATTACATAAGAAAATAAGCTGTCGGCAATGTACTTTTCTAAGTTCATTGGAAGTGAAGTCCTAAGATGTAAACTATAAGCAGCGAAACGATTCCCTCTATTCTTACGCACGACCTCCATGGTGCTGATGATGAGGAACTCATTGGTGCTGTTTCCATAAGAATGTGATACGGACACAAACTTGGTTGTCTAACAAATGTTGTGAAGTTTGGATACCGTATTATTTCCGATGGCTAAATGCAATTAAATGAGTATTAATTTTCATTTAGAAAGCAATCAATTGTGTGAGACTTACAATTGAAATGGATTCATTTGAAACTCGGCAAAACGTCATGTGCTTTCCGGTTATTATACCTTGTTCAACACGTTTTGTGAACAATGGTTCCGACCACGGTAATTGATTGAGGTGTGAAAGGAAAGTCCTGTCATGAAATTCCACGGGATCAGATATGATTAGCTGGTCTGAAATGATATCAAACTGTTATAAGAGATCTGTTTTGATACAGGTCTAAATCGAACATACTTAAAAGCGATTTTTGGTAAAGCATATCTTCTTCATCCGCATATGCAGTCGAGCCTTTCGTGCGATTAGATTTCGGTTTTTTTGGGAAGATTGTGTTCGGCAGTAAATCCAAGATATTCCTGTAAAAGAGAATGAGTTATAAGAAATATTATGCATTCCTATTTTCCCATGCTAATTGTTTCGGAATCATCTTCAACTTGATGTGGCCCACTGAAAGGGTTTAACTGATATTTTAAATTACGCTTTTTCTTTGGATAGCTTTTTTCTGGACAAGTGAATCCGAATATTTAACAGAATTTGTCCCACAAGATCAGAATAGTTTCAAGGCGGAGTATCACATCTATTTATTAATCATTTGATAAGCAAAGCATTAGATTAGGTGTTTTAGAGATGAAGCCTCTGAAGACAGATGTATGCATTCAGCCGTTGCCTATCTTCTTCTCCCGTATGATTTGCTGTCGTTAATAAAGACATTACTCGGCTGAGAGTATCATGTTCAGAGAACTGACTGACAGAAGAAGTTTGCTCCCATCCAACATAAATCCCCAACAGTGTTATCTGTACCGACAGTGAAGCATTCAAAACCACGATTCGCGCTTTTATTTTCACCTCGGGTCATTGGAAGGAGGAGGACCAGGAAGTAGGCATCTAAGACTTCAGTTTCCTCAAAAGAAAACAAGTGGCAAGCAAATTCAAACGATCGTGCCCAATTAACAGTAGTAGAACTCATAATGCGCTGTTCTAATTTAAGGAATTATTATACACACTTGCTCCACTGGGACAATCCATTAGGAAAGTATTTCACTCGATAAAGGGAACACCAACCAACTACCTACAAAAATGAAGAGATTCGAGTCTCGTATCAAGTGGGCGTCAAACATAAACCGTGCAAATTTTCAATACCCAAAACTTTCTTACCCATTATAAAGAAAGAGATTTTCAACGTCTGTCATGTTCAATGAATAGAATTGATAAACTCCAAATGTTTCGAAGAATTCTCTAACAGGAGTCATGCTGTAGCATCCTGCCAGATCGATTTTGGGATAATATGTGATGAAGGACAAACACATTTCTTGCTTTGTTGAATATCCCCCAAATGTTGGTCGTTTTCGGTTGGTAGTCTGAAAGGTAACCATTAATAACGGCCTTATTTCCGAATATTTGACACTTACCTCATAGCCGCAGTCCGTTATAATGTAATCTCCCGGCAATACAACAGTTTCATTCTCCAGTTGCCTCACCTGTTGATAGTTGTAATCGTAATTGTCGTCTTCAATTATGCGCTCCAGTTCCTTGCCTTTTCGCACATGTCGCAAGGTCATTTTACGACCAGCTCTATGTGAATGCAATGTGCCGGAAATTATTTTAATCCCCTCTTCTGGAAACATCTAAAAAATATTTTTAAAAATCCCAAAGGATCCGAGAAAATAATGAATAACGAACGATGCTGGGCTTTGTGTTCAGTTTTATTTCTATGGAAATTTGTTTGCAAAAAATTATTCTTTGCTATCAAAGATTACGTTCGTTTGGGTTGAGGAATTGAAGGAAATCGTGTTCACGAACGATTAGGTAAAAGTGGCTAAGTAGAATTCCTTTATTGTTATGGGGATGGGGTGGTGGTTGAAAGTTGTTACTCTATCCGCAAACTCAACTGATTCTATGAGAATGTGTTTGGTGGTAGCTTTACAAGGATATTCGTGTGGCTGTGGGTCGTTTGTTGGTGTGGGAATTGAGCGCGATAAGAATTTATTTGTCTAATTTTCTTTGAAGTTTTCTTGGAACTCATGAGTAGCTCTATCAGAGTTTATAGCCAGTTCAGTTTCTTTGAATAAGGTATCTTTATGAAGTTTTGTTTAAAATGGTAGCCATACCAAATGTACAAAGAAGAGAGTAACCACAGACGTCTAGTGTGCTTGGGGTTTCTTTACTTGCCATCGCTATCAAAACATTGCGGACAATAAGAAGACATTGGTGAATATGTGTGTAGATGCTGCTATGAAGTTGCTCAAGGTTATATGACCGACCATCTTTATACATCGAAGGCACTTGACAGATTGATATGACAAAAGCCAACGAGGGTGAGTAAATACATGTGCCGGAGTCTATAATTTTTATGTTGAGGACGAGTAACAAACTCGCCGGAAACGAACTCACGAAACGATATTTTGGAGCCTAGATCACGCCTCATCATAGACAAACAACATACCTACAAGCTAAACTTTTCAAATTTACAGGAATTCTCTCCCTTCAAATCTATGGCACATTGCAGGGAGATGGCTGCCGTTTGTACAATTTGGTACAACGGATGCCACTAAAACACAAGTGTGCAATATCCAGCCAATAACTGAAAACATTAATTAAATTGAAAATTCTCAACGAGCTTCCTAGAGAGTTCTGCACAAAAAGCTGTAAATAAAAATAAATAAATAATGAAACTTCGCACACAAAAGCAGAGCGTTTTAAAAGCTACTTAAAACTCACAAATTCTCTTGAATAGATTAAAGTTGCTATAGGATCTGCAAGTTATTTGAACATGGTTGCAGACAAAGCTAGAATATTATTCTTATAATATTCCTATGGAAATGAATTGCAATGCAATGGGATTTATGAGCAAAAGCATGGAACCTTCAAACTTTTATACGAACTGGGCTGCTTTGTGAAATAGCCAGACTCATGGAACTGTTGATGTGGAAGGGTTAAGTTTAAAGTGCAGCTTAATATTCAGGGTAAGGAGAATTAATTGAATATGTACAAAGATTATTAGCTACAAGTTTGCAATGAGGAAGTAATAAAATCAGTTTTCACTTCCAAACATCTTTATGTTTCTACAAACATACGTAAATAAACTAAGTGCCCATACACGTCACACATCTTAAAGCTGAGCAAACGCCCCTCCGCTACAGACAATCTGCAGAGGCATTGCTTGTATCATTTCGCCGTGGTCGTTGGGTCCGATAAATGAAAAAGAATTTTGACCAAGGAGTGTTTCAACTTTTATAAATATCCAAAAACTCGATCGCCCTATCCTTGTTTTTATTCATGTCTGTGCAAAATTCACTTTACGCGACGCAGACATGTCGCTGCAGACTATGTAAAATCAAACAAATTTTAATTCACCGGTCGCGGCAACATGCGACATAAATAAACGCGGTCTGCACAACCAGTGTCTGTGTCGTGTACGGGCCTTATAACTAAGGAAATTAATTAAGCTCTCATTGGCGGACACCCTGTTTAGCGGACAACTCGCAAAATATTTTTAAATTGCTCGATTCTACTATTTTCTATTTAAATAATTTCAATAAAGTACAAAGTACATTTATTAATTTTCGAACAAAATGTTTGCCTTAAGCGGACAAGAATAAATGTAGTCGAAGTTGCGCTTCGTAACACATCACTGGCGATGTTGCTCTGCTTCTCTCCTCTCTCGTGTTACTTGAAAAAAATTGCCCAACAGTTTATTCTACAGATCCCTGCGTGTAAGGTCAACACGCACATTTGTGTCGAGGACAGACCAAACGGTCCTTTCCTTTTCCAAGGGCCAGGATCAAATTTCTCAGCAACCACTCGTGTTGTGCGCACTATTGTTCTCTTACGAGTGGAAGGAACCTATAGTTTACGCCGACTGCGAAGTCAATTTGAGAAGCTTTTTCTAGACAGTTATACTCTTTGAACCTGAAATGAAGTATGATAGAGATGCCCAACTTCTACCTCTCTTGCTCCTTAAGATTTTTTACAACGATTTTTTGTATTGTTTTCTAAAGCCAAATTGACCAATCGTGTACGTTATTTCGTGAATAACTGTCAAAATTGCATGAATAATTTTCAAAAAGACTCTGAAATTCGTCGATGGACTAGGGGTCAATCAGGTGTGAACTTGGGCAAATATATCTTTCTTCATTTCTGCTTTGAGCATTGTCAGTGCCTCGGAAGAGGTGGGGCCGTGATCCGTGAAAAGTATTTTGCTTGCGCCAGGAATCGAACCTGGGCTGTGTCGGCTCAAATATGTAGGGGTCGACGCACCAACCCACACCGCCACGGACGCCAAACTGATAAACCTTGACTTATTTGCAATTTGTCTTCACTTATCAGGAAAATCTGTTGCGACGAACGGACAGTTTCTATGGAATATGCAGCTTGTGATGACAATGCGTTCACTGGGGATGGTCTAAGTTGATGTCTCAAATGAAGATGATTCCGATTGAACACAGAAACCGATACGAATTGCCGAAGAGTGCTATAACTGCTTGTGAGTGTCTGCGAAACTTAGCTTTAAATTCTGGAGACCAAAAAGCCTTACAAATTCCATTCGACCTTGGATTATCTTTTCAAAAAGTTGTGTATTCTGGTACACATCATTTTTAATTTATTTATTTCAGCGTAAACATCTTTGACAATTCCCATTAAGCAGGCACTCCCTTAAGCGGGCGAACAATTTCGGTCCACAGGTGTCCGCTTATGAGAGATTTCAGTGTACTTATAACGTCTTTAAAATACTAAACGCCTATGCTCGGTATTTATAGCCATTACAGCCATATATTATTACACAGCCATTTTGCTGCTATTATTCTATAAGATTGTATCTTAAAATATCAGTTTTTCCTAAATAGAGAAATAATACAAAGAATATGAAAGAACAGCGAAACACGCATTGATTTAACGAAAACGATTCTATGGATGAATAAATAACAGGCTTTCCTTTTACGTTCTAATTTATATTACTGCCCCATTACGTGTTATTCGACCAATAAATTTCACCTATAATACCATCCAATTACGAAATAGTCATTCTAATACTCACCACATTCGAACACGAAGGTCCACAAATCCCAATGTTACGGTACAGCTTCTGGCCAGGGGGAATTAATTGTGTATCGGACACCGATACGCCTGAGATCATAATGCCAGCGTCGTTCTTCCTTAAATGGCGTGTATAATGGATTCTAAACCCAGAATGGTCAATAACTGCAAATGGATTGGTCATTGGTCAGCAACAGTTTGTGGGCATTAATGTCAGTCCCTGGGAGTGGTACTACTTACCCCTTTTTGCGTTTGGATTATCATAATGAATCTCAAGCATGTAATACTTTGGACCAGCCTTTCCGCCAATCGGTATACCCACGTGTTCAGGAAGAAATTGACCTTTACAAAAAAAAAAAAACAAAAAACGTAATGTGAAGTGTGAGAAATAATAAATGATTGTTGGTACTTACCAGTAGAACCAATCGACCACACTGCAACCGGGGTTATACATGAATCCCAATCACGTGGAGTTAATAAATTGCTATTACACACAGCGCCACTACTTTTTACCCAGACATCCCACGACGACGGATCCGAACCGGGATACGATTTTGTTGAGCACTCAAAAAGTGTCATGTGATGGACTAAGGGTTGATCTGTC
Source organism: Eristalis tenax (assembly GCA_905231855.2). Classification (NCBI taxonomy): domain Eukaryota; kingdom Metazoa; phylum Arthropoda; class Insecta; order Diptera; family Syrphidae; genus Eristalis; species Eristalis tenax. Next base: position 48,329,170 of record HG993125.1, read on the forward strand.
GTGCTGGAGACAAGAACGTGATGTAATTAAGAATATTGAAGTGAAGAACAATGACCGATATGCTATAAAAGAAATGGTCAAAGACTCCAATTGCAATTGCCGTTGATTGCTGCCACATGTAGATATGCATAATGTTTCAAATTGGATGTGTATGCGTGTAGCATATGAAGACATTAATTTTTTATTTATCTCTTTTATTTTGCCCCTAAGATGCGGATGTTGATGGTTTGAAAATAGTGCGAGATTTTCAATGTAGAAGTATTGTTTTTTAAGTAGAAATATGAGGTCTATAACGGGTGCGGCTTGCTAAGAGATGGCGTAACTTGTATTATTCCATTGGAACATGCGTTGGAAAGCTACTGTCATTGTACGTCATTTCAGTGTGTCATTCATTTGAAGCGTAAACAACAAGATTTTTTCACTCAAATATGTCGAACTTTGTGCCTGAAGTGTTTTTGCGGGGAGTTCTTCTTCATTACTTTAATATGAAGAAAACTGCTGCCGAAAGTCATCGCATTTTGGTGGAAGTTTATGGTGAACATGCGCTAGCTGAGCGAAAGTGCCAAAAGTGTTTTTGAAACACGGCCAACCAGCCAAATCAACGGCAAAGCCGGATATCCATGCCGCGAAGGTAATGCTCTGTATTTGGTGGGATCAGAAGTGTGTGCTGTATTATGAGCTGCCAAAACCGGGTGAAACCATCAATGGACAACGCTTCCGAACACAATTAATCCGTTTGAAGAGAGCAAAAGCCGAAAAACGCCCGGAATATGCAACCAGACACGAAGCAATAATTTTCCATCATTACACCGCTCGGCCCCACGTTGCTATTCCGGTTAAGAACTATTTGGAAAACAGTGGATGGGAAGTTATTGCCCAGACCTTGCTCCTTCTGACAACCATTTATTCGATGCAGACCGCCCTCACTGAAATACGGTTCACATCAGAGCAGAATATCAGAAATTGGCTTGATTCATTCATGGCTGCCGGCGCAGTTCTTTTGTGATGGGATCCACAAATTGCCAGAAAGATGGGAAAAAGTCATAGCTTCAGATGGGCAATACTTTGAATAATACTATTGTACAAGTTTGTCTTAAATAAACGAAGTTATACACCCAATACAAATATGTAAATTCTCAACGTTTAGTCAGCAGAAACAAAACTTTACCTACCTATGACCTTATTGCAAGTAATAACGTTATGGTGGCATTTGACATTCTGGCGTACCCAATTGCATGAGATGTACATATGTACACATGCACACAATGTACGATGATAGGAAATGTAGTGTCGCACGGGCTTAAGCACACTAAACATCGCATATAAGATCTTATCTGTCGTTATGTGTTATCTCCTGAATCCACTCGTGAATAATCTGTAAATTCCCTGTCTGCCATCGATCAGATCATCACACTATGGAAGATCCTGGAATAAAACTGCAGAAATGCATTGCATTTGAGGGCGTACAAAGGGGCGCGTTGGCGAGGGTTGTATACTTGACACGCTGACATACTTGTCAAAATCGCAAGGTTGTGCAGGATGACGTTGAAGAATTATCGCAGCTGTTCATCAAGAACACTGGACATATTTCTGCAAAACATCACAATCTGAACAGCCACCCGCGATCGGCTCTTTCGTGGGCAAGATATGCCATGTCGCTTCACTGTAACGTTGGCTGCGAGAGCGCCAACATCAAGAAGTGGGCAACCAATCAACGAAGTAGATCTTACTAATAATAATGGCGAAATTTTTCATTCTCAATATTTACCACTCATGTCCAACTTTTGAACAGAGCTCGCCATGTCATAAAATCAAGATTCTTCGACACAATGTAGGTTTGGACATCGATTTTTGTGCCTCCACTAGATTTGTTCACGTCATGTTCAAGTGGAGACGACATGTTACGAGCCGAGACCTTTAATGTCAAAAAGGATTTATACTAGGTGATGCGATGCCAGAAGGTCCTTACAGTTGCTAGTAGAGCCCTTTCTCAAACGATGTAGCTGATATTAAATAACACCTTGGTCATTCCTGTCCTGCTCCATGTTTCGGAAACACCATGTGAACAGTAGATGAAGAAGCCCGAGAGAACAGTCCCGACTGCATAGCGGCATGAGTCTAGCTAGACGTCTACTGATTCAAAGCATAGGATGGCTAGGCCAGGTAGACCACATAGACAACACTGCTCCAGCCCGAAGAGACTCCGACTCCGCACCAGAGGAAGCCCACGATGTCATTTTAGTAGAACTACTAATTACAGAGAAAATGCAATAAATGCTAGAAGCCACCGTTACGTATGTAATTTTTGGGCATACAATTGGGAGATTTTGTGAAAACTGCGTGGACTACGAATTGATGTACAATTGATTAATGAATGCCACCCTTGAACTATGTAAACATTGGAATCAGTCAAATGTGAGCAAATAAAGTGTCTTATTTACAAGATTGCGTTATTGACCGATGCATAAGTGTTGAGTAGGACTAGTATTTGCAATGATTCTTTTCAGAAAGTGAAGTGGTACAATGTCCCACATGATCTGAGGTGCACAATTTGTCACATAAGAATGACTTCCATACGTCATTGTTTGGATGACGTTGCAAGTGTTGTCACACATGTGAATGAATGATTGGAAATTTTAAATAATTTGCTAGTTAAATGTGTAAAATATCCTTCTTGCTTCTAAAGGGTGATTTTTTAGCTATTATCTTTTTGGCAACACTGGTTTAAACAGCTGACGCAAGTTTCGTGTTTTGTTTCACTGTCAAACATCTTCAGTTTGGTCTATAATTTAACCATGAATCGTGTCTTACAAACGAACAACGCTTGCAAATTATTGAATTTCAAAATGCGTGCTCTATTAGAAAGTTCATCGCGCGTTTCTTCCATTTTATGGTCAGTTTAGACGAAACTAATTTTTGGCTCAAGGGGTGCGTAAATAAGCAGAATTGTCGATTTTGGAGTGAATATCAGCCAGAAGCATTGCAAGAGCTACCAATTCATCCAGAAAAAGCCACAGTTTGGTGCGGTTTATGGGCTGGTGGCATCATTGGACCGCACTTCTTCAAAGATGATGCGAATCGTAACGTAACTGTGAATGGTGAGCGCTACCGTGATGTAAGAGCCCAAAATGTAAGAGCTTGACTTGCATGACATGTGGTTTCAACAAGACGGTGCCACATGCCACACATCACGCGCAACAATGGACTTATTGAGAGGCGAGTTCGGTGAACATTTTATTTCACGTTCGGGACCGGTCAATTGGCCGCCTAGATCGTGCAATTTAACGCCTTTAGACTATTTTTTGTGGGGCTATGTTTAAGCTCATGTCTCTATACAGGCAAGTTCGCATTGCAAGACAACATTGAAGCATTTATTCGTGAGATACCGGCCGAAATGTTGGAAAGAGTGTGCCAAAATTGGACTAGCGGATGGACCATTTGAGGCGCAGTCAAGATTATTTCAAGTCAATATTTGCATGAAATAATCTTCAAACATTAAATTATATGTACCGTACAATCGATTCAAATAAAGATTTCATGCATTTTTCTGAATTTTATGTGTTTTTTTTTTGAAAAACTTTCTTATAGCTTTTAAAAAATCACCATTTATTACTGCAAGGGTCCCATAAATGACAACAGAAACGAAAATGTACCAACTACACACCAATATGACAATTGTAGTCAATGGGATCAATATGACAGTCTACTCAGATGGAGGAATTATCTCTGAGTATGACAAAGTGAGGTGTGACAAATATTTTCTTTGAGGTGTTGGGATATTTCTGTAGTGATGTATGGGACATTTGTAGTATATCTTGTATGAGTAATTCAACACTGCGATAAGAAGGGATCTTAAGCAGCGATGGTTCTAGTATTTTTCTATCAAACAGACACAAAAGGAAGTTGAGCAAGTATTAGTCTAATGGCCCCGTCAACTCCTACACTGGGTAACAACCCACCGAACAATTTTCCTAATTCGCGGCCCCTCTTCTCCAGGGTCACTTATTATTCTTATCCAAAGATCAACATTCGACATAAAATTGTAAGTCATCTACTCTCGTCTGAAAACAATAGCACGCACAACATGACTGGCTGTTGAATGACTGGCTAGTCTCAAGTCCCCTTCAGCCTCTAGCAACACTTATATATTAGACCCAAAATGGGTCTAGTCATAGAGTCCCGCAGGGATCTATTCGGGCACGCATCTTCATTAAAAGATATATATATATATATATTTAAAAGATGTAAGACTGTTGTTCGCACAGATGGTACTCTCCCTGTACATATTTGCGTATTTTTTCTGGAAAAGTACCACAAGCACTCATCGAAATGGGAAATTACAAGAGATAAAATAGAAACCTACAAGAGGAGGTGATTAAAAAACGACCGCACACTGAAGGACGGTACAAGTGAACAGGAAGAATTCCAAAAGCAGGAAGTCATACACAAGACTACGAAACATTGCTATTCCATATTCGGTGCTTTTTCCAGAGAAACCGACTTGACGCTTCAGTTGAGAACCTCTGATCTAGAAAATATCGTCGTGCTTTTATTGGACGGTAAGTACGTTAATACGGTTTCAATCTGTCCAACACACTGGAGATGGTCTTCCTTCTGGGCTCTGCTTCAAATTAATCAATAAGCGGTATAAGAAGTTGTGGTGAATCGTAGCCACAATACTTAACATCTGAACATTTCAGATTGCAATACAACCAATTCTGTTCTTGCACGGTTTTGTCTGGAACGTATCTCCCACGTAAAAACAGAATTATATGCACTTGCAATGACATACTAAAAATGTCGCACACTTCAAACGTTTATTTTCCCTTAATGTTTTCATAAATTAGATTAGCTTTTAAGGGGATTGGATTTGGTTTGAGGTTCATGCTTGCTGGAACAAAAATTAAAAAACAAACCACCCATGGTCTTATGGTATTTTGTGAGTCGAAATCGATTTAAATTGATATGATTTTTTATGTATAGTCCAGGCAGACGGCTTCATTTGAATGCTATCTCTTGGATATGTAACGTACATAAGTATACACACGAATGTATGAAAGTTTAACACGCAAAGTGAGTTAGTTTGCTTTGATTCGTTGCCCAATCGAAGGAAGACACAGTGAATTGACATTTACCGGATAGAAAATCTAAAACAAAATTATCTCAAACGGCTATCGGACATTTCTATCGAAATTGAATCAGTGTACATAAGGTTGATAAAACCCCGGCAAACTGTGTATATTTTGTTTTATATTATTCTGGAAGCCAAAGACATTTCTATTCAATTGAAATCGATACATAATCGGGAGTATAAAGGCGGAGTATATATGTATCGAAACAAAGAAACATGGCATAACGGAAATGAGATGGCAAGTTGTCGTTTATTTCGATTCAATTGAAGTCGCATTTCGCCCTCACACAGAGATTAAGCAGCCGAAAGACTGTGACTAAGAGATGAAACATTTTCAAGTTAAACAAACGTCGTCTTCTGAGAAAATGTTCTTTGGTTTCCACAAGTATTTGTAACGTCCTTGAGTGTATCTCACAAAACGACGGTAATAATAAATGACATATGTACATGTGTATGCGTGATGCGCATGCAAGATAAAGTCTAAAAATATGACGAATTTCTCATTAGAATACTGTGACTTTTTTCTGCCTATAATCTAGGATTCAAAGTGAATTTTTGTAATTTAATAACTCTAATAAATAATATTTGTGTATTCTTTTCTTTTCGAGCATGTCGTCGACATGTGGAGATTCGTCTTACCTTTCCCTTGTCAGGAGTGCTTCGTATCCGATAATGTGGTGTTTCTCTGGAAGCGTGGGTGCTCCAATTATCTTACACCAGTACAATGTGTCCATATTGGCATCAACTGATACCTGTCAGAGAAAAAAGAATGTTAGTAATTAAAGTAAGGAACATGATACAATTAATTGTCTGGTATTTATTTGAGCATTCGAATGGCTACTGTAACATATTGAATTGGTCTGAAGGATTTTGTTTTACTGATTCCTGATCTGATTACCAGCATAGATAATTGCTGATTAATTGCACGGAATAAGTAGCTCGTACACTTTCAATAAAGTGATTCTATTTCTGTTGGGACACAAAAAAGATCGACGCACAAATTAATTGTGTGGCTATATGTGAAGCATGTAGCAATGTAACGAAAAATGATAGAACGTACAGAGAGGCTAATTTCCGGTGGGACTTTGCGATGAGCCATTCGAATCATTAAATCATTGCCTTTGGTTCTTTTCAATATGACCTGCAGAGATTTCTCCCAATGGCGTGAACGGTAGGTTGATGGCAAAAGTAATCAAATTCCTAAGTACTTCAAAAATGTACGCCTGATTTGATGAAGGATTTATACTTTGACAAAGTATAAAACCTTTTTTTTTTCGTGTAGCGCTAGAGTTCGTGGTGGACCTGGACCTCAACCGACAAGCCTCTCGAACTAGCGCGATATCTAGCTAGTTGCCTCCAGTTTGTTGAAGTCGTTCTCCATTTGGATGCACCACCTTAGGTTGGTGCTAGTGGATTCACCAGACCGTGTGGTAGATTTTGATACCCAAGTAAGACAACTACCACTTGAGCTGATTGCTTCGAATTAACGAGCGTACCAAAGCATACAGGATTTGTTAGAAATAAGGGACCCAACAATCAGTTCGAATTATCGAGTGTCGAATGTATTTATTTTTTGCTAATCAGGAGAGTATACACAATTAAATGTGTAGGAGACTTAAGCCCACATGACACTATACATTTTGCACATTTTTAATGCACTAAACATGAAATTAGAGCGGTACGAACTACTTACTACTGAAATTGGTTTTAAGTGTGAGCGGGTACACACTAACCTAACATGTGAATACGTCAAAACAAATGCATTAAGAATATAACTGATTAAAACTGTCATCTCTGCATTCTCCTTTGTTTGGAAATCAAATGAATACTGACATACTGACAGTTCACGATTCTTTGCATAATTTTGCTGTCCCTTTCCACTCTTTCCTTACAAACTGCATAGAAAGAAAAAAAATTTCTTGCGATTGGGAAAACCGTTGCAAAATTCCACTCGTCGGGCATGTTTTCCTCCTACCATTTCTTACAGATTAGCTGGTGTATGTGCTCTAACAAATCATCTCTCAACTGTGACTTACGTGACAGGTGAAAAAGAGAAAATATTCTTTAACTAAAAATACTACTAAACTAAGTTGTATTTACAGGACAGCAGGAAAAATGTAAAAAATGGATGGTGCCCTCACTGTCTCAACTACCAAAGACTGGCGGCTATCTTTTACAGCTAAACCTCATACTCTAATCGAATCCAAAACGAACCTATGCATGTACCTATGTTTGACTACTACCCAAGGTCCCTAGTGCGAAACAAGGCTTTTGCAGTGACGCTGGGCCATAAAGATTGATGAGCACACAGTCATGTATGTACATAGAGTAAATCTTGTCGGTAGGGATTTAGGGAATTACGTGGGTCGCAAGTGCATTAAGACATTGGAATTTAAATGGACGGATATAAAAACAGTTTTTGAGGACTATTTGTGGGAGAGGTAGGACACTACTTTTACGGCCTAAAATGTTTATTATGATGCTGGTGGCTAAAAATTATGTAAATTGCGAAAAGCAGTTTTAACAATTCTTAGTCTATGTTCGCTGTTTTGTTGTGCGAGTTCATCAAAACATCGGAGTGCGCACAATGTGTTTGAACACATGAATTTTTCCATTGGCCTTGGAAGACTTTTATTTTTTTTATTTCGAAAGTATGCTTTTACGACGACACACATTGTGCACAAAGTGACACCGCAACACTCTACACACTTATTACTGCCTACAACATTTGCAATGCCCGTTCCATATGATTTCTCGCATTTCCTTTTTGATACTACACACGAGCAGATACTCAACTCATAAAACGTACACATCTTTTCTCCAAAGTTGTATGCGTTCTGGGAGAGTTCGATAGGAGCATATACCCTACATAACCTAATCATGTTATAAGTTAACTCGTCTCAATACGAGCACGAGCACGAGCACGAGCATAATGCGAATCACAATTAACGAGGAGTGGAACTAATCAAGGTCAAGCACACATACATATGCACAGATTTAGAAGAAATCGAAACCATCTTTACGTCTCCATTAATTCCCACATCTATTGCCAGTTGAGACAATGGTTCATTTTTGGAACTGAAGTTGTTACATTAATTATTCAAACGGTTAACTTACGTTTTGCACTGTGACATCCCATTTTTGCAATTCGTTTCTGTTGAGCGGTTTCCGAAACATCGGTCCAAGTAGGTGCAATGATTTCACGCCTCGATTCATTCCATGTCCTTTCAAGTTACCATGTATGGGATCCTTATCACCGTATGACCAAAGGACTTTAATAGTATCTGCCTATAAAAGAGAAAGAATGAACAAAATCTCAAAATCAGTTGTAAAACTGGGAAAGCATTAATACGAACTTCAAAAGGAATGAAGTTGCCAGGCAGAGTATATTATGATGAAGGCAATTAGTTTATTTATTTATTTTTAATTAGTTTAGCAATACAATACTACAAGACAATTCGTCTTTTGGAAATGTGGATTTCAATTTTTACAGCTTTATAATTTCTTTACAGTTTAAAAGTAATCATTAAAGAAGTAGCGTAAGAACAAAAAGAACAGGAAAAATCGTAATAATTTAAACTCAGTTTATGATGTGGCTATCGTTTAAGAATGTGAATAGTTTTTTCTGAAAGGCGGTGTAGGAATTGATTATCTGCAATTCATGCTGAAGATTGTTCCATGCAGATATGAGAAAGGATCGTTCACCAATACAATGCGTGAAAGAGGGGATTATTAGTTTTGACCTCTACTAGATTGTGAAAGTCTTATCATTTCGAAGAAGTATCTTGGAGATTTATTATTAATTACCCGAAAGTCAAGTGAGTGGGACACACTGTTCGACCGGGGAATATTATAAATAAAACGAACACTTTCATTAAATGCAACATTTAACCCTTGTTTACAAACAGAATGTAAATACGGATTCACAGAACAATTAATCAAAAGATGAGGCATTATAAGTTTGACAATGGGACCCAAAGTACTAGATGAATATCGCAATCTGCGTAGTCCGCAATAAACTTTCCATTAATAATCCTCAACTCCATCACAGAATGTAAGGGAGGAGTTAATATGAAACCCAAGATATTTTACAGAACTGATGGTATTGATGGGGTTGCCATCAAGAATTAGAGGTGGCAAATCATTACGACAAAGTTCGTGGAGTGAAAAAAACAATAGATACAGTCTTAATGGGATTCAGCTTCAATTTATTGTCTTTAGACCAATTTGAAATGCTGACAAGATCTTCATTCAAGTTGCGTTCTTCGAAACTGCAAGGCATTAGTGGATTGATCAAATGGATGCATCATGTGCATCTCATTCGAAATGATGTTGATATAGAATTTTCAACAAAAAAAATTTAGTTCTAAAAATTAATACAGGGTATTGGTAGGGTCCATAATTAACTGTGCGTTTTTGATGTTGATGAAATTATTATTCAATCTAAATATAATGTGTGAAGTGGTTTTCTGTTTGGTTTCCTCTCTGAACACTGCACATGGGGACATGGCTTTATTACGAATGGCTTTTGCTTGTTTGAAGCTGCCTGCATGAGGAAAATGGAAAACCTTCCATTACTTGCTCGCCCTTGACTTCATTACAGATGTGTAGATATCTGAAGGTCTATAGGCAATTTAAGCCCATTATTGTTGAAAACCTAGACTTATTAATGGCTTTCACTGCAAATTTCGATTTATTGACTGTCATCTGAAGGGCTTAAGTTTCATTTAACAAGGTGGACTTACAGGTTTGCACGATTAGATAAGTAAATAAGCACGATTAGATAGGTAAAGTCGGCAAGTGGATCATAATACTTTATTTCTTATTTTTTATTGTTTGACTTATTTGAAGATGATGTGGAAGTGATAGATATTATAGAAGTAGGAAGTCCCTCGTCTCTGTCCAAAACATAAATGAATACAAATTCTTATAACCTCGAAGCTGGAAGACGAGAAGCTGGATAGAGCCAGTTCTAAACGGCTCAGCCTGAATACTGCAAAAAGGAGAAATCAGCATCATTGATCGGCTTTAGTCGCAGGGACGTACATACCGGACACACTGCCATAGTTTCATAATGCATACACCGCACAAGGACTTCTGCAGAAGCTGCCGAGATGAGGAAGAAACGGAATCTATCCAACAGCTGCTCTGCGAATGTCCAGCCTTAGCAAGGAAGAGAAGGTATTTTCTAGGAAATCCTTCTGATGTTGGTTTGAAAAACCTTCCTGGATTAGCGCACGAATCTGACTGGTTTTAGAATTGCAGTAGGTCTCGCGAAAGCTTAATAGTCCTAAATATGGGCACAATGGACCCAACACGTTGGTCTAAGAGAGCCGCGGGCAATCGGCCGCCAGGGCACCCAATATAGCTACCTATCAACCTACGGCCCTAAGTAGATAAGTCTAATACCACGTTTCCACCAAATCAGGAGAGTTTATAAAATGTCTCCAAATTTACTAGTGAAGTGAGTTACGAAGTGATGCCATGCATTATCGGTCTTTTCAAATCAATCGCTCGTGAGAGGTTCTCAAACCTCTATTTTCTCTCTCTATTTTCTGGTGTTGTCACACTATTTTTCTGCCAACCGACAGCTGTTTTTAAGATTATTTAAAAAGCGAAAAGAGAGCGAAAGGCATTTGTTTTGACGGGCAATTTAAAATTGAGAGCAAGTGTCAATTGAAATCGTCTCCACACGGTGAAAGCGGCCTTTTAACATTTCAGTAAGAGTCCCTCGAATTCAATCGATTTCGTTTTTGGTGGTACAAGAGAAATCCGCGTGGTGGCACAATGGGTCTGAGTCTGGTTATAGTGAATTTATCAAGCGATGTACATAAATCCCTCTGAAATATTGATTACATTTTTGTTGCTTCTGAGTCATCTTCGGTAGCGGCTCAAACTAATCGAAGTGAGCATCACTTGGGTGGTTTTGTAACGTGTTGTATTCATAACATTGATATCAAGAAGTGAAATTCTAATTAATGCAGTATTAATAAATGCGGTAAGAGCGCATCTTAGAAATGACACTTCTATCGTTGAAACCAGGAATTAAGTGTGATACAGTTGGCCAACTTCTACCTCTCTTGACCCTTAACATTTTTGATAACCATTTTTTATATCGTTTTCTAAAGACAAATCAGAGAACGGCATTTAAGTTATTGCGTGAATAGCTGTCAAAAATGCATGAATAACCTAAAGTCCGTCCTGAAGAATAGTAAACTGCACTCCGAACATGTGACTTTACTCTAACACTTCACGGGAGATGATACGTGTAAAACCATAAGGGCAGTCCCATATAACAAAAGTTGAATTGATGAAAATGTAATCAATTTGAGAGGTGTGGAGGGCATAGAATATCCTCTTAAAGTTCAAATAGAATAAATGAGACCAAATACATACGGTGGCCAATAAAAGAAGGTAGAAACGTAAAGTTATTGAAACTTGAGCATTTACAACTTTCTGCGTGTTGAACTAGTTTTATCTTGATGGGGGAAAAAGTTTGAAAGTGAAGGAATAATGTGGTTTCCGTGAATTTAAGAGAGCCGATGTGATTTAGGGTGGCGATTGCAATAATAATGTGTTAAATGTGATTATGTTGCTGTTTGCTTTTTCAATGTTCTATTTGTGACAAATGACGCGTTATTCGTGAGCTGCATCCAAGCTTGATTTTGACTGGCAATTGCAAACAACACCATCTGGACGCATAATACGGAACTCTGTTATTTTGGCAAACAAATTATACAAGTTGCGCAATGTGTTGACGCAGCGTGGAAAGTATTACTGCTGTACCCGCCAGTGTCAATTATGACTTTTGGCGAACTATTTACACCTCGTTTTGAAGCGCTTAGTTAGTAGCCGGCTAGAATTTTCGATTTGACGCTTTAAATGGGACGCCATGACATTAAACTGATGTGCATCACTCGGCAATCCACTTCGATTTGGATTTTCTGTGTACACCCCACCCATATCCCAATAATTAATAAAAACATCATACGCTCGCCCTTATAATCAGAAATTTGGTACTAGTCCACAACGTGTAATTCATTCAATTGTAGTAGAACATAATAAAAGCTCCTCAATTGCTTTTAGTAATAACATTTTGCTTTAGTAATAACAACGCCTTAAAATTATTTCAATTCATTGAATTGACAATGAATTTCATCTCAAATTAAGACGCATCAAAAATCATGTCATGTACGTCTCTTGTAACCTACATCCGTTTAGGTCTTGAAATGAATACACTGTCGTGTTTAACTTGTGGCTTGTGTGGAACTGTCAAATTCAGCTAAGAAGTTTTTTGTCAAATCTTCGATATCTCGAAAACCTGTTTCTGAAAACCGAAAATTCTGTATTTTTATAATCATATTTTTTTTTAATTTACTCGTCGAGAAACTAAAATTTCAAAGTTTCAATTCGCTTGTCTAAAGGTCTAGTCCAAGATGCTCTAAAATGGAAATTGTAATAGAATTTAAGCCTATTTTTTTTTAGTTTTATGGGGACATTAGTTTAAAAATGTTAGGGGACACACATATTACCCACATATGGGCTTCACCTATGGACGCGGACGGACAAACAGGAAGTAGGAGCCATTCTTTGATGTTAAAAACGTATTGCTCCGCTCTTCTTTTAATGAATCTTATCTCTTCACACAGCTTGTGGATGGAGGCAGTTTGCCTCGGATAACATCTCTGAACTCTGAATTTGAGTAGCTTCGATTAGAACTGGTTAATAGAATAGAACTGAAATGACTACTTGATTTATTCTCCTTTCAAAGCCCTTTGCTTTCTCCCAAAAGCCACAAATATGTATCGTTGACAATTATTTCTATTTTTATCTGCTATATGCGCAAAACTTCGAATAATTGTTTTATTTATTTCTTAAAAAAGAAAAATAAAATGATTCCGTCTGTCGAGTATTCCAGTCAATGACGGGCATTTAAATAATCGCGATTTCATTTCTAACTTATTTATACTTTTATTTATTTCATTTCTGATTAACACTTAAATAGAATTCAATTTGACCATTTAATTCATTTCTCTATTGTGACTGATCTCAGCTGTCGCTTGTGACTGATCTGGACTAAAGGTAAGGCAGTGTTGAGCACTGTCTTGCGAATCTTCCCCAATTCCGAAGTTTTGTGCTAGCTGCAGTGGTATTCGTATATTCGCCACTGAGAAGGCAAAAATCGTTTCTTTGTTATTGACAATTAATTAAGGGCAATTATGAATAACCGCTTTGGTACAGAAAGTAATCACATTTCCCAATGAATTAATTTCATTAGTTTGCTTCCAGCACTAGACTACCTTAAACCATATAACATTCGACGGCTTAAAAAGGCGTGTGCCTCCAGCAATTCACAACTTGAAGCGGTTGATTATTACGGCAACACGGCTCTGCTCAAAGCATGCTTTCTAGGCAATTTCGAAGCAGTCCGGATCCTCCTCGCATTCAATGCAAACTTGCATGCGATAAACTTTTTCGGTAACCGTGCAATACACATTTGAAATTCCAATTGACTGAACTCTCTCATTTTAATTTGATGCAGGACAAAACGCTTTGACACTCGCAACATATGCTGGATGCGTGGACACTGTGTGTGAGTTGTTAAATTATCGTAGTTACGTTGACTTTGCATTATCCTCCATGACTCCACCCCTTTGCGTGGCTGTGCTGAAGGGCCGTCGGCATTTGGTGGAACTCTTCCAACACCTACATCCGGATGAGAGTAGCTTTCGAACCGTTCATGGTAAGTGGCAGAACTAATGCTGATTATAAATTCATGAAAACTTGAAATTTCACTTGCAGGAATAAGTGCGGGGGAATTACAGGAAATGCAGACCACAGTTCGGCGTGTAAATTGAAATTGTAGAGGAAATACATTTGTTATGGACTTTTGCTTGGTGTTCAGAGTGTTAACTTCTTTCTCAGTTTGTTCGTTATCGATGTTCGCATGGACTGTGGGTGCTTGTTATTTGTAATTTATGTTAACCAAAACTATGTAATCGAATTTAGCAATGTTTTAGCTTTTTAAATAAACTCAATTATCAAATTTCAGACAACTTCATTAATAAAAATCTACATTTCTTTCTCCAACTCAGGTTAGGACAGGTATGCGAGTGATGGGGTTGATGGACTGGACCCATTGCGATGCCTTTGGATATGTGCCATTTAGGTCGAAAGATAGGTCGCAGGATCTAGTATGTTTAATGTACAAACTATGCTACACTCAGACCCATTGGATCTGATTGCGCTGTCACTTTCCGTCTTGGTGTCCTGGCTTTTAGTGATTTCACCAAGTTTTTTTGGGTTTTAATTTATTTTTAAGGGCTTTTGATGGTTTTAATGTATTCAAGGATCGTTCATACTGAGGTTTGCCAATGTTCGAGGCCGTTAAAAGAGTATTCTATAGTGCCAAGGTATTGCAGTACAGTTTCCCCTTCATTCTCCATGCAGCTTCTACAGAAGTCATTGTAGGGCACTCCAAGACTACTGCCTTGTGTGGCTATGGGTCATTGTCTAGTCATTAAGCCAACCGATTTGCTAGAGATCTATCGCCACATCGTATTCGATGTCCATAGGTCATCTTATCAATATTTGCGGGTTTTTGCCACGATTTTTTAACGTTCAGTGAGGTATGGGCTGTCTCTTGATTCTGTGCCAGACCCATCGGTTTTTAGGGACAGCCGCATAACTTGGAGAGATGAGATGGGCCGGATCCTTACTTCGCCTTTCTCTTTGTTCACTTCGTGCAACTAGGACATCCGCCTATTTGTAGCAAGTAAACTTAGCCCGAATTGTCCCAATAAAGCGGAGTCCACTGTACACATATATAATGAGCAAACTGTTGTTTGGTCATTTTATAATATCATTGAGAAAGCCGTACATAAGTATATTTGTTTATTGTTGTAACAGTGTTCATAATATGGTACCAAGGAATTGTACTTGTACTTATACTTGCATTTTTACTGATTTGGTTTAAAACAACAAACATGATTTTCAACGTCAGCCAAATTAAAAAAAAAATGTTCCTTCGTTCAACCGAAGCATCTTATCTCTACTTAATGGTTTGATTTCAGACAATCCAGTGACCAGCAGAGATCACTGCAAACTATTTTTTTGTATAAAAAAGTTTTTTTTTTCGTTTATACATATTCTTGAAAGCTCCAAGCCTTTATAAATCTTGAAAATCGGGTAGCCCAAAACCATAAAAAATGTAAGCCTCTGGAAGATATGAATACAAAAACAGTGTTGAAACTGAAAAAGATGGATAGTTCATACGCATGGCTGAAATACCGCACACTGTTCTGCAATGGAATCTCCATGGCAGAAGGAATAGGGGCAGACCCTGAAGAAGAGTCAACACTGAAATCGGAAAATCTTTCAATGAACTACGCTCCATTGCGCGAAATAGACCTTAATCCTTCGTTATCAACTTGACTACTTAATTTTTTCTGTAAAAACATACTGTCCAACTGAAGTCTTCACTTGTCAATTGACTGTATTAATAATTTTTTATAATAGTCATAATAATAATAAGATTGAAAATCATTGGTAATTAATTATTTTAACGCGACCAAGAAAAAAATATCACAAAACCGCTGTTTTTGAAGTTGCAAAAGGGGCTACCCCATGACTCCAAGTGCGCATGTTTTTGTCCATGCTTGCAGCTTATCGAAGGCATTCTGTATTAAATCGTCCACATAGGCAATGACTCCATTCTCTTCGAGTATTAATAGCAGTTTATTTACTGCCACGTGCAACAGAAGGTGAGGTTCCCCTATTAACTCCTCTGTAGATAGCAGAGGGTACCTGATGGATGAAAGCCACCAGAGAATTTTCGACCCTGAAGTTTTTAAGCGCAAGTGAGATTGCCTTTGGTTCGATATCGCCTTGACTCGATATCGCAAGAGTGAGGGGGGATTTACAATCGTTCCTATCAGGCAGTGGAGGTCTGTCTCCACGGTACTGCCGTTATTGTATGAACTTTGGTCAGTTCAAAGACTGCACGGTGAGATTTTTGGAAAAAAAATTTCTTAGCTTTTGCAGTTCTTTAAAATAAAACAACTTTAAGTCTTTAGACTCTGTCGCAATAATGAGTAATGATTGTAAGTGTTGTTTGCTTATTGTAAATATTATATTATAATATGGTGCAATCCGGATGTTAACTTACCCCAAATGGAAGGTCATATGGATCACAAGTTTCAATTTGGCGAAAGAACTCCACTTGGGTGTGTGTAGCATTTTGGAATCCATCTACCACCATGTAATTCTGTGTATCATCCTGTATGGGTACACCATTTCCATTCTGTGGCCCGTGGCAATCCTGAAAAAAAAAAGCGGAAATTCCAAGAATTAACGGAAAGCCAAAAACACATTTCAATGAATCAACTAAAGTATGAATGAACGTAACAAATAAAATAAGCCTCCTGATAATGGCGTGAGGATAATAAGGTGTCCTGGACAGTTCTATTCGAAAATTAAGTAGAGCCAACATTTACCTCAGTTGCCCCATAACACTTTTGACAACCACTTTTGTATCGTATTCTCAAACCAAATTGACCAATCAGGAAAATTATAGAGATGCCTAACTTCACAGCTGATTGACACCTAGTCCATGACGAATTGACGAATTTCAGAGGCTTTTTGACAGTTATTCACGTTCTCTGATTGGTCGATTTGGCTTTAGAAAAATATGCAAAAAACGGTTGTTAAAAATGTTAAGTGGCAAGAGATGTAGAAGTTGGATTTCACAATGCTACAGGAAGTGATGTGGAATACAACTTGTGGGTGAAAAATACGCCAAAACTTGAATATTTGACTGACTTGTTTGCAGTAAGCGGACATTGGCAACAGGAAGTACGGTAGGACGATATCGAGATAGGAGAAGATGATTTTACCTGACTTTGCCAGCTGATGAGAAAAGGTTCACAAGTTCTGTTGCTAGGAGTGTTGGGACTTAAAATTTTCAATTGCGAAGAAAATGAGTGGTAGATTTGAATAAAGCCTGGTAGATCTATTTTATCCCCTAAAATTCGAATAAATTTCACATAATTCGTGAAGGCTTTCATTAATGAAGGAAATTAGCTTATTACTTTCCCATGCGTTCAGATTTTTGATACACAGGTGTTACTAAAAAGTGGAGGTCTCGAGTCCATTTAGAACTCACGACTTATTCCTTATAACCAATTCAGTTTTAGAAGTTATAATTCTTGTGGAATAAGCATTTCTTGACGTTTTTTTAATCTGGTTGATAATCTTGGTTGATACACAGCATTTTCAAGGATTATCCATCACATGGGATCGTTCTTCATGGAAACGAGTACTGACTTCAAATCCATAAAACTACTAAAACCTGGAGGTCTCGAGTCCATTTAGAACTCACCAATTATACCTTATCACCAATTTAGTTTTAGATGTTAGCATTCTTGCGGAATAAGCATTTCTTGACGTTTTTTAATCTTCTTGGTTGATACACAGTATTTTCAAGGATTATCCATCACATGGGATCGTTCTACGTAAATTTGGAAACGAGTACTGACTTCAAATCCATAAAACTGGGACTACCGCAAGAGAGTGTCCTAAGACCTCTACTTTTTTAGCTCTATACTAGCGATATACATACCGAAAATGGCTAATTATGTCCATTTTGTTAAAGTCTGTAAACTTCAAACTGGAAAATGAAAACATGCTTTAATTAGAGCGTATGATAAAACTTAGTCCTCCCATATTAGGGTTCTCTTATAAAACGTAGCTTGTTTGCTATTATAAAACCTCTTCTCAGTGATTGAATACAGCACGGTATTAGTCACAAGGTAAATCTCAAATGGAAGAAGCACCTACGTTCAAAGAAACGCGAAGAAGTCCAAGTAAAATCTTCTCAAAAAATTGTTTTTATAGAAGCAAGTGATTGCGGTGCACAAGTCTGGGCTTTTACCAAAAACTCTAACAAAAAAACTTGCACAGAAGAACGCGCTAACAAGTACCTTTGTTGTTGCAACTTTATACATAAGAAATAACGATATCCACAGAGACCTGGGAATAATGACGGTTTATGGTGATTGATGAAGCTGATGAACACATGTACCTGCAAGAATTCTTGCGAATTTTGAGGAAAGTAACGTCGTCTCGAAAGGGCTTGATCTACCACGGTAAAACCAACTCCAGTCGACTCTCGATAATTTGGCACTTGTTAATTTGAAATTCTTTAGCGGTCTCTTGAAAAATACTCGGTAGATTGAACAAAATCAATATTAATTGCTTCCCTCGGTATTTGGAAGTTGAAGGAATAGTAGGTATCTTGCCCGAAAACATTTAATAATTTGAAGTCGGTCGTCCCATTCTCTTAACAATTTGAAGTGTTTTTCATGCACAGGTGTGCCATTTGGTATACAAACATGTACATGTTTGTGTGTTGAGTATATTCCATCAAGATTGCACCCAATAAACAAAGGCATAATTCAGAATGTTAAAACTCTCTGCCGTACAGAAGTTGTTGTTCTTGTGGTTGGTAGATATGAAAAGGGTGAGAAAGAAAGGAGCTTTTTAGCAAACCACACCGACACACCAACAGCATCAGAGCCGCCTAGTATTTTAAAATCGGGCTCAGGGTAGAGACATCTGTCTAACTATGGAGAATTAAAATTTGAGGATTATGCTACTGTTGACAATGACATCACTAAAGAAGAAGACGAAGAAGAACAACCACCAATACCAGTCACATTGAGCGCAAATTCCAATAGTAGGCAGAACTCGCTCAGTCAACAGACAATTACTGACTTTTGTTCAAAATGAACATTAGTGAATGATTTGTTTGTTTACTATGATACGGTAATCAGTGCAGTGATTCAGGAATATAATTACTCGTACCTAGTTAGAGCTCATACCCGGGAACTCACCCGGGTATCTGGGTACCCGCTTTTTCGGGGACCAAATCACCTGGTACCCTTATGGTTGTGGTTAAACGAAATATGTCGGGTACCCGTAAATTTAGTAAATTAATCTGCTACTTGCAATCAATTCAAATGAAATTCGTTCTTAACGCACGGCGAAAATCAATTGCTTTTGGTGGACACTCCACCAATGACTTACGATTTCATCAATGTTTTCCTTTTCTCCGCCATATGTACTTTATTAATTTTTGATAGATACAAAAACCTCTCTAGTCGCTGTGTGCGAAATGTTAATAATCTTCTTCTAATGGCGTTAAAGTGAGGGGTGGACCTTTGCCTCAACCAACAAGCATCTCTGGCTGGCACGATGTTTAGCAAGCTGCCTCCAATTTCGCAAGACAAGTTAGTTGAGATCCTTCTTCACTTGTGGTTGTCATCCATTGCGCTGTGCCACTATTCGGAGCGGAAGACTCTTCGGGCTGGAGGGGTATTGCCCAAGCGTTCTATAAGTCCTAGCCAAACTAGGCGTCGAGTCCGTAGACTACTGGCTAGGCTCATGTGCAGTCCGTTTCAAGGTTGAACCCCTTATCCAAAAAGCATTAACGCGAACCGGAAGAAATATTGAACGCAGAACATTTCTCTCGAGAAGACCAAGGACTGGTTCATCTGCTTTTGAGATTGTCCAGGCTTCCCCGCCATGTCTCATTATAATATAAAAATAATATGTGTGGCGCTGCAGCCCGTAGAAGCCAGGGACTAGCTTCTCGACAATCATCGCGTTGTGAGTGCTATTGTTCTTCCACGAGTCAGACGCCGAACGGCCAATTTGAGAACCTCTTTGAGCATTGTCAGAAACTCGACAGAGGTGGGGCCGTTCGACGTGGTGGGGCTTGCGTAATATGGGTGGCGCGTCAGTCCGTAGAGAGCCAGAGACTTCTCAACAATCATCGCGTTGCGCGTGCTATTGTTCTTCCTGAACGACCAATTTGAGAAGCTCTTTGAGCATTGTCACGAACTCGAAAGAGGTGGGGCCATTTCGCTTGCACCAGGAATCGAACCTAGGCAACGTATGGGTCGACGTACCAACGCACAACGTCATGGCTTACGCTGCCGCGCTCGCGATATCTTACGATCTCGAAGCGATTCCACGTTTTCATTCCGAATGAACGCAGGTGTTCAAAATACCAAGGGCTTTAGTTTTTGTTGTATTTATTTTGTGACGCCACTTTGTTAGCTCAGCTTCTGGATTCAGGGCTGTAGTGTATTGGCAACACTACGAGGCTCATTATCCGATGCGAAAAAGACACACATCATCAACCTATTCAAAGTGTTTAATGCAAAATGTCTTTGAGCCCCATCATTTCTCTCCATCAATGTTGTACGGAATGCATCGCTGTAACCATTACCTTGTCACTTTTTGTGCATGGGAAACAAATTACGCACTTTTCATGATATCCGTTGCATCAATTAAAGCGCAAATTCAAAAACAGATTTATCGTAAAACACAAGCCTGACATTGCAATCAATATCAAATACATAACCAAAGTGAAACAAGTATATTTAAACGACAAAAACACCATCTTGTCTGTTCAATCGTTCTAGCTTTTCTTTCGACCCCCTCTCGGCTTTCTTGGCATGCATGTGGGTACATAAATTGATATACCAAGTTGCAGAAGCTTCGATTATATCTTCATTTATACGTATACCTCAATTGCAAAGTCCTTGTCTCTGATTTATTATTGTCTCCGTGTCTTCGCTATACTCCTTGTCATGTTTACGACTCCACTCGCAGTGCTTGAGATGGCAATGTTAAGATACTTTTCGATTCAAGAGATGTAATTCTTTCCGAAGTGTCAACTTCAGCTATAAAAGATTTCTAGGTGAGGTTTATTGGGTGATTGTTTGGAAGAATTATTCTGACAAACTGTGTGATAATTGAAGTTGGGAGAAATAAATTGGTATTGAACGTGGCGATTGCTTGCGCCATTGATGCCATAAAATACAATAGTAAGTGAAAAATGGCAAACAGTGGAACGCAATGTTGAAGTGAGACCATCTCTGTAAATAAATGGATTTTGAAGAGAATTTTGCACTATTGTCTCCGAGAATTAATGCGTT
The DNA here is from genome assembly GCA_905231855.2 of Eristalis tenax. NCBI lineage: Eukaryota > Metazoa > Arthropoda > Insecta > Diptera > Syrphidae > Eristalis > Eristalis tenax. The sequence goes on from HG993125.1 coordinate 48,350,305, forward strand.
TTCTTGGGGTTTTCTCTCTTGGCAGCAAGCAGACCGGTTTATTATTTCACTCAATACTTTATATTGATTAGTTTTCTAAGGCGGCGCTAGATCAATTTTGAGACACCTAAAAATGTATGTTTTCCCACACTTTGATGCAGGAAACTTAAGATCTGAACATATCGCACCTTCCACCGTGGCGTTGTGTTGATGCGTCGACTAATACGCACTTAAGCCTGCGTGGCCTAGGTTCGATTCCTGGTACGAGCGGAACGGCAACACCTCTTTCGAATCACTGGCAATGATCAAGAAGTATAACTGTCGAGAAAAATCGTCTAGTGTTGCCAATCCAGAAGCTGATGCTAACAAAGTGGGGTCACGAAATAAATATAACAAAAACAAAAGCTGTTGACTGAATGCTGAACGAAATGCTATCCCCGATCTAGACTTTCAACGAGAAGTAGTTTCGGCTTTATGCATGCAGTATTACCACACGGGAAGCTGAATTTTTAGGATTTTTTGGTCGTATCTCTCACAAGCAATTGTACATGAAAACGGACCAATGATCCAAAACACATGCAAAGTAATACCGCCAGAATAGAGGCACATCCCAGGCAATCGGCAGAGTTTATAAGGAATCGAGCTCTTTGGGAATGAGTTGGAGAGATCTCAACTTTGCAGAGGTTTGCAGAACTCCCAACGAGAAGGCGCGCATGCGTGGTTGTCCACTGTCGCTATATGTCCACCGAGGAGAGGAGAAGTCAAAAGTGTAAAATTGTTATTCTTAGTTTTTAGGATACGTCGAAAAATAATAACCCCCATCGAGAGCACAGTCAGAGTTAGTTACATGATCCAAATTAGAGGACGACAATCTCAAGGCATTAGCAACTTCGCAACCAGTACTTGTTTTAATTTTTAGTTGAGAACTGCTGAAATGCGCAGAAACGATTACTGCGGATCACTGCCTTCAACAACTTATTCAATTGAACCGACCTCTTGCTTCTGAAATAATATTTAATTGTCTTATATTTTTTGTGCAAATTATAAAAAGTTGTAGTTTAAATTAAGATTTTCAATTGTTAGCTACAATATACAATACAAGACAATTAAAGCGAGGCGTAGTAGACTGGTGCGTCGACTACTGCACAGAGGGCGCCAGATTCGATCCCCGAATTTACTAACTTTCACTATTCATTTGGAGTCACTGACTATGGTATGATACAAAAGCAACATACCATAGAGAACATTTTTGAGAGATGTTCAATAAGATAACGGCATTCACCAGAAATGAAGTATGATGGAGATGCCCAACTTCTACTTCTCTTGCCCCTTAAAAATTTTGACAACCATTTTTATATCGTTTTCTGAAGCCTAATTGACCAAACACAGAACAGAATTTACGTTATTTCGCGAATAACCGTCAAAAATTCATGACTAACTGTCAAAAAGGCTCCCAAATTCGTCGATGGACAAGGAGGCAATCAGCTGTGAAGTTGGCCATCTCTACAGTGCATTATTTCTGATCGAGAGATTGAACAATATTACATATGATGTGCTTATGGTGCTGTTACAGAAAAATACATATGTCAGAATACTTTCGTGACCAATTGTACACATTTATTTATATCGATTGATGTGACAAAAAGTCAAGAATCGAACATAAACTGGCATTTTACTGCATAGACATAAACGTCCATAATTATGACTTGGACAGAATACTAGATTAGTTGTATGTGTTTATATTGATTTTTCGGGCAATTGTAAGTTTTCATAAGCGTCATCCATAGCAATAATTATGTAGTAAGCATGCTTCGCCAGAGTTCTTTCCAGGAACTCGAGATAATCGAATTTAGTGCGATGGCCCTAACCCTAGTCACGTCTGCACATCAAATTGTACCCGATTTATAGCCAAAGTCTTCGATGAACATTTGCTTTTTGTTATTACTTGTTAGAACTTTTCAGATTATTTGTGTGTTTGTGTGTACGGATGTGTACATGGAATTTGAATTGAAATGAAATACACCGTCAAATTTTTTGCAATGAAAATCAAATTCGAGTTTAATGCTACGTTCCCAACGAACCAAACCGCGAGGATTCATCAATTTTCTCGGAACCAATCAGGTTCCGCCATGTTCGGGTCTGGAAACATCGTGGTTTCAGATAAACCTGGTTGCAGCCCCCTTGAATTCAGCCGTCCATGATAGGTTGTCAAACCGAACAAGCCTGCAGCGTGAACTGCAGTTTATTTTGCTAATTTTCTCATTTTTCTCTTTCTATTTTCTGGCACTTTTATTTACTGTCAACAGGCAACTGCCCTGGTGGCCATTTAAAAATTGAGAATGAATGACATTTCTTTTGGCCGGCCAGACACTTATAGAATTGGGAGCGAGTGACATGATAATTGAGTGGGAACGGCTCTTTTCTGAAAAGGTGCAGACCAATGATATTCTTTTAATTTATTGGACGCTACAGTCCGGGTTAGACATGGACCACAGTCAACTAGCATAGTTTTGGGCTGGCCGTCTCCAGTTTCGTACGCCCAGCTGATTAAAGTCCCATTCCAGCCATCGGAGGCGAGGTATTCCTTTAGAATTCATGTTGTTCCTTAGGATTTGACTAGAAGACTTTCCGAGCCAGAGCGTTGGTGTCCGTTCTCACTACATGGCCTAGTAATCTGAGTCGAGACATTCCAATTTTGTTTGACTAGGGCGATGTCGTTGTACAGTTCGTAGACTTCGTCGGTTGATATTGTCCATTCTTTTGCGCAGCGAGACTGGAACTATCACGGTCTTATATGTAGAAAGTTTGGCTCTTAGAAAGAGCGCTTTTTTTTCGATTCAGCCAGATTCATTCTTCGTTTTATCTCCGCGCTGGTGTCGTTTCCGGAATTTACTGCAGAGCTTAAGTAGACAAAGACCTTTACTACCTCGGAACTGTACCTGGCCGTTGGGGAGATTTTGTCCAAGACGTCGGAGTTGATAGCATGTACTTCGTCTTACGACTCATTTCAGTCGCTATCTTGCCCCACAGACAGCCCGTGGAGTTCTTCCGGTGATGTCAATGTCTGAATATGCGAGCAGTTGGACAGCACAGGCTTGTGGAAGATCGTGCATGTAGATGTTTCTGGGCATGTTGATCCCTATTTGGACCCCAATTCAACAAAAACAGAATCGTACAGACAACAATGTTCACGGAAGGCACTATCTTCTACAAGTTGGTCCCACTTTTGGGGTACGCAGATGACATCGACATAGTTGCGCTTTCCCAACGTGCCGTAGTAGAGGTTTTTACGGCGATTAAAGAACAGGCGAAACGAACTGGTCTCAAGGTGAATGAAGACAAAACCAAATATGTGCTATCGCCCAAAAAACCTTCCGTCGCACACCATCCTGGACAAAACATCACGGTCGACAGATACAATTTCGAAGTAGTAAAGGAGTTTGTCTACCTCGGGCAAACGTAAACCCACAAACGACATGGCAGTGGAGATCCGACGTAGAATCGCCCTTGGCAACTGGTGCTACTTCGATTTGTCGAAACAACTGGACTCTAAATCTCATTTCCCAGTCATTTTGCCAGCCCTGGTACACACAGGACAACAACGATAGAAGCTAAGATGCATGTCATGAGCATTATGTCTTATCGGAGAGTAGCTCCTATGCTCCCACGCTCTACCGTAGTATTGCCAATACACTACAGAGACGAAAGCTGGACGCTTAGCAATTTTCTCGGTACCTTCGATCCTGCGCCGGATATATGGGCCCATCTGCGAGGAAGGTGCATGGAGGAGAACACACAACCGCGAACTCTACGAGCTGTACAATGATGTGGATGGAAAGGCAGAAATCAGTCGACTGCACGGGCTCGGCCACATCGAGGGAATGGACACCAACGCTCCAGCTAAGAGGTTCTTCAAATCCGAGACTCCTGCTTCGAGACGGAGAGAAATACCGAATCTCCGGTGTAAAGACTAAGTAATCGCGAATGCAAGCCAGCTTGGTCTTGATGACTGGAAGGAGCGTGTCCACAGACCCTGCACAGGTCACTGCCAATCAAGGCAAAGGAGTAAGCACTCTTATCTGAAGGTTTATTAGACCGTCAATGATGAATGGTAACAATTGCGCAGGCTCAGACTCTCCAGGGGTCGTCGGCCTGATGAGTAAGTAAGTAAGTAAGAACAGACGACAACGAGTCCACCAGATCAGACCACTTTGCAGTGAGATCACTGCCTTCATACTCAGCAATGAAAATGTAGTTTTCTCTCTTGTTGCACTTTTGATGAACCACACTGCAACTTGTTGAAAACCAAACGAAAAACCTTCAAATGTACACAAGTACATTTAGAGACACCCCTTGTAAGCCCCTACGGTTTTCAGATTATTATACATTTTTTTTCAATAAAATGAAACGGTCGTTGAACGCAAGGAAACACATCTCCTTATCGGCATCGTCCTCATGCATTCTCGCATTCAACAAGATACATTGAAGAGGTTTTTTCATGTCAGTGACACTTTATTGAAATTCAACCAGACACCCATGTGTACAAGGGTACAAAAGTGTTAAGCGAACCCTGTAAATCGCACTCTCGTCATCCCCGCTTTACACATTGGTGCAACAACGTTGCAAATTTAAAATACCATTTTATTTTTCAGACAACAATTCCAAAGTGAAAAATATGACATGCCCTTCATCTAGGGGGATATTCTAAGTATATACCACCACACCACGGGAGTACATAATATCGACGGGAAATGCGAAACCAAAGCATTGCACGGGTGTAGGGTATCTTCGAGAACAGCGCTTACGGCTCATGAATAAAAATTGTTCCCCCCACAAGCATTGCTTTATCCTTGCGACGGGGAGTTTCGATTTACGCAATAAATTTGTGGGATTAAATACAAAACGGATATGCGGACAGATTCAAATTCCTTCCCCGAGCAACTAGGAGAAATCAATTTTCTGCAGTGCAAGACAGCCACGAGAATGATGAATGCCATAGTGTAATTGATTTCAGTTGTTTCGTCCTTATGAAACAATTTCACCTTTTGATGGCAGAGGATGGAAAGTGGAAGCTGTAACAAGAAATTGCTAGCACTCCTGCAATCGACATGAATTCAAACTAATTACCTTGTGTGGCTTGATTATCAGGAAACGATAGCTCAATCTAATTTTCCAATTAATTCAGTTTTCGTCGTCCTCGCTGCGTAAACTTGCGTATATGTATGCATGTAAATGCATTCTGGTATTTGGGCCAACTCGATAACGTGTGCAGACCGAGTCAAATGCAATTAAATCGATCCCCTCGGTCTGTGTGAGGTCTTATCGTGCAGAATTCAATTTCGGATATTTAAGGATGCAGATATAATTGCAACAATTTCATGGGAAATAACCGACGAGCTGTGGGGGAAAGGGCGGCTTTTCATTTCAGCCATTTATATGCGAGTTCTGCGTGTTTGTGCACTCGGCTATAACATTTAAAGGGAAAGTACTTTTTTTTTTTTTGCTGAGAGATTTCTACTTTCAATACTGAGTATTTTCACCGATACTGCTCATAACCTCACATTCGTGACGGAAGGGATTTAAGCAACTTGTTTATCGCGGCATATTATGTCATAACATACTGAAGTCCCACGGGGTTAACTTACAACGACCTCCTTTGTAGGCTGCTCTAGAAAGGCGTACCCATATACTTGCAATAACATTCAAGTCTGGTCAACTGGCTTACTGTTGCTCTGGAAGTAGTCCTTTGGTTCTCAGGGCTGTATGAATTGCTACAGTATTCTGTTGAAAAATAATGGAGTTGCCAACGAGCAGACCTATTTTTGCGAAAATCATGAAAATCAGCGAAATCCGTTTGGCACAACTGAACACATGCCTGCGGATGTCGCGATAACTCTTATCTCTGTCGCTGCTCTAAGAGGTGATCGCCTTTCTTGTTGCCAGGCTATAGTTGTAAATACACACATTTTTTTGCGTAGTTTTCTGGACCATTTAGGCAGTTTGTAATCACTCTTCGACTTCGACTTACAATTGATGTAAAATCCATGTGGACGCATTTTTAAACGGCTTGAAAGTTGATGACTTGATTGAAAGTAGGGTTGATTAACTTACCAAAGTCGAATAATTGTTAAACTCCGAAATATTCATACCCTGTCTGTAGATTGAGTAATAATTGTAAATTCGCAGGAAGTAACAGACACCAGACACCAAGAATTATCAATGATTTCCTATGCATTTTGCTAACTTTGCCTTTTTTGTTTAATCGGAAGATAGTAAAGACCTTAAACAAACACGTTTCATGTCCTCCTGACTCCAAAAACAGTAAAATCTCTCCTAAGTGGACAGCTACGAATGAGTGTCCACTTAACAGAAGATTATCATCTTTCTCAATTTTTTCACTTTTATGAGAATTAATTGAATCAGCCTTGTATTGTTTCTGGAGAAACATTGTTCCCGGTTGCAGCTGCCCAAATAATGGTATCTAGCACATTTCTGGCAGAAGAAAGCTGTCCAATGATAGTGATGGCATCCATTGGTCCAAGGGTTGACAAACGGATATGGTGTTTGCTGGGACAAATATCAAAGCGATGTTGCTAAAAGGCAGATGAGCATACTAAGTTGCATTAAACATCTTCTTGTGTTCTCTCATTTTGACATTGAAGATGTTCAACCATTCTGTCATTAAGAGAGTTGTCATCCAAGCTCGCTTATTAGGAAATCAATTTCACTGGCAGATTTGCTTTCCGTATTTTTTGGAGTATCGTGGGTGTTCCAATCGCGGATTTCGAATGGTTTAACCTCTCCAACCAGGTTCACACAGTGCAACGTCGTTAATCATTCCTTGGAACATTTCACCTCTGAACAGGACTCATACCTAAACCGGTCTCATCCACATTGAAGATATCCTTGGGATTGTATTTTTTAATTAATAACCTTATTCGGCCAGTCCATTCAGCATTGGTTTTTGGATTCACATCGGAAGCTTTCCCCTCCCCTCTTTTGTATGAATATGGGATGCGTTTTTCCGAGCTTTCGAGAACCATTGTACGTCAACGTAACATGTTATGAAACAGTCGTTTTTGTAACCCATTCGCACCAGTGCTCCAATTAGCAAGTACTGATTTTTTGTTTTTCAATATGCAAACATTTTCCTATGCAGCCACACGCTTCACCGACTCTACCTAATTTAATTATTTCTACTTTTTCTGGTATGTTTTTTGACTTTGTTGATGGTACGAACGAAAAAGACATGTGTAATAAAGAAGAATAACTCATATCGTCCACTTAAGAGAATGTTTTAGCCAAGTAATGTGAAAACACTGTCCATGCCTCCCAAAGATAGAATCGCCCGCTTAAGAGGAAAAAAGCAAAACCAAAATCATACCAGGCAACCAGTGAATCGTGCACTTAAGAGGGTGTCCATTAACACATCCGCTGCCATGGCTATCGCTAATGATAGCCACCTATAATTTCATTCGAGGCGCAGAATGTCAAAATTGTTAGCGACTACTGTACTAATCCGGCATGGGGCGATGTTGCCTGGCACCCCACGGTAGTGTAATTTGTAGTGGTTTGATCTCGTCGTGTGGTGCCATATCTAGCATTTTTGATAGCCAATACTAAATTCGTCCAGGATGTCCAGGATGCACTGCAAATATATTTAATGTCGATTTTTTGTGTGATCAAAAGTATATTTGACGAAATTTTTTGTGTTGGCATCCCATGAAATTTTCGCAAATTTGCCTTGGCAGTCAATGTGCTAAGAGGGAGTTCGATGGTATTTTACTTTGCCTGCTGTCTTTGTGTGCCATTGTGCCCTTTTGCTGCCTCTTTTGATTGTCTCATTTTGACATGTCTGTGCGAACATTCTTCTTACTCGCACTACTCACTGAGCAACCACTCGTGTTTTGCGTTTCATTGTTGTCTCAAGAGTGGAAGACAGTTGTACTCTTTGAGCATTGACAGTAACTCGAAAGAGGTGGGACCGTGAACAGTATTTTGCTGGTACCGGGAATCGAACCTGAGCTTCATAGGCTCAGGTGCGTTAAGGTCGATCAATCACACAACGCCACGGCCATCACCGCCCAAAAGGAGAACTAGTTCTTTGAACCAGGTACCGGCTGCGCAGGAGTCGACGCACCAACCCACTGCGACACGGCAACCCACATTTCAGGTTTTTAGTAAAAAACTAAAAATTCGAAGGCTTACAAAACAACTAGTATTTATAATCTTAACTAGCATTATTCTCATCAAGGAGCATCAAGAGTTGTCAGTTTTAAAGACCATTAAGAAACACTTGATAATATTAATGGGTCCATTGCCAAAGAATTCTTGAAGGAATTTCCTGTCGTTTTCATTCCAAATACGGGACTGAGAACTGTTGACTTGGATTCCAATTTTTCAGAAAATATTGATGTAAATAATGCTGAAAGCATTATATGGGCTCCACTCGTTTCAGCTGAAGTCATTTAGCTCTTAAAGGGCGCTTCTTATAGACTACCGGAGACGATTCTTACATTCGATGAATGACTCCTTGGAAGAATGACGACTCTCAAAGATGGTACACCGACGGATGGAAGACAGAAAGTTGAATAGGGGCAGGCATTGTGGGACGCAGATGTAACTTACCCATACCTCTCCCCAGAGAGTCAACAATCCTTCAAACTGAACTCTTTGCAATAAATACACTCACTCTCTGCTCTGCTTAATACACAACATTAGGAAACTACCCAACTCAAAAGTATCAATATTCTCTAACAGCGAGGCAGTACTTAATGCCATAAGCAGCTTTACATTTAATTCCATGGCTGCCTGGGAATGCCACAAAGCACTTAACACGCTGACAAAAACACACATGAAAGCTATAAGTGCAATGAAAAGGAGAGGCAGGAACTCCATTTATTGCGATTTCCCTCCTCATGGATTTAGCCACATTGACATAAAAAGACACTTAAACAACAGGTCAAATAAACGCCTCATCCAATTCTGGGACAGTCAGAAAAATGCACGAGAGTCGATCCCATGAGAACCAATAAGGCCCTTAATTTGAGCAAGACAGACTACTATTATGTGCCGCACTTACTGGCACTTTTCATGTAACTATCACCTGCAGTAAATGGAGCTCAGCAGGGCAGAACGCAGTAGCTGCTGTGAACAGTGAAAAGGAAACCTCAAACCTGACATCGAGCAGTTTTAAAATAACGAACAGACTCACTCACCTTCACAGGAGTCTGCTCCTGCTCAGGGCATTCCATCTAGACTCATAAACACATTTCTCAATGTAGCTGTGGAGTAATAGATCAGGAAGGGGGACACAATAGAACTATAGTGGTCGCAGTGCTATGTGATTGATAATGTCACTTCGCAACTTGCGGTATATCACAATAATTTCTCATGTATTTCCATTCAGCACCCTTCCCATTCACACAAAATTCATATTCACCAGTCTCTGATTCTATTACAAAAGAAAGAATGTTTGAAATCATTTTTTAATTCAGTTGACGAACAAACTTTTCACTCGTAGACGAGCGGGTGCATAAAGCAAAAAAAAAAAAAACACGAGTTTCTACAACTGTCCAAAGATTGATGTAGGTCGCTCACATAAGTCGACTGTATTTTTCTCCGGTCGAGTTTAGAGACATTCCCATACTTCAATTTGCTTGTTTTTCTTTTGCAGGTCGACCTTTTCGTTTCCCATTACCATCCAATAAACTGGTCATGTGAAATAAGAATTTGCTAAAGGCATTCTTTGCACATGATTTCGATTGATGGATAGAAGGAGTCGTCGTATAATTTATGAAATTTATTCCTCGACTGTGTCGTCTGTAACTTTGTCAAGAATTTGATTCTAGGTGAATGATTAGCCAAAAGGTTAATTATCATTTAAGAATATTTTATGAGTACACAAACACTTGAACGATTCCTTGACCTTATCAGGAGTAGTGTAAACAATTCGGAAGGGGTGAGGAGACAACTAGGCTTTCCTAGAAAATGTGTGCTATTATAAAATAGCCTATTAGAGAAGTCCTGATGTAGACAGACGGCTGGTGGGGCCGTGGGGCGAAAAAGAGTTGGTAATCATGGCCCCTTTGCTTACAAGGAGTCCAGCAAATTAAATTTCTCATTCAGCGTATGGTGAGATTTCAAAATACAGCTTGGTACCGGCCGTTTCAGACCTAATTTTAAGTAAACATGTCTGTTGCCGTCGTATGACAACCGTATTTACAGTTTTTGTATAGTACGTATACACCGCACGCAAATTTAACATTTCTGCTAGTGTCTGCATTCCAGCGCAAATGGTTTGCATTTTCCTGCATTCTGAAATGTTGGATTCCAGCGAAATGCATTTGTAACTTCGTCGAATCGAACAATGATATTTACAGATTCAGCACGTCATTTAACGAGTTTTCAGCCTGCTGACATAAACAAAACACAGCTGTCAACAAAACAATCAATCATTTCAAGTGACAATTACAATATATTGACCAGAAATTAAGTATGACAGAGACGGCCAACTTCTACCTCTTTCAAAATGACCAATCAGAGAACGGCATTTACGTTATTTCGTGAACAACTGTCAAAAGTTCATAAATAACTGTCAAGAAGCCTGTCAAATCCGTCGATGGGCTAGGGGTCAATCAGCTGTGAAGTTGGGCATCTCTATCATACTTCATTTCTGATATTGACTCAATATGTCTATATATAAATACATCTTTAAATTAATATAGCTAGCTAAAAAGGTTCAACAACTTCTGATTTCTGTAATCAAATGTGACACTAGCTGTCATTTGAAATGCGGAAGTTACACTGGGAACGCAAAATTGGATTTCGAAATTTTTCCCGGAATGTTGGGTTTGGAGAAATGTAGTGTTGTAGATACATTTATTTCCCACAAAACCGCTTTATAATAATAAAGGTACAGCGCATACAGGGCGATTAGCTAGCTTCTACAGCAACCACTCGTGTTGTGCGTGCTATTGTTCTCTCACGAGTAGATCTACGAGTTTTATGCCAACGGTCAATTTGAGAAGCTTCCTCTAGACTGTTATTACTCTTTGGGCATTGTCAGTGACTAGGTGCGGCCGTGAAAAATTGCTTCTGGTAGTACTGGGAATCGAAGCCAGTCATCGTAGCGTAGGAGTCGACGCATAGACGACACCACCCGAAAGACAGCTTTAAAAGACTCAACATAAATTGTCTATTCAACGATTTTATTCGGAGAAGGTAGCTTGAACTTTGCCGCATAAGTTGTAAGTTGTAATTTGCCATCATAGGGACATACCATGTTGGGTATATATTTTTATTTCTTTTGGAAAAGTTTATATCCTTCGTCTGATAAAAGATAAAGCATTTCATCAACTAACACACATCCTTTTCTCTTCAAAGCGCTTGACACAGTGTCAATATTTTCCTCTTGAAAATCTGATAAATAACTTACACTGATCGTGAAATATTCAGTGTTGGACAAAACTAAAGAATCAAATATCGAGACCCTCTCTATGAGACCTTCTCTCTTTCCCGTTGATGTCATTCAAAAATAAATCATGGGTGCCCTGATCTTCAGTAATCTACGAGTACATTTCTATTATCGACGAAACCCACAAACCCACAATTCATATAAACAAAGCAGGGCTGTGTTACAAAAAAACAAAAAAAAAAAATACTTAACATGTACGTCTGCTGTCGTTGATTGTCTCCTTTAAGGGCCATATCCATAGAATCCGTTGCGTGCGTTGCGTAATGTCACAAAATTGACAGCTCATAAGCCCTAATGACACGGAGAGAGACAGCAAATGCGTCCCACAAGTTAAATACATCGTGCCGGATGATGTTGGTCAACTTTTAACTTTTTGTACAGTCGACAGATGATTCCATGGAAATTCATTCGGGCGCTAATTATATGTTTGGCTTTACGATATTTAATGAATGATTGAATACGTTTTATTTAGCTTAGACATTTTTTTGAACAATTCCTAATAATTTAGTAACTTCGAAATTTCGAATTTCTTATATCAATGCACAAGTGAAGTTGGTCGACTGATTGGATTTCGGACGCAACATACGTACTTCATAGGACACCACCTTGCAATCCGGCAATTACGATTCTTGTGGATTAAAAACGCAACGTTTTATAGTTAGGGAACATATTTGTTATAACGCTCTGACAGAAGACTATTGCGAAATAGTTTATTTTCAAATGTATCGTATGATTGAATCCAGTCATCGCGTTTAGGAAGTAGTTCCAGTTGTCAGCTGGTCAGAAGAAGTTGTTGGTTTCTTAATGGAAAATCAAAATGCAATTACAGGCGAACCTCCATAAGTCACGGGAACAAATATAGTGTTGTGATTTATGGAAATATGGGATTTAACTCCTGGATCCTTCTCAAAATTGCGAAACATTTGTTCGACTCACAAGGGTTTGGCTGTACTTCTTTGTATGCCAGAAAGGTGCGCATTGCAATATCGAGTTTTTCAACGAGAGAAATCTCAACACAGCTTATATACTCCACTTGTTCCGTTCCACATTACCGCCTCGCCTTCTTATAAGGGCTTATGATGGTTATGTTAAATTTGTTGACAGAACTTTTTTTTCTGTGGACCGGGGCCTTAACGATTTTATGTTTGTCTGTGAATGAATCATTCTATTTACGAACTGTCAAAACCCGATCCGCAAAATCACGACTAAAAAATTCGCGGTTGAGTGTCAGTTTCCACTGCTTCTTCTCTTTCTGCGAATAGAGAAACTTTCAAGTGAATTATGTGTCAGAGTTTGCGAAGTGCACAATTCCTAGGTAACCTGTGAAGTTGAAAACGCGATCCACAAAGGGGCAGAAGGATTTCATAAAATTACAACTAAAAATTCGGAAGCTTTACCTACAGTTATCTACGTATCGAGCAAATTAAATTTCAATGAAATGTCAAAGTTGTCAATTCGCATAAAGTACAGCATTTAACTCGTACTTCATGTTACTTGGTGATTCCCGCAAATTTTATAAATCGTCGATTCCAACTATTGCACCACCAACCACCACGAGTTGCAGGATTTTTCTTAATTTCTTGTTCATTTTAAGAGAATTTGTGTATTTCTGTCCACAATATACAAAGGTCATCTCTGGTGGAGAGTGAAAAATAAGACTGAAGACATCCCTAATGGCTTGTCCGTTATGACACGAGGGAGTGACTTACCTGACTAATCCGAGTTTTGTAATCACTTACGAAACTTACGAAATGTACGCTCTAATTGAATCGTCGTACTCTACATCCATTGTGCAAACAGGGAGCTAATCATGCAAAAGCGTTACGCAAAGACTGGACTTAATTTACATAAATTAACATTTGCCATCCTACAAGCAGATCAACTCGTGTTTGCAAAACACAATCGTATTCCCACAATTAGGCACCATAATTGATGACTACAAGGGTTTTGTGATGTGTGGGTGTCGTAACTCTAAACGAAATAAATTACTCTCGATGTGGTCAAAATATGGGATACGTTAATGATGAATGCAAGAGTCATTCATTTGTGGAATGTGAGTAATGTAATATGAATGATTTGTTTCGCACCTTGGTTGACATTGTTGGGCGCTACACTGTACGAGTGGAACTTACACCTAGCTGCTACAGCTGCTACGAGTTCCAGGCCCACTTCGGCGAAGTGTGAGTAGCTTATTATTGGCATTATCGAAAGTGAATTGAGGCAGACAGTAAGGGATTATTATTCCAGGGAAGAGGAGGGAAGAAGGGAAGCAGGAAGCTCAGGTGAGCGACTAATTTAATAGAGATGGCCATACCACCACTTTAACTCAGTAGAAAGGGTTTTTGTAAAATTGGGGTGTTCTACCCTTAAACTGGCGTTCCTTCGGTTTACCACCATGCCCTGATAAAAGTTCAATAGCGAATCTTCTTTTGTATTGCCACCTGATCTAGAAAGCCCTCTCATCAGAAATGCTTGAAGTTATGTTCAAACTGGGTCGCCTGGCATCGACTACATGCTTTTAGGGGAGAGATTTAAGGAGATTGAAAAGTGAAAGAAAAAGTATGTATTTGTTCATCGCTGAAGAAAAGTCCTGTTTAAAATGAGAGGATCGCGTAAAGCAAACGCTCTCATTATCCAAAGATAGCCAACTTCTACCTCTCTCTTAACATTTTTGACAACCATTTTTTTATATCCTTTTTTCAAGTCACATTGACCAATCAGGGAACGGCATTCACATAATTTCGTGAATAGCCGTCAACAATTCATGAATAACTGTCAAAAAGTCTCTTAAATTCGTCGATGGAGTAGGGGTCAATCAGATGTGAAGTTGGCCATCTTTCTGATGGCCTCCATTTCGGATAACTTTGAGAGAGAGCTGCGTTCATCTGACACTTCTCCTACGAGTTGAGCGTTTTCTGACATTTGAGATACAAAATCAGCTGATAAATCATTTTAAAGCAGCGCTCTACCTCCATAACGGATGTAACACCGAAGTAATGTGTTTTAGCATGGATAAAATAAATAAATAAAAATACCTTTATTTTGTCTATGTTTTCAGCCACAGCAAACTCACTGTGCAAATATTGACTCAGTTAGAAAGATAAAAATGTATACTCTTTATAAGACGAATTTATCTATAACTCGGACAGTATGTTTTAAATGTATTAGAACTAAAGCTTGCATTTTCTCATACTTTACACTCTATAACTCCAACATTCCATACATCAAGCAAAATATCTGTTCCCATGACTATTCGACTTATGGAGGTTCGACTGTATTTTCTTTTGTTTCTTGCCATTTGCCAAGGTGCAATTTTATAATTTAAACCGTGCCGACGGAGATAAATGTATTCATACATTCCTATAACTGATTACTCCCTCTGTTCAGTAAAATAACACAGTTTTATTTATTTGGACTTTTTGCTCTTGCTTGAATGACAGACAAGGGGTTAAATTGCTCAGTACTTGGCAGTTACCACAAGTTCCTTATTTGTTTTTATTGCACTGCATGTGGGTAAAAATTGAATATGCGAGAACGTATCCTGTATCCTGCTGCGCGATTTCGCTGTGACAAACAAGTTTTTGCTTAGCTCCTTCTTTGAAGAATTCGTAATTCGCTTCGTAATAATGTATTTCGTTTCACATGCATGTGCAACTAAGTTTCGCAGAACTTTTCATTCCGCGTTTTAGTTAAAGTAAGGGCAACGCTTCGAACGAATAATTTAACTACGAATTGCACTCGTCCTCATTTTCTTCAGTGCGGATCCAATGTGGGACCGAAGGTGCGGCCGAAGCGATCGTGAAAATGGAGCAGATACCAAGATCACAACCTAGAAAAATTTCCTTGAGTCATGGAAAGTAAGATAGTCATCGATAAGAAGTCATTTGCATTGCATTTTTCAAATGGATGAACGATTTCAAAGGGAAGCTAAACAGATGGTTTGCATATGAACATGCTTTCTTGGTAAACTTGTGGAATGTCCGTATACTCGTAACATAGTTGTTAGAAGGCCAGCTCAAAATGTCCTTTATCCGCGTCCTAGATCACAGTGAAATGAGAAGATCGATGAAAGGTCTGGGCGCTGATCTGCCCTTCGGTGCTTGCAGAGGAGGTACCACTAGAAGTAGTCAAGGCTTACATCTGGGTTTGGGTCAAAGTGACAAGCTGTGCAACATAGAATAAAATATTTCGGGTGAACTCGTTTTGATATCGCCAGAGTGATGGCGGACTGTACAGGAAACTCACCGAAAGCCAGATCATGGCGTCAAACTACTTGTCGCAGTTGCCACAGCTGGGAGGAAGACCTTAACATTTCACTTGATAGCGAGCGCTTGGTAGACCCTTGTCTTTCTCAACCCGTTGTGTTTCCGTTACGATTCTGTTTTTTGTGTTCGATTCAGAATTTTTATAAGCATTGATCACAAAAAGTCAATATAGGACATGATTTTACAATTTTGAAAAAAAAAATGGTCCAAGCTTGATCCAACATTTTTTATTAAAAATTTTCAGTTTTCATGCGAATATTTCAAAAACCATTGGCGTAGATAATGGGTTAAAGAACATGTTTCTGGCTTTCAAATTCGGTATAGTACATCATTGTAAGAGTTGCGATTGCTTTTTAAATATTTTTTTTATTTTAACTAAAACAAGTCCTTGCCTTATAAACGAGACGAGATGGACCCACCCCCTCCGGCAGTAAAAAATGCTAGTTTTTGACCCCCTTTAGATATCAACGGAATACGTTCTCCAAAGATAGGGAACTTTGTACTCTGCCGACTAACATTGACCTCCCTTGTATTCAATTACAAATTTCAGTTTACAATTTATATTTACTTGGTCCGCCCGGTTTATCGATCCCACGGGACCACTGAATAAAAGACAGTTATTATTCGCGATCAACTTCGACGGCTCATGCAACGCTAAAAGTTCAACTGATTCGTCTAGCCCGAATGAAATAGGCCCGATAGCCTCCAACAATAGATCTCCTTGCTTGATTGGAAATAGGCACCGAAATAGAGAAAATCGTTTTTTGATTGGCTTTACTTTCCAGGTTATACATCTTGTGAGAGTGGCCCATGCGATGTTTGAATAATAAAAAAAAATATGACAAAGCCGGATGTGAGGTTCGCTACAGAACATAAAGCAGCATATAGGGTTGCAAACTAAGCAACGATTTGAAGAATACGCTTTCTGCCACGATATAACCAAACAACCAGTTATTGACAAATGAAATTGAAAAAAAAATAATGATGGTTATTCAAACATTGCAAAAACCCAGGTTTTTATGTCTAGACTATTTCTGGTAATCCTCAAACAAAGACTCCACACACATCTTTCAGGTAAGGCGGCCTTTACACACGCTATATTCGTCACAAGATTTAACAATGTGTTTGTGATTTCCTTTATGTGATCCCTTTTGTCTCATGTCCCGCCTAACTCATCACTCTTATCTTCGAAGAAATTTGCTTTGTTGCCGCCCTCCAAGGACACACATTAATTGTATATTCGTGCGCCGGATCGTAATGCACCATTGTATCGTATGAAATATGTTGCACGTACCATGCTTCATCTGCTTGCCATGAACGAATTTTATTAAATGATATGCAAACCAAATATTAATGGCACTCACTGCAAGCTCACGAAAATACTTAAATTGTATTATTTACTATCTGACCCGACAGACGTTGTTTTTTTTTTTTTAATGAAAAAAAGAAAAAATACTTCAAAAACATAGTCCATTGCAATGCTTTTTCATACGCATTATTAGACCTCTTTTCTGGCGCGTATATGAATGATGTTGATGGTGACACGGGAGAGGCGCCATACAATTGGTCATGTGAAAAACATGAATTTTCAAGATTGATGCCACAAACACTTATGAGTCAAAGTTGCATACCACGCTGATTTGACAGAGAGCTGCAACACTGTCATTTTAATTTATTTATCAACATGACATGCAAGCTATAGTGGAAACTGCAACCGTTTAAATCTGAATGGTATGTCGTTCGGAAGCATTGGAATGGGTGGAATCAAAACGCGTTGCCTTTTGTACTTCCTCTTCAAAATTCTGCCTACGATGACGTTTTTAATTAATTTCGACGTGCGAACTGTCAAATGCAACGAGTGTCAATTTAGCAGACAACTGTCAAGGACAAGTTTTTTTTTACAAAAAATGAAAAACAGCTGTCTGCTAAGATCACATTCCAATATTCGTTTTCTGAAATTATCTATTTTTTAATATTTCTTTCAAAAAAATCCGAATAAATGAGAGTCGGCTTTCAATTTTATGTAAAAATTAAACCGCTATCATTGCGGTATAGGTCGCAAAAAGATCTCAAATATGTAAAAGTCGAAATAAATCATCAAAAACTCTATTGGGGGAGTCTCGGCAATTCACATTTAAGTGTCATTCCAATGAGCAGCGAACTGCGAACTAGAACTTTCAGAAATATGTGGATCTCATTACCGAGGTTTTTTTATCGACTAAATCCTAACAATTATTAGCTTAAGCATGCTTATTTACGATTTTATATATTTTCTTCACGAATCAATCGCTCTCTTTGCGAACTGTCAAAGTGGGTTCGCAATACGCAGGAGAGGCAAGCGCGATCCACAAATTCACGACCGAACACAGAAATGAAGTATTATAGAGATGTACAACTTCACAGCTGATTGACCTCTTGTCTATCGACGAATTTCAGAGGCTTTTTGACAGTTGTTCATGAATTTTTGACAGTTATTTACGAAATATCTGATTGGTCAACTTCTACCTCTCGTTAAGTTTTCGACAACCATTTTTTATATCGTTGTTTAAGCCAAATCAACCACTCAGAGAACCGCATTCACGTCTTTTTGTGAATGACTGTCAAGAGAGAGGAGTAAGAGAGGTAGAAGGTGGCTATCTCTATCATTCTTCATTTCTGCTCGATATGAATAAAGGGTTAGAGTTTGCGAAGTTCGCAATTGGAAGCATGAATGGCCCTTTAGAAGTCGGGAAACACCATGCGGGACATTTTTGTTTGTTTTTTTGTATTGGTTAAATCCCGGAAAAATAAAGTTCTTTAGTATGAACGCGTTCTAGTGCATACAAATAAATCTCTACTCAATTCGGACAATTCAACCTTTCCAACCATTCCGAATAGTCATCAACTGTTCTAGAAGATGAATGCAATTAGTGAGGTTAGGTTAGAGTGGCTGACTACCATTAGGGTAGCCACCGATGTGAGGGCATTGCAATTGCAAGGAAGGTGTTAAATAGTTTGTTCTTCCTCTTTATCCCTACAACTTCATCCCTTGTAAGGGATTCCCAGTCTTGAGTCGAGATTCGTATAGCACAATGCCCGGTTATACCACCGATGAGACTTCTGAGATTCGGTCCACTCATTCTGTTCAGGTCGCGTGAGAGTTTTGAATCGATGATAGGCCATAATTGATTTGTTATGAGGCAACTAGTGCGGGAGACCATCTACGTTTGGTGTGAGTAAGGGTTTCAGGCTTTATTAGATGTTTCGTAGTAGCGATAGGCATGGACGGCAGTTCCGTCCGGAAAGAGTGTTGGCGTGGCGCCCTTTCTAGCGAGTTCGTCTGCTTCGCAATTCTCTGGGATATCACTGTGTCCTGCCACCAGAAGTTGGATGCGAAAATACCTGGCCATCTCCTTAAGAGATAGGCGGCAATTAAGGGACGTCTTGGAGTTAATTGCAATCAGAGAAGGCGTTATAAAATTATGGCCTGACCAAGGGAAACTTTGATAAATAATTTAGAAATATTCTTCTGTTTGCAGAAAAAATTAGAGCGTTCTCATGTTTGTGGAGCTCCATCTTCTAAAAGACGTTTGACTGAAACTTAGTAGATGCAGTGTCTTTTTTGAAAACATTAGAAAGGTAGTTAGTAGATGCTGTGAAACAACAGAGCAAACACGCACTCCAAACGAATCACAAGTTCAGAATGTAAAGAACAAGATGATTGAATATCAAGGTTGACAACTACTGAATTGCAAAAATAACAGTAGACAAACCAATCACTAGCAGAGCCCGCATTGTTAATGCCATTCCCTTTCCGTTGGCCCTCACAATCGCATGCATTAACACACTTTCGAGGGACTCAAACATTTGCCCGTTCTCAAAATCGGTATTATTATCGGATTCAGCACGGATGGGATGATTGATGTCCTGACAGAATCCATGCACTTTGGGTACTCAAACCAATTTGCACATGGGATTTCTTCGGTTCAGTGATCTAATGGGATCAATTTTCACGTACGCATTCTTACTTGAGCTTCAATTAGTTCGGTTTTCTTTTGTTGAAATCAGGACAACTGACAAGGGTAGATAAACTGATGTTACAGGCCAAGCCGTAAGGGATAATGAAACAAAAGCCAAAACAAATGGCAAATGTTAAATATAATTTTCCACCAGTGTTTTTTCCATGAAAGGACACCCTCTGTGATCGAGTGTCTGGGAAATGTGTGTTGGAAATCCCAATTTAAAGAATCAACGTTTTTGTGTTGTATTTAACACGCTCTGCTGCTTTAAAGACAATACGAATACACGTACACAGACACTGAATGGAATTTCTGTACTGCACAGCATGTCCGGTCGATAAATCAAAAATGACATGTTATCACAAAACCAGTGTGAACACTGGAATCTTGTTGAAACGGGTAGTTGGTCGGTATGGGGCATA
Organism: Eristalis tenax; assembly: GCA_905231855.2. NCBI lineage: Eukaryota > Metazoa > Arthropoda > Insecta > Diptera > Syrphidae > Eristalis > Eristalis tenax. Next base: position 48,370,445 of record HG993125.1, read on the forward strand.
TCTGTTCTAGTCTATTAACTCTTCTTTACAGGATGCCTCAAAGAGGGTGGACTTTCCAACACGATGACGCTGAAATACATGCGAAGTGAGAAACAATGGCATGCTTTCCAGCATGTTGCCAGCATCTTGCTGTCCGTTTCAATTCAGTGGAATTAATTTGCGGATTATGAGTTTATATGTGGACCATGGCGCCTTCGTGGAGGACGACACCATTAGACGGCAACAGTCGTTAGGTAAATTTAATGGCCATGAACTATATTGTGATGAACATATGGAGATCGGCAGTCAAAATTCGCTAAGACTAGTCAGGACAATGCGGGTTCGCGGGAAAAGATCTCGCCGATGAACTTGCAAGACAAGGATCAGAGGCGGCACTCTCAGGATCTGAACTTGCGTCGTTGGCCCTCTCAAAGCACATCCGGAAGTGACATGGCTCTCCATGTACAGACAGACCAAATGCATGCTACATTACGTCTGTAATATTGACGGCATTGGTGTTATCACTTGACAAAAAATACTTGTGATCGGCCTAAGTGACGAAATCCTCTACGACGACTGTGGAGAAGACGACGAAATTGCAGAGCTCTTCCTCTGCCACTGTCCCGCCTTTGCTTTGACCAGGTGGCAGCTAGGGGTGTTGATGAGGTGAGAGCTGATGTCGGCTCCTCATCGCAGAAGAGCAGGCATGTGTTCTTCGGTTGAAATTCTAGCAATTTTAGGTTGCTATAGAGCAGTGTTGAAAACATCGGCAAAAAGAAAGAAAGCACTAATTATTGAGCGCAGTCCATTGGCTCAATTAAAAACAGCAACTTATCCGTCCACAACAACTCTGAAGTAGATGACTCCAGTTCAAAATGAACAACAGCAACAACATTTTGTTACCACCATTGCCAACGGACAAGTTTTTCTTCCTGTCCTTGTGTGTACGGTATTGCCACCCACCCCTCCCAATCATGTTTGTCTCATTCGATGTGTATAAATCGTTTATTTTCGATTGGCAATCATACAGAGGCACTCTGGTCACAGAGGACTCCGGACTTTTCGGGTGTGTCTGCTCCGGTTGGCTGATGAGAGTAAATGTATGGTTGTCGCAGGACCAAAAAGCCTTTTTACCGATTCAGCCTAAAGTAAGGTAAGTTCACCTCTAGAATGAAGCAATGGGGTATTCACACTTCGTTGAATATGGTGTTGTAAAGTTGCTAGAGTGTAAAAGGCAATTTCCTTACACTGCGAAAACAAAATGATGCACTGACTGTGATTTTTGTGCACCTTAACGCTTTAACCGAAGAGGCGATAAGCATTGATGTCCGTTTTCACATATTTCCACTTATCTGCTGGTTTAGCTGCTAAGTGTAGGATCGAATATAAACTTCACTTAAGATGGTTTCGCTTTCAGAATCAATGTTTAAGGGTGGTTAAGGTACGACATGGATTGTGTGGCATTGTGAATTATTTATGAAAAATAGTGATTGTGATTGAACACAAAATGTATTCGAATGTGTGCACATCTAAAACTGCCTTTGTGCATGGTAACCGAGCAATATTTGTGCGAATTCCCTCCACTACACGAAAGCCTGAAATCTATTTATTTGGTAGCTTATATCGGGGATTTCTATGTATTTGGCAATGTCAATGTGGGAGAAGAAAGATGTGCAGCAAAATGTTTCTGTCTCTATTTCCACGCCATTTGGTGGGTCTTGTGATGCTCACTCTAGTGTCGACTCACCGCTACACCGCATTTGCACAGCTCCCTTAAACAAGATTGACAATGCACACAAGGCAACAAAGGTAAGAGCAAAAGGATATTGTTAAGGATTATTCATCATTATATTGGGAAACAGGTAGAGAACTAAATGTGTTTTCTAATATCAAAAGTCGTTATTTGTTTGTTTCAAGAAATGTGTATTTCACCAGAAATGTTGACACCCTCTTTAAGTTCGAACATTTTCTTTTGATTCGTGGAATACATTCGTAAGTAGAATTTCTGTCATCCCCCTCTTTGTACAAGCACGTTCTGTGGTTCATGGAATAGACTTTTAACTAGAAATGTTATCGTTCTGTTATATTTTTACTTTAAATAAACTAGTCTGAATTTCACCGAGTAAGGATCATTAATTTTCAATAGATATGATTTATGCCATATCGAAGAGCACCTCCCACGTTCTATCGTAGTTTTGCGAATACACACACTCACAAGCTGTGAAGTTTTGCTCAGAATACCTGCGTACATGCTCTTGTGAGGCAATTGCGACTTCACAGAAGTGTACGTGTGAGGCAATTGCGACTTCACAGAAGTGTACGGATGTTAACCACTCCGAAAACGAATTTTGTATTGATTCTGAGTTTATCCTTGGATCGACACTTAAGGTCTTACAGAAAAAGGGCATGAGTGTTTATAATTTAATTGATCTTTTCACAAATATCAGTTGATTTTGACACAAACTTGAGTTATAGTACAAATACAAATAAAGACTGCATCCCATAGAATTGTGGATCCGCACCGCAAAGTGGACCCAATGAGTACGCTTCGTGTGCAATCCTCTTTTCTTATAAATCCGAAAAAGTCGAAAATGTAAACTCCCTGAATTACTAAGAATTATTCAAAAATAAATACAAACAGAACAACGTATTTGTATTCATTCATTTATAAAATGTCGTAAGGACAAACGTATAATGAGCAGCCGAACGAATTTCCATGGAAACGTTGGTCAATCGCACAAAAAGTTGAAAGCAACGCCGATTTTCTACCTCTCTTGCTCCTTAAAATGTTTGCCAACAATTTTTTTTTATCGGTTTTCTAAAGGTCATATTGACCAATCAGAGAACGGCATTTAGGTTATTACGTGAACAACTGTCAAAAAGCCTCTGAAATTCGTCGATGGACTAGGGGTGGGGCGTCTCTATCATACTTCATTTCTGACTGAAAGTTTGCCAGCTTCATAAGATGAGATGAACTCCTCTTGGGGACCATACATTAAACACATTTCACTTGTTTACCACATTTACTGTCCTTCTGCCACTCATAATGTTGTCAATTCTTTGACAGGACGCAACGCATGCAAGGGATTTTCCATGCGTCGGGGACTTGAGTGCGTTTTCTCTTTAGTACAAGACTTACTGCGACGCATAGTGCTTCCCTCTTTAGCACTTATTTCGTTTTTATATTTTGTGTGTGGAAATACATTCTCTCGGTCATAACAAATACTTTAGTTGTACTAGTTTTATTTACTTCTCTCCCCACTGTTCAGTCGTAAATAAAGTATCCATCTGGTGTCCCTATTGTAAAACAGAGCGAATTTATGAGCAGTAGAATAAGTTGTCACGGATGCAATAGGCTTATAATATTTTCCAGACGTGAAAATAATCCTTGTCACAGTTTCCTTGTTTTAAAATGTGAATTCGCAGCTGAATCATGTCGTGTCTAAGTCTATATGCGTGTCTCTTTTCCCTTTATTCGTATGACTGCACATTAGAATACCAAATGCACTCCCATCACATTGTGTGAACTTTCATGTTTTGTCCTTTTTTCACGCGCAATAAATGATTATTCTCATTCGAATAATTCAACTCCTGTTTGCGGTGCGATATTCAAAACCGTGGAATAAACATTAGATGGCAATATTTCGATACTGAACTAACTTATTAATTAATTTTCCCAAAAACTCAACTCAAAAACATTTAGAAATTTACTAGTGAGCCTCTGCGGTAAGTCCTTAAAAACTATAAATGAGCGACCATCATTTAAAGCAAAACAAACAGATTAAATTCAGCGAAAACAAACTTCCAACTAACACTCTCCTCCTTGTGACAACATAATTTACAAGCAATTAGTTTACATAAACGCTTCCCTTCACATTTAGTTCTTGAACAAATACCTATTTTATGTGACATCTAAGGTCGTTTAAATTCAAATGAAAATCCCCCCGCCCCGTGACGTACTTTGTATTCATGTGTCCCTGCAACTCACCCAGTTTTCAAGTTTTTGTTTTTGACTTACTTTCAAGTACTTCTTCTTTTTCAACATCGTTCAGCACGAGAAATTGATTGAAATTTATTTTGAGACATTATTACACCTGCACAGCTGAGAGTTGTTGTAATGGAGCAAGGGGCTTTTCTTGGTGTGTGTGTGCATTTTATATGTTCAGACATTGTTAATGAACGAATTCAACTCTGCAGAAAGGTAAATGAGTACGTAAAGTTTTACACTTGAGATTGTGGCAGTTTGTTTGGGGCATACGCACATGTACGAGTATAAGTAAATTATAATTTGACAAATTTGATATTTAACAGAACTTCTTTTCTGAGTTATTTAGGCGAGGAAATTCAGGGATGGGTATGACAGAAAGCACCCAGAAATGATAATAATATGGGTGGGGCGGCATTCAGAGGTGGCCTGGGCCTAGCTCCTCAGCATTGCCAGTGACTTGAAAAAGGTGGGGCCGTAAATTATGAAATCTGACAACAGGTACAATTCCTGCTTAAACAAAATTACTTCAATTATAGTCGCGGACGACTTTCCTCAAGTGGGTCGCTGTGGGCTGGTGCTTGGAGGGTGCCAGGTTCGAACCCCGAATTTACCAACTTTCATAATTCACGTCTTCGTCTCTCTCTCTCTCTCTCTCTCTTTCGAGTCGCTGACAATTCTCAAAGAGTATTCCTGTCTCAAAACTTCGCCGTTCGGAGTCGCCATTTTCTGCAGGTTCCATCCACTAGTGTGGTAGCTGGAGAAGCTAGGCACTAAGTCCACAGCGGACCACTTTCCTCAAGTGGGTCTGTGGGATGGTGATTCGACTCTTACGCAGAGGGTGCCAGGTTCGATTCCCGAATTTACCAACTTTCATAATTCACGTCTTTGTCTCTCTCTCTCTCTCTATGTCTCTCTCTCGCTCTCTCTCTCTCTCTCTCTCTCTCTCTCTCTCTCTCTATATGTCTCTCTCTCTCTCTCTTTCAAGTCACTGACAAAGAGTATTCCTGTCTCCAAACTTCGCCGTTCGGAGTGGCCATTATCTGCAGGTCCCATCCACTAGTGTGGTCGAGTGGTTGCTGGAGAAGCTAGGCACTAAGTCCACCGCGGACTAACATAATATGGGTGATGCCAGTTACTTTTATCATTATTAAGTCTATCCTCAAACCTGGACAGACGGTAACTGTGCTGCAAATTCAAAAGTTAATCGAATTTAAATCGTTTCAGTGCATTCTTCGTGAGAGTGTGTATTTTAATAGCGTCAGAATATCCTCCTGCTCCTCCCAAGACCAAGTTGTGTATTTCTCCTGAACAGGATAATTTTTTACAACTTAATATCTATAGTTGCACAAATTTCAGTCAACAAACCACCCTGTTGGGAATGGGAGGGCTCAAAAACAAGATAATGGCTCTCCAGACAGTCTCCCCAAAAAGTTCTACCGAATTCCAAAAGATGGGGATCCCAGGAGGAGATGGGAAAAAACAGGGGTCCCAGGAGGATATGCCAGTATCGCCTAGGTTTGCCATTTGAGTGAGGTGGATATGAAGAACGACTACCGCCGACAGGACAGCGCGTTACTGGTGATGGTCTTTAGTGTTGAGATGAAACGTGTATTTAAACGTGTCCTATCCTCCAAATGGTGAACCATAAGAGGATGTACTAGATAAGCTGATCAGTAAGACATAATGAATGTGTCAAAACAAATATTGTTTCCTTCAGTCGAGCACAATACTGAAACTTGAGTTTTTAAGGTTGAGCGGCAAAATATGTTAATTGCTTTATTTCAACAATAATTCATTCGTCTATGCATTTCTTTAGAGTGTCCCCAAAATGTTATATACAAAGCCGAATTTAATTGAACAGTTAAAAACCAGTATACGAGGTTCAGGCAGGAGACGATATGTCATATAGACAAATATGGTGCCCATCAAATACTCCCGAAAAATTCTATACGCAGTGCAGGCAATACAGAATGCTGCACAACAAAGTCCTCAATTTCAATATTTGTTTGTGCACAAAAAAGTGAAATTTATGTACGCCTTCATGACTTTCATTCATAAAGTGTTATGCGATGTTTTTACTTTTCATACGGACACAATGAATTGCAATCATTAAAAAAGACCTTGCACACAGGCATTGTTACAAGAGAATTGAACGTATTGCAAACTTTGCGACAAACATAAATTACCCGAATGCATGATTTTCTATTAGTTGAAGCATTCGCAGGTTCTATTTAATTATTCTGTTTTCCAGTCATGCGTGAATCAGTCATGTGCGAATTACCCTCAATTCTTTTTTTTTAATTTTTGGCATGCTACGTTCCTTTTTTGGGTGTTTATTTCAGAAGCTGGACTCTCGTTTAAAACCTGCCATGCTCTTATTGCAAAATAGTGATTAACCTTTAAAATAAAGAGGGTGGCGCTACAGCCCGTTGAGGGGCTGAAGCATCTCAGCAGCCAGGTTTTAAACCGATCCGAACGGTCAATTTGATAAGCTTTTTCTAGAGTTATACTCTTTGAGCACTGTCAGTGACTCGAAAGCGGTGGGCCGTGGAAATTGTTTTGCTCGTACCGAGAATCGAACCTGCCCTCGTAGGCTCAAGTGCGTAGGGGGCGACGAACTAAGCCACAACGCCACACCGAGTGCACCAATTTCCAAGCCGAAGTGGCTGTAATAACGCTGAACCGACAAATTCATCAGCATTTTCTTCCCACAACCACCCGGCAATTAGAGTCAGTCTAACATCAAAACTTGTCACATTATCTAGACAATGCGTCAGTGAGATATCGTTCACTAACACGACTCTATGCTGGATACCGATTCACTGATAAGGACAGGAACAAGAGGACGATATTGCGAGAGAGGGACCTTAACTCTCTTATACCCCCTACTGGCTTCTATAAACAAATGACTGCAAGTTCAAGTTCTGAATATGCAATTTGGGTATCGACCAAAATATTGTTGCTACGGGCACGTAATCCATAGTCGAAGCAAATAATAAGATCGTGAGTACACGCTGCGGAAATGGGAATTCTTCGGTTGTGGGATAAGGCGAAAAATACGGCAGTACTCGAGGAAGTCGCTTTTTGGAACGAAAAACGCTATGTTTTGGTGGTTCGGTCATGTGGCATGAATGTCCCCACTTTCGAGGTGATTTTTGAATGCGATTCGATAAGACGACGTGGTTGGACCAACATCTCAGCTGGTTACGATTGGACATAACTCCTGATAAGTTATAGGCGACGGCGGAGGATCGAAATGCCTGGTGAGTAATCTATTCCCGCGACGAATTTAGTGAATTATGCGGCTCGCTGAAGATGTGTTGAGATGTCTCTTTAAACAGGAATGTGAAGGAGTGTACTACGCTGTAATACAATGCACATAGGATCCAATGCGTGCTTATATTATGTCATTAATTCTATTATGAACATACATAATTTAAAACATTTTTGTTTCCTTTTTTTTTTGTTGTATATCGATATCAAGCCGACCAACAATAGACGATATCAGTGCAAAAGTGGCGTAAACCACAAAAATTTAACTTTAACGCATTGTAACCCAAAAAAAATCTATATTGCTTTGATCGTCACTAGAGAGCTCTGAAGGGCTCAAGAATGGGTTACGGCACTTTTGCACTGATAACCTCAATTAACGATTCGATTTAGGCGCAAACATTTATTAACTGTGAATATACATAATGTAAAACCAAAGCAATTCAGGTGTAGGCTTCAGGCGAGGCGGCAACAATTCCGATCAGCTGTTTTGTTGTATTTGTTGGCAACCCTTTTTTCTACTTTTGCTCCTAGCAGATCCTGAGCTGAATCATCTCATCGCACAGCAGTCTTCGTTTTTTGTTATTTCTTCGGTCGAGCAAAGACCAACAATTTGACAACACATTAAAAATAAATGAATTATTTTTTTTATTTTCGAACATTTACAATATTTGTTAGAAAACAGTGTAACCCATGACATCATAGAGGGTTCCACCTGCCATGTACCTGTTCTTTTCTGGCAGCGCTTGGTCAAATTCAGTTGGGATCTTGTACTACTACAATCTCTGCAACCCCGGAAAGTTTTTTTGGATTGACTTTTAGGAGTCCACCTGACAAATAAGTGAATTTAATTTTATCTCATTGCATTCATCCTAATGAAGGGCACAATGAGTCATCTAATTACGAAACGAATGAAAGAAAAATGAATTTCACTTATGCTAGCACTCGGGTTCATTCATCTATTCACTAGAACGCTTGATTTCACATTTAAGTAATGAGTTTTGTCCCTAACACATTTATCAATTCATTCTTGACAAACCATTGCCGCCATTGTCAGGAGTCGCTCAGTGAACCAGGTGAAAACAGAAAACAAAATGTCACCCTACATCCCAACGCATACACAAATCCATTCCTCAATTAAGTACAAGTTCTACCACATAAGGTTGAGTGAACAACCTTCATAAACTCTTTCGACAGTCGAAACTCAATGACCCCCGTATAATGCGAAGAACCTCTTGAACCGATGTGTACTGGACTAGATGTGTCCAAGTGAATAAAATTTATAGAATAACGTCTGCTCGATTTCAATCGCAGGTAGATATACCCGAGATAAATTCCCAAGATAGCAATGCTTTTAAGAAATTGAACGAAGCGCACTGCAAATAGAGTAATGCCTAAGGTATGAAAGCAACATAAAAATTCAATGAGGTCTAAGCTAACTTAGAAAAGGTTAATTTCGGTTTTAAACCGAGACCTTCTAACCAGCACAAAATTGTGTGAGTGACGTTCAATCATGACTTGAAGGTAATTAAATTGGAAAAAATACAAAACCATTACTTCTCCTGTCCTCGCGTAGAATATCTGTATTCAATTTACAATCCTGCACGGCTGCACATTAGGGTAATTCAATTATACTCCCATTATGGTGGCAATTAGATTTAATTGATATTGCATTTGAAACCAGACAGAATGGCTATAATATTAATTACAATGACAACTTTTTAATTGGTGCACCGTTCAAAAAGAACATTTGGCAATATATGATATTGGGTACAGTAAAAAGGAATCAACTTTTTACGTTCAATCGGACCAAAACGAAATGCAAATATGGAGGTAAGATTTCGTACTACAAACTCTACGGACTGCTTTGTGAGTCATTGACTCAATTTTGATAGGGCGCGCGGCGAAGATGGACACCAGCAAATAGAAAATCCGCCACATTTTACGGTTTTTTTTTTTTCGATAAAGACGAAAACGCAAGCCCGGTGGTTGAAAATGTGAATAACGTTTATGGTCCTGACAAACAGTTTTGCTTTCGTGCCGATAATTTCGATGTCAAATATGCTCCACGCTCTGGAAGACATTTTTTGAAAATGTCATGAAAATCATGGCAATCCTCGAATGTGCGCACGGTCTCGATTGTCCAGGAGCTAAACATAAACCGTTTAGAACCATACAAAAGGAAGGGCGATGTGTGGGTAACACACGAGTTATCGTCAAAGGACTTCATGTAAAGAGTTTCAATCTTAATCGGAACAACATCGATCATTTTTGAAGCGGATGGTGAAAAATGGATCACTTACGACAAAGTCAAGCGAAAACAGTCGTGTTCGCCTAGCGGTAATTCGGCGAAAATTGTGGCCAGCCGGAGTTGATGACCAGGAAAGACTTGCTTTGTGTTTGGGGGCGATTGACAGGGAATCTATTATGAGCTGATCTCCTTCGGCGAAACTCTGAATTCGGACCAATATTGTCAACAATTGGATCGTCTGACAGAAGCAATCGTTCAGAAGCGGCCATCTTTAGCCAATATGAGGTGAATTGAATTAAAACTCCAGCAGCTTGGTTGGAAGGTCCTTCTTCAGCCACCTTATAGTCCAGGCCTAGCACCAAGTGATTACCCCCTGTTCATGAAAAGCTCGCCTCAGGGGATCTGAACTAAAATAATATAGTGATACTTTTCTTTACGGACACCCCTCTATAATGGACACCTCGCTTTACGGACAATTCATCACGGTCCCATCATGAAGATATTCGTGTATTTCAACCCCTTGGAGCAGAAGTTTCTTTGCACGAGGGAGATAGGGATACACGGCATCACCATCAGAATGGCAATAAATAAACCAACAAAATGGCGCATATTTCACCTAAATCGGACCAGTTCTAGTATGATAAATACAAAAATGCAAAAATAATGGAATTCCTTTTACTGCACCTAATATTAAGATGGGACTTTGAAAAACCGTTATACACTTGGCATTTAATTGTATTGAGACAACGAGTGAATTGCGTAGGAGTCGACGTCAGTGAAATACCCACAACTCCACAGCCACTCTCATTTATGGTCCTAAATTTGGGTAATGACAGAAAGAATAAGATTGCGAATATAAGCTGCTGAGACGAGATTTCTTCTTCCCATTGTGGGAATTACTCAACGTTATAGAGTGAGGAACACGGCACTACACGAGGAAGTAAATGTTGAGCAGCTGGAACGAAAGGGCTGTGCTTTGATGGTTAGGCCATGTGGTACGAACGCCTCCATCATCATGACTTCCGTGACTTCGTAGGCCAGCGCTTGGCAGATCCTGGACAAAGTGGCTGGACCAAGTCCAAAACCTAGCTTGGTTTCCCTTACACATAACTGTTGATGAGTTAGAGTCTATGGCGGAGGATCGAGTGGCCTGAAGAGGATCATACGGGTCACTAAAGATGGGAATAAAATGCCCGTGTAGTGGGCACAGTAAGTTAATTTCGAACTTTTTTTGTGACTAAAGTTCTAGCAGAGTCGGCATGTTGATGACACTATTCTGAGCTGCAATGACGTCGCTTTGATTAGGTGCAAATTGCACACATTGCTAATGTCTCCACTAGACTTAAGTACAACCCTTGTAGCCATGTCGCAACTTTCACCATTGAAGTCTCTGATTTCTGCCTCACCAAAGTGCCATTCAACGTAATGAATTACCAAATTCCTGAAATCCTTCCCCTTTCAGAAGGATAATTATAATCCTTGCTTACGCTACAGTCAAAGATTAGGAATTTAATTTCTGTTATGACTGCCTGTTTCAAGAAAAGTTTGCAAATGATCCCATGTCATTTTTGAATGGTATTAATAAGTGGTTATCAAAACAAACTGTGAAATGAATTTCCCCACGGTAGGTAGGTATTTGCGTATTTTCAGCAAGGTTTGTAATTTTCCTAGGGTGATTTTTCATTTATCAGAAAGAGGGTTACAGAATGTCTGCGGAGCCCTTTTGTTATGGTAAGCGTGAAATTAATCACTGCCAGCATTTTAAAAGCACCCCTTTGGCATTTTCGAAACCGTTCTAATAATGGTTTGTGGCATATCAATATTTTTTCTTTAATTTCTTTATTTTCCACTGTAACAAACAGAAAAATTGCCAGCCATCGATATTTGACGACTGTTGGTGTGTGTAATTTATTTGCATTCGTGTTGAAGGGATCTTCGAAAGGAGGCAAAAGAAATAGATAGAACGAAATAAATCATATGCCGTAATGCGATGGCGTTCGTGAGGAGGTATCTTCGTAGAGCCCTTGAGTAGTACTTTCTTGATTGATTCTTGAGGGAGCAGATATTCTCATCGCAGGTATGGTCTGTCGAGGCATGTTTTGAAATGTATTTGGGAATATATACATTTTCGTTTTCGCAGATTTTACCCCAAAACGTCTTGGGTCAACGAAGCATAAAACGAAGGTATGCTTTTGATTGACGGGGTGTTGATGTTTAAATTTCAATATGGTCTTCTCCAGTAATACAAATTTTAGAGGCTCGTGAAAATAGTATTTCGACCAACAAATCCTTAGACAGCTGAACACGAGACGTAATTATTTCGTCTAACTAAGCTGCACATCTTAAGGGAATGCTCTGAGCGCACGCCAAGAATTCGTCAAACGAATAAAAGATAAAAATCACAGTCTCGGATTAGGTTAGAGTGGCTGGTTGCGGTCACACTTAGGGCGATGTAGGCCCTTTGTGATAGCACGTGGATCTGCTTACTCCTATACCTGCAACCAGTTGGTGCGTGTTGCCAAGCTGTTTAGCTGGCTTGTGCTGACTGAATTGAGATTGAGTGTCGGCTTTCGTATAGGCTGTCGCGAGATGTAAGTAATGTGAATCTCCCCCTAGTGTGGAAGAGAAGAGGTTATACCACACCTAGTGAGATCATCGGCTTTGTAAGTGGCCGGTATGCCACAGTGGCCCGGCACCCACGTCGCGCTAAGAGACAGCCGCAATTTAGTGATGTTTTTTTAATATGACATTGTCTAGGGACTTAATACAATCACAATTTAAAAATCTGTGAAAGTCATAATAGACTTCTACTCCAACTCCTTCACCTGTCAGTGTCAAATTCAATTCTTCGTACGCCCAATCCTGTTTAAACACGATTTTGAAAAAATAAAAAAGGTTCCGTTTTTTCACAATTTCATTTGATTTAGCACGAATAAAAAAAGCTATTGATTGGAATTTTAAAGAAGACATTTTTATCAACCGTTATCTTTTAAAAATTTAGTTAAATAAAATATATATAAATTATTTAGTTATATACATAAAATTATAATATTTATTTAAAATTATAGTACTTACATATTAATAAATAATATGCTCTCATATTTTTACTTTATTTTTTTGGGTGAATCTGTTATTTTACGTATATCTACAGTGTTGAAGGATTTGGAACCAATCCCCTTTTTTCTTCGTACTTCATGTCTTTTTTACACGGTTTTTTCTTTGGAACGTATCCACCGTGTAAAAACGGAATTAGGTGCAATCAATAAATTCGATTTTTTTTTTTCATTTTTAACCGACATCAACTCGTTAAGTATTTTTTTAAAATAATTTTCAATAATTTCTGTTGTAAAACTGAAGACATTTTATTCCTCAATGACAAGTTACTGATTTTCACACATTTTAAAATTGTGAGTGCCCTGTAAAAACGTGAATCAGGGCTATGCTTAGTAGCATAGGTTCCACGCAAGAAACCACTCATCATCATTAGTTCATCTATTCACAATTTGCTTGGTTTGTTTTCTCGCTCCACGCTAAGGCGGATTTGTGTTTATATCATGCCATTAGTCTATTACGCAAAATTAATAGGATAATGGATCACAATATGAACGTGAGCGTAGATTGTGGGCTATTGCACAAGAGCAGTGACGTAATACCACTACTGGGGAGAATTTTCTAACAAACTAGCAGCCAGAATTCGATCATTATATGCAATAATCACTACTTAGTTGTTTACTCGTATATTCTGAAATAATGCTGGGACTGTGCAAATTTCGTTTGTAATTCTTAAAAATACCATATGTGTGGAGGCATAGTTCGAAGTTGTAATCTTGTGCGGTTGACGACTGACAACGTGCACTCACTTTGGAGGGTGCATCCATGTTCGAGGTATACGCATTATAAATACGTTTGTGGGTAAATTTGCCCATTCATTCTGTGGTGTTCATAAGCTGCTGATAAATCACAATTGATAAACGTTACCTACAGAGAGAAGCTTCCATTCTTATCCTACATGGCAGGGTAGACTACATGAGGTAATCTACTCGATTAATTGCGCGTAGTTATTCGAATAAACTACACGCCCGATTTGTAGGTTTTACTACCTAGATTTTGTCACTGCATTGTTTGTTTTAGAATGTTCCAGTTTTCCACAATCATCATATAGGCAATCGCGCCGCAATTTTGTATGGAGTTTCCTCCCTCTTGCAGCGGACTGATTTGGCATTTTATTTTTTTCCTTTACTCGCCCGTTGAGTTCTGTGGCAGTCAAGTCATGTATGAATTTCACAAACGCAGTTAAACTGACGTTAAATTGGCATCTCAATTTCATTTTGAAGTTCTTCCTACGTCTACTAACATTCGAGTTATTCCCAAAAAAAAAAAAAAAACACATTTCTGACATCTCTCGTGAAGACACGTAGGTTCTATTAAAATTATAGACTGCGGCTGAAGCGAAAGTCCGAGTTGGATCTGTGGCAAACTCCGCAGCACCCACACGTGTTGCGCGTGCATTGTCAGTTAGACGAAAGTTGCTTAATTCGAGAAATGAATCTACAACCTACAGCTCAGGGATTGAATCACCTGCTCACTATCAGAAGAGAGTCCTCTGTATTTTACAAAAAGACTTTTATTTCAGTATAACATCAATAAAATTTTAGAAAAATAAAATATGCATTCACCATATGCGTATGAACCTGATCCTGATGTGTACCAAATTGCATTCAGATTCAACATATTTCCCTCCCATACAAACCAACACACTGTGCGGCGTCACATCGATTCTCTTACTGCCTTCAAATGTTTGCTTTGATCATGATGCGATGGAACATTGGCAGCATCCCGATCTTGGTACAGTAAGTAAGTGTGTCGATCTATACAATCAGTAGCCCTTCGTATTCCAGGCTGACTCGGTGCCTCCCAAGCTAACTTGGCTCCGAGTATTGGGACCACTAACCTTAAGTGTGTGAAACTGAATTACAGAGAATGAAATACAAATAAACCAATAGCGGTTGGAGATGAACAGTTGATTCTGTATTGTTTTGAAGAAACATCCATGACACTGTGCAGAATGATTATTCTTATTATTATTTGTATGTTGTGGTGGATTATTTGTATGTATGGTGGATTACTATATTGCACCGCGACCTATCCTGCCCCCTTTTGCTACTTTCGAGTTCCCCTCACATGCAGTGCATATGTGGAAGAGATTTATTCTCTGAAAGCCAGACTTCATATCTAGGTGCTTGCTAACCTATCTCTGTCTTTTGTGGTCCAGTGCTTGAGTAAATCCGAGTATTTGGAAATTCTGGAATTTCACTAGATTTTCAACAGAATCTGCTGAGATCTTCTCCTGATGACCCAATTTTAGTTAAATGCTGCCTGTATCTGCAGTGAATAGACTTGCGCATCATTCAACCGGCGAATCGGTTTCGATGGCAATGCTTCAAGTGGATCCAATATGTGACCTGAAGCTCTTCCAAAGGGGTTGGGCTGTTAGCGTAGGACTTATGTTGAGTTAACGTGATTGCTGCTACTTAGACCTAATTGGATCCATTGTGATATCACTTTTCGGCAGCTTACGCACCGGTTCCTCTTTAGGGCACTAACTAAACACCTGAAATCACATTAAGAGAGGGGTATGGGGTAGCCTGATTACTTGCAAGTGGCAAATACACCCCTGTTCTACCTAACTCGTTGGCCTTGTCGTTGCCTGGAATACAACTATGCCCAGGGACCCAGCATAGGGTAAGGATGCATCTGCCGCTATCTCCCTGAGAGTTTGGCGGCAAAGTTTTACCATCATTGATTTTATTGATAGTATATCCAGAGCTTTTATAGCCGCCCGATTGTCTATGTTTTGGGTCTATAACTTAATTCGTGCGGTTTACTAAGAGATGGCGTAACTTGTATTATTCCATTGGAACATGCGTTGGAAAGCTACTGTCATTGTACGTCATTTATTTGAAGCGTAAACAACGATACATTTTTTTCCACTGAAATATGTCGAACTTTATGCCTGAAAAAGTGTTTTTGCGGGGACACGACACAAACGGTCACAAAAGGAAGTAATTTTTTCATCGGATTGTTACTGTTGATGAAAAATGGATCCATTTAGACAACTCCAAGCGCAAAATCATATGTGAAACCCGGCCAACCAGCCAAATCAATGGCAAAGCCGAATATCTATGGCGCGAAGGTAATGCCCTGTAATTGGGGGAAGGTCTATCGGCTTCATTGACAGCAAGCGGGCAGCCTCTTGGATAGCTTTTAATTCTGCCTGGAATAGACTGCAATGTTTAGGCAGCCGACGCGACAGGGAGAAGGAGGTTTTCTGCAATGTCGCGAATACTCCCAGTCCGGTGTCTTCTTCTGTATTGGATCCGTCAGTCTGTACTTCCAGACAGGCAGATTCTCCGACTAAGTCTAATGCCCAGTCTTCTCTATTTGGGATGAGGGTTTTATACACAAACTCAAAGTCTACGTCGGTCGCAATATAAACGGTATGCTTTAAAATGTTCGCATTCCTGATTATATCCATGTGAATAGCGTAGAACTTAATCGAGTATGTTCACGACGGCCAATTGATTGAAAATTAATTGAACCCTTGAGATTGCCCAGTTACCAAGCCATGTACACCTTAACACCCTTATTCCTAGCGAGACTTGGACTTCCTAGCGAGTGAACCTTCGTTCACTTGGACGCTATAGATCTAATCCAGGATGCACAGGAATGTCCCAGTTTATACCATGCCACGGACAAATAGTCAGTTAGAACAAAGACCAAAAGTTTATTTAAATAATCTTGTTTTAAGCATTATCACAAGATTGCAGATCCCTCTTGTACGCACATCACGTGGGAACACCAATGACCAAGTTCAACTCTGTGTACACAATTTCGAGATTTCAATTTTAAATAGGATGTGTGGGTTGAAACATGCAATTCAAGAAAAGAGTTCCACAACACGTGCCACTCAATGACACATTGTAGAGTATATCTATGATTCGCAACGCAAATTGCGTTCCGCGTGTGTACATATTTTCATTCAACTTCATTTTCCTAAATGAAGATAAATCTAATTTACCAACTCATTCTGAGAAACTATGCACAAGAAAATCAGGATTGAAGAACATTTCACACCATCCATGTGCATGTGTAATGAAGCGGACTCAAGTAATAATATTTGCTAATATGTACTCCACATCAGTGAAGAAGGGAAGCATGACGCGTCTCAAGTGTGTTTTCATAAATTCATTGAAGGAGAATAAAAGACTGAAAAAAAACCTCAATCCAAATCATACGTGCGTGTATAGATAATTTTCGGTTTGAGCATTGTGCTCGTAAGTGGCATTTTATTGCTTAACTATGTAGCTGCTTGGCAGCGGATGTCCCGTCCCATAAGAGAAAGCACACACTGGGCCTAATCAAATAAACATTGGGGACTCATTGGTGGCACGTTTCACACATGGTTTCATTGGAGTGATCCTTTTTCCGCCCATTTCCCCCCAAACTACAGCAAGTTCTTTAAGGCACAGTGGTATTTAAAAGAGTTAGGCTTCTTTTTGGGGGAATATTTATTTTGCGACTTCAACGACACCATATGCCAGCAGGAACAACTCGTAATCCTCAGAGACATTAACATCTGGCTCGATGAAAGTTTATGCTCATGAAAAGTTGATGTCCTTTTCTCTATGTTCGCTAATGATATGTACACACACGGCTCAGAAGGGTGAATCAGACTGATTTAAGAAGAAAATTGAATGAATGAGCTTTGAAACGATTTTTGATACTTCGCCATGGTATCTTTAATGAAAATAAATGCCTAGTCTTAATTCGTTTGTGAACTGGTAACAGCAGATGATTGTGCAACTAACTGTCGGTAATGCAGTTTTCTCTAAAGACATCTCGGAATGCAGTAGCGTGTTGCAGCAAGAAGCAGATATGAAGTCGATTCGAAAAGCACAGGTGGGACGTGGTAATTGATATTTTTAGGATAAATTTTCGACTGTAATTTAGTATGCCGTTGAGAGGAGATGGGTGCCGTGCCGGGCCGTGGAGTCACATCAGAAAACTGTGAAGATGACGAACTTGCCAGTCACGCAACAGCATTGCCACTCAGCTTGTAGAGTGGCAGTAGAGCCGTAACCATAACCCCATAAACTGTGGAAGCTTATGGAGCAAAAAGCTGCAACACAGTTAATCATTGACAGACTAGCACAGTAGGCGCTACATACAAAAGCCAAAGCTGGATCCCACCCAAGTATTCTCAAAAAACGTGAACAGACTAAGAGGAATAATTGGTGTCATCACGGCCTTATTGGAGACGAGGCGGGAAGGCTTGACAGATACAACAAAAAATTAAGGAATTCTAAAACCTTTAAGATTTTCTAAGCAACTGGCTGGCATGGAGACATCTTCTTCAACGACTCGTAGTAGTCTAAACCTTTTTTGAGAGCTCACATTGAGAGCAGGGCTAATTTTTGGTGCTTCCTCAAGAGAAATTATGTGTCACATACATATATGGTCCTTACATGGAAGGTGAATGTGTTAACCGTGAGCTCTACGAGTTGTACCAAGATGTTGATGTAGTCCGGACGGTAAAATTCGACTGCTCTGGCTTGGCCACGAGTCGCGGGCCATTAGCAATGGAGGACAGCTATCGCTCCTGTACAGACCCTAATTGGTTTTCTATTTACGGATGGTGGTGATTAAGTTCACCACGGCAAGAGCCAGAGTGAAAAATGGCACACGCCATATTTCCTTGTTCAGCTTTCTTTAGTCAGGGGGTTGGAAGGGTGGTCAATAGATTCACCAGCACACTTAAATATTGGCCCATTGTGATATCCTGTCGGACTACTACCACTGATTAACCAAACCACTGAGGCCCAGCAAATGGCGACTGGGCCAGATTAGAAAACCAGAGTAAAGCGTATTAACATTGCTTTCTCTGATATTCAAACCGACGACCCCAATAAGCAAGGGCAGACACTTTACCAACTGCGTCATCCAGTCGTATATAGCAAGCCAGGTCAATTCGTTTCATGGGACACATTAAATCGCAACGAAAGCATAATCCAATGCCTACGGTGCCAAAGGTTCGGACATTCGTCCCCGAACTGCAATATGCAGTCTCGAAGCGAGCGGAGAGCCACAAGCCAGAGGGATGCCCTGTGCGTAGGGAGAAGGTGGAAGATAAGTGCCCGTTGTAGGGGTCATCCTGGGTTTCAGAGCATGAAAGGAGCAAATCTGGCTCGCAAACAAATGCAAGTAGCAAGCAATGAAGCCAGTCCCAGTCCGTAAAGGAAGCCTCAACCCTCATCCTACTTCCAAGTGATGTACCCGACATCAACAGCCGCGGTGTCAGCACAGTCCTCACGGCCTAATGCACCTGAGACTCAAGGCAGAGTTCTGACCGTCTTGCTCAAGATACAAAGCCAGTCACATGTGCTGAATGGACGTGTGAACTATATCTACACGATTCTGTCAATTCTAAAGCGACGTCAGTCATGATGAGTACGCTTGTGTCAGGATCCTAACCTTGTTTGGGATTGATCCTAGACAATCATTACAAGTTGTTCGACGACCTACCTACCAGCCTATGTAGTGTGAAAATCGAAACGAGAGAGAAATCTAGCACTGCATAAAGCTACAGGGGATGTTGTCTTCTCGAAGTGAGTCGCAAATCCAAATGACTTATGGAAAAACAGCTTCTTCCTTAGATTGTGCTACAGGTTCTACAGCAGCTAAGGTTCTACAGCAAAACTTCGTGTTGTGCATGCTCTCGTTTGCACTAGATGAACTGCAGTTGCATGCTGACTCCGAACGGCTATCAGACTGTTCCAAAAATAGTGGCTTTTCCTCTGTCAGTCTGAACGCAACCACAATATCCCTAATGATAACAAATTTCTCCACACTTACACATCAGTCAGTTTCTTCTTTTATCTAGGTTTGTAAGCGTTTTTAACCCGATTCGGTTACCGCTGCTGTATGTCACGAATTAATGCGAAAAGTCCTTCAGACATGAGTTTGGCTGTTCTGTCTACAGTATGTATGTCCTTGAACAGAATGTCACCTCACCTGGAATCTTAGCCCCCCTTCGTAGACGTAGTTACATTGGGTAGGAGTTGGGTCATAGCATTTCAAGCAGCAACCGTATTCTCGTCTGTGACCATAATTGCCTCAAAACAACATTCTACGACAGGCACCCTCCCTTATGTATAATTCAATGGCAATGTGATACAATTTCTTGAGACACAGATATAGCATTTTCACCTGGCGCCCGCATACATACCGGCAATATTTATGCCCCCCCCATAAATGTCCAAGAGCTTACAACATTCGCCCAATTTTGGTGCCACAAATGGCACAAGGAATTTCTTTGCGATTCACAGCACCTGAGAACGAGCTCATTTTGTTTTGTGAACTGGACAAAATTAAATTGCTTCAATCCCCTTGATCACCATCGCCGAGCACTTGTGACATTATTTGTGTAAAGGGAACGACATCAGAAACCAACCAATTTCCAGTAATTGTTGAAATTTTGAACAACAGCCAAGTTGTTTTATCACGGAATAGGAACATTCATTCGGCAGCTCTCCATCAAGCTTCAAACGAATAATGTGGCCATACTTGTGCATTTCAATGGGACCATCTGCACCATGTGCTGTGTTCACAGTGAGACACATCTGTGGGAGTATCCAACATTCAAAGCAAACGAATCGTAATATATTTGGGCGCCATGGTATCGATGCTGCTGTCTCTGTCACCGTAGTCAAGTGGGTGGGATCCAGGAACAGGACAGAGGACACGGAGGACCACATTGAAAAAACAACCTCCACCAGGATGTTGTTTTGTGCCCCATTTGCCACAGATTAAGTGAAAAGTTTAGGGAATGTCGCCGCATTGTGCAAAGCGGTTTAATGTTTATTAAATGGGACTAAAATAGTCCCTAACTACATGTCTGCTTTAATTCAGGGCACTTGAATAAGCCATTTAAAAA
Organism: Eristalis tenax; assembly: GCA_905231855.2. Classification (NCBI taxonomy): domain Eukaryota; kingdom Metazoa; phylum Arthropoda; class Insecta; order Diptera; family Syrphidae; genus Eristalis; species Eristalis tenax. The sequence continues at coordinate 48,390,926 of HG993125.1, forward strand.
TATGCTTCCGTAAAATTCCCTGTTGAGGTGAGTGCGTGTGTGTTGTAGTTGGAGTAGTAGTCACCATTCTATGGTTTCAAGAGAATGAAACATTAAAAGTATATCCACGGCGCACACAACTGGTTCAGCTGGATGGTTAAGCCTTTGAAAGTGTCCCCACTTAAGCGCCGGCATTTGCTCAAGTAAGTAATTGTAATGAAAATGCCATGGCAATACAATTTTAAAATTTGGCTGCAGTACCTTTGGAGATGTTCTCTGTGGATACCACTTTTCGAATATTTTAATGAAATGAATAGGGTCGTGCCTTTGAAGTTTACTGGCTACACTGTAGTATTTGGTCTGCCAAATATTTGACGAACTTTTCAACAGGCATTCTTTTTGTTCAAGTTTGTGGTTGAACTGAGTTATTTTCTGGCTACATGGGGAGAAGGGGATACTTTGCATTATCCAGACATAGCTCTTCACTCCAAGTTCTAAGTAATTAGCATTGTTTGTGCGTGTATTTGAACTACAAAATTCCAGAGGAATAAAGTGCTCACCGTGGTGTACGGGATATCCGCTTTGGAGTACTATGAACTATATATTCACTGCCACCTTTCGAGTCACTGAGTATTACCGTGTAGAAACATCTGGCCGTTTAGTGTCGACATAAGACCCAAGGGCCCTTCTACTCGTGAAAAAGCAATACCATGCACAATGCTGATACTTGCAGATAGGCCCACGTCAAGTCAATTATAAGTACATGTGCTAAATTAGATGACAGGATGTAAATCATCCACTTTTGATGTGTCCACAAAAAGCTTTATGCATGCATTTATGGGTGGCACTGCAGTGCGTTTAAGGCTTGCCTGCCCACCCATACTTTTATATGATAAATCTTTAAAATAATAATGTATATAACAGGGTGTTGCTACACTCCATTAAGGGCCCGGACCTAGGTGCCCAGCAACCACACGCGTCGTTCGCGGGACCTACAATTTTATGCTGACTCGGATAATTTGAGAAGCTTTTTCTAAACAGTTATACTCTTTGAGCATTGTCAGTGACTCGAAAAAGGTGGGACCGTGACAATTATTTTTGGTCGTACCGGCCGAGATTGAACCCAGGTATCGGGGTTCGGTTGCATCGGTGACGACGCACATACCCACAATGCCACGGACGCCACAAACAAATCCTGTTTTTTACATAACTCTTCCTTATCGGCATTGCTTTCAGAATCACAACTTTAACAGTCGACCTTCATCGCTTTTCGTGCGTGTGCCTTTTCAACTATTTCCCGATAACCACGCAATAACGACATTTTGTTTGTAAAACTTGACAATGACGCGCCCATGGCTCCTGCTTAAATAGTTCGGTTCGTTGTTAGCAAACATATCACGGAGTGTGATAATTGAAAATATGAGAATTAATTTAAATTGATTAACTGAGCTTAGGAGTGCCCCAAGGTTGTGTACTCGGACCCTTGTTATTCATAATATATTCATATTATTTTATTCTGTTTGCCAAATGAATTTTAAATGTAATCGTTTTGCGGAAGATGTTGTCTATGTGTATTAATGACTTTTTCACTATGATTTATTGATTAGCTGTAAAACAAAATGATGCATCTAAGATTATCAGCACTCATTAGTTGGGATGCAATGCCTTCATTCATGTCCCCGAAAGTCGCAAAAAAGCCTCACAAAGTCGGCAGGCGGTCGTCTAACTGTGTTCGTTGTCACATCATTACTCGAGTCTGCACACATGCATGTACAGCTGTTGAAAACTATTTGAAAACGATATCATTTTTAGTCCTTACTAATATTCTGATATCTGCTTATATCGAGTTTTCTAAAATCCATCTTGGGCGGAGCGACGAAACGGAGATCAATCCGATTGGTCCCAACGGTAGAAGTTAAGTCCGACGGCCAAAAGTTCAAGGGCTTCCTCGCCTTTTTGGGGTTATATTTCGTGGAACGGCTTTGGGCCAATTCACTGTATTTTAGGAAGGATGAACAAGGCACGGAACGTTGACAAATTGCTAAATGTAATGCTACCGTTGAGGAAACAGGTTATTTGTCATTCCAGCAAGACCATGACCCTAAGCATACCACAAAGGTTGGCAAACGTTTTTTTGGATCGAAACTCCATGCGAAACTCCACACAAAGTCGGGACTTGGATTCAATAGAACAGCTTTGGAGTGGTGTTAAAAATGCCTTCAGCACTCAAAATATTTCAAACTTTTATGCGATTTCAGTGGAGTGATGACGAGACCTGATCCAATCCATTCAAAGACATCACGGAGCTATGCTGAAACAAAGGGACTTAAAGGGATCCACACAATATTTGTCTCCGTGATTATTCGACTGACTTCAAATTATCCTGTAGGACGACAGGCACACTGTTACGCGTCACCGCCATTTGTATATTTTGTTTTTACGACGACATTATATTCACTGGACAGAGAATACTTCGGAAAACAAAATATCAAATGTTTAAATATAAAGAAATGCCTAAAAAAATAAGACCAATACCAGATTTGAACGCAGGATCAGCAGAAACCGCGAGCAACGCACCAACCCACTCCGCCAAGGGACCCCATAACTTCCAAGGGTTGTTTTTCCTTCGCATTTGGTGTAGGTGTGACAAACTAACATACACAGCGCATCATTATAGAGCGGATGAAAGTGCCCCATACACACGACACTTGTGTGCGCACTTCGGTGTGACACATTTTGGCACACTGACACAAGTGCGCCCACAAGTGCCGTGTGGATGGCTGCTTGAAAGCGGGGTAAACCGCATACATATGCCCCCTTGGTTATTCTAAGATGGAGTGTTGTTTTTCGGAATAACATGGCCTCTATAGATAGCTGCTAATCAGTGCCTATTATTTGTTAATTTTACCGAGCTTGGAAGGGGATGGCCATTCCATGTTGGGAGGTAGTTGGCATCTGCACGAAGGGTGATTAGTAAGTGCTGGTATGTTTTGAATTATAGTTTCTTTGACTCTGTCGACATTATATCTGAACCTTCTCGACTGTTCGATATCTTCATACCAGTTGCTTAAATGCTGGCAAACAGCCACATTTGTGTAAACAAAAGTTTTGCACCGTCTTTTGCTTGAGTTACAGAATATAACTTTGAACTTTTTTTTCAGTGAGAATATTAAGAGTGTTGTGCCATTCCCAGACAGTCTGCTTGACTATCGGGCTAACCACAATGGATGTGCATGGGTTAACGTTTCATTTCAGATGATTATGACCAGTTAGTGTTGGAACACTACCATGGCTAGAAGCTTGTTGTCGCACTGATGGATTTTGCCCGTTTTTGCACTGCTCAACTAAGGCCAAAGCATCCGAGTGGTAAGTTACACCGTCTATTTCTCAATGCATGTCTCGTCCCCGTTTTTCTTGACATCCGCAAGACGGTGATTGAACCATAGGACTGGGTCGGTTTTGGCCCCTTTTCTGGCTAATTCATACGCTCCTTCATTGCCAGTTATGTCCCTATGACCTGAAACCCAACATAAGTTAATTGAGCGCTGCGTGCTGAGAACCTTGGTATTGGGCTTGATTTCTGATGGACGCAAGTTCATACACTGAAATGGGTTCTGTGCTCTTTACTTACATAAGTCGCATGTCAGCTGGATTTGGAATTTTGCTTAAGCCCACTGGAATTCCACGAGGTTATAGATATTTCAGGTTGAGTAAATTCTTTCTCAGAGTATTTCAAAATCTACTACCGCAACGGAGAGTCACTAACACGTCGACGCCATTCAAATCAATGTGTCCCGATAAATAGTCTTTTTAACATATTTTTGTAATGCCACTCGGCCTCACGATGTTTGGTTGTGGCAGGTGAACGCGTAGAATGAAACCTGAAAGTACTTCTGTAGGTTCAGTTACACTTTCATCCCAAACTTTGAAGTGGTTCTCATGGCAAGCGAGGTGCTGATACCAGTATTTGACATGACTATTGTGCCTGGATGACGACACACCACACACTGTGACACAGATCCTCCGATTTATCACAGGAGCTACTAAAGGGCTCAAGACGGCTTTTGGAATATTCCCTCTTATTCTCTTAGACGAGGTGACAAATTATCGCCTCGCATTTTTCTGTCACCTCACATCAAAATCTGAATTATTGAATTGAAGTGACCATTCCAATTCTTACTCCTAATAAATTCAAAAAGATTGGCACCACATGTTGCGGTTTGTGTCTCAAGTGGGATCAATTTCCATTCAGGGGTTATATTTGCTAATTCTTGTATATTGAGGATGCCTTTAGTGCAGAACTCGTTCGTATAGGATCGTGTCTTTGCTATAGTTCCCAGATTGACTATATTCAATGACAGTCCAAGAAAAAAGAAAATGCAAACGTTTCGTTTTCTTAAAAAAATGGATTTCTGGGTGTGATTGGAATCGTCCTCTATTAAAGCGTTAAGCTTACATATTGATCCTACGTCAGTGTTCAGTGCCTGCATGCCCTTTAACTCATCGTTAAGTGTGCTGCACTCTTTGATCTTAAGTGTAAAGACGCGATGACTTCTGTCAGAACTTGATGGCTTGATCTGAGTAGTAAGGGCAAAAACAACCACTTTTCCTTTTCCTTACCGTTCATTGTGTCATAAATGCACATAGTGTATATGTACGTCTGCTCTGCGAATGCACGAAAGAACTTCTTCGTAAAGCTCGAACTTGAACTGAAAAACCTGCCAGGATTCTTAATTGAACCTGTGGAATTAAAGGAGTAAAACAACGGTAGTACAACAACCCCTATTAGTAGAGCAATAAACCCAACCCGTTGGTCGTCAGGGCACCCGTTGACATAACTATCTACGAATGAATTGAACTGTCTTCATCGCTCCATTTCCCAGGTCCTTTAAAGTTTCCTTGCATTATGTACCCCCTTCCTTACCTTTCAGGATATTGTCAGAATATCCAATAGACGTAAAGACGTGTAGACCGCACACACTGAGCCTTTGCTGAGATTGTATAGATGTCTCGTGTGGGATATGGAACTGAATTTCATCACGCACGTAGAGCGGATAATCCACAAAGTATAGGTATTCAGTGGGTAGCACCTCATGTGACTTGATCCCTTTCGCATTTTATGACCTTTTCCCGGTAGCCGCCCACAACGAAGTGTTTGGAAATGGTACTTCCATTTCGCTTCTTGGTGTCTCGCCTGCAATTTTTTCTTCATACATATTAGCAACCAATATTCCAATACCAACATTTCGTTTTCAAAATGACATTTTTTCTATTCAATGGAGACATGCTCGTGAACCCGTGTTTTGTTTCATTTTCCTTCAGTTCACTGCATCTTCTCGGAGAGGAATAAATTCATTGAATTAAATGGAAGCTCCAAATCTGCAGCACAGAATGAGGCTGTTGTAAATCATACATGATAACTGAAAGTGGGGTGCACTCGATAAAGACAAGGACGAAACGACAAGGCGTTCGATCGGGTACAACGGATGGCATATATAGGCGGAGCGCTAAATGCAACTCCTTTCGGTAGTTCTCAACATAATCCCTAATCTTCCGCCGATAGTTCTTAATCGGCAGGCAGGCTGGTAGTCTTTTTTTTATTCAAACTTTTTTATTGTTGTCAGTACAAATGTCACTTCTAGACCAAACTCTAGTACCATCGGTCCTCTTGTTATGCACAAAGGACAAATAAGAAGGACAAATTGTCAAGAAAGACAAACAAGGGATCTGGCGGCAATAGGCCAGGTGATAGGTTAGAGTCGACACAAGACCAACGAGCAATCGGGTGATTAGTGGGCGGAGACATGTTTGTGAACGATAGGAGAGAAGATCACGTGGCACTTGTAACATATACGTAAAAAACACAAGGGAAGATCGAATGGTAGGAAAGTAGGTAAAGGCTATATAACACAGTGGTCTGGCACCCACATAAGTTGGGTGCTAAAGTACTTGGCCATACTATGGCACCAAACAGCGCTAATCGTCTCAAATCTGTTTTTGTTTTTTGAAAAATTGGATTTCAATGCTTTTGTTAATGAAAACAGTTAGACTGACATCCAACTTATTTGTTTTAAATTTTTTAAATTTCAAACATTCACACTCAACCGTTATTCCAAAAAAAGATGGCTAAACTTATAAAAATAAATTATGTTGCTCACAAAGTTGGCAGATGAAGTGGTCGAACTCGATAGTAAGGGCACTGGACCTGTACTCTTTCCGCATGCACATCTGCGATCCATAAGAAAAGCTTACTCATGTACATCGTACGTAGATGGTCTCCTGGGACAGGATCCTTCCTCACGAAACGAGTATGGCCTACTCTCAATCCGAGACGATCACACGGCTTGTTCGGAATGAGAAAGCCGGACCGTAGACCTCTAATCGGCCGGGTACTGTACCAGCTTCTGCAGAGACGAAGAGAAGGAAGAAACTAATGCGCATCTTCCTTGAATTTCAGCTCTCTCTCCTCGGAAGATGAAGTCACTTAAACGCCCACTATATGAACAACCCGATCGAACAAAACAATAATTGGAGTCAGCCATGTTTTTATACAACAGCTACAGCTGGTTTGCAGAACAGGATCCGCCGTCCAACCGAGTGTCAACACAAGGGGCATGCTCCGGCCTAAGTTAAGTTACCAGTAATTACACGCAAAAAGAGAACATTCATTGAGTACACAACTTGCAGGTTTGAATTGTCTCATTGCATAACCCCAGTCCAGCTCCTCGAGACAATAAGCAAACTTTAACAGTTTCCCAGGGAATGATTTTTTTTTCAACCTCAATGTCTGAATGCCTGATTTGCCTTCTACGAAACACTTTTCGCATTAATCAACTCGAAAATCGCTTTATCCTTCGGCGAACTGGACTGGAATGCACGTGATGCAGACCTGCAAGTTCAGTCGATGGTATGAGTCCAGGATGCCAATTGACATTTGGTCCCTTTAGATTGTGGACATTTCGGCCGCTTAAACCAGTTTGGTTGTACGCAAAAATCCGACTGCACATGCACTGGTCGGTGACGAAACTCAACATCCAAATGCACATGCAGTGGTAACACGCTAAGTGAGGCCGAGTAACTGGTTGCAAATGTGGATTGTCTACACCTTCACGCTGTGTGCAGTAGCACCTGCTTAATATTTCGAACCACATACCACTTGTGGGCAGCCCAACCTAAAATCGAGTTATTCCTCCTGCGTCACCTTCGAACAGAACTGAAAGGTTTCTGATTTTGAGTTCGATTTCATTCTGTCCTCCATTTTGTGATACCACCAATTTACAAAACCGCATGGGTTCCAGAAGAGACGAGGCAACACTTGGGGCAATTAATTATTCTGCACAAACATTACAACGCGCAGACACACGGCACAGTGCAGGTGCCCAACAGGAACAAGGGAAATATTATGTCAGGCAAGTGAGTGGGGTGGGCCGTGGGGGCGTTCAGTGGTAGACGATAAGCGTTTTGTGGTGTACACTCACACACCGGTAGTACAACACGTTCATTCTCCGTCAGATGTCGTGTTTGTACATGAAATGAATTCCTTTATGAATGTTGATGCAGGCATTCCAGCCAAGGACAGATAATGTGAGCAAAAAAAAAAAAATAATTTTGTTGCTTCTTTACAAGGAACATAGTGAACCCAAACGTTAAGTTCTTGTGCTGGCGATGCTGAACGTAACAATGAATTTCTGAGTGATTTGCTGTACTCTATTCAAGCAAGGTGATGAGTGTAAGAGTATTTCTTTTAGTTCCAGAGAGACCTTCATTCGCGTTAGTAGGTCAATAGGTGAATGTGCAGAGCGGAAGGAAAATTTAAAGTTTTAACAAGACATAATCAAATCCCGACACAAAAAGAATGAGGGGGATACAATACTCCTAGGCAAGTAGGTAGACTGCTGGCTATCGTTCAGGCATGCAGTCGTGTCGTTTTCCATGATTGTATTCCTCCGAAGTCTGGTCAATGACAAATGACTTTGGAATCAGACAAAGCGTTTAGGTACTTAGTCTTGTCCGCTCAAGATCTACTACGCACTGAGTGAAGCCAGAAACATGTTCGCAATGGAATTGAATTATTACACAGACCAGCTAAGGACGTCCACCAGCCCAGTATGTACTGCGACATAACTCCATAATCGAGCACAAGCAGTAACAATAATAATAAATTCCCATAATTTATGTACTCCGTCATTAAGATGTACCTAAGCTCAAATTCAATACGCTCCCGAAAAAAATATTCATCACAAGATACAAGTGCTCTGTCACCCACAGAACGAACGAAAGACCCCAAGTCGCTGTATGACATGAATGTTAACCGCTCCAAGCACTGGATTTCGATGGAAAACCTCTGACTCAACAAGGTGCCACACGTTGGATACGGCGGCACATCGGCACTTCGGCACGCAGGTATGAAAAAATCCATAAAAGTTAGGTTATGGCTGATGCGCTTATACGTTATTCCAAACGAATAAAAAGAGTGTTCATCAGGCCAATCAGCGATACAGCGATACGATGTCAAACCCATTGAAAATTCAATTCGAATCGTATCAATTCTGACACATTGTGAATTTAGATTCATTTCTCATTGTTCTGATGTGCCGTGTAACGGATGTGACGACAGCCTTTAGGCCTGTCTGTCTTTTTGTCTAGCAGGCCGCATTGGGTACCATTTTTGAATTACGTCATATGACTTAATGTCCCGTAGAATTAAGAAACGACTCCAAGCATGAACAAAATCCATTCATCACGGGATGGATTTTGACCGGTCAAATGATGTGTGGGTTCACATTAATGTGGTTTATTCTTAAACAGGTGTTATTGAGGTGTTGTGATGCCTAGGGTATGCGGAGGTAGAGAATCTGATTTGATTAGCCGTTACAAATTTAACGGTATTTATCGATTCGATTGCACACATTTCTTAAAGTCATTGGAACAGTAGTAAAGTTGCAGTAGCCGACATGATTAACAACAGCCCATAGGTTGACCATAAAGAATTGAATTCTAAAAGCGTGCCTATTATTCAATTTCCATACAAGTTAGAAAGACAGCACTTTCATTACATTCAGAAGCGTATTCTGTTATGACGAGTGAGATGAGTTAGTTTCTAGCTATCCTCAGAGGATAAGATTAAGCCCTTAAATATTCGCCTTTATCGAATTCCAGGACGAAGACCAATTCCAAGCAACAGCGAAGTGAACAAACTTTTCGGGCACGTGAAAACATTGCCACTCGTGGTTGAATACTATTATATACTTGTACGCATGCCGCACTTTGCTTACAAAAAGCCCTTCAAGCCGCCTAACCAACAGAAGATGTACGGCAGATAATTTCGAAGTGGTTTCCAGTCCCAGCAGACAATTGGATTCAACCTGGAGCGACCCACGTGCCAACACACTCTCCTTGAAAACGAAACACGGGGAAATCCAGAAACCATAATTGATGGTTATGTTTCGAAAGCAACGGTAGCCACAGACACAACTCAAGAATGGTTAGGGACAATTGCACTGGACACGGGAGTAGCTGCCATGAAAATAAGTCGACGCTGTCTCAATTGGGAAAGGTAAAGTGCCTCGAAATTGGACATTTTCTGTGGAACGTACCATGCCACTTTACGACACGATATAATTTCGGAATACAAGTAAAATTGTTCTTCTGAAATTCTCATCGTACATTGAAAGTGGCAAGGATACCAGAATATTGAAGTCATCGTGGAAGTCATAACCGTAATTTGAATGCATGTCCTTTGTTGGTCTTGACATAGTGACTAGCGGGGTCCAATCGCACGACCTCGGTGGCCAGTTCACATCCTGCCCACGTGAGATGACCACGCACTCGCTCTTGCAGCATTTCCAATGTGGCGTCAACTTTGTGGCACTTAGCGCCGTTCTGTTGAAACTACAAGCCATTGGAGTTCATATCATTCAATTCGGACCAGCAGAAGTTTGGCAATTATCGACCTTGACGGTCAACCTGGCCTCCTGGAAATATGGGCCAGTGACGCCACCAGGCCAAAATTCACAGCTGCGAAGTTTTCGGCAGATATTGCGTTTCGCCATGAATTTGTAATTGTTCTTTCACAACAAGCACGGATAAAAGAAATGCAAGCAATTAAAATCATCATCGTTCCAAATTTTGTTTTTAGAGTTGAATTTTTTTCCACCCAGGAAGGCATGGTGGAATGATAATGAGGTGTGCTGGACAGTTCCACAGAGGCCCTACGTGAACAGGAAGACCGCGGGGAATATCTGTGTCAACAGAAACTTAAAGGTGCAAACAAATAATCCATTTCAGCATACTTAAAAACAAAAAACGGATTACTTTCGTACATTTCAATCAGTGTAGCTTCTTGGCATTTGCATACACCAATTTGCAATTCAAATATTGTTGTTCATATATCACGTCACATACACCCCGAAATTCAATTGTGCTGCAAGCCTAAGCAAAACAGCTGACCAATGTCAAAAACTGACCCTGAGTGACATCACAAAACAAAAAGATGGCGGTTTTGACAAGCTGTCCAGCACACCTTATTGCTCTTCCGAAACAGTATTTTCCAGTAGAATTTTCTCTCTCTTGAATTCACATCCCAAGCACACCCAACTTCTACAAGTGATCTCTCAATACATTCCATCGCTATTCCCACAAAAATGGAGATAACACTTAGCTGTCAAAATATGTGAGTAGAGCGGTTTCGTTTGACTTAACGAAAAAAAAAAATTGTATTGACATTAGATGGAGTGTTCACTCCAAAATGTTGAGGGAGTATCCACACTCAACTTTTCTTCACACCGCCCATTATCTGAGATGTTAATTTAAGAAGCTAGGCCCAAAGACTGTGTTGTTATTTTAAGAAACTAGACCCAAGTCCACCTCGGACTGAGTTGTTAACTTTAAGAAGCCAGGCCCAAGTCCACCTCGGACTGAGTTGTTACTTTAAGAAGCTAGACCCAAGGACTGAGTTGTTATTTTAAGAAGCTAGACCCAAGGAGTGAGTTGTTATTTTAAGAAACTAGACCCAAGTCCACCTCTGACTGTCCCAAAACCCAGAACATAGAAGAAGCAAGGCCCAAGTAGACCTCGGACTGTCCCAGAATATAGAAGAAGTAAGGCCCAAGTCCACCTCGGACTGAGTTGTTACTTTAAGAATCGAGGCCCAAGTCCACCTCAGACTGAGTTGTTATTTTAAGAAGCTAGGCTCAAGGACTGAGTTGTTACTTTAAGAAGCTAGACCCAAGGACTCAGTTGTTATTTTAAGAAACTAGACCCAAGTCCACCTCTGACTGTCCCAAAACCCAGAACATACAAGAAGCAAGGCCCAAGTAGACCTCGGACTGTCCCATAACCCAGAATATAGAAGAAGTAGGGCCCAAGTCCAACTCGGACTGAGTTGTTACTTTAAGAATCGAGGCCCAAGTGCACCTCAGACTGAGTTGTTATTTTAAGAAGCTAGGCTCAAGGACTGAGTTGTTACTTTAAGAAGCTAGACCCAAGGACTCAGTTGTTATTTTAAGAAACTAGACCCAAGTCCACCTCTGACTGTCCCAGAACAAACATCCAGCCGAATATTATTTTTATTAGTGTACCCATTCTCTAACTGCGCCCAAGTTTGAGTACAGAATATGAGTCCAGATTTCACTATTTCCGTACACGCCTTATTGCTGGAAGCGACTTACATAAGGGTTTCCGACGAACCCCATTCTCTAACTGCGCCCATTCTCCGTACACGCCTTATTGCTGGAGGCACGCACATAAGTGTTCCCGACGAACACTCTTTTGTAACCAAAATCACTTGGATAATGTACGAGCACCAACGAATCGAAACAACGTGGTTCACCCAACACTGTAACAAGCGATGCATAATGTCATTCTTGGAAATTCTGGCATTTGTTCCATATGGTACACGTACGCCCGTGGCTGTTGCTTGGAACACGCCACTTGAGTTTGGCTCGACTGCAATTGCCTCAGAGAAAGAGATCAAATTTAAGACATCCCTTTACAATTCAGTGCTGGCGCTTACCGCAAACGGGGAGGTTTCTATGCAATAAGGTTAAGTCCTTGGCGATAGTGTTTACATCCTTTTGTGCTTATGCACTTCTTCCTAGCTGATTTTGCAAGCAAAGGCAAAAAAACATTTTCATACGGTAAGCTGTAATTTAATTTATGCACATTGTAACGACGCTTCGGCATCGTGTACTTCCTTCGACCGCATAAGCGCTAAAAGGATTCATTTTTTGTTCTACCCTTATTCGTAATGGAATTTAAATGGATTGGTATTGTAGCTACATGCATTTAGGTTTTACTGGATTTAATTGAAATTGAGCGCCATAAATTCACTCTTTTCGGGGCAAGGATTTAACATGAGTGTCTTAGCGCCAGGAAAGTATCGTTCGGGAGAGTACAATTCTTGGGTGAATTTGATCTTGTTAAAATGGAGTCTCTCTCTCCACTCTGGACAGTCTCTCTCTGCAGTGAAGACAGCCTCTCTCTCCACTGTGGACAGTCTCTCTCTCCACCGTGGACAGTCTCTCTCTCCAGTGTGGCCAGTATATCTCTCCAGTGTGGACAGCCTCTCAGTCCACTCGTTCCAGTAAACGGAGTGGAAACTGTTTTTGACTGATTTGAATTTGGCCTGATGTACATACGACACTGAAATTGGCTTTATTCTTCTTCTTTGACTAACCCTACGGTCTAGGGGCGGCCTAGGTCTCAGCCAACAGGTCTCTCCATCCACCACCGTCTTGTGTTAGTTGCTTCCACCTTTGCACATTTGGCTAATTGAGGTCCCGTTGCAGTTGTGTACCCGGTCTTCCTGTTCTCAGCCGGAGTTGGCATTGCTTCCGCACCGGAGCATTGGCTTCCATACACTCTAAATAAACTATCCAACTGAGATGAACTCGTTTCACCAAACCCATGTCGCTGTGCAGACCATACAGTTCGTCGTTTCCCATCCTTCTACAAACACAATCAACACATACGGGACCAACGATTATACGAAGACTTTCCCCTCGAAGCGACCAATAACTTCTTTGTCTGCTTCAGACTTTCGAGAAGTACGCCGATGAAGCAGTTGTCAAGCGTCACTTTGGAAACGAATGCTTTGAGCTGTCCAATGAGATCATACGGCTTGCTTCTGGGCATTACAGTCCGTAGTGAGCCAGGGTCTAGTTTCTCAGCAACAGCTTGTGATGTGCTTTCACGAGGGCAAGGGACCTACATTTTTGACTCCGAGCGGCCTATTTGAGAAGATTATTTTTTTCACAGTTTTAATCATTGGGCATTGTCAGTGGCTCGAAAGAGGTGGGTCCAAAAAAATTATTTTGCTCGTACCGGGAGTCGAACCTAGGTTTAAGCGCGTAGGGGCCGACGCACCAACTCTCAACACCACGGCCGTCACATGTAAGTCAAACAGATTACCATTTTCTTACAAGCTGTTGCCAATAAAGCCATATCACCACTTTAGGGTTCCAAGTCTCTAGACGGTCAATTGCTCATTGGCGAAGAGAAGACGACACCCTTGAGTGGAGCAACCTGATCGAAAACGTGGGCAACCGTGCGTGGGGTTCGTCGTATCGGAGGATAGAAACAAGAGACTGATGTGCTGATGGTGGTTAAGCTGGAAGTCGATCTGATGTAAACAGCGGTTAGTATTTTCAATAAAATATACAAAATCATGCAGATATCAGATTTTGGATGGTAGCAATGATCCAAAAATAAATATAAGCTTGCAAATGTTTACGTTTTTTCCCAACCGTTGCTCGAGAACCTTCTACAATGCGATACAAGAAAGAAAAGCGCGAAGGGAGGAAGCATGCGATGGTGCGTGGGTTGAAGTTGGAGAAAATGTTATTTAAATACTCGAACAAAATTTGTAACCACATTCTGGGTTGGACGTCAAACGACGGACAAAACCTAACTTCATCCATTTGTTGTCTTCAAGATTTGGCTAAGGGTTCTCCAAACTGAACAATCAAGTTGGTGCATCGTCACAAATTGTGCAAGGTCTCAATTGTCAATACAGAATATGTGACGTTCATGATAGACACGATGGTCTATGCAACGACTGTCCACTAAAAGGCTCTGAATTGGGCTTCAAACATGTCGTCTTTTCATGGGTAACAATATGGTTACATCAGCAACAATAACTTTGTTGAGTATAAGAGGACTGCCCATAAAATCTCGACTATATAGCCTTCTTCTGCTCTTTCTTCTTTATTTAGCGCTACACTCTGGGGTGGACCTAGGCCTCAACCAACAAGCCCCTCCAACTGGAGCGATATCTGGCGAGCTGTCTACAATTTTGCAGGCCATGTTGGTTAAGGTCCTTCTCCACTTCGGTGCGTCACCTTAAACGCGGGCGTCCTATGTTGCGTTCTGCCACAGAGTCGAAGACTGTATAGCCGGGCCTGACTATACAGGGCCTAACCATCTTAGGCGTTGGATCGTTAGACCCCTGTCTATGCTCGAGGCATGAGATTTTCCCCATATATCATCAACGCGAGCAGGACCAAAGATCACATGCAGGACTTTTCCCTCTAAGAGACCAAGTCCAATCCACTTTTGAAATTGTCCATGACTCCGCGCCGCCCAGCAGGCTAGGCTGATCATGGTCTTATATAAAGCCAGTTTGGTTCTTCGAGAGATGGGTCTCTTACTCAATTGCCTCTGGAGCACGTAGAAACAGCACTCGACAAGAGTGACTCTGTGCTTGATCTCGGTACTAGTGGAGCCGAGGTAGACGAAGCCTTTAATTACCCCGAAGTTATAGCTCGATGTTGTATCTGCTTACACGAATTTCTCCAGGATGTCGTTGAAGATCCGTTGATGATTTTTTGCCGTTCAAGGTCTCGGTGAATTCCTTACCGACATTGGTGGAGAAGCGAGACATCATCCTGTATAACCTGACGAGTGTGGCAGGAATGTCAAAACTAGGCATGGGCATTGTATAGGACGTCTTTATGAGCGCTGTCTATCTATCAGACTGTGTACAAACGACAAGCACACAATACGGCTTAAAAGATCATTATCTGCGATGTTGAGGAGACTTATCCCTCGACAGTTGCTGCAATATGGTCAGACTATGGTTGACGATGGATAACTACAAAGTCTATTAAGCCGTGGCAGTATGCGCTGCTTATTTAAACCATTTCATGCCGGATGTTGCATACATGCACATTGTGGTCCGATTTTTTTAAAGAACCACAAAATAATTCGGTCGTCAAAGGGTTAACCTTTCGACATTTCATTCGATATTTTGTTCATATTGAATATCCTGGCAGTCGATAACATCACAGTTCCACGTACGTGCCTAACTAATTGCCACGTGTATCCTGTACTTAAGAGGAACACAATTTCCTCATTAGAGTTCCTTCGGGGGTGTGTGGCACTACTTCTACGCGAATTCAGAAACAACACCATAAAACTGAAATGTGTGTATCTGTCAAGAATCTTGATTCAAAACATACGGGGGATTTGAAAGTATTCACTTCCTAAGTGGAAATCAACTCCCAGTTAGAGAACATGTAAGGAACCCCATCAATGCGCTTGCCCTTTGAAAGGAGCAAACAATTCCACTTCCCCAGAGGGTTTTGGATGTATGCACATTTTTAGTAGGGAAGAATCCGCCACTTCACCTCCATGAAGACTGTGCCTTTGTGCAACAGAAACGAATGCGTGCTTTCTTCACTCTAAAATAAAGACAAAACGTTCATGTTTAGACTACTTATCAACTTGAATAGTATTCCTCTTTTCTGAGTAAATATTTACATACAGCATCGAAGGCGATTTATCAAGAGCAAAATTCATTTTAGGTGCAATCACTGGCAAGTGAATATGATTGATCGTGCTCTCCTCTTCAATGATGTTTGTAGCTTCGAGAGTAAACATGTTTACAACATATTCCTTTCTCGTGGATTTGTTTTGAGAATGATTGAGTTGTCTTGGGGTGTATTAACAATGAATGCTTGGGATTCATGGCTCGTCGATACATTAAGGAATTGAAAAGCATTCATAATCAAGATGTAACTGAGAACTCTGTTGAGCGTGTTACGTAAATAATCTGTAAACCAAAAACAGGAGTAACAGTCATTGTTTCTGGTCAAGCAAATGACCTGGTCTGGAACTCTACTGAGAGAGTCCAGAAGCACATCGTTGCGTCAACCATAGGAATCTAATATTATATTATGGCTGTGGCGACAGTCCGGGCCCGAAGAAACCACTTGTGTTTTGCGTGTTACTGGGATGGGACCTTCAGTTTAATGCAGACTTCGAATGGCGAGGTTGAGAAGCTTCTTCTAGAGGAAATACTCTTGAACATTGTCACTGACTCGAAAGATGTGGAGCCGTGATATATGAAAGGTGGTAAGTTCGGGGATCTAACATGGTGCCAGGTTCGATCGTCAAATTTACCACCTTTCATAAATCACGGCTCCATTGTGCATAGGATTCGCCGCACCAACGCACTACGCCGCGGCTGCCCACAATAGGAATCTACTCAACTCAAAAATATCCTTGACAGTTTCACATTTAATTCCAGGGCTGCCTGGGAATGCCACAAAGCCATGAAAACCACCATGATAATGAAAAGGCAGACATACAAGCAAAAACAGGGAAAGGCATATTTGTGGATTCAGTGGAATTGGCAACTTAAAAAAACCGGTCAAATCAGTGCCTCGTCCAATTCTACAACAGCCAGGCCAATCTCAGGAGAACTTAAAACTCATAAAGCCTGAACCTGACACACTATGTGGAGAAATTACCGGTTAGCGACTGTCACCTGCATTTGCCATAGCAGCCCAGACTGCCAAACTGTAGACAATCAAACGAAAGTATGGAACACCTACTCGTCAAGTGCTGGTATGTAGGTAGGCTGAAGGGGCTAATAGAGGATTCATCACGATTCAGTGATACCCACCGACAGCCTACTACCACTGAGTGACAACACGTTAATTTGATCCCAACGGCAAATGTTTACAGGAGCAGCTTTCAATGGTCTGTGGGTTCGAGACGAGGACCCCACTAATCAAGGGCGTCATCTACTCGTCGAGTGTCCGAATCAGTGAAACTTCTCCTTACGGACACACCTCTATAAGAGACACCTCTCTGTTCGGACAATTGGTCACGGTCACGTCATGAATATAGGGCTACTCATGTATCTCTACCATTTAAGTGGCGAAGAGGTGTCCCTTATAGAGGGGTGTCCGTAAAGAGAAGTTTAATTCGGCGTATGTCCGGAAAATGCTTTGACATTATACTTGTGTATTGTCTGAAACAATTCACCAGCAAATTTTAATTCATTGCCTCCCTTGAGAGCGGCGCATCTAGTCATTGTTTCAGTTGAAGTTATAATGGGCCTGGCGACCAGCCAGAGAGGGAGAGGCTTGTTGGTTGATGCCCAGTTTATATCAGGAGTTGAGAAGCCATAACAAACGACTGTGCATCGTGATGAACTCGTAAACAGAAAGTGAGCAGAAAAAAGACGAATAAGAAGATTCTAATGGAGATACAGCGAGTATGGCTGAGGTTCTAAAGGTAACCGATTCGAAGAGACTTCTAAGATGAAGACTTCGTTGAATAAGGCGATCAGTATATTGCACTGTGTATCTTCTATTGTATTTACTGTTTCGTGGATTTCCATGTATCAGAGATAGACGATTTTTAAAGTGAGTAAAAATATTGGCATAGGCTCAAAGACAGCGTGTCGGAGACACCCTTCAGTTCCGATTGGTCATGATAAGTGAATGCGATGTCATGGCAACTGCAATTGGTTAAGTGGCTGTCCTTTGTTAGTCTGGCCCCGGGTCGAATCCCAGTGAAAGCAAATTTAACGATTTTATCTGATTTTCAAATCTGGTCTAGTCAACATTTGTCGTTGGGATCTAATGAACGGTACTCTCACTGGAGCTGTCAATCAGTGGTAGTAGTCGGATGGTGGGTATCACAGTGGTCCAACGTGGTCTCCGACACTGCTGGAGAGTCCACTAGCAGTCCCCTATCCACCTACAAGTGCCTACAAGGTTTGGACTAAATAAGGTTACCGATGGACAGTCCTCTCTCTTTCGCCTCATCGGTTTCATTGATAGTCAATTGTAGCGCCATTGTAATTTTCGGAGTAGCGTATTTCTTGCGATCTTTGCCCCGAATGCACACAAGTTGACTTGATATGCAGTAGGAGCAATTCCGTCTAAGGCCCACACAAATTGAGGGAAACCACGGCCAATATGGAGTGTAATGGAAATTGCTATTTGGATACACTCGTCAATAGACTGTCAGGTCAACGCCAGAAATAGCAAACCACACCAATCAGAGCGGTCACAAATTGATTGCTTTTCAATTGGCTCAACGTCCTACATTGCTTGCCCATCTTCTAGAGGGTAAAGCAAAATAATTAAAATAAGGTTATTGCTCCTGGAAAGACCAGTTTATTGGAGGTGACGTGTTAATTGCCTGTTAAATGTCAGTTACAGCTAATGTTTCGAGTTTCTATTGACCAGTGTTGTATTACCGTGTACTTGTCAAAGCGTTAACTCTGAACAGGGGGATGGAATGAATTCAGTTCACTTGAGCGATGGCAGCCCGGGGAACATAAATACGCCGTTAAACGGCATGAAAATCCTCAATTATTCGTTATGCTTGCAAAGTTTCGTTGTTCTTGGCTAGTTTAATACATTGCAAAATATGCAAAAAATTGGGCAAGCACTCGCGTCTCGTACATACCACTCACCTCTTGTCACGTCGAAAAACAAAAAACAATCAAATCCATCTCCTTGAAGTTGCGTGCCTTTTCCAAGCAACTGCCAATACATCACCCGAATGTTACAGCTTGCGGTAAAAGGTTAAGCCCACAATTAACATTAACAAATTATGTCCTCGAAAGTACCTGCCGCTTGTATTGAACCTCTATCTAGTCACTCACCGCGTACACGTCATTATTCTCATACCTTCCCAAAAACGCTTACCATCAATCCATACACACACACACACACATGCATAAACAAAGAGACAAGCGGTGACACAGTACGTGCAACAAGGTAATAAAACCCCTTCTGCCTCGGTCACCCTCCTGGCAGCTAATCCTTAGCCCGACAACAAGTCGACATGTAATTTCAGTCTCCATTCCGCCAAGTCATTGAATTAATTATAATTTCTGAACGTTCGATGAATAAAGAATGCGATTCTGTTTCTTTCAGCCGCGCATCCACAAGTCCCCACCGTCTATCTACCTGACCTGCAGAAGTAAGGGAAAAAGAAACCGAACAATCAACCTCCAGCAGACAAAATTAATTCCTGAAATGAAAAATAGAAATAAAAAGCTCAGTCCAGGGTGTGGACGTGCTATGAAGAAAAACAAAACAATCTCTCAACACAAATGGCCACCAAACACATCTCTCTACTGCAGCTATACACGTTAGAGTTTCCTCGTTGGGATACAAAGATACGAGAACGCAAGGTACATAAAAACACAAATGGAGAAGCTAATGGCATGGTGGATTATTTGGCTGGCATTTAGTCTGATGGATGAGGCTGTGCTGTACAGCTCCTCCTTATCGATGTGTGACTTTTACCACAGCCGCCGGTTCAATGAGTGAGTGATGTTCTTCTCTGGGGTGCACTCCCATCCTTGACAAGTTCACAGAGATTCGATGGGAGACAAGCGAAGATTTACTCCCTTTGGACAGCTATTCGTTGACTGCTTGACACAGCTTGATGCTTACATCGTAAAAATAACGCAACTAATGCGCGATGATTTTGACGACCGGATGAGTAGGGAGAATGATCTCGTCAAGTTTATTAAATTATATTAATATCTCTCATACGAGTACGCTCCGGAAGGGGGCGACTGAGATTGGATCGGGATAAACAAATTACCTTGACATCATTCCACGGGATGAAAGGTGACTTGTGTCAGTGCGCAGAAAATTCGGAGCCACGTTTGATGGAAAATATTCCATCAAAAATGAGCGATTTGAAATGATTCAATTTTGTATTATTTCTGTTGAGAGTGCTATAAAGGATGGCAGAAAATTAGAGTCTTGAATTTTCGAAGCTCCTCATGTACTGGTCAGAAGCTGGTCCATTATGTTGTTCTGAAGGGGTTACAAGAATTTCTTCATGACGAGTTGTCCTTAGGTGTCCCATACACAGCCCACTTGTGCGTGTACTGTGTATGTGACGATGTGCTGAAGTCTGGGCTAGTCCACGCACCAATTTTTGGTGTGCCATACTGTATGAGTTAAAGGAAAATATTTTAATTTTTTGTGTCACATTTCCACCAGTATGCGCGAAATTGGCGGAAAGCCTAACCGATAAACACACAAAGGCGTGCTGTGTATGGGCAGCTTTAGAGATGTGTCCCTTATAGGGGGTTTCCGTTAAGAGAAGTTTCACTGTACAAAGTAGCTGCAGAAAGTTCAGTTTAATTCACCGATCATACAAATCAATTTAAATACCGGGCACTCACTAGCCCGGACACAGTCGAAACTTTAGGTTTCCGGACTAGGGAGGCTGTACTGTTTGGTGCCGTGCATGCCAAAGGAGCTATTAGTTAGCATTTCTTGTCGTAAAGGAAGTTATGCTCCCTTCAGAACGTAAACATTGTTAGAACAAACACGTTAGATCATTAGCAAGATCATCGGTTCTTTGAAAAGTATATAACTGGAGAAACTCGTAATATCGTGGTTATGGTCATGGAACTGGTTTTATTTGTTCATTTTATGTAAAGACTGTTCAGATCACTGATCGTGTGAGTCACAGCGTAACGAGTGGATACTTCCAGCATCCGTTTTTGTAAGCATCAGAATTGTCAATTTTCTTCAATACAAGTTCTCAATTTGTTTAGATTCCAATGAAAGTCTGTGGTAAGACCGTTATCCAATGTAAAATTCAAAGTCGTTACGAAAAGTGCTGCCAGGACAGGATATGCTAACATATCCTCAGTCAAGCGATAACTTCTGCAGACTGTTCACACAGCGGCTAGGACCCAAATATCGCTGTCAGGCTTCACGCAGTATGCTTCATCCAGTCTGGGACAAGGCGTCCGTCCGAACCGATCTCGACGAGGAGTATCGAAACTGAATTCAGGAAGGGAAGTCCATAATAGGTCAGATCTAGGTACGATCGTTTTTTTTCACTTTGGACACACATTCCTCGGCATAAGCCAGCGTTTGTGTGGTTTTACTATTCCTGTCAAACTCGTCAGGTTCTTCAGGATGGCTAAGGATAATTCTCAATTCTCCATGAAGCTCGGTAACCATCTCACCAATGCCTTCAGTCTGAAAAAAGGTTTAAGACAGGACGACGCGCTGCCATGTGACTACTTCAACATCTTTCTTGAGATGATCGTGTAAACCACACTAAAGTCTTCACACGCCAACACTAGCACTTCTAGTCGCCCTACGCTGATGGAATTAACGTGGCGGAATGTAGGGAGGCTCAAATGCGACGTTTGCTGCCACTGAGACGGAAGCTGATCTTGAGGTGAATGAGTGGAAAAGGCACTGAATTAAAGAGAGGACACCCAATGTCGTGGTCTTCGACAGAACGCCACAATGGGCAGTTAGAATTTTGAGATAATCAGGCACTTACCAAAAGGGAAATTACCGGGAATAACTCTTGCCAACCGTTGTTTCTTCGGGATCAAGGGAGAAATGAGTGCTATAGACTAGAGGCAGAGGCAATACCAATTTCAAATGCGGATGAGGAAGTCCGTGGTATCTTTGTGAGAAAAGATGAGAAATTCGATCTTTGCGTTGATAGAGGGATAGAGAGCCTGCTCTGTGCGACAACTCTAGGGAACCATGATAATATAAGGTCATAGAGCGCCAGGGCCAAACTGCTAAAGCAGCCACTTACGCTGTGCTTACTGGCTAGCGGAAGATACCTTTAGGCCAACTCCGAAAGGCCTATTTTGACAAGCTTTTTCAGGACAGTGATTAGACTTTGAGCATTGTCAGTGACTCGAAAGAGGTGTGGTCGTACAATTTTGCTCGTGATCTCGTAATCGATCCCAGGCATCGTCGACGCTCATGCCCAACATCAAGGACATCACGTACTCAAATATAATGTGCAGTCATCTTTCTTTCAGCGGAATCACTGCTTTAGCATAAGCAAATAGATCGGATGAATATTTTGACGTTCTATATGTTACTCCAACAGAACCAATTTCCATGCACCCTACACACTTTTTTTAAAAAAAAAAAGAACTATTGTATATTCCAAATAATTCACACGGCTTCGCCTACTTTGTGCCGTCTGCTGATGTGTCCAGGCAATGACTTACTCCGTCGAAAGTGGTTGTTTTTGTTTTTTACTTTGTCTGCCGACCATTCAGCATTTTAATCAGCCCACTTGATCTCGAGTGCGCATAAGAAACGCCGTGCGATAAAATAACTCTGAATTGATTAAAATTAACAATTAGTGGTTCTGACATCTAGCGGTGAGAATGGACGCCCCAAAGAGCATAAATCCGCCAAAGAGGGGATGCGCAAACTGGTTCGGAATATTTATTGTGCGACCAGAGGCCGCCGCTGTTTCGCCTGTACAACCGGCTTCAGGCACAGTGCCCTCGTCCAGTTTGCAATTCAGTGCTGCCGACTTCATCCTTATGGCTTATGGGCGCACATAACTCATACAGCATACACTAGACGTGCACTGGGGTGCAGGCGGTGAGAAAAACCATTTTCATGAATAACTTTTTCTGAGGTTTTAAAGCAGTTGCAAGGTGGTGTGCGACTGAGCCCAATTACATTGGTCAACCGCAAGAATTAATCATCGGTTTACAGGATCAATTAAGCAGTGGTTTGGGGGCACACACTCTAAAGAAGTGAAGTGCTTTGCGGCTTTGCTTGATTTTTGCGGCTTATGTGAAAACAGTTTTCTCTAGTTCTCGGAATATTTGCGGTTTTGATTTCTTCTTTGTGGGATTGACGTGTTTGACTGCGTTTGCTTCTGGCCTTAGTTCATGGAAATCACACTGAGCACCCACAACATAACAGGGCCGTTCCATGCCGTAGAGAAGCCGGTACGTTGCTTTCATTCTAGAGAGAGACTATCTGGCCCTCGATACTCAACCCGCTCTTATCCATAAAAAACTGTTTTCAATTGTTTATAAAAATTGTGTCCATTCTTTTGATGGTTTTGATGAGGGTTTCTTTTCTGCCTTCAAAGGTTTCTTTTGCAAGTAATCATATATTGCAATTAGAAGGGAGAAGGAGAGTATGGAGAAATGTCATCACGACACGACACATGACCGTCTACGATGGTTTATGGTACGGAGCTGTATTGCGGCAAGCGGTATAGGTAGCTTGGTATTTATTGAAAATGTTGCAGCTACTTCTATTTCGAAAAATATAATGATTCCACGAAAATCTTTGACAAAGTGTGTTCAAGGATCATCCACAACATCACCCTTATTCTTCCAAAATCCCTCAATCCCCGAACGTGAAACCTACGAGACTGGATAAACTTCCCATTCGGTTGAAAAATTTAGGCGAAGTACATTCGACGGTCGAAAATTTTGCGAATATGACGCACAAACCATGGGAATGCGGAATTAAATAAGAGACACCACTGACAGACAATGTCAGTCATCCGCACATAGCACAGATTATTAGGAACCACATTTGTATGCAGAATAAATAATTGTAACTTAATTCGTGCGGATTGCCAAGAGATGGCGTAACTTGTATTATTCCATTGGAACATGCGTTGGAAAGCTGCTGTCATTGTACGTCATTTCAGTGTCATGTCATTCATTTGAAGCGTAAACAAAAAAACTTTTTTTCACTCAAATATGTCGAACTTTGTGCCTGAAAAAGTGTTTTTGCGGGGAGTTCTTCTTCATTACTTTAATATTAACAAAACTGCTGCCAAAAGTCATCGTATTTTGGTGGATGTTTATGATGAACATGTGCTAGCGAAAGTGCCAAAAGGGGTTTGGGGATTTTTGCTTGGAAGACGGTGAACGTCCTGGACAGCCAAAAACGTTTGAAGACGACGACCTGGAAGCATTACTCTATGAAGATTGTTGCCAAACACAAGAAGAGCTCGCAGAATCTTCGGGTGTCACTCAAGCAGCCATGTCAAAACGCTTTAAAGCAGCTGGACATATTCAAAAGCAAGGAAATTGGGTTCCACATGAACTCAAGCCGAGCGAATTAATCCCTTTGAAGAGAGCAGTAGCCGAAAAACGCCCGGAATATGCAACCGGACACGAGGCTATAATTTTCCATCATGACAACGCTCGGCCCCACGTTGCTATTCCGGTTAAGAACTATTTGGAAAACAGTGGATGGGAAATTCTATCACACCCGCCTTATAGCCCAGACCTTGCCCCTGCTGACTACCATTTGTTCCGGTCGATGCAGAACGCCCTCACTGAAATACGGTTTACATCAGAGCAGAATATCAAAAATGGGCTTAATTCATCTCGGCCCAGTTCTTTTGAGATGGGATCCACAAATTGCCAGAAAGATGGGAAAAAGTCGTAGCTTCAGATGGGCAATACTTTGAATAATACTATTGTACATGTTTTTCCTAAATAAGCGTTCAAATTTTGAAAAAAAAAACCGCACGAATTAAAATATTTACCCAATAGTAATTAAGGAATTAATAGTAGTAATTGAGTAGGGCTCCTATGTTCAAAAACAGCACCAACTCAACTTCACTGTCTACTCTGTTTGGGGACTCTCGGGGATCACATCCTGTGTTTCATAATGCACATAGTTTGTGTGTGGTATCTCAGATCCATTTGGATTAGCTGCAACTTAAGGCAGTACAAGACCGCATCAAATTGAGAGCAAATTGAAAATTTATTGAAATTCCATCCAGATACAATTTTATATCGCTTCTCGGTTGCATAAAATTCAGCATTCAGACAATAACAAGACACGTTGAAATACCAAAAGTCCTTAAGGAAACGAAGAATACACTGAACCCGTCACGAGTTTAAAATATAAACCCCGCAATAAAGAGGCTCGCGTGACGCTAAGTCGATTCCATCGTAAACCTCATCCCAAATTCTCCAGTGGACCAAATTTTTCGTCGCCATTACTTCCTTGCACCGCCAGCACAATATTTTATGACAGCAACGGATCTGAACAAATTACACTTGCGCCTAGAGTTAAAGCGTACACTCACGAACCGAGTCAAACGAGTACCTGCCCGGCTGCCTGCCTGGGACGCTTTTGTCGTTTCGAAACAGGAAAACACAATATCCTGTCATCGTTGTAGAGTAAGATAGAACACAAAGAGCATCCCAAAAATATAGTATAAATAAACCGCTAAGCACTGCTCATAAAATAGCCGACCTTATTGTATTCGCAGGTAAAAAAAAAAAACAGACAACAACTTCAAAACTCTTTGCTCTCTCTCTACCTCTCTTTTGTGGTGTCTTTCCGCCACCTTTTCGGGGACACAGGTCGGAATTTTTTGTAAGACGCACGTGATGTAACCATGATACTTTCAATTCATCTTTCATTCTCCTCTTCTGCTGCGTAATTTTTCTTCCTTTAATGTACGAACACATATCCCTGTGTGTGTGTATATGTTGACATGGATTGGATTTCTTAGCCCGAAGGGAAATTAATATCATGTGCGACCGACTTTGTCCTACGAGTGTCCCTACAACCCGATACATCCGCGTTTCCTTGCGTCGGTTATTGTTATAAGAGTTACCGTTGTAAACTGTCGAAATCACAAGAAAACAACAAATTTACTCGTCACACATTTACACATCAAAACACACCCTTTTACATTTACTCGGCTCGATGTGTGAAGGGGTCCTGACGTATCACAATTTCGAGTTGTGAATGGAAATAAAATCAAGGAAAATCGTGTTAACTACTCTCCCAACTGCTGGAAGGTGATAATTACATGTACATACATAGCCTCTGTTAAGGCGCTGCAGGAATAGGTTTTCTAAAATTAATTTCAATTATAAGCACGTCATGTGTTATCTATTTTCTCAAGGCACGCGCCTTGGCATGATTTATGACTGTGGTGCCTTATGTGAAAAGGTCCTCATTCCCAGAGTGCGAATATAAGAGCATTCCTCCAAAATAGTTGACAGGCCACGTATGCTGAGACAGCTTTTTTGAATAGTCTACAACGAGAAGCACGTCTGAGTGGTGGGAAGACATCCGCAAACATGTTGCGGAAGAGGCGCAGATGACATTATACATGTATGACAGTTAAATAGGAGCGGAATTTTGTAATCTGAAAATTGTTTGCAAGAAAAACTTTGTGTGAGTTGAATCCCACTTCTGACGACAATTCGTAGGATGTCTAGTGAGTATTTTCTAAATAAATTCAAAAACAGAAAACGATACAACTTCTTCCAGGTCGAACCTCGAAGTGAACGCTCCTCGTAGGACAATGTTCCGATTTTTCAGTAGATTCGCAGTGTTTTTAAATTTACTCCAGCATTCGTTATTGTTCACAATCTACTTCGAAAATAGAGAAGTAATATAGGCCAACTTCACAGCCAATTGTCCGCTTGCTCACCGACGCATTTGAGTGGTTTGGTCAGGAGTGACTTTAGTTCTGTTGAGACTCTTTTCCTACCGACATGCTGTTTGTAAAAATGAGAAATCACTCAGAGCAGTGCGAAATGGGATTTCTGAAGTCCCACCAACTCCACAGGAGCGTCAAGTCCCTCGAATTCATAGGAAATCTAAAACTTAACGAAGTGCCGTTCATTTTAAGGCTGACCGCACATTCATGATGGTCTTGCTTCCCAAATCTTGCACATACTTGAGTGAACTTATTTGTTTGCACTTGATTGAGAACGTTTGCAGTTCGACACACATCAACTGTTGTCGGTTTTCATTGTGCAAACATTTGCCATGAACCTGAAACTCCTTTGCCAGAAGTCGCACATTGACAAAAAAAAATTATGGGCCGCAATGACTTTCTAGACACCACAGTGTATGGGTCGCAATGACATTCTGGACGCCACAGTGTCCCCCAGTGTTCAGAAACTCGTTTCGGTATGGGCCGCAATGACTTTCTAGACACCACAGTGTATGGGTCGCAATGACATTCTGGACGCCACAGTGTCCCCCAGTGTTCAGAAACTCGTGTCGGTATGGGGCAGCAATGACTTTCTGACCCAGTGACTTTCTGGACACCGCAGTGTCCCCCAGAGTGTCCAGAAACTCATATCGGTATGGACCCCACTGACTTTCTGGACACCAGTGTCTAAATAGAAGATTAGCATTAAGACTTCGACCGTGAAAGAGAATTTGTGCACCCCAAACTTATTGCAAAACATAGACACAGGTAGCAAGGTCAGGACCTAGCTTTTCAGAAATCAGTCTTGTAGTGCGTGCTACTGTTCTTCTCACGAGTGGAAGGGGCCTACAGTTTTATGCCGACTCCAAACGGACAATTTGACAAATTTTCTCTAGACACGAATACTCTTTGAGCGTTATCAGTGACTAGAAAGAAATCGAACCTGTGTAAAGTAGGCTCCAGTGCGAAGGGGTCGACACAACCACCACGCCACGGCAGCCATACAGTTTTACGGATAGATATTTTTGTTTGCAATATTGCAGCATGACAATGAAAATAAAATTGACCTACTTGCATATTTTTGTGGTGAACATGAAAAGAATGGGCCAAAATTGGTTAAAGTTTTCCACTTTTGCGCTTTAGAAGCTAGGTCCAAGGTTAACCACATTGCTAGACTGTCACTGTTACCCCAGAAATGGCATTTTTCGAAAGTTTCCTCGCACATTTCTCAACCATTCGTCATTCCCGCCATCATTTCCATCGTCATTTCTTACTACAGGGTACACACCGAAAATGGTCCACCATCCCAGCGAGAATGTCATTTCAAAAACTACAGTGTCTAGCATACTCCAAAACATGCAGACAACATCAAACAGCATGCTTTGGGGGAAATCCATTTAAGCTGCATTTCGTGTGTAGAATAGGGGTTATCCAGGACTTTAACGTGAATGGTCTGTGTCAAGTCAAGAGTACTCTGCAACTCTATGGATTACATTATTGATGGAGGAATTGTCGCAGGTCAGCATTGCTAAACAGAGCCGATAGCCGACCTTTGCCTTCAACACTTCCTGATGTGGCGTCACCCTTTTTTAAATTCAGATAATTTGGGATTCATCATATCAGTCTCATGGGTGATTTCTTTTTTTTTTTTTTTAAACTGAAAAGTTAATAATGACTTTTGCAGAGAGGAAAAGTTTACTACTCAAACAAAAAAGCTGCAGGCAGTGTTATAGGAAATAACTTGTTCTTGCATTTACACCCCACGCCGTGACGGTAACTTGTTCCAAGACCATTTACGACTTTTCCACCGTTCTCATTTCTGTAAATACCGCTTGTTCTTAATGTACCAATTAGTCCTTCTTGTGACATCGGCGGCGTTCCGACCATTTGTGGCAACTTAGGCTACTCTAGTCTTACTCTTACTCTTCATCCGCAATAAATTTTGCCCCCGAAACTGCATAATTCCCGTGTAACAATTGAACACGTAATGAAGTGGTTATGTGCGTTTGTCCTTGACAGCAACCATTTTACGCTCTTCCAGATTCGTGCAATTGTTAACTTTGCTTCATTAGCGCGACGTTTGAGCTGGGACTCTGCCATTGCACATTGTATTGATTGAGATGGATGTTCTCTCCCTTGGGATGGTGTGACTACTAGAAGGACTATTTCGGAATTGAACGTCTACGAGTCACCCTCGATGGGTATTTCTAACGAGAGCCACTGCATCGCGCCAGCCATAAAACAGGGAACCTCCATGTTTCGATGAGTCCAAACACACTGAAAAGTGTCTGTCCAACATAAGTGATTGAATCCCACTGTCATCAACTATCTGAAGTACCACTCCAAGTATAGGAGCAGTATAGTCAAGTTTGACTCGGTGTCATATGTATATGATATGTACATGGATGCTTGATAAATTGTACGTACAAATAAATTGTACCCAGAATAAATCGTAATACAGAAAGTCACAGCCTTGTAGGAGACCCGGGTGGAAACGATTCGATGACACAGTCGGTTAAGTGTGTACTCTTCGTGAGTGGTGTCCCCGGTTCGAACCCCAGTGATAGCTAAGTCAACACACACATTTCCAGATTTTCAAATCTGGTCCCTGGGCCGTTGGCATGAAATGAACGGCACTATCACTGGAGTTGTCCATCAGTGGCAGTAGTCTGACCACCATGGGCAAGCATTGTCTAAGTAAGATGATTTCCCTAGCAGCTACCCTGCCTACCTTACGAAACTTTGAGTGCTTTAGCATTCAACAATCCAGGCATGGAATTTACGTACGCTGTAAAATCCATTTTGTTGAACTACGAAAATTGACAATTTTCTTATTCAAGGCATTTAATCGTCTCGGTTTGACACAAAGAGTGTGACATTGGACAACGACTACAAGACTGAGTGTGCTATTTGACTGTTAGTCAAGGTAAGTGACAGAAGGTGATTGAAAAATCTCGGAGACAAAACGACAGAGAGACCTGAGAGACAAGACTTACATTTCAGGAATAAGACTCACTCCAGCATAATGTGAGCGGTAGATGATACGTCAAATGCTTGCCACTGATATGGCAACAAACTTGTTTTCAACACACTTATGCTTATTATCAACCTCTCTTGTCCCTTACAATTTTTGACAACCATTTTTTATATAAATTGACCAATCAGAGAACTGTCAAAAACTGTCAAAAAGCCTCTGAAATTCGTCGCTGGAATAGGGGTCAATCAGCTGTGAAGTTGGGCATCTCATTTCTGGTAATGAGTATCTACATGTCTACGGGCAGGCAGGACATGCGCTATTGATTTGATATGCAGCGGTAGTGTCAACTCTACAGCAAACCTATCCGGGATTAAAGAGAGAGTGCCATCCACCCACAGACAAGTCTGTATTCAAATATTTTATTACTCTTGTGGATGTAGCAGAGAAGTACAAAATACAACTTTGAACCATTATGCTCACATCTTTGAACTTTTATTATTTAACCAATTCCATTAGCAAGGAAGAAGGAATCGGAATATGAACGAATCGAACATTTATGCAGAAAAGTCAACTTAAAGGATTTCAAATAAATGCTCCGGCACGTAGAATACTTAAAAGCCTCCAGCACATTTACTTGAGCAGCGTCAAATCATCACACGGTGAAGTGTGTACCTAACGCAAGGGGGTGACACAATGAATACTTCAACGCACATCTGATCTCAATTGGCAGCCTCACGATTAGGCTGTTAATGCACAAATGAAATACAGCGTTTCCGGAAAAATATTTTTCAAAGTACCATTTAAGGACTCGGGTTTCACAAACAAAAAATACTAAAAATTATGTTACACGGTTTTATCATTTATTATTTTCACTTAATAAGGAACTATAATAGAATAACAAACATAAATGCATTAAATAGCTAATAAAGAAATAAAGGACCAAGAGTTTCAAACCGATGCTCTACACCCGTTGACTGATTTTGATGCCAGTGTTTTTAGAGATGAGCTTTGGAACATTTGATGTCAAAAATGGATTTACACAAGGCTACGTACGACCTTTTAAAATCATTCTCGGGACAATCGTGCTTAACTCGCATGTCAGCACTAGAGGCACGAACTCCCGCAAGTCAGTGCAAGTGCTCGCACATGTCCAGGATTTTGTCATCATCGGAGTAAGACAATCGACTTTGGATGCTCTGGTTTTTACAGCGAAATCCGCTTACCCATGAGTTTTACATCAGGTAACTATTTAGTTTATGAATTCTTGGACAATCCTTCTCACTCGGTAAAATGCGAAGACGACCTAAAACGTCTTATTTCTCGTTACTACGCAGCACCTATCGAAACTAATAACATACCAGAGACGCACAGTGTTATCGTCTCAAACTAGATGATGAGCTTCCAACCACCTTCAGGATTTGGGATTGATGAAAAACCTCCACGACACTCCCACAAGGGGACGAATCACTTTGTCAGGCTGAAACTGGCTGTTTATTTCGGAGGTTTTTGACCTCAGGCGAAGCATTGCAATCGAGAGCCTTTCTTAAGAAAAAATATATGATTTCCACTCAATGAGACCATCCAGCCCTACTCACTGAATGTACTTCTTTCGACAACCCTTTCAATTCAAAAGTAAGACGTGCAGTGGAATGAATATACATCATAACTTCGGGCTTACATGGTTCTTATTCAATCTTAAAGCGCCACAGTACCATTTCAATGAAAAAGTGTCATAATAGCACGATCATGCCACATCGGCAACGTTGATGAGACTTAATTACGAATTTTTATTTGTACTGTTTTATGCCTCGGTTCGTCGAGAATAAACTCCCAGATTTAAAATTCAAATTCTATTGAAATGAAAAATTTCACAATGTGACGATTGTCAACGCTTAAGGAGAGAGAACGGTTAAAGGCTTAGCAACAATGTACATCCGTCGCGTCAGCGTCAGTTAATGTAGCGCTGAAGCTGCCCGAGCGTTATTTCAGTTATCGCAAAAATTGCGCTGAATTAAGGCTTGGCAATAAGTTTTTTCTCTTTAAAACCTTAGCAAACGCAACAAGACTTAATTTTGAAGACCTTGTACCATTCATTTCCCCGAGTTGGATATACTCTGTTGAATTTTGCTCCTCAAATTGAACGTGACGCGAATTTTACTAGATAGGAATGGTTTACCCTAATCCTGTGCTATCGCAACAGTAGGTATGTGTCCATAATCTGGCATTCTCCACAGCTGCGTGTCCTCTGAACCGGGTCGAACAAAACCGCACAGAAATAGCAAATAACCCGAGTGTCATGATAAACATACAGTTACGGCCAAAACAATAGGACCACCGTCACAAACCTTTTAGATTTTATTCCAAAACTCGAACTTTTACTAAAAGCTTTTGTCAATTAATTTTTTTTTTAATACAAATTGAATTAAATGTCAGGAATTGGAAAAAAAAATAATAATAAATGCGATAAAACAATAAGACCATTGTACAAAAATTGAAGAAAACTACAATCAAATTGAGGAATTTCTTCAATATTTTGTGGAATACCTTGTTATTGTGAAACTCTATCACTGAGCGAATTTTCATCGGTAAATACTCGATCAGTGTACGATAAGGCTCGGTACACACAACAGTTCAATGCACACATGCGAGATTTTCTCGCTCGACTCAATCTGCAGTTTGCGTTTGGCAATGGAGGTTTATAAAAAGAAACGAGTAATTTTCGCGTAGCTCTCTCTCTCTCTCCTCTCGATCATGGTATGGCTTGGAAGAAACAGTCCATATTTGTGGAACCCTTTTAACTAATTGATAAACAATTCTGAATCAAATTCTTCCATTTTGACTTCTTTCTTTTGAATTTTAATGTGTGCACTGCTCAATAATAAACGTGGCAATGTACTGAAAGACGCAACTGCGCGTCTTTTTACGCGAAAGAAAGACGCGTGATGCCGCAGTGCCACCGCACGTGTGTGCGTACCACTAAATTTATTTGTAAGAACCGTAAGAGGATTACACTGAGGGACAGCGCGTTAAAATGATGCATTTGTGCTCCGGGGCTAAGTGCTCACTAGTAAGGATGGATGGCGTACAAAGCTGCCTGTATCTTATTCCACAAGCCAAGCCTTATTCTTCGATTTTCCAATGGATAATGACGCTACGACATTAATTCATTTTCCGTAGCGTTATGGAGCGTTGCGTCGACCCCTATGCACTTGACCCAACACAGCCCAGGTTCGATTCCCGGTAGGAGCAAAATACTTTTCACGGCCCCACCTCTTTCGACTCACTGACAATGCTCAAACAGTATAACTGTCTAGAAAAAAGGTTCTCAAATTGGCCGTTAGGAGACGGCAAAAAATGTAGGTCCCAGATACAAGTCGTTGCTGAGAAGCTAGACTCCGGTCCTCTATGGGTGCCACCATTAGCTACCTTTTTAGATTTCCCGGCGTATGTTTCGGGTGATTTCAGTGACATCTCCCAACCTACAGCCTACAGAGGCTACATCATCCCTCATCTAATATCTTGGCGTTGGTATGCTGACAATATGGTTTCCTTGATCGAAAATAATTGATCAACACAATCATCTCCCCATTACTGATGTATGCAGCATTTTCCGGATGCCTTACCTTTCCATCAGATCCCACCAGTTTCATCTTTGTCTCAGAGAACTTTTGCGATTTATTCTTTTCTGGTTGTTTTGTCCGCAACTGTATCTGTCGACATTTTCGAGATATTGTACGTATGTTAATTTGAGAGAATCATCTCTGAACACGCATCGGAATTGAACGTAATGAGATTTGGTTACATCACTAAACTTGCCTGTGTTTTGCCGAAAAAAATCCGTTTATTCATCGCCGTTATGCCAACAGATAACTGAAGTTTGGGGGCGGAAGTATGTACACGGGCAGTCTTGTTTCCGAATATCACGGAAATACACACATTCTGGAATAGAAATTCGCACAATCCTTGTGTTATTGACCATTGAATGCGTGCAAACTTGGGTTCTATCAAATAGCACATTCATATGTGGCCATCAACTGCTCTATTCTATTCGGTCGTTTTTTATTGAGTGATGCAGTTCCTAACGATATTCGTGGGCCCGCGAGGGGATTACTGTTGAAATACACATTAACAAAGACTTTCCGAAATAAATTTCACGTACAGTCATGTCGGATTGCAGCGGGTGTCGACTAATATAGGCGTCGGTTTACCACGGGTCGATTGTAATTATTTAAACTTGATGTGTCGTCTGAACTGCGTGAGGACATGTGTGTAATTCGTCATGAGTTTCAAGCACATCCAGACATTTAACCCTCTAGGGACTATGAATCATAGTCATCCATGTCAAAATAAAAAAGAGATTTGAAGTCTTGATTGAAAACTAAAAATTCACCTCTTTGGTAGCACATCAATTGTTTGGGTTATGCAAAGTAGTTTAAATGAGACCTGACCTGACCTGTGATAGCAGAATCCGCGTACGAAAATAGTGAGGAAGGACATCGTCCAGAGAATGAACAACAGCAGTCTGATAGGCGTACCAAACCCACTACAAATCATTTTTTAGCAACCCTGAATCCTATCCCAGAGACAGGAATAGTTTGACATTAGCATAAAATGAATCAAGCGCAGCATCGACTTACCAAAACATTTGGTTTCCCAGTGCGATCATCGACCCAAAGGAGCACCAAATCAGAGCCAGACATTCGTACGGATTTCCGAGAGAATCCCAATCCAATAAATCCCTGGGTGTTAACTGTTGCGCGAAAGTGTATCTCTTTGCCCTTAATCCACCATTCGAGTTGGTATAATCCATTTGAATCCATTGTTTCGAGACGACTCCAATTGTCGTGGCGCATTGCCTCCGAACTGGTATCCTGAGTCACTGTTGGTGACGCTGCTAACATTGGAAGGAATTGTGCCAGGATCAGCGTAAGGATCCCGGCGAATGAATTGCACACCATGATTATTTTTGTTTTCACTTTCTTTGATGAGATATCAGCAGATCACGCGAACGATCCGTATCGATGAACAAATTTCACTTGAAGAAGGACGCTAGCACAAAATTGTAAGCCACTGATATTTTTAACTCGATGGATACGCGGTGTATTTTAAGCAAAGCAAATGCATGCACGTTATTTTTTCTTATTTTCACCGCATCCGCATCTGCTGCTTTACTTCATCGCATGCACACACACAAACACATACACACACACGCGAAGGAAGGGAAAACGAAACGGCAGCTGGTTCCGATGGAGTACTCCAAGTCGAGGGTTAGTCCCTCGCTCGATCAATCAAGCGATGCGTTCTACGAACCGACAGATGTGTTTGTTTATTTATCCACAATCGAAATATTCACGAACAATTCAAGCACTGATAAGAAATAAATGCTAGCACACGCTTAGAACGTTAATTCAATTTCGAAACTCCGAAGTTAAAAATCCACAATCGATCTACAGAAACTCGGCCGCACTGACGATCCAAACTGCGCGCGCATCCCTTTGCGAATACGGGCACGCTACCAGCTGGAACTCGTTAGACCTGAATACCTCTCGTCGGGAGGTATAGGGAATGTCTTTTTTGTATTTTTGCCGGCATATTCAAAAAGTGCAGTGGTGTGAGTGTTATGGGCTTCTTGGTATTGCATCCATGTCGGTATGACTAAGTGCTCTTTAACCAGCGGCTTCACAGCACAACACTGCACGGTTCGGTTTGAAATGTACAGGAGGGAACACAGCATATTGTATTGGAAATTCGATTCATGCTCTTTGGGTTTTGGTTCGTGTTCTTCCGATGATGGTTTTTGTTGTTGGTGGTTTGGTTCGTCTCTTCTTTTTTTGTGTGTGTTTTTGTTTTTGTTTTTGTCTTCATTTTGTGCTGGCTACCTACATGGATAGGTAGTGCTCATAAAACGCTTGGGTATTCGATACAGTTTTTGGTGGAACTCCAGGTTGAAGAGGTACTGGAGGAATGTGTTTGTTTGTGTGCGCATAGTCATGTGCATGCATGTATGCGTGGTTTTACGATGTTCTTTGATTATTGAGTGGCCATACTTGGCGGATGGAAGCCACACATGACAGCACTTTTTGAGAAAAATTTACAAAGAAAGTGCTGAAAAGGATTAGTGAACGTTCGTTGGCATGAATTGGTTTAAAACGATGCCTCCCGACAGGGATTAAGTCATTACTTCGTCAATTGTGTGTATTTCAAGGTAGGTACGGGGCGATACATGCCAGGGAACCTGTGGGCTGAGCATTGCATATGCCGGGTTGTTTGTACGCAATTGCATAAAATTAGTGTCCAGAA
This sequence comes from Eristalis tenax, assembly GCA_905231855.2. Classification (NCBI taxonomy): domain Eukaryota; kingdom Metazoa; phylum Arthropoda; class Insecta; order Diptera; family Syrphidae; genus Eristalis; species Eristalis tenax. Next base: position 48,426,684 of record HG993125.1, read on the forward strand.
GCATTTATTGTAACATTTGACTTTTGCGAATCGTATTCCAAGAATAAAAATGAAAGTGTGGTGGAAGTAGCTATTTGGCAGAAATTTATTTATCTATACCTTGAAAACGTTTAAAGAGTTAATGGTAACATGTAATGCACGGAGTACGCTGTACGGCGAGCACACATTTTATCTTAAGCAATTGGGATGTTGGCGGGAAAGGTGGGTGGCAGTCTGTATCACCAGCGGATGTGTTTTGTAAGTTTTAGCATTGAAAGTCGGAGATATTTTCGGCAGCAACGTGATCAATCAACTGCAAATATCCATCAACGCGAATATCCATGGCGCGAAGGTAATGCTCTGTACCTGGTGGGATCAGAAGGCTGTTGAAACCGGGTGATACCATCAATGGACAACGCTACCGAACACAATTAATCCGTTTGAAGAGATCAGTATCCGAAAAACGCCCGGAATATGCAACCAGTCACGAGGCAATAAGTTTTCATCATGACAATGGTCGGCCCCACGTTGCTATTCCGGTAAAGAACTATTTGCAAAACGGTGGATGGGAAGTTTTACCCCACTTGCCTTATAGCCCAGACCTTGCCCCTTCTGACTACCATTTGTTCCGGCCCATGCAGGACGCCTTCACTAAATACGGTTCACATCAGAGCAGAATATCAAAAATTGGCTTGACTCAATCTTGGCTGCCAAGCCGGCGCAGTTCATTTGGGATGGGATCCACAAATTGCAGAAAGATGGGAAAAAGTCATAGCTTCAAATGGGCAATACTTTGAGTAATACTATTGTACATGCTTTTCCTAAATAAATGTTAAAATTTTGAAAAGAAAAACCGCACGAATTAGAATATTTACCCAATATCAACACAAAAGACTCTTAAATGCGAATTGCGGAAATTCCTGCAATTCAATTTTTTTAAATGTGCATTGCCGGGACCAGCCGAATACAAATTTTGATCATTTTATCCGACATCTACATATTTGAGATTAATCATTGTGTTATTTAATTTTTGCTAATTGAATTAAATTTTTATACACAATTTTATTCACAAAAAAAAAATGAGTTTGAGTTATTCACCATTATTTTTCGGTTGTTTTTTGTGTGTTTTCCGAATTAAAGAGCTTTTACTGTTTGAAAGTGTTCATTACTACAAAACGTGTATCATTGGTAATGGAATCTGATTCATGTCAGAAATGAAGTGTAATAGATATGACCAACTTCACTGGGCTAGGGGTCAATCCCCAGCCCATCGACTAATTTGGGATGCTTTTTGACAGTTATTCATGAATTATTAACAGTTATTCGAAAAATAACATGAATGCTTTCTCTGATTGGTCAATTTGGCTTTACAAAACGATATACAAAATGGGAGTCAAACATTTTACGGAGCAAGGAAGAAGTAGTTTGTCCCTATAATACTTCATTTCTGATTCATATTCTCAAATACTCAAATAATAGTAAAATTACAACTACAGTCGATGAAGTACGTGGTTCTCTTTGAGGCAGTTGCCAAAAGCCAGCCAAAAGTTGAGGAACAACAAGGCCGCAGGCTTCCTCCATCAGAGTGTTACAAGGCCAGTGACGATGTTCTGGTAGGGAGCCTGCACCAGATCATCTGCAAAATTTGGGAAGACGAAAACATGCCCGACGACTGGAATACCAGCTCCATACGTATATCCCATCCATAACCAAGACAACAACTACAGAGGTGTATCTCGGCTCAACGCCGCATATAAGAGCCTGTCCAGAGTACTGTGCCAGCATCTGAGGCTAATCGACTATAGACCAAGACTGGGCAGTTTTCAATAGATTTATCGATTTTTCAGCCACATATGACAGCTTTCATTGCAAGGAGCTATTTGAAACGATGGCCTAATCGGGGTCCCGGGAAAACTAATCATGTTCATAAACTAGCAACATTGATGTGTGGACACGAGATGCAACAGCAGTGCAGAAAGTCGCTGTAAGATGCAGATTGTAGATCGCCGGTACATTACGAAAGGCATCGCCATCAACCATTTTTTAGATGTTATGGATGTGAGCAGCAGGCAGTTCCAAACAACAGGGCGAGGCCACGTACCGTCCGCCAGCTCGTGCCACAAACATTCGGCACAAGCGATTTGACGGCAAATATCAGGCAGAGAGAAAGGGATTTAGAGATTATTATGTTTTTCTTGTGGTTTCCTTGTTAATATGTGGTTTCCTTGCTTAATCCCTGTTTTTTCTTCTGAGTACGACTATGTAGCTCTGTTCTTTCAACTCTTTAATATTCAAAGAACTTCAAACCCCAATACGCAATAAATCTGAATGTATCTTTAATGATGCGGAAATTTGTAATAAGTCTCCAATGAATTAGATTGATTTACCGCCCATCGACAGTGACAGCAGTCAAAAAGCGTCAATTAAATGTTCAAGAAGTGTTCACCATGTGAAATCGCTTACGTCTCTGCTTGATTCCACTCATTTAACGGTAGTCATTAATGACATTCAGCTTATGTGGTCGAAAACTGAAGACAACCATTAACCAACCAACGATTTGATCTTATCCACGCTGTGACGAAGGTGATCGAATGGAATTAATTTATGCAAATGAATGTTAGTTTAAATTGAATTAAAACACAACGGAGAACACTATTGTCCTAAATTATGATTCGAGCTCAGCAGAAGGTAACCGGAGTGGTTCAAAGCCCAGATCTATGCATAAATATCTTCAATTCACACGCTCCAACAAGGCCGATGCGCTCCTAATTTTCTTCTGATAAAACTTACCCGCTTCATCATGATACAACACCACGCGCAGCGGTGCGGACTGGATAAGTTCCCACGTCTGTTATGCAGTGTATTTTTTTGAAATGAGTGCCAATTACTTTCAGCCTTCTGATGAAGAGACTGAAATGTTGAATTTTAAAAATGCATTCGCAAGAAACTCCTTGCAAGCCGGATACTGTCACTGCCGGCATTCACTGGATTTTGATTTGAACCACTGCATAGGGTGACATGAGTATTTTTTTATTTTGCAATCACAACTGTGTTGCAAACAGTGAATGAAGAAATTTCCTATGTACGATAGATATTTTATTTTATGATATTAGGTGTAGTAAAAAGAGATTCATTATTTTTCCAATAGATGGCTCTAGTAAAAATGCCGTTAGAAAGTTAAGAATTCTTATCTTTTGAGCTCGAATTACGTTTAGGGGATCGAGGGGGCTGAAAAAAAAACAACAAATATTTGTTTCATTGACTGTGTCAGATTTGAAAACTAGAAAACACGTATTAACTTTGCATTCACTGGGATTCAAACCGGGGACTCACCAACTGCGCCCTCCAGTCGTTATTGAATATAATAATGTTAAAATATCCTTTCTTTGCATATTTGCTTTTCAAAACTATTTACATAATTGATCTCTAAAGTATAATTAGTACTACTAAATACAATACAATACAACACAATTGAACAACCCTGTACTGCCATTTAAACGCATTATTCAATGTCTGTATGGATTCTTTCTTCCCACATAAAGGCGGACAACTTGGAAGTCTTCATTTGTGTTCCATCGGGCTTGGATAAATTTAAGACACACACAATTAATGCCGTATGCCTCTAAATTTTCCTCGCATTTTTGATGTCCTGAAAGGAAATAAGCTTATTAGAGCAGATCGAACATTTCATTGCCATAAAGGGCCGTTTTGCTGATACTAAATAAAGCGCAGCTTGCTGATTTAAGTTTTACTTAAAAAGTTAAGTTAAGTTGAACTTGCCGGTTTGCAGGATTCGAATAGTAGATTCTAAGGTGGGTTAAGTATAACATACACTAATTCGAAGAAATAGTGACAAGTTGTACTTAAGTTGTACTTTAACACTGACAGGAAACCATGGAGGCATTTGTGAATATAAAAAAATGCTTAATTTCGAAACTATACAATGGAGTAGAAATTATTTGATTTATTTGAAGATCATGTGCAAGTGAAAGGCATTTTAGAAGATGGAGCTCCTTGTCATTCCGTTGACAGATAAGAATATTATACGATTTCGGCACACGAAGGACATAACCATAATTGTTTCACTGCTGATCAGTACGATTTTCATTTTTCATTGGTTAATGCAAATTGTAATGAACACATGTACGTGTCTAAGAAATGTACGGCCTTGTCGTTGTGGGTATGTGTGTCGACCCCTACCAACGGAAACTCGCTGCCTGAGTTCGAATCTGGGCTTGCACAACCAAAAAATATTTTTCACGGCTCCACGTCTTCCGAGTCACTGACAATGCTCAGAGAGTATGAACTGTCTAGAAAAAAATCTTCTCAAATTTGGCCGTTCGGAGTCGGCATAAAACTGTAAGTCCCTTCCACTCGTGAGAGAACAATAGCACGGCAACAAGAGTGGTTGCTGAGAAGCTAGGCCCTGGCCCTCTACGAGCTGTAACGCCAACCATATCGAAATTCTTCTTCTTCTTTGTTTGGCGCTACAGTCCGGGGTGGACCTGGGCCTCAACCAACAAGCCTCTCCAGCCAGCACGATCTTTCGCCAGCTGCCTCCAGTTGTGCACACCAAGTTGGTTGAGGTCCTTCTCCACTTGTGTGCGCCATCTTGTTCTAGGACGCCCTCATATGCGTTGTCCCAAAGGCTCGGAATCGAAGACTCTTCGGGCCGGCGGCGTTGGACCCGAAGACGCTTAACTAGGTGCATGCCGCTGTACAGCCCGTACAGTTCGTGGTTGAATCTCCTTCTCCAGACGCCATCAATACAAACAGGACCAAAGATCGCACGCAGAACTTTTCTCTCAAAACGACCAAGAGCTTCTTCATCCGCTTTCAATAGCGTCCATGTCTCTGCGCCATAGAGCAGGACGGGGATGATTAGGGTGTTATATAAAGTCAACTTGGTGTTTCGAGAGATGGCCCTGTTACTCAATTGCCTCTTGAGCCCAAAGAAACAGGGATTGGCAAGAGTAATTCTGCGCTTGCTCTCGGTACTGGTGTTATTGTCCCTGTTTACTGCAGAGCCAAGGTAGACGAAGTCCTTGACTACCTCAAAGTTTCTGCTGCCCATTATGACGCTCTGTCCAAGGCGTCGATGTTGTGCGTCCTTTCGTGATGACAGCATGTACTTTGTTTTGCCCTGATTAACTGCCAAACCCATTTTAGCCGCTTCCGCTTCAATGCTAGCAAAAGCCCCATTGACAGCTCGCTGTGTTCGTTCAATCACGTCAATGTCGTCCGCGTAGGCAAGCAGTTGAACGGACTTTTGGAAGATCGTGCCTCTGGTGTTGACATTTGAGTTGACATTGAAGAAATCACATGACAGCTTGTCGCCTTGTCTAAAACTTTTTTGACATTGAAGGTCTCGGTGAGTTCGTTACCGACCTTGATGGAGCAGCGAGAGTTCTCCATCGTCATCCTGCACAATCTGACGAGTTTGGCTGGAATGTCAAAACTAGACATGGCATTGTATAGCTCGTCTCTACGCACGCTGTCATATGCGGCCTTAAAATCGACGAATAGGTGGTGGGTGTCGATCTGCATCTCGTGGGTTTTTTCCAGGATCTGCCGCAGTGTGAAAATTTGGTCGATGGTGGACTTTCCCGGCCTGAAACCGCACTGATAAGGACCTATCAGGTTATTGACGAATGGTTTCAGGCGTTCACACAAGACGGCAGAGAGGATCTTGTATCGAAATTACTAATGCCGAAAGACATTGCTTTCAAATAGCTTCGTTTCTACTTGCGCCATCTATGCAACCCACATTAAAATTCACAGAGCGAATATTGAAGTCAAAGAATATTACATTTGAAATCCAAGTGAATTTGAAAAAAAAACCCTTTCATGTTTAAGCCCGGCTTACATATTTACGAAAAATAGGTAAAGTTGAGCATAAGGTTTAAGAATAACTTGGCGGTGAAGTCGATTTGAGTGTAGTATCAAAGCAAATGGCCCGAAGTGTGACACACTAACCCAATGAATGTGAAAACATCAAAAAAAAAATCCACTAACAATTTAACCCAAACTACATTTTTCAGTCGCTCGCTGGCAGCTTGTTTTTTGACGTTTCTGCATTTTTCTCTGTTTGAAAACCGAATGCATACAGACCATGTACACATACAGTGTATAAAGGTTTGCAAAATAATTAGCGAAAATTACTTACTGTCTGTGAATTAAAAATGCGGAAGAATGCTAGTGTCATACGCTCTAGGAATGCGGTACATCGCATTTTGTTAAATATTCTCTTTTCCTACGTCCTCTTGCTAATTTCATTTGAAATAAGGAAATAAAGAGCAACTCATTAAGCGCTTCCTATTTTTAAATGTATGTAAAACAACGTATGTGTGAGATATAGTTGGCTTATCTGGGTTGCGCGCTTCCGAAATGTCCAATTTTCCATGAATATGGCGCATAAATCAGGCTGATGGCATGGGCGATGGTTTGTGGCCTATTCGCATAGACCTGCTGCTTCAGAAAACTTCACGCATTGGTCTAACGGTGTTAAATCGCAAGATCTCAATGAATAGCTTATATCACCTCCACGTGAGATGACTCCGTCCTAGAATCGCTTGTGCAGAATTTCCAATGTACCGACATGTCGTTGGCGTCCATATCACACACATCAGTGGAAATGAAGTTGGTGAACATCGACCTATGGCGTTCGCCGTTGACGATGGTGGCCTCGGCAACGTTGTTCTCCAAGAAATTTGATAATTCACACCAAATCAATATCTGGAGCGAAGTGGAGTGCATTATTTCGAAGAAAAGAAAATTGACTTTCAAAGTAATGTGACATCACGAATTTAATCTTTTTTCAGTAAATTTGTTTAAAGTCGGTAGTATATGCATTTGGACGAATCAAAGATGTTGCTGGAACCCAGCACATGAATAACTTTTTCAAATAACTGCGGGTTTACATTACTTAAAGTCTGTCATGCGAAAAATCCATAAATAAATAATCTCCCTCGAACTTGACCCTGTTTCGCCATATAGAGAAACATTTAGTTTGTGCATCTGGGGGAGAACTTAAGAGAAGCAATCCATTACGCTGCACTTCGCCCGTACTTCCTCGCAAAGTGTATTCAAATTTGAGGGGATGATTTATAAGCATGGCTTTATTTCGATGGTTCTCTCTCTCTTGTCGACGACCTTTACATCTTAAGGAAGAAAATAAAATAAAAACAATGTAAAAAGTTTTTCTGTTCGTTGTTGGGCTTGGTTAGAAGTTGTTACACTTTTGGGTCGCTTTTGATGTTATTTTTTAGAGTGGACATTATGAATGATTTGTTCAGTGATGGAATATGAGATGAACACTTAAAATGTCTGGCAACATTCTCGTGAGAAGTTGCTGAATTGTATTTTTGTGCAACCGCTTGAATCGGTTTGTGATTGATTAACCAAAAATCCCCTCGACAACGATAAAAAATGTAAAACTTGATTTGATGGAACAGCGACTTTGTAAAAATGAAAAACAATAGAGGACCAAGGACAGCACCCTGCGGTACAACATTCTTGGTAGTACACGGAACTGGTAGAAATTGCATTAACACAGTGCCATAGAAGGTTTTCAACAATGACACATGCATTCGCTGCCCGAGTTCGATTCCCGGCCGTCTCCACCTCCTAGTCACAGACAAGACTCAAAGAGTAAAAGTTCTCTAACTTGTCTGTTCGGAGTCAGCATAAATCTGTAGGTCCCTTCTACTCGTGACAGAACACGAGTGGTTGCTGAGAAGCTAGGCGCTGGGCCTCTGCGGGATGTAGCGTCACCCATATATATATAATATTATAAAGGGTGATTTTTTAAAAGCTATAGGAAAGTTTAAAAAAAAAAAAAACACATACAATTCAGAAATATGCATGATATCTTTATTTGAATCGATAATACGGTCCATATAATTTAATGTTTGAAGATTATTTCATGCAAATGTTGACCTTGACTGCGCCTCAAATGGTCCATCTGCTTAGTCTAATTATGGCATACTCTTTCCACCATTTCGGCCGGTATCTCACGAAGAAATGCTTTAATGTGTCAATTGAAGCGGGCTTGTCTGTATAGACATGCGTTTTAACATAGCCCCACAAAAAATAATCTAAAGGCGTTAAATCGCACGATCTAGGCGGCCAATTGACCGGTCCCGAACGTGCAATAAAATGTTCAGCGAACTCGCCCCTCAATAAGTCCATTGTTGGGCGTGCTGTGTGGCATGTGGCACCGTCTTGTTGAAACCCCATGTCATGCAAGTCAAGCTCTTGCATTTTGGGCAAAAAAAAGTTGGATATCATCTCACGGTAGCGCTCACCATTCACAGTTACGTTACGATTCGCATCATCTTTGAAGAAGTACGGTCCAATAATGCCACCAGCCCATAAACCGCACCAAACTGGGACATTTTCTGGATGCTTGGTAGCTCTTACAATGCTTCTGGCTGATATTCACTCCAAAATCGACGATTCTGCTTATTTACGTACCCATTGAACCCAAATGAGCTTCGTCGCTGAACACACCATAAAATGGAAGAAGCGCGCGATGAACTTTCTTAACAGGGCACGCATTTTGATAATAAAATTCAATAATTTGCAAGCGTTGTTCGTTTGTAAGACGATTCATGGTTAAATTATAGACCAAACTGTGAACAGTGAATCAAAACACGAAACGTGCGTCAGCTGCTTAAACCAGTGTTGCCAAAAAGATAACAGCTAAAAAGTCACCCTTTATTATGACATGTTATTGTGAGCAACGTTTTAAATCGAAAGAAAGACAGCCTACATGCATCCAGTATAACACGTCTGCGAAGAGGATATCTTTTCGATATTTGGTCCAGTTGCTTATTTTCCCTGATGTTGGACAAATTTGACGTTCGGCTGCCACGAATGTTTGTCAAAGAATTAAAATGTAAGCGTAACAACGCAGATTTCTGGTCTGCGTTACATTTTGTCGGAATGTTACATCGAAGCAAAAATTTATCGGGTTACCCCGATAGGGTAGAATATAAATAATTTGATTAAAAAACAGGGTTCTGGCTTTCAAATTCGGTACATTACTTTTATTGTAAATGATGTCGTAGTTTATTGACATTTTTGTTTAAGTCATTCCATTTTTTCCTCCGTTTTTCCTAGCTCTTGAACGAAGCGAGATGGACCTCCATTTTGGGGCAGTTTTTGACCCCTCTGAGAAATACCATTATCAATTTTTGGCGCCAAAGTTATCGTACTCGTGCCACCAAGCACACTGGAAGCTATTCAAACAAACAGGCTCACAGTTTTCACCTCACAAAATAATGCAATTCAATCTGTTTTTTTATAAAGTGTGTCGAATTATTGTTGCATAATTATTTCGTTGTCGACCTACGCTCCAACTCGCCAGTTTTTCGTTAATTCGTAATTTCGCCAATTCAAAATGTTTGTAAGTTCGACTGCAGTTGGAGAGGCTTGTTGATTGATGCCCAGGACCACTCCGGACAATAGCACACACAGCACAGGTGGTTGCTGTAGAAGCTAGTCCCTGGACTACTACGGGCTTTAGTCCCACGCATATAATCGCTGTTGTTTATTTAAACGTTTTTTTTTTTTTAAGTGAATTAAAGTCATCTGAACCTAAGGACCAGTCAGCTTAAATTATACATCTCGATCAGATGGAGAATCTTTGATCTTTTTCAGATTCCTCTTGTCGAGGACGTGCATCATCAAAGGACATCAACTGACCAAAAGACTGACGAATTAAAAGTTCTCAGCACAGCATTTTAATCAATTGTCTATCTCCAGCTTTTACTGCTCAACTGCGCCACTCAGTCATCTTTACATTAATCTAGGGGCCTAAGATTTCAATGATCTCAGCGAAGTATCTGGCGTCAGTATTAGCCTGCTTATCCGCTTTGTCATAAGCACCAACTGGTTTAGGAGTAGTCGATCCGCGTGGTATCACTATGGGCCTACATTGGCCTAAGTGTGACCGCTTTCTGAAGTCAGTCGCTGCTACCTAACCTAAACTAGATCTAGAACTAGAACTAGAAAGTAGAGTCTAGATTTATGATCGCTGCTTTTCATCTCAGTGTGTCTATAGTGTGATGGCATCTAAAGAATACATTAGTTCTTACCAGTTTTCGGAATGTTCACCAAAGTCAAGACGACAAGACCTTAAGTCCAGCTGCCCATATTTCTTCCAATCTCCTCCCGAGTTCCCCCACCAGGATAAAAAGCAACTCTTCATTCGAGGACATCCTTTGCCATAAATTTATTAAATTCATATGATTCACAAGAAGTCTCCTCTCTGCTTTTACCACACGAATTAAAAAAAATTAAAAATAATTGTTTTTTAAGCCAATAAACCGTACCACCCTGTGTAAAATCAAAAACCAGTTATTCATCGGTAATAGCAATACGTTTTTTCTTGAAGAAAGCATTTATGGATTTAATTAAAGCCATTCGATTGGAAACGATGCGAGTTCGATGACGGTTGCAGTGAGAACTTTATAAATCATAATCTATTGGCAGTAGAATGTGATGGATCCACGGCATTATACTTGAATGTGCATTCAAGTAGCAATCAAAGAAAACGGAAGGGGAAGCGCTCCTTTGAAGTTGTTTGACTGCGAGAGTTTTTTATTGCACTCTTTAAGTGTGTTCCGAAATTCTGGTGAAGTGACTTTTAATGAAGAAATGATGAAAGGGAGGAAACGAGCAAATAGAGAAGAAATCACAAGTAGAGAGTACATTCATTTTACATTCTTTCGTGTAACTTACGTTTAAGGTTACCCTTACTTGATTGACCTGCAATCACGTAGCAGTAGAAATTGAATGTAGTTTTCCCTTTTGGAGAACTATTTAATAAATTCTAAATGCGTTGGGTATGTAAAATATGCGTAAGACACTACAGCCACCGTGGACTCAGAGCTACTAACATACTTTGGCGGTGACCCATGGAGTGTCTGAGCATGAGCAATCGTTGCTCATGTTTTTTTCCCAAAGATTCGGTTCTCCTCTCCTTCTCGAACCAGGGAACTCTCTCGGCTGGGTACCATGCGCTCGATGTGGCCAAGCCAGTGCAGTCGACGGATTTTCGTCTTTCGGACTGCATCTTAGCACAACTCGTAGAGTTCGTGGTTACGTCTTCTCCCCCATTCGCCTTCCTCGCAGATTGGACCATATATCCGAAGCAGAATTTTTCTTTCGAAGGCACCAAGAATGGGGAAAGGAATGGAGTTGATTTGCCATCAAACTTGTCTAGTGGTATCTTCCAATTTGCAGGCTACCAGAACAGAGTTCCCTTTAGATCCCAAGTTTCCGTCTCAATGGGGTCTGAAGTCCCACAAGGATGTCACCTTGGTACCCTGCATTTCGTTTTAACCACAAATATCATTGCTGACTTAATTAATTTCTCTTTAAGTCCGCCGATGACAGCAAAGTTGTGTGCGTGTCACCGTCTGCAGGCCGGATTTATTGCAACGCTGTTTGCGTTTATGGTGGGATAAAAACTTCGTGGAGCAAAATTTTAGCATCGGCCTGTCGATTATCTTCTCACGTAAGCGTTTTCCTCTTAAACTCAGGACCGTGACTATTCATGCGACCGTGAACCTAACATTCGTGCCCACTTCGACCAGATTTTTAGGTCCGCTCAGGGATTTTCGGAGTCACTCCACTTTATGTGGACGATGATAGACGAGAATTATAGCAATATCAAGGCCGTTGCAGACCGGCTGTCAATGATTTGGTGAAATGATCTGGCTAGGTGCAAGCACCACCTCATTTTTATGAAATGGTCGGGGGAAATCATGTCCGACGAGTGCAATCCCAGAACTCCTTGCCTTTACCTGAGTCTACCTCGAACAAAAAATAACCAGCCCCAGCAGAAAATCGTATAAGCTGTGTCAGGCAGGCACATGATGGTAAATCTTTTTGAATACACAAGGCACATTAGATATAAACTCAAACCGATCATGGAAAAACGTGCAAACAGACTTGATGTACAGTATTTCTAAAGGATTGGTAAAAAATCCTTTATAAAAAGGCCTACGTAAGGAATATTCGTGTTCCTCAGTACAGAACTTCTTACAGTAAGGCATACAGAAGTACAGTGTTTCTTAAGAATGGGGAAAACGGCTATGGGTACATACGTTATGAAGAGGTCCAGACCAAGAACGTTATTTCTTAGTATCTCAAAATGTTAACTATAGTAACTATGGATGAAGGAATATTGGCACAAATTCGTCAGTTCTTCGTCAGCATGTGTGTGTTAATATCGGTAATGTAGCCGATTAATAAATTAAAATTGTTTTCATCAACAATCTACTGTAAAATTATGGAAATACGTTTTATTTTTTTTTTAAATCCATTTTTATTATTTAATTCCCAACATCTTACATACTACACAAAATTTTTTAAAACATTTGGGTCTACAACTTAATTTGTGCAATTTTTTTTTTCAAAATTTGAACGTTTACTTAATAAAGACGTACAATAGTATTATTCAAAGTATTGCCCATCTGAAGCTATGACTTTTTCCCATCTTCCTGGCAATTTGTGGATCCCATCCCAAAAGAACTGCGCCGGCTTGGCAGCCAAAAATGAATCAATCCAATTTTTGATATTCTGTTCTGATGTGAACCGTATTTCGGTGAGGGCGTTCTGCATCGACCAAATGGTAGTCAGAAGGGGCAAGAGCTAAAAGGCGGGTGGGGTAAAACTTTCCATCCACTGTTTTCCAAATAGTTCTTAACCGGAATAGCAACATGGTGCCGAGCGTTGTCATGGTGGAAAATGATTGCCTCGTGTCTGGTCGCATATTCCGGGCGTTTTTCGGCTACTGCTCTCTTCAAACGGGTTAATTGTGTTCGGTAGCGTTGTCCATTTATGGTTTCACCCGGTTTTAGCAGCTCATAATAAAGGACACCCTTCTGATCCCACCAAATACAGAGCATTACCTTCGTGCCATGGATATTCGGTTTTGCCGTTGCATTGGCTGGCTTCCAAGCCGAAATCACCACCTTCAAATCGTGCAAACCACTTTTGGCACGTTCGCTCAGCTAGCGTATGTTCACCATAAACTTCCACCAAGATACGATGACTTTCGGCAGCAGGTTTCTTCATATTAAAGTAATGAAGAAGAACTCCCCGCAAAAACACTTTTTCAGGCACAAAGTTCGACATATTTGAGTGAAAAAAAAAATCTTGTTGTTTACGTTTCAAATGAATGACGTACAATGACAGTAGCTTTCCAACGCATGTTCCAATGGAATAATACAAGTTACGCTATCGATTCGAAGAGGGAGTTTCCTCGTTTCCCAGCCACCAAAATTTTCCTGGATGTCCCGCCTGGATACCGCCGTACTAAACCTGAGGAGACCTCCTCAGCTCGTTTTGCGACGGAACGGTAGTGGTTGAGTGGCCCATCCACCGTTGATCTTTCCACCGTTGTGACGTACCCTGAGATCAAATTGTTGACCGAGTTCATCGCTCTAGCAGTAAGACCTCGAATCAACTTCACCAGAAAATTGTCCACTCTTATCAGGTTTGTATACAATTTCATTGGAATAAAAGTTTCTGTACTGGGACTCTGGAGTTCGATAAAGGCGAAGGCAAGCACTCTGGAACAACCGAATCTTTTCCATCAAGCTTGCACTCACGTTGAACCACACGGGGCAGCCATAGGTGAGCATTGGCCGGATGAGTGCCATGTAGCAGATTGCCTTCACCCTCGCATCGAGTTGGCTGTTGTAAAACAGTCACTTTGTAAGGGCGAATGCGCCTGTCTACTTTACTTCGTACTTAATTATTTTCACTGTACACTATTCACAACTATACCTATCCTTTGAAAAAAACCTTTTAGATCTCATGCTCCGAAGATGTCGGAGTAGAACAAGGCTTCTCTTGACTGGTGTCCTGGATGCCTCCAATCAGTTGTTCAGCTCCTTAGCCACTATCCACAGAGGAGAGGTCCAATACAGGCTCACTTTCAAACGCGTGAGAGAGCGTTTGAAGTCACGAGTTACTAGAGAGAGTGACCAAAGAAAACACCATTACTTAATTCGTTTGACAACTTTATTGTTGCATGAACCAGAACGACTCGTTTGCAGAGAACTTTGGCTGAAATGTTGTTGGTTTCGTTGCTTTCATTTGGTACAGTCATACAATGCACAATGCGTATGAGTTGTATATGATTCATGTGGGTTGCGTACTCCATCTACAATGGAGGGTGCCTGGCTCCCAGATTTCGCCACGTGTGCTGCCGCCTGTGCCTGCATGAAACGCCATATCAGCGCTTTGTTCCTCTATCCAATACTTTCGTATGCCCACATCGCGGTCCGCAGAAGGATGTTTTTGTGAACACTGGCAAGTCCATGTTGGTTCACGGAACTCCGGCGGCAATTTTCGAGAACTCTGTTACGTGCTCAACACGATATTGCATGTGGGCAACGCAGGATTCTATGATCGCCTATAAACATCTCTCTAGCAGCCCGAGGTTCCATTCATAGTGTCCAATTCAATATTTCTCCTCTAGGGATTTTTCAACTTCAAACATTGTATGTGCCGGTTGGACGCATTTCAATATGTTATCGGCAGTAACAATAAGCAAACGTAGTTTGAAGAACTTTTCGGTTTCGGGGCCAGTATGACTTGTGTCACTGTCCACAAATAAAGGTTCGGTTAGGTGGTGGTGGGTGACTGCAGGAGTCAGCGATATTTCCCCTAACAATTAGATCCAGTTGGGGCTTGTGACGATGTGGTTTAGCTGGCTAATGCTGATGCTGTTTACATAATTAACATTATTGAGGTAGTAAGCTATTATCAGGGACCGGATTTTGTCGACCTAAAAAAGTAAGAAAAAGCAAAAAAAAAAAAACAGAAAAAGGCAAAAAAGACGTTTATTAAAAAAATAAGAAAAGGAACGTAAGTGCGCATTTAATTGTAGTACCAAGAGTTTTTGAAATCCTCTGGCAATAATCTTCTCCGGTCTTGTCTCTGAGAAGCGCCTTGAAAGAGCTAAATGACCTTTCTACTTCAGCTGAAACAAGTGGACCCCATTAATAGATTTCAACATTGTCAACATGTTTTCTGGAAGTTTGGAATTCACGTCGCCGAATAAATCTGCTCAACAGTTTTCAGTTCCCTATTTGCATTGAAAACGGCAGTAAACTCCTTCATGACTTCCTTTGCAACGGCCCCTTTGCTTTTTTCAAGTTTTCTTGAATGTTGTTCAAAACCGGCAGCACTTCGCCAATTGATGTTCCTTCATGAGAATAAAGTCTGCTAAAAATAAAAGTAGAGACTCTCCAAAAAAAAAAGAGTCTCTCTCACCTGTTTTGTGTAATACTTCGACTTAAAACCCAAATTTGACTTAATTACGCCGGCTGCGCTTGTACTGCATCATATTCAATCAATTCTTTTGCAACAACTTGCATTGTCTTCAAGAACGCTTACAATTCTTTTGGCCCGAGAAAAATAATTCCCAGAGTTCCCCAAGTACCCCAGCGAGGTATCAACTGATGCAATGTGAATGTAATAAAGTAAATTCAAATTTTATTTTAAATAAACTTACGGGTTGAGGTGATAGCGGCAATGCAGTTTCCATCTCCTCAAAAACAGCAATCCGGGATGGACTTTTTAGAAATATTTTTTTCATGTTCGATACGAAGGCGTCAACTTTTGAGTAGTGACTGCGTTTGCTTTCACAGACTCCATGCACACCGTGAGCGACGCAAGTTTCGTGCCCATTTTCGAATACAACATTTGCAGTGATTTACCACTCTTTTTCATATACGGTGCAGCGTCTGTTACGAACAACAAAACTTTCTCACGCATAAGTTCATCTGGCCACAGCAACCGCACTGAATTGTCAAACTGCCGGGCAATGGTTGTTGAGTTTATTCTCTCCAGAACTTCGAAAACCCACGAGTAATTGTTGAGAACATGTGCATCAACAACTCGTGACTGTTTGGGCTAGAGGCATTATCGGATCATTCTTCTTCGAAAATGCGGCTGGTTAGGCAGTAGCAATTAATGGTGTTCGTTATCGTGGCATTATAACCCAGTTTTTATTGTCCAAATTACATGATATGGATGTGACCAACATGCGGTTTCAACAAGACGGTGCCACATGTCATACAGCCAGAGAAACAATTTAATGACTACATGAGGCATTTCCTAATAATAATTTTTTGTTTAGTCGACTCCTGCTCAGAGGGTGCCAGCTTCGAGCCCGGAAATTACCAGTCCTCATTTTTTATCGTGTTTTTTTATGCGTCCATGACTTTAGGCACGCGTATTACGTAGTGTGAGTATGATTCAATGTTCGCACAGGTATACATTCACTCAAAGTCGGATTTTTCTAAAAAATGTTTACAGAACAAGCTTGGAAAAGAGTTAAATATAAGCAAAAAAGACACAAGATGGCAATAACGATATAGAAGGGCAAAATAAAATACATATATTGAAATCATAATCCCGTCCGGTTAGCCAAAAAAAGAGGCAAAGTTAGCAAAATCCTATCCCTGGCTCATATATGGTTTCCACCCCGTCTTCATCCATGCAGCTTCTACAGAAAGTCATTGCAAGGGACACCCAACCTGCGGGCATGAATGCCAATTGCGCAGTGTCAGGTTATGAGTCCGATGGTTGTCTCTAAGTAGATTGAGCGATCGATATGGCCATTGCCTATATTTCCTTTCTTTTAAGACATGTGGTGCCTTCTAGCCACATTGTGATTGGTAGTGTTGATTGTGCGCATCTTAGGTTAGGTTAAGGTGATTGTCACAACTGTAGCAGTTGTTACCCACATAGTTGCTGGTTGGATCCATTGTGAAAAAAAGTGTGTATCTTAGGTAGATGGTGCGCTGTAACGATTGGCATAGAAGGTGGAACTCCTCCCAAATCTAAATAGTCTTTAGCACAAACTCGTATATGTACATTGCTCTGGTTGGGTCTTGTCGGAAAGTCCTTGACCAAGAGGAAACGAAAAATCAACTAGAGTGATTTAAATGTCACACTCGTCTAACCTCCTAAAAAAATACCCTTTTATGCTCAACAAATGCGATTGATTTTGTATTTGTGGAAAAAATTACACAGTCATCAATAAGTGGTCAGTTTAACCTTTGTGTCACAATGCTTAGTCAATACGTACATACCCGGGGTGTGCCACTGAGTTTTACTGCACTCCTTGTATTTAAAGCCACTGAATCGGGATTATAAAGATAATATAATTCAATTCCAATTAAATAATATTTCAATTTGTTTTTAAGTTCATTTGAAGCTAGCTACCACAAACGGTTATGACAGGCTTCTTACTAAATTTGCATCCTTTCCTAGTTGGACCTCTTTTAGAGCGAGCATAACATAAAGTGTACAGTTGCTTTTCTGTTATCACTTTCCTCTTGTGGAGATGGAGGATGGAAGCTGGAAGTTCAACTTGTACACTCTACTCTAGCATTCCTTCTATTCCATCCTGGCGTTGACACATGTAGATGCTGCTCTGGCCAGGGCCCGAGGCGCTTTTGGCCTTACAAAGAGACTGTTTTACAACAGCCAACTCGATGCGAGGGTGAAGGTAATCTGCTACAAGGCCGGCATTATCCGGCCAATGCTCACCTATGGCCGGTGTGGTTCAACTTAAGTGTAAGCTTGGTAGAAAAGATTCGGTTGTTCGAGATGGCTTGTCTTAGAGCTTGCCTTCGTCTTTAGAGAACTCTAGAGTCCCAGTACAGAAAATTCTATTCCAATGAGGTCTTATACAACAGGGCAAACCTGATAAGAGTGGACAATTTCCTAGTGAAGTTGATTCGAGGTCATACTGCCAGAGCGATGAACTCGGTCAATAACTTGATCTCGGGGGCTTACTACCCCAATCCTCAATACCACGAGAGGGTTCGTCAAAACGGCTTCGTCCCCCCAGAAGCATTCCTCCTTTTGGATAAGCACGGTCTGATACAAGACGTGCATGCGGTACCGCTCATCTGTCACATCGCCAGATCAACTCAACTCAACCACGACCGCTCCGTCACACAACGATCTGAGGAAGGATTCCTCCGGTTCAGTACGGCGGTATCAAGGCGGGATGTGCGGGATGTTTCTATGCAACATCCAAAGTTGTGGTGGCTGGGGAGCGAGGGACTCCCAATGGACTGTAAATGAAAAATTAGATTTAGATTTGATTTTTTTTTTTTGATAGAGAATAAAATAGGGTGTGGTTTGTGTTCGTTTGCTCTGGCGATCGTAATTCCTATTTCTCGAGTCGTGAAGACCGCTACCCAGCCCGGGGTGTGATCTGCGTATGCTCAGAAGATAGTTTCATCGTCGGGACCACCGGGTAGGGCAGACTCCCATCCGAGGGTTGCTCTGCAGTAGTTGTTGCGCACACCGTAGACATCGGCTACCGTTGGCTGGCTGCCAGCCGCCTGTCCTAAACACAAGGGAAATTACGTACTGAGCTTGCTCATGTGACTCTACCATTAGTGTGTAAATAGCCAAGAAACAGGTGACGATAAACTCCATAACGACATCTGTCAAGGCAGAAAGGCAGCACCACAACTAGCAAGTGTTATGCAGTCAGCAAGATAACAGGAAAGAGCATTTGATTATGACGGTTTAATTGGAAACCATTTCCTAAGAGAAGGTGGCTTCACAATTAATTATGAAGAAAACGTCAGTGGAAAGCTTGGCGAAATAGAAGAAAATATTATAAACGCAAGATCAGAAGATTTAGAATAGTAGAGGTTAACAAAAATCTAAATGAAGAAATTGTAATAGATCAACAGGAAATTACCGAAGGTGTTATAATACCGAACTGTGTTACCCTCAATAACGAAGGAAGTTGTCTGATCTCGATAACGAACACTACAGATAAGCCATTCAATTTAAAAGATATAAGAGTTGTTGGAACTAATTTGCATGAGTTTGAAATAGCATGAAACGAACGATGTTATACTGTGTCGAGTAATATTCGTACAGATCACTTAAACAAAGAAGAAAAAGAAAGCCTATTAGGAATCGTGAATAAGTTCAGTGATATATTTAGTATAGAAAATGAAAAATGATCTAAAACATCGGTAGCAAAGCATTAAGATTCGGACAAGTGCTCTGAGCCAATATTTACCAAAAGCTATAGATACCCGAAGGTTCACGAAGAGGAAGTTCGTGAGCAGATTCGGAAGCTAAAATAAGATGGAATTATCCGGTATAGTAGCTCTTCTTGGGGCACACCCTTGTGGATAGTCCCGAAAAAAAAACCTATGCAGGCGGAAAGAAAAAGTGGCGTATGGTAATTGACTACCGTAAGCTAAACGAGCTTACAATAGCAGATAATTACAGAGATATTGGACCAACTGGGAAAAGGGAAATATTTCTCAACGTTAGATTTAACTTCCGGGTTTCACCAGATTCCCATGGAAGAAGCTGACATGGAGAAAACGGCTTTCAGCACTCCATACGGTCATTTTGAGTATACCAGAATGCCGTTTGGATTGAGGAATGCTCCAGCCTGCTTCCAAAGGCTTATGTACACTGTTCTGGCAGGTCTTCAGGGAATCAAGTGTTTCGTCTACTTAGACGACATTGTTGTATATGGCCAAAATTTAAAAGAACACAACGAAAAACTGTCCGGAGGTTTTCAGCAAACAGCCCGACAAGTGCGAGTTTCTAAGGATGGAAGTCTCATACTTAGGGCATGTCTTAACAGATAACGGAGTCAAACCAGACGCAAAGAAAATTTAAAGTTTTGTGCAGATGGATGGAATCATCGAGATGAATTCACCGAAGTCTAATCTAAGAATTAAGTATCCTTAGATATGACTAAAAAACGTGTTATGCAGTCAGCAAGATAACAGGAAAGCGCACCAGACATTAGGTCAGCGAAATTGATGTAAAACATATTTTTCATTCTCATTCCCACATTTCGTAATAATGATTGATCAGCAATAATGAATGCATAAATTAAGGTAGCGATAAGAAATTGATTTGAATTGAATGTTGTAAGTGACAGGTGAACGTCGTATTTTTGTACTACCGTGTAATCATATCATTAATAAATATCTTAATAAATAATTTTAATTAATAAATAGCTGAAGAATAGCATTGTTCGTTGTATTGGAGTTATAATTGTCGTGCGTTATTGGACACTGGCCTGACGAGCGACTTTGTACTTTTTTATTGTGCGTTCCTGACCTTCAGGCATAACACAAGAACTAACAGGCTGTTCAGTTTGTTCAGTTTCCATTTTTGCATTTTAATTAATTTATTTGTGTATGAACACAAGGGTGAATAATTCACTACTGTAGATGAGAATTTTTAAAACATGTCATTTTGCCTTCAGTGAGAAGTTCCACTCTCACGCTGGACTTGCTAAATAATAGTTTCCCTGAGCAGGACTTTGTCTTGTCATTCACGTACTTTGTCCTTCATCGTCGTACAGAGAATATGGACGGCACGTCCAAGATATCTCCAATTTGCTTTACTTAGATAAAGTTTCAGGCAGTGAAGAAAATGCCATCCCATTGCCTAAGTGCCCAAGTGAAGCGGATTAACTATTAACAAGCTTAATCACAGTTAGTGGACTTGGTGCTTTTGAAACTCTTGGAACATGTGCAGATCTTCGGGAAACAGGTGAATGGTGGTGTCCCAACCAGACATAAATCTACAGTCGGTTGCCTTAAAAAAAATACTGTACTCAAAATTATACTCAGATTTAAAGTCTCAATAAAGATAACTGAACTGAACTGAACGTGAATGGAGGAAGTCCAATATTTTTTTACAATGAACTGAAAAATGGGGTTGTTTAATGAAAGGATTTCAATACTGGGTATGAAGGGTAGGAAAGGGGGCTGCTACTGAATTCTCCAGCACACTACGGGTGGTTTTGTTCACAATTGCTCAACTTCTCAGAAAACTGTGAGTTGATCAACTTCGGGGTTGGCCTCAAATCGTTATTTAATCGGCGAGTTGAAAATTGATTTTCTTCACTTTTTAGTTGAACACAGACTGAAACTGAACACACACAGACTGAAATTGAAAATCCAGATCTCTTTTTAAATCTCCCCTGGGATATGTTTGACAAGTCACACATTCAATGTCATTTTCTACTTTGAATTTACGGTTTGTGCTGTTCGAGTGCGCTATTATAAGGAGAATTAAAGGGAGAGCGAGATAATGGTTGCATATCTCTAACCTCCATTATGTCTGGTGTTCAGTTGCTGCCGGCGCGTTATGGAGAACAGTACAAGCGACTTTGCACATGTGTAATGCTTGCACTAATAAAGTCTGAATTCTCCTATTGAATTGACGACTGGTCAGTGTGTAGTTGCTTATTTCAAATCACTTTATTATTTCACATTAAAGGGCCGGTACTTTCCTCGTTTCACGGCAATGGATCCCGTATTAGTTCGAGAACCATTATTTCTGTCCGCTTTGAGGGATGAAAGCTATAAATGACCCACAAAATCATCAGAGAGAGAGAGATAGATAGAGAGAAAGAGAGAGAGAGAGAGCTACACCCGAATTTGATCCCTTAATTTCTGATATTTCCATACGTTGAGAAACGCGGATAAACTCATGGGTTTGAGTGAATGAAAGCTAATCCAAAAGTTGAAGAGAAAAATCTCAAAGTTGTGCTTAACTTATAGTGAACAAAACGACCCTTAAATCATGTTGGTCCAGTGCGATACACAGCAGTACAATTCAGTACAATTTCGTTTTCTAAGTAAGCAAGCACATCTTTGCCGTTGTCAGTACAATTTGTAATTCTTTGTACAAAATTGATTTATGCCTTTAGTCCATTTTTCCTGATCCACTTTGGCTGAATGCAACCATTTGCTTTTAAATACTGAACTCGCATCTGAACGTCAATTCGATGACGTTGTTCGCTTTTATTTCGCTTAATTTGCACTTAAAAACGTATAACGGAAATATGTTGGTCTGTTGTTTGGAGTATTTTCGATAATGTTGCGTACTAAATTGACCAACCAAGTTACAAGAACGAAAATGAAAAACACAACAATGTTTCCCTGTCAAAGAATTGCTTTTTACAAAAAGATTGTAGTCATTTGACAATATTGGCTGGTTCATGTAAATACTTCATTTTTGAATTTGTGTGTTTGCATTCATTTAAAAAGAGCTCAGTACAATTCGGTCTTTTTCAGTACATTTTTGTTTCAGCTTTCACTACTCATTACATTCAGCTATCACCGATCGTCTATTCCAGTGGTAGTGTCGTTAATTTGATCCCAACGGCAAATGGTGACAGAAAAGCTTAATAACTGGGATTCGAACCGGGGACCTCAATAACCAAGGGCAAGCACTAAACCAACTTCGCCCTCCAGTCGTCAATTTAATTACTGATTTGTGATTATTTATTTTTTCATTGTTTGGCCTGTTAACCAAAATACGAGAGGCAGTCAACTCTCCTGAGCAGTTACCGTGTATTCTTCACTTCTGCTTTAAGCTTCAGGCCAACAATATGTTTGGTTTCACAACGCTTTGTAGTCACCGTTAGATCCCTCGTCCCAATAACTGCAGTGTATTCCGAGCAGAAGTTAAAATGTATAAGGCAGCCCTCGCTCGGACTGTGGATGAGCCCAATGGACGGAGGGTCTATGGTTTTGTACATAGACATCCTCGCGGCCGTTAAGGCTCTGGATCCATGATGGAACGTTGCCGTCTTTCTCTACATGAGTTAGCGGTGAGATGTAATCATACCCAGTGCTGGATCCCCGGGCTCAAGGGTATTCCGGGCAATGAAAGAGCGGATGAACTACCGTGAGAGGGGCGGGTCTGTCAAACGCACTTAATGAGCCCCACCGGAAATTAATTTAATCACCTTACGATGAGGAACGCCGTAGGAATTGTATACATGCCAAACCAAAAGAGGACTAAATGGCTCAAGGAGCTAAACACGAAGTTAGTAAAATAATAGGGGCCAAAATATCTGGCCACTGCCTAGAAGGCAACCGGGCAAGACGAGTTTGGACAATTTCTGTAGAAGCTGCAGAGATGAAGAGGAAGAGGAATGAGCACTACATTGCATCGGAACATGCCCAGCGCTTATCTTTTTTATAATGCACTCAGCATACCTATCCATCTACCTACCTAGACCACTTGTTGACATTGCGAATACTTCGAAGTGCGACAAATAGGAGGAACTCGTCCACTATTTGGACGGGATTTTCTGTATAAAGGTGTTTTCTTCTGACTTGCATGGATCGTGGGGGTAAACCACGCACGAGAGATCTCCAGGCAGCTCGATCCTCTGCCATGAACTCTAACTCATCAGGAGGTATACCCTAGAGTAACCAGGCGAGTTTTTGGACTGGGTCCAACCACCTCGCCCTGGGTCTGCCAAGCAGTCGCCTGTCTGATGGAATCGCCTAGGGGACATTCGTGCCACCGAAGCATATCCCTTTTCGTTCCAAGAAGCAGCTGCTCAATGTTGAGTTCCTCGCGCACCGGCGTGTTTCTCACCCTATCCCGGCGAGTAATTCCCGCAAAAGCACGAAGAAATCTCATCTCAGCAGCTTGCGATTTATTCTTTATTTTCATTTATTCAGCGATCTTATTCTTTCGGTCATTACCCAATTGAGAATACATACTGAGGTGAAAACCGCTAACTTGGCTTTGACACCAAGCTCGGTCTTCCTTATTCCTGCTCTACCAAGCTGTTTCAATATTGATCAAGCTTGCTCAATCCTACAGGAAAGCTCAGCATTACTCCCCCCATCACTCGTGAAAAAGACCCCGTCATTCAAGGAGTAATTGTTGCCGAACTTGAGCCGGTCCTTTCTACATAAATCTGGGCATGATACGATACTTGGTGACTACTTGCTAACAATGATCGACCATCGAAACAGCCACTTTAAAAATCAGGGTAATGTGGGAATAGAATTCTCTAGAACATTTCTAGCACCGTACATTCAACTTCATAAGGGCATTTCTAACGAAAATGTTCTCTTCAATATCGAATACAAATTTTAATAGGATGGGCCATAAATCTCTCTCTGTGACTGAAACATAAACTCTATTGGACGAGATGTTCCCGTGACGCATTGCAATGCAAAAAAGGGATGAAATTTGAACGCAGAAATCCAGTGACAGCTTAGAATGAAACTCGTACCCTTAGCCGTTGGTGTGATGATTCATAATTCGAAGGACGTGACAAAGGGGCATGTGGATGTGAAATAGGGGAAAAATTCATTTTTACGAATGAGTTACCATACACAAATCAGAGCAGTGCTGGTTTATGCTCCGAGCATTGGTAAATTTTAACACTGGTTCGAGGATTCTGTTTGGATTAGACATAGATCACACACGCAATTAGTCGGTAATCAAATAATCGCTCAGTATCAGTATCATTCGCTGCAACCCCTAGACCCACAAATCTGCTCACACATGGTTGATACGAGCTTGAAGCATACGGTTTGGAATCCATTTCATGGTTCATTGATGACATGTATGCATTTGGTAGCACGTTGATTCGTAATCCAGTTTCAGTTGCCGCGGTAACACTCATAACTTCGTTACAAAATAGTATTCAGTAAATTCAATTCAGATGAAATCATTTTAATTCGTTTCTCACCTCATTCATTCACATTTTTTGTGTACTGAGACAATATATTAAACTTTGATTGGTTTATGATTACATTTTTGCTCGTAATAACCGACTTTAATAATTTAATCGGCTTATGCTCATGTGTAGTAATTGTTTATTGTGGTATAACATTACATGATAAATTATGTGTACTTAATTTTAAATTCTCCCTTTTCATCCCAAAATGTTCAACGGAAGGTAGGAGGATGAATTTCCATGGGTTAGGGATGCTTCTCAGGATTTGGAGTTGGTTCGATTCATCGAATAAAGAGGATTATTGGTTCGTGTGCAAAGACGGCCTGGAGAACTTTATGCTCCCGCCGATATGCACTTGCTTTGCCATTTTCCGTTGAAATAAATGACTTCTTTTCAACCCTGAAAGATGATTCCAAGGCGATTCCAATATTAATCTCATTCTTAAGATTTTTTGACTTAAAAAAGTTTCCAGATTTTTGAGCTAAAAAATTATAAAATTCCTTCCATAAAAATGTATTTGCAATTTTCTAAATATCCAAATATTCCAAACGAAAAATGAAGGGAAGTAAAACCCGCTCATCTTGAGTAAATATAAACTGTCATTGTGTTGTTAATGATCTTCTCCTCTTGTATTGTGGAGAGGTTCAAGCCCAAATGGTTTCTTTGAATCTAATGATGTTGAAGTATTCAAACAGACTTGCTTAGATTTCTACATTCAACTTGTCCATCAAATCTTAAAAATATTTGACTTTAAAAACCAATTACTTGAATGTTTAACCCTCCTAAATCCACTAAGCATAATTAAAAAAAGTACAGTCTTTTTATCCGTTATTCAAAAGTTTTCAAAATTTAATTTTACATAGAACAGTCCACAATTGCAAACCTCTTGTTAGAGTGCAGCGGATGGTATGCGTATGTTGCAGCTGAGCACTAAGGACAAGCCCCTCGCAGTTCTGAACGTACTCCTCAATCTCCCACCGACAGACTCAAGCGGCCGACAGACAACAGCTTGTACGGGGATCGGGCTGATCCCCGGGACACCCAACAATAATCGGCAGGAATACATCTGTACACATAGACACCGCCCTCATGTCTTTCAAACTACTTTTCGAGAGGGTTTCCCAACCAACAGCATCCTCTCTAGATCTTACAAGGAGCCTAAATATCAGACGCTGAGTGGTCCTTTGTAGATCTTCACAGATGTACGGGTAAGGGTGTCTTTATAAGGATCACTAAACATCCAGATATTTTTCGGCTACCGAATCACTGTAGCGTCCTTCAAACAGAAGCTGTCTTGGCTACAAATATCGTCAACTGTTCTATCTGTTCCGACAGCCAGGCAGCGATCAAATTTCTGAAGGCAGTCAGCTTTGACTCTAAGACTGCTCTTAATTGCCACATATCTCTTCACGAGACGGGCAAGTATTTTAACAGCCAATGGACACTGCGACACTCCACATGAAAGGGTACTCGCTCCGCTGATGATGATCTGCTATCCATGCCTTCTTCTAAAGTTTGAAACGATTACTCACACCAAACGTAGATGGTCTTCTGGCCTGGATGCATTCTCACAAAGCAATTATGTCCTACGATCGATCCAACACGTTCATGCGACCTGATCAGAATGAGTAGACCGAATTTTAGAACTCTCGTCGACGTTATAACCGGCATATATATAACTATTAGAATTCACGCCTCCCATTTTCATTTCCTAAGTCCCACTACTGCTTCCGCCCCCTAGGTGTGGTCTCTTATCCCCTGACACTTAAGGGTGTTAGCAATCCTTTGAGCGCTGAGTACGGGCCAGTCAATGAATTGGTACAGATCCTACATGTCTGTTCTCTGCATAGCAAAATAAAAAAAAAGAAACAACAATTTTAATATTTTGACTTGTGGAAGCAAAGCAATCCAGTTTACAGTGGAAATCTGAGTTGCTTAAGTTTTAGTCAACACTGTACATGCTCACTTCAGCCTCTATTTTTTCAAAATTTGACTTGTGACTCAACTGAACTACTACATATTTCGAAAGTAAGCAGAGTTCATAATACTCATTGGAGAGTCATTAAACATGAAACAATCGAACAAATACTGACTACGAACGCAGATATACGAAGAATAAGTTTGAATGGGGCAATGAAGAACTGTTTATACTTATTTCTTCAATGCGATATGTTTTGAATGACTACCGCTAGTTGCCTGACTAGCTAGTTGATTCAATTCACTCACACTAACCAATAAGTTTATTTGTGGGCGATTAAAGCCCAAGTTCATACTCCCCTCACTTCTCTCATCCACCTGCAGAAGGCCAATTTGAAAAAAAAAAAATGCGTTGAGAGAATTTGATTTACAAGTCATAAACAAGATTATCTCGCAAGCTATTTCTGCATATACCCCTTAATGAATTAAATCGATTGCTTAAAGAAAAGTATGTTAATCTCAGACCACCTTCCAAAGCCAAAGCGCAATAAAAATTTTATTCAGTAGGGATTTTAAGTCGACTTCGGAATCAGCATGGCATGGTACGTTAGATTTTAATTAATTTGCAGAATCTGCGTGAACAAGAAATCTCTCTCTCCTCATAGAATTTTCAATTATAGTCTTTAGTGTAATGATACACAAGAAATGGTTATTAATTTCTAGGAGCTTCATTTTTATCCTTAAATTCTTGTTCTTTTATCCTGGGGGAAAATATTTGCTCATTCAATTTAAAACTGCTGGCACTTAATGACATTCTGGAAGCCAACTACTCTTGTCATAAGCATGCAGTGGACTAAATACTAAAGCTTGTGGCCAAACCTTAACCTCACAGACTACTTTCGATTTATATGCATTGCCGATGCCAGTTGACTAAAACTGCCATGCATCCTTCACGCCCGTTTCACAATGCAGCGTTGGTGCCTCGACTACGTGCTGACTACGGTATCTGCTTTAACGCATTAATGTGTCGCAATTATTCGTTGCAAGCATAGAGTAACGCAGGGAAATGTCAAAAAAACACCAAAATGTTTCAGCTTGATTACGTTGCTCTCAGCGCTCTCATTTTTCTTATACATGTCAAAACGTAGCACGACGCATTGAACGATTAAAAACTTGGCGACGCAATGCATAAACGTAGCATTGTGAAATGGGCATTACGGTACTGGTTACTTCGTTCTGCGATAAACCTAAGGAGTTCAGTATTCCCATTCGATACTTCTGGAACTTGGGGGCTGCGATATGAAGATCCTCTTAGCTAGTCTACTCCAAGATGTCCCTGCACTCGATATGGTTTTTTTCAACCATATTAAAGTGATTAATAAAAGAGGGAGTTTCGAGCTTTATTTCTGTGTATAAATTGTTTTTCTACATTTTTGACTACCATTGTATAACTTATACGCCGTGTTGCACCTTTTCCTATTTTTTAAACCTAAATAAGCTGGCCAACATAGTCGACTGCCTCGAGTTTTAGAAAATTCAGCGGCGGCGGCGGAAACTGGTTTTGGTGTTAGTATCAGTGAAACTGCTTTTCCCTCGCACACGCCCTCCTATCACGGACAGTGATCGCTCTTTTCCACCGGAGGAGATCGCCATGGCTGGGAACTGCATCGCGTTCGTACTGGAGTTGCCTGACCACTGTTCAGCGTACGTCATGGGAGACAACAGGAAATCCTTGTAAATCTTGTATTAGGCCTTTGGTTGTAACTATGTAAAGGAATGATTTGGGAGGAATTAAGCTTTGTAAATAGGCCCTTAAAAAGAGCAGACTATTGGAAGATTTTTCCCTTTAAGACAGAACATCGTTAGCATAGATTTTCCAGAACTCTGACTCTGGTATACGATGTAAGTCCGAAGAAACCCTCCCTCGAATAAGCTAATATCTTCTTTATCTTAAAAGTCTTGTTTAAATCCTGGTCCTGACAGTGTTCCGTCTATTATTTTTAAACAATGTAGTTCTTCTCTGTATGTGCCTTTAAATTGAATGGTTAATATTTTCTTGTCTTTGGGTACGTTTTTAGATATATTTCATTTATAATACCGACATACAAATCTGAATCCCGACAAAATGTTGAAAATTATAGAGGCATCTCCGAAATTTCAACTGTTCCAAAACTCTTTGAACTAATTGTTACAAAGAAGATTTCTTTTGCAGTCAAAGAGCATATGTCGTTACAACAGCAGAGATTTGTTTCTGGTAGATCCACTCTTACCAACTTAACATCATTCGTCAAGTATCTGTTGGATTCAATAGAGTCAGTATATCAAGTCGATAAAAGCAAAGCTTTTGATACAGTGTGTCACATCA
Source organism: Eristalis tenax (assembly GCA_905231855.2). Lineage (NCBI taxonomy): Eukaryota > Metazoa > Arthropoda > Insecta > Diptera > Syrphidae > Eristalis > Eristalis tenax. The sequence continues at coordinate 48,455,486 of HG993125.1, forward strand.
ATCTTTTAGACAAATTAAGAAATATACTCATTGCTTCAAAAATAGATCTCAAGTTAATAGAATTCAAATGGTTAAAATTGGGAATTGTAAATCCAGAGTCATCAATCAGGTGTTCCCAAAGGTAGACATATAGGTCCCCTACTCTTTAATATATTCGTCAATGAAACGCGTAAAATCCTTACTCATGTGAACTGTTTGATGTATGTAGACGACCTTAAGATTTTTCTGAGTGTTAAAAAATCTCAAGATTGTGTAAAAATTCAAAATGACTCAAATATTTTATTTAATAGGTGTGATTTGAATAGGCTAATATTAAATGTAAGGAAATGTCATTCCTTTACTGTTGACCATGTTATGGTACCCGTCATCTTTCAACTGAACTGAACTATTAAGGTTTCAGTGAAAAGGTTTGGATATGTAAAAGTTATCACTGGTAACCAAACAGAAGATCTGTGCCAACAAAGGTCACATATCCTATCGACAACCTATCGACACACATTGTCCGTAAAAAAACATACAACCATTCCACCGAAACCAACATCGTTACCGTCTTTCAAATATAAACACAACTGATATGATGCAATGGTGATGTTCTATAAAAGAGGAGGACACCAAAAAGCAGGGTCAGTAGTTCGCCACGCGTTACATCACGCCTTTGGTTTGATTTTTTTTTTTGGAAATCTAGTTAAAGTGCCGATAAAAATTTATTATTAAAATTAAACGCATTAGTTTTTTAATTTAAATATTGGAGATAAGTTTTGCAAAGGACAGTCACCAGTACCCGGACAGTAATATTTAGTTTCCGGACGTTTTAGTTTCAGAAGCCGGACACCAACATTTCATATCTTGAATATTGGTCTGTTGTATGGTGTCCGTTAGACAGGACAGCTGAGGCACGTTTAGAAAATGTTCAAAAATCATTTACACGATTCATTATAAAACGAATGGGATGGAATCTTGACTCCATGCCCCCATATCTAACAAGATGTGCATTAATTGGCATAATGTGCATTCATGACACATACTCGTATCGTGTAAACTGCCCTGAGATTCTTTAAAATGTTAGGTTTTGTGCGCCGGGAAGCCGCTGAATTTTTTTTACTGCAACCAAGGCACTTGCATAATTATGGCCTTAATGAACCGCTAAGTAAATGTATTAATCAGTTTAATTCTGTTTGTGTGGAAATAGACTAGATGTGATGAAAGACAAAAATTTAGTCCATTAACAATCTCTGACAGTTTTTATAAAAAATGTCTGTCTATATATTATTTATTACTTTATTTCACATTAATTTATTTTTTATAAAATTATTTATTATTATATGCTCTTATTTTTATAAAGGGTGGTTAAATTTAAAGGGCAGATATTGATTTTGAATAAAGCACAAATTATTGTCATTTCTTTTTATTATGATAATATTGGTATGGTTCAATTATGTATGGAACAAAATATCGGCCAAATGGCCGCCGCGACCTCGGCGGCACACCTCCATCCGATGGTCCAAATTTTCGATGACGCTGAAGCATAATTGAGGTTCTATGCCGTTAATGTGCCGAATTATCTCATCCTTTAGGTGCCTTCAAATAACCCCAAAGAAAAAAATCCAACGGTGTCAAATCACATGATCTTGGCGGCCAATTGACATCGCCATCACGTGAGGTAACACGGCCAGTGAATTTGTCGCGCAAAAGAGCCATTGTTTCGTTAGCTGTGTGGCAAGTGGCACCGTCCTGTTGAAACCACATATCGTCCACGTTCATATCTTCCAATTCGGGCCATAAAAAGTTCAAAGACCATTTCACGTTAGCGAACACCATTCACAGTAACTGCCTGACCGGCCTCATTTTGGAAAAAATACGGCCCGATGATGCTGCCAGCCCATAAACCGCACCAAACAGTCACTCTTTGTGGGTGCATTGGTTTTTCGACAATCACTCTTGGATTATCATTCGCCCAAATGCGCCAATTCTGCTTATTGACGAATCCACTGAGGTGAAAATGTGCCTCATCACTGAAGATGATTTTCATTTTGATTTAAACGCCCATTTTCATAATTAGCCTGAATAACTTTAACGCGTTGCTCGATTGTGTATCTTCCCATGGTTCAAATTGAGTTAGTCTGAAATTGAGAAATGTCAAATGAATTGCAAAAAAAAATCTTGACGTTTAGGTGTGGTTCACATTCAACATCGGTCCTTAAAACCACCCTTTATTTATTTAGTACTTGTCTTTAGGCACTTTATTATAGTGCCATTGTAATGAAAAATGTTTCTGTCATTTATGAACATGTAAGTATGTTATTATATATTTCCGAAATCTGTAAGAGTTAAACTCGGTAGATGGAATAAACAAATAAATAAATAAATAATATCAGAGTAGGACAGAATGTAAAACGCAGTGGACAGCCTTGACTGTGGCGGATGAGGGCCATGTAGCACAGCAGCTGACCTCCACCCTGTTACAGCTAATTCCTCGTTCCTCCAGACGGGGGCCGTCTTCGATCTGTACAACCTTTGGAAAGGCCTTGTCCATGGGCATTTTTGCTTATGTTGAAGATGGAGGAACATAATTATAATTATAAGCGCTCCTCTGGATATACTGCGTCGCGTCGTTCGGTAACTGTAAACCACCGAGAGTTATCAGTGATCACTTTCGTACTCAACCGCGGTTAAACATTTCCGTGGGCGCCTTTCCACACCGCCTGTCAATCAACAACAGATCCAGATAGGACCCGCATCTACACAATACCTCTGATCTGTGGCGATCACCGACAAAGCCAATGTGACTGAGTGTGTTTTCCTTGCATTTATTCATTTTAAGCGCAACGAAATTGTCATTTGTGCATGGACCGACATTTCCCACCGAGTGCGAAGAACGTTTGTCTATAGTACCAAAATCGATGATTCGGTGTTTCTACCTGGTTCACTCTTATTTAGCAAAAAATATAGGCAGAGGATTACGTAGATGCAGAATATTTATAGTATGTATTCTGTATGTTTTTCATTTCCTCTCAATTCAGGTATCATTTGGTCTATCGTTTTCAGATTTCCCCTAGATTGCCACCACAATCCAGGTCAGTCAAGCCCCCCGAAGTTGGGTGTGTAATCGATTAAAGGCCGAATGAAAGCATTATTCGCTGGATAGGCATTTCGATACTACCATTTATTAAAAAAAAAAACAACAAAATTGAATACATTGTTGACGCAGAGGGCAAATTCGGAGAATTCCGCCACGGTAACTCATGTGTGTACATTTAGATTGCAGCCACTCTGGCAACAATGAAAATCAATTTCTGTAGACTGCGGAAGATGCATGGGGGTTAATTGAAAATTGTCTGTATGCCACTGAAGTATGTACAAATAGGGGATAGACCTCTGCAGAGAAGAAGGGTCCAGGCATCAGTGCAAATATGTCCGTGCATGATTGCTGGAACGGCATTCGGGTATAAGCTACATAGGCAGATAATAGACTTGTGTTCCTGAAGAGGGGACTACCACAGGATCTCATTAGGAGTCTATTGTCGTTCACCCCTCCTGGGCGGTAATTAACTTTCAATTGACGAAATTTGTTCTGTTGTACATTATTTGCATTTCGGAACCGGCACATTGGAGAGATGGAGAGAAATGTGTTTCTTGGGATTCTCAGAAACAATTGAAATTCGATTGTCAGAAAATGGTTAGTTTATAAATTGAACAAATTAATAAAGGGTGATTTTTTAAAAGCCATAGGAAAGTTTCTAAAAAAAAAAACACATAAAATTCAGAAAAATCCATGAAATCTTTATTTGAACCGATAGTACAGTCCCTATAATTTAATGTTTGAACATTATTTCATGCAAATGTTGACCTTGACTGCGCCTCAAATGGTCCATCAGCTTAGTCCAATTTTGGCATACTCTTTCCAACATTTCGGCCGGTATCTCACGAATAAATGCTTCAATGTTGTCTTCCAATGCGTCAATTGAAGCGTCTGTATAGACATGAGCTTTAACACAGCCCCACAAAAAATAGTCTAAAGGCGTTAAATCGCACGATCTAGGCGGCCAATTGACCGGCCCCGAACGTGAAATAAAATGTTCACCGAGCTCGCCTCTCAATAAGTCCATTGTTGCGAGTGCTGTGTGGCATGTGGCATCGTCTTGTTGAAACCACATGTCATGCAAGTCTCTCTTGCATTTTGGGCGAAAAAAGTTGGACATCATCTCATGGTAGCGCTCACCATTCACAGTTACGTTACGATTCGCATCATCTTTGAAGAAGTACGGTCCAATGATGCCACCAGCCCATAAACCGCACCAAACTGGGACATTTTCTGGATGCTTGGTAGCTCTTGCAATGCTTCTGGCTGATATTCACTCCAAAATCGACAATTCTGCTTATTTACGTACCCATTGAGCCAAAAATGAGCTTCGTCGGTGAACACACCATAAAATGGAAGAAGCACGCGATGAACTTTCTTAACAGGGCACGCATTTTGATAATAAAATTCAATAATTTGCAAGCGTTGTTCGTTTGTAAGACGATTCATGGTTAAATTATAGACCAAACTGTGAACAGTGAATCAAAACACGAAACGTGCGTCAGCTGTTTAAACCAGTGTTGCCAAAAAGATAATAGGTAAATAATCACCCTTTATAACAGCTATGAAAAAAATAAGTAGATTGCACTAGTAGCCAGACAGTTAATAAACATCTTAAGTTTGACTTCTTCTTATTTTTGAACTTTTAAGGCTTCAGTGAAAGGGTTTGGATATATAAAAGTTATCATACTGGTTAGTTAAAAAATATGTCGCTTCGGGTATTTATCCACTGGGGGACCACTGTGCGGCGTCTCGTAGCAAAACGTCGCGTTCTCCTTGGCAGCGAATTGGGAGCAATCTTAAATTATAGATCGTCCATATCACTCTTCGAAATAGAAACCTTTAAGCCATCCACTCTTTGTTCATGCTGTTCTTTTCGTGCATCTGTAGAATCCCGTACCTTCACAGGCACTGCCTAAGACCGAGTACAGACAGTTCAAATGTAAATGAAATAATTCTGATATCTCTTAACTTCCAGGATGCCACTTAAAATCGGATCTTTCTTTTATAATATGTCTCTACTAGTAGGATCGGTTTGGTAGGAGTGCCTGTCTACTTAAAACAGTCGCACTAAGGCCAGTGTAGTCCCATTGGAACCAATTGGTGCTTGTCACTACCGTTTAATAATAGTAGTAACATGGGCGGCGCGAAAGTTCGATGGGGACCTAGGCCTAGCCTCTACAGCAACCACTCTTGCTGTGCGTACGGTTGTAACTTTGGCTTTTGTAATTTAGTTTTTTTTATCTCGTTTTGGTAAATAAGAAATGAATTAAGAATATTCAGTCAAAAATGTAGTGAAATTCATTATGTTCGCAGCAGCAATAGCCATCACGTATAGATCTCTCCAAAGTGCCACACAAATGCATGAACCCACATAACTGAATCCATTCTCATTACTTTTATTTTGCATATGTTCTCTTACATTCATTCTCGTAACCTCTCTCATCATACTTAAAACATGAACTGTACAAATTGCCAAGCTCACTTTATTTTTTATTTTTGGTTTCGAACAATAGGTGGTTCAAACCAGTGCCTCCTCAAAGCACATTAATTTGCCCAATGAGTATGTACATCACCTCATGTATACGTATTCTTCTTCTTCTTAGTTTGGCGCTACAGTCCGGGGTGGACCTGGGCCTCAACCAACAAGCCTCTCCAGCCAGCACGATCTTTCGCCAGCTGTCTCCGGTTGTGCACACCAAGTTGGTTGAGGTTCTTCTCCACTTGTGTGCGCCATCTTGTTCTAGGACGACCTCTTATGCGTTGTCCCAAAGGCTCGGAATCGAAGACTCTTCGGGCCGGAGCTCTACGTGACCTTGCCATCTTAAGCGTTGAATCCGAAGACGCTTAACTAGGTGCATGCCGCTGTACAGCCCGTACAGTTCGTGGTTGAATCTCCTTCTCCAGACGCCATCAATACAAACAGGACCAAAGATCGCACGCAGAACTTTTCTCTCAAAACGACCAAGAGCTTCTTCATCCGCTTTCAATAGCGTCCATGTCTCTGCGCCATAGAGCAGGACGGGGATGATTAGGATGTTATATAAAGTCAACTTGGTGTTTCGAGAGATGGCCCTGTTACTCAATTGCCTCTTGAGCCCAAAGAAACAGCGATTGGCAAGAGTAATTCTGCGCTTTATCTCGGTACTGGTGTTATTGTCCCTGTTTACTGCAGAGCCAAGGTAGACGAAGTCCTTGACTACCTCAAAGTTTCTGCTGCCCATTATGACGCTCTGTCCGAGGCGTCGATGTTGTGCGTCCTTTCGTGATGACAGCATGTACTTTGTTTTGCCCTGGTTAACTGCCAAACCCATTTTAGCCGCTTCCGCTTCAATGCTAGCAAACTATAATATTCAACGCGCCCACTGTTACTATTGTTATTGTTGCCGAGGGTATATTACACCGAAACCCCTAACTTTGGATGGGATGATGTGCATAGGAGTCTAGTGCCAAGATAGCGGCACGACTGTCCGACATTCTTTCTATGTCGAAGCTCAGAAGGTATAGTCTCTGTAAAGATTGATGCCGAATCCGAACGACGCGCCGTTAAAGTAAAGCTTGAGAAGCTTTCACTAGAATTCCGTGGTTTATGAAAGTTTTTAAATTTGGGGATCGAACCTATCACTGTCTAAGTAGCAGTCAACGCAGCAAGCCACTAAACCATGGTTACCCTTGGTTAACCTCCTAAGTATGCATTCCCCTGACTGGCCAGAACACTGTTCGAGCACAGCAGATAGTGTGTGTTTCTACATCCTCTTCATCACCATCCACGCACCTGTGCAGACAGAGTGTCCGTTTAGGGCCAAATCTCCTTTGTTTTCAGTTTTATGTAGTAGCGAAATGTAAATATTCCTGGTGAAAGAGAAGAGATTGTACCACACCTAGCGTGTTCGTCGGCTTTGCAAGTGCCCAGTTTGCCGCAGTGTCCCGACACCCACATGAGGTGTATACGAAGTGCGTAGACATCTCGCTAAGCGACAGGCGGCAATTAATGGATGTTGTTGAGTTAAACATGACATTGTCCGGGAACTAAATTGCGGCTGGCTGTGTGGACAGGTAGTGCTATCGCTTTTCTGTCTGAAAAATGCTATAGAGTGGTCAGGGAGGTTCAAGGAGAGAACACACCACCTCCTTGTCCGTCTTCAATCCGCTTGTAGGCTCCACAAGCGGTCCACCGTCTGATCCAATCCGATCTGGAAGAGTTATTTTCTTCCCCAAGATGGCTTGTGGTAGCAGGCGATGTCTATGGGAATGGAGTGTGGGTGGGAGCGGTGCATACCGACTACAGTCGGATTGTATTGAGTTTCAGGACTGTGACAGTGAATGAACATACTTTTGTCAAGAAATGAAAAGAAGGGTGGTGGCGGGGTAGTAGTTGGCAGACTTGTGGACAGACCTAAGAACAGAACCTCGCGAAACTGGTGCTGGTACAGTGCTTATTGCAATCAATCAAATAAAATTATCCTGGAAAATGCTGTAAAAGTGCTGTTCTGCTTTTATTCCCCAGATTACTTACCGCTATATAGATTGCAAATGAAGTAAAGTTTACGAGGAACTAGGATTAAGACGAGGAAAGTATCAACTTTAAGATAAAGAGATTGACATCTATTGAAACCATTCTAACTACCCACACCAAGTTAATTGAGATTCTTGTCCATCTGTGTCCGCCACGTTAAACGAACAAACATTCCTCCTCTGTTACGTTGCCCCACAGTCTTTGAGTTGGGAGCTCTTCGGACAGGAGCTAAGTTGTACATGAGCACTACATAACCCAGCCACTTTAGATGTTGGGTTCGAAAAACGCCTGACTACAGGCATGGTGTTGCACATCTTCATTCATTTAGTGGTTAAATGATTTTGTCCATACAAACTACTGTCTCGAAGAGACCGAGGACTTCTTGATCCATTTTTGAAATTGGCCGCACCTGTGAGACGTTGAGGATGAGTTGTATTAAGCTTGCGAGTTTCTTTAACTTCGTCCTGGTGAATATATTAATGGTCAGGTTAAAGGAACAGTCACATCTGAATCAGCAGTGAGGCACTGAGATCCTGATGGGAACCACGGGCCGGTAATTGATACACCGAATCCTTGTTAGTCCAAAAAAATACCTCTTGGCATTTCCTGGCCTGTCCTAGTTGATCCATTCCATTCCTGGGTAGCAGGCAATTTGTTTTCTTAATGAATTTTTCCAGGTCCAGATATCTGCAATTTCCTCTACGCTGCTAAATGCTGCTAATAGTTGCCCAGTGTGCTTTTCCTTGCTCTTGCGAGGGCTGGACAAGTGGCGAGTTGGTGTAGCTTAGTTTATTCTTCCTCCTCATCCCTGTAGCATCTGCAGAAGTCCTTGTGGGGGCATCTGCTTTTAAGGAATGTGCCAAGGTGGCAGTTGCTGTTAATTACGCCTTCGAAATTTACGAGCCTACGTGTTTTTTCGATTTTACAGTGATTTGGAAAAGTTTCCTTTTAATTTTATTATTTACTTTGTTTAGTGCTTGTCACAGCCACAAAATGGATTAAACGTTTGAAAGGAAGCTAACTGCAGAAGGTGTTTGGTTGGGGCTCAGGTTTCCCGGAAAGAACATTTATAGTTTCAAGCAATATGAAAAGCAGGCCTTATTTTCCCACGCGAGCGTAATCATACAGATTTTCAAGAAAAACTTATAATTTAACATCGCGTTAAATTGAAATCATTTAAAAGGATTTTTGGTGTGAAAGAAGTTTTATATCAGATTATCACCATTTTTCCTTTCACTCGTTCACTCGATTCAATCATTCCGTTCACGATGACAATTTAATATAATATCCGTAAATGTTAATTGATGTGGTGGAACGACCGAATACACCTTTCAGTTTAGCGATGTTTATGTTTGCTATAGATTTACGGAAATCCATTCAATTGCAGTGTAAAGCACGAGCACTTGCCCTGAGAAAAATAAATTGTGAAGCGAATATCAATTAAATGGAAAGCCTATGCAAATATTCATTAATTTTCCACGACATTAATTGCGAAATAAATTCGGACATGTATGAATTGAGAGTTTTTACTAGCGTTCACCTCTTCAGGGACTCGACGGTAACTTCCCAGACTGTATACACCTAATTCTGTTTTTACACGGTTTAGAAAAAACAAACGCTTTTCACGATTTCATTCTATTAAGAACGATGAAGATGCTATTTGATTGCGGAAACACAACTTTTTCAACTCAAATCTTTTAAAAATTATTTTATATATAATACGCTTATATTATTTTGTTATATATATAAAATCAAATATACCAATATACTCTCATAATTTTTGTATAAGAACATATGCATTTTTGTATGAATTATTAAATTTAAGTATTTTTACAGTGAAGAAGCTGAAGGATATGAAACCAATCCTCTTTTTTCTATGCACCTGATGTATGATATTTTTTACACATTTTTTTCTGGAACGTGTCTACCGTGTTCCAACAAAATTAGGTGTACTTTTCTTCCTCTACAATCCGGTATGGGGATAGACTGCAGTTCAACAACCTTTTCACGTAGTATGGTGTCTTACTAGGCGTGCCAATAAGCGCACACCAAGTTGATGGAGATCCATTTCCACCTGTGTGAGTCAAATCGCTTCAACACTTTTCGACAGACCTTAGATCTGGATGTGTCTGTCTAAGCCCGCAACGCTCACAAGGTATTCGAGAAGGTGATAGAGCTCTTAAAATTATAATTCCCGATAACCATTTCGGTTTCATTTCGGGGCATGACACTATCTATTCTTGCCGCGACGAAACTGATGCACAATATACGGGTTACTGCTTGCTTGACCTGGAGAAGGCCTCTGACACCGTATGGTTACATGGACTTTTTTACAAGCACAATCGGCTAGGCATTAGCGAGCCACTGCTGTACCACACGATTCGTCATCAAGAAGGGCGAAGTAGCATCCAGGGCCTGAGGCGCATTTGCCTTTACAAGGAGACTGGTTTACAACAGCCAACTCGATGCGGGGGTGAAGGTAATCTGCTATATGGCCCTCATCCTGCCAATGCTCACTTATGGCTGGCCCGTGTAGTTCAACGTGAGCACAAGCTTGATGGAAACGATTCGGTTGTTTGAGGTGTCTTGCCTTTGCCTCTACATACACAGAAGTCTAAGAAAATTCTATTCTATTAATTCCTGCGGTTTGCTAAGAGATGGCGTAACTTGTATTATTCCATTGTTATTATTCCATTGGAACATGCGTTGGAAAGCTACTGCCATTGTACGGCATTTCAGTCATATGTCATTCATTTGAAGCGTATACAACAATAATTTTTTTTCACTCAAATAACTCCAACTTTGTGCCTGAAAAAGGGTTTTTGCGGGGAGTTCTTCTTCATTATTGCCAGACACGAGGCACCTTCTGCCCCTTCTGGCTACCATTTGTTCCGGTCGATGCAGAACGCCCTCGCACGAATTAATGTTTATAGACCCAATAGAATCTTCATTCGTTTTCGGCACTAGTTTAAAGCATTTTTGTCTAGTATGTGTGTATATAATGAATTCAAGCAGATGATATAAAAACCATCGCCAAAGAGCCATTCCGTCGTATACGCCACAAACCTAGTCACGAGGGTGAAGACCCAATCGAAGATACATTATACTGACTCACTTTTTGACAGCAAATCAAGACAACAGTCTAGCTATGGCCTTTTCTTCGGAAGGATAACTTTATTCCTGCCGTTAATAATAATAATATGGGTGCGGATACAGCCAGTAGAGGGCCAGGGCCTTGCTTCTCGGCAAGCCCTCGTGTTGTGCGCGCTCTACGAATGGATAGGACCTGCAGTTTTATGCAGACTCCGAAAACTTGAGACTCGCAGACTTGAGAAGCGAGCAATTTAGATGCTTTTACTCTTTCTGAAAACGATTCTGCTCGTACAGGGAATCGAATCTAGGCTCGTAGGCTCATGTGCGTAGGGGTCGACGCACCAACCCACAACCCCACGGCCGCCACTTATTCCTGTCGTTGCCTAATTCAAAGGTGATACTCTGCTCTGTTTGATGCTGTTTTCCGCGTATTGGATCGACTTTGAGATGCCCGTCGCATTTCACTTCATAGGGGTCCCACATGCTCCACCCTGGAGTCATAAAGTGTATTTGTTGTCCGATATGGACAACCGGCGTCACCGGAATTCTAAATCTGGTTGTGTATGGGGCTTTATTCCATGAGCTCGTTTAAAGGAAAGCCTATTCACCACTAAATCCACCACAATGCACGAACCCGCATTAGTATCTCGTGATAAGAAAGCAGTCCCTATGTGATGCCAGTGTGGATTATCCCTTCAACATTCGCTCCGCGTACAATTTAACTGTGTTTGCTTGTCAAAATATTCCTGGTACACGTCTCCAGATTGCAGACGAAGATTCGTTTTAAGCCGTTAATATAAACGCGGCGACGCATGAAGACCGTTGAAACGATACTACTCGCCACAATGTGAGTAAGGGCGGACGCAAAACACGAAATTGATATCATTTCAACACAAATCAGAGAAACAGCATTAAAAGTCAATCAAACAGGAACTCTGAGGAAATGACTTGTTAATGACACTACACGAACACACTCTCCTAATACTTTCATCTGCTGACGTATGTACGCGTTTCAAACATCTATGACAGGTATCCCTGATCCTGACAACGAAAAAAAGGTTGCGCCGCGCCACTACGTATTTTCCTTTGAATGATATTTCAACACGTTGATGGTGTAATCCAATTTTTATCACACGAGGGTGACATCGATGCGAAAGCCTCCGTGTTAAGACACAGAGAGACGAGAAAATAAAAATCCGAATGGAATTTCACGGCTCGAACGGCACTGATGGGATGGAAAATGAACGATTATAGTCAACTACAGCGGAGGAATTGATGCGCAAATGTGCTTTCAGGATATCACGCGGAGTATCTTCAGGATAATGTCGTTTGCAAATGATATACGAACACAGCAAAGACATAGTCACGTTTCTACAGTTCTTGCGTAATGACAAATGAAACATGGGAGACGTGAAATGCTACGCACTTCATTTGTGCGTAGGTGGATGTAAGTCAAGTCATTTCGTAGACAAAATACATAAATTTGTCGTAATGAAAGGCAAAGTTTGCGGAAATTTTAAGACGAAATTGCATTTTGGCATAGCAATGAAAACGATGACACCCGCGAGTATTGTGAATGTACTGTGCAATATTTTTTAAGGTTAACATTTAACAACCATTAAACACTCAAGCCTCTGTAAGTCAAACATCGAACGAATGTTTCAGGACTTCAAGGGAACCCCGACTTAAATCTTGACATATTTTGCACTCCATAACTCGAATATTTCATAAGTCGAACACAATTTTTGTGAGAGACTTATAGGTGCGACTGTTTTTAATAAAATACGAGATGACCGGTTGGTTGCTGTACGTCGACTGGGACGAGGATCTGGCCCAGGAAAACACAGTGCGACCACCCTGTGCTTCCCACTTACTGGGAAGCGATTTAGGGACACGCAAAAACAGACGATGAGGCAAAAGTGTCAACGAATCAACAAGCATCCACGGTTAATAAATATAACTCCGAAGTTTCCCTTTTGGAAAAAAAACAACCTTTTTTTTATTTCCGCGGACCACTTTACCCGTATTTTATTGAGTCTCGAATAGAACTAAATGAAAAACAAAGTCATCGCATTTGCCTCGTTTGCACAAGTGATCGATAAATCCATGAATTGCATTTTCTTATTGCTTCTTTCTTGTTTCGCAATTAGAACGGATATGCAGCAGACGATTGGCTTGCAATTCCCATCGCTTGTGCATTACACGTTTGGTATGTGTCAAATTGCTAAATTAGGCTTTTAACTTTGGTTGTGGAACCGTAGCTGTTAATCTTGTGGCCGATGGAATTCTTGCCGTATCATGTAGACGCTCGCCCACACAAGTGGTCTACTTAAGCGGACTTCTGCACTTATTGTGGAAGTAAGAAGTGACTCGAGATACAAACCCATAAAACCATTCGCAAACCAATGCTTGCTACTTTAATTGATCAGTTGGAAAACATTTTTAGTTTCCTTTGTTTTTCTTTAAGGCCCGCAGTTGGATGAATCGTAAATTATTGCAAAAAAAGAAAACAAAACAACCATCAAAAAATTATAAACAGTCGTAATAAAAAATTAATAACCAGCCTGCGTTGAAAATCCTTTGTTTCTGACCGGCATTGTAGTTCCATTTAATTTCATTCAAATGTGTTGCAAGCACAAAAAATTCCCTCGAGGAAAATGCAACATTCAATGATGAAAATTATACGGTTGTGGCGGGCACAAACCAGTAAAGTCTTTGTTAACGATACCGAATTGTTAATTTTATCAGGTTCCACTATATGCTATAAATCGCCCTCAAACACACAGTTATTCATTATGCCAAGTAGACAAGCATCGAGTAGTTGGGACATAAGTGTGACTATTAACACAAACGTTCTCCTTGCTCAAAGAGCGCCTCAAGTTTGAAGGATGAGCCTTTGTCTTGGTGGCGACTCTGACGTTATCTTTAAATATAAGATCAACAGTAGACAGGTTTTCTAACGTGGCCATGATCTTGGGTGGAATTTGAATCTCTTTTCAAGGTTGGCTGAGGTGGAGTCGAAATCTCGAAAGATCTTTCCTACAAAATCAATTAATAGTGAGGGAACATTTTTTCGGAGTAATAACTCCGCGGAACCGAGCGCAAAAATCTTCGAAAATTCACTCAAATCATCGACTGTCGTCTAGTGAAATTCCGGTGATGGGTCGGATGTGAGTTCTTGCTCGCCGCTGGAATCGGAATACAGGATGGGGGATGCTTCTTAACTGCACCCGGTGTTAGCCCGGGTTGATTATAGGGTCCAGATTACAAAGCCGCATCGCTGTCATTAACCAAATTTTCTTTTTCTCGCCGGTCTTTACCTCCTTTTTCTTTTCCCATTTGCTCCCTTGAGGTAAACGTAAAGGGTGCTTCAAAGTTTAATCGGTTTTAAGGACCGATGTTGAATGTGAACCACACCTAAACGTCAAGTATTTTTCTGCATTTCATTTGACATTTCTGAATTTCAGACTAACTCAATTTGAACCATAGAAAGATACACAATCGAGCAACGCGTTAAAGTTATTCAGGCTTATTATGAAAATGGGCGTTCAAATCGTGCACTTCGTGATTTTTTCGGTTTGTGCGTACAGTCGGAAAAATCGTGCAAAATATTGAGCAAACCGGGTCTGTAGAAAACAACAGTGCATGCTCGTACAGCTCGTACTGCAGAAAATATTGCTGCTGTTCGCGATAGTGTGGCTGAAGAGCCGTCCACCTCAACTCGTCGTCGTGCCCAACAATTGCAAGTCTCACGCTCGTCGTTGATGAACATTATGCATAAAGACTTGCATTTACACGCTTACAAGGTGCAATTGACTCAAGAATTAAAGCCTCTTGACCATTTCAAGCGTCGTCAATGGTCAGTATCGTGGCAAGAAGTGGCAACAGTGGATGATCAATTTTCGAAGAAAATCATCTTCAGTGATGAGGCACATTTTCACCTCAGTGGATTCGTCAATAAGCAGAATTGGCGCATTTGGGCGAATGATAATCCAGGAGTGATTGTCGAAAAACCAATGCACCCACAAAGAGTGACTGTTTGGTGCGGTTTATGGGCTGGCGGCATCATCGAGCCGACTGTGAATGGTGTTCGCTATCGTGAAATGATCTTTGAACTTTTTATGGCCCGAATTGGAAGATATGAACGTGGACGATATGTGGTGCCACTTGCCACACAGCTAATGAAACAATGGCTCCTTTGCGCGATAAATTCAATGGCCGTGTTATCTCACGTGGTGGCGATGTCAATTGGCCGCCAAGATCATGTGATTTGACACCGTTCGATTTTTTTCTTTGGGGTTATTTGAAAGAAAAGGTGTACGTCGATAAGCCAGCAACACTTCAAGAGCAAAAGGATGAGATAATTCGACACATTAACGGCATAGGACCTCATGCATAATTGAACACATACCAATATTATCATCATAAAAAGAAATGACAAAATTTTCCTAAATAATTTGTGTTTTATTCAAAACCAACATCGGCCCTTAACATTTTATTTAAGGTTGTCGTATGAATGTCGATTCAAGGGAATTTGAATTTAAAGTTCGCGTACAGCTGACTGGCTTTATTAATAATTTCATTTCAATTAAGGTAATTTCAGAGCAGCTGGGGACCCATACACGGCACTCAGCGCACACAAATGTCGTTTTCCGCCACACACGTCACTCAAATTCGTATACATTAGGGCGGTGACGGAACTACTACATTGGGGGTGAAGTAAAATACCGCGTATTAATAATGATATGTTTATGTGCGAGCATGTTTCATGAACCAGTTACAAACTTATTGTCCGCAAGCATGTGGAAAAGTCCCCACTGTGGCCTTGCACTGTGAGAGCTCGTCACTCCTCAACTATGGGAATGCGACTGATATTTTTGTATTGAAGTGTGCCCGGAACACCGACACAAAAAGTGAAAATATTTTCAATCCCACACACAGGAATCATTTAAGCACGCCGACACAAGTGAAAATGACTTTATTTATGCTCGAAACGTAATTAGACACATCTCATTGAATTCACACGTGGAACTAACTTCGGGGCAGTTTGTCAGATAGATCCAGTTCAGTCTGCATTGCATTACACTTTTATTCACGAAATTCCGTATAACAATACATGAAAGTGTATGCTCTTAAGAATACGAGTCAATTTTGGAACACCCTCCGCACAACAATACATGGATCGTGGGCAAGTTCGGCAATCTGTCGCCATTTTTTCCCACTAAAATGCACGAATCTGCGACATTAACTAAAGTTCTCGACTAAAGTTCTCGAATCGGCCGCCATTGCGTGGTGGATCCATGCTTTGAAATACAAGGTATGTGTGAATTACAAGGGAACACCACTACATCTCTGGTGTGGACTGGGGGCAAAAATGGCCGAAGGTGGATATCTCTATCCCTCCATTATCTCTGACTGAATTGTAGAGTGGACTCGATCAGCTGTTCTCTCAATATGGCATTACTACATTTTACTGTCTTTTTCCATGGCTTTTTATTCAATAAACTCATTATAGCAAGTGTTCAGAAAAGAATGAAATGGACTTCGAATCATGCCAGCCTATTCGTTCATTCTAAGCAGCTGCAAGCATTCTGTAAGCAGATTTAAATTTGTGTAGTTTTTTTTATGTTTTTGTGGCATGTTTATAAAGAAAATTGTTTAAAAAATATTTCCTGATACCAAGGTAATCGGGAACTGTCGACAAGGAAGAGAAACAAATACAAAATCAATACAAACGAATGTACAGTGACACCTCCTAAATGCGGCACTCCAAGGGACTAAGAAAATGCGAACTAATTTGAAGGTGCCCCGATTTGAGAGGCTCACTTCTATGAAAACACTCGGCTCTACATGTATTGACTGCTATTTAATTCGGGGGTGTCCCAATTAGGAGGTTCTGGCGCAAGTATTATGTGTAATTTTAAAAAAAATGCAGTCGACTCTCGATAATTCGAAACTCGTTAATTCGAAATTCTCGATAATTCGAATTGAATGTTAGGTCCTTTGGAAAAGCCTTTATAAATCAAACAAAACCTGTGTGCTTTCATACGCTCGTTAATTCAAAGTGATTGCTCAGTCGTGCAACCGGCAAACACGCTGTAATTCGAAATAAGTTGCTAGGCTCCTCTCAGTAATTTGAATATTTTTGTCGTTTTTGGTTCTTGTTCTCTGTTCTTGGCAAGCTGCTGCTTCCAATGCTTTGATCATGTTAGATTGTGACCAGGTATTAGACATTAACAACGTAAGTAAAAAAAAATCAGCCTCGCAGGATGGATGGAGCCTTCCGCCTGTGGCTAGTCTGTGACTTTCGATGATGCGGTGCTCTGTGTGACGACGAAATTTTGTGAGCTTCCATTTGAAGAAACAAGTGTGAACACGACGATGCAGAAGAATTAGAAGCAGAGCCAATTCCGCACATCCAAGCAGGTAAAGTCATTGTTTTCAACATTTACTAAGAACAGAAGTGATCAACGCGACGGGGTATTCTTGGCGCTGGCTTTCAGAGAATGCTCTTGACCAAGAGTGCTGGAAGTTAATACAATTTAAAAATCACTGACTTTGCAGAATAATGCAATTCAGTGTGTAAAGTGTACTAAGGTGTGTCAAATTATTGTTGTATGCAGGTAGACACGTATTTCGTTTTCGTCCTTCGCAATTTTTCGTTAATCCGAACTCTCGAATTTTTTGTAAGGTCCCTCGAGCTTCGAATTCTAGAGAGACGACTGTAGTAATAATATCGGTGACGGCACAGCCAGTAGAGGGACAGGGCATAGCTTCTCGGCAACCATTGGTGTTATTTGTGCTATTGTTCTCTTAAGAGTGGAAGAGTGGTTGTATACTGCCAATTTGATAAGCCTTTACCAGACAGTTACACTCTTTGAGCATTGTCAGCGACTCGAAAGGGCCATGCAAATAATTCTTTGTGCACCATGAATCGAACCTAGCCAACGAAGGCTCAAGTGTGTATTGAATTATGCGTATGTGTATAAAATGTTGTTTTATTTGAATTTAGGAAATCAGTCAGAGGACATAAACGTCCCCTCAGTTGGTCAAGAGAAATGTAAAACATCAGTAGCATTACGTGAGTCAAATTCGTCGTGTTCGGATGAAGCAAGGCTATCCGTCTTGGCTGATATTTAAAGAATCTTTTCGGTAAGTTTGAACCTTGTGCGACCTCAGCAAGAGGTACTAACTATCGCTTGGCTTAAAGGCATTAGGCTTATCCGGACTTCTGAAAATGTAACCAAATGTACCCACCGGGAGACAAAGTTTAAAATATTCTCCTGCATGTTGACTTGCAGAATCCGTTCTCACTTTTTACCCTCAGCTTCATCATAATCCATACATTTTCATTTTATCAGACCTAACTGCTCGTGCAATGAACTTTTCCATCTCACTTCCACATCAATCGTCAAATTTTTGTTTACTGGGGTTTTTTCTATATTTTTTTGTTGGGTTTTATTATTATTTGTTTATTAGATCCCGTTATTGTAACTTTATGTCGGGGTAATTGTTTTTCAACATACTAAAAAAAAATGGCCATTTCGTCATCTGGCGTATTTTTAGGAAGGCGACATCTGGAGTAGGCTAGGAAAGATCCCACAGCAAATAGCTGAGAATACCAATGATGGCAGCACAGCTCGCAAGTTTTTTCGAAGTGCTGTAATGAGCTCCAAGATAATAGGTATTGACATTGACCTCATCAAACATCTCCGAACTTTACTCGAAATAATATCGAGTGAATATGAAATTGATGCTGACAAGTTTGGCAGTTATGCTATAGAACTGAAGCCTTTTTTTCTTCGGGCTTATGCCTGGTATCATACTTAAGGTTTTGACTCACACAAAAAAGTTAATCCAGGCTTGCATACGACTACTACGGCAGCTGTCCGAAGAGGCCCAAGAAGCCAGCGATAAGGAGTACAGACGGGCATTTCAGTCAAAAGTCTTCAAGGCACAGTTCAAATAGAGATGTCCTTAATCGATCTTTACTGTCCTCGGATCAGTATTTACCGAGCGAGAAGTATAAAACGCAATCGAAAAGGAAATCCAGTCTCACAGAAAAGTATTGCCCTGTTAAAGGCTCCCGAAAAATCCCAGTCAATAAGCAGCTGAGAAGTAGACGATGACGAGAACGATTGATTTCAGATCAAAAAATTAGATTAAATTACGAGGTAAATAAAGTGACGTAAATACAATTGAACTTCCTAATCTTTTATTTGCGTGTTACTTACAAAAGGCTGATAGTGTTGAGGAAAGTAAAATGTGTTAGTTTCATCAAATGTCTTGGGAGGCGTTTTTGTCAATGTGTTGAAGCCAAGGGTGGATTAGTTGGGGTACATGTCCCCTATCTCTGACCACACATGGTTGTAGGCCCTAAAATCTTCATAGAATCAAACGTATACTATTTCCAAATAAAACCAGCACTGGAAATAAGTTCTGCTAGATTCGCCAGTTGACACTCTGTGCAGCTGTTCGACGATGTAAGAGAAACTTATGCTGGGCACATAGTCCGCAGGAGCGGGATTGTCTACAGTGCTGATTTCATTCAGACTCCATAATCACAAGAGAGAGTGTGCCCAATCGAAGAAACTTTTTCACTCAATTCTCGGCTACGAAACAAATAAATATGTTTTTCTTTACAATGTAATCTTGTTTTTATTGAAATTTATATTACTTACTTGCTAGACAAAGGAATTAAAACTAGCTTAACTAACTTAACAATTCACAATTGGTCTTAATACTAACCCTTGCCTAAAATAGAACTGGCCCTATGCTATATCTAAGTTATAAATGTTCCTTTCGGCTTAATCGACGTGTTTTTTTAGTCTTTGATGACAAACTTTTATTAATTTTTGTATGTACCAAGAAAACTGATAAAAAACTTGGGTAAACTTAACTCGACTACTTAACCTACCTTATGCTAACTTATCCTAACATAAGACTTAATACTGCCTTAATTATGTCCGTAACAGTACAGACGCGTGCACCAGGACGTATATGTTATGCACATGCCATGTTTTACATATTTTTTTAAGTTTTTTTTTTTATTATATATTTTTTTTATAAATACTTTAAAAACCTATGTAAGCTGACCACCATGGTCAACTACCGGGTCGTTTAAAATTACCAGCGGTGGCGTAGACTCGCTTTGGTGTAACCACCAGTAAAGTTGCCGCTCTTTGGCAGACTGTTTCCTATCTCGAGCGGGGATCGCTCTACTGAACCGAAGAAGATCCTCGTGGGTGCGAGCGACATCCGGTTCGTGTTGGAGTCGGCTGTCCACTGCGTACGACATGGAGGATTACAGGGCATCCTGTATTAGGCCAATCGTGTCTGAATAGAGAAATGCTTCCGGAGGAATAAAGCCGTTAAGGCACAACCTTTCATGGAACATAATATTGGGGTAGTAAGCTCCAAAGATCAGACTGTTGGAAGAACTCATTGCTCGTGCAATGTGCCGTCTGATCAGCTTAATGATAAAATAATCTATCCTGTTCATGTTTGCCTCGGTACACAGGACTTCGTTAGGGTAGTACCTCTTATACTCAGACTCGGGTGTACGATGCAATCGGAGACAGGTCCGAAGACACCATCTGGGAAGGCCTGACGTTCAACCACAGTGGACAACCGCATGCCATGATTGGCCTGATAAGAGCCATGTAGCAGCTTACCTTCAGCCTGGTATCAAGTTGGCTGCTAAAAAAAAGCCTCCTCGCTGCAGCAAAGGCCTTTCTGACTTTCGCACATGCTTACAAAATACAGATATTGATCCAGCCAAATGCCAAGATATCTAACTACACTGTTCACAGCTAACGGCCGTCCTTGCGGGTCAACTATGCCGAACTTGCGCCAGTTTAGGCGAGTATCCCGCGAAGCCACCATGTACAGCGGGGTCCTGAAAAGGGTAGTTTCACACTTCATGACGTTGATAACCAACTTCCAGTCGTCGCGTAAGTCACGTAACAACAAGCTATTTATTACCTCGACCTTCGGACCTGGTCTGTACGCTACTAGGTCGACGCCGTACGCAATTAAGTGCGGCATGGAACCTATAAGTTCTGCAGTGAATTTTGAGAACAAGATCGACAACCAATCGCTGTGAAAAATGTACACTTCTGCGATTCAATCGCTGGGTTATTCTGATGAATAACCACATGTGAGGCAGAGATGATGGAGGATGGAGATATAGATCGGCATTGAGCCGTAAAGAATAAGAGTGCAGTGGAATTCCCTTTGCATTTCACACATACTCTTATAAAATTCCCGGCTCCATCACTCATTGCAACACCGTATAAAAAACGCTGTCAGATGAAATTAAGGGGCAAGTGAGCTAAAAGTTGGATCTCTCTATTCTCCATTATCTCTGATGTGAGGTTGTTGTTTAACTCTGCTTTATCCGTAACAGAACTCGGCACCAGCGTCACCACGGAAAGGGACTTTAAATACTGTACCCACAGGAGCATTTGGGGCACTGGGGAGTTTCCACCGTTGGATCACCCTCTTATCACTACTGCATCACCTCCGTATTCACTCGTGGAAAAAGGAGAAAATACATTTCATCTGCTGCTGCTGAATTTGAGACAGTATTTTATAAGAAACACCAGTTGATAATATTGTTTACTGATACAATCCCCCATGCGAATACAGAGATTTGACAAACCAAACATTGGGCGCCCCATCAAATCTGGAGCACTATCTCAAAAGCTTATCACCCGGACTCGTTCGCCCGTGCTACCGTCAACCCCTGAGACACTGGCAGACACAAGATTATTCTGTATGTGTAGTTCGTGTGGTACGGAATGATGTTTTCATTGATTTTCAGTTAATTGCCAGACGAATGTGATTACCAGTCAAAGTCTCGCGGTGTTTACATAACAAACCACTCGGCAAGTGCATCAATAAAATTCGAGTTTAGTTTTGTTTCGGGGGAAAAATTGAAAGTCTTGTGTTTGGTGCTGTTGTAGATGCTGTCAACGCTGCGCACTCTATTTTATTTAATTCCATATTTGTACGTAGTGTATTACGTTCAATTCGCAAGATGGCAGCTGAGTTTGGTGGCCGAGGGCTTGGAGGAGTTCCTGCAGAATGGAACCGACGCGAAGACACTTGTTTTATTTTTGGTTTGAAGCACCTTCTCTGGTGACCTTGTTTTGAAATTTCGATTGTCGACTTGAATGAATGGAAAAATGAAAAATATTGTAGTTGTATCAATAAATTATGTGAATGGAGGTGGAATGTTTTATTTCTTCCCACACAGCCATTTCTTGGGCCACAAGCCTGTGGCACTTATGCTTGTGGTCTTAAAATTTGATTAAACATCTTAAGGTGTATCGGCAGTTTAATGGTGCGTGAAATTATTTTCCTATGTTCGTCTCTTGTCTTCCCAGTTATTATAAAACATTCAATGTGTTCAGCACACGCCTTCCGAATTGATATTCTGTGGTATTCCTCAATGTGCATTTTGTTACATTTTATTTTTCTGTATTTTATGAAATGACAGATGGTGCGACATGGAGCTGATACATCAAGGAATGCAACCACAGTGGACCGGCGGTAATCCGGACCTTGTCTTAACCGACACCCCCTGTAAAACGGACATGATAACGCAGTACGTCCAATTAATTTCCGAACACCTTTGTTAATGTACCTATGTCACAGGTTGTAACTAGCTCGCACCACCACGAATTATGCTCTCAATTGTTGTTTGATTTACTAAATTCCCTCACACTCTTTGACTTGTTTTTGCCAGGAACTTACTTACTTACTTAAGGTGGCGCTACAGTCCGGGGTGGACCTGGGCCTCAACCAACAAGCGTCTCCAGCCAGCTCGATCTTTAGCTAGCTGTCTCCAGTTTCGCACGCATAGTTGGTTGAGGTCCCTTTCCACTTGCGTGCGCCACCTGAGTCGCGGTCTTCCTCTACTGCGCCGTCCCTCGGGGGTGGATTCGAAGACTTTTCGGGCCAGAGCATTGGTTTCCATTCGCTCTACATGCCCTAGCCACCTCAATCGTTGGATCTTCACTCTTCTGACTAAGTCGATGTCGCTAAACAGCCCGTATAGTTCGTCATCTATGCAGACGGGACCGAAAATCACGCGAAGAATTTTCCTCTCGAAGCAACCAAGAGCAGCTTCATCCGCTTTTGATAAAGTCCATGCCTCCGCGCCATATAGCAGGACTGGGACGATTAAGGTCTTGTAAAGCGTTAGCTTGGTTGTTCGAGAGAGGGCTTTGTTTACCAATTGCTTTCTTAGCCCAAAGAAGCAGCGATTGGCAAGAGTTATTCTTCGTTTGATTTCAGCGCTGGTGTCGTTGTCTGAATTGATAGCGGTGCCTAGGTAGACAAAGTTTTTGACTGCCTCAAAGTTATATCTGTCTGCTGTGACGTTCTGACCGAGACGTCGGTGTTGGGCGTCCTTTCTCGTTGACAGCATATACTTGGTCTTACCCTCGTTTACCGCTAAACCCATCTTCGCGGCCTCTGTTGCAATACCCACAAAAACGCCATTGACATCACGCTGTGTTCTTCCGATACTGTCAATATCGTCGGCATATGCGAGTAGTTGGACGGACTTCTGAAAGATTGTTCCTCTGGTGTTGGCGTTCGAGTTTTGAACAATTCTTTCAAGAACGATGTTGAAAAAGTCGCATGACAGCGCGTCGCCTTGTCTGAATCCTTTTTTGACATCAAAGGTCTCGGTTAGGTCTTTACCGACCTTGATGGAGCAGCGTGCATTCTTCATCGTCATCCTACACAAACGGACCAGTTTGGTAGGGATGCCAAAACTAGACATTGCTCTGTATAGCTCGTCTTTATAAATTCTATCATACGCGGTCTTTAAATCGATGAAAAGGTGGTGGGTATCGATTTGTTGCTCCTGGGTTTTCTCCAAAATCTGCCGCAGTGTGAATATTTGGTCGATGGTGGATTTTCCTGGCCTAAAGCCACACTGGTATGGACCGACCAGGTTGTTGACGAATGGCTTTAGGCGTTCACAAGGTACGGCATATGCGATACTTAGGAGACTGATGCCTCTGTAGTTGGCGCAGTTCAAAGGGTCTCCTTTTTTATGGATCGGGCAGACTATGCTGAGGTTTCATTCATCGGGCATGTTTTCCTCCAACCATATTTTACAGATGAGTTGGTGCATGCACCTAACCAAATCATCGCCAATCATTGTCAGGAACTAAGTTAAACAATTTCTGAACTACAGCGGCCTGAGGCAGTACTCTATAGTCCGACAAATCGATAAACCGACACCGCCATGCAAAAGATTTATCGGAATTCGGCGGCTCCACTGTATTTCAAAAAAAAGGGGCCATCTCATGTGGAAGAAATTGTGTTGGAGTACTGTCATGTGGTCTGTTGTTAATTTTTAGCAAAAATGGCAAGTTTTGTCTGTACAGGGAATGCGATGGGTGAGCAAGGCACATTACTTCTAAAGGCAAGGAACCTATTTATACAAGAACAGTTCGTGATTATTGGTGAGACAATTGGACTTGGACTTGATCTAAGGATCTACACATTGGCATTGTGAATAATTCTTCGAAATGGAGCTGTGCCGTCCGAATGCTTTACATGGCATTCCCCTCCAACGGTATGGACATGTAGACTCCTGGGCACATTCATGGGATATTCAGAACGTACAGTTCGTGATTTAATACACATCTCCGACAAAAATGGCTCTGAAAAAGTCACTTTAGCATCGACTGCTTCCTCCGGATTGGAAATTGTTCGTACATCTAAACCGTAGAGCTGGGCTGTGATTGTGAGGGTTTTACCCTTGGTTCTACACCCACATACAGGCCGTGTTTTGTCATCATTCAGATTGATATAGTTTGAGTTCTAGGTGCCGTGTCGACTCGACATTTTTAGACTTTTTGTTGGTCATAGTCATCAGTATAGCAGAATACAAACTGCGGAACTTAATTTGAAAAAAAGGTAGAATTTGGGCGATTATCGGATTCGATTTGATCTGATGATCATAATCTTCTGACCCTCATGCTCCACTAAATGGGTCGCGGGGGTAAACCACTTTCGAGAGATCTCCAGGCAATTCGATCCTCCACCATCGACTCTAGCTCATCATGAATTATGCCCAAGCGTAAACAGGCGAGTTTTTGGACTTCGTCCAACCATCTCGTCCTGGGTCTGCCAAGCGGTCGCCTACCTGATGGACTCACATTCAACGCCCGCCTCGGAAGTCGTTATGAAGGGGACATTCGTGTCACGTGACCAAACCAAACATTAAATAATAATAGCCGAAAATAATGAGCGCTCTTCTAATACGGTTTCTTTGGATCACCCCCTCAGTGGCTTAAGGAGTAGATTGATCCGGTTTGATGTTGCACCTTCGTCAGCTGACCTACGATGTTGCCAGCGTTCACAAATTTGCTGAGTTTAATAAGATTTGATGTTGCATCTGCGTTCGCTGAGTTATGTTATTGCCAGCGTTGCCAGCAAAAAAAAGGAGAAGATTGACTTGAGCTGATTAGGGTTAATCCGGTTTGATGTTGCACCTTCGTCAGCTGACCTACGATGTTGCCAGCGTTCACAAATTTGCTGAGTTTAATAAGATTTGATGTTGCAACTGCGTTCGCTGAGTTATGTTATTGCCAGCGGTGCTAGCAAAAAGAATGCAATCTTGTAATGAAGATCTCGATTAAATTGCATTATTTGGTCAAAAAATTCTCGTTGAAAAAAATTGTATAGAAAAAGTGGGAGATTTTCATCATCATGCTTCCTAGGTAGGTGGGTATTGCATTTACTGCCCTTCCAGTGTGGGTTAATTGCACCATAACAAGGGCTGCAGGTGGAAATTAATGAAAGGTTTTTGCACATTTTATGGACATTTTATTTGGTTTTCTTTAAATGCCCTTTTTTCAGACATGCAACTCTCGGCAGATAGCTGCGGACATTGTACAACAAATTGCGTTACAGAAGCGTTTTTGTGCATCGAAAGGATATTGATAATACATTTTACCAAATTCACTTATGAATAAAAAAACTCGCAAACATGTGATGCAAATCCATTTCACCAATTTTTTTAGAGGTATACAAAGCTGTCCCTATTCTCTTTTCACAGGAAATTGAATTGTGGTAGATGCTCACAATGTAAAACACTACCCTGACTGAGGCCAGTTAAAGGGGTGTCAAGATCAGCGCTTTATTCTTCCACGAATGTAATGAAATTTCATTGCTTAGGAATTTTCATTGTGGACGCAGTTTTTGTCCAGCGGTGGTGTGCAGCAAACACGTTCAGAGGTCGAATGAAGGCAATTTAAGTTCTGTGTTCATCTCGGTCGCTAAAATCATTTCACTTCACATCTCAGCTTCCTGTGCTTTTTTTTACCCCTGGGATTGCCTATAATTCGGATGGAGCACCACTACATTTCCAGTACAAAAAATGCCCGCGCCGTTTGACTAGCTTTTAGAGTCTTCGATTCATCCGTGTACACATGGATGGTCGGATTGTTGATGTGCTTATTAGCTCCCCTCCCTTGTTGGGAAATAAAACCCGCAGGGAACAGAGAAGTATAGTCACTGTGGTCTCTTTCAAAGCTGCCATTATTTCAAGATGGTTCTGACAATCGCCGTTTCGTTTGGGGTTTCGTCCCCAGGCACTGGAAGTTTTTTTTGACATATTGCTTGACATTTATTCTAGTATTCCTTGGATTGTTTTCGAAATGTTGTTGGGGTGAGGGACGTGCACTTAATAACTTCTTCTTCGTAAGTGACGATCCAAGTCCGAGTGTGCACCTAACTATTTTCGTAACTTCCTTGTCAATTGAATTTGAGCAACTCGAAAGAATAAACGTGTTAATCGAACAAAAAGTTTTCTCCGTGGGGATTGATGTGTAAATCATCGTCGAGAAATGTTCACAATTTAAGACATAGTCGGCTGCATGGACTGCTAATGGAGTGCTATAAAAAAATGCCTCTAAAGTCCTGCTCTTGGTGGACCAAGCTAGTTGACTGCTATAAAGAAAAATGCTTTTAAAGGCCTGTTCTTGGTGGACCAAGTTGACCTTATTTTGACTCTGGTGTCTACAGCCAACAAATTCAAGACATTAACATTAACATACCGGGTGCCCACATTTTTGTGTGTGTCCAACGTTTTCGGGTTACCAGTACTTGTGTCAGATTTCATAATGGAAATAGGCGCCAGCAAAGTGAACACACATACAAAGAAGCAACCACATCTGACATTTTCTTTAAGAAGGATAGTGATGTGTCAAACCGAGTTGCAACTCGAGTTGGCTAACTCGGTTTCAAAAAAACTAATTTGATTTTATATGATGACGATCAAGCTAATTCAAACTCAACTCGGTTTAGCTCGGTAACCTACTATGTAACCTTGGCATAACGGACATCAATATAATAATTTCGTTTATTTAAAGAAGAAATACCCTAGAACCACACGCAAAATATACCTTTACGTGACCAAAGCATTTTTCAAAAACCTCTTCATACCTAACGTTCAATCATTGCCGAATATAAATGTTCACCTCTATTTAATGAACAGCGCTTTTGTGCGCCAGCTGTGTGAAGAACTTCTTTCCTAGAAAATGCTTTCATTCCCCTGCGGGGGCTGGGCATTCGCAGAGCAGATGTTGGATAGATTATGTTTCTTCCTCATTTCTACAGCTTCTGCAAAAGTCGTTGTGCGGTATGTTCAGTCGCATTGGATACTAACACAGTATCCGGTGAGCACTCCTATTAGCACGAGTACGTCCTTCAGACTAAGGTACTGGTGCTGATCTCTTCTTGATCCTCGTCGGCCTAGAGTACATGCTATTGCTCCAATGTACAACCCACAGCTTTGCTTTTCACAGATTTTTTTTATGGAGGTGAGCGGCGTATATCCACTCATACCGGATTGTTAGAGATTCTTTCAACTCCAAGCCCTCCTTCACCTTTTCATTTCCTTGGATACCAGCATGTCCCGGTACCCAGCAGAGGAACACCGAATTCGACAAGGTTATCTCGTTGACGTTCTGTCTACATAGCCTAACCAGCCTATCCATCGATGTTAGAACGTCTGATGGTATGGCCCTTATTGCTATCTGAAAAGTGTGAAGTTTTGGTCTCTCAGCACCAGTCTCGCGAATTGCAACTTCGGCTTGAAAAACTCTGCAGTCGTTCCTTAGTGACAGGCATTTTTTGAAGTGGCCATAAAAGTCACCTGCCCCTGACCTGTAGCCCCGCTCGTCTTTGTGCAGTCGGCGTATAAGGCGATTTCCCCTTCTACTATTGCCACTTGTCCATCCCGGTCCGGAAACATTTGATAGAAGTCTGCAATAATTAGTTCGGTTCTGATGGTCTCCTGGTGCAAAGCGAACAAAATGAACGGACACTAAGTAAAGTTCCCCGTTATCAACCATGACAATCCATGCCACCCAGCATAGAAGAACACTTCACAAGGAATGCTTTTTCGTTTATTCTATTATTGTTGTGCTATGCACGGGTGACTGTGAGACATCGTCTTGGTAGATTAGGCTATTTAACAAGTTGACATTTTGAAATATTTTGTCTCATTCCTTCGTTGGTTTAATTAGGCTGGTTTCACACGGGCAACTTTTGGCAAGATTCTTTCAATGTGTGTGCGATTTCCTATGTGTTATCCCTTTCGCATCACCTCCCTTGCCGACAAGATGGAAAACAAAGTCAATGTTAGCGAATGGGATTGGGTCAATGTAAGCGAATGTGTGAAAATTACTCTTGAAACTGAAACTGTGATCCAAAGTCACCGGGTGAGCGGATTAGGCTTAAGCACAACAAGCGATCGATAAGTTCTTACTCAGCCCACGCTGTGCTTGAGTTCGGAAGTGCTCTACAATGCCGCTAATGCGCCTCTGTGGTGTTAGCATGCTCGAAGCGTCAGCGAATTTACGCTGAAAAGTGCCTTTAATAATGGAGACATAGAAGCAAAGCAAAATGATCTCGAAAATTCAAAAGTTGAGCTAAGACAACTGGGCATGACATTGACGAAGTCATTATCAGTATAAGGCATGTTGCTACCGACAATTAGTGAAAGCAATCAAAAACATCACTCTGTGGTTACTCATGTGGTTTAAGTCCAAAAGTCACAATTGGTCCTTTATACAATAAAAAGGTTATTCGATGAGTTATGTGCCAGAGAGAGAGAGAGAGAGAGAGATAGAGAGGGGGAGAGAGAGAGAGCGTGAGGGAGGGAGAGAGAGAGAGATAGAGAGGGGAGAGAGAGAGGAAGAGAGGGAGAGAGAGAGATAGAGAGATAGAGAGATAGAGAGAGATAGAGAGAGAGAGAGGGGGAGAAAGAGAAATGTATGAAAAAGAGATGCATGGCTGGCAAATAAAATAGCTTTTGTAGAGCTGCCTTTAATGTATCTATGACCCGGTACGCAACACAGCAAAGCGTTTAACTGTGTTGTTTTGAAGTTAAAGACAACAGTTTAAGTAGTGGCTGTCTGATGGCCCATTAAAATGCAAGTATGACGAAAGGGTATTACTTTCAATCCAGGCCAGTACAGCGTCGGCTTTATCTCTCCTCTAACACAACACAGTCGTCAGGGCCATGCGATGGAGACACAGTCTCCTCCTTTTTTTTTAACCAGACGTAAAATCCTGAAGAAGGTTTAATTTCTTACCCGATATTTTAGGATATTTTAGGACACCTTCATGGTTTGGCTTGAGCAGCGACATTAAATTAATACTAAAGGCTGTCTCATAATTCACGCAAAATGTAAATTTTACTGCGAAAGTTTTTTGTTTGTTTCTGATATGATAACCATGGCTGCCACTTATCCGAGGGCCAGTCCCAACATGACCCCAGAAACAAATCTTTCTCAGTAAAAATCTGTATATTCTTTCAAAACTGCGTGAATTAAGGGACACCCTTTACTAACTTCAATTTTCAATCTCTTCTTCTTTTCCACAACTAGTTTACAACATACTTCCTGAGTTCAGATTAGTTCAGTTCACTTTGCCAGCCAAGTTAGGAACTCCTGCAGATGTCGGAAACCTCCCATCACAAGCCATTATTTTCTTTTTTAATTTTTTTCCTGGGTTTTCCTTTTGCGCAATGCGTTCATGCATTATGATGTTATAGAGTGAAGCCTTTTCTGTCTGCAGGCAGTCAAGGAAGCGGCCAAAATGATATCACTCTTGAAAATACAATCGGTTGTTATTACCATTCTAAAGTCAAGTGGCCATGACATCAATTTCGTCAACGGAAAATCAGCTCAGGCTGGTCGCAGGCTGTCGCGTAGGCTTTAAGGTGTTAGCACGCAGCACGCTTGCCAAAAAAGGAGCCGAAACCGTACCAACTCAGCCAATCCCATCGATTAAACCACGTCTTGGGGATGCCAAGAAAAGGGTGGACAACTCGATCATAGAGATGGTAAATAGAAGGCGGAGCTTTGTGAACAACTGCGAGACCATTCGGAAGCAGTTGGAGCACTAACTGTCCATAATCATGTGAAATAGCACGAAACGAAAAAGGGATTATCCAACGACTGCATTAACACTCATACCTCGCTTTGCGCGGTTGCAACGAGACTGAAAAGTTTTGTGCGTCCGTAAGAATAGGGATTACGGATTACAGGGATATGCACGTATGTATATCTTTAATAGAAAAACCACAGCGAAGTCGCCCAAATCGAAGGCATATGAGAATTGCGCAGATGTTGCGCGGGCACAGCGAATTATGCGTTATTACAAAAAAGGCTGCGGCGGTGGCGAGGAAAAAGAGAATACTCCTCACGACCTATGCCACTGGCCCAGTCTCTGCCAGTTGCGACATACAACACTGCGACAAGGTCTTAGAGAAAGACTTTGAGGATAAAAAGGATACCAGGATGACTGAACAGCACATAGGCTCGACTGACTCCGAGAGGGAAAGGTAACGAGGATACTATCCCCCAACGGGCACCATAATCTGTCTGTTGAGACGTGGATTCGTAGGAGTCGACACAGCTACCCACTGAGCCACGGCCGCCATCATGAAATACCCGATTGTCTGGTGGCAGGTCACAGTGTCACCATCACCTAATTACTATTTGCCTGCGCGAGCTGTTGCGTTATAATTGACCAAATCAAATGTCACAGTGGACGTCATTCAGAAAGGGTTGACAAAAGCCAAGCACTGCGTTCAAAATACGATTAAGTTAATTTGCTGATGGTAATTAAGTTTAATCAGATGAGTACTCTAAAGGTCACTGCTTATTACGGCTACAGCATTTCTAAAGGAACATTGTCTACCATCGTAATGGCATTAGCAGTTAAGGTATTTTAATCAACAAATAGTATGCTCGCTGGTTCCATAGAGGATAATTTGTTGCTATACAGGCTTGGATAATTGTCAATCAGCACTAACTGAGTTCGAACTGATTTGCCTTTAGACGTGGGAATGAACCCGTGTGCATAGATTCCCATCGCTGCAGAAAGTAAGGATTTTGGGACAAAATTGTCCTCAAATCAGAGAGGTTTTGTTGGTTTGGGCCCAAGTCCACTCCGAACTTGTACACCAGCCGAGTAAGGAACGGGTAAAATACCATGAGGTTAAATCAATTTCTTCAACTTCAGTTTATTTTGCTTAATTTGGTGTTCATTTTCTCATTTTATCTCACTCTCTCTCTGTTCCCTGGTCTTCTCTCACTATTGTTTCCCGTCAACAGACAGCTGCTCTGGCGGCAATTTAAAAATTGAGAGCGAGTGACATTTGCTTTGACGGGCAATTATAAATTGAGAGCGAAGCCCCTTCAAACGGCCTAATGAGGTTTCAGGAAGAGTTCATCCGGACCTAGCGGTTTCGGTTCGGTGGGAACGTGGCTTTCTTCGAACAGCTGGTGTTTCTAGGCATTATTCACTGAAGATTCATGCCAAACTCGAGAAGGCTCTCCGAATAATGGAGATTGACACACGCATTCATTTCCAAGCACGCGGTATAATTGGGATTCATGATGGATGCTATACAATTTGAAGACTATTTAAAACGGTGTGGATGAGTAGTCATGTCACAACCACCGTATTCACCAGATCTGGCCTGACCCCTTATATCTTGACGAAATTTGACAATTTGTAATGGAGAATGGAGAATGTTAAAGACAGTGCACGTGTTATGTGTGTACACAGTGTAGTAGGGCGTCCCATCATCATCATCAGCAATACCTGGGTCAGGTCCTGCAGAACTCACTCGAGGAACGATCTTCCAGAAGTCCGTGCAACTGTTAGCATACGTGACTGACATTGACGTGATTGCCAGGACACAGCGAGCCGTCAATGAGCCGTTTGCTAGCATTGAGACGGAAGCGGCCACAAAAATGAGTCTAGCGGTGAACGAGGGCAAAACGAAGTATATG
The DNA here is from genome assembly GCA_905231855.2 of Eristalis tenax. Lineage (NCBI taxonomy): Eukaryota > Metazoa > Arthropoda > Insecta > Diptera > Syrphidae > Eristalis > Eristalis tenax. Next base: position 48,487,518 of record HG993125.1, read on the forward strand.
CTGTCCTCAAGGAAGGACACTCAACATCGACATCGTCTTGGTCAGAGCGCACAGACACGCAATGGGCAGCATAAACTTCGAGGTAGTCTATCTCAGCAGACTTATTATAGCTAACCGCTGTTTCTCTGACCTCAAGAGGCAATTGAGTAATAAAGCCATTTCCGCAAGGACCAAGATGACTTTGTATAAGACCTTGATCATCCCATTCCTGCTGGGCAAACTCAAAAGCGGATGCTGAGATAAAGGTTCTGTGTGCGATCTTTGGTTCTTTTTGCGTTGACAATCTTTGGAGGAGAAGATTTAACCACGAATTGTACAGCGACGTGGGCCTAGTCAACGTCCATGGTGGCTGAGCCATGCATGTAGAGCGTATGGAAAACCTGTGAGAACCCGTGAACCTGTGAGACAACGCAACAGAGGAGTCCCGCCTTTAAAGTGGTCACCCAGGTGGAGAAGGACTGGAGCACTAAAGGCAGCTAGCCAGAGATCGTGCTAGTAGGAGAGGCTTGTGGGTTGAGGCCCAGGTCCACCCCGGACTGTAGAAGAAGAAAGAAACTTTGTGGCTCGGTCTGCACGTGTTGCGATTATGCTAGAAAGATGAAATTTCATACTGGAGTGTATTTTAGCATTTACAAAAAATTAGAGGGTGCACCTTTCGAATTAAAAACTTAAGAGATACCCTCTTGTACAGCGGGGAACAACTAAATAGCACACTTGCACTTTTATCAGACGTATCTTTTGCTGTCTGTAGAGGACCGTCTCCCTGAGTTACCGCACCAAGCACACAAACTTGGAGCGTTCGTAAATGAAGACAACTCTCACTCAACCTCCCACTCAAACTTGGAGTGCTTTATAGATCATGCACCAAGCACTTGAACTTGGAGCAAATTGCTGAAATATAGAGCAGAACGACTTCAGTGAATTCATTTGTATACATAAAATCATATCAATCATATCATTCTTAAACTCAATTAATGCCGGCAATGCACCGTCAGCATAGTGGGTCGATGGCTTGACGCAGTGCGCAATAATTCATTCGCGTATTTATATTTTTCCATATTCGCTGCATCAGTGCCGAGGTTAAGTGTTGCAAAGAATTCGACTTGCGTCATCGGTGATTCAACTGAACACTATCTGCAGCATGGTCCAATCGACCGCTTCTCTCAAAGGTGACGTTCTCGAATCCATTAGGAAAAGCTTTTAGATATTTTAAAGTGGAAACATATTTTGGGGCTGCTCGTGTGGGTTAATCTCACTTCACTGAAAACCGGTGTCTTGACCCAGCTTGGCCCACAAATCCTCCCAGCCATCCTCTTCTCATTACTCGTGAAAAATACCTCGAGATACTTGAACTTCTGCACCTGATTCAATGGGACTCCAATAACGGGTGGGGTACAGCCTAGAGTGAACTGTAACCTGGGCGTTGTCCACGTTTACCTTCATCCTCAGCATCAGGAGATACGGTGGGCTCCTACAATTTGTGTCGATGGGAAAGTTAAGTGCTGGCATTTCATTTACATGCAATTTTCCTCGTTCGCAGTAGCTTACTGGGAGTACTAGGAGTCACAAATATACCATTTTCTGAATCGCTTATTGATCGTTTATCAGGGCCGAATGTTATGCGTTGCTGCCATATGTAGATTTTGTTTCTACGACGATTTTCATAAGATTTACAATACTTCGGAAAACAGAATATGAAATATTTATTCATTCAAAGCAAGACAAAAAATGTGGTAGTGCCTATGAAAAAGAAAAATAGCATCAGCCAGATTTGAACACAGAGCTTGGAAAAAGCGTGAGCAACGCACCAACCCACACCAGCGAGGGATCCAATAACTTCCAAGGGTTGTTTTTCCTTTCGTATTCGATAAAGCTGTGGCATACCTACATACTTACATACATAGCGCTTTATTATAGAATGATTTAAACGAGTTTTTGTGGAATTTTACTCGACTGTTAAATGTGTAATATTTAGCCTTTTTAATTTTTTTCCGGAAATCGTTTATGTCTGAAAATTCACACTCAGGCGGCTGCTCATGTGTCCGGCACTTCACCTATAGATCGCGCAGCTCTTCTGAAATTTCCCAGCAACTCTTCGCCTTCATTAATCCACGCCTCAAGGAATGGCAGAGAAAGGGTCAAAATCATGGTTGCTTGTAGTATTGGGGCTCATGTGGGGGAGTATTGTGCAATCACAGATCACAACTGAGTCACCAAAAAGTTTTCCCAAAAGTACCTAAGTTCAGATGGATTTATGCCCTTCTCCTCCAACTGGTGATCAGCGTTGGGACTTTACCACAATTGTGGTAGATCACAAGTTTGCGAAATTTCCAAATCTACCTCATCTACTCCCTTTAAGTCATTGGCTGTTGCTTTTTTGGTTTCTGAAACCCTTATCAAAACACAATTTCAAATGGAAGTATGTGCACAAAATTACAAAGAAGTCAAAAGTAATGAGCTCCATCATTTCATTTATGAAAGGTTTACGTAGTCTGTGAAATTTCTTGACGTCCTGAAAGAAGAGTCTTTAAATCAGAGTCTATCTCCTCTACTCTGGGTCGGAGTAGTTGATCGTCTACTCAAGATTAAATTGGATTGGGTGTAAACCCATTGTATATGCGCACTAACGGTCACAGGAAAATTCCCCGACACTAAGCGATGTGATAGAAGAATGTCTCAAAGTCTTGACGAAACGGACAGAAGGCGTAGGACTGGATGTGAACCCATCAACAAATGGAGCTCGTGCTGTTTACGTAAAGATATAAAATCCCCAGCATAGCTCCACTGAAGCTAAAACTGAAAGAACTGACTTTCACTGATAATGCCAAATACCTAGGTGATATAGGTGACAGCAAATTGAGCTGGAAATGCAACATACAGGAAAGCACCGACAGCACACTACACACGATAAAAGATAACACATTGGCTATACAGCGCAATTGTACAGCCAATACTCATGCGTCCTAGTCTGGTGGACAAAATTTGACCAAGATAAGCAGCATACAGAGATCAGCATGTATCTGTATAGCAGGGGCACGACGAACAAAACCCGTAGCCGCCCTAGAAATTAAGCTACATCTCCTTTCCGTGGACACCTATGGTAAACTTGTGGCCACACATGCAGCATACATAAGACTAAGCGAAGGTACAGGATGGGACAAAACCCACGGAAAAGGGCACAAGGTGACTATCTGACGCTCTTCATTGATTTCAAAATAGAGCACACGACTTTAATCCCGACGACGACTGGATGGCGCAGTTGGTTAAGTGCCTGCCCTTGTTTAGTGGGGTCCCCGGTTCGAATCCCAGTGAAAGCAACGTTAAAACGCTCTTATATGCTTTTCAAATCAGTCCAACCACCATTTGCCGTTGGGATAAAATTGACGGCACTATCACTGGATCGGTCGACTGGTGGTAATAGCCTGACTGTGGGGTATCACAATGCACCAACATGGTCTAAGTGTGCTGGTTTCGCTAGTAGCCCCCTTCCCTTACCACAAGAGAAGAATGGGACGAAAATAAAGTATGTAACCCAACTCATGACAAATCTGCACTGACGGGTCAAAAACTGAAGAAGGAGAGAAGGAGGAAGAAGATCAGTTTGTTAGAGATCTCTGAGGCAATCCGGCTACCGAACCGCTGCTATGTAATCCAAGCGGAAGTAACAGCTGTTCAACAGGCAGCCATCCAACTATCGATGAGCCCAGTAGACGGAAGATGTATTGTTTTATGCATAGACAGTCAGGCGGTCATAAAAGCTCTTGACACACCATCAATAAGCTCCATGATGGTAAAACTCTGCCGTCTATATCTAAGAGCGATAGCGGCCGCAAACTTACACACGGGCACAAGTGTATTCCGAGCAATGAAAGAGCTGATGAACTTGCAAATAAGGCGGCGGGTATGCCAATGGAACTAGATCAGGGGACACCCCACCGGGCACTGAAAACAATTGATGACGATTGCGAAAGAGAGAGAACAAGCCGCAAATGGTCACAACTTGGACACAGCAAACAATCTGGCCTGTGCTAAATTAAGGAAGGACTGATTACCGCCCAAAGTTAGACCGGAAGGTTATCAGTAAAGACTGGCCACCGTCTCATTGGCATTATACTCACAGCACCATATAATGACTTCTGAGGGAGCTGCATGGATGAAGAAGAAGAGGAAACGATATTACACTACCTCGGCACATGCCCTGCAGTTGCAGAGACCGAGGATCTGAGGAACACAGATACAAAGGATATCCCACAATTTCTCAAGGCCACTATATGGCTTTAAAGGTGGCCAGAAGAAATCACAAACAACCAACATATCCCAAGAGGGAATTACAACAAGATCTAAGGGTAAATGGGTTTTGACATAAAGCCGAACGTGACAGCACAATGGACCGGATGGTATAAGTGAACATTATCTTCTTAAGCAAGCAGTCACCGTACCTACCTACGTAGCTATGTGAAATTTCTTAGAAATTGTGTGTATAAACGAGACGCTCTTTTCAAATCTACCACTCATCTCATTTTCTTCGGGATCTAAAACACTTTAAAAACTTGAAGTTCTAAAACTGTTGGTGATTCAATTAAATAGCATGCATTTTTGCCGAGATATGTAAAGAGACTATGCACATGACACAGTTTCGTAGAAAATCAATCATGTCTTTAATTACGTTTCCACCGAACGAAACCGCGAGGTTCCATCAATTTTCTCCGAACCTACAGAATACATTGTCGGGGTCTGGAAACCACGCGGTTTCTGATAAAACTCGTTAAATATTCGTAGAAAAGGCTTTCGATACGGTCTGGATTGAGGGACTCATCTAAAGCTGAACCAGATGGGATTCCACTCCAACCCCATCAGAATAATTTACAGCTTTCTGCATTCCAGAAGATTCTACGTCTCAGTTGAAGACAGCAAGTCAACAGAGCGGAGCACCAAGGCGGGAGTTGCACAAGGATCAAAGCTGGGACAGTGGCTTTCCTACATCTACACGGCAGATCAACCTCATCCAACTGACACAGTAAAATGTTGTCTATTTACAGATGACTCGCTGACTTATGGCAGCTCGACGTCACCACAGACAGCCGCGCGAAGGCTCGAAATCCAAACAGCGAACAAATTTGACAACTATACCAAATGAGGTATTCGTATCAATGCTGCAGCCGAGGCATAAAGGTAGTGCTCTCTAACGGTGCAGAAATATCAACACACGAAACGGTCAAGTATCTTGGCGTTAACTTCACGGAAAGGTTGAAGTTCAACAGTCATTCGAAAATGACCCGCAAGAAGGCCAACCTAGGCTTCCATCGCATCTGTCCCTTGATGAGAAAGCAAAAGATTAAGCCAAAGGACAAAACTGCTGTCATACAAGCAGCTTATACGGCCGATCTTAACGTACGGCTTCCCAATAGGGCACACCATCTCAAAGACCAGCATGACGAAGCTCGCAATTTTCGAAAGAAAAATACTGCGAATATGTACCGGACTCACCTTCGACGGGGACCGTCAAAGGCACCCCAGCAACAACAAGCTTTACGACCAATCATGCATCATTCCCCTGCAACAGTACATGGTGACACTGTTCAGAAAGCAGCTTAAAAAAATCAGGAACCTGAGAAACGCAATCCCCGGACAGCGCTACCTCAACGCGTTAAATCTGCTAAATGAGCAGAACTTTCCAACGACGTCGAGCTGCGAACAACAAGCTCCATGGATTCTAACAGAGCAGCGATAGCAATCACCACCGAGGCTATGTCGGCTAACACATCGCCACCCCATCCCAAAAGGACCACCATGAACACACGGCCTTGAACAACCGGATGTAAGCACCAGCCATCGTAGGACATTAAAAAAAAAAAAAAACAATAAACCGACATTAATAATAAATACTAAATTAAACAAAGTGCATCAGTTGGGCCTCTATTATTGAGCCAACACTCTAACCCTTAGTTTGTAAGTCTAGTTGTAAATTCAATTGTAAAAAATAATCCTGTTCAATAAATTTTGAAATCGCTTTTAAATCGTTAAATATTCCTCGAGGTCATCCGTCCGTGAGAGGTTGTGACCACGGATAAGCCTACAGAATGAATTTCAGTATATTTTCTCATTTTTTCTCTTTCTATTTTCTGGTGTTCTCACACTATTATTTTGGTTATTCTGGCTGCCATTCTGGCGAGTGACATTTCTTTTGGCGGACACTTATAATTGAAAGCGAGTGACTTGAAAATTGAGTGCGAAACCACTTCAAGCTCGATGGGAACGGCCTATTGGGTTTCGATTCATTGCAAACGTAGCACAATGGTTAGGCTTCCGGGCATGATGCTGATTAGTCTTTTAAAGTAATCCTGAACGCACACTTTTCTTAAACGACTCTCAAACGATTCGTTAAACACACATGTTCTGTTTTGAAAGTCGTCTTTTAGGCGCAAACATTTAACAGGGCGGCCTTTCATGTTTATTCAAATTGAGTTATCCCTTTCTATGAGTCCGTGTTGCCTTGGTGATTTCGCGTTCCGCTGTGTTGGCGAAGCTATCAGACATACAACCAGATACTCACCGATGAACACGCTTCTTGAATAATGTTATAAAAGAATCCAACACACGCTTTGTACTTCACAGAGAGCAGTCTGAAGACCCAAATCTATAGAGTCCGCTGCGTTGTGCCAAAGAATTTACAACTCAAAAACTCGTATGAGAGTTGCTTTAACCTTCGTTAAAAATTAAAAGCGGTTTAAAAATTGTGTTTGAACAGACAAATTAGTTTTCCAACTGCGGTTACAACTAGACTTACAAACTAAAGGTTAGACTGTTGGTCCAACAATAGGGGCCCAACTGATGTACTTTGTTTAATTTTTATGTCCTACAATGGCTGTGTTTAAGTCCGTGTGTCCATGGTGGTCCTTTTGGGATGGGGTGGCGGTGTGCTCTGGTAGTAACCATGCAGCTCGTTGTTCGACCTCGTTGGAAAGTTCTGCTCGTTTTGCAGATTTAGCGCGTTGACGTAGACTTGTCCGTGGACTGTGTACTTCAGGTTCCTGGTTACCTCGATGGTTGTTGATGTAACTGCTTTCTGAACTGTGTAGCCATATATACTGTTGCAGGGGTTGAAACCCCTTTGTTGCGTTTGACAGAAGCTTTCTTTGAAATTCATTTGGGTGCTTTTTTTGCTAAGAATTGATTTTGGGTGATTCGAATTGAACCACAAGAATAACTCCTTCGTGAAACTCAGAGACTCAGCCTCTTGAGCTGGCAGTCTTTAGCCAGCTGCCTCCAATCTCACATCCCTAGTTGGATGAGATCCCCCTCCACTTGAGTGTGCCATCGGTTTCGTAGGAGTACTCTATTACGTTGTGCCTTCTCCAACAACCATCAAACCAAAGATTGAACGCAGATATTTCTCTCGAAGAATCCAAGAACATCCTCATCCGCCTGACAACACACTTGCGATGAGCAGTGTCTTTAGTCAGTTTGGTCCTTCGAGCTCTACTATAATAAGAATAATATGTAATAATATGGGTGTGGCCTCGAGAGGTTTGTGGCAGTATTTACTGACGCTGGAGTGAAGGTTAAAGTGGACAAATCGGATGACCATAACGGTCATTTCCAGAACGCCTGTTCAATGCACTCTACATGTTAGTGGAGTCCCATTGAAGCAGGTGGAGAAGTTTAAGTATCTCGGAGTATTTTCACGAGTGATGGGAGGAGTACTGCTGAGCTTCCCTGTAGGATTGGGGAAGCTGGGTCAATTTTGAAACAGCTTGGTAGATCTGTAATCAGGAAAGCCTAGCTTGGTGTCAAAGCCAAGTTAGTGGTTTTCAACTCAGTATTTGTTCCAACTCTCACCTATAGTCATGAAATTTGTTTAATGACCGAAAGAATAAGATCACGAATACAAGCTGCTGAGATGAGACTTCTCCGTGCTGTTGTCGGAAATACTCGCCGGATTCGGGTGAGAAACACGGCAGTGTGCGAGGAACTCAACATTGAGCAACTGATTCTTCGAACGGAGAGGAATATGCTTCGTTGGTTGGGTCACGTGGCACGAATATCCCCATAATCACGACTTCCGAGGCGGGCGTTGATGGAATCAGGATCAGGAATCGCAATCAAGAAGGCTACCGCTTTTCAGACCCAGGAGGAGATGGGTGGACCAAGTCCAAGAACTCGCCTGTTCACGCCTGGGCATAACTCCTCATGAATTAGAGTTGATGGCGGAGGATCGACTTGCCTGGAGATCTCTCGTGCGTGGTTTACCCCTTTAATGGGGCATGCGGGTCAGAAGATGGTGATGACGACGATATGGGTGGCGCTAAATCGAACCTTAACAAGTGCGTAGGAGTCGACGCACATACCCACAACGCCACGGCCGTCACAGCGATGAGCAAGAGTTATTCTGCATTTAATCTCGTTACTAGTGGTATTCGTTTCGTGCTGTTTAATTGTGTGCCTCGAAAGTATATCTGCCTGACGTTCTGGTCGTCGATGTTGTGCAACCTTTCTCGATGACAGCATACACTTAATTTTCCCCTCATTCGCCACAAAACCCATCCCTGTACATTCCAATAGCCCGTATTGTCCAGCTTCCAGTCCTTTGAATTAATTGATTCTGTTATAAACCACAAGTATGTGCAAATTGCAGCTAATTAACAACTGAACAAATTTCAACAATTGAAATGGATTAACCATCCCCAGGAGGCGTGCTAAATGCCAACAAAAGACTCCTAATGAAGTACTGTGCTAATTCGCCTCTTTAGGAACCCAATCCTACTGTCTGAATACGTACACGAATCTGTTACTGCGGTCATGTAACCACATCGACCCGTCTTCCCACCTGTTCATCGATGCTTTATTTCCAATCTATACAGGCCATTCAATGAACTCCCATGCATCACCGCGTAGATTGATAAATCGGTGATTGAGATGCGTCACTGTTTTGCAGGAACCACATGTCTCCGGTTGCAGAGATCAGAACTCAGGGTGGCCATTATATCACTGTCATATGAACCCAATTAGCACGGACAGCCGTTTTGATGTCACAGATATCTGATTGAGTTTAAGACCATCGTGCCGCTTGCAGGAACATGAAGAAGTCGTTGATGCTCCTTTCGGGTATCTTGCCGAAGGATTTAATCAAGCAAGCGCTGCACATGCGCACAAGTAGTCAGTCAATGTCATTACAGCTAAAGGAGTGTGGATAAGGAGGAACTCCTAATCTAACTGCAAGACCCCTATCGGTCATGGTCCTGTACCTTTTCCAATATCTGTGCAGGCGATGAATTGGTAAGGAGCATGCACCAACTCATCTGTAAAATATGGTCGGAGGAAAACATGCCCGATGAATGGAACCTAAGCATAGTCTGCCCGATCCATAAAAAAGGAGACCCTTTGAACTGCGCCAACTACAGAGGCATCAGTCTCCTAAGTATCGCATATGCCGTACCTTGTGAACGCCTAAAGCCATTCGTCAACAACCTGGTCGGTCCATACCAGTGTGGCTTTAGGCCAGGAAAATCCACCATCGACCAAATTTTCACACTGCGGCAGATTTTGGAGAAAACCCAGGAGCAACAAATCGATACCCACCACCTTTTCATCGATTTAAAGACCGCGTATGAATTTATAAAGACGAGCTATACAGAGCAATGTCTAGTTTTGGCATCCCTACCAAACTCGTCCGTTTGTGTAGGATGACGATGGAGAATGCACGCTGCTCCATCAAGGTCGGTAAAGACCTAACCGAGACCTTTGATGTCAAAAAAGGATTCAGACAAGGCGACGCGCTGTCATGCGACTTTTTCAACATCGTTCTTGAAAGAATTGTTCAAAACTCGAACGCCAACACCAGAGGAACAATCTTTCAGAAGTCCGTCCAACTACTCCCATATGCCGACGATATTGACATTATCGGAAGAACACAGCGTGATGTCAATGGCGCTTTTGTGGGTATTGCAACGGTAGCCGCGAAGATGGGTTTAGCGGTAAACGAGGGTAAGACCAAGTATATGCTGTCAACGAGAAAGGACACCCAACACCGACGTCTCGGTCAGAACGTCACAGCAGACAGATATAACTTTGAGGCAGTCAAAAACTTTGTCTACCTAGGCACCGCTATCAATTCAGACAACGACACCAGCGCTGAAATCAAACGAAGAATAACTCTTGCCAATCGCTGCTTCTTTGGGCTAAGAAAGCAATTGGTAAACAAAGCCCTCTCTCGAACATCCAAGCTAACGCTTTACAAGACCTCAATCGTCCCAGTCCTGCTATATGGCGCGGAGGCATGGACTTTATCAAAAGCGGATGAAGTTGCTCTTGGTTGCTTCGAGAGGAAAATTCTTCGTGTGATTTTCGGTCCCATTTGCATAGATGGTGAGTGGAGGAGGAGATATAATGACGAACTATACGGGCTGTTTAGCCACATCGACTTAGCCAGAAGAGTGAAGATCCAACGATTGAGGTGGCTAGGTCATGTAGAGCGGATGGAAACCAATGCTCCGGCCCGAAAAGTCTTCGAATCCACCCCCGAGGGACGGCGCAGTAGAGGAAGACCGCGACTCAGGTGGCGCACACAAGTGGAAAGGGACCTCAACCAACTATGCGTGCGAAACTGGAGACAGGTAGCTAAAGATCGAGCTGGCTGGAGACACTTGTTGGTTGAGGCCCAGGTCCACCTCGGACTGTAGCGCCACCTTAAGTAAGTAAGTGCAATACCTCTTTGTGTCTATGTAATTTGGTCATGCCTTTCTAGAAATTACAGCACACTTTGTTACACCGGATCATCTAAGATTAGCCAATTTAAAGGTGGAAGACGGGAACAGGGGGAAGGACAGGCGAAGTTTTTGTGTCCGGAGCGACAGTCATTAAGGTCTTTCTCAACCCTTTAACCCCTTCGAGGAGAGTTTAGGAATGCAAGTCCTCTCTGAATTTGATCGCGTCAAAATTCGCTGAGTCCGGGATCGCAGGAAATGAAATCACCGATGAACTTGCCGAGGCACTGTCAGGACCTGAATCTCGGCTGGGACTATCCATTGATGAGATGCCCATTGATGGTTGGGAGGTGGCATGTTCCCCAACGTCTATGAAAATCCGCGGCCTTCCTTTTATACCTCAGACCGCAGAAGACTTACCGGCGCACAAACAGTGTACATTGAAAAATCGTAAACTGTCCACAAAACATGTACAGTCTCGTATGAGTGCGCGGATTCACATATGTGGGTGACACGTACATGTACACATCAACGCTTGAGCACGAGTTGATTCATCCCATAGTGGTAACCATGAATGTGGAACTCCTGAAAAGCAAAACGATCATCAGCAAGGACATGCCGAATGAGTGGAATGTCACCTAGTCCTTGTTGTCTGAATGAAAAGCAGTTGAATTGATTTAATGTGCTTCTTATTTTATTCGAACTTTTAACAAATTTCCCTTTACAACACAGTACTTAAACACAATTACATGACTTTCCACTCGATAGTTCACAGTACAAAAGACAAAAGATATAATACAAGTTTTCATGTGCAATTGCAGCTATTTACAAAAAAGCAACAAAATATGCATCTTCAACCATTACACATGCACGATCTTAAGAGGTAAATTCTAGTTATTTAACAAATCTTTATTATTGATAATTGAAAATTGTTGAAAAAGATGTGTAGCCTGTGGCAAGAGTTTAGCAGGCAAAGCTTAGCTTGGTTCTATTTCGTGTACTGCCCTGCCTCCAATCTACAGCGCACTCTCATTTTGAGAATATTTACCCCAACCTCACATGAGGTTATGCTCATGACGGTAGTTATAGTCGCAGTCAGCATCTGAGCCGTTCATGCCGTTCGGCAGCATTGTTACAGTTGTCTCCTGGAGTCTGAAAAATATGTGATATTTTTATTATTTTTATAAATGTAGTTAAGCAATAATTTAAAAAAACGAGGAGTGTCAATTTGACGCCTAGTTGGCATATTGTCGCTTAAGAAGAAGAAACTCTTGTTCCCCTCATCAATTAGGTCTGCAGTAACTCCTGTAGAAGCTGCAGAATTGAGGAGGGTGAGGAAAGAGTACTACACAGTCTCTGTACTTGCCCGCAACACCTTCTGCTAGAGTCGGGTCGTTCCGGACCTGCATAGTTCCTGGAACTATGTCCCCTGTTGGAACTGTTTCCGATCGTTCCGCATACTTCAATTAAACATGTTCGATTTATCTAAATAGTTCCCAGTTCGCAGAGATGTGTGTATGAATGAAAAGGGACATATGTTTGTATGGACATGTCAGATTGAAAATAAAATCCGAGCATATTCTGACATGGGTGGTGTTAAAGAAATACTTCTCTTCTACGATTTTTTTACTACAATACAATTTATTTTACTGGCAAGTATTGGAACTGTAATTGGAATAATTGGTGTTAATTGGAATTAACAAGTTACACTTCCTCTCTTGCATATAGTCCGGCGCCAACATTTAAGGTATTATCTAATTATTATCTCTGCTATATCCCTCTTTGGAAACGTATCGGAGGAACTAGGTCCAACCTAAAAACGAACAGTTCCATGTTCGTTCCGCCATTGGAACTATTTAGCACAACACCTGGTCACGCTTTGGCATAACTTTTGATGAACTAGAGTCGACGGCGGAGGATCGAGTTGCCTGGAGATCTCTTGTGCGTGGTTTACCCCTACGATCCTTTTAGTGAAGCATGAGGGTTAGAAGATGATGATGATGACGGAGAACTTCCCGTAAGTCGCAGAAATGTGTCGCATATGGCATTTCATTTATTGATATGGTAGGAAATTGAGCCCTACGCAATAAACTTGAGCCTACGCAGCCCAAGTTCAATTCCCGGAACGAGCAAAATACTTTTCACATCCGACCTCTTTCGAGTCACTGACAATGCTAAAGATAACTAGGGTAATTGACCGTTTGGATTTGGCATACAAATATCGGACCTTCCATTTCACGAGTGGTTGCCGATAAGCTAGGTCCAGTTGTAGTGCGAAGTTTGTGAAAGCACCTTAGGCTGCATACGTAAAAGGAAGTTAACTCAACGACTTAAACACTCAATGATATGAAGCAACGTAGGGATGGGGCTCTTGACAGGAAGATGTCCGATTTCATCGTAAATGATGAAGTGAAGTGACTAGCAAACAGAATCATTATGGGAAACCCTAATGTGATTCAAAAACAGTCCTTTATCCCAAAAAAAAAAAAACTGTAGGGTGTAGTTTTAAAGCCGACGGTGTTATTTGGCCGTATTTTTCGTTGATGAAATTTACCGTCACGTTACAGTCAAGGCAGATCGGAATAGAGACATGTAACATTATTTCTTTGGTGAATGGACTAGTCATTAATGGTGTGTGGTTTCAACAAGACGGTGCCACAAGCCACACAGTGAGTGTAATTATTGACTTATTTTTAGGTATACGATGGACGTGTTAGATGAGAAGTGGGCCTGTTGAATCTCCGGTTCTTTAACACCTCTAGACCTCATAAACAACTATATAACTTGGAAGTAGGTAAGGACTTTGTCTACCTCGGTTCCACAGTAATCAGTACCTACTGCAAAGATCTAATGCTGAGCCGTCTCGAAGTACCATACTCGGTTCCACAGTAATCAGTACAAGCAACATCAGTACCTACTGCAAAGATCTAATGCTGAGCCGTCTCGAAGTACCATGCTGACTTTCTATTATACACTGATCATGTCAGTCCTGCCGTTAGTTATCACGAATCCCCCGAAATACACACTTCGTTTGTGAAGTCCTGATGACATACTCTCATCAGACTCAACCCCCTCATTTGAGGATAACCATCGGTAACAGTCTCGAAGAATGGGATTCGATTGTGGGAATGTGAACATGTGTGGATTTGTCACTTGTGCAAGAACTCACCCAAATTGTGTACGTACCATATGTACACATCGCATAACCCTCCTTGTTCCTTGATTGAACGCCAAAATGAAATTGCTTCGCCCTTTTGATGATAATGTTATGCAGTGCGTTTGCATTTCGATTGCTTCTCATGTTTTTTTCAAGCGGCATTGAACAGCACAGCCATGGGGTTTGAACGGTTGCTTCAATAGGTTTTTCGTCGTGTTGACACAAACTGAATATAAGGAATTTTCTCAAACTTCAGAACGCCAAGCGATTCCAATGAAGCAGTGCTCATTTTTTTCTTGGATCACACAATTTTTTATAGATTGTTCTAGCCACAGTTTTGGTCTGAAGTTGAGCAGCATACAGAGCCCCTTTGAGTTTCTTTTTTGTGAAGGTTGGTGCACTTTGGTTCTCTAGGAACACGTGTATGGGTTTGACAGCTCAGACAAGTTGTGGAGCACAGCCATTTTAATTGAATATTTTCTCCTTGTAAAATATTTTTCACAAAGTCAGAAATTAATATTTTGCTTGAAGGATAATTTATCGCTTCTATGGAGCCGAAAACAAGCAGCATTTTGAATATATTAACTCCTGTCAATTATATTCATTTTGACACCGGAAAATAATTCACACTGCTCATACAGGTAAATTAAGGTTTCCAGCATATCAAGCATATCAAGTGCCAGACGGATACCCTTACCGTATATTTAGCGGAGCTTAAGCGAATGAACCAGAACTCGGACATAGGCGCTTGCTGCCCTCGCTTGTTAAGCTGAGCACATATTTTTTTATAATATGGTAAATAAAATAAAAACAAACCACCCGGAAAGTGAACGTGTATTAGAAATAATGAGCGAGCCAACGTGCCGTACCCACATGCCACGGCAGGCGGAAGTACGTTCTGTGACAAATCCCAGTTCTCATTCCAGAAACAAAGTAGGCCGAGTTCATAATTGCAACATTGTGGCCCCTGCACTGCACAATATGCTCTCTCAATGCATTTATGAACAAGAATACTGCCGAAAGTTTGCAGTAGGTAAGCATTGTCACAAGTAGGCGACACAAAAAGTGTTTGATTGACATTTGTATTGATAAAATGAATGTCTACATCAGGTCTAATAAGAGTATAAGACTTTTTTAATGCTTGACAAATATAATAAACTGACCAACTTTAAAAAATATTAAAGAACGAAACAGTGGCAGAATACGCAGCAAAAAGGCCCTGCTTTTAAATAAAAAGAATTGACAGTCAAAATATGTTCCAAATAACAAAAATTTCTTTAAAAAAAAAGATATTTGCCGTATGATGTTTTAAGAACCATTTTTGCATGAAAAAGTCCACTTTTCGGTTTCCCTGCAATCCTGCAACAAAACAAAAATCACTGCCAATTTGATCGCAGTTTGGCTGTCACATAGCTTGTATGAACGGCAGTTGCCGACTACTCTCATGCACAGCCACTGCAGTTTATTTACATTTATGAACGCAAGTCTGGCAGGGCTGCCGCAGTGTGACGTTTATGAACTCGGAACCGTATTATACAGATAGTCTCTTTCCCTTAACAACCACGTTTTATATCGCTTTTTAAATACAAATTGGCCAATCAGAGAACAGCAAGAAGTCTCTCAAATTCGTCGACGAATGAGAACAGAAATGATAGCCCATTTCTGTTGTCAATCGTTAGAAATGTCTGTTTCATAAAAAAAAAGTCTACAATCCGAGATCTTCACGAGGTACTAGTACAGTGCTCAAGCCAGTAAACTCTCAGCGGTAAACTTTTTTTTTACGCCACCTATTTTGGTTATGAAAGTTGACCGCCATGGTAGATCATGCTATATTACGCCGCCTGACGTTTTTATCTCTTTCATCATGATTTTTAAGGTTCTCTCACTAAATGTAGTGCAAGTTTTTAAAGTGATCGACAAAAAGTCGAGGACTTAGTAGACACCCAATACTACACGTGCAAAACTACGCAGTATATTGAAATCGTACTGCTCTGAGTCTAATTATGGGTGCTTTCAGGAATTCAGGCAACTGCTCGAAAAACATATTTTTGACATTGTGTCATGAGAAATATATCACTTCGCATAACAGGGTGGCGCTACAGGGCATAGAAGGCCAGGAGCTAGTTTCTCAACAACCACTCTTGTTGTCCGTGCTATTGTTCTCTCACGAGTGGAAGGGATCTACAGTTTAATGGCGACTTGGCCATTCAGCCAAGACGCCTTTATGACAGTAATTACTCTCTCAATACTGTCAGTGACTCGAAAAGGGATGGGCCCGTGAACATTATTTTAATCGTACTGGGAATCGAACCCCGGCAGGGATGTTCAGTTGCGTAGGAGCACAGTGGTTCCGCAGTGGAAATAAACCCCCGAAGTGACATATTTTTCTCGCCCAAATGGAATATGTTTTTTTAAAATATGAGATCCTAGGAAGCCAAAATTTGTCGTTAGCTCAAGTTGGGACTTTCAAACTTAGAAAATTTTTTAATATATTTTTTAAGCAATTTTGATGTGGCATATTTCATTTTATTGTACTCTGGTACCAGAGATAATAGTTGTTTTTTAAAGGGCATACATTTGGCCTTCAAACTATTTCGCACTGCTCACCAATTTCGTAGACCAGGCTTTTAAGGGAAGCCACCTTTTGGGAGGCCATTCGGCAACCAATGAAGATGTTATTCATCAACTGTTGGTATCATCTGATCCCTGGACTCTGTACTTAAGGCTTGATTCGAAAACAAAGGATTCGCTTCCACTAAATACTTAACGATGTGCAAGCCTTATTATACTAAATTGCTTAGTTCCTTTAATTTTAAATGGAATGTATGTTACCAATACTTGTAGAATTTAATTTATTTATATAAATAATGATTACGGCTTTGTTTTAAATCCTAATTTAGAGTCACAATAATAAATATACAAAGAGTTTTGTTTTATATGTTTTCAACTTGAGATTACTCCGTGACCCGTTGAGCTACAGCAACCATATTTGAAACATGATAAGATCTCGAGGCAGTTATACTATGTTTCAAATTCAGATCGGTCCACGGTCTCTATAGTTACAGATCCATTTCCAGCTCTCCCATGCAACAGGACCACTGTAGGCAGCCATAATGCCACATCTCGCAGACTTAGTCACTTGGACGCCCCATATTTCTACGACTTGACAGATCTAAGCAGTATGAGCAGCTCTCTAGCAGCTAGTCTCTCATGCAACGGGACCACTGTGGACCGCCATAATGCGATGCCCTATAGTCTCATCTCGCACTTGGACGCCCCAGATTTCTACGATTTGACAGATCCAAGCAATATTAGCATCAGTCAGCTCCATCGCGTATTTGGAACCATGGAACCATGGAGCAACGCGTTAAAGTTATTCAGGCTTATTATGAAAATGGGCGTTCAAATCAAAATGCATATCGTGCACTGGGTAAATGTGGGTACAGTCGGAAAACTCGTGCAAAACATTGAGCAAAGCGGGTCTGTAGGATATGTGAGAGCACCAGTGCATGCTCGTACAGCTCGTACTGCAGAAAATATTACTGCTGTTCGCAATAGTGTGGCTGAAGAGCCGTCCACCTCAACTCGTCGTCATGCCCAACAATTGCACCTCTCACGCTCGTCGTTGATGAACATTATGCATAAAGACTTGCATTTACACGCTTACAAGGTGCCATTGACTCAAGAACTAAAGCCTCTTGACCATTTCAAGCGTCGTCAATGGTCAGAATGGTGGCAAGAAATGTCAACAGTGGATGATCAATTTTCGAAGAAAATCATCTTCAGTGATGGGGCACATTTTCACCTCAGTGGATTCGTCAATAAGCAGAATTGCCGCATTTGGGCGAATGATAATCCAAGAGTGATTGTCGAAAAACCAATGCACCCACAAAGAGTGACTGTTTGGTGCGGTTTATGGGCTGGCGGCATCATCGGGCCGTATTTTTTCCAAAATGAGGCCGTTCAGGCAGTTACTGTGAATGGTGTTCGCTAACGTGAAATGGTCTTTGAACTTTTTATGGCCCGAATTGGAAGATATGAACGTGGACGATATGTGGTTTCAACAGGACGGTGCCACTTGAAACACAGCTAACGAAACAATGGCTCTTTTGCGTGACAAATTCAATGGCCGTGTTATCTCACGTGGTGGTGATGTCAATTGGCCGCCAAGATCATGTGATTTAAGACCGTTGATTTTTTTTCTTTGGGGTTATTTGAAACAATTCAAGCAACAATTCAAGAGCTAAAGGATGAGATAATTCGGCACATTAACGGTATAGAACCTCAATTTTACTTCAGCGTCATCGAAAATTTGGACCATCGGATGGAGGTGGTCCGCCGAGGTTGCGGCGGCCAGTTAGTCGATATTTTGTTCCATACATAATTAAACCATACCAATATTATCATAATAAAAAGAAATGACAATAATTTCCTAAATAATTTGTGTTTTATTCAAAATCAACATCGGCCCTTAACATTTTATTAGATCTTGTGGTAACACACCGGGCCTATTTTGGCCAAAGTGTGGCTGCCATTAAGGTAGTCAGCCACTCTATCCTAACCTAATCTTCTTGAGAAGGTAGTGAAAGCGACTGTTTTGGTTCGTTTGCCAGCGATGCTCGAACAGCAACAATATTCTCGTACTACGAGCAACATGTTGCCTAACTCGCACATGACCATCTAGCGAGGAGAAGTACGAACAAATTGGCTTTAACGCTCTTGCATTTGTGATAAATTTAAATTAATTTCAAATGTTCTTCGTTCGTGAATGTTTGGCATTTCTTTTGACATTGACAGTTTGTGATGAGGGTGAGTTCACACAAAGCTGTCAAGTGGCATTTGAAAATCTTAGAGCTAAACAAGCCCAGTTTCTACCGCGAAGGGTTCTGGAAACCACTAGAAGTTAAAGAAAAAAGAGGAAGGGGGAGACGTATTTCGAATCATAAAGAATTCTTAAAATAATCTAAAGCTTGTACTAATTGATATTGAACTCACCTCCGTATTGTACTCTGATGATACGATCGCCTTGAATTGTATCGTCTAGAAACAGTGCTCGTAAGTGACGTATCACGGGCGCCCAAGGTATCAGCGCGTTTCTTCTTGCCTGCCGCAGTTCCTTGACAAAACAAATATCTACATAAATGTGCAAAAATTATCACTTAAGTACGCTAGTATCAAAAACAGGGAATATATTTATATTTTCTTTGTATATCGTGTTTACTTAATTTTATTAATTCCCTGCTTGCATTCAATGAAAAAAAAAAAAACATTGCATAAGAGCCTGAAGGCGGAAAAAGAGTCAGCATTGATTGATAGGTTAGAAAGCTCCAGAATAGCCGTACACAATTAATGGCACATGTAGAGCGTACATAAAATAATACAGAAGGCGCACGGATAGTTGCGTAAGATTCGAAACGAACGTGGAATAGTTTATTTAGCTTTTCTTTTTTGCTTCATTTATTGACTATCGATAGTGTAGGCAATGTATCGGTAAATAAATGTGTCATGCTTCGGGTGTATAGTTTATAAACAAATACCTATTGAAGTGCTTGCGAAATGCGCCGCTGACAAAGTACAGTGCCACGGGATTCGCACAGCTATTTGCAAAGGATAAGCAAAAGCCGACGATTCGCATCACGTGCCAGAATGCATTGTAGTCCTGTTGGGATGTTGGCCTGTGCAGAGCAAAATCAAAACAAGAAAACGTCATGAAAGTTGGCAAATTATTTCATCTAACGAGGTGTTACTTACCAATAGTAAAACCAGAGCATGAACACGTGGTAGGGCAGGAAGCAAATGCCGAATATTACCACGAATGCGAGTACGGTGACAGCTACCTTTTTCCGGGCACGTACCTGGGGGAGGGAAATATTTTATTATTACGTGTGCGGATGTACAAAATGGCGTTGAGAACATTTGATACTTCCCGAAAAATAAAGTCAAAGAGCCTCTTTTTTGTTTTTTAAAAAATTGCGCTATCAACTTCGGCTTGAGCTAGACAATGGGTGGTGTGAATAAAAGCTAAGGGAACACTCCGCGTGAAAACTCCCGAGTCAAGTTTTATCCGTTAAAGAAAACACTCAATTTGGGGTGAATAAAAGGTTTCCTCAATGTGGGTTCTTTCCCTCACACGCCGTATCCACTGGACATGAAGCATGCCCTGTTCATGGACATGATGTCAAGAAATCTAGTGAAGGCACAGAAATCCATGTCCAAACCTACATCGTTTCGGAGAATCTCGATTTTACTGTCATGAGCTCTGTTCAAAAGTTGGACATGAGACGTTGATTTGAAAAGGTGACGCTGATTTGATGTTGATGCTGATTTGAAAAGGTCAGCCGACCTTTGGCTTGTGAAGGACACTAGCTTGATGTGTCCCTAGTGTCATCCAGATTCGCCCGCGTTGGTTGTAGTGTCCAGGGCAGTGTCTCCCCTTGTATGGCTGTTCACCTCCCTAGTTGCCCAAGCTATCGAACTTTTATTCTCCTCGGTTAGCTTTTAAGGGGGAATTCCTTTAAGGCCCTCCAGAACCCGAGATGCAGAGCGCCTCTCTTTGAACCTTTTGTAGGATGGTCCAATAGCCTTCGAGGAAGAGGCTATTCTGCGGGCAGGGTTTGCAGGATTCGCTTTGGGACTGTCCGTGCAGGACGGTGGTTTTAGTCTCGGCTCAACGCGGCTTTTGACAGTCTTGGGAGCAGTGTGAGCTGCCTTGACCGCCAGCACCTCAGTAGCTGAAGAAGTTCCGGCCTGTGAGTGAGCACAGATCTCAATTATTTTGTTTTGTTGTTCATGTTAGGTCCCACAAGTAGCGGAGAAAGGGAAGGTCAGGCTGTGCAGAGATCCGCCCGTCAGCACGCCCCAGATGCATACCGGGAGCTAGAGCGGAGAGCTGTTCAGATTGTGCTTGAAATGTTGGGCAGAAATATATCCAGTTGAGACGGTGTGTCCACTAGAGTAGGGGCGAGTGCAAAGGTGGGTAATGTTGGGTGCAAGGTATAGCCAATCATAGGCATCAAATAATTAGCGACGTTTCGGGAACAAAGGGTATAATTTCACCAACCTCAAGTTTCATAACACGGAATGGTGGATCCCGGGGTAGTGTCATGCTAAGAAGGGAGAAGATCAGAATATTCGTTTGATACAGTGCTGACCGAGGTTCCCAAGTTGGAGTTGGTGAGGACATTGGGATTCATAGATCCACATTTTGACAAGATGAATTGTTCTCCAACGCAACATGTCTGGCGTTTTGGGTTTTTTTCCAGCAGGCACGGATAACATTTTAAACATTTTATAAAATCCATTTTACTTAATCCGCCAAAGTATTCCTCTTTCGAAACGGTCTTCCCTACATTTTAACATTTTTTTTGAAGTCACCTCCTCTGTGCACTCAACTTCTACAAGGGATCTCTCATTAGATTTTTTTTTTTTAATAATTTGGGCGCGCAAGACGGTACTAATACCCTTAAGAGTCGGGGGTCAAGACACAGCATGGACCGAGGGTATAGAGGGAGAAAGAGCAAGGAGGTACCTGTGCACATTGGATTTAAATATCTGCGGATTGTAGTCTGCGGGAAATATCATGCTGGGATGAGCATTCCATATTCGTGGGGTGCGGCTGAAGAACGAGTCTCTTGGGAGCACCAGACCAGATATGAGCGTTGTATTCAAGCTTGGGGCGGATATACGCCTTATCAATTAGACGCTATTCAGAGGGGGTGAAATATTCATTGAATCGATTCAGGAAACCTAAGCATTTCGCAGCATTTTTAGCGGTCTCAAATAATTGATCGTTCCAAATATGTGTTGTGTTGATAAACATAGCAAGGATTACAAGTTTTCTGGCTTCGTCGACACAGGTGCCAGTCAAGGATTATGGCTGACTATCAAGAGTTCGGTTGAGTGGCAGCAGACAGCACTTAGATTTGTGAAGCATTAAATTCCACTCGCTTGTTCGTTCAATGTGCTTAACATACGCTGCCGTTCCAATTCTACGGACGAAGGGCGGCTGCGAAGCTTGGTGAGACCACGATTCGCAAATCTGTCAACACATAAGGCGGTGTACTCTCCCCTCTCTTGTGGAACGTAGTGGTGAACGAGCTGCTCGTGACTCTGGAAAGGGACTGGGTGCAAGTTCATTGCTCCTGGAGACCATATTGCCATTGAAGTATCTGGCAAATTTGTATCCAGGATCACGGATATTCTGCAATCTGCTTTCTCTAAGCTAGTGGACTAGCGAATGCGGCCTAGGCGTCAAACCAGAAAAAACGGGAAGTACAAGATCTCTAACTTTGATCATCCCTCATTATGTGGGACCCCCTCGTGAAATTCTTTGGTCTTACATAGGACACCAAGCTAAACTAGAAGCTAAATATCCAGGAATGCTTTCAGAAGGCCTCCACAGCTCTCTACTGCTGATCGTTGGGCCATCGGTTGCACATGGGGACTACAACCCCGCACGGTCGACTGGCTATTCGTTTCGGTAGTCAGACCCATACCGCGTCGCAATTTGGTGGACAGCACTCGGAAAGAAAGCCAACCTCATGCCACTCGTCAGAGTGCAGAGGATGGCTGTGTCAGTGTCATCAGAACTACCTCCTCCGAAGCTCTAAACTTACTTTTTAACCTGCCACCAATAGAACTAATTGGTAGGCAGACAGCGGCTAATACGGCAATCAGACTGGGATCACTGTACAGCTGAGAAGAACTTCGGTCTGGCCATTCAGCGATCCTCAGCAGGTATAGTTCATACATAAACTCCTCTTCTCAACCAGCTAGGCCACCAAATCTCACTGGGAGTCTGAATACTAGACGCTGGATACAGGCATGTTTGCTGGTGTCTATTCCAGGGATCTAAGCTACCGCGTCACTGTCGCGTCTTTCAGGCTGAAAGTATAGCGACTAAGGAAGCCCTTTCCTGGCTTTCTCTAACCGTCGTAACCGTCTATTAACGATCTCTTTTTCCCTGCAAATACATAGAATTCAAGGAAAAGGGAAACGGTTAGAGGGTAAAACACAGATATCATCATCTGTTCCGACATCCAGACAGCGATCAAATCTCTGAACTCAGTCACTTTCAACTCCTGCCACCTATCCCTTTAATAGATGCTCAAGTATTTTAACATCCACCTTATGTGCGTGCCGGAGCACTGTGAGGTTCCAGAGACTTGCGAAGCGGACGAATTCGCTGGAAAGGGCACAATTCCTGTGCTCTTTCGGGGCAGACTATAAAACATCTGCTGAGGCTGGAAACACTAGCTCATTGAATCGCAGATTGGCAAATGGCACAGGATGGCTCATTGCCAAACAACTCTCGCTAAGATTGAACTCAAGCCATCGCTCAAGCCATCGCTTAGTTAAAGTAGGCCGAATCCTAGAACCCTCATTGGCGTCGAAACAGGGCATTGCGCCATGGGAATTCACGCCTCTAGACTATGTCTTCCCCACAATGACTTCTGCAGAAGCTGTAGGATGAGGGAGAGGCCACTAAACACCTGCTGTGTAGCTGCAGTGCTCTGATTCAAACATCTGGAGACCCTCAACTTCGATAATCTGCCTGCACTTTGCAACACAAGAGTCAGACATCTGCTTCGCTTTACTAAAAGCAATAAATTGGCTTGCGGAATTGGTACACACAGATCCGCGTGGTAGCCCAATGGGCCTATGTCCGGACTAGGTGTGGCTGCTGTCTTTCCGTGCAGCAGGCAGCCACTTCAACCTAACCTGACCTAATCTAAATCCAATGTAGAGAGAGAATAAGCGATAAGGACGCGAAAAATATCAACGACAGTCGAGGACAGTCAACATTGTGAAAATGAGTGTATTTAAATAAAGTGAAGGGGTTTTTCTTCAAAGGACTTTTTTTATGTGCAATTAAATCAAGCATTTAAAATGTCACATACCTGCCGCACAGCTCCCTGCATCTCGCCAGGCACACTTGCCGTGTACATCAAATGTCTCGCTATTAGCACATAGAAGACGCCAATTATGGTCAGCGGCACCGCGTAGTATACCAGGAAGCGTAAGAGCACCATTGCCTGAGCGTACCTCTGACCCCATTCATCGGGAAACGGATAGCAGTAGCAGAATGATTTCTTGCTATTTATGTCGACTTTCTGCGAAAGAGAATGCGTGAAAAACAAATAAATTAAAGTCACCCTCTTGTGCGTTGTCAGCGACACACCACCTACCTTGATGTTTGTCCCAATCACTGCTGGGACACCGCAAATCATCGCCAAGATCCAGATAGAAATAGCAATCGCTATAGTCATCCGTGTGGCCCGTTTACCCCCACCTGCAAAAGCAAACACACAAGAGGGTAACCAGGCATTGGAAAGAAAGCGTTTTCTCACTACCGTGGGCATGGAATTTCCTTAACGGATCAACAATGGCAAAGTATCGGTCCCCCGAGAGCGCTGTTAATGTGAAGACCGACACCCCAATAGAGACGTCCTTGGTGAATTCGGAGAGCGTACACAAGAAGCTGCCCCACGGCCAGGAGTCGACTGTGTAAACGGTAGACGTCAGTGGGACGGTTGTCACAATAACCAGTAGGTCAGCCAGCGCCAGCGAAAGTATATAGCTGCAAGAGAAACGAGAAGGACAAGTTAAAAGCTGCAAAGCGTCTCAAATTTCAAATTAAAATCGTAATTAATTAAATTGACTTGGAAGCGTAACGTACAAAATGTGCCCACAGGACATCTAGTACTCCTGTGTTTACTGTCGGAAAGGGGCGAGGCTTCAATTGACATCGCGTATGACAATAGCACGCAATCGGTTTGAAGTGGCGAGTGATTCCGTAAAGCAGACGCATATTATTCTCTGCCTGGCGGTAGGTTGAAACTCTAAGTTGAATTAATTACGAAGAGAGGGTTTCATTTGCTCTTCTGCACTTGTGTTCATTGTAATTACCCAAGCAAATATTTCACGAGCGGTGGACAAAGGACGACTGGATCCATGCCAATGGGGGGAGCGAAGTGATGCCCCCTGGATTGTGATTAATGTATTTTCAATTTGATTATTACTCAAAGGGCAGCAGAAAATAACAAAGTTATGACTTTAACACCTCTTTGGCAGCAGGCTGGTAAAGGGATTACTTTAATTAGCGCCGAACGGATTCTGCCGGTTCCTGTGTGAAACTTCGAAACAGAAGATGAAGTTTCGCAAGCTTATCTACAACCGGACATACACATGAGGACTCGACACTCTGCGAGTTCGTGTGAATGAAGCTAATAGCTTCAACTTGGGCGGCAATCGATGTGGAGTAACTTTGATTTAACGATGATAAATGACTCGAGTGCTTTCCGTTCGCCTCGGCTTCGATCGAACTGAAATCAATTCAGTGAGACTTTGAACAGCAGAAATTAAACTTTTCGAGTGGCTTTGATTTAAAGCAAGTCATTCGTGAACAACTACTCCTTGAGAGGGCAAATGACGTGGCTGGGAATGGTTGCAATGAAGAGATGCTGAAAATGAACGTGGAGTGTGTGCAGGATGCACCACCTAATGGCGCACCATCGGAACTGTTAGTGCCATAATCGACTAGGAGATTAAATGCAATTTCAAGGACTTGATGATTTACCACATGGGGTAATTCTGGTCATTTGCATAACTGTGTTCTCTGAAAGATCTCTCCTCACCCACTTGACCAAAAAAGCCCGATAGGCGCTGTTGTCGGCAAGTTTATGACTAAAGGGAGTCCAAATTAAATAGAAAACGTAGTTTTGTTTTTACTGTTTTTCATTTGAATCATAAGTACATAGGATAGGGTTGTGGAATAAATAAGTAAAGTTTTGCTGGCACGTATGCACTCATTTGTCCAAGGTTTGCAATATTTTTTACATAAAAGCCGAAAGTAGAAGGAAAAAAGGAGAGAAAGAAGGATTTAAAATGTTATTTCATTATGCAGAGTGGACAGGTGTCTAAAAAGGTGTTGTTTAACATGAACGAAAAAAGTCCGCTCTGAGGTTAGGCATGCATATCTTGGATGAATTAGAGCGAACGATCTAGGAGACAGCGGCATGCACCTAGTTTAGCGTCTTCGGATCCAACACTTAAGATGGCTAGGTCACGTAGAGCGGATTGACACCACAGCTCCGGCCCGAAGAGTCTTCGATTCCGAGCCTTTGGGACAATGCATAAGAGGGCGTCCTAGAACGAGATGGCGCACACAAGTGGAGAAGTACCTCAACCAACTTGGTGTGCACAACTGGAGGCAGCTGGCGAAAGATCGTGCTGGCTGGAGAGAAGAAGAAGATCTAGGAGATCTGGAGAATTGTGGGCTGGAATGCAGATAGTCAGGTTGTACAAAAATCGATAGGGCATGAGGTTATCCAAGGAACGGCCGAAAATCTGACATGAGAATTGGGAAACATGATCGTTTGTCAAACGTACTGAAAGCGATGTACAACAACAACGTGGCGTATGTATGGAAGGGAGAGTTTGTATCGGAAGAATTTCGAACGCAAATGGGAGTCAAGCAAGGGTGCATCTTAATCTACATGGCCCTCATCCGGCCTATACTGGTTTATGGTTGCCCCTGGGGTTCAATGTGAGTCCTTCCCAGATGGAAAAGATGAGGGTGTTCGAGAGACAGTGCCTCAGGGCCTGTCTCAGGTTGAATCGCAGACCCGAGTCTGACTACAAGAAGTATTACTCCAACGAGGTCTTGTATAACGAGGCAAACGTGAATAGAGTAGATAATTTTATTATTAACCTGATAAGAAGGCACATTGCCCGAGCTATGACTTCAACCAACAGTCCGATCTTCGGGGCTTACTACCCCAATGATATGTATCAGGAAAGGGTGCGAGGGAATGGTCTAGCCCCACCTGAGGCATTTCTCTTCTTCGATAAATCTGGCCTGATACAGGATGTGGACGGATGTCCTGAAATCTTCCACGTGGTACGCCGAACAGTAGAACGGCGACTCTTATACGAACCGGACGTCGTTCGGGAACATGAGGAGCTCCTCCGGTTCAGTAGAGCGATCCGCTAAGGAGATATGCTTCTTTTGGTGACTGCATCAAAACCAGCCTCCGACATCGTCAGCCCTTCAATAGTCTTCCGACGGTTAGTGTAGCTGTTTTTTTTTCCATTGTTTAATGCCTTCCGTATTTGTGAACTAAAAGCGGATTTACATAGGTTTAAGATAGGTTAAGTAGAAAATTATACAAAATTAAGCAATTTAATTATAATAATAATAAAATAAAATAAATAAAATAAAAAACCAACAAAAAATAGGACGCACGCGTCCGTAGGTTGCGGACATAGTTAAGGTAGCTTAAGTTTGATTAGGGTTTAGAAAGGCTTAGGGTAGGTTAGGTAGACTTAAGATTATAAACAGTCCTTAAAGAGCCAAGTTTTCAAATTTTCTTGGCAAAATCAAATAAACATTAAACACGTCTTCTGACGGAATAAAAAAAAGAAACGACAGTATAGGCAATTAGAGTAGTAGACTAGGTTAGCTTAGAGTACCCGCATAGGGTCAGTAAGTTAGTTATAAGTTCAAATGAATTCTTGGAGTCAAGCCAGAATTAAACATTTTGTCTAGGATTAAGTTAGACATAAGAGTAGAGTAAAATAAAAATGAATTAACAAAAAAAAAAGGGTGCATCTTAAGCACCTTACTTTTCAATTTATTTATAAACGATATAGGATATAGGATACCAGCGCTAAAGTTTGCGGACGATATAGTGTTCTTGTCGGAGACAATGGAAGGGTTGCAGCTTGCCATGAACCCTCTTGAAACCTACTCCAACAACAACAACTTGTCGGTGAATTTATCGAAATCAAAGGTGATGGTTTTTAGAAATGACTGCGGAAGATATTCTCGGAGCGAAAGGTGGATTTATCGGGGTGAAAACGTGGAAATAGTAAAGGAGTATAAATATTTAGGTTTGCTAAGTATGAAAAAGCACTTCGTACAAAATACAAAAAATAGTGAATCCAATAAAACCATAACGTTAGCTGCATGAGAATAAATCATAGAATCAACATAGAAAGTAATGTTTCCAAGTTTTAGGGCCCATACACGACGCAGACACCTCGCTGCAGACCAATATATTCTGTTTTGTTGTTGCGACGCGTCTGTGTCGTGTCTGCGCAGACCGCCTGTATGGTCTGTATTCATGTCGCATGCTTACAACGACGGTCTGCGTGAAATCAATTTTTATTTTAGAATTTTGCATGGTCTGCAACGACGTGTCTGTGTCGTGTATGGTGAATTTTGCACAGACCAACCATATCGCAAACATGAATAAGAACACGGGTAGACAATTTCGAAATTTATTAATGTTGTGCCACTCCTAGGGTTTTTTTTTTAAATTGCCAAAGCAATGATTATGGCTGGACAAGCATGGCGAACCAAGCTATTGTCTGTGCAGGTTGGCTGCACAGTGTGTGGCGAAGGGGTGTTTGGACAGACTTCTGTTTTGCAGCGACGCGTCTGATTCGGGTATGTGCTCTATTACTATTTAAAGCCAGTCAAATAAGCGATTCGATGAAACTGAAAACCGGTACGGCGTTGGTACAGATAAGAGATTGTAAAGACCAGAAATTGAGCGAAAATTACGATGACCAGAGAGACTCCCAGCGGTTGCCTTTACACTACATATCTTACGCCTTTCAAAGTGGTCGCCTCTTTCCTCTTCACCGACAGATCCTGCGAGTACTTTGTGAGAGCTTCGCTTATGTAAATCTGATGTAAATCCACCGCCTTTGTTTCTGCAGTCGTTTTTGTTGTTGAGACTGCTTCTGTTGAAACTAGTTTCGATACCTGTGTGCTGGGATAGCACTTGTTCAACTTCTTGTTTACCACAGATGATCGATTTCGTCTTGAAAGTTTTTGTCAGCACTTTACTCCCAAGGTATTACTCGGTTTCACAGTCAGCTTTATTGGAAATAAGTTCGACTCTGCAAAGAGCGCTTTAATCATTGACATTTGTCACACCACAGCTATGCCAGAGGTTCAGATACTGAATGTACTGGCGACGTCTTCGAAATATCAACTTCCGCAATTAATTTGGAAGGTGTTACGTTGTCGAGGCTCTTAAAAGGATATTTCTTCACCATTAAAGGCATCTTCCGTGTGATGTCAGTGTTTAACGTTCGCTCCACGAACAACACATCAGTGAATGAATGTTTCTCGTACGCGTGGTCTGATTGCAGACAGGCATTTAGTAAGCCAACTTCAATGGTCTCAATATGTGGCGACGACACCACTCGCCACGACTGTGAGTTAGCAGCAGCACAGGGAGCGGAAATGATATCATTTCGCCACAAATGATAGAAACACCATTAAAAGTCAATCAATCAAGAGGTGTGAGGACGTTCTAAAAGCGCTACAAAAACACACTCCCGCTCAGAGTATCTTCGTATACGCGGTAGTACATATGTGCCTGCAAACATTTACTTATACATGTGTGGCAGTTAACCTCGATTCTGGAATCGTTAGCTACGTTCATTTTTATGATATTTATAAACGACGGTCTAATTCTGCTTCTTCATCACATAACACAGCAGAACTGCGCATAGAGCTGAGTACAGTGATGGAATGGAAAACAAACGATTGCAGTTTACTTGCTGTTGATGTAAGTTTACCTTGCAGTGGATATTAGCAGTGGTATGAGTTTACAATTCATTCATGCTTTGCATAATGATTCACACAATTACTTGACACACAGCCATCACTCAAATTCCAGGCAAGTTAATTGAATTAAAATGAAAGATAAATGAGCACAGTGAAAGCTGCAACTTCGTTGACCCTTCTTAAACTCAAATTTTAACTTACGTGAGTAGAGCGTAGTTGGGCATTAGTGATGGCAGATTCGGTATAAAGGACATGGATATTCCCCCACCTTAGCGTGTGTACAGAATATGCTTTCTGATACATTGCGTGCACATGGCAGTATCAACGATTCTGCGAACGATCTCCACGCGACTGTGTCTCGGACCATCGGAGTCACTTCCGACCAGGATTTATCGTCCTGCCGATGTTCCTTCTCTATGGTCCACCTTCAAGTTAAGTGTGGACGATGTCGACTACGCACTCCCTGTGGTTTTCAAGTAAGGGCCAGTATCTGTTCCTGGTTTACCCAGGGTGTGGCCTATCCAGTCCCACTTTCGACGTTGGATCTCTGCTGCGATGTTTTCCTGTGAAGCACTGCGCAACAATTCTCCGTTCGTGATCCATTCCGGCCAGAAGGCCTTCAGGATACGCCTCAGGCATTTGTTGAAGAATAATGGTGGTTGCCTTCCAAGTTTCGATTTCACGGTGGAATATCCGAAACTTGAGTGGGCTGAAGCACCGGTACGAGACAAGACGTCAGTTTTTGCACCTCCATCTTTGCACGACCCGTCGCCTAGGTAGCAGAATTTGTTGACATCCTCGATTGGTTTCCCGAGCAGCAGGAAAGGTGGCTCAGCTTTGGCTTGGCGACGGCTGACTTCAGTCCAGCTCTTCTAGCGTTCAGATCGAACGCATGTAGTTTTTCCAAGGCGCCACCTATGGTGTTACATAGCAGCCAGACATATGTACATCGGAGTCGACATCGTGGAGTTTCTCTATAGGGGACCATTGGATTACTTTGCAAGTAGGGTTTGTTGGTGGGGTCTAGAGCAAGGTCAAGGACAATGATGATAGGGTAGGCTGGGGATGGGGGCTGCGAGTGAATTCACCAGCACACTTAGACTATGGTGGTCCATTGTGACAGTCAGACTACCACCTGATCGACCAGTCCAGTTGTTCCGAACGGCAAATGGTGACTGGATCAGGGGGGACTCAACGGGGACTCAACTAACCAAGGACAGGCACTTAACCAACTGCGCCATCCAGTCGTCTTAAGAGCGGCGGTGTAAGACGCCCCCAGTAGAGCTCCTGGAAAACCCGGATGATGGATGGCGCCAGTCCAATATTATCCCCGCCGTTGCAAGCGGCCTATCGTCCAACCATCTCGAAGTTCTCTCGACGTCAACGATTGGCAGAAAGATTGATGAGTTCCATTCAATCGATTCAATGATCATCCGAATCGTTGATGGGATCAATACATGAGTGCTTTGTTTTCTGATGAATCAATAAAAGCCAATGATATTTATTTCTGTCAATGCATTTGTGATTGGATACGGAATACGACACAAGTGAGTGAGAACGGGCTTACCCTCTAACTGGCAGCACGTCCTTTAAGCGGGGTTGACGTAAATCGCTAAAAGGGCCTATACTTGCAAACTTGTCAACTAAATTACAAATTAGTCAGTTGGAATGAAAAAACGGCCGGTTGGAGGGTTAAGTGAATTCATAGAATTAAGATTATTGTGTCGCCACCAACGTCACCCTAACTTTGAGTTATTTTGTAAAAAAAATTTCTGTAATAGGCGTCTTTTTTTAAGATAACCGGGATATTTATCGGCGCTATTGAAATAAGAAAAAAACAATTTTTTGGATCTTATCACAACTTCTAGTCTTGGTGACATGTGTTTAAGAAGCCACTCTTCCTGGGGTATCCCTTAGCGACTCTTATTTCGTGTGTTTGTATATCTGGCGATATAAATGACAGGTGGCCGTGGAGCTGCGGCGATCCCTACGCACTTAAGCCTACGCAGCCCAGGTTCGATTCCCGAGACGACTATAATACTTTTCACGGCCGCATAAGGTCCCTTCCAGACGTGATAGAACGGCACAACACGAGTGCTTGCTGAGAAGCTATCTGGCCCTCTATAGGCTGTTGCGTCACCCGTATTATGTTATTATATAAATGTTTCCACGTTCAATTAGGTTTAGAGATCCAATTGTTTTGGTGTATCTTGCAGCAGCCATTCTGGAACAATGTACGATGCGTATTTAGCACCCATGTCTTGTTGAAAGAGCTAATTGCTTGGGAAACCATTGGCCTGCATTTCGTTAAAAATATTCATGCACCCAACCTCCGCCATGCTACTGCAGGTAAAGCATTTCGATGCTCCAGCTCTGTTCCTTTGCTTCTCCACATTTATCCTTTATTGACTCAAATCAGAAATGCATGTACACTCACTGTGGACACCATTTGAATAAAGCCACAAGAGAATTAAAGCACCAACATATCGCCTACATTTTCGGAGTACACTGTACACGTATTCTCACCAGCAAAACGAAAATCTCATTTGGGCTTCTACACCCAACCAGTCAGTAATCTCTGTTGATTTGGATTAAACAAAATACGCCAACATGTGGGTTGTGCATGGACCAAGCATTAAATTGAATCTGGCATAGAAATGCGTAGCACTGCTACCGCAGGAAATTGCGATTTGAATCCATATTCAATGGACCCTTTGTGTTTCGGTCAGCCCAACAACTGTATGTAGCGTCTCTGTTAATTAGGCTTACAACAACTTCTAATTAACAGCACAGTCCACAAAGGAAATTGAAGAGAAACTCCGACAATGAGATCTGGTTGATTTGTTGAAATGAAAGCACGGGCATAATTAAGTCAAGTTTGTGCGTACCATACCAATGCCGGAACAAAGATTATTTAGTTCGATGGTGAGAAGAGGGCGTGGACTCGTGGCGTTCCGCGAAATGCATATGTTGAGTAGGTGCTTCTGTGCATCAATAACTACTGAATGTGAGGCGAATGGAGGACTTGGGTAAATTTTGAAATGATTCAAGGCTTGCGTCTAAATGGTATTTTAGAATTGTTGACTTGCTGTCGAAACTGGGTGGCTTACGATGCACGTCCTGCAGACCGACAAACTAGTTACATGAGCGATGAAATCTAAACAATCAAAGTTAGACTATTTAATGTAAATCAGTGTTAATCAGCGGGTATGTTCACGGTTCCGATCACAAGTGAAGTTGTTCTTCAACAGCCATCATTAGCTTTTGTCACGGATAACTTATTTTCACTGGGCGTATGGGACAGCATTGCTGCAGTCTGTTTGCCGAAAAAAACGACCATAGTTTGTAGTTAGTCCACTTGTACAAAAGTTTTAGTAAGGAAGCCTGGCTACCTGCAAATCTACACAGATGGCTCAAAACAGACGAGGGTACCGGACTAGGGGTATTCGCGGCATCGACGGACATATCATTTTCCCCGTCTCTTCATATTGCAGTGTATTCCAGGCAGAAGTAAAAGCTATCCAAGAGGCTGCCAGCTTACTGTCAGTAAAACCGATAGACGGGCTAACTATCGCCATCTACATAGATAGTCAGCCGGCCATTGGGGCTCTGGATACACCAAGGTAAAGCTTTGCCATCTATCTCTTCGGGAGATAGCGGTTAGATGCAACCTAACCCTATCCTGGATCCCTGGGCATAGTGGGCCGATGACGGCAGGAATAGGGGTGGGAATGCCACTGGCAAATAATCAGGACACACCATATCCCTCACTTCAAATAATAACCACCCTGTTACTTACAGATGCCATCAACTGCCCTTAACGAATGTATTTAGATACATGTAGGACTTCGAGGCTTATTTGGCCTTCAATAAATCCAAACTAAACAAATACACCCCTTAAGCTAAACGGGAATGTCGTGAGGAACATTGTGGGCATCATCACCGGCCACTGCCTTCACGGTATCCATGCCAGAAGAACGGAAGGAGGATGTAACCCAACAGCGGAGGTTCCTCGGGATGATAAACTATTACCATCAATTTATACGGAATCTATCTACAAAATTGCATCCTCTCTCTCAATTGCTGAAAAACGAGCGGAAATATACATGGACCAGCGATTGGAAATACGCATTCAACGCTCTCAAACGTGAAACATTGAGCGATAAGGTTCTGGTACCATTTGACGAGAACCTTCCACTCGTACTAGCGACAGATGCATCTCCATCCGGCTTATTGGCAATACCATCGCACATAACCCCCAAAGGTGAAAGACTTTTAAAAACTAACCATGGGCAGGCACTTTATCAACTGCACATGGACTACATATGGCCATGAATACAAGCATAAGCTACTAATCCATTTGCGTGCCTATTTGAAATTATTTGCGTCTTCTTCTCATCAGTCTGTAGAACAATGCTGCATACTTCGATCGGTCCATACTATAATGCCATGTGGCATCAAACAACCGGAAAAGCCGAAACCCCCATAAAATCATCTCCATTAGTGCAGATCATCGCCAATCGATACGCAGCAATGAATCAAAGTGGCACACGGTGTGTCATCCACACCTGCCTTGAGGAATCAAACGCACGTCTTAAGGTCTGTGTACGAACGTATCAACTTGTGTATATTCAAGGGCAATTTCAATGGAATACAAGCACTCCACGGGAGAAAGTCCATAAAATGTATCCCACAAGATGCCCGTAATTTGATTATGCCAAGGGAGGATTTGGTTCAGCCGTTTTTTTTTTTCAAATTTTATAAAATTATAGACATCATTTCCGTTGAGTGCTCCAGCAATATTGGCTTCTATGAATATCCATGCGAATGACATTAGCATGAGCACTTAATTTACTGTACCAGGCGCGGCAACAGTCTATGAGTTCATCGATACAGTTCTGCAGCAAGCAGGAGCAGTGAATTATCCTGAACTCCTTGAATTGAAAGTGGGAGCACCGATTGTTCTTCTCCGTTTAGCGACTGGGAAAGACTACTCGTGAAAAAAATGCATGAATAATGTTATGAAAGCGATTATTTTAAGTGGAAACGTTGAGCAAATATCAGTGATACTTAAGCCGACGATCTTCAAATAAAAATGCAATAATTACGCGTGTTCACCTTGAACTCTACTCACTCAATGAATATCTAAACTCCGGTAGTCCTTTTCGCTTTTTCTACTTTGTCTCTTAATGTCTCTTATTTTTCACGGCTACAAAACCTAGTGACTTGTCGTCTGAATCTATGCACAGGACTCGCATTCGCTTGAATGCATTCATTTGCCTTTCCATACAGTGTACAGTAAATCATAAAACTGGTTCATTGCAACCAATCAAAATAGTGTGCAAACTAAAAACGAGTATGTACCACAAGAGACTCAGTACAACATTTTATAGATTTCGTTCTACTTCGCGGGTACTTTATAATAATAATATAGGTTGCGCAACATCACGTACAGGTCCAGGGTCAAGGCCTAGCTTCTCAGCAACCACTCTTGTTGTGCGTGCAAATGGTCTCTCACAAGTGGAAGGCACCTACATACGGCATTATATCGCCTCCGAACGGCCAAATTGAGAAACTTTTTCTAGACAGCTGTTACTGTTTGAGTATTGTCAGTGACTCGAAAGATGTGGAAAATTATTTTTTTCCAGCCCAGACGGCGAGTTTCAGTTGCGTAGAGGTCGACGCACATACCCACAACGCCACGGCCGCCACAGGGTACCTTACTCAAATGAATAAAGTTCATGTTTAAAGCTATTGTCGTTGTACGTCATTTCAGTATATGTCATTCATTTGAAGCGTAAACAACAATATTTTATGTTCACTCAAAAAGGTCGAACTTTGTGCCTGAAAAAGTGTTTTTGCGGGGAGTTCTTCTTCGTTACTTTAATATGAAGAATACTGCTGCCGAAAGTCATCGTATTTTGGTGGAAGTTTATGGTGAACATGCGCTAGCTGTGCGAGAGTCCTAAAAGTGGTTCCCATAATTTAACCTTGGCCAATCAGCTGAATCAACGGCAAAGCCGAGTACCCATGGCGCGAAGGTAATGCTCTGTATTTGGTGGGATCACAAGGGTGTGCTGTATTATGAGCTGCTAAAACCGGGTGAAACCATCAATGGACAACACTACCGTACACAATTAATCCGTTTGAAGAGAGCAGTAGCCGACAAACGCCTGGAATATGCGACCAGACACGAGGCAATAATTTTCCACCATGACAACGCTCGGGCCCACGTTGCCGTTTAAGAACTATTTGGAAAACAGTGGATGGGATGTTGTAGCCCACCCGCCTTGTAGCCTAGATGGGCTTTTCGATGCAGAACGCCCTCACGGAAATACGGTTCACATCAGAGCAGAATATCAAAAATTGGCTTGATTCATTCTTGGCTGCCAAGCCGGCGCAGTTCTTTTGGGATGGGATCCACAAATTGCCAGAAGGATGGGAATAAGTCTTAGCTTCAGATATAGTACTATTGTACATGTTTTTCTTAAATAAACGTTCAAATTTTGAAAAGAAAAACCGTTGAGTTTTAAAGGGTGATTTTTTAAAAGCTAAAGGAAAGTTTTCCAAAAAAAAAAAAAAAACACATTAAATTCAGAAAAATGCATGAAATCTTTATTTGAACCGATAGTAGGTGCATATAATTTATTGTTTGCAGATTATTTCATGCAAATGTTGCCCTTGACTGCGCCTCAAATGGTCCATCCGCTTAGTCCAATTTTGGCATACTCTTTCGAACATTTCGGCCGGTATCTCACGAATAAATGCTTCAATGTTGTCTTCCAATGCGTGAATTGAAGCGGGCTTATCTGTATAGACATGAGCTTTAACATAGCCCACAAAAAATAGTCTAAAGGCGTTAAATCGCACGATGTAGGCGGTCAATTGACCGGTCCCGAACCGAACGTGAAAGAATGTTCACCGAACTCGCGTCTCAATAAGTCCATTGTTGCGCGTGCTGTGTGGCATGTGGCATCGTCTTGTTGAAACTTGTTGAATGCCATGCAAGTCTCTCTTGCATTTTGGGCGAAAAAAGTTGGACATCATCTCACGGTAGCGCTCACCATTCACAGTTATGTTACGATTCGCATCATCTTTGAAGAAGTACGGTCCAATGGTGCCACCAGCCCATAAACCGCACCAAACTGTGACTTTTTCTGGATGCATTGGTAGCTCTTGCAATGCTTCTGGCTGATATTCACTCCAAAATCGACAATTCTGCTTATTTACAT
Source organism: Eristalis tenax (assembly GCA_905231855.2). Taxonomy (NCBI): domain Eukaryota; kingdom Metazoa; phylum Arthropoda; class Insecta; order Diptera; family Syrphidae; genus Eristalis; species Eristalis tenax. The sequence goes on from HG993125.1 coordinate 48,524,196, forward strand.
ACCCATTGAGCCAAAAATGAGCTTCGTCTAAACTGACCATAAAATGGAAGAAGCGCGCGATGAACTTTCTTAACAGAGCACGCATTTTGATAAAATTCAATAATTTGCAAGCGTTGTTCGTTTGTAAGACGATTCATGGTTAAATTATAGACCAAACTGAAGATGTTTGACAGTGAACCAAAACACGAAACGTGGGTCGGCTGTTTAGACCAGTGTTGGTAAAAAGATAATAGCTAAATAATCACCCTTTAGATCCAATCATTTTCAAACTAATTTCTTTCCCTTATTTTTATGAACTTATCTCTCACAAGTATCAAAGAGCGTTCAAAAAATATCAGGAGAAAAATCCGTCCGGTAACGGTCATCGCATATTCCCCCTTTCTATACAGCTGCTCGCAGTTGTACGCAGACCTTCGAGGTCGTGGTTTTTCCACGTGCTTAACCAGTTTTCCCATTTTTCCCAGTGCTCTAAAACAGCACGCATATTAATTATAAGGAGAAATATCTAAGAAACCAAATAAAACAAACTTTGGCTCTGTAAGTGCTTTATTAGCTGAGATACACGCGTTTGAATTTAATGTTTCCCATTTGCTTGCGTTGTATGCAGCCTTAAGCGGCCAAGTGTTCTTGCCATCACACAATAACATGCTAAAATTGTCAGTGTTGCAAGAGATTCATAACACATACCTGCTTATTATAAAAATTGGTTTGTGAGTCTCACATATCGCCATGCAAACGCATGTATCTTGATCGGGCTTGGCCAGGCACCACGTGTCGTTTGGAAGGTTTTAAAATATGTGTCCGACGGGGGGTTACTTTCTTATTCTTTCTTCTTAAACAAGCTTCTGGATCATAACCACCTTTGAAACTGGTTTCGGAAGGCAGTCATTGCAGAACATCAACAAATCATAAAGACAACCATTTTCAAGTCATAAGTCTGGAAAGCCCTTGATTTTCACATGAACGACGGTGTGTGGCTTGTTCATGACTTGGAGCTGTAGGAGTAACTGGGAGCAACTAACCTGAAGGAGTAACTAAGAGAAAATGCATCCCTCCAAGAAACTGAAATCGATCCCGTCGTCTTGACTGTTATGCCATCTTTCATACTGGTTCTGTCTGTTAATTGATCTTAAGAACAGCTTTAATGAGAATTCAGTATCCACTGCGCAAGGATTGACAGTAGAGAGCTTTAGATTCAGTAAATTATTAACAGAGTAGAAAGCAGAAATCAAGTTCGATAAAGACGCCCAACTTCTACCTCTCTTGCCCCTTAAAATGTTTGACAACCATTTTGTATACCGTTTCCTAAAGCCAGTGACCGATCAGAGAACGGCATTTAAGTTATTTCGTGAATAACTGTCAAAAAGTCACTCAAATGGACAAGGGTTCAATCAGCAACTCTATAATTCTTCACTTCTGGTAGAAAGGCTCACACGGGTACACAATCTAATCACCTCAGCGAGAGTTTCAAGATAAATCCGTCAATCAAGCTAACATTTCAGGGAACACTTTGGGCCCTACAATTGTATTTATCCGCCACACAAACAATCATCATTTTCAATCAATTCTAGAGTTTGAGAGAGTTAAAGGATCTTTCGGCACTCAGGTCCGACAAAGTGGACTAGACTGCAAAGTTCCCCTCCACTTGCCCAGAAGTAAGGACCATATCATCGGCAATCAAACTTTCGTTCGCATTCTCTCTCTCTCACATGTCGATGAACCTGGCCTTCAATACCAAACTTCAACCTTGGGCAAATTGGAATGTACCGACTCACAAATTTTCATCAGGGTACAAGTCCCGTGGCGTTTCGCATCATTCGGCTATTAATTCTCAGTGGTCGAGCTCAATGGCCACATGTACACAGCGTCGAAGGAGTAAACAAGAAAAAGGACATTTCGCTCTGTCACTCAAGCAATTAAAGTAATTGACGGTCCACGATATTTGTCTGCCAGGGTCCGCCTCCGCCGGCTGTACCATCACAGCTGACGCGACAGACGTATTGAAATCTGAATCGGATAAGAATTGTTTCAATATTCAACAGCGTCGAAGACCATTTATCCGCGGGATCCCACAACTTCAGCGGAGTTTTCATATTAATCGTTTGCCCATCAAGGACCTCCATGCACATGGCAAATTAATATACCCTCTGGATGATAGCCATCATCATCCTAATTTCCATTAAGTTTATCGCCGTCTCCGGCTTAGGGCGATCGCTTAATCACGATGTGTCCACAATGGGAGGGAGGGATTGTTTTCCTGGTATGAAATTACGCTCCTGTACGAAGACACTGTGTGTCCTTCCTGGCCTTTGCGTTAGGCGATACTGAGTAATTAATTTCGGATTAATTCGAGATGCCCACTATTTGAGGAGATTTGTTCAAAGCCACTGTCTATGCAGATGACAATATGAGAGCACGGAAGATTAGTGCTGGGGCGATGCGGACGTAGTTTGTATGTTCATTGAGCTGATGTCCTCTGAGTTGTAAAAGGTCGCAGGATGATATCCCAATTAGGGGATAGTGCCTATTCTTTGGACATGATGCTTAATGTGTCAAATAAAATTAACGATGAGTTTTCCTTCTCAGGATGAGCCGTAGGACGTCGTACTAAAGGTAAGCTCTGTACGCAGGCTGTTAGAAATGACGTTTGAGCTGCGGAGTTTAATGGGATTTCGTTCATTAATCGTGGAAGGGGTTGGAGAGAAGGTGTCCTTTCAACAGGAAGGATGACCACGAACCATTAGAAAGGTTACTCAAGGCCGTGCTCTGTCGTCCATATGTGTTGTTTTACTGATCACTATCATAACCATTTTGTAACATGCCACGTGCAAAGCTGAGCGTGTAAATTATTCCCGGAGTCTAACCCGATTATTGTTACATCGTGTCTGCTTAAATAAAGTTGGCATCGCCAGCCAGCGAAATGAGTTGTGACTAAAATCTGTGTTGTAAGCCCTTAGAAATAGAGATCAAGTCTGCAGCACATCTCGAGAAATACGTATCACTTGGAGTCATGCACATTGCAATTTACTTTTTGGTATGTAGCCCTTCAAGTTTAGGTGTATAACAAGCATTAAGTATTTTTTTCAGAAAAGTGCTAAACGAGAATGGAGAAACGACGAGAGATCTCCATTCAGCTCGATCCTCCGCCATCGACTCTAACTCATCAGAAGGTATGCCCAAGCGTAACCGAGTTTCTGGTCTTGGTACAACCACGTCGTCCTGGGCCTGCCAAGCTGTCGCCTACTGGAGGAAACTGCATTCAACGCCCGCCTCGGAAGTCGTGATGAAGGGACATTCGTGCCACGTGACCAAACCACCGAAGCATAGCCCTTTCCATTTGAAGAAGCAGTTGGTCAATGTTGAGTCCCACTCGCACTGTCGTCTTTCTCACCCTATCCCCGCTAGTAATAACCACAATTGCTAGAAGAAATCTCATCTCATCGTCCTTTACGAAATCCTGATACAATAGAGCTTAAGAGATTGTTATGACAGTCAGGGCACTAAAGTCGAAGATCAAGAACATCCAACAATTAATACGCATAAACTACAGCTTAGCTATAAGCTTGCACTGGGGCAATCAAATCCGGGCTGTGCAATCCAAAAACCCGGGTATGCCCCGGCAAGTAAATAAAATACTTCCGTGGAAAGACCAAAACGACATTTAGGGCGTTAGACTCCCCAGGACGATAGACAATGAACATTTACTGACTTCAATTGGCACCAGACTTCGTCGTGGTTGAAGATCCCCAGGAGAAGGTAAACGCTATTGGTGCCGTATTCCAGCGAGTGTACATGGTCAACGAAGTAAGTAGGCCGCACAATGACCTGGAGAACGAAACCCTGCTGAACCACACTAATCTTCGTTTTGAAATAATTCAATGGAGATCCGAGAATCCAGGTTGCACCCAGTCCAGTGACGATAATATGGCACATAGTGGAAATCACATCTTGACTTCTGAAGAATGTCTCCAAGACTTTTTTAACTCACTGGAAAAAAACGTCAGTACGAATCGATGGAATATCGACGATTGTGCTTCGTCATCTTCCCCCCGAAGCCGTGTAGATCTACATAACACTGTTCAACAATGCGTATTACTCCACGCACTGGAAAACAGCTGTGGTGCAACCCATTCCTAAAAGGGACAAAGACAAAGCTATCCCCTCAAATCTCCGGTCGATCAGTCTTCTTCCTTGCATAAGCAAGATAGTCATTCGAGTTCGGAAACAATGGGTTGAGGAAAATAAAACCATACCGGTTTCAGGGTGGGGCGTGAAACCATACATGCCGTGTCCAAACTGGTGTCCGACATTCACAATGCTGATGGTATTCCCCCTATACTTCTGAAGAGGTGTTCTTCTGCGCTGGCAAAACCACTGAGTAAGCTTTTGCATCTATCCTGTTCTTTAGGTCTCTTTCCGAGCAGGTGGAAAACAGCATTTTTCCAGCCCGTCTCTAAAAAGGGCGAATCTTCGTCAATTACCTCGTACCGACCCATAGCACTTACGTCCCTTCTTTCTAAGATCATCTTATATCCGCTTATGAAATATCTTGAATCGCGGCAGCTTCTTAATGATCGCCAGTATGGTTTCCGGAGCAAAAGGTCCACTGGTGATCTGACAGCTTATCTCACCGAAAAGTGGAACCAATCATTGCACAATGCAGGCGAAAACAAGATCGTTGCGCTTGATATTTCTAAGGCATTTGACAGAGTTTGGCATCAAGCATCTCTTGTCGAAAATGCGTGCCTATGGTGTCGATGAATCTCTTCATCTTCGTCTTCTTCAATGGATTAGAAATTTCCTATCGAACCGTTCAGTTCAAGTTATTTTGGATGGGTTCAAGGCTGATATCCACCACATAAATGCTGGTGTTTCTCAAGGCTCTGTTCTGTCTCCGACACTCTTTCTCATTTTTATAAAGGATCTCTTGTCTGCTACTTCTAATCCAACCCATACCTTCGCTGATGACAGCACCCTCAGCTTTTCATATTCGTTCCAAGACTCACGACCCCGCCCTTCGGCCGTAGAATTGGAACGGCAGCTTATGTTAAGCACATTGAATTCCGGTCTTGACAGCATAATTAACTGGGGAAAGAACAATCGAGTGGAGTTCAATGCTTCATGCGAACCCTTGTTAATCAGCCATTATCCATGAATGGCACCTGTGTCGGTGAAACCAGAAAGCCTTGCATCCTTGGTATGTGTATGAACACAACACTTAGTTGGAACGATCACATATTTGAGGTCGCCAAAAATGCTGCGGAATGTTTACGTTTCCTCAATCGATGCAAGAAATACTTCAGCCCTTCTGATTTGCGTATATACGCCCCAAACTTGAGTACAACGTTCATATCTGGTCTGGTGCCCCCAATACCACCCTGCACCTGCTAGGTAGAATCCAAAAGCGAGCGATAAAGCTTATAGGAGACAACAATATTGCAGAGTTATTAGACTCGCTCGAACAGCGACGTACCGTCTCGTCTCTATCCGTATTTTATCGCTACTTTAACAAACGATACTCAAGTGAGCTGCATTCCTCCTCTCCATGAATTCAGCCGCAATACCCGCCTCGCCAGGAATTCCCCTCAGTTTACCCTTAAGCCTACTTTCGGACGCACAGTTAAATTTAGAGACTCGTTCATCAGCCGCACGACACGAATACCGAATGCTCTTCCCAGCCTAATATTTCTCCCAGAATACAATCCGCAGATATTTAAAACCAATGTGCACAGGCACCTCCTCTCCCTTTCTCCCTTTACACCTTCGGCCCGTGCTTTGTCTTGAACCCGGACACTTAAGGGTATTAAAAATCCCTTAAAATAAATCCCTTATAAAAAGAATGCATGTGCATGCCTGATTGACTTGGAGAAAGCGTTCCACACCGTTTGGTTGGAGGGCCTCTTCTGCAAGCTGGTCAGGCTCAGCATAAGTAAACCATTGCTATACAAGATCTATGACGTGATGATAGGAAGAACGCAGGCGACGTAACTTCTTATACATCAAAAATGGTCTCAAATAGGGGGCGGTTGATTCGCGGCGGATCTTATAGGTTTCACGCCGCATTTAATTGCGTAAGCTGGCGATCTATTAGCGTACAGATCAGGTCCGAAGGTCGAAGTGATAAATATCTTGTTGCAACGTAACTTCGGAAACTATCCTCTTTAGGACACCGCTGTACATGGCATCATGGGACACGAGCATAAAATATCGCAAGTTCGGCACAGTTGACCCGCAAAGACGGCCGTTAGATGTGAAAAGTGTAGTTCTGAGTAAGTGTAGATCTGTAGTTTGACAACATACAGATGTTGCTCTGACAAAAGGTAAAAAAGCCTTAGCTGTGGCAAGGGAGCTGTTTTACAGCAGCCAACTTAATACCAGGGCGAAGGTAACCTGCTACATGGCCATCATTCGGCCAATTATGGCGTACGGTTGTCCACTGTAAAAATGGAAAAGATTAGGTTGTTCGAGAGACTGTGTCTTCGGAGTCTGAGTCTAAGAAGTACTATCCTAACGAGGTCCTGTACAACGAGCAAACTTGAACAGGATTGATAATTTTATTTTTAAGTTGATCACGAGGCACACTATGACTTCTTCCAACAGTTTGATCTTTGGGGCTTACTGCCACAATATTATGGACCATGAAATTGCTTTGTTCCGCCAGAAGTATACCTCTATCTCGACAAAATTAGCCTAATACAGGATACGGAGGGATGTGCTCTGATATTCCACGTCGTAAGCCGAACAGTGGACAGGCGACTCCAATATGAACAGGATGTCGCTGGAAGCCACGAGAATCTCCTCCGGTTCAGTAGAGCTCGAGATAGGAAAGAGTCTGACAAAGAGCGACAATTTTATTGGTGGTTACACCAAAACCAGTCCCCGGCGTCGCTGGCTTTTCAAAATGACACAGTAGTTGACCATGGTGGCCAACTTTCATAGCTTTTAAGGGCGTAAGCAATGAAAGATCGTCCATTAAGACAAACAAAAATGTATTTTAAGGTGACGGGCACAATTGAATTCAGATAAGAATAGCTTAGAGTACCCGTATATGGTCAGTGTGATAGACGTAAGACCTTTTGGTAAGATAATTAGGCTATTTTTAAGCATTTCTGTCTAGCAGGTAATTAAAATGAATTATTAGAGAAAAACAAAAGCGAAAAAAAGATATTGTGTCCCTTGACGGGGATAGATTCCAACACTTTCGACAAAAATGGAAGATTAGCAATCGGCCAATATTCAGGCGGGCTTGTCTTCTTTGGAACCGGAATAATCTCTGCCTTTTTCCATCATGGTGCACCTCATGATTATTGCATTGAAAGCATGGTTGGTGTAGGGAAGTATTGAACCTGGAAGCAACACTTTTAAAAAGTCGGTGTGATTTCACGTGTCAGTGTACGTTAAAACCTTTAGAATCGCATGTGTTTTAGTTTGCCAGCCCTCGAATCGGCAAAGCTAGTCACTACGTAATCACAAACAGTCGTTATCGGGAAAACACATTTCCTCAGCATTTAAGGGCGCATTGATTAAAAATGAGAGTAACCGGTGAGTGTGTCCTTAAAGATCCCCACATTTGCATTTTTGAATGCTCAACCGAAAATTAAGATTTAGCCCACAATTGGTAAATGCTTCAAACCACCCCATCGGCAGGGCATAAGTCAACTCAAGAATAATAATCTAAGAACCTTTTCACAGAATTTTCCATAAAAAAAAAAAACCACAATCCCCAAGACCCAAATAATTGTTTCCGCCCGAAATCAATTAAAATTTGTGTGGCTCTTTTGTGCTGGAAGGGATACCATTGAAATAGGGCTTTAATCGATGCGAGGGAGGTGTTTGTTTGTACAGTTGAACAACTCCCAAAAGGATAAAAATAAGTGCAAAATAAGCAATTACCGCTGCGAGTCAAATGTATTACCTAGCGCCCGACCTGAAGACTTATTACAGCACAACAAAATCGACGGTGGAAAGGAAATGGAATCCGAATTTATGCATGTTTGATAGTAGATTACCAGGAAAACGGATTTTGCTTGCTTGAAAATAAAATTCAAAACCAAAACAGCGAAGTCTGAGAGTGAATAGATTTGTTAAGTCGGAAATTAAAAAGGCAGACGGCCATAAGACTTTAAGGTCGTAGATAACGAACGATTTTTTTTTTAATTTGAAAAGTCGATTACGGCTTCTGAGAAGCAGAAGTGTCTCTTGGGAGTAAGATAAAATTACTTCTGGGGAAGTGCGGACACTGGATTAGCCATTAGGGATGAACATTTGTGCAACACACCATTCAAAGCCGCCATTGATGTTCACTGTCAAAATAGAACTCGTTCATATGATGAAGGCAAATCAATCTTAGAAGTTGGCGCCCCAAACTAGAAGTCGCCAATACGTTTTTATCAGAAAATCGGCGTTCATTTGTAGGAACAATGCGTGCATTCCTCCCGTAACTCCAATACGTCAACGACACTCAACATCTGTCCAAAAAAATGGCCGTAATTCGAGAGAGTGAGTAGGAGAACTCGAGACAATCAATTTCCGACCGCGCACTTGTTGAGGTATATGCTGTAGGTCACAGCGGGTTGTGATACCTTAGACGTAATTAGAGACGTCGTCTCCTTCGGCATAAGTCAAACCGAATGTCAAGGTCGATGTAATTGTCCATAAAATCCATGGAATGATGTTGGACAATCGGAGAATTGAACTGCGCTCGGCTGTAGGAACCTCAGCTGAGCAGGTACATGAATACTTGGAAATGAAAAGCTCTCTGGGCGTCATACTCTAAATTTATGAAAGTATGAAATCAGAAAAACAGAACACCACGTCTCAACGATTTCCACAGCAACTGAACTCAACCAAATCGATACGACGAAAGAATATCCATCGGAAATAATCAAAGGTCAACATATTTCGTTTCCGATGGCATTCAAATACAAGAATATTCCATCGGCACCGAAATGCTAGATTGGCACTTATTGTTGGTTGCGATGTAACACAAGTTACTGGAATTTGTGTAACTTGCGCTATGGGTGCTGCCAGTCGCCACGCTCGTCCGTAGGCGTGTCACCATAGCGAAAACCCATAAATGCGACAGTCCCAGACGCGACTAAGTAAGAAATGTGGGTCGAATGAAGAGCCAAAAGGAGACTATGATCCGATTATGGAAAACCCCGGATTGACTGCGGAAAGTTTTCATCCTGGAAGCCGTCGGATGAACTACATTATCGGTCCACAAAACCTCCTCCTTTTTTATCACCTATTTTCTGTTAATCTTGAATTTTCATGTTTTAATTGTGCTAAAGAATAGTTATCTAAGGCGTTAAATAAAGTGTATCGTGGGTTCAATTGAGGCTATCCGTGCAAGAGTTGAAAAAGAATAACAAGAGAAATTGTTATTTTGGTAATTTTGCGGGCAATTCGCTTTTTATGAACTTAGAAGGGGAAGAAAACGCTTCTCGAGAAGATAATATTTCGAAAATAATCATCACTGTCATCATCTTCTGACCCGCAAGGTCCCCTAAAGGGGTCGCGGGGGTAAACCCCGCACGAGACATCTCCAGGCCCAAGCGTAATCAGGCAAGTTTTTATACCTGGTCCAACCACCTCGTCCTGGGTCTGACAAGCGGTCGCCTACCTGATGGAATTGCATTCAACGCCCGCCTCGGAAGTCGTGATGAAGGAGACATTCGTGCCATGAGTCCAAACCAACGAAGCATAGCCCTTTCCGTTCGAAGAAGCAGTTGCTCAATGTTGAGTTATTCGCGCACTGCTGTGTTTCTCACTCTATCCCCGCTAGTAATTCCCACAACAGCACCTCCGCAGCTTGCATTCGCGATCTTATTCTTTCGGCCTTTACCCAAATATCATGACCATAGGTGAGAGTTGGAGAAATGTTAAAATAATATTTTCAATGTTTCGTTCATCGTTTTACGTATGCAGTTGTGAACATATGTACATCAAAAAAATGTCATTGTCATTACAACATTTCTTTAAAACAGAAGATGCTGGATATCCTTCTCCGACATAGTGTACATTTACATCACACCATTTACAAAACATGGTGCTGGTAGGTGAAAAAGTAGGTTTAATAGTAGAAATAGTAAAGGTCGGATGACGAACTACCGGCGTTTGGAAAAATTGTTGTCAGTGTTGCCTTGGTTCCAGACAGCTTCATTATTCTCCAAGGAAAGGTATTCTGATTATTAATGTTAGGGCTGCACTGTATAGCATGCAGATGTACGCATTTATGACAATCCCCCTTATTCGCTTAGTCGTGTCAACCAAAATATGTGTCGCTTTGACAAATTTGTATTCTTTCAGTCACTCTATGTGACATTTGTCAGCGACCGTGTGTATGCCCATAGCCACATTTCAGAAGAAAGTGAGATAGAATGAGAGAGATTTTGTAACTTGCATTTTAGTGGGTGACACCGAACGACGTAGGATAAATGTGTATGTTGCAACCCAAAGTCTTGTGTTCACAGGAACTTTTTACTATACTCAGGTTTAGTGTTAAAATGACAATAAATCACCAATTTGAGTGCCTGGTCGCTTTAATGGGGGATAGTTCCAATCACACCAAGAAATCCATTTTTTAAAGAAAACGAATCGTTTGCCTTGCCCTTTTTCTTGAGCGATTTGAAAAGAAGTGATTTAAACATTTTATATGACATAAAAATAATTTTACAATTGTGATCCCTTACAAACTAAAGTTTAGGGTGGTGGCTCAACAATAGCGGCCCAACTGATGTACATTGTTCAATTTAACAGTTGGTATTATTCCCGGTTTACTGTCTATTTTGTATGTCCTACAATCTCTAGTGTTTACATAGGGTTGTTCAAATCCGTGTGCCCGTGTCCTTTTTCTTGGACTGTCGTTAATGTGTAATCGACCAAATACGCGCACCAACATATCCGTGCTCTGAACCAAAGGCATTCAAGAATTAGACAAATTATCAAATGCAACCACCGAATTGAAATTGATCCCACTTGAAGACACAAATCTGCAGCACATGTTGGCAACTAGTTGGGTGAGAATTAGATTGGTTTTTAGTCACCGCACTTGAATTCAAGAAGGCAGATTTTGATGGGAGGAGGCAGAAAATTGAGAGGCAAAAACTTGTCACCTCGTCTAAGAGTATAAGGGGGATTAACTGGATGGCTAATTTAAAGACTGGTGCTAAGGCTTAGGATCCAGATCGTTCTTCTGTTACCATCTTCTGTACCAAACCCATAGAACGCATTGCGTGGGTTGCATAATGTCACAAAATTGACAGCTCATAAGCCCTGCGAGAGACAGCAAACGCAGTCCACAAGTGGAATCCATCTCTAAGACCAGCATGACGAAAATTGCAATTTTCGGAAGAAAAATACTTTGACGGTCAACTTCCACACCGTCAAAGGCACCACAGCGACAATAGGCTTTACGACCAAGCACGCATCATTCCCCTGAACAGTACATGGTGACTCTGTTCAGAAAGCAGCTACTAGACATCAACAACCATCTCTCGAACCTGAGAAACACAATCCCCGGACAACGCTACCTCAACGCGTTAAATCTGCTAAACGAGCAGAACTTTCCAACGACGTCGAACAACGTGCTGCATGTATTCTACCAGAGCAGCGATAGCAATCCCCATCGAGGCTAAGCCGGCTACCACATCACAAAAGGACCACCATGGACACACGGACTTGAACAACTCGATGTAAGCACCAGCCATTGTGGGACATAAAAAATAAAGAATAAACCGAGAGTAATGGGAGTTGGGCCCCTATTGTTGAGCCAACACCCTAAACTTAAGTTTGTAAGTCTAGTTGTAAGAATTATTTTGCGATCAAATATAAATCGCTTTTAATCACAAACAGCCCACGAAGAAGGACAACGTAAACGTTTTGTTTTCTTAAAAAAAATAGATTTCTGGGTGTGATTGGAATTATCTCCCATTCAAGTGATCGGGCACTCAAATTGTTCATTTATTGTCAGTTTAATAGGAAACGTGAACATATTAATCAACTGCTATTCCTTTCCATACAAAAATTTGGGTTCTTGCGTATTTATCCAACGTCGTTCGGCGTCACCCACAAAAATGCAAGCTACATAATCTCTCTCATTCTATCTCACTTTCTCATGAAATGTGACTAAGGGTATACACACAATCGTCGTGCAAGTGAGAAATGTCACATAAAGTGACTGAGAGAATAAAAATTTGCAGATATTCTTGGGTGACACGACTAAGAGAATAAGGGAGAATATTTAGTCTTATAAATTATGTCTTCAATTCAAACAAATAAATCGAATGCTTGCGACAACTTTACGTCACAGTATTGCTGTATCTGCTAAGTGGACTCACAGCAGAATATGATCTTTAAGTCGAGTGCAAACTATAGTGTACCTTCACAAAACTCAGCTATGACTTCATTCACAGACTGTTCTCAGACTATCGTGATATGATTCCGCCTCCGGATGCAATAAAACTCTCACCTGACACACACGTATGTATGCACTCAAGGTACAATGCTCATTTAAAGACTTTCAAACTTACGTATTGGGTACATTTCTCATTTGTCGTACACCGAGGAACACCACAATAAGAGTTCCATTTCCCAGGACGCCGACAATAAAGATGAATGCAAACAGCACTGGGACAATATACGTTTCTGGTCGCAGCACATACGGTACGTAGGGTGTTTCCGTTGAGGTTGCATTTTGCATTAGAAATTCCAGGGCATCCTCGTCTACGGTTGCTCCCGCACGGAATGAAAAAGTCGTCGTCGCCGCATGTTCCAGGAATGTGAGGGTATGGTTTGTGCTATATACATCCCGATCGTACTGTATGACGTCCTTCATGACCTTTTTAAAGAAACACTAACTTGGCTGCAAGTGATTCTATGTGTTCCTCCCTTATTCGGCGGACGATATTTCCTTGATTTAGTGCTTCTGACTTCAGTGGGCAACCAACGCGTTGATAGATGAAACGTGCACTAAAAGAGGGTCTGCTGAATCTTGTTAAATGCAAATGTATCGTTCTGTGGTGTTCTTTGTTCTGGTTGGATATCAAATTGTGTCAGCTCCATTGTGTGTTATCTGAAAAGGGCGAGAAAGGAATAAAATGTTAGTTTTACTGAACTGAAAGGTACGGTGGTCGTTGTTGAATGTAGTGAATAAATTGCAGCAAAGGCACGGACAAATGATATGTTTGTGCTTTTGAATAAGGAATATCTCAAGTTACAGGCAATAATTCCAAATCAGTTTACAAGTTACTGTTTAACGGTAATCCGACACAAACGTTTTGCAAGGCAGTGTCGGCTTATTGGAACATAAAATACTCTAAAATACCAGTAATTATATCCTATGTAGCTTAGCGATGGGCAATTGCGAATAAAAACAATCGAATAATTCGATTGTTCGAATAATTCGAATTGAAATCCAGCGATATCGATTGTTGGTCGTCGATTCATGTACAATTCCAAATCCGATTCATGTTCAATGTCGGTGATTCCACGTCATTCTCTGAAAATAAATTCTAGAATTCGACTTCATTCGATTTTTTTACAATGCGACCGAATAAACCGACAATCGAATTCAATTTGTAACTATTGTCAATTTATTCGATTGTGAGATTTATTCACAATCGCCCATCGCTAATGTAGCTCCTATTATCGGCACTACCAACAGTTGCACTTCTATGAGTGCCAAGAGTTGTATCTTTCATTATTTTGGTTTGAAGAAAATGCCGCAAAACGACCTTCAAAAAATAAAGTCAAATCAACAAGGAATATGCATTTATTAATTTCTAGAAACTAAATTTATCTATTATATAAATTTATCTATTATATAAAGAAATAAATCGTTTTGAAAACATAGAAAAAAAAATGATTAAAAACCTTTTGTTTCTGTTTTTAAAAGTCTCAATAAATGTAGTTTTTGGAAAAAAATGATCAAAGTTGAAATTTCCTTAAGGGTGCCAGTAATAGTAGTCGTTACGTTATTTGGGGAAATTAACTAAGGTAAACGGAAGACCGTGGCAATAACTAAAGGGTGGTCAATTTTAAGGGCCGATGTTGAATGTGAACCGCACCTAAACGTCAAGTTTTTTTTCTGCATTTCATTTGACATTTCTCATTTTCAGACTAACTCAATTTGAACCATGGAAAGATACACAATCAAGCAACGCGTTAACGTTATTCAGGGTTATTATGAAAATGGGCGTTCAAATCAAAATGCATATTGTCATATAATAAATGTATTACATGTACTATGTATTATTTACTATGGCAACACTTTCCATCATGCCACACAGAAACGGGAAATGGTCTCTATCCTTGTCTTTAGCGAGAAGACAAAGATAAGAGACAAGACACGACAATCTTGTTGGCGTCTAGTATTAAGTTAGTCTTAAGTTTGGATTTGACCAATAAAGTGTATTAATGTTATTACTCTCTTTTATTTCGAATTTTTTATGATAAATGTTGCACACAAGAGAGGTACAACATTACTATATCGTGCACTTCGTGATTTCTTCTGTTTGTGCGTACAGTCGGAAAAATCGTCCAAAACATTGAGCAAACCGGGTCTGTAGGAGATCTGAGAGCACCAGTGCATCCTCGTACAGCTCGTACTGCAGAAAATATTGCTGCTGTTCGCGATAGTGTGGCTGAAGAGCCGTCCACCTCAACTCGTCGTCGTGCCCAACAATTGCACCTCTCACGCTCGTCGTTGATGAACATTATGCATAAAGACTTGCATTTACACGCTTACAAGGTGCCATTGACTCAAGAACTATAGCCTCTTGACCATTTCAAGCGTCGTCAATGGTCAGAATGGTGGCAAGAAGTGGCAACAGTGGATGATCAATTCTCGAAGAAAATCATCTTCAGTGAGGGGGCACATTTTCACCTCAGTGGATTCGTCAATAAGCAGAATTGGCGCATTTGGGCGAATGATAATCCAAGAGTGATTGTCGAAAAACCAATGCACCCACAAAGAGGGGCTGTTTGGTGCGGTTTATGGGCTGGCGGCATCATCGGGACGTATTTTTTCCAAAATGAGGCCGGTCAGGCAGTTACTGTGAATGGTGTTCGCTATCGTGAAATGATAACGAACTTTTTATGGCCCGAATTGGAAGATATGAATGTGGACGATATGTGGTTTCAACAGGACGGTGCCACAGAAACAGTGGCACTTTTGCGCGACAAATTGAATGGCCATGTTATCTCACGTGATGGCGATGTCAGTTGGCCGCCAAGATCATGTGATTTGACACCGTTGGATTTTTTTCGTTGGGGTTATTTGAAAGAAAAGGTGTCCGTCGATGAGCCAGCAACAATTCAAGAGCTAAAGGATGAGATAATTCGGCACATTAACGGTATAGAACCTCAAGTATGCTTCAGCGTCATCGAAAATTTGGACCATCGGATGGAGGTGTGCCGCCGAGGTCGCGGCGGCCATTTGGCCGATATTTTGTTTCATACATAATTGAACCATACCAATATTATCATAATAAATAGAAATGACAATAATTTCCTAAATAATTTGTGTTTAATTCAAAATCAACATCGGCCCTTAAAATTTTATAAGCCTTTATAAGCCTACAAATTAATGCGCAGAACAGAAAACTTATTATAAATTCCACCAAAGCGGAGTGAGGACCTTCGTTAACTAAGCAATTAAATCTTTGGAAATAGAAAAACGTCTCTGGCATGCTTACTGTCTCTTAACGAGATAGGCGGTTATTTCCACACCTCACCTTAAGTGAGTGTCTGGCCACTGCGGCATACCAGGCAATTTTGAAGCCGATGAAATAGCTAATCGAGCCACTGACGGACGCCCCCCTAGTACCCCCCCAAATCTGTCTATCGCTACAGCAAACGAAATTCTCAAAATGAACACAATCAGGCTAATGAATCTTGATTAGTTAGAAGGCACAGCATTATGAAACAAGTTTGGTGGACTCTTGAACTTATCTATCACTTAGGGCACTAATCTGTGTCATCTCTGCCTGAGACACTGAGACCACTCAGTGTCACTTTTCTAAATTTCAGTCACTTTAAACGCACAGAAGTAACATACATCAAACATACGTAGAATTACAATAACGTCACAACTTCCACTCCATCCTCTTGATCAAGCCTTCCATTCTCCTGAGTCTAAACTTCTCATTTTCTCAACTACCTCCCCTCCCCCCCCCCCCCCCCCCCCCCGCTCAATCAAAACAGAAATTAATGACAAAATGCTGACGTCCCAAACATGAAACACGGAAAACTTCAAAACGAAGCTAAGCATGTTAATCCATCAGTCTTTAACAAGGATGAAAGAATGCCAAGAAAATTTCCAATTAAATATTACAGTGCTTATCTCAGAGGAAGGAGGAACTCATGAAAGCTGACAGAGAAACCATCAAGCTGGCCGATATTATCTCCGGCATCCTTTCTTCCTTAAATCAACCACAATGCGATGTGTTTCCCAGGTTCAGTTACGAGTACGACGAAAAGTCGCTAAAAGTCGACTGAAATATGATAGAGGCGGATAATATTTTTTTAATTAACTAGCTCTAGCGTTCTCCTAAGATCTACTGATTGGAAAAGTTTAAGAAATGATTGTTGGTCGTGTAATTTAAGAGCTCTTCCACCAGTTCCACGGAGTCAACCCACACAGCTGCAGGCTAACGGAAGGGATGTGAGCAATCGACTCCGTTTGTTTTTTTTGTATCTAATGAAAAGCCAATAGAGCAAAATAAGTCCATATTCTCGGTACGCTCGAGTACACTGGATGTATAGACAAGAGAATGGAGACGAAAACAGAAACATGAAATTGAAGACTTAAAACTGCTTGATGTCAATGAAAAGTTTGCAGACTTATTGTGATTTTATCGGATTCTAGTCAGGGCAATTATTGAATGAAGTTCAGAACGAACAAATCCATTGTCAAATTGAAGATTTTGTTTTGTTTGATTGCACTGACAAGTGTTGTCCGAAGAAACATTCGAAGGGTGGCGCAGTGGTGGGAGAGAGAGCATATAGGTTTGAAAAAATACAATTTGTCAATTATATTCTTCTCTATAGGGACTTAAAGATTAATCTTACGATTCCTACTCATACGTAAACATATATTTAATTAATGTACATTTGAATACTCCTGAATAAGGCTTGTGCGGTGTTGCACTCCGGGGTGGACCCTGCCTCAGCCAACAAGCCTCGATCTCTAGCTGCCTCTCGTCAAATGGGTTAATGTCCTTCTCCACTTGGGTGTGTCATTCGGCGGAGCCCCTTCGGGTCATGGCATGGTGCTCCATTTACTCTTCCTGGCCCAGTCAAATTAGACGGTGGATCCGCAGTCGCCTGACAAGGCGTATGTAGCTGCACAGCTCGGACTCCGGTTGATCCCATTAACGGAAACTGGACCAAAGATCCCACGCAGAAATTTTCTCCCGAAGAGAGCAATTACTTCTTCAACCGCGTTTGAGATGGTACAAGTTATGGTAACACACCAACATGAATTCACCATTCCCTCGCAGTAGTAGTCACCATCAACTCGTAGTAGCAGTAGTCACCATCAAGGCGCAATAGCTGTTTCGCCGGCGCATCAGTTTCCCATCCACCCGCAACATGAGTTTTGTCGACGTAGCAACTTACCAGTCACATGCACGAGAAGTTCCGAGTTGACGGACCAACACCAACTCACGCACCTTCCACGCGCACAGCAGTTTCGTCAACGTAGCAGTTTACCATCCACTCGCGATAGAAAACACCTCAGAAATTTCAACTCCTCCGATAGGTTTAGGTATTTAAGATTGTGGGGTACTAGCAGAGGACTAAAAATAACATTCAAAATAACCGTCATGTTTTGAATTGTATATGCCCCCGCGCCGGACCCAAGGACCGCGATTTTCAAAGCTGACTTTATAGCTTGGTCTTGAAAGAAAAGACTCTGGCAATTGAGTGCCTCTTCAGCTCCTACAAACAGCGGTTGGCAAGATTTATTCTACGTTTGATCTCGATGCAAGAGTTGTTTGCATTGTTTACTGCCAAACCGGGGTAGACGAAGTTCTTAACTGCCTCGAAGTTGGGCCTGCCCGATGTGGAGCTATGTCCAAGACGACGAAGTTGAGTGTCCCTTTTTATGGATGGCATATGCTTCGTTTTGTACTCATTCATCGCTAGACCTCGGAATGAACGAAAGCCTCGTTGACGGCTAGTTGTGTTCTGATCACGTCAATGTCACCGGCGTATGCTAACAGTTGCCTCTAGCGTTGGACACTCACCAACTTTTGACACACAAAAATAAAATGAGACGAATAGTGTTTTATTGAGGATCAATGCTGTGCTGAGTTCTCAATAAAACACGCCTATTAATGTACATAAGGCAAATACGAAACATAAACCAACAAAATTAAGCATTCGCATCACAAACGTAAACATGGTAAATCACGGTACAAGCAAATCTGCCCTAAATTAGTGTTCACTCATCAAAAAATGGATGGGATGGATATTTGAACTATCTAAAGAGTAACCTGTGTCAAAAGCAAGGCTTAGAAGTGCCATTTATTGGTACGTGTCTTCCAGCTGTGTTGAGTGTCTGTGCCCAAATTCCAAACTAGTTGTATGGAAAAGAAAAAGCGAAAAGGATATGATTCCACGTTAATTTCTCAGAAGTCTAGAAATGCGCAAGATTGACCGCCGCGAATTGCAACGTCATCAATTCCAGTTCATCCAAAGCAGTCACTGATGTCAAAGCGAAACTAGACACAGAATGAATCGTTGCTATACTTCTCCCCGCAGCTCTTCAGTCATGGAAAGCGTTTACATACTTGATGATAATCACCCAACGGCGTTCGTAGATCACACTAAATCAACGCGTGAATACATACTTAAGTTGTTGCGAACCCGCTGGAGGGCTTTACAGCACAGGTTGGACGCAGAGAATGATAGTCATAGCGCATCAAAAGTCCCACCATATCTCCATAACTACCCATGTCAAAAATAAGAAAACCCAGCTAAAGAAAAGAACTTCGTTTGGCTTCCCCTTCAATTACTAAACTAACGTAAGCAAACGATGAAATTGCATCCGCAAGTGCTTAGAAAATCCATTAATCAATGGTTATTGCCAAGTCATGCTTCAGACAGATTACAAAACGCAAAGTGCTACCCTATGCATGAAGACTTTGTGAGTTGAACTCATCTTAAGCTCTCTCACGTCCGCTTTTCGGGGATGTACAACTCAATGTAACTCAGTTTCCCCATGTCAAATTAATTCTCATCTCGTGCTGATATAAATACGCCACAGCAAGATTCAATGTCATTAGGAGTTAATACTTCAAAATGAAAATACATTCTGCATTGGTAGCCCTCATAGTAGCGTCACTTTGCATTCTGTGCGAAGTAAATTTTGCTGCTGCAACTACCTGGGCGGCTCCATCAAGACCTATTGTTATTGTACCTCTACCGAGGCAGCACGGTTATGGAGGAGGTGGCCGGCTTGGTGGAGGTGGTAGATACGAAGGCGGTGGTGGACACGGTGGAAACAAAAACCCTCCCGGAATTGGATACATATAGCTGAACTCCTAAAGAAACGTTATGTTCATATTATAAATCAATAAAACTTGCATTCGTTTAGAAAGGATTTTTTTTTATTTACTTATGATTTCAGGGCATGCTTTAAGGTATTTAAAGTATAGCGAGGATCGAGTTCTCTGGTTGAAGAAGAAATGAAGTTCTAAAGCGATTTGCAACTTTCCAGTGAAAAACCCCTAGTCCATCACAGTTCACCTCAGATTTTGACGTTTGTGCTCTCAAGTCACGCATCCTACTTTATTCTCACGCACCCTTGTTAGGAGTATAGAGCAACGTAATGATGTTACGATAGGTTTCCACTTCCACAATAGGCCGTTTCCACCGAGCTGGAAGTGGTTTCGCTCTCAATTCTCAAGTCAGTCGTTCCCGATTTGTACGTGCCCGCCCAGAAATGAAGTATGATAGAGATACCCAACTTCACAGCTGATTGACCCCTAGTCCATCGACGAATTTGACGGATAATCATAAAAATTTTGACGGTTATTCATGAATATTTGACAGTTATTCACGAAATAACGTAAGTGCCGTTCTCTTATTGGTCAATTTGGCTTTAGAAAACAATATAAAAAATGGTTGTCAAAAATCTTAACAAGAGAGGAAGAAGTTGGGCACCTCTATCATACTTAATTTCTGGTGCCCGCCAAAAGAAATGTCACTCGCTCTCAATTTTTAAATGGCCGCCAAAACAGCTGTTTGTTGAAAACTAGAAAACGGAAAGAGACAAAATGAGAGAATAAGTAACAAAATAAACTGAGATTCACGCTGTACGCCTATCCGGGTTCACAATCTCTCCCGTACGGATGAACTCGTGGAAGACTTAACGAGTTTTATCAGAAACCGCGAGGTTTCCAGACCCCGACAATGTGTGGCGGAACCTGGTAGGTTCGGAGAAAATTGATGGAACTTCGTGGAAACACAATAGTGCGTTGCTGCGTTCGACTTCAATGTTACGGAGTTACTTCAATCTTACGCTGTTCACTCTCTCTCTCTCAAATACCAGATAAAAAATATTGTGTCAGCTGTTTTTGTCAAATCAAAAAATATTCTGCTCAAACAATTGTACTTTTTTTCCTCCTTGGTCCGAATTCAAATTGATTTTGTCGTTAAAATGTAGTCAGCTGTTTATCATCGCACCAATCTGTCAAAAATATTCCAACAAGTTCGATAATGACATGCGATGGTCTTACGTTTTACGATCCTCTCATCTCCCTCATTTTGTACTTACGTAGGTCGCAGAAGTATTCTGTGCATGGCCATTGAATTGTGTGCGTTGAAAGACGACGCAACGCAGCAACGCACTATTGTGTTTCAGGCATGAGGCGTGAGTAATCAGCTTCGCTTAGCTCACACGTATTCAGAGACGCCCAAAAAACGCTGTCAAATGGAAATGAGAAGCAAGAGACGTAGAAGTTGCATTTCTCTTCAGTACTTCATTTCTGGTTTGGAGGACATGTTGTTAATTTTGAACCATTCGACATGGACAAGTTAAAGCCCACGCAATGTGGGAGAGGAAAAAAAAAAAAAAAAGAGCGAAGAGAACAAACGTTTGACATGCAAATCGAATTCACCACACCACCGTAACTATTCCTGCGTGTTCTCTTGTGGTGGGTTTGCCAGATACCATTTTTTTTACCAAATAGCTGAAACCTCACAAGGTAGGCATCGCAATTTTCGCATCTCAGACATTTGTGCGTACTGACTACATCCCAACCAGAATAAGACTTTAAAGTATTGTTTCTTCCAAGATACTAAAAGCTAAGTCACAAGTGCGTGTAGTGTTCGTGCGGTCGGGCGTTGATACGGTTTAATCGAGTTTACGAGAATGTCATGTCAAAGCGGGTCAATCTCGGTTTCCAAATCAAAATAGGGCGCGAGTTACGATCGGAGATAAACACTTTAATCTTTATTTCGACAACTGCAAATTACTATCAATAATTGCTTACACCAAATTAATAACTAATTCTACAGAGGAGGACGCCATCTGGTTGGTGAGGCCGCTCTCCAGTCAACACGTTGGTGACGCTGTCAATCGATCCTGTGTCGACACGTGATGACTGCGTGGGTTGTATTTTCCACAGATCGTATGATGGTTGGAGACGCCGCTCTCCTATCACCACTTTGAGGAAACACTTGGAATTAATCTTCTAGGGTTCTCTTTTAAGCGGTCTCTAGACTCTGTACCTACCTGCGTGAAATAATCTTCAAACATTAAATTATGTGGACCGTACTATCGATTCAAATAAAGATTTCATGCATTTTTCTGAATTTAATTTTTTGAAAAACTTTCCTATAGCTTTTAAAAAATCGCCCTTTATGTCTCTTATCGAATAGTAAATTTCTCACCCGAACGGATCTTTGGGGAGCATATGTATTCATGAGAAAAAGTAAATCTGGTGAATTTACATGGCAATTAATAATGTCGGGGATGAACATGGCTGACGCTGATTAACGCAAGAAACTTCAGGTTTGCAAGCCTATTATTTTACATCTATCGTCATGTTTGGGGAGTTACTATTTCTTTTCAGAAAACCTTACATAGCGTTAGACCTCGCAATGTAATAAAATGTAATGCACAATTTATTGGGTATATAACTTAATTCGTGCGGTTTGCTAAGAGATGGCGTAACTTGTATCATTCCATTTGAACATGCGTTGGAGAGCTACTGTCATTGTACGTCATTTCAGTATATGTCATTCATTTGAAGCGTAAACAACAATAATTTTTTCCCACTCAAATATGTCGAACTTTGTACCTGAAAAAGTGTTTTTGCTTTAATATGAAAAAAACTGCTGCCGAAAGTCATCGTATTCTGGTGGAAGTTTATGGTGAACATGCGCTAGATGAGCGAAGGTGCCAAAAGTGGTTTTGAAACCCGTCCAACCAGCCAAATCAACGGCAAATCCGAATATCCATGGCGCGAAGAAAATGCTCTGTATTTGGTGGGACCAGAAGGGTGTGCTGGATTTTGAGCTGCTAAAATCGGGTGAAACCATCAATGGACAACGCTACCGAACACAATTAATCCATTTGAAGAGAGCAGTAGCCGAAAAGCGCCCGGAATATGCGACCAGACACGAGGCAATAATTTTCCTTCCATGACAACGCTCGGCCCCACGTTGCTCTTCCGGTTAAGAACTATTTGGAAAACAGTGGATGGGAAGTTGTAGCCCATCCACCTTATAGCCCAGACCTTGCCCCTTCTGACTACCATTTGTTCCTCAATATTTGCGTGCAATATTTGACATTGCACAATATTATTGTTCGTCTGTAGATAGTATTGCAAGCATGTGCAATATATTGTGGAAACTTAAAACGCTTCTGTTATTTATTCCACAATATGAAGAAATTGTATCGTCTGTAGGTACAGTTGCACAATATTTGTTTATTCATTTTTCAAGTGCCGAACAGCCAGCGCCTCAGCGAGTGATCTTTTCAACATGATGTCTACACAAATATCAGCGGCCAACTAAATTGGTGGAAAAAATATTGTACCATCTGGGGAGCCTAGCCAATACTATTGGGCTATGTTTTGCACCAAAACAATGAGAGTCTTTGACAGCTTTATATATTTCATAAAAAATATAATATGTTAACCGAAACCAAGACATGTTGTATTTAAATACGAATTGTTTGCATATGAAAAGCTGGTGTCCCTAATTAGGTGGCCACCACCGTATGAATATGTGTTGGACCCCATTAGTATGCAAGTAAGCACACACGTTTCGCAACACAACTGTCCACCAAGGCCAGCAGCTCAAATATTAAAATACCGCAGTTCACCACCATTGCCAGCTCTTCTTGAAACAATAGTCGACCCACATGTCGGCAATTAATTGCAACATGTGCAATTATCGCTTTTTGTATTAAAGTAGATTTAAGATTTTTTGAAAAGAATAGAGCAGTCCGAAAACAGCACTTGTCGCGTGTTATTTGGCGACCAACCCAATCAAAAAAAACTTATTTCTGCATCCGTTGCTAGTGCAAGACATGAATTTGCTACCCAATTAGATGAATTAATCGCGGCTATAGTCGCCTACAAGCGCCTCGCATAGAAACAAACGCTCCAATCTCTATCAATCCTCTTATTGATTCAGGCAATGCCACCCTTGATTTAATCAAGTCACTAGCCGAATTTAACGGAGATAGCACTGCTTACCCGGCATGGCGAACAGCCACCCATTTCGTAATAAATTATTATGCAGAGGGATCAGAAAAATACTACATAGGGGTATCTTCAGAAATAAAATGACTGGCAGTGCCAATGCCACATTATCAGCATTTAACACAGTGCTTAACTTCAAGGCGATCGTAGCTAGCTTGACCAAACTTACTCAGATAAAAGGCCGATTCATGTGCTGGAAAATGAACTAAGCATTCTAAGGCAAAATAAGCTGTCCATTATTGATTATTATGACTTAGTTGACAAGCGGTTAACACTCGTAATTAATAAGCAAACAATGACACACTCTTAACGAGCTCGCAAAATGCTCTTAGAGTTTTCATTTCCGGACTTCGCCGTCCTATATGTGATATTCTTTTTTCATCGAAGCCATCAGATCTCCCTACTGCCCTGGCAGTGGCACAAGAACTCGAAATGAATCATAAGCGCTACGAGTTTGCACGCACATTTGCGGCAGGCCTAAAAGCCAGAATACATTGACTCAATCCGCACATCGACAGCGAATAACCAATATAATCGTCGTTCAAGGGACAAATCAAGGAAATCGATTCCTATGAGTGTAGATCCTGGAAGCTCGGTCTTTAGAAAACCCACAAATTTCCAGAACGATCCTAGAACTGCAGGGCAATCTCGCCAATTTGATCAAAACCAATTTAATGATCCTGGCGTAGCGGAAAAACGTACTCGTAACCATACGGATTCCACACGGTCGCGACTAGGTAAAATCCACATCAGGAATACAAACCACATCGAAGAACTAAGAGAAGACATCTCAAGACAAACAATCTTATGGTTGTCGACATTTCCAACCCTATCAGCTATATTTGTAATGGCAGGGCTATTAAACTACGGTTACGACAAAAAAATAAATCAAGAAAAGAGACAGCTGCAAAACAGCCAATGGGCGAAGCCATTAAATACCAAAAGGATCCAAACGAGGTCGTCCCGAACTTAACAGGGGGAGGAGTTAGCACACACGCCTCGCAACTGTAATTGAAGCTGCATTACCCAGCTCCACCAAGGCCAGCAGCTCACATATCAGAACACCGCAGTTCCATTGCCCGCGCTTCTTGAAACAATAATCGACGCACATGTCGGCAATTAATTGCAACATGTGCAATTATCGCCTTTTGTATTTAGGTAGATTTAAGATTTTTTGAAAAGAATAAAGCAGTCTCAAAACAGCATCTTGGGGGCTATAGTAAGCTTCAAAGAATGAATCGACAACTTTTCGTTGGGTTATATGACGGCAGTCGAAGAGTTGTTAGGATACCACACATAGTCCAGCCATCTGGCTAGATCCGCTTAGTACCCTCACGGTTTTGTAATTTAACGCTTTCCTTCAACCACCACAACGCGTATAGAAACACGGTACATTGTGTGCATCTTCAGCATTTTCTAAATACTGATTATGTTCCTGTGACAGTGGGATACAATGAGGGTTTGACACTATCGCTTAACCCTCTTTTTCTTGAATTCTATGAATCTGCACGAAGAAAGAGACTGTATACAGACGGTTCGAGGGTTCCTTTAGCCTCTCCGCGTGGAGACAGAGGCGTTCCTTGGATTTCGAATGGATTTCTGCTTTAATTTTCATTAATTACAATTGTTTGTGTTTTGATTTCGTTTTTCTTTTGAAATTGATTTCATTTAAAAATGCAGACAGTTGCAATGAAATCGATTGAATCCGTAACCCTTCAATCACGTATCGGGTTTGCGGTTTTTAATGCAAATTAACATGTCAGAATTAAATCCGGCTTTACCAGTTGTTCTTCCCAACATCGTCCTGGGTAGACAATCACCATCCTCTTCGCATAAAAATGCTGCGATTCAACTGAATTGCCATCAGTTGGTTACGTCTCAATCCTGGGGTGATTTCCATGCATCCCAATCAATCTCATCTTGATTAAACAATTAATTGATTAATTCGAGAGCATCGCAATTTATCAATTCAATTGCCAGAGTGCTCCTACGTTCGTATATGTACGAGAGGAATCAGTGGTTGATAAACATTGTGCCTGTCAAAGAAACACTTTCTTTGATACACCCTTCAAATGCTTTACTTTTCCAAATACGATCGAGTGAATAGAAAATGTATTCCTCAACACCACGCCCATTATAGCTCACATCTATGGATCACAGATGCGTGCAGCGATAAGGTCAGGAAGTGACACTAAGTATGAGTAGCACTTGACAGTCAAATGAGATTTGTCTAACCCCGGCACAACTCATAATACCGCTCATACAGATGGGAAAACACATCCAAGCTTGTCGCGCTGTACTCAACACTTTTGTTGTACAGCACTTAATGAACCAATTGGTACGCGACACAGATGCAGTAATGATGATCCTACATAAAGAACTGACTCATCTTACGCTGTCCAATGAAAAATCACCACCATCCGGTTGCTAAAAGGTGAGTGCCAAGGTACCAAAGTTAACATACAAGTCGTAATGCTCATCAATTACCGGCGATAATAAGATTGTGAGAAAACCGACAAATGTATGCAAGAGTGGCTAGAAGTAGTTAACAACTCACCGTACATACATGAACAGGGGCGGCCCGGGCCAAATAACCGCCCTACGTTTATTGCACCAGTCCATGGAGGGAACTTCGTTCCTAAAGCCAACACAGTCTAAAGACTTAATTAAGTTCCTCTCTCTTCTATACAAACCTACGGACATTTCTTGAGTCATGGTTGCTCTAAGGTAATTTTTTGAGTCATGGTTGTTCTGGAGTTTGGATTAACTTTGTTCTCATCAAGCTATAAAAAAGACAGATCTTCTAGGCTAAATATAAAATTCAGCACTTCTTAAAATTAATTTTCTGGTTTTAAGGCGGGCAATATGCTCTTAACACTTCAACTAACTAAAACCCTTTGCAAATTATGGCAAGAGGACCGTAGATTGTTATTTTCAAACATTCGCCTATGGAAGTTAACAATTAAAAATGTGTGCACGTGACACAAGCTGCTCAAACCTCTCTGTTATTGATTGAATCGGTTTCGGGTCTAAATTAATTTCGGGGCATTCATAATGCCTAACAGCATTCTACTTTTGCGCTGGCGTCGTCTTTCAATGCACACACGATTTACTTGACAACCGTGATTGATGGGTCAAGTCGTCAATGAGTACGCTCGTTACAACAAAACGGCAGACTTGTAGTGCCGTCGAGGTTTACAACACATTTTAAATGTTCGGATTGATAAACCGACATGTTGCTTGGTGTGAACACGTGTTAACAACTTCAGCACATTTTTCATTTCTGATTGGGGTGTTAGTGTGTGCACCTCGACGGAATAAAGTATGACTGTCAAATGTGCACGAATAATTCTGGCATGGTTCTTAATATTTAAGTCCCCCATCACAAAATCCGCAAACACAAACCCCTCTATAGTTCTAGTCTATCGAAGAAATTGAGTTTGGGATTTGTCTTTTTTGTTTTTTTTTTTTCATCACAGCACATAAAACACTACGTTCTCCAACTGTTAACTCTCAGTATCGCTTTACACAGCAGATTTTTGCTGCGCGGCTAAGGATCATCTACACAAACAATATGCATTAAAGAATACTGCACGGATAAAATGTTTAAACTCCAATCGAGACAAGCTAAGTTGCAAAGTTCATTAAAAGTGTGTATACACCTTGTAATAGGTTTGTTGCAACCATAGTTGGTTCTAAAGGGTGATTTTTTAGCTATTATCTTTTTGCCAACACTGGTCTACCAGCTGACGCACGTTGCGTGTTTTGTTTCACTGTCAAACATCTTCAGTTTGGTTTATAATTTAACCATGAATCGTCTTACAAACGAACAACGCTTGCAAATTATTGAATTTTATCAAAACGCGTGCTCTGTTAAGAAAGTTCATCGCGCGCTTCTTCCATTTTATGGTCAGTTTAGACGAAGCTCATTTTTGGCTCAATGGGTACGTAAATAAGCAGAATTTTCGATTTTGGAGTGAATATCAGCCAGAAGCATTGCAAGAGCTACCAATGCATCCAGAAAAAGTCCCAGTTTGGTGCGGAATATGGGCTGGTGGCATCATTGGACCGTACTTCTTCAAAGATGATGCGAATCGTAACGTAACTGTGAATGGTGAGCGCTACCGTGAGATGATATCCAACTTTTTTTGTGCCCAAAATGCAAGAGCTTGACTTGCATGACATGTGGTTTCAACAAGACGGTGCCACATGCCACACAGCACGCGCAACAATGAACTTATTGAGAGGCGAGTTCGGTGAACATTTTATTTCACGTTCGGGACCGGTAAATTGGCCGCCTAGATCGTGCGATTTAACGCCTTTAGACTATTTTTTGTGAGGCTATGTTAAAGCTCATGTCTATACAGACAAGCCCGATTCAATTGACGCATTGGAAGACAACATTGAAGCATTTATTCGTGAAATACCGGCCGAAATGTTGGAAAGAGTGTGCCAAATTGGACTAAGCGGATGGACCATTTGAGGCGCAGTCAAGGTCAACATTTGCATGAAATAATCTTCAAACATTAAATTATATGGACCGTACCATCGATTCAAATAAAGATTTCATGCATTTTTCTGAATTTTATCTTTGGAAAAACTTTCCTATAGCTTTTAAAAAATCACCCTTTATGTCTCTTATCGAATAGTAAATTTCTCACCCGAACGGATCTTTGGGGAGCATACGTATTCATGAGAAAAAGTAAATCTGGTGAATTTACATGGCAATTAATAACGTCGGGGATGAACATGGCTGACGCTGATTAACGCAAGAAACTTCAGGTTTGCAAGCCTATTATTTTACATCTATAGTCATGTTTGGGGAGTTCTTCGAAGGAATATAATTTACGGACAGCATATCTCGAGAAATTTTTTTGTTCTTGTGCATTTTACGGGGAATCCCAAATGATGGAAGAGTATTCTAAATACGGTCTGCATAAAGAACGATAGATGGAATTAAGACTAGTTATATCCCGAAAATCTTTACTATTTCTTTTCAGAAAACCTTACTTCGGAATGAATGTAATGAAAAATTTATTTATTGTAATGAAAAATTTATTGGGTATATAATTTAATTCGTGCGGTTTGCTAAGAGATGGCGTAACTTGTATTATTCCATTGGAACATGCGTTGGAAAGCTACTGTCATTGTACGTCATTCATTTGAAGCGTAAACAACTAAACATTTGTTCACTCAAATATGTCAAACTCTGTGCCTGAAAAAGTGTTTTTGCTGGGAGTTCTTCTTCATTACTTTAATATGAAAAAAACTGCTGCCGAAAGTCATCGGATTCTGGTGGAAGTTTATGGTGAACATGCGTTAGATGAGCGAACGTGCCAAAAGCGGTTTGCACGATTTAAAAGTGGTATGGCTTGACCAACAAGCCGAATCAACGGCAAAGCCGAGTACTCATGGCGCGAAGGTAATGCTCTGTAGTTGGTGGGATCAGAAGGATGTGCTGTATTATGAGCGTCTAAAACCGGGGGAAAACATCAATAGACAACACTACCGGACACAATTAATCCGTTCGAAGATAGTAGTAGCCGAAAAACGCCCGGAATATGCGACCAGACACGAGGCAATAATTTTCCTTCCATGACAACGCTCGGCCCCACGTTGCTCTTCCGGTTAAGAACTATTTGGAAAACAGTGGATGGGAAGTTGTAGCCCACCCGCCTTATAACCCAGACCTTGCCCCTTCTGACTACCATTTGTTCGATGCAGACCGCCCTCACTGAATTGCGGTTCAGATCAGAGCAGAATATCAAAAATGTACTTGATTCATTCTTGGCTGCCAAGCCGTCTCAGTTCTTTTGCGATTGGATCCAGAAATTGCCAGAAAGATGGGTAAAAGTCGTAGCTTCAGATGGGCAATTCTTTGAGAAATACTATTGTATATGTTTTTCTTAAATAAACGTTTAAATTTTGAAGTAAGTAAGTTAAGTTATAGACTCAATAATTAAGTATCCAAGATTACACCGAGATCTTTAATCTCTTCTAAGCGACTGAGCCTATGATCATTTATGAAATAATCATAGACAACTGGGGATGTAATGCGATATGCCGTAAAATTTCCATCTCTAAATCGAAACAAGGCCAAAAATAAAGTCTGGTATTATTAAAGTTTGTGGTTGTTGCCTCGCTTCGCTCGTTAACTGGATTGTAAGCCTTCTTTTGCAGGGTTTAACCCGTTCTTTAGCTAAAGCTTCATCGCTTTGACTTAACAGCTAATTTGTAGTTTTTACAATTATATGTTAGCTTTTTAAATTAATAAATAAGTAACCCGTTTACGCGACTGGAGCTAAAGTTTAATTATATTTACTCTTGGGTATTCAATTATGGACTTGTAACCCACTCAAGTGGGTCCATGGATGAACTTTTGGCTTATGGTCTTAGACCCTGCAACGTAAGTTTCGTATTTGGGATTGTGTGCTTGTGTTCGTGTATTTTTCAAGAGGTGGGGATTTTGAACTTGGATATTACTTGGTCTCCCTTTTTTGACTTGAGCCAACTAGCGCTACTTGCGGCAATTTTTAATACTAGATCACTAACAGTCATGTCGGTTCTTAGGCGTGAAGGAATTTGTATTGAAAACTTAATTTTGGTGGTGAATACAATTGGATTATTTATTTGACAAATTGCTGACTTCGATTGGAACCGATGGTGGAATATCGGGGTTAAGTATTGTCAGTTTTGAGGTGTGTGTCCACTTAGCAAAACGGATGTTAAATCTCAGATCTGTGAAAATCGAACTTGAGAGTAGAGTTGCAGATTAGCGTTTATGCGGTGGATTAGAGCCTCTAAAAAGAGTGACATTTCGTTTGATATGTGGGCTTACTCAATAACTCTTCATACGTCGGTGCATCAATTATATGCGAATAATTTCGAAAATCATGTCCAAAAACTTTGAAGCTGAGATAATGGAGGTGCCCAACTTCTATCGCTCTTGCCCCTTGAATTCATCTGTCTGTGTTTTTTAAACGATGTCACGTACGTGGTGGAGCCGTTAACTTCGTAAGAATATCTTGAAAACGCAAGGGAATTCCACTACACTCATATTCTTTACGGCTCAGTGCCGCCACGGTTTAGGGGTGAAAATGGCAGAAGTTGGATATCACTATCGTCCATTATCGCAGCTTCGAAGTTAATCTCAAAACTAAAGCTGGTCAGGCATTATGTGAACTTATGTGCATGCTAACACCAACATATTGGTGGCCAAGCAAATCGTAACGACAAATTGCTGTTCCTGAACGCCGCTATAGCAACGGGCAAGTTACTGCATGGACCTGCGTTGGCAAAAATTGAGAGAATTGAGAGGATCGTAGGAGTGCAATAAAATGTCAAATGTAATCGAACGCACGCCATTACCGAACATGTCGGATATTTTTGAGTGAGAGCTGAGTTCATCTTACACTTTACTCCTAAATTGAGAGTTTTTTGTCTCAACTGACATTTAAGTAATGGAAACGCGGATTGATGTACGAAATGAACGAAATGACCCTGAAAGCAAACAAGAGTCCATGCAGTGGCATAAAAAAGGAACAGACCCCCCGAAGAAGTTCAAAGTCACCCCGCTTGCCGGGAAGCTCATGGACACAGTTTTGGTACTCAAAGGGAATCTTGCTCATTGAGTACAAAAAAAAGGTGAAACCATCAACGCCACATCCTACGCTTCCACTTTGCATAATTTGCGGGAGGTAATTAAAAAGAAAGGACAGAGTAAACTCGCAGCGGGTGTGTTGCTTGTTCATGACAACGCTCCTGCTCACGCGGCGCGAGTTTCCAAGGCTGCTGCGCGAGATTGTGGTTTCGAAGAAATCCAACACCCACACTATAGTCCAGACCTTTCCTTCATATCGATACCGAGAATATATTGAACGCCCCTCGTATGATCGAGATGCCCAACTTCACAGCTGATTGACACCACGTCCATCCACGAATTTCAGAGGCTTTTTGACAGTTGTCAATTGAATTTTTAACGAAATGAAGTCGTTATTTATTCACGGGATAAAGTGAATGCCGTTCTCTGATTGGTCAATTTGACTTTAGAAAACGATATAAAAAATGGTTGTCAAAAATTGTAAGAGGCAAGAGAGGTAGGAGTTGGACATCTCATCAACATACTTCATTTCTGTTGGAAACTAGGAATGAAGTACTATAGAGATGCCCAACTTCACAGCCGATTGACCTCAAGTCCATCGACAAATTTTAAGTCTAATCATGACATTTTTGACGGTTATTCACGAATTTTTGACGGTTATTCAAGAAATAATGTGAATGCCGTTCTCTGATCGGTTGAGCAAATGTCAATCAAAATTTTTAAGCCCGGAGAGAGGTTGAAGTTGATTTCTCTGTAATACTAAATTTCTGATGGAAACAACTAAAATTATTTGAACTACAAAAGTCATTTAAAATCGGTGTATGCTTTGGTATTTGAGGGAGAAAACCTCTGGTAAACAGATTTATCATTTCTAAGCACTGCTTCTACGCACACCTCCGTAGCATCAAGTCGGCTGTACCAACGGACTATTGTCTTTCAAGCCTAATCTGCAGAATAACTTTAATTAGTGAATTCCAAATCACATGAATGTGGGCAGACAGCACAATAACCCCAAGTTCCTACTCAAACACACACTTTTTGAAATCGTTAACAGGGGCGCCGTGGCTTAGTTGGTTAAAGCGCCTGTCTAGTAAACAGGAGATCGTGAGTTCGAATCTCGCCGGGGCCTGTCAAAGTGTGATTGTTTGAGTAATTTTTTTTAGATTACATTGTGTGCAATCGACTGTATAGGGATCGGAGAAAAATTACCAAGGGTTCGAAATAAAGGGAGTTTAAATACCCAAGAGTGAGGGAGGAAAAATGATGAATTTTTGTACAAATATTCACGTTCATGTTCATTTTGAAAATAAGTGCATTTGCTGTTGATTGAGTGATATCTGTATTTCGTTGAGCAATGAACTTTCGATAGAGAGCTAGTGAGAAGGTGAAATGAGAGCTGAGAAGAAATCGTCACTTGTGTCATGTGGTAGTAAAAGATGTCCTCACCACGCTCTATGTGACTGGAAGACTGGAAGTGCTGGTTGTCCAAGAGACCAAATCCAATAATTCCGCATCGGTTAGGGAACCGTTGGGCACTGATGTCATCGTTGAGCATCAGATGACTCGACATCGAACTGCCACCTCAGTTATGTCTTATTCATGCAAACACTCCACAGGTCTGTACATTTATTGAAACAAACGCGCTTGAAAAACCCTTCAAATTATTGAATGTCGGCGGGCAAGACACGATTAATTTAACTTCAAATTGCCTAGGGGTCCGTCGACTCAATACTGATTTCATTAAATTGACCGAATATTTTTCAAAGGTCAAGGAACAATTTCAAATTTTTACGAGATTCAAATAAGCGAGTGGTTATTGGAAAATGTACCGAAGGTCGACTGTATTACCCATACCACAATGTCGCATTCGCGCTGGCGGGCTTTGACGTTTTAAGCAGGATACGCGTAAATCCATTAAACAAGTCACAATGCAGCGGTCGCCGTTTGATAGTTCACAGGCCGTAATATCGTAAGAGCATCAAGCATCAGCATATCGAACACAAATTTCTAGGTAGAGCTACTTCTACAAACTCGGGCTTTTGACAGTTGATACAATTTTCTTTTATTTACTCGGGATTTTTTATTGTTGGCAGGATCAGGCAACTATTTGTGTACGTAATTAATTTCTTGTAGAGACTTTGGATTTTATGTGAAATAATTGGATTTTAGAACTTTTTACTTGTGAGACGTTCGCCTTTCATTTTGATTTGGAAAAGTAAGGTAGCTGCGCTTTGCCGTAAAATTTTCGAAAGCTCGGTAAAACGAATACCGACGCCTATCAACGCTTGACCGCGAGAACGGGACATTGTGTTTTGTCCTTAACTGCAAACGTCTTTGGCAAACAAAAATGTGGGCCCAGGAGATGAAACAGAATCACTAAAATTGCGTAAGATTGTGATTTTTGTTTTGCTAGCGGTAATTTTGGTTTTCATTAGGAAAGATTGAACATTTTAAAAGCTCGAATGTTTGGATATTTGTGGAACACTATTGTCCTTCAAACTTATATTATATTATGGGCACAATCTACAAATATTTGAGACTGAAATGCTTGCTTAGGCCGCTGAAATTGAAGTGGACTGGCATAATGAATGGCAAACGCTTCTCAAGGTTGAAGTGATTGTCATAGCTGCACCAGCTATGTCATAGATCCAGGTTGGATCCATTGTTATAGAACTCTTCTCAAAATTCGCTGTTCGGAGGGGGTACATATAGTATTACGTACCCCCTCGTGAAATGAAAACAGCGCGTACAACACAAGTGGTTATTGTAGAAGAATCATGGCGGCCTTTTTAAACAAATTGCTATAAGCTATGCTGCAGCACCAACCATATCATTATTATTACTCTGATAAGACTGTCCGAAGGTTGTCAATGGGATCAGCTCAGATAATGTCAGAAAAGTGGTTTATGACGTCAAGCCATAAATCCACTTAAAGCACTTAAGTTTTACGTCCATTCACACTGGAACCACCGCATTAACGAAAACTCGGCGGATGATTCACTGGATATTCTCATTTGATCATTTTTTTTTTAATTCACAGAGGACTTGTTATATTTGTGCATCAACGGATCAGCGATTCATTTCCAAGTAAATTCATTTGTATCCCGCTTGCAGCGCAGAAAATAATTGCGTTGGCTCATTATCCGCTTAGTATAAACGTATCATCTTGAATTCCGGGAAAATGTCTATCCTTTGTCGAAGTAGGGCAGTAAATGTGACAGTTCAATTCATAAACATCAGTCTATAGCCTCAGACAGGCTTGCTCAGCCTTTGTTCTGGCAATGGGTAAACCAATGCAATTGTTAGTCCGGACAAACCTCTATGACTGGTTATTTGTTGTTGTGTTAAAGTATGCCACTTACGGTTTGTCGGAGTCAAACAGATTGATTCATGTGGTATCCGCGCCTACGTATGTGGACAGTTTTACAAATTCGGTACAAAAAATATGTGTTTAATTTTTTTAATATGTGACCATATTTCATTTACTGAAGAGAACCCGCTCTCAACTATGGCCGAAGTCCCTGGCAAAAGAGAGTGTGTGAGCGACGATTTTTCTTTGGTTAGCTCCCCCTATCAAGATGTTCACAATGGAGAACTGATTCCCAGTAAACACAGCAATGAACAGCAAACAAAGTTTGTCAGAGGAACAGTGTCCGATAGTAGAAGAAAAGGAAATTGTTGAAATTCGTACCATGTGCCACATATGCTGTCGTTAGCACATTTTTCTCCAAGTTCAAAGCATACTGAGGTATCTCGGCTAAGAATGGAAATTATGAAATAAATGATTGAAGTGAGAGTGGTCGGGTCGGCGTGACGATCTACTATTGGATGGACCTATCCAATAAACAAGACTGCCAATTTCTGGGATACAAGACTTAGATCAAGCTCTTAGACGCTCTGTGGGGTGTGTGACTGCAAAGTACACCAAAAGTCCCACTTTTTTCTTGCATCCCAAGAAAAAAGGTATGCAAAATACAGTAGCTTTCAGAAAAACGTAAGAACATGTAAATCTGTCAAGCAAATTGTACCCAGTGACATTGCATTTTTGTTTTCTTCTTAAACGCTGCAAACCACAAGCAAATGTTGTATTGCTTGTGGTTTGCTGCTTGGAAAGTGAATTAAAATTTTTGAAATGGAATCGTTTTCTGAAGGTTGAACAAATAAAAACGATATCGTACTATATGGTGAATTTTATTGTGCTTCGACTAAGAAGGGGAATGACAGTAGTTGTTTTTCCCCTTAATCGCAAAGTAAAATGTTCCCAAGCACTCCCAAGTCCATCATCGTCATCCTCATCTTCTGATCCGCATGATCCACTAAATGGGTCGCGGGGTTCAACCACACACGAGAGATCTCCAGGCAACTCGATCTGTAATCAGGAGTTATGCCCAAGCGTAACCAGGCGAGTTTTTGGACTTGGTCTAACCACCTCGCCATGGGTCTGCCTACTTCGCCTACTTCGCATTCAACGCCAGCCTCGGCAGTCGTGATGTAGGGGACATTAGTGCCACGTGGCCAAACCACCGAAGCATATCCCTTTCCGTTCGAAGAAGCAGTTGCTCAATGTTGAGTTCCTCACCCGGCAAGTATCCCCAGAAATCCCATCTCAGCAGCTTGTATTCGCGATCTTAGTCTTTCAGTCGTTACTCAAATTTCATGACCATAGGTGAGAGTTGGAATGAGTACTGAGTTGCACCAAGCTCGGCCTTCCTGATTGCAGATCTACCAAACTGCTTCAAAATTGACAACCCTTGAACAATCCTACAGGAAAGCTTAGCATTACTCCTTCCGTCACTAGTGAAAAAGACCCCGAGATAATTGAATCTCTCAACCTGCTTCAATGTGGCTCCACTAACATTGAACAGGCGTTCTGGAAATTACCATAACCTCCGATTTGTCCACGTTGACCTTCATTCCAGCATCAGCACATACAGCCACAAATCTATCCAGTGCGCGCTGAAGTTCCGTCTGGGAAGATGTGAGGAAAACTTACTCTTAACTCTCCCAATGTGAGGCATTCCTCGCCCAAGCTGCGTTGCAACATTCAGTCCAAATATTCAATGAACAGGAGAGGTGAAAAGATGCACCCTTGGAGAAGTCCAACGCCTCACGGTGAAAGGTGTTCAGCATGGTTAACATAGAGAATGAACGGCCCTCAAAAGAGGACCTTCAATCCCATACTCACTCAGAACTTTCCAGAGTTCTCGAGGAATTCGGTCATATGCCTTTTTCAAGTCTACAAAAGAGCTGTATGTGGGTTTGGCATACTTCAAGCCTTCTAAGTACCATTCTTAGAGTGAACAGCTGATCCTTTGTATCTCTGCCGGGGCGAAAGAACCACTGTCCATCAGACATACAAGTTCTGGACAATTGATCAGAAATACTAATTGGGAAAGGAGTACATCATCCGGGCTATACCATTAGCATACCAAGAGGTATTGGTTCATGTTAGAGAAACCGTTGCATAAGCTGCCGAATAGTGACATCACACTGGATCCAATCAGGATCTAAGTAAGTCAATCCCGCTGTAGTTGCGGCAATCACATCAACCTCAGCTAAGACTTACCGCCGTGGGATGCCATTTGAAAAGTGACAATTTCCGTAAATCCTCCGTGGGGCAAATAATATTATCTGGAATTTTTATTACATTCCTTTCCGACCAAGGATGGACCGGTACTACTGAACGCTCCTGCGACAGTGAAGCTACATTTATCTTCACGTGCACTGTCTTCTATAAATATCCCTTGCCGTCTGACGCCATTCCAGTTGGCCCAGGATATGATTATCCTTAGGTCACTGGCCTGACAGCGAACAACAAATTTACTTTCCAATAAACCCATGACTGCGCTTTTTAACTTCAAATTTATAAGCCGTTAAAAGCACTCATTCTCATTCATCCAAGAGTAATTCTAGCGCGTTATAGTATTCATAAATCCATGGTTCTTAAACCGCCTCCTGGGACGAACACAGCAAAAATATAAAATGACGCTTAAAGGTGATGGGAAGGCTGTGGGATTAAATTAAAAAAAAAAAACGATGAACAATTCGCATTTGAGGTCCATGAATATGAATATGGCCACTGCGTGGAAATAATCACAGCTAGTAATACCTAGCAACAGGGCAATCACGAGTGAAATCCTCTTTCAATTTATTCACACTAACCATTCCATAGGAATACACAGTATTTACGCCGAAGTTTGAGAGTGAGGCTGGGTCGTGAACTTGAACCTGCAAGAGATCAAATTAATCCATGGTCATATGGAGTGTCACTGTTTTAATGCCAAATGCGGGTGCGTGAGCGTCCTGCTTCTCATAGATCCACGATGTGAATTGTACAGTCATCAATTAAAGCTATTTGTTACAATCCGGAAAACCAATGTTTGCCACTTCAATGGGATGGGGATGGAACTTGAAGAACCGATGGACATTGAATCGAATTTCCTTTTCGCATGCATCAACACCGAATTGTTTTCCCACCGTTACGTAGCTTTATTTCTTCCATACCCCGCAGGAGATGGTCGCATAAGTACCGGTCTGGATACAAAAAAGACAATTTTCGAAGCTTACAATGTAAACTGACTGCGGACGAGTCAGAGTGGATTTATGCTAGCCTGTATATGATATGCCACGAAAAGGAAATAAACATGACTTGATAGAAATAGTTTGCAGAG
This sequence comes from Eristalis tenax, assembly GCA_905231855.2. Taxonomy (NCBI): domain Eukaryota; kingdom Metazoa; phylum Arthropoda; class Insecta; order Diptera; family Syrphidae; genus Eristalis; species Eristalis tenax. The sequence continues at coordinate 48,562,190 of HG993125.1, forward strand.
CTTGTAGATGAAGGCCTTGCGGGTTCGGCGTGGGTTGGGTGTTGATTTTCTCAATGTTAAAATATTGTTTGTATTCTCATCCTCATCATTAAGTTAAGATGCTCCCAAGGGACTGAGTGCTGAGTGTGCTGATGTTATCGTGACAGTGTCATCAGGCGAGACTTCAATTAAAACGAGAATGATGGATGAATGGAAGTAAAGCTTACGTATCTTCTTTTTGCGAGGGCGAGAGGTTGTATATGGTCATAAGTCATCATCGCAGCACGACTTTCTCAGCAAAATAATCCACGCATCAACCTTGTGGTAGAACCAAGAAGACAATTGGCCATGTTTCTCATTGCCCAAGTCAGTGCGGGGGCAGAAATTGTTACATTACACGTTGTTGTTAATTGTTTCAATGAATTTCGCATCGAAATTCGTTTTTCAGTCAAATTCGTCTCAACTCATTCCAGCCCACTCCTCGAACCACCAGTCATCACCATTTATCACCCCCTCCTGCATACGCCTGCATAGACCCACTTATGATATATTTCAAAATTATTCTCTGAAATCTTCTGAATATCTTTTCAAAGCCGGTGATCACTGTAACTTGAGAATGGCTCTACCGATTAGTTTGAAATACATTTTTATCACTTATTCAATATAGTGAAACAATACCCCTCCATAACGGACACCTCACTATACGGTCACGGCATGAATATGTTCGTGTATTTCAACCCCTTAAGAACGGACAACCATGCATAAAGGACAATTACCCTGGTTTCGCTGCTGTCCGCTTGAGAGAAGTTTGAACTAAGATGGAGTGACAACCGATAATGTGAGAGCTTTTTGGCTTAAAACGACAAAAGAGGAGTTTCAAATCAAATTTTTTTAGAAAAACATACATTTTTTAAATTCCTTCGGGGTACGAGTACGATATCTTTGGTACCAAAAATTTATAACTGTATTTTATATAGGGGTCTAAAATAAGCATTTTTGATAATGAGAGGTTGGTGGGGTTCATCTCGTTAATTTTAGGAAGAAATACTTAAAATGGAAAATTTATATAAAATTTTGAAAAATTGGGACCGAGGGTGGTTCGCGTAATCAAATTTGATAAAACAAAAACCGAGTAATCGAACCCATAAGCGAATCGAATAAAAATCAGGTATAAAGTCACTGACACTCATTTTCTAATATCAAACATCAAGATAAACTTTCACCTTTTTCCAGCCTCGTATGCCCGTTTCACAATGCAGCAATGGTGTCTCGACTACGTGCTGGTTACGATATCTGCTTTGACACATAAATGTGTCACAATAATCTGGATTTTTCATTTCAAACATTGTTTCATTTCCGTAAGACTTTCCCGCCCAATGAAAATATGGAGCAAGGCAAGGAAACGTCTAAGAGCACCAACATGTGAGAGAATGTATCGCTTTGTGTGGATTGAAAAACGAGGCGACGCATTCGTTTCGATCTTTGTTCCGAGTGATAAAGCGTATCGTTTCCTTTTCTTCTGGACGACATCTTATGAACTGACTTTCTTAACTGATCCACAATTCACGAATAAAATTAACAATGTTCACGTGGGTACTAGGAGCATACGATGTATGTACCCACGTATGTCTGGATTGAAGTGGTTTTCTCCTTTTAAGGTTTAGTTCGGATAATTGACTTTGCGGCTGATTGGAATTCGCATAGCCGACGTCAATTTGCTTCCGATGTTGCATTCTGACGCTCTACTGTAATTTGATTAAAATTTTGAATTAAAAAACAAACTTTTGGATTCGGTAGAGTACTTCATTGTTAGTGTTGCCGTTGCCATTTTAAGTCTTGTTTTGAAATTGCCCCTACCTCCTAAACGGGGGCGAGATGTACTCCAACCGTCCCATGGTAAAAAATACTGACCCCTCTACAAAATACTAAAATTTTTAGCGCTTAGTTAAGTTATCGTACTCGTGCTATTCCTTCGTTTAACCGGAGCATCATATCACGAAGTATTGATTTTTGAATTGTCTTTGTTTTCGGATAATCTAGTAAGTCGCAAAACTTTTTCTTTTGATTCGGTGCAACTCTGTTGTGTACGACATATGAAATAATTTATAATATTTTTCTCAAGTTCATATTATTCGTGTTGAAAAACAACAAAAATAAATTCACAAAACACAGCTATTTTTGACGGTTCCAACGAGGTCTGAGTGCTTAAATGCCAGGAAATACTCTGGCGAATGTATGTCAAATCTGAAATAACTCCTAGACACGCTTAGCTATAACCAAATATTCAGTCAGTGTCTAGTGAGGTTTCTTCGACTTGTGATAGCATCAAGTAATATGTAGAGGTCCAAGAACACTTCCTTGTGGGACTGCATTTTTTATTGACTTAAATATGGACTGAAAAATCTGATCTTTGATCTAAATATTGTCATGAGTATTTTCAACACTTTTCGAGTCAATGATAGAGACTGTCTAGAAATAGCTTCTCAAATTGACCGTTCGGAGTTGGCATAAAAACTGTAGGTCCCTTCCACTCGTGAGAGAACAATGGCATGCACAAACCGAGAGAACCTAGCCTTTGATGAGAACCTAGGCCCGGGGACTGGCCCTCTACGGGCTGTAGCGCCACCCATACCATTATCTTCGTGGCAAGCTTTTCCAAAGAGGAATGAATCTGAATAAATATATTTTTATTGAAATGCCATTAACTCTAGATCAGTTTTGTATGCGGTCTACATGTTCAGAGGTTTTCCTTCCACGGCCAGACATAAACATTTACAATCCATTCGAAACCACAGTTAAGAAGGTGTTGACTTATCGACTTCTAGATTTGGGGCTTGCTCCAGTGCGATATTGTTAATATAGGCTGCGTCTCCTGTTTTTGGTCGGACTAGATCATAACTAACTTTCAAACCAGGTCTGGAAATTCTTCTGTCGTTTCAAGGGAAGCGTTTTGATTCGCAAAATGTGGTCATTAAGTCGCCACGGTGGATTCAAATTATTTAAATTGATCTACGGCTCTATAGGCTGCCACCCAGCAAAGGCAGATGTTTAAGTTTTGAGTCCTCCTTATGATGGGGTCTGTTGATAATTGTAGCATGATTTTTCGTGGAAATGTGGGCAGTATTTATTAAAAAAAAGCGGTATTAATCTGTTTGAAGAAAATATCACCTTTTAACCATCCGTGGTTCCGTCGTTTTTGAATCTTAGAACAATGCAGACACGTCTGAACAAGTTAAACTGTCAAATCTGGAAAGAAAGTGTTCTACTAACAATAAAGCAGTGACTGGTCTGTAAGTGGGCTTCGTTGCATTTGACCTCAGTGCATGCTGTAGTGTATTGGCAACACTGCGGTAGAGCGTGGAAGCATGGGAAGCGGGAAAGTGCTCCTCGATATGTCATAATACCTACTCAAGAGGCAAGTTAGCAATTATATTTGTTGTCTTGTGTGCATGTCAAAGCTCGTCTGAGGGCAGCTGCGATCTGAGCGACATAGAATTTGAGTCTATTGTCTTTACTATTGGCTTGGTGAGACTGCTCAAGACACATTTTCCAGTACTTAGACGAACCCATTGTGCAGTACGTGTATGCACATAAGTCAGACCATGCTTGCTGGAGAAGATAAATTGGCAAAATAATGACGAACACGAATTAAAGGCACAAAATCATCACAAAAAGAGAAACACACAAGTGTGATGGAGGAGGGAAATCACCAGAATCAGGAAAAGGTATGGTATGGTAGATAAGAGCATCCACTCGAAATTACGCAAGTCCCTGGTTTGATACACGCCGGTGGCGAACATTAATTTTCATTTGCCGCTTCTCGTGAGTAACTGACAAATTGGTGTGTCCCTTCATGCGTATCGCTGCAACTTTCTTTAATCTATACACAAATTTTAAGTTACAGCATGTTATGAAACCCCATTTTTATGGTACTCGAAGTTTTAAGCCCGAAGGGATTGTAGCATTGAACCAACTTTCAGGAGTTACACTCTAATTGCGCGCCGTTGAATATGCAATGATTGTTGCAAATAAAGTTTTCAGTTTGGTGCAGTGGCACAGCGCTTCGGAAACTCTCAACATTCTCGAGTAAATTAAAAATGCATATATTTTCAACGCCAACGTAACTTTTCAAATTAATAGCAGATGGACATCTACCACTTTCACAAAGTTTGCTCTAGACTGGATCCTCGGCTTTATTGCTGATTCTGTTCAAGTTTGGCCGGACAATTTTATCACGTTGTGCTAAATGTAGAGACATGGAAAGTGTGTACACATTTCTGGTATTGCATTTATTCTAGATGGATCATAAATACAAAACGCAGACCAGGTCCCTAACCATTTTTAAGCATAAATCCACGGTTTTGCATGCATAACTTCTTATGTGTTCAAATTTAAAGGCGTGTGTCCACCAACATTTCGGGAAAATGATCACGTTCTGTACCATGAAACACAATGGAGCGTGGCACATCAATTAAATGATACTTGCTATGTTGCAAACCCGTTTAGACATGGCGACGCACTACCATGTGACGCCTTCTATACCATCCTGAAGAAGATCGTTCAAAACTCACACGCTAACACTAGAGGTCCGATCTTCAAGAAGTCCCTACAACTGCTACTACACGCCGATGACATTGACGTGAATGACAGAACACGACGAGACGATGAGGCGATGACGATGCCGAACGAGGGCAAAACGAATTTTATGCTGTCCTCAAGAAAGGATATACAACATCGACGACTTGGACAGAGCGTCACAATAGGCAGCTATAACTTCGGTGTGGTTAAGGATATCGTCTACCTTCTAACAGAAAACAGTACGAACAGCATTTGCATCGAGATCAAGTAAATCTTGCCAACCAGTGTTTCTTCGGATGCAGGAGGCAATCGAGTAATATGTCCCCCCATCGAAGGACCATCTCAAAAGCGAATAAAAGAAGTCCTTGGTCACTTCGAGAAAAAAATCCTGCTTGCGATCTATAACTCTGCTTGCTTCGATGGAATCTAGACGAGAATGTTCAATGAACAACAGTACGGCGACTTGAGCTTAGTCTGGCGAATACGGATCCAACGGCTAAGGTGGCTAGGCCATGTGACAGCTCAGTACCGGCCACAAGAGACTCTGAATCTGTGGCACAATGAAATAGGGGGCGCCCGCGCCCTTTGAGAAGTGGAACTTAACTAAATTGGCGTGTGAAACTGGAGGCAGCTAGACAAAAGTTGTGACAGTTGGAGAGGCTTGGTGGTTGAGGTGCACAAATTGGCTGGTAACCGGGCCTGAGCACCGACTTGGCTTAGGGATCGAATGCCTAAGGTTGGCTATGGCATGTAGAGCTAGACCGTACCAGAGGGACAAAGCACTAGAGGACGCTCACGAAACCAATAATTTGGTTTGGCTTCGCGGATTCAACACAAATCAAACCGCTTTCTCTGAGAAAGCCCAGGTAGTTAAACTTTTTCACTGATTAACTGCCTAGACACCAATTTTCCTATTTCTACGAGCAGTCCTATTTCTACGAGCATTGCGTGCATTGCAATTTTAGACTTTGAGGTGTTTATCACTAAATCCCCAACATCGCAGTAGCATTTCAATTTGTTAACTTCTAATTGGAGAGTGTGTGGATTGTCAGCCAACGTAACAAGTAGCCTAACCTCCTCTTCTCCAACACCCCCCGGTAGAGAATTTGCTATGTCATCGACATAGAGAGCAAACAGATGTGGACTAGGCACACATCCTTGAGGAACTCCTGTTTTCGTATCATTCCATACGGTGGCAGAGGTCTGATTGATGAGCTCTCCAAAACCGTTGATGGATTTCCTAGAAAGACCTACGATCGATAGTATGTACAGTAAAGAGTTCCTCTGTTAACAGTGTCGAAAGCAGCTTTGAAGTCAACAAAGATGGCATGTAGCCTCTTTCCTCGGTCGTTGAACCTACCAACAATAGTTGTCAATGCGATGATTTGGTCCACAGTCGAAAAGACTGATCGAAAACTTGGACGGAAACTGAAATAATGTCGACGTGACTTCGAAACGACCCAAATCAGAACGTCGCAAACCGATTTTTTGATGTAGTTTATTGAATCGCAAGTGCACTAAAATCCAATCGTCCCACGTTATTCCATCATTTGATCTGAGCCTAGAACTGAAATGAATTCTTTCAAAAATCAATGCTGTCGTCACGAGAATTCGAGAACATTGAGTATTAACTGACAGTGGCATTAATAAGTCCATGCGATAAATGATACAAGATATTCCGAAAGCTTAAACATCGCTAAAACATCGAAAATGTTTTATCCACCTCTTCATCCATGTACTGTTCGTCATTAGCTGGGTTTTTTGCTTCTCATATTCATCTCTCTCCCATTTAATCCCTAAGCATGCCCTTGGGCATACAATCCAATCAAGATATTGTTTTCTTTCCCATTGCCGAGCCGTTTAGACGAACAATGCTATTCTATGTGTATCCGAAGGGAGCGTTAAATGAAAAATACACTTGAATGCGCAAAACAGAAAAAAAATCATTAAATAGATCAAATCGCGAAAAAAGGGAATAAGGACAAGGAGAGACTAATCCACCACCGATGCAATTTAAAATTATTATCAAGACCAACAAAATACCTATATAGGGAAGGGTTTATGCATATTTCTTAGTTTTAAAGAAAAGAGTTTGTTGCACAACGTTCGATTAAAGATGCTACGTACATACACATTATTTCCACTCAAAGCTCATATATTCGAGGCGATAAACGTCTAATGGCCAAACAAAGAGTATTACCTGGAAAAAGAGAAAAGTTAATTAAATTAATGCATATTAAATGACATCACAATTTATGTAACAGCTGTGTGGAAACAATTACCAAATGCAGATTGAAAAATGGACAACATTTAGTAGACGACAGTCAGACAGAATAATAATAATAACATGGGTGACGTTACAGCCCTTAGAGGGCCAGGGCCTAGCTTCTCAGCAACCCCTCGTGCTGTGCTGAATCCGACCCCCTACAGTTCTATGCTGACTCCAAATGGCCAATTTGCGAAGCTTTTTTGCAGATATTACTCTTTGAATATTGTCAGTGACTCGAAAGAGGTGGAGCCGTGAAAATAATTTTTGGTCGTACCTAACCCCGGCAACAAGATTCAGTTGAGTGGAGGTCGACGCACGTACCCACAACGCCTCTGCCGCCGCTATGACAAACAGAATACTCCGCGAATAAAGAGCCTCCCTGCGACTTAGCCTAAGTCAAGGGCCCATAATCTGAGACTGATATCCAACAACACCCCGTATACGGGCGAGGAATACACTGAAATCTTCAGCTCATTTGTAAAATATTGTCGAAGTGTGCGACGAGTGGAACAGTATCAGTACCTCTTGCCCAACACGCTAGAAAGGAGATCGTAACTGACCCCTTGACAGTGGCAATGGTTGAGAGATTGCTGCATTGAACCACTCAGACTCCAGAACTGGTTAATTTTTCTGCCAGGAGGCAACTGTAATTTCTTGGTTGACCATCAGGCCCTTCTGTGGTGAGAAGTCTCCATCTCCAGCTCTCACCACATCAGCACCGAAAACCTGCGACCTCAATTAAACAAAGCCGGGACAGTGACAGAGAAGGGGTTCTGCATTGTCGTCGTCTTCTCAACAGGCGTCGCACAGGGTTTCGTCGCGTAGGCCGAGCAGGGATGTTTGGCTAAGGTGAAGTGGTCCGTTATTACTCCGCCAAGAGACAACAAGAATGCCGCGGATTCCTTACAGACGTAAGGGAGCATCCCCTTGGTCTGTCTGCATCGTGGAGAGTCATACCACCTCCGGTTGTGTTCCCAAGAGCCCAATCGGTCGAAGGAAGCCCTAACCAAAGACGCAGGAAGTCACATTGTAAGTTCAGATCCTTAGAATGTGTCCTCTGACCCTTGTCTAGCAAGCTCATCGGCGATATCATTTCCAGCGATCCCGTGGTCGGGACCCAGGCAAGTCCAAATTGGCAAGAATTCAGAGAGGACAAGCGTTCCTGAACTATCGTGGTTAAAGGCCTTAAGTTGAACAAGGCCTTATGTACAGCTTGTCTGTCGCTACCGACACAGATACCACGACAATTCCGTCTGTTCTTTACAAAATAGTTCCTCGCCATCACGATCGCATAGTTTTCCGTTTGGAAAACCGAGCCAATTTTACCTAAGGTGCGCAGTTTAACTAGGCCTTTATTGGAGTTGGAGCCATCCGTAAAGATTGGGGTACATTCCTTTCCTGGCTCAGATTCTGGACAGAGCCAGTCCTGGGTGCAGGGAAAGCCGAATTTGTAGGTACGTTGCATCTGAAGCACTGGTGTGGCGTCCATGCGTCAGACGGGATACCCATAAGACTGACGTTAAATGAAGTGCGGTGCGCAAGGTTATCGAAGTTCCAGTGCTGTGCTCCAGAGTTGTATCAAATACCATTTCGTTTGAGGCGGAATATGTGGGCTAACATGTGGCGGGGGAGGTATATCACAGCAAAGCAGAAAGAGAGAGAGAGATAGAGAGAGAGAGAGAGAAAGAGAGACAGAGAGAGAGAAAGAAAGAGAGAGAGACAGAGAGATAGATAGATAGAGAGAGGAAGAAAGAAAGAGAGTGAGAGAGGACAGAGAAATAAAGAGAGAGAGAGAGGGAGAGAAAAAGAGAGAGAGAGAGAGAAAGAAGGAAAGAAAGAGAGGGAAAGAGAGAAATAGAGAGATAGAGAGAAAAAGAAGGAGAGATTGGGCGATAGAGAAAGAGAAAGATAGAGAGAGAGAGCGAGACAGAGAAAGAAAGAGAGAGAAAGTAGAACATAGGTCTCCTTAGCATCGCTTACCAGTCTGTTCATTATAGTGGAGATACGAGACTCTTTTTGCCAGAGTGTTTTATAAATTCCCAATAGTCCACAATAGACCAGGTGTATGGACCATGATGTACACAAATGCCGATAGTCACTTCCCCCACATTCGATTTCAAGGTCGCACATGACACTGTGCCTAGAAACCACATGTATACCGTCATGTGTCTATAGACATCAAGTTCAAGCTAGTCGCTAGCTGCCGCGAAGAGCTCAAGGTTCTTGGTATCCAGCACTCTATGCTGGGCCTCAGGTCATAGGGACATAACTGGCAACTAGATAGCAGATGAACATGCCAAGAAAGGAGCGAAACCGACCCATCCTACTCAATCCCATGGTTTAATCCACCTCTAGCTGACATCAGGAGGAAAGTAGGCTATAAAATCATGGAGTAAGCCAATGCAAGGTGGAGTTCATTTCGCACATGCAAGACTTCTCGTACATTATGGCCAAGGTTCAACAGCATGGAGACCGATATACTTCTCGGGTGCAGCAGGAACATGCTGCGGATGGTAGTCGGAGTGCTAATCGGTCATAATCATCTGAGATATCATGAACATAATATGGGACTAACCCGTGAGCATGATATCATATACAGAGGCTGCTGGGATGAAGAGGAAACTGATGACACTTCCCATTATCTTTGTCGATGTGCCAGTCTCTGCCTATTGGGACAAAGAGCACTGGGAGAATGTTTTTTTCAGGATCTCTGGATGGGTGAATAGACAAGCGTAACAACACCAACAACACCTCCGAAGAACACGAGTGAGACTGGAAAGGTTACTTTCGCCTTAGCCATCAGAATGGGTCCAACTGGGTCTAAGAGTGGCGTGGCCCCACCACGTTTATCCACCGACCTAACCTGTGGTCATGTGTGGTTGCGACAAGTCTGCCAAACGTCAGATACGCAAATCAGAACACATATCTGCTTTGTACAGTGACGACAGTATCTAGCCTTAGGTGATTATGTAGAGCACATGGGCAACTTGCCGTCAGGTATTTGTCTCTGAACCAGTGGGAGCTGGATACAAGAGAAGGAATCTCCTCAACCAACACCAATTGCTCAGACACCAACCCCCACCCTGAATTGGTACCCAATGAAAAGAAAGATGATGAATGTCCACATTTGCTTTCGGTGACAATCGACAAAACAATAGAAAGTGACTCACACGACATCTGAGATGTGAGAGTGAGTCGCTCAGAATAGATCGCATGGCTCAAAAGCGTTGGAGTCTATTGAACTCGGCCAAGTTGAATCCTTCTTTTTTGTATCAGCCCATTCCAATAATTTCTTAATGACACATTTGTGCTTCTACGTGTTTAAGCTGCTCAACTCGGCACGCTACCGAAGTACGCATTTCATAAAGAAAGAAGGGGTCACTGACCGAAAAGCAATTTAATTCTCCAGGACCGTACGGAAGCAATTGTGCATAAGTTATGGACCACGTTTATGGCCTGCTTATGGGTCAGTCGATAGCTTTCGCTTACGCAATGATTTTTCTTATGATCATCGATTTGTGTTTCTGTTACGACTGATTTATTTTATTTGGAATCAAATTCTCCAGGTGGTGGTTGAAGCAGTTATTGAACTTTGGAGACTATTGATTCTGCGTTTCGGACAATTTTTTCACCTAACTGGCAATACTTACGTATGTCAAGCTCGGCAGTGTTCTCTGACACACCCAAGAAATTGACTACCCATACCAACGTTTGAAGTAGCATTCAGGAACATACAGTGTGCACAATAAATTGCTTTCTAAGCACGTCAATTCCCGCGCTGAGTGTCCAGGTGAAGCACCATTTGTCTTGATTCACTGACAGTGCTTAGAGCCGTCAATAAAATATCTTCAAATGTCGCCGTTTTGTTATCGCCATAGAATTGTTGGTTGTCTGGCCTTCTGTGGCACACAACACGACTGGACATCGTGCACAGTCTCCAGGTGGCCGTTGTTTATTGACAGTGCCGGAATCTTAGCGGATAAAATCATATTCCTGGGCAATTGTTCCTTAGTGTTATTTCCTTTCTGCAGCATCGCTAAGGATTACTGCACGATAACGCCAACATGACTACTTGTCATGTGAATTCGTTTTGCGTTGTCGTCCGGACAGTGGTCACGGATTATACGCCAGTTGTCTGGGCATGTATTTTACGACGTTGTCGAGTGTTAGTCTTTCAAGGGAGCTTTCAAGAAGAAAGTGCTTAATGTTCCACACAAGATTTTCGCAAAGCGAACAAAATCGATGTTCTGGTCGTGGATTCTCTTGAATAAATATTCCTGGACATGTCTAGGGCCAAATAAAAGCTAATTTCCAATGTTTTCTGTTTACCCACAGATCAATTGTTCATTCACCAGCTGTTATGACTCCACAATGTTACTATTCATTTCCAGAGTTTTAAGGTTTTCGCAATTTATCTTCAGCTCTCAGAAGAGAAGTTAAGTCCGATCTACAAAAAAGGCACTCCTACCTCTCGCGACAATTATTGAGGTTAATCCCCTCTGAACACCGCCCATTAGACCCTATCCAGCGTACCGCGTGAAAGACTTAAACACTTTTTCTTCGCACTAATCGGTACGTACCGTACCAGTGCCAGTTTTCCACACTAAGTCAAAGAACATAAGCGAGTTTCAAATCGATACACACCACATTTTGTCATCGATTTTAAAGCCCTATACAACAGCATTCATCTCAAGGAACTATTCTAAGCGACGGCCGAATTCTGGATCCCGTGACCAAGAATATTTCACCCACATACCACCTGGGACAAAAAATAAACCACCGACAGTTGCGGTGGGCTACCAATAGGCGATAGGTAAAGGACTAAAGGAGTTTGTCCACCGCGGGGCCAAACCGCGGTTAACCACTGCTACTTTTGACTTGAAGTGCCTACAAAACTCATATTTTGTCAGTGGAGACGAAAGCTGGACAAGTTGTTGACTCTTGGTGTCTTCGAAAGAAAAATCCTGCGTCGGGACCGTCTGCGTAGTCCTAGTGTCGAGGGCAAAAATCCGTCGATTAGCCACATCGAGCGCAAATGGCTCCAATGCTGCAGCTTAGAGGGTCTTGAATCCGAGTCTGCTGCGAAACTAAAGCTGTATTACTGTTTTCGAATTACAGCGTGTGTGCTGGCTACCCGAATGAGCAATCACTTTGAATTAAGGAGCGTACCAAAGCACATAGGTTTTGTTTGATTTATCAAAGTCTTTTGAAGGGTCCAAACAATCTGTTCGAATTATCGAGAGCCGGCTGTAATTGGAATATACGCCTTTATTCTTCGTCACTCGCGCTACTGTCACTGTTCTTACTGTTTCTTCTTACTTCATCTAAATATGATTCCAAAACACGTCAGTAGCTTACGGAGAGAAACTTAGGCAAAAAAAGCCTACTGCACGGAAATCTGAACTCATAAAATTCCGGACAACTTGAAAAAGGTTGCAGCTAATTTTCTCAGATTAAAAGCCATCTTAAAGTACAAATTAAAAAAAAAACGATTAGATCCGCTCAGGAACATGAACAAATTTTCCATTTTGTAATGTGGCTAGGGAGAAAAGCAGCTACTGGAGAGTTGTCATGACCTTTGTTAGTCAGGACAAGAAACTCATCGCACAGTAATGTTTTATTTTAACTTGTTCAGAACAAACCTTCAGAACCTGATTCCAATTCAAACAATTTCAAAACACAAAACTGTGGTATGTTTTTTTTTTAAGCGTTTCACGTGATCCAGGAAAAAACACTTAACTTTGCAATGTCACTGTAGCCGATTGGCCTGACAGATTGACATGGTTTTTTGTTTTTCTTTTTGTGGTTTATGAGTATTCCACAGTGGGTCGTAGGCCTGACAAGTAAGTAAGTCTCACATAGTATTCTCGTTCCTTTAGCGAGGATATTCATGAGTGAGTCTTCCGTTACTGTCACGTCATGAGACTCTCCCAAAGGCGCTGCATAACGAATAAACACATTTCACTTTCCATTGGCAGGACGTTTATTTTAAAGCTCTAAGCACTCTGAAAACGCTTTCCCTAGCCTTTTAATGAAATCACACTCAACTACTTACTGCTGCAGGGGAAGTCATGATGGGCGATGAAAGTATTTTGTGAGAAGTTAGAATTCCTTCCGAAAACACATAATAAATGTGTATTTCATAGAGTTCCAGTTTCCTAGTTTATGGATGGTGAAATTTGCCAAAGCAATTTGATTGTTGATTTTTGGGTTCTCACTGGAATATGTGAAGCAAATAGACATTGCATGACGATTGAATGTTATTCTGGTGCCAGCGTCAGGTGTGCTGCTGATGTTTGCCAACGAATGAGTGAATTCCACAAGAGATTAAATGTATTTTGTGCATGTTTACACTTGGATTATTGTATATTTTAATTAAATTGAAATATCGAGACATTTAAAATCAGGGTTGAAGGAGTTTATTCAACCATGAGGGCGCTTGAATTTATTTTCACACGTGGGCAGTGTATTTGTCGAAAATGGTCCACCGCGGACTGTAGTGCCATAAAGAAATTTTTCTAGTGATAGTCAGAAAGTGACAATGAAGGGCGATAAAGGGAAAATCAAGCTCACTTAGACCAGTCATTTTCGCCTTCATGTAAACCTATGACTTTGTTGTAATTACCTCTTGGGATTTGTTGGTCGCAAGTCATTTCTTCTGACCTCTTTTATAGCCATTTAGTGGCTTTGAGAAACTGTACGATATCCTTTGGATCTGTGTTACTCAGATATTAGCTATATTTAAATTTTTCCAACACATAAGTTAGTTTTTTGTGAGTTTTGTGGAACTTCTCTATGGAGGACAGCAGTGGGACCATCATGATTGTACACTATCTAGAGGTGTCCATCCTTAAGGGGTTTAAATACACGAATATCTTCATGCCGGGACCACGACGAATTGTCCGTAAAGAGAGGTGTCCTTTATAGAGAGGTGTCCGTAAAGAGAGCATATGTATATGTAATAAATGTAAAGAGTATATGTAATGAATTAAAATGTGTAAGCACGAAAAATAAATTCTCAAGTGAATTCTAAGAAAAATTGCTTAATACTGTTTACTGTGCATTTAAGTTGCCTTTTTGAATCTGGTCAAATCTTCCATATAGCCATGATGTTTGTAACACGAATTTTTTGGGAGCGTAGGGTAGGGTGGGCGGGAATATTTGACAATATGTTATTGGAAATTTATTACTACAAAAATGCATAATTTTTTAAAAGCTAACTACAACCTGTTGATTTGAAAAACGGAGCGAGCAGTGGACTTACTCGAGGTCTATGTGTAAACATCTCATCACCGCAGTGTCCCCCCAATCGATGATATCCGAACGGACAAGGAACCTTCACGGGACACAAAGTATTTTATTTAAAAAATGAGTCGTGAATGATTTGGGGACGAATATTTAATGAAGCTCAATTTATGGTAACGTTGATACAATTCAAAATTAAGATAGCTGAAATAGGAAACGTGTACTTGAGGCTGCAATGTACTGAGATATCGTTGGAATACTGCATCGATGACTGTACCACTTTGAGTGGTGAACATTTCTGAGTTAGAGTTCATTTGGAGCTTTAGAGTATCTCTCAAAAACTCGGCCAGGGGTACAGCCGCAGGCGTGTTAAAATTTGAATGGCCACAGAATCATTGGCCACAGATGATAGTTCTTTCCCACCACCTTTTGTGAATGGCAAAAGTATGGAGTCGATGATTTTATCCATGGACTTGTTAGGAGAGATGTAGACAACAACAGAAATTACGCTCTGGTCATTTCTAAGAGAGAGAGAGAGAAGCACATATCCGATATCTCGAATTACCCAATCCGTTGATTTGTCGATATTTAATTTCCATATTTGGTGTAATTACATAAGAACTGTGTCCATTTTGCAGAATTGTCGATTTTGGAGTGAATATCAGCCAGAAGCATTGCAAGAGCTACCAATGCATCCAGAAAAAGTCACAGTTTGGTGCGGTTTATGGGCTGGTGGCATCATTGGACCGTACTTCTTCAAAGATGATGCGAATTGTAACGTAACTGTGAATGGTGAGCGCTACCGTGAGATGATATCCAACTTTTTTTTGCCCAAAATGCAAGAGCTTGAATTGCATGACATGTGGTTCCAACAAGACGGTGCCACATGCCACACAGCACGCGCAACAATGGACTTATTGAGAGGCGAGTTCGGTGAACATTTTATTTCACGTTCGGGACCGGTCAATTGGCCGCCTAGATCGTGCGATTCAACGCCTTTAGACTATTTTTTGTGGGGCTATGCTAAAACTCATGTCTATACAGACAAGCCCGCTTCAATTGACGCATTAAAGCATTTCTTCGTGAGATACCGGCCGAAATGTTGGAAAGAGTATGCCAAAATTGGACTAAGCGGATGGACCTACAGTCCGGGGTGGACTGTAGGTCCATCCTCAACCAACGAGCGTCTCGTGCGAGCCTCTCCGGCCAGAACGGTCTTTCGGCAGCTAGTTGAGCTCCTTCTCCACTTGTGTGCACCATCTCGTTGGAGGACGTCCTCCGTTGCGTTGTCCCATTGGCCCTACTACACTAAGCAAACAAATCGATTTTGACTCATGTCGACATAAACTCATTCAACTTATTACTACAGTCCATTCAAATTCATTAATCTATCCTGGTTTTTTTTTCGTATGTAGAACAAATTCCTGGTATCTTAGGCGCACGACATCCGGAAGTTTTCAACTGCTTGTTTAGGAAAACCACTCCAAAAAGCAATTAAATGCTCACACTCCCCGGACGTCATAAGTTCCAGTTCAACAAAACCACATTCCCCATAACATTATATGCACACTTTGTTTTATATATCCCCGGAGTGAGGGCAGCAAGTCGCCGGTGGTGGGGAGCTAGTTCAGTCAGCGAGCCAGTCATTTGAAACAATTCCTCGAACTGAAAGTTCAGATTTATTTGATTTTGGATATTTGAAAAGTTCGAAACGATTTCATGGTTGATTGCTTTTTATAGACGCTTGCTTCTTTTACTGCAATTTTATTCGAAATCCTTTGAATGGTGTATTGTGTGTATTTTATGCACAAATGTAAGCAGGTTCAACTTATTTTTCCGCATTTCAATCCTTGGCTGTTGTGGAACTCTGTGGGCCAACATAAGAACAGAGCATATTACTCGTAGGCATAGAAAGTCGATTCCCATATCATTCACAAGCTTCATCCATTGAAGTTCGCAACCAACGGCAGATCACTTAAGTCCTCGCCCAAAAGAAAAATGACACGCACAATATGAGGGATTCCTGTAGAAGCAAGGCAGGTTAGGTTAGGTAAGTGGGTAGACATGGTGGGGCCACCTCTCGCGTAGGTTACATTCCGATGCCCATGGTCGATGCCAACCTGGTAGTTCCTACTCTCGTCCTTCAGATGTTGTTGTGCATGCCTCTTCCAGCCAACCTGACGAAACTAAAATAAGTGGGATTTCTGCCAGTTCCTGAATATTCTGAAAGAAGAATTCTCCTAGTCTTCTATGCCGCAGTAAGCAGAGACTGCAGCATTGACAAAGGTAGTGAGACGTGTCCTCTATTTCCTCTTCGTCCCCACAGTCCCTGTATATGAGGTCATGCTTTGTGCTAACTCCATGATTTTGTCATTCACTTTCACCCTGACGTCTGCAAGAGGTGGAGTGATTTATGAAATCTTCCCATCAGTAGTCCCCGAGATTTTAGAACTTCTCTACCTGCTTCAACGGGACTCCAATAAAATGTAGAGTGCATTAAGTAGGAAATGGCCATAACCTCGGATTTGTCCACATTTCTTTCCAGCATCAGCAAGAATTAATGAGAAATTTGTTTTTTTTTGCCTGGATTCCCCCAAATTTTATTTTTTTTTGTTTTATTCCTCTCTGAAGGACAACAAAGCCCCAGGCTCAGATGGCTTACCATCAGAGCTCTTTTAGGCCTGTGGCGATGGTATATCCCAGCTCAACGTCGCCAACAAGATCCTGTCCAGTGTACTGTGTGAACGTCTAAAGCCGGCACGTAACAGTGCGGCTTCCGGCCCGGCAAATCAACTATTGACCAAAAATTCACTGAAACCTGCAACGGATTTGGACAAGGAGATGCGCTGTCATGTGATTTCTTCAATCTGGTACTGGAGAAGAAAGTGCGGCGGGCAGCTGTAAGCACGGAAGGCACTATCTTCTACAAGTCAGTCCAACTGTTGAGGTACGCTGATGACATCGACATCGTCGCGCGTTCCTATCGTGCCGCAGTAGGGGCTTTGACGGCGATTGAAGAACAGGCGAAACGATCTGGTCTCAAGGTCAATGAGGACAAAATCAAATATATGCTGTGGACCAAATAACGTTCCGTCACACACCACCTTGCACAAAACACCACGATCGACAGCTACAATTTCGAGGGAGTAAAGTAGTTTGCCCACAGTGGAGATCCGACGTAGAATCGCCCTTGGCAACCGATGCTACTTCGGTTTGTCGAAACAACTGGGCTCAGAGCTCAAATGCTCTACAAAACTCTCATTATGCCAGTCCTGCTCTATGGATCCGAAGGCTGGAGGCTGAGCAAAACTGCAGAGCTGATTCTTGGTACCTTCGATTCTGCGCCGGAAATATGGTTCCGTCTGCGAGGAAGGTGAATGGAGGAGAACACACAACCACGAACTCTACGAGCTGTGCCAGGATGTGGAGGCAAAAATCCGTCGACTGCACTGGCTCGGCCACAAAAACGATCCAGCTAAGAGGGTCTTCAAATCCCAGCCACCTGGTTCGAGAAGGAGAGGAAGGCCGAACCGGGATGGTAATCGCGGATGCAAGACAGCTTGGTCTTAATGACTGGAAGCAGCTTGCTCAGGTACAGACCCTCATAGGGTCGTCGGCCTGATAAGTAAGTAAGTAAGTAACTCCACGATTGTGTTATCCACTTTTTTCTTAACATTTGATAGCGGTGGATTAATACATAGGATTGCCTGGGATGGGTCTGTTTCGACCCCTTTCCGGGCAATGTCGTCTGCTCCTTCACTGCCGGTTATGTCCCTATGACCTGGTACCCAGCGAAGAGTAATAGAGTGCGTCGTACTATAAACTTTAAACTCTTCGCGGAAGACTGCGACCAGCGTAGACAAAAATTGCTTTAATGGCCGCTTGACTGTCAATTAGGATTGTAGTCAGTAGCCGGTGGTATTACCAACAAGGATATCATGTTGGCCGATTTCTTGACCGCCATGATCTAAGCTTCAAAAGCCCCCCCTTAGTCATGTAACATGAGGAATTTCATTGATGTTTCATTTATTTCTTAATTTAATCTATTTTTCAATCGGAAATTAGTCGCTCTCATCACCGTCTTCTTTTCAGCTGCAACTTGATGAAAATTCTTCGGGAGCCTTTAGCTGGGCGATACTTTCTTGTGAGAGTGGATGTTGTGTTGTTGATGGGTTCAGTAGAGTTCCACTCCTTCCTTGTTGGGAGATAACATCGGAAGGGTATTCGAAATCAAGGGTAGTGAGGTCTACAACGTGTTTACTTAGTCTGAATATAGTCTGTCAGTGGGGCTAGGGGGCCAGCTTTACCTGCTTCGGCGGAACCGCAAGGTTAGCAAGGTAATAATAGCCTGGAGGGCAGCAAGCTTTCTCATAAATACTACCAAGCATCAAAAGTGTGGTGAGAGTACTTACAAAAACAAAACGCCCGGTATACACGCCACCCTGGATGCTGGAAAAATGATGCAATATTCAACGAAAATGCCGGCCTTGTGACCGCCGAGGTGCAGTGGATGAATGTGTCCCCATGGACATAGCTGCTGAAGTTCCAGTGCGACACATCAGGGCCAGCATCTGGGAAACTTCTGTCGGTTTTAATCGCATCCTCACCCTGACAGTCAGCTGGGCATCATCCTTCAAAAGGACCACACACAGTGCATCACATAATCAAGCATTTCTTCCCTTCCACCCTGGCGTCTCATTACAAATCTCTCTGCGAGTGAATAATACTGGTTGAGGTATATCATCATGCAGAAAATAACCTTTGCATTGACTTATGATTATGACATTATTGCCCGAGGGTATATGTACTTTCGTACTGAATCATTGATTGTGGTTAGATGCTCGATACGGACGTCTTCAATCACATATTGGCGGGTTTATTTGGGCACAGACAGAATTGCTCATGTGCTCAATTTACTTTTGTTTGTGTCTGCCCACAAAACATGGCATTTAATGACGCGATCTGGATTTTGATGTTATAAGCATTTTCCATGAAGCACGTCGTGTCTTGTACATCTTGTGCGTTGTTGATCCTGATTGGTAATCATTTTGGTAAAATGACTTGTCGTTTTTTATGGATCGGCTGGTTTCCATTCCAGTGCTTAAAGGGAAGCATATTTGAGGTTAGACTAAAGAAGGCGGTCCCACTAAGGCCCATTGTGGAACCACGGGGATTAATTTCCTCTAACAATTAGAACCTGTCAGTGCTAATGACGAAGCGGATGAAGTGGATTATGCCAACGCTATTTATCATGAATTAGTAGGCCCCTAGGTGAAAGTACCGACTTCCAGGGATATGTGGTTTCCACTTCCTCTTCATCTATGTAGCTTCTGCAAAAGTCGTTAAAAAGGACGCCCATCCTCTGGGGATGAATGTAAATTGTGCAGTGTCCAGTTATGACACCGGTGAGTGTCGTGAGGACATTGGGTCTATAACTTAATTCGTGCGGTTTGCTAAGAGATGGCGTAACTTGTATTATTCCATTGGAACATGCGTTGGAAAGCTACTGTCATTATACGTCATTTCAGTATATGTCATTCATTTGAAGCGTAAACAATAATAATTTTTTTTCACTCAAATATGTCGAACTCTGTGCCTGAAAAAGTGATTTTGCGGGGAGTTCTTCGTCCTTACTTTAA
Source organism: Eristalis tenax (assembly GCA_905231855.2). Classification (NCBI taxonomy): domain Eukaryota; kingdom Metazoa; phylum Arthropoda; class Insecta; order Diptera; family Syrphidae; genus Eristalis; species Eristalis tenax. The sequence goes on from HG993125.1 coordinate 48,581,900, forward strand.
TATGAAGAAAACTGCTGCGAAAGTCATCGTATTTTGGTGGAAGTTTGTGGTGAACATGCGCTAGCTGTGCGAGAGTCCTAAAAGTGGTTCCCATGATTTAACTTTGGCCAATCAGCCGAATCAACGGCAAAGCCGAGTACCCATGGCGCGAAGGTAATGCTCTGTATTTGCTGGGATCAGAAGGGTGTGCTGTATTATGAGCTGCTAAAACCGGGTGAAACCATCCATGGAAAAAAACTACCGAACACAATTAATCCGTTTGAAGAGAGCTGTAGCCGAAAAATGACCGGAATATGCAACCAGACACGAGGCAATAATTTTCCATCATGACAACGCTCGGCCCCATGTTGCTATTCCGGTTAAGAAATATTTGGAGAACAGTAGATGGGAAGTTTTACCCCACCCGCCTTATAGCCCAGACCGTGCCCCTTCTGACTACCGTTTGTTCCGGTCGATGCAGAACGCTCTCACTGAAATGCGGTTCAGATCAGAGCGGAGTATAAAAAATTGGCTTGATTCATTCTTGGCTGCCAAGCCTGCGCAGTTCTTTTGGGATGGGATCCACAAATTGCCAGAAAAATGGGAAAAAGTCATACCTTTAGATGGGCTATACTCTCAGTATCACTATTGTACATGTTTTTCTTAAATAAACGTTCAAATTTTGGAAAAAATACCCAATATAGACCCAATAGTTTATTTGTTTTTGTTTAAATATAATAGCCTTTTAGAAGGTGTGTGTCTACATTGTCTTCATTGCCCACAAGTACGTGTCGACAATTTTAAATTGCCTATGATGAGGTGTTTACACGTAGACAATCGCGTAGTCAACATTTGTAGTCTGCATGGCACAACTCTACTTGCACCTGTCTTAAGTCACCCAATCGCCCATCAATCTTTGACTCGTGGTACCACCACACACCCTCGAGAAGTAACAAAACACAATTTGCTTTATAAAAACATTGCTAGTATTTTTTTAATTGGGAAATGTACAGAAATTCAACGAGAATAAAAAAAGATTAAAATAACAAAAACGCACTACTTCTAAGCAATCTGTTTGGGGTCATCCCTGAAGGTCCGAGTCGTCATGGTAGGTCATCACACCTACTTATCCGTAGAAGGCGTATGGGGTGTAGGCGTACGGGTAGACCAGCTGAGGTGATGGACCTGGTGCTGGGACTGGAGCTGGGTTTGGTGAAGGCACAGCGCTGATGACGGCGAACAGAGCGACCAAAACGAAGAGGAACTGCAAAAAAACGAAAGCGATTTTGAGTTGCTGCTGACTGGTAGCCGCTGAATCGTCCTTCTTACCAGTTTCATCATCTTGAGAGTGTTGGGAGTTAGAATCTTTTCCGGTTGAGTGGTGAAATTCGAATGCTTTCCTAGAGGCCAATGTCAGGTATTTATAGTGCGTACAGAAAGACTGGAGATTCCGTGACACGCTCCCTAAATTAGTGACCACCTCTTGTTGCTATTCTTGGTTTGCTGATTAGGCATTCTGGCCGCATTTGAATGGTTGTGGTGTTGCTTGTTTGTTTGTTTCTTGACTCTTTGGGTGCGCAGATGTGGTCGGAATTGTGCTTGACCCCTTCACACTTGTGCTGTTACTTCCTGCAGCTTGCGGGGTTGGGCATCCTGTTTCGGAATTGACGACATGGGTTTTTTCATTGGATTTTTCAAAATGTACGTGCTCTTTGCAAAACACTGGCACACTGTTTGAGTTAACGACAACTGTGGGCTTGATCGACTTCGAGCGACACTGAAGGGTCATTCATACGAGAAACTTCTCATCCACAGAGATCAATGGGTACAATTTGGGAAAACAGACACTTGATCGCGAATTGTTTTGCCGTGAACAGGTGGATCGCATTTGTCTCTCTTGTGTATTGCGACCTCAGATTTTTCTGAAAGTGATACAAGAACAACAAGTTTCTTTGTTGGCCCTACAGCGCAGAAAGGTTTGGGGGCTGATAAAGGTTACTCTGTTCAAGCCATTAATGATGAGCCAGGACTGGTCGGCTTTCAGGTCATTAAGTGAACGCAATCAGCCGACAATCGTGTCAATGTGTAGCACAAGCACAAGTCTGCCGCCCTCATCGCTGCACTTTACCGGTCTCCGGTTGCACGTCATGACTCACCTATTCTGTTGTCTTCTTGGCACTCGAATTTCACTTACTTCTTCGCGACTTCGAGAGAAAAATTTACGAATGTTCTCCATAACAGACCGCCGTCGACCGCCAGTCACTGCGACGTGAAACTGACTGAAAGTAAGTTGCCTCATTCACGCATCTTTTCAATAAAAGACGCGCTGACGCAATTTTCAGATAGCTTGGAGTAAGCCCAATCACAGCTAAGCCTTTGTTCATTCCAAGTGAACTTTATTCAATTTTAGTTGTTGTTAGAGTCGTGAACGAGGCTATTCTTGATTCCTTTCTGTGAGGCCCAGACCCAGACATACATTAACCATCTGAACAAGAGAGGAGTGGAACATTTCTATGTCGACAATAATTTTTGTTTTTTTTTTTTCATAAACTGGGAAGACCTTCGGGATGCTTTGTTTGGCGCTACAATGCGGGGTGGACCAGGTTGAGCTTTTCTTCCTTTTTTCTTTTTTTCTAAACTAAAAATACAGCCAAGGTTCACTGTGGTTCAGTGTGGCATGAATCTCCTTAACTAATGAAGTCCAAGAAAACGTGTTAGGTTAGTTGTACGGACTACCTCAAGGGTAGCCACACTAAGGCCAAACGGTTTGGCCGGTTGTGTTACCACAATATCTAATGGATCCTAATCCTCGAACCATTTGGAGCTCCCAATAAAGCGGCGGCGTTCACTGATGCCGATACTCCTTAGATTTGTCAAGTCGTAGAAATAAAGGGTGATTTTTTAGCTATTATCTTTTTGGCAACACTGGTTTAAACAGCTGACGCACGTTTCGTGTTTTGATTCACTGTCAAACATCTTCAGTTTAATCTATAATTTAACTATGAATCATCTTACAAACGAACAACGCTTGCAAATTATTGAATTTTATCAAAATGCGTGCTCTCCTAAGAAAGTTCATCGCGACATCACATGTGTTCAGCGACGAAGCTCATTTTTGGCTCAATGGGTACGTAAATAAGCAGAATTGTCGATTTTGGAGTGAATATCAGCCAGAAGCATTGCAAGAGCTACCAATGTATCCAGAAAAAGTCACAGTTTGGTGCGGTTTATGGGCTGGTGGCATCATTGGACCGTACTTGTTCAAAGATGATGCCAATCGTAACGTAACTGTGAATGGTGAGCGCTACCGTGAGATGATATCCAACTTTTTTTTTGTTGAGAGGCGAGTTCGGTGAACATTTTATTTCACGTTCGGGACCGGTCAATTGGCCGCCTAGATCGTGCGATTCAACGCCTTTAGACTATTTTTTTTTTTTTTGTGAGGCTATGTTAAAGCTCGTGTCTATACAGACAAGCCCGCTTCAATTGACGCATTGGAAGACAACATTGAAGCATTTATTCGTGAGATACCGGCCGAAATGTTGGAAAGAGTATGCCAAAATTGGACTAAGCGGATGGACCATTTGAGGCGCAGTTAAGGTCAACATTTGGGTGAAATAATCTTCAAACATTAATTTATATGGACCGTACTATCGATTCAAATAAAGATATCATGCTTTCTTCTGAATTTTATGCGTTTTTTTTTTTAAACTTTCCTAAAGCTTTTAAAAAATTACCCTTTATAGGGCGTCTAAATGGCTAAATCTGCGTGATTTAGTGATTTAGCCACCACTCCCACCTTCCTTGCAGTTGCAAAGAAGGTGTGAAATGGCTTCTTCTTCCTATCCATTCCTACAACTTCTGAGGAAGTCGTTATAGGGGATACTTAGTCTTCGACACAATGCTCGGTTATATCGCCGATGAGAGTTCTAAGTTCTTCGGTCTACTCATTCTGACCAGGTCGCGGGGGCGTTTCGGCTCAATGGTAAGCCATAATTGCTTTGTGATGAGGCTTCCAGTGTCAAGAGACCATCTAAGTTTGGAGTGAGTAAGCGTTTCAAGGTTTAGTAGTTGTTTTCTAGTGGCGATAGGAACTGCCGTCCATCGGTACACCGTCCGGAAAGAGTGTTGGGGTGGGACCCTTTATAGCGAGTTCGTCTGCTTCATGAGACAGACTCTGTCTCACACCGTGTCTCGGCACCCACATAAGTTGGAAGTTGGATGTTGAAATACTTGGCAACGTGTTGAGGTGTGGAGTGAGCTTCATAATTCTCTGTCTCACACCGTGTCTCGGCACCTACATAAGTTGGATGATAAAATACTTGGCAACGTATAAAAAGAAGATGATTGCACCGCATCTCAACCTACGAGCCTCCGCAGCTGCATAATCGCTTGTTGCCTGTGTCCAGTATCGGACACCAAGTTAGTTCAATAACAGGAGATGATCACCCTTTCTTTGAAAGACTTGAATGAGCATAGGATTCTAATGCCTTCCCGAGGCGGAATAAAGGAATATGTTGAGCAGATGTCAAATATCAGCCGACTTCAACCCACGCCTGCCACTTTGGTGATTTTTAGCCCAATTTGGTCATTTTTTCTTTACTTTGGGACTTTCGGTAATTCTGTCATTTTTATCTCGTTTTGGTAAATAAATGTTGTCAGTCTAGAACTTAGTGAAATTCATTAACACCACCTCATGGGAGGGAAGGAAGGAAGGCAAGGGGTTGACTTGTGAATTCACGAGCACACATAGACCATGTTGGTCCATTGTGACAGTCCCAACGGCGAGTGGTGACTGGACCAGTCCTCAAAACCAGACAAAAGGGTATTAACTTTGCCTCCACTGGTATTCGAACCGGGGACTCCACTAACCAAGGGCAGGCAATTAACCAAATGCGTCATCCAGTCGTCTACCTCATGGAAAGGGTGCGTAAATGTATGAGACACACCGTAATTTATTGGACTATTGTTGTTGAGTGTATATTTATTTATTAACAAATCAACTGCAAACTAACTCTAATTAATGTATTTCATATGTGAAGGAGGCAGGAATATTTATGGGGACGAGAATAAGGAGGGAGGTTCTAATAGATTGAATGGATGACTAAAAATCAAGAGAATTTTGAGACATTCTACAAAGGGGCTCAGACATGCCGTAGTTGGTACGATGGAGGGGAGGTCGGTAAAGAGGAACAGCCCTAAGGCGACGGGGGTTGGAGTTTAGTGGAATTATTTCCAGAAGGTCGGGCGAGTCAATTGTTCCAATTCGGACTGGGTACAGAAATAGGATGCCAGCAACTTTACGAAGTTATTTAAGGTATGCAAGCCGATCAACTGAAGGCGATCTGTATAGGGTGGTAAATCAGTGCTATCATGCGAGATCACGTAAAGCTAAACGTAGGAATCTGCGTTGGACAGCTTCAATTCAAAATCTTCATGGACAAATGCATAAAGACCATAGCATGTGCAGATTACCTAGTTATAGTGATAAAAGTTAAATTCCTAAATTGAAGGAACTCTCCTCGTGGGCACGGTCTGAATAAGCCCCCAGAAAACAGAGCTGGTGCTGTTCAGAAAAAACCAAAAATGTTCAGCAATTTCCCGACATTTACTCTCCCCATGTTAGATGGACTCCACTGAAACTCACGGACTTGACCCTATTTTCATAGAACCTTCCTAGATCTGAGACCATGAGGTCTTGTTTCCAAACTTAATTTATCAATGACTCTCCATTTCCCGATAGAAGGGAATGCACTGCATGTTGTCATTTTAACTGGGTAATGTACACGGACGGCCATAAGCCAGGCGACTGTGTTCACTCAATTCCTGAATAAAGCCTACAGACTGCCGAACAATTCCAGCGTATTCCAGGAGGAGCTGTTGGCAATGCATGGAGCGTGTCGTCAATTTAAAATACACCCAAATAACTTGAGAAAGCAGAAGGCGTGATAGCCAAGCAGCTATCAAAGCCATTGCCATCGCAGTTCCATGTTCAAAACTTGTACGGTAATGTCGGGCTAAGCTGGCGTCGTTAGAAGGACAGCTCTAATGTCCATTAACTTGGTTCCTGGTCACAGTGACATCTCAGGAGTTGAGAAGACCGGTGAACTGGCTAGTGAGGCAGTTGTCATCGCTTGAAAAGGAGGTGCACATCCCACCAACCCATCAATAAATATCGATATCTTTCGCACTTGCTTGAAATAGCAAACCTCAGATGGGTCGTGAGTTCAAGCTGTGCAACATCACGGAAAATATGGACTGGGCACAACTTATCCAAAACAAAAGATCTCCTTCGGCGAACTCGTCTTCACATCTCTTGGTTGATGGTGGTCTGTACGGCCAGTGTCTCAATAGAAGATCATGCCGTCCAACAACAACAGCCACAAATTACACTACCACAGGAGTGTCTTCGGGTCGGGTCGCGCTGTGTAGGATCTGGCACAGTCTTATAACCACTTGCCTTCGACAACCCGCACACAATTCTGTAAACACCTCGATATTGTGATGAGAATCAACGGCGACTGTTAGAGCTTCCTAATTTCGTTGGAACAATGTGGGTCACCGAACAATGCTCACACTGTAAACAGACTTTTTGTGGATGGTTCTGTGATCCCTGATACTTTTGCAACATCAGCCTTCTTTAAAAGACCAGCATCAACGTACGGAATATTAGTCAAGATCAAACCAGTATCGACCCGCGGAATGACGAGAAAGAGCGGTATGCGAACAACTTCACAAAATCATTAAAACTCTTCCCAGTCGATAGCAAAGTGACCAGGAGTTCCGCAACGAAAATGTGTACATGTTGATCTCAAACTGATCATGCAGTAGGTGGTAACCTGATCTGGGCAAGGTATCTGATGCCTGGCTAGACTCATGTCGCTGTACGCTGCACTAAATTAGACTAGACATTTGTGCTTTCTTTATTCTTGTCGCGCGGTCTGCTTTGAAATTCAGAGAGCGTTCGAATCAAGTTTGCATTATGATTCGAACGTGAATTTCTGTACTGAGGATAGTTGGATGACTTCGTGGAAGAAACTTCTGTTTCTTTTGTTCTGTATGTCTTTTTATTTTGACACCTGTTGTGTGAGGAAGAGGCTAAAAATATTGATGCGAGATGTGAGAAGTTGCAGCTGCCCCGGGCCGTCTAGTTTGTGAAAAGAGATTTAATTCTTCCTAAGCGAGTTAACTGACAGTTAATGCGACTAGTACGCCATTAGGTTACGTTAGGCTAGTTTATAGTGGCTGGCTGCAGAAGGCAGTCACACTTCGGCCAAAGTAGGCCCATTGTGAAACCACGCCGTTAATCTAGTAAAGTTTGGTTTCCTTTCTTGGCCTCCAATCTGCCGCCAGGTGTGCAAAAAATCATACAAAATTACTAAAAAGCGCCTAGTGTTACCTGTCAGCGCTTCGTTCAAAAGGTAAGCACATGACTAATGGACGTACCTCTTAGTCTTTTACCTCTCACGCCGATTGTGCCTTCGTGACTGACGTCGTCTTTGCTCAGTTATGTGTTTTAGAGACGTTTTATAAATCTGAAATTGGGCTTAGGGGTAGTTTCACTTCACTCCACTTCAAATTTATGATGAGCCACCTACGTTTGGCGTTCATCAGTAGCCATGATTTTATTGCTTCAGTGAGGAATGGCGTGTTTCCTCATTTTGTGCCAGTGACAGAGAGGGCCGCTGAAATAGCAAGGAGGGGGCGGTCCTTGCCCCCCTTAGTTATATGTGTGGGAGCCAATCGTGGTCCCAAAAAAAAAAATAAACGCTAAAATAAATTTGTATACGTCTTTATTGACTTGAGTCCAAACAACGAGTGAGACTACATCTATTAACTAACCTTTAACACAGAAAACTAACAGTACTTAACTTAAACAAAATAACTAAAAGAGAACAAAACAGAAGTTGTAGATTGTACGCATTGGAAGGAAAGAGAGAGCACAATATACAACGTTATCGATGGCTTCGGTTGTAACTTGGCTGTGGCGTTTGTCATTTTGCGCATAGCAGCATCACGTGAGTTCGGCTTGGCGCGTGCTTGGACAATCCCAAGCACATGGCTTCGGCTTGGCTTGGTTGTACCGCTTTTCATCCAATGCCTAGCAACATCACACGAGAGCTTAGGCTTGGCTTGATTTTACCGCTCTCCATCGATACAAAACCATTATCACGCGTGTGGCTTGGACGCGTGTTTGGATAGTAGTAGAAACACTGCCAAGTACAGTCTGCACCGAATGCCGATAGTAAGCCATGTTACTCCTTGGCACTTGATTTCATCTGACAGCGTTTTTTTACGCTTTTTGTACCGTGTCTGTGAATACGTGTGAGCTCTTTTGATCAGCTGGCGAACAGCTGATACCCTTCCCCAACCTAGTAGATGGGTCAATTAGAGTTCTTATTTGAAATTTCGCTCATAAGTTGGACGTTATTTCAAATTGGATTGTTCGATTTAAACACAGTATGGAGGGATAAACGAACGAACAAAGCTTATGTTCATGAAGTTGATTCCTTAAGCTCCCATGTGAGCAAGTTATAGTCTGCGATGCTAGGACAAATTAAATTACTATTAGTGTATGTATTTTTATATAAGAATTATGCATATAAAATGTGTTCACACGAATCATGCATACAGATAACTAATAATAACAATATTATTGAAACGTTTTCATGAATCACTTAAAAAAATAGTTCTTTGCTCATTTCACTTTTTGCAAAAATATTGATAGAAATTAACTTAAAATGTTGACAACCTTTTTATGCCTTGTTTATAAAGGGTGATTTTTTTGCTATTATCTCTTTGGCAACACTGGTTTAAACAGCTGACGCACGTTTCGTGTTTTGTTTCACTGTCAAACATCTTCAGTTTGGTTTATAATTTAACCATGAATCGTCTTACGAACGAACAACGCTTGCAAATTATTGAGTTTTATCAAAAGCGTGCTCTGTTAAAAAAGTTCATCGCGCGCTTCTTCCATTTTATGGTCAGTTTAGACGAAGCTCATTTTTGGCTCAATGGGTACGGAAATAAGCAGAATTGTCGATTTTGGAGTGATTATCAGCCAGAAGCATTGCAAGAGCTACCAATTCATCCAGAAAAAGTCACAGTTTGGTGCGGTTTATGGGCTGGTGGCATCATTGGACCGTACTTCTTCAAAGATGATGCGAATCGTAACGTAACTGTGAATGGTGAGCGCTACCGTGAGATGATATCCAACTTTTTTTTGCAAGAGTTTGACTTGCATGACATGTGGTTTCAACAAGAAGATGCCACATGCCACACAGCACACTCAACAATGGACTTATTGAGAGGCGAGTTCGGTGAACATTTTATTTCACGTTCGGGACCGGTCAATTGGCCGCCTAGATCGTGCAATTACGCCTTTAGACTATTTTTTGTGGGGCTATGTTAAAGCTCATGTCTATACTGACAAGCCCGCTTCAATTGACGCATTAAAGCATTTTTTCGTGAGATACCGGCCGAAATGTTGGAAAGAATATGCCAAAATTGGACTAAGCGGATGGACCATTTGAGGCGCAGTCAAGGTCAACATTAGCATGAAATAATCTTCAAACATTAAATTATATGGACCGTACTATCGATTCAAATAAGGATTTCATGCATTTTTCTGAATTTTATGTGCTTTTTTTGGAAAAACTTTCCTATGGCTTTTAAAAAATCACCCTTTATTTGCAATATCTCGTTATTGTTGTTATCAAAATGTAATTTGAAAGTATGAGTATTATTTTGATGAGTATGATAGATTATTTAAGGGAATAGAGTGGAACTAACTTTTGGGACGGTTTGTCAGATAGGCTGTATATAATCTAAGAATTAAATTGTGGTCTAGCCTCTCAATAAAGTTATGAATTGACTTGTGAACGCCCCCATCTCGTATTATTGATTTGCCCACGAATTTGCCGCCATTTTCCAGGTGAATACACGAAGCAGCCTCCATGTTCCTTAAAAATCCGCTTATTTTCAGCCATTTCGGTGGTGGATCCGGTAATGTTGTGAAAGCCTGTGTGAATTTCACTACACTCTCAGGGACCAACGAGCCGATAAAAATCAAGCCTATGAAGAAACGGAAGGAATTTTTATATGGATATGGCATAGCTGATTGAACGTAAGTAGGTTTTATTCCCAAGAATTTGCTTCTCAAAACCTTAAACGCGTTTTTCTCGAAACAGTGTCTTGACGACTGGCGCATGAGGTTACTCAAAAACTATTAATTCAATCGGTTCCATATTTTAATACGTTATTCCATACATATACAGCTATGGTATGAACTAGGATAAATCTAATCGGTGAAGACCTTCTTTACTCGATTTGTGGCTGAAAAAAAGGCGATTTAAAAAAAGGGCCGCCATTTTGTTAATTTTAGTGCGAATTTAATAATAATAGTTCATACCAGAGCCAAACATGTACTCTTTCTAATCCCGTTGGAATTTATAGTTTCAGATATTCCAGTGAGCGGAAGTGCCGCCGAAAAGAAGGGCTTTTGTTTGATCACAAGAAACAATAACAAAAAAAATTATGTAATTTTTTTTTCTTCTTTTTTAAGATTTCGAATAAATTATTACAGCCTAAAAAAAATGTATGATCATTTACCAGCCCATTGAAAAGAGATTAGGGGGGTCCACTAAAACTGCCCTGACGACATCACGAGTTAAAGCTAAAAGGGTTTTGGGAACGTATTAGAAATAATGGCTTCTAAGAGTTTGCCATTCCATGGCCAGCTTGTCAATATTGCCTTCTTCTTGCTTGATCCAAACAGGCAGGCTCTCTGTAAAATTTTCGGAATTGAGTCCTTGTAAAGATTTTGATATTCCATCGTCGAAATTAACTCACTGCGGAATTTGCTCAAAAGAGTCGATCCACAATTTTGTAGAATAGTTTTTATAAGAGAGCTTAATACACGGGAAAAATGTATGCATTGGTACGGACTAGGATTGGAGCTCTAAGTTACCTAAATGATGAAATTAATGTTTTTAGAAACATTGTTGTGTAAAAAATAGTAGTACGAATATGAAAGGAGGAGTAGGGTGGTACGCACATGGCAAGATTAGTAGGAATACTCGTATAGTAGTACTTTCGACGACACTGAATAGCACTCACAAAACTAGTGGCTGCTGTAGAAGCTAGTCCCCGACCCATCTCGAACCTTCGCGCCACCCTGTTAATTCCCAACACGTTCAATCAGACATATTTCTTGTCGTCTAACTGCTAATGCGGTGCCGTCCATATAAACTTTGTTCATCGGCAATGTCCAGAGGATCTTTGAAAATGGATGTGATAGCAGTCCTCTTTGAGGCATCGTGTCTTACGATTCCGTCGTATGATGCAAAACCTGAAGCATTATCTTCCCCAGCTAAGTACGCACAAGTGCATTCAGACACTAATAACACTCCTTCCTCATCTTCACGTTTCTAAAACTGAAACCAACCAGATAACTGGCGTACATTCCCGTCATTCATCTTAATTGTGATTCAGTCTTCACCCTAAACCAACCTAAAGCATGGTGTGCTGGAGATTTGACACCCGTCAATTTGATTGTCGTTTATTAGTCGGCCTTCGAACGATCAATATATATTGTTGCGGGATTACTACATCCAAATATTGATGATGAACCATTTGTAATGAACACAAAGCCGCAAAGCATTAGAACAAAAACCACATGAATAGTTTTTTTCACGATTTCTGAACATCTCCGGCGAAGAACGCATTATTTTTATTGCGATGTCGTCAAATAGCTTTCTGTGCGAACCAAAAACAGACCATCATCTATCTCGAATACCCAGAAAACACACGTTCCAAGTCATGACAAATGACAAATATAATCAATTGGTACTTCCCCACAAAACGAGAACATCTTTCTTATCTCTGAAGACATGGGCCAAGCGACGGACGACCGCGGGTGTGTTCCAATGGAAGCTGGGATGTACCGCCGTTGGACTGTGTTATCACGAATTCAGGGGAACAACCAGACCGTCGAAAGGTGAAGATTTTGTCGTATAAATGGTTTCGCATCTTCTCGGCAAGCATCAAACACAATCAGCAGTCAGCGCCACAGACACACGTTCAGCAAAGATGAAGAGTTCACTATTTGGTTTGGTTTTGGTGTGCACGGCAGCCTGCATTGCGGCGCAGCTTGGAGGTTCCCTGACAAGTAATCCTGCAGGAGGACTCGATGCTAATCTTGCCGCAGAGAAACGGTTTGGAAATGAAAACGCTAACGTCGGCGGAGGAGTCTTTGCACAGGGGAACACGAAAACAGGTCCAGTGACAACAGGAGCTTTCCTTGATGCGTATAAGTAAGTGAAGCCAGCATTCTACACTAAATACTAAATCTGATTCTCTTAGAAACGGCCATGGAATAACACTGCAACACAAAAACACGCCTGGGTTCGGTTCAGAGTTCTCGCAGAGAGGCCACGTAAATCTGTTCGATGACAAGACGCACAAATTCGATGCAAACGCCTTCCACAGCAGAACGCACATGGACAATGGATTCAAATTTGACCGCGTCGGCACTGGACTAGATTATAATCACGCTGCTGGACATGGTGCATCGCTGACAGCCAGCAGAGTACCCCAGTTGAAGATGAATAACGTTGGTCTGACGGGCAGAGCTAACGTGTGGTCGTCGCCAAGCAGGCAGACTACAGTGGACTTGACGGGGACTGCGTCGCGGACCTTTGGCGGAGGCATGCGACCAAGAAATAGCTTTGGTGCTGGCTTGGGAGTCAGTCATTGGTTCGGTTGAATTTAAATTAAATAAATATTTATTTTTTAATTCACCTGTCTTTATTTGAACTATCGGTACGCATTTGTTATCGTGTTGGTCTGTTGCGTGAAGCAACAAGGCGAGTTTATGCAATCACCCATGACAGCTTAACAAGTTTAAGGAACACACATTCAAAGGTTTTCGCGGGCACGTACCCGCTATCAGGTTAATTCTAAATGGAGAAAGATGCTTGAGATCGTGATCCCTGCGGAGAAGATCGATGCGAATATGCCAGCAAGGTCTGTCAGGAATGACTTTGTTTAGTTATAGTAATAAAATGGGTGGCGCTAGAGCCCGTAGATGGCCAGGACCTAGTTTCTCAACAAACACACGTGTTGTGCGTGCGACTGGTCTAGCACGAGTGGATGGGGCCTACAGTTCTATGCCGACGCCGAGTGGCCAATTTGCCGTTCTCGAGTTATACTCATCGCCAGTGACTAGATAGAGGAGGGGCCGTGAAAAGTATTTTGCTCGTACTGGGAATCGAACCTGGGTAAAGTACGCTCAAGTGCGTAGGGGTGGACGCACCAACCCACAACTCCACGGCCGCTAAGGAAATTAGCTAGCGCTAGAATTTTTAGTTTGTTATGGAATTTGTCTATTTCCAATTCGAAATTTGACACGAAACTGCCCATGGCACTTAGATTTGTCCATTTTGGATGTAAAATCCTATTTCAGAGGGCTTAAAACCCTTAATTTTGTTTAGAGAAAACTGGGCTTTAAGACGAACGGTAGAGCAACGGGTACGTCGCAATCTAACTGGTGGCAATAAAAAGAAAAAGAACCGCGGATCTGGTGTCTTTGAAGCCGCGGATAAGTCGCAATCTGTCTGTGCTCACAACAAGATAAGGTTTTTTTTTTTCTCTTTAAAACCGCGGCTAATTCGCTATCGACCAGTGCTCACAACAAGACCGCTGAGTTGGGATTTTTGGTGTCTCCATAATCACAGTTAAGTCGCAATCGATCGGTACTCACGACAAATATCGTGCCATCGCTTATATTCTGGCTGAAGAATGTGCGGGGGTCATCGGAAGTTGCTTCTCTCCGCCAAGCCCGTCGTGCAGGCAATAATTTGAACGGTGTCATATTTCATCAAAATTAAACAACGAATGGTAAATCTACCCTACGCTCGACTAGATTTTTTCAGTTCTCCCGATTGGAGCACACTTAACAACTTTACCTCAACGCCCATTTACAGGAGTGACTCCAGTTGTTTTGTGAGAGAAAAATAACACCTGCAGCACTTGCGGAGCTGTGGCATAAAACAGCGTGCCAAGGCACCTTCTCGGAAAGAAATGAATCCACGAAGAGAAATTAATTAGTTTCTCTGTGATTAAATCCACGACGCTAACCACTATTCGTTCTCGGATTTATCCCGTAAGCAATCAATTAGATTCCAGCCCCGACACGGTAACCGTGATGTCTCATCATGGAGGAAAATGTACATGAATTAATCACCGATAAGTGAGCAAATGTCAGCCGATTTAGATCCAATAATTATGGCTCGAGTAATCAATCCAACGAAGAGACGGATACCCAGATGGTGCGATGATGGAAACAATTTGCTTCAGAATGACTAGGATAATGGCTGTCTGCTTGTCACTTGATTTGACCTCAAAGTCGCATGACAGGCTGGTAATCTCTAGCCATCTCACCCGATGAATTACATCAACGTCAACGAAAGGATAACACTTATTTTGGGTTCAAACGCCTCCCACTGGTGACGCATTGTGGGAATATTTGCATCAATCGATGTCACTGAAGATTATATATTTTGCATGACATCGAAAACTGCCAGCGAAATACTTCCCGACTCGAGCCAAGTCAACTTTTTCCCAAGAAAAAAAAAATAAATTGGTCTGTCAATCACACAAGCCCCACGTATCAATTGTCGCACACAGCACCTGCTGGTAAAATAAATCAGAAATCATCGGATGCTGTTCGAAAAGACCGAGGAAGGAAATACAAAACTTTTACCACAAGAGCATGAGGGCATGAGATGTGTCAAAGCCAAAAGTCATTCGGTCTCTCGAGTCTCCACTTCACAAGGAGCAATCGTGTCTGGTCCTTGGAGGCGCTATAATTTCTGTGAAAATAAAACAAAGGCCTACATCTAACTGACAAATGGATTTCGCACAGGCATCTCCTTAATGAGGGGTCTTCAAAGGACGGCCGCGGCCCTCCTTCAACGAAGCTCATCGTTTCATTTCAAAGAAGAGAATTCATTAAATTCCTCCAACGAAAGTCACGTAACTTTCACTTGACACTGAGGTCGTTAATCAGTGCGCATCGCTTGTGTAAAACATTCGCGAGGGGAGCATCCAGCCTTGCAAACAAATCAACATTTCCCCACATGCGCAACTTACAGGATGTCCGACTTAATTTGTATCTTTCGCGCGGATGATGCTTGAGCAGCGAGTGCGGAAAAGAAATCCCTGCTCTAAGGAATCACATCTGTTTGAATTTATAGCCGCTGCTCATGGACGTAAATAAGATTACTGCATTTCTTTGCGTTGCTGAGAGAACGATACTCGTACTTGTCAAGTGGTCGGGGATGCTCTTGACTTTCTTTTGTCAGGCTAAAGTGGTAGCACGGTGGCGTGGATTTGTCGAGACTCTCCACACATTTCAGGAGTGACTCCACAGGCGAATGCGTGTATTCTCATTTCGCTGTCTTACACTTGGAGTTATTATTCATTTTAAGTCTGATGTGTTCCTGGGATATGTGTAAACATGACAGTTAAGCCCTGCGTTGCTTCCGTCCTCGTGTATGTTTGTACAGGCGAGGAGCCTTGCTTTATCGACCCGGTAAAGTGGAATGATGTTTACATTGCCGAACAGTTGGTGGGTAATTGATAAGAGATTATGTGGTATTATGACTGGAGTTGAGCTAAGTGACAACAAAAATAACCAATAAGTAAGGGAATTATTTTAACATTGGCAGATGTCAACAGATTTCTGGCGACCAGACGTGCGTATAGACACAAGTTAATTTGAACGAGCTTTAACGTATGCATTTGTGTTTGCATGGTTGGAATAGGGGCTGCTTGCTGGTGTCAACATGTCATCGAAAAGGAGCATTCCGATTGAATGCAATAAATTTCAACTGAATTTGTTGACTTCACCTCTGGCTTTCAGTAACAACCGATGACTTTCTGCTAAACTGCTCGCAAATGGCTCTTCACTGGCAAACACGAATAAGATTGAATCTGCCGTCCAGCAATCAGTAAACCTTATAGAATCAATCTCCGAATTATTCTTCTGTCGGCGAACTTAGCGACATCATTTGCTGTCTGGAATCAAGGGAATCAATTGGACTTGATAAGATAAGAAACATCTGATCTTTCCGACTTTGCCTTGAAAAAACTGGCGGAAATCTTCAACAACTGCCTTAGACTGGCATACTTCCCCAATGAACGGAAAGTTGCTTAGATTATACATATCCTTATACCTGGCAA
Source organism: Eristalis tenax (assembly GCA_905231855.2). Lineage (NCBI taxonomy): Eukaryota > Metazoa > Arthropoda > Insecta > Diptera > Syrphidae > Eristalis > Eristalis tenax. The sequence continues at coordinate 48,598,124 of HG993125.1, forward strand.
AGCTCCTGATTTGCCCTCGAGCTAGAGGCCTATTAGCCTAGCAAGTGCTTTCAAAAGAAGAGACTTGTCTCTTTTATTTATAATAATGGTATCTTGCTAACGCAAACATTTTGATTTAGAGCAAGCACCGCCCAGAAAAGCATTCGAGAAATATCTTAGTATTTCTTTTTTATAACCATTTTTTATATTACCCATCTCAAGCTATGACTTTTTCCCATCTTTCTGGCAATTTGTGGATCCCATCGCAAAAGAACTGCGCCGGCTTGGCAGCCAGGAATGAATCAAGCCACTTTTTGATATTCTACTCTGATCTGAACCGTATTTCAGTGAGGGCGTTCTGCATCGACCGGAACAAATGGTAGTCAGAAGGGGCACGGTCTGGGCTATAAGGCGGGTGGGGTAAAACTTCCCATCCACTGTTTTCCAAATAGTTCTTAACCGGAATAGCAACGTGCGGCCGAGCGTTGTCATGGAAGGAAAATTATTGCCTCGTGTCTGGTTGCATATTCCCGGCGTTTTTCGGCTACTCTCTCTCAAACGGATTAATTGTGTTCGGTAGTGTTGTCCATTGATGGTTTCACCCGATTTTAGCAGCACACCCTTCTGATCCCAGCAAATACAGAGCATTACCTTTGCGACATGGATATGCGGCTTTGCCGTTGATTTGGCTGGCCAAGCACGTTCGCTCAGTACCAGCGCATGTTCATCAACTTCCAAATTCGGCAGCAGTTTTCTTCAAATTAAAGTAACGAAGAAGAACTCCCGGCAAAAACACTTTTTAAGGCACAAAGTTCGACATATTTGAGTGAAAAAAAAAATATTGTTTGGTTACGCTTAAATTGAATGACATATACTGAAATGAGTTACAATGACAGTAGCCTTCCAACGCATGTTCCACTGGAATAATAACAATGGAAAAATATTCATGCCACAATACTTATATAACAAAAAATCATTCCACACAAGATTGCCTTTCTTTGCGTGTGTTAAACGTGCGTTAAATTGACACTATCCGCATGTGGAAGTCTCAACACAGACATGTAATTACGATGCTTCTGAACTCGCTAGAGAGAAAAGCAGTCGTTGTGTGTCGAGTGAATTTTAAAAACATTTTTCGTAACAGCTTGTGTTGTCTTACTCCATTTTTGACATTGAAGCGCTCGGTGAGTTCATTGACGATCATGATGGAGTAGCGAGGATTTTCCAACGCCATCTTGCACAACCTGACGAGTTTGTCAAAACTATGCACGCTGTCAGCCCACTACAAATTGTGGGTGCCGGTTTGGTCTTCTTGAGACCTTTCCAGGATCGGCCGTAGTGTGAAGATCCGGTCTATTTTGAACTTCCCCGACCTGAAACCGCACGTATAAGGTAATTTAGGAATAGTTTCAGGGGCTTACACAAAACGGCGGGAAAGATCTGATATGCCAAGCGTTGAACTTCAGCCGGAACGAAGCTACCTCCCATCCTGAGTTCGACCATACTTCTGGACACCTATCGGACCCAGCGTAGACCTGACCTTCTCGGACTTAAAAAAGATATGCTCCTATAGCTGGAGCAAGCTCGTTCGTTCATCTCCCCTCACCACGTTCCCAGGCATCCTTAATGCCAAGAGAGAGACAAGAGACTTCCATCCACACTTTCGGACTTGGCAGCTTTCAGCGACCCAAATGACTTTCTCTATCGTTGGACTACTCTCCGCCTAATCAATCAGTGCAATCATCAGTGCCCTGTTCAGGTTTGAGCAGCTCCGAAAGTGCTTCATCCATCTGCTCGAAAGTCCAATTCATTGGCAACACAACATCTTTGAATTTGACTCCATCAACGCTACTAAATTTGCCAGGACACCTTTTTCGCTGATCTATGGCTGCCTTCCTCTAACGGCTTCTTCATAACAAAGAGGAACAAAATACAATGAAAAGAGGTGAGATTTTGTGGGAATTACTCGCCGGGAGAGGGTGAGAAACACGAGCAGCTGCTTCTTCGAACGGAAAGGACGAGGGCAGACGTGGGACGAATGTCCCCTACATCACGACTTCCGAGGCCGGAGTTGAATGCGATTCCGTCAGGTAGGCGACAGCTTGGCAGACCCAAGACGAGGTGGTTGGACCAAGTCCAAAAACTCGCCTGGTTACACTTGGGCATAACTCCTGATGAGTTAGAGTCGATGGCGGAGGGTTGAGTTGCCTGGAGATCTCTCGTGCGTGGTTTCCCCCCGCGGCCAGAAGATGATGACGATGATCATACAAATAAATATAAAATACAAAAAAAGCCTTCTGCGCTGGTAGTTGGAATACCACTAGCTTGTCTGAAGTTAGCAGTTGTGAATCTTGTTTTTTTGTGCGCATTAAATGAAACATAAATCCAAAGGGTTAGAAAATCTCCATATCCTCATTCTATCCTCCAGCCTCATTCTCTCTCAAAGTTGCAAAGTGTGTGAACAGCCAGACGCTAGCTCAAAGTTTTAAGCCGAGCATGCGAGACGCAGCGAAAGAATCCGACACCACCGTGGGAGCGTCGCCGACCATCCACCGTGGGACCGAATAACATCAAGGCCATCGTTCAACGACATCGAATGATTAGAATAAGTAGAGTAAGTTTAGTTTTAAGATGACTTCGGGCTGAGTAACGTCAGCAGTTTCATTTTAATAAATAAAATCCCTCATAGAGGGAAACGAAAAAGAATACGTGTTTAATTTCTACTTAGTTTGACTTTGGTTTTATTTCCATTTCCAAAGAAGGCCAAATATCTTTTGGAAATAAGGCAAAAAAAGTGTGGGGTATTCAAAGTATGAGGTGGGAGGTTAGCTCAGCTTTGACCCTCTTTTCCGCAAGGTTTAACCAGCTCAAGGGACTTCGTCGCTCCGCTAAGGGTATGTCGACAACTGTCAGGAAGGCGCATGTAGCTTAAGTTTAATTATATGTACTTACTCCCGGGGTCTTAGCAGTATAATAATCTCAGTCAATAAGAAAAGAAAATATCCAAAAAGACAATATTTACTTTAAGGACTCTATGTCGAAGTTCTCTACAGGGAACTTCTAAAAAAGGAAATTCTCCGTATAATGAACTAATTCCAAACACACAGCTTTCTGGTTCCGTTGGTACTCAACAAATATAATACTTTCTAGATTATGGAATTTCTATTTCCGGTTTTCAAGTTCGACTGAACCTATAATGTTTTCCAACATTCACTACGCCCACCACACCAGCCATCGCCCTCATCAGCAACACAAATCAATTGAAACAAGCGTGAACGCGTGCATAATTGTGCAGTTTGTAGAAGTAGTTACTGGGCTATCCGGATTTAGTCCCTTAGTTGTTTTCCTGGAGTCAAGCTGGAAATTAGTTTTTCACTGTATGACGCATGTTACGTGTTAATGTTGAGCTGCAGTCGTCAGTAAGTATGATGCTTGCATGAAAGCCAAACTCATGTGAATATATATAAGGGTTGGAGTGTATGTAGATGTACACTGTTGCCGTCAGGAACGTGAGATTTGTGAATTTCGTTTTTGAGTATTTTGAGAGTCTCCCAAAAGCAATCATAACAATATTTGGCAGGCGACTCCATCGAATTTTGCAAAAATTACCGCTCCACTGGTTACAAAATTAAATCTATAAAGACCTGCAACTGAAAAGAGCTCTCATCCCAAAAAGAGTTAAGCATTCAGTTGTGTATGTCACTCAGTCTAATAACGCAGAGCCGGGCTCCAATTAAATCAACTGACGCCTGAGAGGGTGTCGGTATGAGTACGAAAACTGAAATCGTTGAAGTGTTCCAGAAGCGTTAGGTAAAAAATAAAAATTAAATGATTTGTGCAAAACCCCTTGCTTATAAATGCCATAGCTTTTTATTCAATTGGTTCACCCACTCACTCGAGGACGAGAGGCAACACAAGTGGCAGCTGAACGAGTTATGAAAACTGCAAATGCCAGTTTAAAAAAAAACTAGTTCCATAATAAAAGGGGTTAACAACACAGGCAGGAGTATATCCAGAATTTGAATTTCTGAATAAGTTGTCATTGGAACTTTTTATGGCCTACGAGTTACTCGGCTTATCCGACGTCGCACTGGATAGCTTCACGCCTACGGCACACAAATGTATATTTACCAATGGGAATCGGCATTCAATTCCAACTATTATATTCAATTCTAGCTCCTCGAGGACAATGTTGATCTTTAAATATGATTTGCGTTAGCTGTGGCAGGCGTCTGTGACGATGAACTTTGCTTGGAAACTGGGATTATCACCCCAAGTGCGTAATCAACTGCTCGGTGGGACTTCAGAATCGGGGAGAAACTTTTCAACAATAAATGCGGCGAATAATTAAGGCAATAAATTTATGCGAGCCTGGATTATGTGACGAGTTACTTATGAGCAAATATCAACCTGTTATCCGTTAAAAGGACCCTTATTTGGGGACAGTGATTACTCCTTTAATTGTAGGATTGTGTGGTGCACATTGAAAAGAATAAATATCGAAGGGACAGTCTATTTTGAAGCGGGAGAGTTTATATTTCAGTGGACCCGCGGTAATCCGACAAATGCCTTGCAAGGCGCTGTCGGTTCGTCGAATTTGTCTGACTGCAGTGTACTGCCTCAGACCTACCTCTGTAGCTCGGAACATTTTCAAAGAGAGTTCGTTATAATCTGATGAATTTCGAACTAAATCCTGCTATGTAATGGAATCCTGCCTAAATGGAATTTGTGGCGACCGTAGCGTTGCGGGTTGGTACGTCGACCCCTACGCACTGGAGGCTACCTTGCCTAGGTTCAATTCCTGGTATAAGCGAAACGGCCCCACCTCTTTCGAGTCACTGAAAGGCTTGTCAGATTTCGGCTTAGCGAAATCGCCAAATCTGAAATTAAAATCACCAAAAGACTCCAAATTATCGACGCCAAAATCGCTTCTGTCGACTTCCGGTCAGACTTATAAGGTTTCAAATGTTTAACCGTAGACCCAAGTTAAAAAAAATCGTTGGTGGGTCTTTTTCGACCCTCATATACATTTTAATGAAAAGTACAAAAATTAACACATTTTAAGAAAGGAATTGTTTTTGTATAATTCATTAAAAAATTAAACTTTAGATGAATGTAAGCAATTATTCTTCTTCTTCTTTATTTGCCGCTACAACCCGGGGTGGACATGATACTAAACCAACAAGTCACATCAATTAGCTTGATCTCTGGCTAGCTCAACTTGAGAGCCGTAGCACTCTTGGCGACAGTATATACTGCGTTCACTCACCGCTCGACCCATTTTACCAGCTTCTCTCTTCTCAATGCACGATCTCCTCCAGGAGTTGTTGAATGAGTGATGTGAGAGTTGACTTGGTTAAATCCTTTTCTGACTTCGAAGATCTCGATGAGTTCCATTCTTCGACTTTAATGGAGCCGCGATATTTCTCCATTGTCATCCAGCAAAACCTGACCAGTTTGGCAGGAATGTCAAAAGTAGACTTAGCGTTGTATAGCTCGTCTCGATGCACGCCTTGACATTTGCAGTGTTGAAATCAAATATCTGTGGTGGGTGTCGATTTGAATTTCTTGGATCTAGTATCTATTGTTTTTAGGTACAATAAGTGGATCCACAGACCACCATTTTGTACTTCTGGAACATAATCATCGTCGAGAAATATTCACCAGGTGACACTTTCAAAAATAAAACTGTCCCCTTGATTCATTCCAGTTTGGCATGCGTAACAACGGGTCGAAAACGACCAAATGGTAAAAGAAAAACGGAAAAAGAAAAAGGAACCTTCACGGGATACAAAGTATTTTATTTAAAAAATGAGTCGTGAATGATTTGGGGACGAATATTTAATGAGGTTCAATTTATGGTAACGTTCAAACAATGGGCTTATGATAGCTGAAATAGGAAACGTGTACTTGTGAATGCAAAGTACGCAGATATCATTGGAATACTGCGGCGATGGCTGTACCACTTTGAGTGGTGAACATTTCTGAGTTAGAGTTCATTTGAGGCTTTAGAGTACCTCTGAAAAATCCGACCAGGGGTATAGCCGCAGGCGTGCTAAAATGTATATCGCCACTTAGATTCATTGGCCACGGATGAGAGTTCTTTCCCAGTAGAGCTGCACCACCTTTTGTGAATGGCAAAAGTATGAAGTCGATGATTTTATCCATGGACTGGTTAGGAGCGATATAGACAACTACAGAAATTACGCTCTGGTCATTTGGAAGAGAGAGAGAGAAGCACATATCCGATATCTCGAATTACCCAATCCGTTGATTTGTCGATATTTAATTTCCATGTTTGGAGTAATTACATGGGAACTGCGTCCATTTTTATAAACAGCAACACCACCAGCACGCCGTTCTGTCAGCTTGCATTGGATGCAGCAATCAAAGTTCGGAATGTCAATGATCTCTTCATCATTAACCCTTGTCTCGGAGAGCATGGGTAATATACGACGTTGAAGTCGTTGCAATGCTCGTAAAATTGGACAGTTGAAGGCTAATAACGAGTTTTATGCAGTTGATTCAGCACATCACTTAATTATAATCATGCAAATATTAAAATAATACTAATTACTACTCAAGCATAAAATATACGTCGTTCTACTGCTTGCATTGGATATAATCACTAAAACGTCACAGTATACTTCCACCATCGGTAACAAGGCTATTCTCACTCATGACAAACGGTCGGCTCTGCGCGCCACTATATTTTGAAGTCATTTCCGGTTACGACTTCCGTCCCATTTAGATATACACATTTTTGTGTGGCCAAATAAAATTTCAAATCACCAGTCTGTGTGATATATCGCCACATCTGACAACTCTGTGTCAGTAACTGTCTAGAAAAAGCTTCTCAAATTTACTTGGTCGTCGGCATAAAACCGTAGGTTCTTCCACTCGTGAAAGAAGAAACAGTAGAACGAAGGTAATGTGCTGTATTCGCGTTATGAGTTGCGTAGAGGTGCTGCTAGTGAATTCACCAGCACACTTAGGCCAATTTGGTCCGTGATACACACAGTCAGACAGTACCACCGATCGACCACCCCAGTGATAGTGACGATCTCAACGATAAATGGTGACTGAACAAGATAAAAGCGTATACACTTTGCTTTCTCTCATTCGAACCGGGGATCCCTGTAGTGTATTGGCAATACTACGGTAGAGCGTGAGAGCATGTCATGAGGCTCATGACATGCATCTTAGTTGTTATCGGTCTTGTCTTGTGTGCATGTCCAATCTTATCTCAGTCAATACTACAATCCCACTTACTAACTGCAGCCACTCAACCAACTGCGCCATCCACTCTTCTTAGTCATCTTAGCCCAGTCGTTGATTGAAGTTCTACTTCCTTTGTCCTTTAATTTCATCAGACAGCGTTTCAAACGATATTTCGTCCCGTGCCTGCGAATACTTGTGAGCCGTTTCCACTACTCTCTCATCTTTCGAGATCTTGGACGAGGTCTGAAGTTTAATAGAGTTCGGAACTAGTTCCTTGGATACGTATCCGAGGAAGTATAGCAGTGCAGAGATAATGGATTGATAGTACCTTAAATGTTGGTGCCAGACGATATGCAAGTGACAAAATGTCGCGTAATAATTCCAATCAGCGTGTTGATTCCAGGTCCACTTTCAATCCTTGTCAGTAAAATATACCACTACAACCACGATATGCCCATGACTGAAGTTTAATTTCGCCTTGCTCATTTATTTCTGGCAAAATCTAGCTTAATGGAATTATCTGCAGTTCTATTTGTACATCTTGCCCTGATTTGTAACGTCAACTACAAATTAGCCTACTCAAGTTGTTGATTGTTCGCAACCCAATGGTATGCCAGTAGCAGCGATTCCAGTGAACGCCTCCCGCGGTGCGCATTAGAAGCGACCCTTACAGTGATGGACAGGAGATCATTATTTTTTTTTTTTCATCTTGCCAGCATCTAATTACGTCCACTGGAGATTGAACGCCTCCTTCGTAAATGAATGAACTCAATTCACTGCGAGAGATGTTGAAAGATTGCAGAAACCACACCACAGTTCTTATTTTTCGCTGGAAAAATGAGAAAATGAAGAAGAAAGGCGATTATTACATGAGCATGGTTGCAAAGCCAACACGTGCACAGCAAATATTTCGCTCCGGGGAATTTATAGCTTTTGCTATCTGTTGCAACCTAGCAAGAGGCTTACTACGTTAGTGACTGGCAAATGGTGACAAATTGGTGCAAGGCTTGCAACGTTCATCATCATCTTCGAACCTGCATGCTCCACTAAAGGGGCTGCGGGGTAAATCTCGCACGTGAGATATCCAGGCAACTCGATCCTTCGCCATAGACTCTAACACATCAGGAGTTATGCCTAAGCCTAACCAGGCGAGTTCTTGGACTTGGTCCAACCACCTCCTGGATCCTGTTGCTGCTAAGCGGTCGCCTTTCTGATAGAATCGCATTAAGCGCCCGCCTCGGAAAGCGTGATTAGGGGGACGCTTGCAACGTTTGCAAAAGTTAACAGAGTTACAAGCTAAGCAGCGTCATCGAATTGAGGTCAACACTTGCTTGGAGATAAGTTGACAGTCGACACTAAGCTGACCATAAATGTCGTCGTGAGCAGCTCTTGGAGGGACAACGCTTTATCATGAGTAAGCCGTCCTTAGCTTTATAAGCGCAATTGTTTCCATCGCCTTCCACCTTCACTGTTAGTCTCATCCTGATCGGCGATTTAAAGTTCTTACGTTTTAATTCCCTAATTTGTTGCGACGATTCGAACCTTCTCTTTTCAACGTAACCAAGGCACCGAGGAAGCAAAATATGCCATGGATGGACTGAAACGAGTTCGTTAAATCCAGTTGGCCGATCAACATTCAGATGCAAGTTAATTTTGAGCAGACAGAGCAAAATATCACACAGTACACACACCTAGCCTTACAGAAAAAAAAAAATACCATGTAATCTCATAATGGTTCTACACTCATCCAGAAGAGTGGTGTGGGCTAACAGTGTGCGTAGCAGTTGTTTGGACAGGGAAAAGGTCTGGCAAAAACGGACTGGCAACAACCCACTTCCGGAAAATAGAAGAGGGTTGATGTAAATGCTGGAGCGCGGTAAAAATCCGTTTGCTCAGTCAGCTTTCCATCAAAACGCTTCAGTGCTGGCGGCAATGTTTGCAAAAGAACAAAATCACGCACATCGGCGGAATCATCACCTGTGTTGGATGCATCTACACATGTGTGTATACGTTGAAGGACATGACTAGAGAGTGCCATCCAATCGACTTTGTATGTAAATGTAGTTTGCAAAGTACAGGCACAGTGTGGCAGCACGGCTAATTTATCAAAAATTCGATTTCCTCTTTTCATTTCGTTTGGGAGAACAAAAAAAAAAAAAACAAACGAACACACACTCGTTGACTGCGAATACGACTGGAATTTTTTTTCCTAAGCTGTGACAGTCAACGATGAAAACTAATACCGCTGTGTCATGCACTGCATCGAGGAGTTTTTTAGTTTTTAAATATCAAGCGGGAGCGAAGGAACGCACTTTATTTATTTACTTTTCCTGATTTCTTTAGTTTGGGAGCGATCAAATCTTCTTAAAGCACTGAATACTCGGAGTGTATCAGAAACAATGATATTTCGCGGTGGACCACGCAATGACAAGTTTGGTTTGTAAGCTACTTTTTCGACTTCGTGGTCATTGCTAGTCATTGCTGCCATACTCCAAACGGAACACATAAGAAACCACGTTCGATTTAGCGCAACAAGAATTAACCGTGTTTAGAGGCGGGTGTTCATTGGGGGCAAAAAGTGGTGCATCTCAAGTTGCGGTCAAATGGACAGTCAATAGAGCAGCTAGCAGAAAGTTGACGTCTTACTCTCGACATACGATGTTTTTGTTAGCCACTAGCTTCGTTTACGGAGATAAGCTCGCTCGAACGAACACCTTTTTATTTTCAAAGTTGTTGTCAAGAGCCAACATGGCAATACAGTGGAACTTGGAGGAAACTAATGGACTCGTAGGGAAATATGAGTCTGTTGAAACTTGAAAACACCTGAAATGCAATTTGTTTGTTCTATCGACTGAATAAACCGAACAGTTCACGTGCCTTCAAAAATAAGCAAGCCCCGAAATTCGAGAAGCCAAGTAAGATAACAATAGATGATCCTTAGTCGCGCAACAAACGTCTGCTGTGTAAACGCAGTGTTTTGTGTGTGTGCTCATTCGTGTTTTTGGTGGCTCTTGTGATCTTTAGTGTTTTGGTGATTGGTTTGTGTGGGTTGCTGTTCAACGTTCCTTTGGTCCTCCTACTCACGGCACTCTACCCACTATGTTCGTTCCGAAAAAGATCCCAACCCTGTATGGTGGATGTCGATCCCATTGCAGCCCGAGAGATAGTCCATTTCTCGGTCGTGTGTTCTGAAGCAATACCAACTGGAGGGACAGTTACTGGAGAGTTAAAGCCTCCAATGCTCGATTTCCTCAAGCATCTTTGGTATGCCCAGATCTCCAAAGAGCTCCAAAGTCTCATATACCTTGAAGCCTCTGTCAAGTTTCCCCGTCTTCGGTGTCACAGAAGTGGAACCAATCTTTAAGCCGGTCTCAGTGGCCAGAGTATGCACCGGAGTCAGAGCTTTCGCTTGCCATTTACACCCGACTCCACTCCAGGTTCTCTATCCTTCGTAATCTTAGACAGATCCGTATCGTTCTTTTGCTCTCTTTTGATCTGTTTCAGCGTATATTTCTCCTTTTCGCTTTCAGCTTGTATGAAGGTGTTACCGATGACTACATTCTTAGCTGATGTTTGGTTTTCGACTTCCACTTCCTACAAGGTGTTGATCAAGCTGAAACCCGGACATGCTTTTTCTGATGGTCTGCTGATCCTCTTAGACTTGCCGTCCCCGACACTCAGTGCTAGCTCTTGCACCTTTGCATTCCCCGCTAAAGGACTAAAGCACTGCCGATCTTCGTCTCACCTTTCTCTTTATACGTAATTTACTTTTCTCAAAAATAATGGACCCCATGATTTGTCGAGGTTGTGTGTCGTGACACTGTGTTTCGGTGCATATCCTACACACTTGAACCTACGGTGTCCAGGTTCGAATCTGAGAGCGGCAAAAAAAATTATTTGCCCCACCTCTTTCGAGTGAAAAGTATGAACACTGAGAGAGTCGAAGAATATTCCTGTCTAGAAAAGATTCTCAAACTTCGGAGTCGGCATAATCCCTTCCACTCGTCAGAGAATACACAACGCGAGGGGTTACAGAAGACGTTAGTCGCCGGCCCCCTACGGGCCTTGTGTTAGGTGTTCAATCACATTGATTTTCAATACGAAACGCTACCATGTAATGGTAGCAACGAAATCGCGAAGACGGTGTTTTCTTTTTTTCAATGCAGTTGCAATCATTCGCATGCAAGAATACTTGCTCGACTGGCCATTCCTGTGAGTATTCATAAAAAACTCCGTGCGCCTACAGACCTTTAGTTCTGATAACACACGTGTAACGTAATCAATTCATTTGTTAGACTTGAGGAGCTACTTACATGTTGTTTTATTTTTCAATCCAGTGTTTTGTGTCATGACAGATGGACGGATACCACGATTCTTACAAAGAATAGGAACTACAACGTACAGTCGACTCGCGATAACGTGAACAATTCAACAATTGAATGGTAACAAAAAATAGGTTTCCTATTCACGGTAGATATTTATTTAAATTCGGTTTCTGATGGTCTGCTTGATCCTCTTGGACTTGTCAGTGCTAGCTCTTGCACCGTAGACAAATATTTTGCTTTTGCACTTCTGAACAAGGAATGCTTCCTCTTAATAATGAAGTCGGTATACCTCCGAGGATAAATAAGAAGCCCAACAGCTCCACCAGCCAGAGTTATCTCTGTGCAACAGTGAGTCTGTTAGTCATACAAAAGGAAATCGAATAAAAATATTGACGCCGTTGAAAAAGCACAAACATGGCTGCTATTACGCACGCTAAATTCGTCGCCGACTTCACAAGATCCCTTATCAGCTAGGGAGGTGGGACATGCTTTCAATGTTGGGTGGAGGAAGCATGTTATAAATAAAAGCATAGTCTTATTCGTATTTTAACATTTTCTTCCCTCTTCTTGGAAACACAAAAACTAATAGTCATGACCGCTAAGCAGCGTTGCCGGAAAGATATTTTTCCAAGTGCCACCACTGCTACTAAAAAGGCCCACGGTGAGCCCGGAAATATACCAAAATACATGCTTTTCTGTATTTCAATCAACTTGTCAAAATGTCAGAAAAGGATTTACAACCATTTTTGAGACGATCGTCCTTAACTCAGTGTCAACACACGATGCACGAACTCACGCAAGTCTGTGCTCGCATATGTCGAGACTTATACCACAAAATCCACTTACCGTTGAGAACCAGAAGCGAGGAGACAAAGACTTGAGTTTAACTTCAGGTAGCGATCAAGTTCGAATCACTGGACATTGTCGCTCACTCGGTAAAGTGCGAATCCGATCTAAAACGTCGTGCAGCTCAATACCAACCCGAACTATTTGTATCATGTATCAGATTCGCACACGACCATAACAGAAACTGATGATGACGCATTGGCATCAATCTCCACCAACAACATCCACGACGCTCCTGCAATGGGGACAGCTCTTTGTCAGCCTGTTAGTTTCCCACCTTAGTGCCAGAATACAGCAGCTGAGGAAGCATTGCACTCCAGTGGCATGCGAGTTTCGGTTCTTAAAAAAATATGTGAGCACTCAATGAGCCATCATTTATTAGAGTGCTGGACTCAGTCTCAGTGAATATACTTCCCCCATGCAAGCCTTTTGTAATTCAAAACTAAGTCATGTAGTAGGGACGCGTCCTATCCACCGGCTCAAGCTCAGAACGCCATGAAGACAATTAAGGGAAGCACAAGTAATATATTCATTAAAGCTTAAAGAGCGTTCAACACTTTCGGAGCGATTGCTTTATAAACGTAAATGTGTTAATTTTAAAAATGTTCAGCAGAGTGCAACATTAAATCCTTAAGTTAGTAGACACTCGAATGATTTCGAGAATCGAGATGTTGCATTAACCGATCAGCACTCGAATTATGATCCGAAGACGTCCATCACTAGTGTCAACTCCATTCCCCTATACCTCCATTCCCCCACCACTGAAGATGCAACTCCGTCTCTCAGCTAAACGCTTCCCGTCTCAACCATCCTGTGTCATTCTATGAAAAGTGTCTTGCCACATTTTCCAAAACCCTGCGCGACCTTCGAAAATATTATCTTCAGTAAACGAGTGTTCTTATCGAACATCTCACGCAAATATGGCCCTTTCTTGATGTCCGATGACTTTTAAGTTTTGGCTTACGTTCATATCTTGCGCAGCGTAAAAATCATTGCCGCATCAGGGAGAATGTGTTTCATTTTGTTTCAAGAAACCCGCCACAGTGCGATAGGACACTTCCAGACAGTTCCCCACAGAACTTAGAAGTCGGGCGATAGGAGTTTTACGACCAGGCACTTAGGAAGTCATAAATTCGCCGTCAGCTGCACTCGTCAAGGTCCGCTAATTAAAACATAACATTCATAAACTTTTACGATGAAAGACGACTTGCTGGGGGAGAATATTAACATCTCACCTCATATGCCAAGTAAGCCCTTCCATCCCGGCCGCAGGAAGAACAAAATTAGAGTTCGCAAGTCATGAAAAGAAAAACCCCATAATATCGCAACCACAACTCAGCACCACAGGATAACTGATTGCACGATGCTTCGTTCTAAAGCCCTGCAATTGAATACAGTGTCGCCAGTTGAGTGCATTTCACTACGAATGTTTGTAATTACTTGTCCTTCAACGAAGCGCCTTTGTTCCTTCCACTGCTAGCCAGCGGTCAATGAAAATGCAGTACGTCTCCCTTGGTGGCCATATGGAGGACTTAGCAGAGGAATGATGGTGTGTTGATTGCCCCCACAATTCAGACCAGCTCCATTGCGAGATATTGTCCCTCAACGAGAATACAATGAAGTACCCTGGTTTGTTTGGCACGAGACGACAAGGGAAACCTGGAAATGTGTGTCTGTTTTCTCAGGGGGATGTTAGAGTGGCACCATTATTAAAGGTGTAGCAAGCGGACAAGTGTCCCCAAATGCAAGTCATTTCAATTAATCAGCAAAGATTTGATGCGCTCATTTTGTAAATCCCCATTCTTAGGATTAGTCAGCACAAATACCCTGGCCACAAATGTGCATAAATACAGCATGTGGACTTGTGTTGCTGCCGCACAAGCAGAGGATCATTGTGAACGGCCCGTTTGGCAAGAACACAAAGTGAGACACACTTCATTCAGTTGGAACGTTTCCATTTCAAAACTGAGCTTACTTGTGATTTCAATTGTTGGTTTCACATTGCATTTGGGGGGAGTGGGAAATGTGTGTGCTCTCCGAAACGAGGGTAAATAGACTGAGAACACACATTTCATAATTCACAGAAATTTGCAAATCCTTCAGGACGGTCTATATGATTCAGATTTGGGTACCTCCCTTTCAAACACACGGCCATAAACTGGCAATCCCTTAAATTAAGGTCTGCGTCGTCTGCATGAAATATTGTGTCCACTGGCTTGTCCCTACGTTCATTTTTCCGTAAAGACTATAAATGGCTGGCTTAAGCACAAGGTTTACCATTAATTAGTTGGAGTTATTGTTGTTTGATTACATTTGTTTTCCGGATTGTCCCAGCTTGTCTGTGTTATGCTGCAGCATTAATGGTTTTAGGGACAGGGAGATTACAGGGAACGGAATTTGATTGGCTAAACTACCAAGGGGTAAGAGATCTGCTAAGACTTGTCATCCCTCTTGTGAGAGTTCGATCGGAAATCTTTAAATTCAGTGTACGGCATTCTCTTGAAAATAACGCATATGGGGTTTAAGCCTCAGCATGAGGCAACTTATTGGCTATTCATGAACGTTTCGTTTGGAGGATAAACTCGCTCTGTTGGTAGATTGGGAATGCACATTTGGTGGCAAAGGAGAGGACTATGAGCAGAATACTAGGACTGTGCAGCATATTCAATTAGAGCTCTTTCACATAGACTTCTGCAGATGTCGCATGGCAGCCAGATCTGGTGTATTTTGGACATACAGTGTACTAATTGGGGCGTATCCGAAATGAATCGCACTCTGCGCATTCACTTGGTTTTTCTTATTTAAGTCAGCCTCTGAATGTGGTGTCCCCTCTGAATCGAACCATGAGATAACGATTTCGTTAAAAAAACAAGCGTCTCGTTGCATGAGAAAGAAACTCCAAATTGAAGCAAAAATCAAAGAGCTGTAGAAATTACGTGTCGAAGCAGATTGTGTGAATGTGTATATCCACGCATATGTGGATGCAGTGGCGGAGCGTGAATAGGGGGGTAAGGGCGGCACAGGCCCCCTGCGGCAATTTGGAGCTGCTAAAATTGTTTGTTTAAAATATATGAAAATTTACAAAACGAATTCTTTTGTCAGTGCAACGAATTTATTTACGAAAAAATTCTCAATGTTTACCATCAATAACACCGCTCCACAGTAAGTAATCAGACATAGAAAGTCTGAGGTTCCTTGTGCTTTACAACAAAATCCAACGAA
Source organism: Eristalis tenax (assembly GCA_905231855.2). Taxonomy (NCBI): domain Eukaryota; kingdom Metazoa; phylum Arthropoda; class Insecta; order Diptera; family Syrphidae; genus Eristalis; species Eristalis tenax. Next base: position 48,613,717 of record HG993125.1, read on the forward strand.
CGCTGCTCACTAATATGCAACTACATTGCATCAACAATTACACAAAAGTGTTTCTTCTCTAAACTGGCAGTTTTTTCTTAGCAACAAAATACGGTACGCTCATTTGGATTAGATCGTGTTTTTCTTTGATTTGTACTAGATATCGAATACAAAGCGCTTAGTCCAACACAGAATATCATTATTGAGTTTTCTCACTATTTTGTCTCGTACCTCCTCTCCCTCTATACCTACGGACCGTGCTGTGTCTTGACCCCGGACACTTAAGAGTTTTAACAATCCTCTGTGTGCGCGCAAATTATTGGGTCAATAGGGGTGCGGTTTGCTAAGAGATGGCGTAACTTGTATTGTTCCATTGGGACATGCGTTGGAAAGCTACTGTCATTGTATGTCATTTTAGAATATGTCATTCATTTGAAGCGTAAACAACAATCATTTTTTTTCACTCAAATATGTCCAACTTTGTGCCTGAAAAAGTGTTTTTGTGGGGAGCTCTTCTTCATAACTTTAATTTGAAGAAAACTGCTGCCGAAGGTATTTTGGTGGAAGTTTATGGTGAACATGCGCTAGCTGAGCGAACGTGCCAAAAGTGGTATGCACGACTTGAAAGTGGTGATTTTGGCTTGGCCAACCAGCCAAAGCAACGAATATCCATGGGGCGAAGGTAATGCTATGTATTTGGTTTTATCAGAAGGGTGTGCTGTTTTACAAGCTCCTAAAACGGGGTGAAACCATCAATGGATAACGCTACCGAACACAATTAATCCGTTTGAAGAGAGCAGTAGAAGAAGAACGCCCGGAATATGCGACCAGACACGAGGCAATCATTTTCCATCATGACAACAGAACTATTTGGAAAACAGTGAATGGGAAGTTTTAGCCCACCCACCTTATAGCCCAGACCTTGTCCCTTCTGACTATCATTTGTTCCGGTCGATGCAGAACGCCCTCACTGAAATACGGTTCACATCAGAGCGGAATATCAAAAATTGGCTTGATTCATTCTTGGCTGCCAAGCGGGCGTAGTTCTTTTGGGATGGGATCCACAAATTGCCAGAAAGATGGGTCATGGCTTAAGATGGGGAATACTATTGCCGATGTTTTTCTTAAATAAACGTTCGAATTTCGAAAAAAAACTGCAAAAATAAAGAAGGTCTGAAGTGCCAATAGTCACAATATCTGTGGGATATTTTACATTTGATGACGACGCTAGAGTTTCAGAAAGAGGAAGTTGCAGATATTTCAAGATAGACCCTTGATTGAACCCTTGACTGCTTAATACTTTTTTCGTAGGCTCTTTTTTACCACTTCGCAATTTCATTAAAATCGATCTAATTGAGGGAATTTTGAAATTTCTATCCTAATTTCGAGGGAAATTGGCGAAATTAATCAATTTCATCTAGTGGGTGCATGCTGTGATACTCCAAATATGTCACCTCCATCTTCACGTCCTTTTATGGGAAATACAAATTTCTGCAGTACCTGAAAAGACCACCAAGTTTATTGACATACATGCACATGTGCATTGCTCAAATGAAGTGTAGGTGGTCAACTGACACAAGATGGCTTATTACAAATCAACTCTGGCCTACGCTCCGCCCTAAGAAATCGCTTAGTCTGATTAGATTGAACAGGCCGAATCTTAGTACTCTCATAGGCGTTATATCAAGGCATTGTGCAACAGGAACTTACGCCTTTAGACCATGCCTCCCCGACAACGACTTCTGCAGAAGCTGCAGAGACGAGAATGAGGAAGGAACCCGATAGATAGCCCGGCTGAACTAAGCAACACTAGAGTCAGCTATCTTTTTCAGCAACAAAAACTAACCTCTTGAGTGAAAGAGAGAGTGGCTAACGATCGGTTTGTAAAAAATCCTTCATGCTGTTGTTGTACTGTGCCAGAAAGCACTCATTAAAATTGAACAGTGTTGTTGAACGATATTGCACGAGAAATAAAAATGATTCCTTGCCTCAATCGACCTAACCAGCAACATAAACAAACCTCTTGAGTGAAAGAGAAAGTAGCCAACGATCGGGTGAATCAGAGCGGACTTGACTGGGATAAAGAAATCCAACTTCTACCTCGTTTGCCCTTTGATTTCATCTGACAGCGGTTTTTATACGATACATCGTGGGGCCCGGAATTTTGTCAGAGTTCCACACTCTCATTCTTGACGGCCCAATTTCGACATGGACTAGGGGTAAAAAATGGTCGAAATTGGAGATATCCGTTCTCCACTACCCCTGCTTGGCAATCGTCTTTGGATATCGAAAGGGTACGGCCGTTGGTTTTGGGGGAAATGCGCCGTTAGTAGTATGTACTCACTTAGAAATTTATAATAGATAGCTAACTCTTCAGGAACATATTATTTCAGCGCTATGTATAATTGGGACCAATTTAGAGGTCGTCTCATATCCTTTCATCGGGACATCCCCAATTTGGGTCGCATTTTCTTATTCCGCGGCTTTTAGAAGGTCTATGAGCATTTCCAGAAAGCTGCCATTTCACCGAGCTATCCTTGATCTCTTTCATTTCATCGCAAACACCAAATTCTTTCCAACCAGTGGATTATGAATCAGTATTAGGCAAGGATATCAAAGTCTCAAGTCAAACTCACCATCTGTCCACGCACTAGAAGAAAATCCTTTAACAAATTGACGCCAAGCCAAATTTGAGAAAATTTCAAATTCGAACCGAAATCAACACAAAAGACTTCGTTAATTATACCTTTGATCACAAAACGCTGTAAAAGATCGACATCCTGCACGTCCGGACAAATTGAGTCCTGGCAATCAAAAATTGTAACCATGGCACCATGCGACAAGGTGGTGCCTATAAGATCATGCCCTGGGACCCAATGTGTTGAAGTAGGAACTGAGGCTGGTTGACTGAGACTAGGTCCATTGTGCCGTCGGGAAGCAGGAAACCTGCTTTCTTTGACGTCTCATAGCCAAATGTTGGATGTGCCGCATTTAGTGAGACAGAGCCGATGCCCTGACATTTATTGGCCCATTCTTCAGTTCTGGCTGTTCAATTTAGGAAGCTAACTTTCTTGGCCAAATTCTGTTATAAGAGCAGACGTAGCTGGACTTGGACGTACGAAAATGTACAGAATGGCATTATTTATGATTCAGAATGCGCCCCAAAACGATTGGCGCCCTGTGCATCTGCATATAGTCGGTCCGGCCATGTAGTTACATTTCATTTAATACCAGAAGCTGACGTTTTTAGCGTTAATTTAATTTTCCATAATTAACTAGAAAATACTTTAAAGCCTTTAGATACTCATTGCAAATTGATCGTAAATATTTAACTCAGCTCCCTGTTCTCTGCACATACTAGAAGACCGACTGGGAAGCAATTATACACACACTGCCTCAGGCATCGGCCAGTTTAAGTGACTTGATAAGTCTGTGGCTGAAAACAAAGAACCACAGCCACTGGGCATGAAAGCAAACTATCGTCGGAGGCGGTGGAAGGTAATTGATTAATTGTTAAATTCCCATGAGAGTCAAGTGAACAGCAATTACGGTGGAAGGTTTTTACAGTGACAAGCTCGAGCATATTCTCCGAAGCATTACCATTCTCGACCCCTTGACTACAGTGTTCTATGGAAGTTGAAACTTGGGGGAAGGGTGCACAATGATGTAAGACCCACTTTGAGGCGTGCGATGGGGACTTGTGCTGAATGGGAATCATTTTTCATGTCTTTCACGTGAATCAGGGGCCACCCTACACACTATTCCAGGCGCAATGATGCCAGAAAACGGATGTCATTACAACTATCAGTCTTCGATAGAAATAACAAAAAAGACATGCAAGATGGAAGCGCTTTTAAACCCTACATCGAATCGTCAGAGTGATGGGATTACTGGTAGGCAATCACGCGATGAGGATGCAAGTCCCCTACAATAACTTATGCAGAAGAGGACTTAGAGAACTAAAAACAGAAAGTGCAGTATTGTGGAATATAACTCATTCTAGTCCTTTGCTAATTAATTACAAGAGTTCCTTCTGCCTTTGTGTAAGACGTCTCATTTGTACTCTCACTCCATTGAAACAATCCAATCATAGTTTGCCAAAATAATTTCGTTGGCGAATATTAATTTGAAGAAGTGGGAGCAGGCGTTGTGGGCCCAGATGTCATTTACACATTCCTCTCCCCAGGGAATCCACTTAAATGAAGCAGCTCACATCAATAATAGGAAACAACACAGCTCAAAACAATATTCCCAGATAGCTAGGCAGTACCAAAAGCCCTAAACAGTTTGACTTTCAATATCAGGGCTGCCTGGGTATGGCACAAAACACTGAACACGCTGGAATAGAAAATCGTGCTTAAGTTGATGTGGGTGTCAGGGTGATGTGACATACAACACACAACACTTAAACGCGTCCAATTCTTGGACAGCCAGGAGGGATTCAAACACCAAAAAAATTCATGAAGGTCGATCCCACTAGAACCAAGGACAAGCCTGACCTAGACGACTGGATGGTGCTGTTGGTTAAGTGCCTGCCCTTGGTCAGTCGAGCCCTAGTTCGAATCCCAGTGAAATCAAAGCTAATACGCTTTTATCTGGTCCAGTCACCATTTGCCGTTGGGATCGAATTAGCGGTACCATAACTGATTGACGAGTGGTAGTAGTCTGACATGGATCATCATGTCCTTCAGTTTGCTGGTGAATTTACAACTTTTTTTTAATGTTTCTCATAATTAACTGAACACATGGCGGCAATTTTAGGTCTTGTGTTAATTTTGGGACACCCCTTAATCCCCCAGTGGTTTTTCGACAACTCCACCAAACCCCCAAAAACGCCTCACATTCACAATGCACAGAACTGGAATTGTTTAAGCCTTCGGCAGAAATAGGTCAGACATCAGATGATCATTGCCGGAGCACCACTACCTGTAGGGCTTACGTTAACGCACCAGTTTCCTCCATCGTTTTATTCAGTTCACGACTAGAAATTTGAAGCACGCAACCTAGAGGATTCATTATTCGATTACAAAAAGCCTTGCAGAAATAATTAATATTATTGTTTCGTGTTTTTTTTGCGTTAAATGGCTTTTAATTGCGATTGAGAGGCAAGCAGACCGAGGAAGGAAATCAGGTTTTACCCCGAAACTGTACATACCTGTACATACCTGTGGGTGGTATGCAAACAACTCATAGCCGTTTACTAGAAAATTTGCAAAGCAGGGAAATACTTTCTTTTTTGACTTGTGTAAATTAAGTTAATTCTGAAAATATGCATGAACTTTCCTAGCTTGCAAATGCTTTCAATGGCAGACAAGTGGAGCAGTGCTGAAGTTGAGCAGTACTAAAATAATCGATGTAGAGAGGGAGAGAGTGAGAGAAAGATATTAAGTGGATGATTGCCACCAACGTTCCTTCCCTTTGGGCAAGGCAGTGTACTTATCGCGTTGCATCGTGCATCGTAGTTTTTTATAATTTATCAACTTGTCTTTATTCGAATCGCCTACATTATGAACACATACATCATTTTTTGCGGATGACTTAATGATCCTCACACGTTCCCAGACAGAACGTCTCCGGTTTAAGTCATTTTTCATCCATATAAATTATTTCCTGACGGAGGATTTGATTGAAATTTGAATTCCAAAGCTGTTTCCTTATTAATTACTAGAAATCTTTAAATCACAGCCTTTCTTTCATTTTCAACAACACAAGAGATTGCTCCGACTACAGGGGCATATCTCTTTTAAGTCTCCCCGGGAAGGTCTACGCTAAGGTGTTGGAAGTGCGTTTTAGAGCTATGTTCGAGCCCAGGATTCGTCCCATGGTAGTTGAGAAGGCTTGGGAGTATGGCAAGCCCACCTACAGTTGTATTGTGGACTTGGAAAAGGCATCTGTAGGAGTATAGGCTTGATGGTCCCCTCCTGAGAGCCATTCAGTCTCTATACACAAACTGTAGCAGCTATGTTCGGGTTAATACTGCTAAATCAACAACCTTTCACCGTTGGCGTGCGTCTTGTCACCTCTCGTTTGCATTGTATGTATGGACTAGATGTTGCGCCACAGCAGAGGCGAGGAATGTTTCACTTTGGAAGACTTGAAGTTAAGTCATCTTCTTTTTGCAGATGACTTAGTGATCCTCACATCTTCCCAGACGGAACTCCAGCTCGCACTTGGTAGGTTTGTGGCCATATGTGCTGATGCTGGAATAAAGGTCAACGTGGACAAATCGGAGGCTATGGTCATCTCCAGAACGCCTGTTAAATACACTCTACAGGTTAGTGGAGTCCCATTACAGCTGGTGGAGGAGTTTAGGTATCTCGAGTGATGGAAGGAGTAATGCTGGGCTTTCCTGTAGGATTTGTCAGGCTGGGTCCATTTTGAAACAGCTTCGTTGGTCAAGTTAGCGGTTTTCAACTCACCAATGGGCATTCAATTTGGGTAATCACCGAAAAGGCGAAGATCGCAAATACAAGGTGATCCGTGCTGTTGTGGGAATTACTCGCCGGGATAGGATGAGAAACACGACAGTGGGCGAGGAACTCAACATTGAGGAGCTGCTTCTCCGAACGGAGAGGGCTATGCTTCTTTGGTTTGGTAACGTCGCACGAATGTCCCCTTCATCACGACTTCCGAGGCTGGCGTTGAATGCGATTCCATCAGGTAGGCGACCGCTTGTCAGACCTAAGACGAGATGGGTTGACCAAGTCTAAAAACTCAAATGGTTGCGTTTGGGCATAACTCCTGATGAGTTTGAGTCGATGGCGAAGGATCGTGTGCGTGGTTTACCCCGGAGCATGCGGGTCAGAAGATGATAATGATGATGACAATGCGGATCATATATATCCATTTTTGCAGGTTTTTCATTTCCTTTTTGTCTTTTTTTATGCATTTACCGTTAGGACTTGGCGTATGATATTTTGTGACACATTTTGACATTCTTATTTTGACATGATACATAGCGGTAGCAAAAGCATTCTGGTTGAAAAATCATGTTTTAAAAAATAATAAATTTAATTTAAAAAATTAAAAAAAAAGTATAAAAAAAATTGAGGACAATATCGTTTTGCTGTCTCGAAAAGTTCCTTGATCATGGGACCTAGCGCAGAAACTCGATCTATGCCATCGCACCGCAGGTACGAAAGAGCAAAAAATGAGTTGGTGCATAATAAAGTTGGGCGCCCGCAGCTGAGGACTGTTAAAAGGACACTGGGTGGAACGGAAAAAATGGCAATGATGCAAAACCATACAAATTGATATTAATAAATGATATATGATATTAATAAAATAATATTTCTATAGTTTCTGAGTTATCCTCATACTATATGTCTTTGTTTACTATTCTTTCGTTTTCTAATTGCTTTACAAAGTCATTTTTGTTGAGAACCCAGGCGTCGTATACTCACTTTTGCGAATGACTGTAAACAACGTTATCAACAAACTCCAGCCAGAATCAGGATTACAATGAAGCGGAAGTTATTCATCATTTACTTGCCATAAAGAATGTTTATCGAAATTATTGACAGTTGGAGGAAGTTAAATAAGTTCGAATATAATGATTTCTTGTAAAAAAATACAATTTTAAATAAAATATTACTATTCTTACAAATATACTACTCGCGGCTTTGCCGTACTACCGTGCCTAGGCCGTAAAAATGTACTCAAAAAGTACAAATGTAGTCCGGGAGGAACGCTGAGTGCCACGTAAAGGATTGTGGTTGATAGCCACGCGGAAAGGCAGTCGGTCATAAGGAGCGAACGAGGACTGTGGACGTTGTAAAAATGAGTGACTGAAACACACTAATTGGGAAAAATTACTACTTTCATTTTTATTTTACGCCTACTCGAGTGCATATTTTTTTACAGGTAGTGTGCCGGGATGAATTGGCGAACCTTCTTTCCCGAGTAATTTGCATTACCATTCATAAACAATTTAAAAGCCTCCATTTTACCTTTTTTAATCACTAGTCGCTGTGACTAATTAAAAGAAACACTGAGTATAAAATTGGCATCAAAAACAGGTGCATTTAGCAGTAATTAAAAAAAAGTTCGCCGCTGGCATGTCAAAGGCCAACACTCTTCGTCTCCGACGAGTGTTAGGCGTGCATTTTGCAAGCATATAGGTATACGCTCGAACTATAGGTGCAAGTGCACAAACGATTATCGACGCTTAATAATTCATCACGAAAATGGATGACATTTATGACATTTGAGGCAGGCATAAACACATAATAATGAAAATACAGCAGGGATTTTCGTGACTTGTGCCGGCAGTTCCAGTTCCAGTTCTGAGGAATCGGAATGTGGACAGGAGCAGCACATTCAACGTATGCCTGTCTTCCTCAACCATTTTCAATATCTTTGCGCATTTTTCGAACTATTTTTTTGAAATGAATTCATGGACGAATTTTGTGACATTTCTAAGCAAATTATAGAGACCACATAGAAAATATTCAACAATTATTTTCTATGTGGTCTCTCTCGTTGTTTTTAACCACACTTATTTCACAAACGGCGAAAGTTATCCCGGTTAACTTAGACGGATATGGGATTTGTTGTCAGTGTATTTTTACTTGCAAATTGAAATTTAACCCTAGCGTATACGCTTGCAAAAACCCGCCTCTACTATGCGTCTTTGAGGACAAGTTACTTGTCACCCTAACCTGTGAACCAGGTTGTTGTAATATGGAGAGCATTAAGTAAGAAAGGAGTACCCCGAGAATAATTAACAGCATTAGAGCAATGTACTAAGATTCGGATATCGCGGTACTGCACAGCAGGAACAGCAGTGACTCTTTCACTGCAAATACAGGAGTAAAGCAAGGATGCCCAGTCTCACAGTTTTAATCAAAATTATTTTGATTATCAAAACGAAACAAAACACGGGATCATTCTCGGTCGTTTTTTTATAGAATCTATCCTAACTATAACTAACTAAATTTTGCATTTAATTTTTCTTACACCAAACCTCGCAATCAATTTCCTCATTTACTTGTTTGCACATGCACTTCCATGCGTCATGCTGAGTGGCAATATTATTTACCCGGGTCGGTTGTTCGTATATCGATCTACATTCGGGTTCGAGTGCAGTTGCTGATCTTTCAGTTCTGCACATTCGAACTGGCGCTCTTTAATTAATGGCCCAACAGTGTGTTTCGAAATTGGAGACGTTTCGAAACGTGATACGACGATGACCGACGGCGATGGAAAACAGTCGACGCCAAAATAGGTCGTTATGACGTGACGAGTAATGAGGGAAAGCGACGACGCTACGATGTTATATTATTGTCGGTGCGGGGCTAGTGGGTACTATAACTTCTCACCTCAACTGTGTGCAATTCTGCTGGATGAAACTACTCTCAAACGAAAACTAGAGGACTTAGACTCTGCGGACGACATTTGTCTACTCTCACACGATCTTAGCAACATCCAAGCTGAATTAGAACACCTCTGATGCGCCGCATTGGAGAGATATATCCAAACGACTAAGGCCATGAGAATCAACGCCTGCAACGGAGGAGACATAATCACCAAAGGAAACCCCGTCGAAAATGTAAATAGCTTCTGCTATCTAGGTAGTATAATAACAACTGACGGCGGCGCAGGAGAAGATGTTGCTAACAGACTTCAAAAGAACACCAGGAGACGATCGATAGTCCTTGGACTGGGAAAATGCGACCTCACTTGGAATAGTGTAAAGACAGCTGTAACTAACCGAGTGAGATGGAGATGCCAAGTGGAAACCCTAGCACAGAATACTGTTCAGGTCTGTCGTAGCAGTTGTAATTCCGGCCCAACAAATCGAGAATATAATGCATACATGACTTTACCGAGTTCAGAGCCAACTTGGTTTTGGTGATTGGAAGAACAACAAACACGTTGCCGTCATCTATGAACGGGAGCTATCTATGAGACTCAGGCCGTGGTTGTAGGTTGCCAATGATTCCCCACAATTTCTGCGACTAATAACTTGAGACATCTTCAAATCACGTTCAGAGTAAACAAGACACACATCCTTATCTTTCTCGAATGTCCTTATCATGACAAATGACAAATGTAATCAATTGGTACTTCCCCACAAAACGAGAACATCTTTCTTATCTCTGAAGACATGGGCCAAGCGACGGACGACCGCGGGTGTGTTCCAATGGAAGCTGGGATGTACCGCCGTTGGACGGTGTTATCACAAATTCAGGGGAACAACCAGACCGTCGAAAGGTGACGATTTTGTCGTATAAATGGTTTCTCATCTTCTCGGCAAGCATCAAACACAATCAGCAATCAGCGCTACAGACAGCGTTCAGCAAAGATGAAGAGTTCACTATTTGGTTTGGTTTTGGTGTGCACGGCAGCCTGCATTGCGGCGCAGCTTGGAGGTTCCCTCACAAGTAATCCTGCAAGAGGACTCGATGCTAATCTTGCCGCAGAGAAACGGTTTGGAAATGAGAACGCTAACGTCGGCGGAGGAGTCTTTGCACAGGGGAACACGAAAACAGGTCCAGTGACAACAGGAGCTTTCCTTGATGCGAATAAGTAAGTGAAGCCAGCAGTCTACACTAAATACTAAATCTGATTCTCTTAGAAACGGCCATGGAATAACACTGCAACACAAAAACACGCCTGGGTTCGGTTCAGAGTTCTCGCAGAGAGGCCACGTGAATCTGTTCGATGACAAGACGCACAAATTCGATGCAAACGCCTTCCACAGCAGAACGCACATGGACAATGGATTCAAATTTGACCGCGTCGGCACTGGACTAGATTATAATCACGCTGCTGGACATGGTGCATCGCTGACAGCCAGCAGAGTACCCCAGTTGAAAATGAATAACGTTGGTCTGACGGGCAGAGCTAACGTGTGGTCGTCGCCAAGCAGGCAGACTACAGTGGACTTGACGGGGACTGCGTCGCGGACCTTTGGCGGAGGCATGCGACCAAGAAATAACTTTGGTGCTGGCTTGGGAGTCAGTCATTGGTTCGGTTGAATTTAAATTAAATAAATATTTATTTTTTAAATCACCTGTCTTTATTTGAACTATCGGTACGCATTTGTTATGGTGTTGGTCTCTTTCGTGAAACTCTAGCAATCCAGAGTTAAAAGTATTCACAGCAAAGAAGCTAGCTTATGCCGAGCAATCACCCATGACAGTTTAATGAGTTGAAAGTACACACAAACGGAATGGAAAACAAGGCATTACTAATTTAGAAGTTTCCGCGGCACGTACCGTCTATCACGTTAATTCGAAATGGACTAAGATTGATGTGACAAGGAAACGGAACCGAAGATTTGTTTCGAATATCTTTGCGAAAAATCCAGTAGGCCCTCAGACTGATTCGAGACTGGTAGGAGGTAGGACTACAACTAGAACACTGCGCAAGTCAACATACAATAATTCTCCAACATTTATGTCAAGCCAGGTGTGGTCGGTATTCATTCACTTTGAACAGAGGGTGTCCAACATTCATAGAAATGGTTTCGCATAAAATCATCGCTTGAGGATCGGGAAAAGCGGGAACGTCAACACAATTAAAGCCAACCAGTGACACCTTAGATCAGTACCCGTCCTTACACACCAACTAATTACGACGACTGATTTGCGCTCAAATTAACGCTTAAGCTTAGAATGTCGTTTAATTGAACCCGAATGAATGATTAGTGTCGCGAAGTAACGACCTAGGTATAAATGGGCGAACCCAGGTGGCAGTTTTGGTAATACACTGTTTAGAGGATCTGTTAGGTTTAGGCAAATGGATGAAGAAATTCTCCAATTAAAATCAACCGATTAGATTTTGAAGATCAGGCACTATGAGTTCAGTGTCAAACAAAAAGGACACACGATCGATCACACAGCGGGGGTCCTCTGTCCAAGGAAATGTTGTCTATGCAGCTACTTATTCCGCCTTCAAGCGGGTATTGCCTATTATTCCAGGAAATTCGAAATATCTAGGTCGACCGCATTTCCTCGAATTTACATTTCCCGTCCATCCGATTAGTTCCTGTTGCACTTGGTATAGCTAAACTATGGATTTTCCTATTCGGTGACGGAAAGAAAGTAATTCTATCAAGTTCTTGAAACCTGTTGCCATCGATAGCCAAGGCCATCCATCCTCCGTAAACTTCATGGATACAAGCGTCACTTAAGGTCATTGGATCGATTTTGTTCAAATCTTCGCCAATGTATTCCGAAAATAGATAGTAGTTCACCTTTATTTATTTTGCCCCATTTGCGTAAACTAACACATTATACGTCCATCGTCACATTTATCATTGGGTAGTAAAACGAAAATAAAATATTAGCATTTTTTAAAATTATTTGTAAACTTAATTTAAGTTTTTTTGTAAATTTTAAATTTGTTGCTCTCATCATCGTCTTCATCGGAGCTGCTTCGATGATCGAATTTGAGACAAGGAGTTCCTTATTCTATGAAGCGCTGTGCTACGACTCGAAAGATAGGATTTGTTGATCCCAGGTCAGGTTAGGTTATAGTGTCTGGCTGCAGAAGGCAGTCACACTTCGGCCAAAGTAGGCCCATTGCGATACCACGCGGATTGATTCTCCCTAACAATTAAAACCAGTTGGTGCTTGTGACACAGCGATTTAGCTGGCTATTACTGACGCTTTTTAGCTCATTGAGGTCGTTGAAGTAGTAGGCCCCTAGGTGCAAGTTTCTACGACCTGCCAACGCGTTACTCGAGCAGAGTAGGTGATCTGTGGTTTCCACCTCCTCGTCATCCATGCAGCTTCTACAGAGGTCCAACCTACGGACATGGGTGCTAATTGTGCAGTGCCCTGTTATGACGCCGGTGAGCGTCCTGAATGAAGATCTGTTGAGTCTAAGCAGATTGAGTGATCGTTTGATTTTGAGCGATGGCTATATCTTCTTCGTTTTAAGACAAGTGGATACCTTCTAGCCAGTGATGTTGATTGTGTGTATTTTTAGTTCTTAGGCATGGAAGGGGGAACACCACCTCCTATTGTTTGGGTGGGGGATGTGGCACAGCCAGTTCGGCCCAGTATGTCACAGTGTCCCGGCGCCCAGATGAGGTGCATGTTAAAATGCTCAACCATCACGGTAAGAGACAGCAAGTAAGGGATGTTTTCGAATTAAACATGACATTGTCCAAGGACTTGATTGCGGCCTGACTGTCAGAATAAATTGTGATATTTCTTTTGGATATTACGTTGCCAAGACAACACCTCCTGGTTTCTGCTGCATTGATCAGGCAGCTTCAGGGAGATAGCTATGTTTAGGTCTTGAGAATAGACAAAAGCACCTACACCCTCGTCTGTCTTCGACCCATCAGTGAAGATGCGCAGGTTAGCGTCTGTCAGCCAGCGTCTGATGATCAGATATCCAATCCAACATGGTGGAGAATTTTTTCTGGAAGATAACTTGGGGAAGTAGCGGTTGGTGTTGTTAGGGAGAAATTGAATTCGTTTAGAATGGTTGAGTGGCCGAAGGAGAGGTCGGACTACAGTCGGAGCGTTTTGAGTCTCAAGGCTGTGCTGGCTGCCACCTGTTTACTGAAGGTTTCCAGTGGTGGAAGATGGAGGAGTATATTGAGTGCATACGCCGGTGATACACATGTAGGCCAGTCTTTGCACCCGTTTAAATAGCGCGCACTTGACAGCTGTGCTTAGTATCATCCACCAAACTGAGGCTGCATACAGAAGCGTCGGTCTGACGATTGAGATGAAGATCCAAAGGATGATGTGTGGTTGTAATCCCCATTTGCAACCCATGGCTTTTTTACAGCTGAACAGGGCAGAAGAAGCCTTCTTGACCCTCTCCTGGATATTGAGTTTCCAGCTTAGCTTGTTGTCGATGATGAGACCCAGACATTTTGCACAGGCGGTTAGTTGTAAAGTGGTGCGCCCAGCGTGGTTTGAGGGATTTTGTACCTTCTGGTGAACATCACGAGATCCGTTTTCTGGGAGTTAACACAGAGGCCGCATGTTTCTATCCATGCTTCTAGCTTTTTCTAGCAAATTTGTCAGTTGTAGCTATGACAACAACTTTACATCCAGCCTCTTCCAGTATTAGTAGCAGCTCATTAAACGCTACGTTCCGAAGAAGGGGCGAGAGTACACCACCTAGTGGTGTTACTCTATTAACTCCTCTGCGGATCGTAGCATCTCCCAGATTAGAGTGGATTAGATCTGCTGACCCTACTCCTTCGAATTTATATTTCTAAGCTTCTGGTGCATGCTTCTGGAGTGAAAAGTAATTCATTTGATGTTAGAGTTGCCATGCCATGTCTGAGGACTAAAGTAGGACTAAATCTTTTAAAATCCCCGATTTTGGATTACATCATCTAATAAGCGGTTTCATATTTAGACCGTTGACACATGAGAGTCAACATAAGATCTTTTTTTATGTTTTCTATCAGACTCGTATTGGCTCTGTTTTTCTTTAAAACTCAGAATTCGATGTTTTTTTTTTTTATTTTCAAAATTTACAAATACTTGTTAGGGCACATTTTTGACGTTGAAACGGTGTACTACGTTCCGCCAGTCTTAAAAATAGGACATGTCCTCCAAGAACGAGGACGCATGGTAACCCTATTTGACGTTAACCCTCAGCAAAAGACCTTCCTCCGGAGTGATCATTTTATTATTGACTACATTTATTTCTAGACGAGATTTTTTCCTATTGGTTGCCCTACTAAATGAACTGAATGCAAGCTTTTATCAGATTTGGTTTAGCTCTCTGGCCAATTAGACCTAGAGACACTTCTGCGGCAATACTTTAATTCAATTCCAAGTGCGAATGCGAGGCGTAGTGTGTGTCTGCTGTTGTGTTTGGTAGAGCAAAGTGTCTTAACGGATTCTGGAAGAACATAGTCCGGAGAAGGTATTAAATAACACCTGAAGATGGATACAAGCGGGTACATCTTGAAAACTTTGCACAAAGTTACAATACAAGGGCCTTCAAGCCAAACTATAATCACTACCTGAGGTCGCACAAACAAAAACTTACTTAAAGTTTCTTTAAATAAGAGGAAAAAATGAAAGGATAGAGCTGCTACTTACTTCAAACGAACACTATGAATTTAACTCACATAATGTAACAGCTGTTCTACATTTCTCTTGCTGAAAAATGTTTCCTGTCTGTGATGTCACATAACGGTAAATGCCGTTTCCGTCAAATTTTTCTTACTCTACTCTTTGAGTGCCGTCTGTGTTGACTGTGTCTGTGGCACTGTAAATTATAAAAATTACGAAAGTCTGGAATGGAACTGGGCCCCCAACCATAGCAATGGATAAGCATCAATTACATAAGATGTCCTCCTCGAAGAAATGCTGTTTGAGGTACAGACTTTTGAAGGGATTTATTTCTGCCAGAAATGAAATTTGAAAGAGATGCCCAATTTCTGTCTCTCTTGCCTCTTAAAATATTTGACAACCATTTTTTATATCGTTTTCGACAAAAATTTATGAATAACTGCCAAAAAGCCTCTGAAATTCGTCTATGGACTAGGGACAATCAGTTGTGAAGTTGGGCATCTCTATAGTACTTCATTTCTGATTCGACATTGACGCCATCCTCCAGACCGGTCGTGCAAACGCGAATGAATTGCTGAGATATAGCCTAACTCGACATAACCACGTAAATGTCAAGATTGAGGGAGCACTTTTTTTTTCAAATTTTGGTTAGGTCGTTAAACGATTTCAGACAGCGAAAAAGCCAAAATTCTCGCTTATTTTAGCAATTAAATATTCAATCAAAAAACGTCAACTGCACGGAAAATAATAACGGCCCGAGATTAGAACCCTGGAGTGTTGAATTATGCTGTCAAAATATTCAGTAAGGTTTGCCATTTCATTACGCATCATTTCACGCTCGCCGAACATGTGGTAATTATTCAAAAATGTTGTCAAAATTCCGGCTCAATTATACATAAATACGCGAACGTGAATTTCGTCCCTCGGGCGGTCGTAATCGTGGCTTCAGGTTGCAGGCAATTCGCCGTGGAAAAGTTGGAGCGTCCCTGATATTTTGATTTTTTTTTTTTTTGCATAACGTTAATTATGTCTTGTTTACCAGTCGTTTGAAATCAAACTCTTGTCATTCGGATGATTTTTGAATTAAGTTCCTCTAGATTCGATAAATAACACACTGTGCGTCGCAGAGGGACACGAACCGACCAACAAGAGTGTCAGGAATGTGGAATGAAACCACATTCTCAACATTACCTATCAGATCAGTCACGGTTATTTCAACATAGCATCGACACAACTTCACACCAGACCACACAGACTCAACTGTAGCAGCACAGTGGTCGTATTTGCGGGACACTCATAAGAACATACGCAGATGGGAGCACATATAAATAGAGCCCTCAAATTCACCAGTGAGCTGATAGAGGATGTAGTGAAGTTATCGCGTGATTCCTGGTTTTAATTAAGACACACTCAAGAGAACAATTCGAACCAAACCTCCTTTGTAAAGGAGGATTTTGCAGTTGAAGATAATTTCAATCGAATTTGTTCAATCCATTCCATTAGGTCCTGGTGATTGATTGCACCTTACGCTTGGTTTCCGTGGTGCCCCCAAGGATCCCCGACAAGACAAGGAAACAGAGACAAACGGCAAAAAATTTGTCAGCTGAAAAGTTTGCTGCGTCTCCCATTCTGCCTCCGCCAACCAAGGCACAAAGGTGGCAAACTGTAGAATTGCAATTTCATACTATTCGACGTGGCATCAGATAAGGTGGAATCAGAAAACGTGTGGACGAGAACGATTTTCTTTCGTTTTCTCTCAATGATTCCTTGAGGAGAGTGATTTAAAGATCGACGTAACTAAGAGCGTCCTGTACGCAGACCTTGAACATACAGTCTATATTTTCTCAAGCCGAGAGCGATTTGGGAGGAGTGGCATCAGATTACAATCCTGTAATCTGCTTGGCCTTTCCGAAGATAGGTGCAGCGTGTAAAGGAAATGGGGACAATCACCACGTCAATTCCAGCATGTCCTTGATTGGAAGGGATTTGTGAAAACATTATTTGCCCTTTATTCTTTACTGCAGTAGTGCCAATTAAGCAAAGCAATTATTCATGGCGAGAATTGCTTGCGCCAAGCACGACATGAAATGTAATTGGACCCAGTGCTTTCAAATATCTTGCCTTATGCTAAGCTCTCGATTCGCATTTATAGAACATCAGTTGTATGCACATGTGCACACAACGAACCATTGTCTGTGAGTTGCGTAATTACGGGGACTAATCAGAAGATTGCACATGAATCCCAAATTAGGTATGTATACCAGTTGTGGCTAGCGATGAAGAACAAACGAAAGCACACAAGGATGAATATGCCAACAGACATACGCTGCATATTAGCATAATGACTGAACGATGGGTGGTGTGGTCACTAGATGTGGAGAACTATCGATAGTTTTCGATAGGAAATGTGTACCTCAAATTTCAAAACAGCTCTCATTCCAAATTGTGAATAATTTGAATTTAAATAGGGGAAATAGGGGAACCCGTAGCCAGTAATATGTACGTAGGGTTCGTTCCAAAAGACTTTGTGTCGCGACTAACAAACAGCAATATTGTGCCGGAAGAATAAACCAGATGAAATTAAGAACTTTGCTTATAAACATAAGCGCTGCCTCGAAGAGCATACAAACTCTGCAGTTTATCCCATCCTTGAGGAAACCAATATCTTGCGGCGACTTCAAAGGACTAGACTGCTTGTTAACTTTCGATTCGTTCGCGATTTACCAGCCAATCGTGTCTAAATAATGAAATGCAAACTGCTGGTCAAGTGCTTTACTTAGTTGTAGTCACAACATATAAAGGGAGGTGGTTTTTGTGAGTAAAAATCGCACAGTTCTATGCGCGAACGTTTACCATAAAGACTTGTCGAAGATTTCCACCTACCCTTGGAAAAACAGAGAAAAACCATACAGTGAACAATTAAATTTTCTTTAAATTTAATTGATCCTTTAAACAAGACCCTATTACAATGGGATGAGTTCCTGCACCGATATAAACAGAGGAAATAGCAGTTCCAAAGGAACTTGATTAACTGTTGACGTGCTTTAATGAGGCTACGGACACCATTTCTCTCGACTCGACTGCTTATGCTTGGGCATGACTCCTGATGAGTTAGAGTCGTTGGCGAAGGATCGAGTTGCCTGGAGATCTCCCGTGCGTGGTTTACCCCCGATTCATGTTACTATACAAAAGTACAAACAGTTTGTAGTGCATTCATTAATTGTGTCCTAGTATCGCAGACTATAACTTCCTCAAATGGGAGCTTAATGTATCCACTTCATGGACATAAGCTTTGTCTTTCGTTCGTTTTTCTATACTGTGTTGAAAATTAAACACCAACATTTGAAATAACGTCCAAGTAATGAGGATATTTTCAAATAAAGACTCTAATTCACCCGTCTGATGGGATTGATAGGGGTATCATCTGTTCTCAAGAGCTCACACGTATTCACAGACAGGAGACAAAAATCGGATAAAAAACTCTGTCGGATGAAATGTTCAAGGCTCAAGAGAGGTGGAAGTTGGATATCTCTATCCTCCATTACCTCTGATTCGGAGTTCGCGGAATGTAGGTACTTGCCAAGTTCGCAATTCCCAAAACGCGACTCATTTGCACAGCACATCATGTATGACTCTGTTGAACAAATCATTTGTCAAATTTGTGGATAGTGACAGTACTCTGTTGATTGTAATCTCAGACCTCATATTGACACGCAACTGTCGATTGGATAAGGAAACGGCAGGAAAGAAAACGACTTGTTAAGTTCCACCCGTTTTTATTAACTTTAAAACTGAAATAAAAATTTACAATTTATGCTTTTTTGATAAACAATGTCGATCGAGTGGCCTTACCGGTGGCTCTCTTGGCACATTTAGTGTTATTATCTTGCAGATTTTTTAATAGTGTATGGACGGTTAAAGTAGGACAAGTGAGCATGTCACTAGTGTGGCTTGTCAGCTGAAATTTTCGAGTATGCCTGATTGCAAATATTCAAAGTGGTTTCTAATAAACCACAGGGTTGTTGACGTATAATATTTGCGTATAATAAATATGTGTACTATACATCCGAAGAATATTGCAGGTGTATACTTTTAAAGTGTAAAAATATAAATAAAGTGCTTATAACACTTTTATACACTTTCATGCGGTAAATGTATAAAAGTCCAAAAATGTGACATTCACGCAAGCCTGATTAGAAGCCAGAATAAAGCCTATCGTCGCGAGAAATTAATTGTAATCTGTAACCATCCAGCAGGTATAGTCCCTTCGTATACATGTTCGCATTTCTATCGCATTTCTACACTTTCTATCGCAGGGGCAATTTATTGTTACTGTGCGTACGGGTATGTAATCCACAAGCAAAGCTGCATTGCCATCGCTTTGGGTTTCAACACGTCGTAACTCACAACCTTCATATATATATTTTGAAAAACCATTTGTAGCGGCTCATAAAACACAGCTTTTCACGGAATTGTTATTCGAATAGCACCCACAAGAGCAGTACGATGGGAAATTGGCTTAAGAAAGACCGCACGTAATGTAAAGCAAAGTGACAGGCGGTTAAGAAAAAATATAAAATATTAGCTTGAACGAAGAGTTCCAATACTGCTGCAATAAATAATCACAATCATGGAAGAAATTCGCTTCATTTCAGAGACAATTTTAAGGATCTCATTTAAAATGAGAAAATAAAAAAGGGAGCCCCCTTTCGAGATAAGAATTGGTCTTTTGGATTCCAAAGACAATACATTAATGTTTCACTAATTACGTCGTAAAGGAAAAAGTTGTGACACTCGTGGAAATGGGTCAGGATTTGTGTGTTTTACCAGATTTACTTCGCGAAACATATTCGGTTTTTTGTGCTCCACGACATTGGGTTTATGTAGCTAATTATGCGATGTCGTGGACGAAGAGTACGGGCCAGACTAAGAAAACGTCTGGAACTAAGAAAACACTAAAGTGTCTGTTTTTCATCAATGTCTTTCATTCAACATCAATAAAGTCCTTTAAGTGTTAAATAAGATCACAGAATTAAAATAAATTGAGTGTCCTCTGCAAAACTGTGCTATGCTGTGCTGTGAATTCAAATAAAACCCAGAAAAATGGTTGTAACATCATTGAATGTTGGTGTGATACAACAGTTTAATGTTTGAATATGATTTCGGACATGTGACCGCCGTATCTGGCGGTAGGACCAATTTGCACACACTCTTCGCAATACACCAGGCTGTATTTCGGCAATAACACGTTGAATGTTGATATTCATGTCAAAGTTTTGCACAATGAAGTAAAAGGCTTGTCGCAATAGCACTCACTGTTGACTGCGAGGTTGGACCAATGATTCCACCGGTCCACAAAGTGCACATAAGATAAGACTTTCTGGATGGAATGGTGTTATTTGGGTTAAATGCCTTATCTGTGGAGGAGAAGACTCAACCGCATAAATTTGCCAGTACTTTAATTTAATATATATTAATTTATTTATATTTTTTATTTATATCAATACAATAATTTATAAAAATAACAATACATTTCTGCTAATTATATTGTATTTATCTACCTTCTAAATTATTTTATCAGTTTATTTAATTTTTCGTATATGTACGTACACACATCTCAACTATAAAGCAGGAAGTTTATGTGTCTGACCCACAAAGGCTCCGAAAAACTGCAGGTGCACTCTTTCCTGTTCTTTTGTGATTTGTACTAGATATCAAATACAAACTGCATCAAATTAAAACGTTAAGTTTTTAAATGTTCTAATGAAAATAAAAGTGATGGACGTGCCGGACATCCGTCGACCCCCACGCAAACCAGGCAAGGCCCCCTACTCGACCGTTGAATCCTGCTGGCTTGATAGTTCTGCGAACCGTAGACTCAGAAACACGCTTTCCGCATTCAACCAACAGTTGACTTACTAAGGGTCGTTTCGTTCACTAAAAATTAAACACAACTCTGAGATTTTTCTCTGTTTCCTTTCACTCAAATTTTATGGTTTCAAATCTCCGATTACAACCCATTGGTTTATCAACTCCTCGTTCTTTCAACTGATGGAAATAGCAGAAGTCAAGGGATCTCTCTCTCTCTCTTTTCTTCCATTGGCGTAGTTGCCAGCTCACATTTGTATAAAAGAAGGAATGATTGTGTGTGTAATTGTTTTCGTTTTCGTCTCTCAAAGCGGACAAAAATACTGGTGCTCGAACTAATACAGGATTCATTGCCGTGAAACGAGAGAAGATACTGGCCCTTTGATTTGAAAAAATCATGTATTTGATAGATCCTTTTTACAGTGATTTACGGGCAATTAAATACTGATCAATCGTCAATATTATTCGCTCGGATCAATTTTTATTAGTGTAAGCATTACAAATGTGCATCATCGCTTGTGTTGTCCTCCATAGCATGCGTGCAGCATGGTGATTTGTGAACTGAACACCAGACATAGAGATATGCAACGTTCGCTCTCAATTCTCCTTATAATAGCGCACACGAACAGCGCACACCGTCAATTCAAAGTAGAAATACGGCCGATCTTAACGTACGGCTTCCCAATATGGCACACCATCTCTAAGACCAGAATGACGAAGCTCGCAATTTTCGAATATGTACCGGACTCACCTTCGACAGGGACTGTCAAAGGCACCACAGCAACAATAGGCTTTACGACCAAGCACGCATCATCCCCCTGCAACAGTACATGGTGACACTGTTCAGAAAGCAGCTACTAAACATCAGCACCCATCCTAACGAGGAAATCAGGAACTTAAGAAACACAATCCCCGGACAAGGCTACCTCAACGCGTTAAATCTGCTAAATGAGCAGAACTTTCCAACGACGTCGAACAACGAGCTGCGTGGATTCTACCAGAGCAGCGATAGCAATCACCATCGAGGCTAAGTCGGCTACCACATCACCACCCCATCCCAAAAGGACCACCATGGACACACGGACTCGAACAACCCGATGTAAGCACCAGCCATTGTAGGACATACAAAGAAAACAATAAACCGACAAAAAAAATTAAATTAGACAAAGTAAATCAGTTGGGCTCTACTGTTGAGCCAACACCCAAACCTTTAGTTTGTAAGTCTAGTTGTAAACTCAATTGTAGAAAATAGTTCTGTTCAAATAAATTTTTAAATCGCTTTTTAAATCAAAGTAGAAAATGACATTGAATGTGTGAAGTGTCAAACATATCCGAGGGGAAATTTAAAAAGAGAAAGTTGAGCAACTCCTGGATTTTAAATTTGAGACTGTGAGTTGAAATCAAAAATGAAGTATGATAGAGATGCCCAACTTCACAGCTGAATAACCCCTAGTTCATCGACGAATTTCAGATTCTTTTTGGTGGTTATTCACGAAATAACGTAAATGCCGTCAGAAATGTTAAGGGTCAAGAGTGGTAGAAGTTGAGCATCTCTATCATACGTCGTTTCTGGTTGAAATAGTGAACAAAATCAATTTTCAACTCGCCGGTTTAATATAGAGTTGAGACCAACCCCGAAGTTGATCAACTCACAGTTTTCCGGGAAGTTGAGCAATAGTGAACAAAACGACTTCTTTCTTGGACTGGCCTTTTTGCTTCTTGAATTCGATATGGCCTGCGTTTCTGAACGACTTATGATGTCACCGGCGCTATTAGGAATTTCATTGTAAGTTTCACCTTTTGAATGATGGCTTAGCACCATCTCCCGTTTTTCCAGGAAAGTGTATTTTCCTTCGCGGCCCATATTATTTTTTTTAACTTGTGGACGATTTTAAGCCGGCTATTACCAATTTCAAACAGATAAACAAATCTGAGCACAGGGTTCTTTGATTTGAACCGTACAGAGAAATGCAAGTTAAAAGATTTTTTTTTTATAAAAATGCTATTCTCGAAGGAAATTAAGAAACTTACCGAGCAGGAAAGTGCAACCGAGTAAAAAACCGAATATTAGTGACACCCACTGTACATATCAAACTTCTGAACGGATTAGCCGACTTTGATCAAATTGTCGAAATAGACTAATCACATGAAGTGTCACAACATAGGGTACTTTTTTTTGTTCCTGAGGTTTGACTTCAGTTAGCACAACAAAATCCACATCGTACGCAGGTTTAGCTGGGATTTCCAAGAACTTTTTTTGTGTTGTTGTGTCCAGACAAATCGAACAAAATCCTATTTACCTTCCGTTTTGCTGCAGCACAGATTGAAAAATCTACTTCAAGATGTATGCACACAGTCAACGAATGGTATAATGAGTAGAGATGTGAATGAGAGATTGGGATAGACATCAATGACAAAAGAAAATTCTAATTCTTATCCGAGTTCTGGTTCGAGCATTTTTCTGTCATAGACGCTCGCAGAAATTTTTCTCGGCAGACTTACATTTTTCTTCTCTCTTTCTTTCCTCGAGCCAGAGGGCCTGGAAGAGGGGGAGGAGGGGGTTCCCAACCTCGCCCCCTCTGCTGGCGCCTATGATTTTTACTTTAATTTCCTGTTCGCTTTGCGTTCGCCATAACCATTAATAAGTAACGAGGAGGACAGTCTCTAATGGTAACTGGACTGGGCTTGGGAAACGCCTGCTTCTCCCGCGGTCAATTGCGTGTTGCAATGTCGAGGGCAAAGGATCCAGGGCAACTATGGAATCTCGCTGAAGATGTTTAAGAGACAAGAAATGTGGTCAACAAACAAGTTATAATGTAAAATATTAGAAAGTTTAATTATCTTGGCATTTTATTGGGTCTATAACTTATTCTTATTCGTGCGTTTTTTTTTTTTCACAATTTGAACTTTTATTTAAGAACAACATGTACAATAGTATTATTCAAATTATTGCCCATCTGAAGCTATAACTTTCTCCCATCTTTCTGGCAATTCGTGGAACGAATAAAGCTAATTTTTGATATTCTGCTCTGTTGTGAACCGTATTTCAGTGACGGCGTTCTGCATCGGCCGGAACAAATGGTAGTCAGAAGGGGCAGGGTCTGGGCTATAAGGCTGGTGGGGTAAAACTTCCCATCCACTGTTTTCCAAATAGTTCTCAACCGGAATAGCAACGTGGGGCCGAGCCATGTCATGATGGAAAGTGATTGCCTCGGGTCTGGTCGCATATTCCGGACGTTCTTCGGCTACTGCTCTCTTCAAACGGATTAATTGTGTTCGGTAGCGTTATCCATTGATGGTTTCACCCCGTTTTAGGAGCTTGTAAAACAGCACACCTTTCTGATCTCACCAAATACACAGCATTACCTTCGCGACATGGATATTCGTTGCATTGGCTGGTTGGCCAAGCCAAAATCGCCACTTTGAAGTCGTGCAAACCACTTTTGGCACGTTCGCTCAGCTAGCGCATGTTCACCATAAACTTCCAACAAAATACGAAGACTTTAGGCGGTAGTTTTCTTCATATTAAAGTAATGAAGAAGAGCTCCCCGCAAAAACACTTTTTCAGGCACAAAGTTCAACATATTTGAGTGAAAAACAAATTATTGTTGTTTACGCTTCAAATGAATGACATATGCTGAAATGACGTACAATGAGAGTAGCTTTCCAACGCATGTTCCAATGGAATAATACAAGTTGCGCCATCTCTCAGCAAACCGCACGAGTAGTTATAGACCCAATCCTGTTTTAAACACATTTCTCCCGGATATTTTTAAAACTATATTTTCAATGGAGTTAACGTATCGGTTGAAGAAACAAACACGGACAAAGCCGGGTACAAAATCTAGTAATTACTTCAAAACAAAACACTGAAGTAAATGTTGGGACCTAAACTGTGTGGTGTCTGAATTCTTCTCTTCCGACTAAAGTCATTTTCGATTTAGGTCGAACCTGTCAGAACCAATTAGCGTCTTAAATCGAGTTACTCCTGTAATTTAAGACAATTCCCAAGACCACCGCAGTTACATCCTCAGAATTAATGCAGTTGTGGAGCCCTTCAATTTTGTCGTCTTGTTTGATTTTCAAGCAATCTCGAAGAAATGGGAAACACCACGTTTTATTTGCAGGGCACTTTGGCCTTTTCGTTTATTTGAATATTCGTGGTTACAAACTAGCAAATGACGACATCCCTCTCCACTTAACTGTACTCATTTATGCGCGAATACAAACTGGGACCGCTTGATTTATTGGACGAATCTAAGCACCCGCCTTTAAACAGTGCGAATTTATTTCAAAACCACTCTACTTTAGCGACGGAAATAAAATAACATCAAGAGGACCTCGCAATCTATAGTTTCCAGCACACATAATCCATTGAGCTTCTCCTAATTTGCTCTAGCTGTGTACATTGGTGCAGGAGTCCTGATTCCCTCCACGGCAGATAAACATTTTATGGGATTATATCAGCGAGGACACCGGAACCGCTGAAAATGTCTCAGATGGAAATGCAGATTCCAACGAATACGGACACCTTAGTGTTTGCAATTTGCGACACGGATTTCTTTTGCAATGACTATAACTAAGCCAATTGCAATAAATAAGCCTCAATATCGAACTACGGTTGCGGTTATCCTTCGCAAGCCATGCTGCGTGGCATGTTTCAGTGCTGATTTTTACATTCCATGGCTTGGGTCACAGAGAATTTGAAAGGGGAACGTTCGGTCGGGTGCCTATAAATGGGTTTCTAATGGGTACGGCTATGTTTTGGGAGATCATTGCGGTCATGTTTTTTTGGATGTTGGCACTAAACGTATTACCCCCGACCTCGTCGAACAGTTAACACGTGCAGCTGCTAAAACTTTATTATCAGGGTAAAGGTGTGCTTTTTACTGTGTGTATGCACGACCTTCCTCATCGACTGTTCAACGTTTGATGACCACATTTCTAGTTAACCGGCTCAGTAAAAAGTCAGCACCCATACACCATACGCCCGCAGCATATCCCGAAAACACAGCTCTCCTTGATAGTGGAAGAAGGTTGAACTGACCCCATTCGCAGTCGTGCACATGGCGTGGACATGCACACATGCCTACATTCGCAATAAATCAAAAACATAGTCACACCGATAACACCGTGTGTTCCCTGACTGGGTTTTGAATAATTTTTGGATGAATAAACTTGCCGTACTTGGGTGGATGCCATTCCACATCAAGTGGCAAAGCATCCGCAGAAAGTCACTATGCATCTGGTGTGGATTAGATCTTTGAGATCGAAGTTGACATTTCCATTCCGATGGAAAGTAGTTCCAGCACGAAGGTACACATAGTGAATATGTTGGTGGGTAGATGTGACTGACAAATTCCACCCGGAAGCACTCAGACTTTTAAAGTCAATTCATCGGCACTTCGTTGACCTACTTAAAATAATTGATTTGCACGTTGGTGTATGCATTAATACTTATAACCAGTTGGTGGTTTGTAGAAATTTAAAGATGTCCTTTATGTTCATGCTTGCTATATCCTCAATTCCACATAGTCTCCACATAGTGCATACTAAAGGCTGTTTCTTTTTAGAGGTGGCGAATTTTGAATTGAAAAAATGCATTAAATATCCATGAAATTGAATTTATTTACCATGGAAGGTTGTAAACTTTTGGAAATAACAATTGGAAATAAAACGGCGATGTATGGACATTTTGAACAACAGATTTGAACGCATGGTTATCAAGAGAGATGTATTTGAACCGAAGCCATGGCCTAAATTCGATTTTGTAATAAAATCAAGAAATGGACCTATGCATCATTAATATAGATTGGTCAATATTGTGAGTCGCGACTTTTGCGATTTATCCGCATTAGACATTGTATTGTAAGGTTATCTAATAATCTACGGTCGACCTGTGCCTCACTTACTTACTTCTCAGGCCTGAGACCCATGAAAGGTCAGAGCCTGAGCCTCAGACAAATTGAAATTTCGACCCCTCGGATACGTGCCAGTGGTAACGGCTTCATTTAACATCTATCCACAGCCTTAGAAGGAAGGCCCTTTATACGAAGACATTAACAGGGATTTGTTGAAGGTCAACCAGTCTCACCAGCTTTACCAGTCTCTTGACTAGGCCCACACCACAAAGAGGTGAACAACTAGAGAGGTATTTCTATCCTGTCCAGCGTTCTTTCTGAACGTCTAAAGCCGTTTTGCACCGTTCGTACAATTGCGGCTTCCGGACTAGTGACCAAATTTTCACACTTAGGCAAATCCTGGAGAAGACCGGCTGGTTTATAATCGATACACACCATTCATCACGAGGTAGTATATGGAGCGATAGCCGAATTCGGGATGCCGGGATAATTGATCCAGTTGTGTCGCACCAGGCTAACAAATACGATTGAGCCGTGTGAAGCTTACACCGGATATCGGCAACGAGGTGCGCTGTGATGTCTTCAATTTGGCAATGGAGAAGACTGTACGGCGGCGCGGCGCACAGTGTTTCGCTTTATTTGGGAGCGTGGAAATAAATACGTAACTTTTGAACCCGTTCACCGATCTTAATAAAATTTGAAACAGAGTACATGTGTCATATGGATATTTTCTTGGTTCATAAATGGTTGATGCAGCTCAAAAGGATTACTCATTAACGGAGTAGACTTAAGTGGAAGAACAATAAAATAATAAGCCCCGAAAAGATTTTAAAAATTTATTTCAACGGAATTCTTTTTAAAATTGAGGTTACAACTAGACTTACAAAACTGAAGGTTAGGATGTTGGCTCAACAATTGTTTTTATGTCCTACATTGGCTGGTGCTTACATCGGGTTGTTCAAGTCCGTGTGTCCATGGAGGTCCTTTTGGGATGGAGTGGTGATGTGGTAGCCGACTTAGCCTTGACGGTGATTACTATCACTTGTCTGGTAGAATCCATGCAGTTCGTTGTTCGACGTCGTTGGAAAGTTCTGCTCGTTTAGCAGATTCAACGCGTTGAGGTAGCGTTGTCCGGGGATTGTGTTTCTCAAGTTCCTGATTTCCTCGCTAGGATGGTTGTTGATGTTTAGTAGGTGCTTTCTGAACAGTGTCCCCATGAACTGTTGCAGGGGGATGACACGTGCTAAGTCGTAAAGCCTATTGTTGCTGTGGTGCCTTTGACGGTCCCTGTCGAAGCTGAGTCCGGTACATATTCGCAGTATTTTTCTTTCGAAAATTGCGAGCTTCGTCAAGCCGTACGTCAACATCGGCCGTATAAGCTGCTTGTAGAGCAGCAGTTTTGCCCTCTGGCTTAGTCCATTTTGCTTGCGCATCAAGGGATAGATGCAATGGAAGCCTAAGTTGGCGTGATTAAGGGTCAGTTTCTATTGAAATGACTGTTGAACTTCAACCTTTCCTTGAAGTTAATGCCAAGATACTTGAAATGTCTGGACCGTCAGGAAGCACTACCTTCATGCTTCGACATTTGGCTACTGATCCGCATCCACCTCTGGACGGTCTCCTTAAGCACATAAGTACCGATTTCCCAGCATTTATACGAATACCCCATTTGATATAGTTGTCAAATTTGTTCGCTGTTTGGATTTCGATCCTTCGCGCGGCTGTGGTGACGTCAAGCGAGTCATCTGCAAATAGACGGTATTTCACTGTGTCAGTTGGATGTGGTTGATCTGCCGTGTGGATGTTGAAAAGCCACAATCCCAGCTTTGATCCTTATGCAACTCCCGCCTTGGTGCTCCGCTCTATTGACTTTGCTGCCTTCGACTGAGACGTAGAATATTCTGGAATGCAGATTATTCTGATGAGGTTGGAGGGGAATCCCATCTGGTTCAGCTTGTAGATGAGTTTGGTCACCTCTGTACGCAGCAGATAGCACCATTTTGTGGAATCTCAATTCAACGCACGAGTTACGTGCCTCAACACTTCCCACACCTCTGCAACACACCTAGCAACATATTCTCCGTGTCACATTGTTTATGCGTCTGTGATCAGTAATGTCCTTTCCTATCCTTTGTTTACGTGATAGCGTTTTCTCCTATTCGATTTCGTCTTTTGTCTGTCCTGTAATCGACGCTCTTTAGGTGGCTGTAGAAAAGCAGCAGTTGTGACTTGGCAACAGATTAATCGACCTGGCTTAGGAAGATAAATATTAGGTGTGCACATTATTGTGCAACACACTGTGCTTATGCGCAAAATGCTGTGCGGACAAAAAACCGATCACCAGTCAGACATGAATTCTAAAAAGCTTTTTGTGGTGATAATGTATAAATGGACATTTAGTACGAAGAAGACAAATAATAAATATTGCTCCTACAATGGGTAGAACCCGAATTATTATTTTTTGTTTGATTCTTTAGCGGCATTCACACTGAACAACTTGTAGCGGCGATTTGCCTGTAAATGCTCATTACAACCAACTGCAACTGCAACCAACTGCAGACTTGTAGAGCGGTAGACACAACATTTTCACTTGGCATTTTGAGGTGTGAACAAGTGTTGTACAAGTGAGCGTGTTTATTGAGTGCAGAACGGCGAAATGGAAGATGGCATGCAATGTGGAAAAATAAAGTTGTCTCTATTTGTTTTTGCAATGACCAGAGGTAGAGCAAATAAAAAGGGAACAATGCCAAAAAAGTGTTACAGGAATGGATTTAGTGGATTTTGCGGATTTGCGGATACGGCTGCTAAATCCGAGAAACTTCTTCCTATTGTCAAGCATCTGAGAATTGCAGACAAACGTTCATGCGATGTAATAGCGTCTCTTAAAATAGTGGCCTTTCGTTTGATATGTGGACTTGTTTATCCATACGCAAATAATTGAGAAAATCATCGGGAGAGTTTTTATTTAATTCTCTTAACAATGCGACGGAAGAGAAATCATTTCTTTGCTTTATCCAGAGTTTCACCCAAACTTGGCTTTTTGGCCCCAGCTTTTTCCTCATTTTGATGGTTGGGTGTTGCGGGAATCGAGTAGGCACTGACTGGTGTCAACCTGGCGATGCCCAGTGTTGTAACTTTTTCTACACACCAATTGTGCTTATTTTACCTCCAAGCGGTAGCCATCGGGTACTGGTTGTAGTTCACCCGAGCTCAACTTGCCAAACTTATAAGTGCGACCTCTTGTCCTAGGGGTGACAAAAAAGGAACTGGCCCTCCAGGTTGGGGGTTGTGCCGTCGGGGTAACTGCCCGGCCACATAAAGAAAATATATAGTTACGAAGCAACAACAAGCCTCGGAAACGGAGGATTTTACTGATGACAACCCCTGCAAACGATATACGGACAACGATCTTCGGATCTGTACGTGGAATGTAAGGTCCCTTTATAGGCCACGTGCAGCCGAACAATTAGCGGAAGCCCTAGACTGCTGCAAAGCAGATATAACCGCCATCCAAGAAGTGCGATGGGATGGACCGGGCAAAAGAAGGCTGAAAAACTGTGATATATATTACAGTGACTGCTACAAACAGCAAAAACAGCGCCTATTTGGATGTGGATTTGTCGTTAGAGGCAGACTTAGGCAAGAAGTCTTATCGTTCAGATCCGTGAACGAGCGCCTCACGACAATTCGCATCCAGGCTAAATTTGCCAACATAAGCCCTTTATGCGCACATGCCCCCACAGAGGAGAAAGATGACGACACCAAAGACAAGTTGTATGAGCTCCTGGACAAAACTTATGAGCAATGCCCTAGCTACGACATTTAAATTGTCCTTGGCGATTTTAACGCAAAGCTTGGAAAAGAGAACATCTTTGGTAGTACGGTCGGAAAGCACAGCCTACACGACACCACATCCGATATCGGATTTAGGCTGATCGACTTTGCTGAGAGGCGAAATGTTGTAGTAGCCAGTACAAGATTCCCACATCTCGATATCCACAAAGGAACATGGCGATCTCCTGATCAATCAACCGTCAATCAGATTGATCATATTGCGATCGACGCAAGGCACTCCTCCAGTATTATAGATGTTCGAACGTTCCGAGGCGTCAACATTGACTCGGACCACCACCTTGTTGTAGCCAAGATAAGGTTGCGGATATCCCGAACACCGCCAAGACAAAGAAATACTGTGAGGAAGTTTAACGTCAGCCGGCTACAATCGCAAGAGATTGCCAAATCCTTTTCCGATCGTGTCTCCCTTAACCTCTTAAGAAATCCTACGCCGCCAACATCAAGTATTGAAGATCAGTGGCAGCATTGCCAAAAAGCCATCAGAGATGCCGCCTCTGATGTGCTGGGTTTCAATCCGCCACCACAACGAAACCCCTGGTTTGACAACGAGTGTCGGCAGGCGAATGCAGCCAAGCAAGAAGCATACAAAGCGGCACTGCAAAGAAGGACAAGAGCTGCTCGGGAGCCCTACGAGCAGAAGAGGAGAGATAAACACCAGCTTCTCAGGAGAAAAAAGAAGGAGCATGAGAAGCGCGCGATCGGCAAACTAGAGGGATATTACTGCAGGAATGAGGTAAGGAAATTTTACCAAAGGGTAAAGTTAACCAGTCAAGGTTATAAAGTCCGAACCGAAGCCTGTAAGGATGATCAAAGGAACATCGTAGTAGAGTCACAGTCGATGCTGAGGATATGGAGAAACCATTTCTGCAGACTGTATAACGGCGACGAAGAACCAAATTCCGCTGTCAGGCAGAACGAACCATTCAACCCCAATTAAAGGGACGATGAAGATCAACAATTCCGTCCACCCGACCCAGATGAAGTGAGGATTGCCATATCCAAACTAAAATCCAACAAGGCTGCGGGAGCTGACGGCCTACCCGCCGAGCTTTTTAAGGCCGCAGACGTTGATTTGGTAAGGAGCATGCAACAACTCATCTGTAAAACATGGTCGGAGGAAAACATGCCCGATGAATGGAACCTCAGCATAGTCTGCCCGATCTATAAAAAAGGAGACCCTCTGAACTGCGCCAACTACAGAGGCATCAGTCTCCTAAGTATTGCATATAAAATCTTATCTGCCAAATTTTCTTTTTTTTAATCGACCAAATATTCACACTGCGGCAGATTTTAGAGAAAACACAGGAGCAACAAATCGATACCCACCACCTTTTTATCGATTTTAAGGCCGCGTAAGATATCATTTATAGAGACGAGCTATACAGAGCAATGTCTAGTTTTGGCATCCCTACCAAACTCGTCCGTTTGTGTAGGATGACGATGGAGAATGCACGCTGCTCCATCAAGGTCGGTAAAGACCTAACCGAGACCTTTGATGTCAAAAAAGGATTCAGACAAGGCGACGCGCTGTCATGCGACTTTTTCAACATCTTTCTTGAAAGAATTGTTCAAAACTCGAACGCCAACACCAGAGGAACAACCTTTCAGAAGTCCGTCCAACTACTCGCATATGCCGACGATATTGACATTATCGGAAGAACGCAGCGTGATGTCAATGGCGCTTTTGTGGGTATTGCAACGGAGGCCGCGAAGATGGGTTTAGCGGTAAACGAGGGTAAAACCAAGTATATGCTGTCAACGAGAAAGGACACCCAACACCGACGTCTCGGTCAGAACGTCACAGCAGACAGATATAACTTCGACGACGACACCAGCGCTGAAATCAAACGAAGAATAACTCTTACCAATCGCTGCTTCTTTGGGCTAAGAAAGCAATTGGTAAACAAAGCCCTCTCTCGAACAACCAAGCTAACGCTTTACAAGACCTTACTCGTCCCAGTCCTGCTATAAGGCGCGGAGGCATGGACTTTATCAAAAGCGGATGAAGCTGCTCTTGGTTGCTTCGAGAGGAAAATTCTTCGTGTGATTTTCGGTCCCGTCTGCATAGATGACGAACTATACGGGCTGTTTAGCGACATCGACTTAGCCAGAAGAGTGAAGATCCAACGATTGAGGTGGCTAGGTCATGTAGAGCGGATGGAAACCAATGCTTCGGCCCGAAAAGTCTTCGAATCCACCCCCGAGGGACGGCGCAGTAGAGGAAGACCGCGACTCAGGTGGCGCACGCAAGTGGAAAGGGACCTCAACCAACTATGCGTGCGAAACTGGAGACAGCTAGCTAAAGATCGAGCTGGCTGGAGACGCTTGTTGGTTGAGGCCCAGGTCCACCCCGGACTGTAGCGCCACCTTAAGTAAGTAAGTAAGTTTTTCCTCATTTTCCAAATTATCTTCAATGGCAGTGCAAACATTCCGAAGTTCCTCTCAAAACCTAAGTCTGCCAACACCTTTTGCATGTGAACGCTAAGCACACACTTGTCGACAAGCAAATCGTCCCGACTAATTATTGAGTGTGAACTGCGCTTAAATAAATGCCTGTCCGCCGCGACGCGTTGCCTTCCCGGAATTTAACTCACGCATCAGATTCTATAGACCTGCATAAGTTAATTGCGCGATCATAGCACCTTCTCGATGAAAGCCGTGATGGACAACTGCTTAAACAATAAAATCGTGTGAAGTACCCACAAATGGACCGTCACTCATGCAGCCAGGTTCACTCCTTTCGACTTCTGCTTCAACAAAGTCCTTGTTTTAAAATCCATGCAGCACCTTGTATGCCTCATTGTAGACATAAATTAAAAATTTCACGCATGTTTTCACTCGGAGATGTTATTATCCACTTTTACGGGTCCGTTCGCTTTTACGTAGACCCGAAACCGACCTTTGTTATCATCTCACCCAATAATTTCAGCTGACTTGACCCTTTTTCAGCATAATCTTATTTGTCACGTTAACATGCACATGCTTATGTCTGTACATGCATACACTTGCCGGCCCAGATATCACTCAATGTTGAATTCACGCTCGTGTCTTAAATACTTTTTTTTTGTTGATGTTACATCGCCCACAGCCCCATTGTGTGTTTTTTTTTTCCTACGGTGTGATGGTTTCCTATCACAAAGAGCCCTAATCCGTCCCAAATCACCACCTTCCGAATTAATGTCCGTCTATTCGGAATTCACTCTTGTACGCCACATTAAGCCATCACTGACAACAGCGTTGTTTCTGTACACATTTCTCCGATGTTAAAAAAGCTTTTAGCAAATTGACTCCATCGCCGATATGGCAAATTGATAACCATCCCTTCGAACCTGCCAACTATGTTTAAGTGAGCTCGGAAATGCCTTGCCGCCACCACAGCAATTGCCTCTCTGATAGAGAAACTAACTTACACTCATTGACTCACACCCGTCTTTAGGGGGGAACACAACAGATGTCGTTTGGATTCAATTTGTGACTATTATCTAGTCTGGCCCGCACCGAATCGCATACATGTGTGTTCGATAGCTTAAAAGCCTGTCAAGTGTCCTCCGGGTAGTGCGAGCGATTGAGCACTTAAGATACCTTCCCATTTGTGACTAACTGGTCTTATTAAATTATGATGTTCCACAGGACCCCTGTGCGGCTTGGTTTTTGTTACGTATACGCCCCGGAATGAGCATCTGCTCGTGAATATGACGAACTGCTGGGGTTATCTGGAAAATATGCCCCAGTGAAGTGGAAGAAATTTCCATTTTATCACTTGAATGTCTAATGTTGTCACAGAAGTGTTGTTTGTCAATTATATTCGAGGACGCGAACACTGAATGCTCAAGCAGTTACTATAAAAGTCGGCCTTAATATTCTCTAAATTTCATAGGGCTACAGACATTCTATAGGGCTTGTCCTGGAGCTGGTTTGTTACGTACATTTTTAGGTTAATGAGATTCGACCCCATTCACTCAGGGTGCTTAAGGATATTCGTTCCGTCTTTTGAATTATGCAGCTATTTCCCCCGACTGTTCTATGGTGTCGACGGCAGCAAGCAAATTGATTTAAGGGAGTGGAAACCACATATATATGGATGCACAGCATATAACTCCGTAGCACTGGGCAACTTGCATAAGTTCTTGTTTAATAACGACTGAACACGAAGCAGATTCATGCAAAGGAGAGTATAATTGCACCAGCAAAATATTCTCGATTATATATTAAAATTGTTATGAAATGTGTCATTGCGAAATCGCGCACACCATCGACGATTAACGTTACAGCAGCACAACAAGAACTACAGCGCTATTTATACACACAGGTAGTGAAGGAGGAAACTCTAGGAAAACACATCATTTTGTATCATAAATTGAAGTTTCTTTTAAAAAAAATGTGAATTACGTAAACGGAAAGGGCTATGCTTCGATGGTTTGGTCACGTGTCGCAAATGGGGAACTTTCATCACGACTTCGGAAGTGTAACTTGCATGCGACTCCATCAGGTAGGCGACCGATTGGCAGACCGAGGACGAAGTGGCTGAACCAAGTCTAAAAACTCGCCTGGCGCCTAGACATCTCGTGTTCTTTTGTTCCTGTATCCCCTTGTGGGGCATATGTACTCTTTTTTTTGTTTGAACTCGGTCCCCGCCGATCCCGAAAGTTTCTGCGAGCACGAATGCGCACCGCCACCGACTCAACATGTACTCTTTTAACTACGCCATCGCGTTCTATTTCTGGCAATGTGCCTCAACTCTTCCCATCTGTCGCGCTTCACTCTCCATCGTTATGCTTCTAGTATTCTTCTAACAGCCAAGACTTCTGCCGTCGAGTGTTAAAGGCTTCCATTGCATAGCTTGGTTGGTGTGCCTCAACTCTTCCCATCTGCAGCGCTTCACTCTCCATCGTATAGTTTTCTAAAGACAGCCGGGACTTCTGCCGTCGTGTGTTTAGGGGTTCCATTGCGTAGCTTGGTTGGCTGTACAGCTATCACCCTTTCGTAATGTATGAGCCTTCTACTGCCACTTCCGTCTTTGTATACTGATGCCGGTAGGTTCCTGACGCGTTCTCTCGCAAAGAAGTCCTTGTTCATTTATTGACGAATTTGTCTAGCTTTCTCATGATAGTCCTAGTCACTCTCCGCGTGATGCATCCACTAAGAGGCACGGAAGAGGTTCAGCTTTGGTGTTGATCCTGATTACATTGGTACGCCAGATTTTGGGTAACATAACGAATACGGATTTCGCCTTAGTGATTTTTAAGCAGGCTGACACAAGAGTTCCGAGGAACTGGAATTCAACTAGTGTTTCAACCGGTTGCCCAGCAATGCATATTTGGGCATTTAGTTCAATCCACAGTGCACAGTTAGGTTTGTTTGTAGAACGAACACAAAGTGCGAGACACTGTTTTTAACTTGGGACAAATTAGCTTCAGGCATTGCGACATCCTAGACATATGTCTTTTGGAGTCGAGGATGGAGATGAAATACTTCTCAGTATTCTTCGCAACAGTATTCAACGGTCTAATGCTAACACAGTGACCAGTTATTTGATCTTCTGAACCATATAACAGAGCTCGCACATACGGCAGCCGATTTGAATAATGGGATCGACGATCAGGTATCTTCTGATTTTTAAAAATTTCGTCTTCGGAGGCGAACAAGACCACCAACCAGATGTTGATTATCTGATGTGTTTAATGTCTTCTAGACACGCGGTTAAATTATTTGAAAAGCCCAAGAGTGGGCAACTGGCAATAAATAGGATTACACGAATGTTTTGGAAGAATGTGTCAAGAAAAAGCGATATAAATTGAAATAAATTTAAAGAAAAAGCAAGCGAAAATGACAGATGCGACGGTTTTTGTTGAGCTTTACTTTTTGCGGATGGGCTGTTTCCGTTAAAAAATAAAATTAATTTTTTTTATAAATATTGTTCACATTTTAAAAGCTAAGAGAAAATAAGGGATACGAAACAGGAGCCTCACAATAACGCTTAGGTAAACCATATTACAAGGTACATGTGTCATGACCAAAGTGGGGTCCCATTGATGCAGGTGGAGCAGTTTCACTGTTTCGGGATCCTTTTAACGAGCGATGGAAGAAGTAATGCTGAGCTTTCCTGTAGGATTGGTCAATGGCCAATGTCTCTTACATATTACTTATTTCTGGGCTTAAATAAAGGTTTCCTTCCTTAAGACTTGCCTATGCATTATAATAAGGCATAATATAATCATGCTTGGATTGATACTTGGAAGCATGCCCCGCGTCTTATAACAGAACAATTTTTCTGAACTTATTCTCAGTACATGTAGTTGAGGATTGACGATGAGATCTTTTGGACATGATACTTGGTAAATTATTTAGTTGACAAAAAAATAATTGTTTCATACAATTTAAAAGTGCGGGTAAAAAACAA
Organism: Eristalis tenax; assembly: GCA_905231855.2. Classification (NCBI taxonomy): domain Eukaryota; kingdom Metazoa; phylum Arthropoda; class Insecta; order Diptera; family Syrphidae; genus Eristalis; species Eristalis tenax. The sequence goes on from HG993125.1 coordinate 48,650,685, forward strand.
AATTCAGACCGCAATTTGAAGCATATCTTCACTTCCTATCCGAAGAAAATTGGATCGGGCCGACAAAATCGCAGCTGGCAAAAATTATGCATTTTTGAATTGACTCTACGGTAACTTCATTATTATAAAGGCAAGCAAAATATACATACGCATTTATGTTTCATAGAAAATATGTTTTTGTTATTTCTTATTTATTATAATTTAGAAATGCCTACATAAAATAACCATATCTAACTTCAGACTCAATCATAAGGCTCACATAAGGTAACCCAAGCTTAAATTATTATGTTAAGGCATATGTGGATATAGTTAGTTATCCTCACATCTTCGCAGACGGAACTCTCACGCGCACTCGATAGGCTTGTGGCCGTATGTGCTGATGCTGGGATGAAGGTTAACATGCACAAATCAGAAGTTGTGATAAATACCAGAATGCCTGCTGAATGTAATCTGCATAATAGTGGAGTCCCATTGTAGCAGGTGGAGAAGTTTAAGTGTATCGGGATCCTTTTCACGAGTGATGCAAGGAGTAATACTGAGCTATCCTGTAGGACTGGTCAAGCTGGTTCAGTCTTAAGATAGCTTGGTATATCTGTAATCAGGAAGGCCGAGCTTGGCGTCAAAGCCAAGTTAGCGGTTTTCAACTCAGTATTTGTTCCAACTCTCACCTATGGTCATGAAATTTGAGTAAAGACCGAAAGACTAAGATCGCGAATACAAGCTGCTCCGTGCTGCTGTGGGAATTACTCGGAACTCAACATTGAGGAGCTGGTTCTTCGTTGGTTTGGTCACGTCGCACGAATGTCCCCTTCATCAAGGGCGTTGAATGCGATTCCATCAGGTAGGCGACCGCTTGGCAGACGCAGGAAGAGATGGTTGGACCAAGTCCAAAAACTCGCCTGGTTACGCTTGGGCATAACTCCTGGTGAGATAGAGTCGATGGATCGAGTTGCCTGGAGATCTCTCGTACAAAACGTTGTTCCTATTTTTTAACGTTTCAATTTTTGTAATGCTAGTTCAGATTTGTTGATTTTTCGTACGCATTCCACGTCAGATTTTTTAAGATGAACACGTATTTTGAGTGGTTTTGTTTCACATTTATCATGAAACTTTGACACTTTCTGAGAAATTCAAGACACACCTAGTCACAAAAGTCTACATTCGATTTCACGATCATTTTGGCAAATAGCTGAGATTAATAAAGTCTTAAAATCAACTGTTTTTGACGTAAAAACTAAAAAGATGAAAATTAATTGAAATGTGTGTGTGTTTGTTTCCGGTTGCCGACTTTATTTTAGTTTTACAGCCCGTAGAGAACCAGGCCCGGCTTCTCAGCAACCATTCGTGTTGTGTATGCTATTGGTCTTTCACGAGTTGAAGGGGCCTACAGTTTTATGCCGGCCCCGAACTGCCGATTTTAGAACAGTTATACTACTAGACAGTTATACTCTTTGAGAATTGTAAGTGACTCGAAAGAGGTGGGGCCGTGAAAAGTTTTTTGCTAGTCCTAGGAATCAAACCTGGGCTGTGTAGGCTCAAATGCGTAGGGATCGACGCCACAATGCCACTCCCAATTTTACTCTATAGTTTGAACCTTTCGCTGGTCCGGAAATAGTCAAAATTTGATGTGTCTGGACTAGCGATGCTGTACTGTAGTTGCAAAGAAAAGTTGCAATTATATTTTTTGTTTGATTAATTATACGTAAGAATATACACTATTTGATGAAATGGCTTCAAGGGGTCGACACTCGTTACAGTGACCAATCTCTCTCTAGGTAACAATAACTTTTTTTATTAGGTTTACTTTATCAGGCGTGTACTGTTTTGCCCCACGATGTGCGCATCCTCTCCGCCTTATGAGAAGGTAAGCCTACATCGTCCGCGTAGTCCAGATGCTGTAGTTGTTTTGTAAAGGTCCACCGGAATCTTCGGTTTCCAGTCGAGAGGGCTGCTCGATGCACATGACATTAGGGTCCGTTGTATATAGCATTGATAAAAGCATTTAGCTTATCCGGAAATAATAAATAAACAAATTAATAAACTCTCTGTTCACACTGTCAAATGTCTATTCAAAATCAATGAAGCGGAGTTCTATATTCAATACATTGCTCAATGATAGTTCGCAATGTGTTGGTAATTGATATGAACGACACGGTTGATCCAGTTCGGAAACGTACTTGTTCGTCATCGATTACTTCATCATCAAGTCTACCTCTCCAATTTTCTCACAGCATTAAGTTTCCTTATTTAGGAAGCTTGACGATCATTCCCTTCTTCTTTTCATACCAGAAATTCTATGAGCTTTACATACTCTTTCTTAAGTGGCCCATACACAAGACAATTCGCGTGCCACGCATGTCACACAAATTCGTACACACTAATTCCTCATTGGACCTTGACAAAGGCGGAACTGCGCTATGAGCAGTGGGGTGATGGTATTACTGCACTATGCTCATAAATATTGATCTGTTTAGGTCTCCTGCATTGTTCAGAAATTTTAGATTGACGTGAAATCGCTCAGATAGCAATCAAAATTCGAAGGCCCCTATTACCGCCTTAGAATACCAGAGCACGTCACGCTCAAATGATCGGAATGCGGCTAATATTTTGTATATGAAAGTGGGCGGACTGGCCCACACACATCACACGTTTCGGAAGACTGACACAATAAATGAAAACATTTTCACTTCGCCCGCACATACCGAGAAATCGGTGCACGGTGCACTAACCCACACACAAGACACATTTTAGCGCACCGACACACTTTTGCTGTGTATGGGGCACTTTATGATTTAGAGTCGATCGCGGAGGATCAATTTTCCTAAAGATCTCCTGTGTTTGCTTTGCCCCGTGACCATATTATTGACGCATGCGGCGCGCTAAGGATTTATGTATGAATACGTGAATTCGGGCATCATTTAAGAAATTAATAATTACTGAAGTCAGTAAATTGGAAAAAGCGTCAAAATCATTGCAAAATAAAAAGAGTAACACCCACCTCACTGGGTACGTATAGAAACTTTAACAGTCCAACAATTGACCACGACTATCAAATCACACCTCCGAACGGGCGAAAGCTATTTGGTGACACGAAGTTAAGCTCCGAAGAAAGTGGGTGTGGAAAAAAGCAGCATTTCAGTGATAAAGAACTGCGTTGCCAGAGAGGTAGTCCAGGACTTAATTCACATAGGACATCAATATCTGACATTGAGTGCTTAAGTCGCGTATACTCAAACTTATCCAAGCAAGAAAAAGAAAGTCAATGTGTTGCTGCAGAGATACACCAAATACACTGTTAAATGGCGCGAAGGTGGAAGAAAGGGCTCGTAGGTGGAAACTGGTTCAAAAGAGTCGAGACCCAAACTTTGGGGTATATTCAAAAGGTAAGGCAGATTTGAGCCTTTTCTGTTTAACCGACCTAAAGGCCGTTGACCTGAAAGTTCATAAGTGTTTGACAAGAAACAGAAACGACATTGCCATAGAAAACATTGTCTACTTTATTTGAGGCGTTTTTGATTAATTTTGAAATTTGACATTCACATTCCAGCTTGCACACAAGAACATCACAGGTGAGCACACTCCAGCATGGCATTACGCAGACGAAAGGAAAAAAGAAACCATTGTTTCCAAGGCGTTAAGTACTTTTTAAAACCGGATTCAATTAATTCTAAAGAACATTTTACCTTCAAAATAGAATTTTAAAACTCAAATCAAGCGCACATTGAACTCGTGCACCCTGGAATTTCCAAGCATTACAAAGTACGAACACACAAAAAGTTAAGCCCCCTCTTCGGGTTAACTCTGACCGGGATTTGCATTCTGGGAAAGGAGTGCGGAGTTTTTTTTACGCAAGGGTGTACATTTTATGAATACCCTGCTTTTATTTTTATTAATTTACGTTGTACAGCAAAAATAAATGAGGTGTGAGCAATTTCAGTGAATGGGCACTGCACCCAACACGTTGGGCTATGTGCATTAGACCATCAGGATTCTCAGAAGCGCGTTTCGATTGCAGTTCGAATAAATGTGAATATTTTGATTAAAATTACTAAAACATACCTGGGTACATACGGCTTACTTACTTACTTAATCGTACTTTGCTTAACAAAAAGCTTGTTAAACCGTTTCATTGTCGAGCCACGATTTGACGAGCCAGCAATTTTTTTTTTTTCAAAATCGCGAATTGAGTAAGTGGCTTCAAGTTGGCAGGGAAGATTCAGAGCGTCGACTTGTCCATCGATGAGAAATGCAGAAGCCGTTGTTTTGCAATAATTGAGTACTGCCATCCAGTCGAAGCTGTCCATTCAGTCTCAATCTTGGACCGTCGGAAGCTGTTTGATCGTAGGATGACCGTTCAGTTGGTTAGCATACCCGACAACGGCTGCCTGAAGGTTTGAGTGGATTTGGACATGGTCTTGGACCGAATGTTGAACCCCTAAAGGTGGTTGCACGCAATTTGCGGAGCATTGATAGTGCCGGAGGATGCTTCGAAAACGACAAGGCGCGAGTGGAGGTCGAGGAAGTGGGAACCCAGCAGAGAGCAGCCTTAGCCAACGTCGAGGAGGTCCAGGCGCGGAAGAATAAGAAGTTCGGTCGGCGCCAACATCCAACGGAGCATGAGCCAGCAGCCACAGGCGAGTCGCAGAAGCTGGAAGCAAGCGGCAACACTTGGCAGGATGAATCGAAGTTGCGAGCTCTTAGACGAAGGCTTATCAACGACAGCGCCGACGGAAAGGGTTCCGATCTCGACGGCGAGATCGAATAAAGGCTGACCGAGTTGAACGTCAAATGCACGCGGGTATAAAAATATAGACGTCTTTAGCAGCGTATCCACGCGTTTATATTCCACAAGGCAATGGCGCCCTCCATCACCAAATTATCTCGGACTACACGCTTAACCACCAACATCATTATCCAAGCGCCTCTCGATTCTTCGATGAGTTGTCGATTTTTCATCCCGAAATCCAATCCTCTCTTACAACATCAGAGCACATCACTTCAACGCCAAGGTAAATGTCAAACGGCACCACACAGAGTTTCCAGCTCACTTAAAACTTAGTCAATTAAGTGTATCCAATGAAATTGTGTGAACCATTTCATCCGATGTTCCAATGCCCAACGAAGTCTTAAGATTCAATTTACCAAATTATTCAGGCGAACTCCTCAGAAATTTCGTTATAATTCAATTGAAGCCATTAAATATTACACTAAAGGCATTCTCTTACCCCCATCAAAGTTGTGCATCATTAAATGTTTTCCACGAAAACTTTTCCACTTGCCCGTCCTGGTAGTGATCAAACTTCTTGTGCGTCGTCCTTGCTTGTGCATCCTCCTCTGAGAAGTGCACTTCAACATCGGTTCATTTGCTCGCATTTAATCGATTTCGTACAGTGTTTCATGACGGCGAGGGGAATTAAGTATTTGATTTACTGAGCACTATTCGCCCCCACAATCTGGTGCACGGCGTTGTAATATTTTATCTTAATGCATCTCCAGCGTCCTGGGAAAGAATGCTGGTCCACGCTCCGTCGTTGAATTTATGTGGATCCAGGTGTTCAAAGCCAATTCAGCTTCATCACAGCAAGGAACTCCTAGACTTAGGATCTATCCCGAAATATACAAATATGCCCCGAGTACATCATTCCCTTTGTTGCCTGCGGCTAATTTTAATTAACGGTCGCGCTGATTTTGTATAACTTTGATGATTGAGGTTGACTTCCAAAGTTAATTTTGTTTGCGGTTCGGAATGAAGTCCCATCGCAGAGCACATTCATCCTCTTTCTGCGGCGGCGGTGGCGGGTTGATTTCTTTTATTTTCTAGAAAACTGTGCGGGTTTGAATTCGGGTATGATTTCAGTGACCTGCTCCCATGCGACGAGACGATGAAGATTAATGGAATTTTGTTGGATACTTTATCATTCAGTACTCCCGCTGCTGTGCTGAATGCAAGTCCCACGATATTTAAACTGCTAACTGTGAATAATTTTGCTGACGGATGACGGAGAGCAGACAAGTTGGGAGGAATTGGATGCTATTGTGAAATATTATGCCGGAAATGAGGCGGAATTATTAATTGCGAAACATTTCACTCACTCATTTTTCATGCATAATGATCTGATGTGAAGAACATACGCTAATGACATTAATCTTCAGCCGATGTTTTTTCGGCTTATCAAATCTTCACCTACCGCGCATAAATCAGAGAACAAGAGGAGTTTCTAAGAGCTTATCTTTGAGATTGATGAATTTAATTCGTCTTCATTGCATCCGCAGAGAAATAATTGTTCAATTTCGATTGAAGAGACAGGATCCGTCTCCTAGTGCTAGCATTAATGTGGGCAATTAGGGCACGAATGAGAAGAAACTTGTTTAGGCGCCTCAGTGAAATCTCCTAATTGGTACACTCAGTAATTGGGGCACCTCCGAATTGAATCGCACTTCTTGCATACACTAGTTTTTTTCACCTAAGTGAACCTCTCCAAACGGGACAACATCTAAATTGGGACAAAATGCAGCGAGAGGTAGAAATCACAGCTGATTGTGAGGATGTGCAAGTTAAGTACCATTGTACTTCTTCTTTCCATCTTATCATTCAAAAACTAAGAGAAACAATAAATATTATTTTTTATGTATTCGGTCCGAAAGGGTCATAACCTCATAAATTGCGTTTTAATATCTTTTCATCCCATAGAGTTTAAGTACATTTTGTAACATAATAGTAAACGAGATAATGCTCGACGGCATTATTTCCTTAGGCTGGTGATAATAGAAATTGTGTAATTTTGTAAAACTAAGTCAGTTCGAAAATAAAGTCGAACGAGAGCGGACGTGTTCCTTCACTCAAACTCAAACCAAGCGAACTCAAAGTGTTTTTTTAACTTCGCACGTCTACGTATGCACACGCGAATGGAATGTCGGAAATGCGTTTGTAAAAAAATCCTTGCTCTTGTTCTGATGTTGCCACTAAGCACTCGTTAGTTTAAGTGCTGTTTATAATGCGTTTCCTATACTTTTGATAATTAATAATGGACAGTTACCACTTCAGGAACATTTGATTGGGTCTATAACTTAATTCGTGCGATTTGCTAAGAGATGGCGTAACTTGTATTGTTCCATTGGAACATGCTTTGGAAAGCTATTGTCATTGTACGTCATTCATTTGAAGCGCAAACAACAATAATTTTTTTCACTCAAATGTCGAACTTTGCGCATGAAAAAGTGTTTTGCGGAGAGTTCTTCTTCATTACTTTAATATGAAGAAAACTGCTGCCGAAAGTCATAGTGGAAGTTAATGGTGGAAGTTAATGGTGAACACGCGTTAGCTGAGCGAGCGTGCCAAGATTGGTGATTTTGGCTTGGCTTGGAAATTGGGTTCCACATGAACTCAAGCCGAGAGACGTCGAAAGGGGGTTGTGCATGTCCGAAATGCTGCTGAAACTCCACAAAATGAATTCATTTTTGTATTGGATTGTTACTGGTGGTGAAAATGGATCCATTACAATGTGAAATCCGTCCAACCAGCCAAATCAACGGCAAAGCGTGAAGGTAATGCTCTGTATTTGGTGGGATCAGAATGGTGTGCTGTATTACAAGCTCCTAAAATCGGGTGAAACCATCAATGGACAACGCTACCGAACACAATTAATCCGTTTGAAGAGAGTAGTCGAAGAACGCCTGGAATATGCGACCAGACACGAGGCAATAATTTTCCATTATGACAACGCTCGGCCCCACGTTGCTATTCCGGTTAAGAACTATTTGGAAAACAGTGGTTGGGAAGTTTTACCCAGACCTTGCCCCTTCTGACTACCATTTGTTCCGGTCGATGCAGAACGCTCTCACTGAAATACGGTTCACATCAGAGCAGAATATCAAAAATTGGCTTGATTCCTTCTTGGCTGCCAAGCCGGCCCAGTTCTTTTGGGATGGGATCCACAAATTGCCCGAAAAATTGGGAAAAAGTCATACCTTCAGATGGGCAATACTTTGAATAATACAAATGCACATGTAGTCGAGAGTAGTCGAAGAACGCCTGGAATATGCGACCAGACACGAGGCAATAATTTTCCATTATGACAACGCTCGGCCCCACGTTGCTATTCCGGTTAAGAACTATTTGGAAAACAGTGGTTGGGAAGTTTTACCCAGACCTTGCCCCTTCTGACTACCATTTGTTCCGGTCGATGCAGAACGCTCTCACTGAAATACGGTTCACATCAGAGCAGAATATCAAAAATTGGCTTGATTCCTTCTTGGCTGCCAAGCCGGCCCAGTTCTTTTGGGATGGGATCCACAAATTGCCCGAAAAATTGGGAAAAAGTCATACCTTCAGATGGGCAATACTTTGAATAATACAAATGCACATGTTTTTCTTAAATAAACGTTAAAATTTTGAAAAAAAAACCACACGAATTAAGTTGTAGACCCAATATTTCAGAGCTATGCACAATTGGGACAGCATGATATTTGGTCCTCTCAAAAATTCTTACTCAATTAGAGTGCCCTATTTAGGAGGTTTCACTGTTTCTTCCTTTTGGGTTGAAGGTTGAACATCTCTAGTAGGTTATCTCAGATTCCATCATGTCAATGGACTATCACCACGTTAATTTCTTATTAACGTTATTAACATTCTATTATGATCATGCTACTCCCCGAAATAACTTCCTATAACTTGTAACTTCATCCACTCCTTTATTCCAAATAATGTTCATCTTGTACATTCTGACGAGCTATGTTCTATGTTATATTCCATGAATTCGATTTTTTTGTATTTTATACTAATTCGTTTGGTTGCAGCCGAGTTAAGTAAACGTTTTTTTAAAAAAGTCTTCAACTGGGTTATTTCTGACAGGACCAACTCTAGCGAATGTATTTTCGTTCACCACAGCATTCGCATTGAGTTGAGGAAATAGATGACTTTTGAACTGAATTGAGTCGCTACAGTTATGCTGACTGTCCACATAAACATTGACCTAGATGCTGTTGCAGTTGGATGATGCTGAATCTGTCGTCTGTCAACAGTGTCATTAGCAACATGTCGCACACTAAAGAAACATCCGAACTTACTAAGACCGATTGAGGCTTTGGACTTAATTCAATGATCCATAGCTCTAAACAAATATTTGACAGGTTTTATATTACGTGGTGGTTTATTTGTGTGTGGCATATATTGTCCTGGTAGTCCTAGATGTCGCTCTCAAAAGTGTAACACTTTGAAAAGTGTCAGTTTTGTTTTCCACGTGCGATGTCACCGCCACCTTACTGTCGTCTTTCTAAAAATCGATGCAAATCAGGGGCTAATTTTTTTAAATGTAACCGCATCTGAGCGAGTTTGTTTCTTTCTTACTCCAGACTTCCGGACTTCCAGACTTCATCATATAACCCAATGGTGTTCCGTTCCACAAGCCTGCGGACGAATTCAGTTTCATTATGTGAAATTGTGAGCTCATGTTATTTTTACGAGTCGGCTCGACCGTATCAAGGACGTCAAATCAGTGAACAAGAAAAAGTCTGCAATCATTGAGGTGTGGCGTATTTTATGAACTATGGCGTTCTGCCTGGACACATTTTGAATTTAATGATTCCTCATAAATTGCTATAACATGTTCTGTGACAAACTGTGACATTCCGGCTGTCGGGAATGGGACCACGGAATGCCACGATTTTCCCCAGTGCCGTAGCCATTCAACCAGAATTGAAAACCGAAAAGCCGATTTGGTCTGATGCAGATTGTGGGCAAAACGATTTAATGCACGCATATGGCGCCTCTGCCAACCAGAAATTATTGGTTACTACACAAAACATAAAAGCTTGACAAGTGTGAGGAATGGCATGTGGCATGCGACATCCCTTAATTTTCGAACAGCATATCCTTTGGTGTATTTTTTAGGAATTCTCACTTTAACGCTGTACCGTCTTCTGCAATATATCCACGCCAAAATAGACACACGACTTTCCTTTGAGAAACTTTCCCTTTTTCACAGCGAAATAATTTTGCCGAACAACAGGTTCATCCGCAAACATAAAACATAAAACCGAGATGTCTGTTTAATTAGTTCAAATTTTCACTGAAATCCTTGGAGTGTGTTCTTAAACGGCCATTACTCCGTTCTTTATGAAAAACGAAACAGCACGCGCCAAAGTGAGAGTTTTGTGACGTTTCCGTCAGCTGCGAGAGTAAAAAAAGCATGATTTACAGAAAGTCATGACATTGCCTGAGAAAGAACCTTTGAGGGATTGTTACACACGTAGACCGTCTTGTCAATAGCGAATCGAAGCGAATGGGGACGAACAATGTTATGTAACATCTTGACATTTAAGACAACGTGCAAGCCCACAACCCCGCCATTTCAACGCAGTCGAAATTTCTTGCTGTCACTATTTAAATGATGTTCGCAGTGGTTGGTTGGGGTTACGTAAAACGTGATTGCGCACATCTCTTACGTACATTGTGTGCTTGTGAGTAAATATACACATGCTTAGAAATTCATGCTTGTCAGTCACAGATATCATTGATTAATGCTTGTTCCTGGCAAGAGTCTTCCTTCGAGTCGACGCGGATGATGTAGTTACTGTAAAATGGGGACATGCATTCAATCCATAACAAAATTTGTATGAAAATCACACAACGGTCTTGGTGAAATAATGGAGTGTTTAGATACAAAAGAATTTCATGCTTTAACCTACCTAAGAGGCAATCACTTGCATGAACATAGCCCATTTCTCAGAGGTTAGAGCACAGTACATAGGAAAATTTAAACAAAAAATTATACTTGTTGGTACCGACTTATGCCAAAACCTGCGCATTTCATTTTCGAGGGGTTTTTTTTTTTGAGAAAAGTCCCAATAAAAATGAGCCACAATGGCGTTCTCTTTGGGAATTGTCAAACTGAGGACGTGATCCACAAAGAAGCCTATGCGATCCACAAAATGACAAACAAAATTCGCGGTGAAGAATCAGTTTTGACAATTTCAGAGTTTGAGAAGTTTGCAATTTTTAGAGTGCTCGAATGAATAGCACAAGTAATCCGCGAATGAATTGTGTGTGCGAATGAATTTCTCTAAAAAACATCTGTCAAACGCAAAAGTTGAACGTCGCCTAACTTCATCGATCGTGATGCGTTCCACTTGTAAGCAGTATTTGCTACCTCTCTTCCTCGTTTTAGGGCTTATGAGTTGTCACTTTTTTGACAGACGGATTTTGACAAAACGTATTGAATGGGCATACAGTCTCTACCCATGTTACGCTCCTCTAATCATTTTCTCTCTTATTTATTTGTTTTCATTTAATTAACTGCCAAAGTACTTGCTCATGACGGTTGCAATTGGATCAGAACCAAATACAGCTCTTAACGCCAAACCATCAAATCAACCATTAACCCGGCAAGAATGTGGTAAGAAAACGCAACACCAAATATGACATCAAGTATGTTCCTAAAATGATTCATATATGACCCCTAGTCCCCAGTTATTCATGAATTTTCGACAGTTGTCCACGAAATAACGCGAATGCCGTTCTCTGATTGGCGATATAAAAAATGGTTGTCAAAAATTTTAAGGGGCAAGACAGGTAGAAGTTGCGCGTCTCTATCATACTTCATTTCTGCTCCCCACGCTACACTGCGATCATGACTGAGCACGCCAGTATTGCCAGGTCAATATTTTATATTAAACAGCATTTAACAACTGTCTGGGTATGTGATACTCTGCCTCGTGCTCGCCGGGTTAAGTATGCACGAGACTGTGAGGCTGCTGAAGTAAGACTCGAATTCATGGAAAGTAAATCGAATACTCGAATATTTACGCAATAGTTCGGAGTTCTGGGGAAAAACTAAGCCCTACTCGGATTATATGAAATAAATATTGATCCGGAGTAGGTACACGAACGGCTGCTTAATGCCTTGACTTGAACCTGTTTGGCAGCATACCACGCCGATCTACAGGTATTTTGCAGATTGGGAAAAGTCCAAGTTCATGTTTTCAAACAGCCTGGAAGATCTATAATCCAGAAGCCGCAGCTTGGTACCAATGCCAGTCAGTTTATATACCAGCCCTCACCTATGGTCATGAAATTTGGGTAATGGCCGAAAGAATAAGATCGCGAATACAAGCTGTCGAGATGAGATTTCTTCGTGCTGGCAATTACTCGCCGACACGACAGTATGCGAGGAATACAACGTTGAGCAGCTGCTTCTTCGAATGGAAGGGCCTATGCTTCGATGTTTTGGTCTCGTGGCACGAATATCCCCATCATCACGGCTTCCACGGCATTTAGGCACAGGAAGGTGGTTAGACCAAGTCGAAAAACTCGCCTGGTTACGCTTGAGCAAATCTCCCGATTATTTAGAGTCGATGGAGATCTCTCGTGAGTGCCTTGGCCTGCGACCCCTTTAGTGGATCACGCGAGTCAATGAAGTTGAGCAGAGATTGATAAAAAGTCTTCAAAGGCTATTCTAGACCCTTGTCCATTACATGTTGTAGCTTATACTACTTGACCTCCGACATGGATAAATCATGCTGTATCGAGAGATGAATCTCGGAATGTCCGCAAAAAAAGTGTCACACACCCTTGATTTATAACAGGGTCCAGGATAATGTTTCCTCATCGCTGACTAGTTTTAGGCAACTTAATGAAGAAGTGCTGGTTGGGATAAGAAAGCAATTAATAACCAAATCCCTCAATCGAACCACCAGAGCGATCCTCTAGAAGCCCTTAATCGTCCCAGTCCTGCTATAAGGCGCAGATGAATATCCTCTGTCAAAAGCGAATGATGTTGCTCTTGGCCCTTCGGGTCATTTTCGAACCTATCTACATGGATGGTGCGTGGGGGAGAAGATATATGTACAAGCTGTTCAGCGAGATCGACTTCAGAAGAGTGAAGTTCCAACGACTGAGATGGCTAGGTCATGTAGAGCGACTGGAAACCAATGCTCCGGTCCGGAAATTCGTAGAATCCACCACTGAGGGACGGCGCAGTAAAGGAAGACCGCGTATCAGGTTGCACACCCAAGTATCTGCGTAGAGTTGATTCGATCCAAGGAATTACGAGTACATACTCGATACTTTTCATTCGATAATCGATGGGTATCGATAACCTGTTGGAAGTACTGTACTGTACTGTAATTAGAACTGATGTCAGTGCTGACTTGGTATCGAATCAACGTCCTCTCCAAGGCCCATCACAAAACTCACATCCACTGCCTTGCGGACAATCATGTGCAGTGCAATCTTTGAACTGTGAGTAATACATAAACGACGAAGCATAATTCCACATGGCACTCTACATTGCATTTTGACAATTGAGTCATACACATGTCAGGCGTTGAAACATTGCTTCCCGTCCAGCCAATAGGTCGCCTGCGTCATTCATCATGTCAGAGACTTGATTTTTGATGTCAGACAAATGATTTCAACTGGCTCAGGCAATGCTTGACCGACTGCGCTTGGTGAATGTCATTTATATTCACTTTTTAATTCAGCAATGAAAATCGCGTGAAATACGAGTAAATGATGTGTTTTTACACTTCAAGTTCCGTAGTAATTCTCTGTGAGTTATTAGAAATTTACTTGGACACTGTTCTCTGGTATCAAGGGGTTATAAGCCGTTTGATTTATTTTTTTTTTTTTTGAGACACTCTCTAGGAGCACAATCCCCTTTCAATCCATTCTTGAACAATGAGTTTCATTCTTTGGACCATTATCCTGATAGCATCTAAATAATAACACGCCAAATTACTCTTTATTAAGCAATTTATTTTAAGATTTTTGGATATTCCTTCGCGCTTATGGTGTCTCTAACAGAGCATTACGTTCTCTTGGGCATTTGTAGGCTGGTGGTTGGAGTGCTTTTAACTTCCCACCACTTTTTGTCCCCAGAGAAACATGCTTAATTATAATATTATGGGTGGCGCCACAACCCGTACAGAGCCAATGCCAAGCCTCTACTGCTGTCAATCTCTCCCGAGTGGATCGGGCCAGCAGTCTTATACCGAACAGCTGAGTTTGAGAAGTTTTTTCTAGACAAAAACACTCCTTGGGCATTGTCAGTGACCCGAAAGAGGTGGCGCCGCGCCGTTTTGCTTGTCGTACCGACAATCGAATCTAGACAAGTGCTCAGGAGTCGACGCAAATACCCACATCGCTACGAAATTTGAAAGTGATTCCGTTTTATAGAACTTTGTCACTCAATGCTTGAGTTTCCCTGCAAATATGGTGATTTCAACGTCTCCTTAATTTTGATTAAGTATTTCCCGGAAGAGTCCACCAACAAATAATAAAATGGGTTGCGCTCTAGTTCTAGGTGGACCGGGACATGGCCTCTAAAGCAAGCGCGCTTAGTTACACACGAGTGAAGGGGACGGAGAGTTATGTGCCGTCAATGACGCGCGAGTAATACACAGTAACATGATGCAGACATCAGCAGAACTAACATCGTCAACAGATCGAACGTTTGAATCGACTGATGTTGCACCGTGAGCAGGGTTGCGTAAATGTCACATTTGTGGACTTTTATAAATTTATCCTATAAAAGTGTAAAAAACTGTATAAAAGTGTAGAGAAAGTGTATAAAAGTGTCGTACGTTGAAAACAAAAATAGTCTTATTTTCCCCTTTCAATGTCCAACTTATTTGAAAGATTACTAACACGTGACAAATGTCCTTTTCAAAATGGCGAACTAAATCTGCGGCTTGCCACGGCAGATGGAGTGTAGAATGTAACTAACGGTATAACAGACATTGCACGATGAGAATAGGTGTGATGTGTGTGGGGAAAAATAAAGAAATATTGAAAAGTGCAGAGATGCATGAGAAATAAGTCACACCTTTTATATTGACCATTGATGTAGCTCTTTTCATTCGAAAAGGAAGCTGCTCTACATAAGTTCCTCGTTTTATGGCTCAAACATGACAGAAAGGACTTATTCGTCGTATAATATTGGGTATATATTTTAATTCGTTCCGTTTGCTAAGAGATGGCGTAACTTGTATTATTCCATTGGAACGTGCGTTGGAATGCTACTGTCATTGTGCGTCATTTCAGCATATGTCATTCATTTGAAGCGTAAACAACAATAATTTGTTTTTCACTCAAATATGTCGAACTTTGTGCCGGAAAAAGTGTTTTTGCGGGGAGTTATTCTTCATTACTTTAATATGAAGAAAACTGCTGCCATCGTATTTTCGTGGAAGTTTATGGTGAACATGCGCTAGCTGAGCGAGAGTACCAAAAGTGGTTTTGAAACCCGGCCAACCAGCCAAATCAACGGCAAAGCCGAATGCCCATGGCGCTAAGGTAATTCTCTGTGTTTGGTGGGATCAGAAGGGTGTGCTGCTAAAACCGGATGAAACCATCAATGGACAACGCTACCGAACACAATTAATCCGTTTGAGAGAGCAGTAGCCGAAAAACGCCTGGAATATGCTACCAGACACGAGGCAATAATTTCCCATCATGACAACGCTCGGCCCCACGTTGCTATTCCGGTTAAGAACTATTTGGAAAACAGTGGATGGGAGGTTTTACCCCACCCGACTTATAGCCCAGACCTTGCCAGTTCTGAATACCATTTGTTCCGGTCGATGCAGAACGCCCTCACTGAAATACGGTTCACCTCAGAGCAGAATATCAAAAAGTGGCTACCAAGCCGGCGCAGTTCTTTTGGGATGGGATCCACAAATTGCCAGAAAGATGGGAAAAAGTCATAGCTTCAGATGGGCAATATTTGAATAAACGTTAAAATTTTGAAAAAAAAAGCACGAATTAAGACCCAGTACATACCAGGCTTTACACAAGAAATCTTCGCCTAGATATCAAAAAAATCATATGCCTCATAAATATGGTATGGACTTTTGCTGGGGGTAAAATTGGACAATACTTTTTGAGGCTGCTCAAGTAGTGACTGTAACCTGAGGCCTATTTCTCAGATCATACAACACATATATTTCATACATCACACTTACATTTACATACATTACATCATACATTACATCATACAATTTTCTGTTTCCCAGATTCCACTGGAAGTGTTGTATGCTGTCACAAGACGTCCTACAATAATTCCAGCGCGAGTGAATTTAAATATTGAAGATCCGTATTTTGTGGAAAAATTCAGATCACCAAAGATTTGCGTTGAGTAAGATGTGACACAGAATCATACAACATTCCCATACTTCCAGTGGAATCTGTAGGTGATACATGTTGTATGACATCGGATCATACATCAAATCTGAGAAATCATGCAACAAAGCTGTCAGAAGCATACAATGTACGTAGGTGTTGTATGATCTGAGAAATAGGCCTCTGGGCGATATCGCGACATTATAACACTCACTTTCTACTGGAATTGGATCAGAGATGATGGAGGAAGGGATGGGCCACTTCTACGTTTCCTGCCCCTCAGATTCATCTGACAGCGTTTTTTATAACCTTTTCACAGACAGGCGAAGCTGATTACTCCCGCCTAACACCATTGCGTTGCTCTATACTTCTAACAAGTTTGCGTGAAAATAAAGTAGTATGCGTGACTTGAGAGCATAACTGCGAGGGACTGGGGGTTTTCCACTGGAAAGAGGAATATCTCTTCCTCCATCTCTGAATTGGATGACGTCAACGTGGTCAATGTGTGGTTTCAACAAAACGCTGTCACATGTCATACCTACAGCCCCTGAGACAATTCAATTACTGAATGCGACATTTCACGGGCGTGTACTCTCTCGTTTCGATGATCAGAACCATCAGATTTAGTTCCACAATCCCACAAGCACCCATGCATAACAGGACGAAATTAAACGCTGCATCAGGGAAATACAGCCGCATTTATGCAGAATGGTCGTGCCAAATTTCAACAAAAGAGTGCGTATGTGCCGTGGACAACACTTACCCGACGTGTTATTCCATAAATAACCCTATCCTACGTACTTTATGACTCAATAAAAAAACATAATAATCTAGAGACTAGAAACTATGCCTTCTAGTGAATCCAAATCTTGCATTAATTCAGGGACACCGTATACATACATTCACACTCAGAGTATTGAGAATGAGAAGAGCTTAGCAAGAGGAATAGGATGAAAATCAAGAAAAAACATCAGGGCACAGCAGAAGTCTAGTAGATCACAGCAGCACGCGGTGTCGATTGAATACTATAGCCTCAATGGCCCTGGTCGTGGTGTGCCGACAATGTTTCTGACACTACTTCCGGGAAGACAACGAGTAATAGTGAAACACGCCGGTCACCAACAATAGAAGCATGATTGTGGTTTGCCGAACCAAGGCAGATTAACAATAGAAATTGTTAGTCCTTTGTATTTCCGCCAGCTTCACTCAACGCAAAACGTCATTAACTGAAATTCAGTGAGCAACTTTCAACACTTGAGAGAGGGGACGACAGAATTATATGTTCTGCCTTAAAGCTTAAACATTCTCGCACAGGTCCTGGTGACATTCAGTCTGTATTGACCGAGCCTGAATAATGCTACAGAAAATCACTGTCAAGTGGCCAGTGAACAATATTAATTACTTCCCAAACACACGTACATACTTCATCGACGGACTTCATGTGAAATGCACTCACGTTATCACGTCAGTAATCAACATGTTTGTTTATCTCTGACCCAAGCACCTACGAGCACGACAATTACTAATGACAAAAGCCAGAATATCTAATGACAAAGGGAAGCACATTAACCTATCGCTGTGCACAATGAAACTCACACACTCTGAGTGTAACTGAGCCACATGGCCCTGAATTCGAAATGAGCCACACGAAGGAAGTAGTCGCCAGGTTATGAGGTTATGTGGAAGTGTCACTGTCAAATGCTGACAAAGGGCATTGGAATGCGGAACTGGGCCTGACGCTCGGTTCAAAAGCACAAGCAAACAAAATCCGGCCAACTGATATCCCTCGAAATGGACAACCGGAAGTCGAACTTAATTCATCTCCAATTGAGTGTGTCTAGAAGGCATTTGCTTGACATTGCGCCCTCGTCAAAGACAAATGTCCGCACATTTCTTGTCGCTTTGGCGTAATTTGACTCAGCCATTTGTCAGCGCTAGCTGAATGCTGTCGTCTGCCGGAATGAAAAATGCTATAAACGTTCAAATTGAAATGCTTAACACAATTCATTAAATCCCAACGAAATACCAGAGAAAGAAGGACGCACATTAATGAGACCAACACGTCCTCGGTGGCGAAAACGATTTGCATAAATCAAAATGAGTCGCCCATCTAAACAGCGCGAGCGAAAGGAAGACACTTTTCCTTGGATTCAAACTTCAGAAGAGGGATGCGAATAACTTTTTCAAGGGGGTTCCGAAAATGACTTCTTCAGTCTTGACGAAGGAATACTCTAAGAAATACAGTATAAACGAAACTTTAGAATCCTCCCTCGAACGGATTTATTGCCGCTACGAGACGGTACGTAGTCGTTTGTGTGTGTAGTGCGTGCTGACATCGTGCAAATTAGTCAAGACTGTTACCATTTGGTGAAGAGAAGCTCATCCCTATTGATCAGGGGTGGTGACTTGTTGTTTCTTAATTAAAGCTATAAATGCTTGAATAGTGAATACTTGAAAGTTGAAGCTGCAAGATTTAGTATGATTTTGAATGCTTTCTAACCGTTAAGCCCCTTGGAGTTCACGTGTTACTAATGAGGGCGAAAGGAACTATGAGCTGTCCTCGAGAAAGGACACACAACATCGACTTCTTGGACAGAGCGTTCCAAGGGGCTGCTATAATTCCGAGTTAAGGACTTCGTCTACTTGGGGTCAGGAGGCAGTTCGAACAACATCAGTACCGAGATTAACCGCATCGAGATAATCACATAGAAAATTAGCCACAATGACAATGTATTTCTTTTTTGAATAGTTTTGTTCCAGTCAATTGCTCTGTTCTCTGGGAAGCGAGTACCGTAACCTAGCGACATGGACGTAAACTAGACGAGACGTATTCAAGTAAACAGAAGAGAAACAGAAGAGTGATAAGATTGTACGTCCAGGAAGATTGCGCAAGATGGATTTTTTCATCGCGTTATGAGAGCGGTTTATTCTAAAAACCCAGACTGATAACATAAGGTCAACTGTCAACATAAGGAAGCGCCGTATCTTTTAGGCAAAGTTTTGAGAATAAATCAGTATCGTCCTGTATTTTAGATTTCACAATACACTGGGATTTATTGGGATCAAGATCCAACCCCTTCTCTAAAACCTAAACACTAGGTCCTCCACTAGACATTCGACAGATTTAGACAGGTACATTTGGACATTATCTATAGGTGTAGGGATACATTGTTACAAACTTTGAGCAGGTCATTAATATAATGACAGAATAAGATAGGGCTCAAGATGGATCCTTGAGGTACCCCAGCGCGAACGTCCATAAATTCGGAAAAACTTTCTGCAAACTACATCCTTTGGCTCCTGTTACACAAGTAACTCATAATTAATCGAGTTGCAAGTTCACTGAAGGCAAAATAAAGCCTAAATTTCCGACATAAAATTATATGATCTACCTTATCGACGGCGTTAGAGAAATCCAATAAACACAAAATAGTCACATGATTTTTGTCAAACTGAATGTCATCAAGCACCTTAACCATTGCTGTTGAGCAACTATGATGGGCTCGGAAACCAGACTGCAGTGAGTACAGTTCAGTGCATTTTGGCATTAATTTCTCCAGAACCTTAGACAAACATGGCAAAATACTATTTGGACGAAAATCTTCTGGAGATGATGCGTTGGGTTTCTTAGCAAATCGGGGAGGTACAAGAATACAAACAGAAATTAATGACGTGCGTGAAGAAGTATCATTTTATTGACGTAGAGGGGAATACCATCCAAAAAACGAGACTCTTCCAAACTGTGTAGTGTTTCTTTGGACTCAAGAGTAAATTTTGTGACGATTGTGTCTCCCGAAGGTGTGAAAGTCCCAGTCCTGCTGCATAGCGTAGAGGCCTGGACAAACCCAAAAGCGGAGGAAGAAGACCTTTGTCTCATCGGTAAAAAATTGCAATCCTTGATCTCGTTCATCACCGGGCTCGTTCGATCATCGTGCCATCAACGGCCATTTGGTGGAGAAAATGGCAGCACTGCATACATATCTGCACACGAAACACACGCGCAGAATTTAAAATCTGTTATTGTTTCTTCCATTGTAATATTCTGCATTCGTTGCTTAGGAGAATTAATAAACAAACGCCTAACGACAGATGGCAAAATTCAAATATATTCTTTTTTGTGCTGTGGTAGTATGTTCTCTGCGCAGCGAAATTAGAAATAGATACTGACTGCTCTGCATGCAGAATTTACGAGCGTTCAGCTTGCGTATTCTAATTTTGCTGCATAAGAAATTCTGCACATCTGTTTCCAGCATAAGGAGAATTGTTTTACACCATTTCCTCAAAATTTACCAGGTGAGAAATGGGTGCAGTGTACATCGCGCAAAACGTTTATGTATCTGCATCAACAGCCATTCGGATGACCGTACATATGTTAGTCTTGCTTTGTGAGCATCCAACGTACCATTTCCGAGACCATTAGAGCCCAACTCGGGGCCGACGACAGTCATGGATTTTAAGTTTAATTGACTCCACAATTGGTGGATACTCATTGACAGGCGTTTTCAAACTATTCAAACTAGACAATTCCTCCCTTGTCCTGTGTCTTAACAACGCGAGTGTATCTTCCGATTAGACGACTGGATGACGCAGTTGGTGAGGTGCTTTCCCCTGGGTCCCCGGTTCGAATCCCAGTGAAAGCAAAGTTAATACGCTTTTGTGTGTTTTTCAAATCTGGTTCTGTCATCATGTGCTCACTGGAGTGCTCGATCGATGGTAGTAGTCGGACTGTGGGTATCACAATGGACCAACATGGTCAAAGCGTGGTGGTGAATTCACCAGCAGCCCCCTTCCCTCCATACCTACCGATTGAGAATAAAGAATATCTTCAATGTTGCGTATACAACATCATAAAGTACGCGTATACACCCAGCTTCAGCAGGTATCATTTCAGACCTTGTATATACATATAAATGCCAATGCATTGGACTTTAAAAAAAAACAAAACAATTTGAACATAGTACGCAAAGAACTACCTTCTGCAGAGACATTGAGCATTTACCTCAGCATAAATTTGACACAAAATCAAATTTCCAATTTGAATTTGAATAAATGCCAGCAGACAACCCCCGGGCAACAGGCAAATGCAAATCTCCGCAGAACCTGGCGTCAAAAAGAAACCACATCGATTCGATAAATCCACTTGTCAACATTCTGTCGTGACATAATCTCATCGCGTTTACAAATCATTCACTCTGGGTTCCTGTTTATTTACAGAATCTTGAATCCTCCACTATACACGCGATTGTACGTTTGACTGTTTGTTACTAGAAGCGAATTCATGAACACGAACGTTCTCAGACTCGATGACACCTTTTGATCTGGACAGGGAACGCGAATAAACAAACGCTCGTCCATGATATACATTTCCCTTGGCAGTATACAATGTCGTACACGGAAATTGTTTACTTCTGTCCATGTCCAGCAGGAAGGTGGTCAATGGGGCCCACCTTCAAAATTTACCATAAAAGTGTTCGCAGGAACAAATAAACAAATTTTGCCTAGCATAAACAGGGAATCAAGCAAAAAAAAAGAAAACAAACGCACACATAGCACGAGACAAGGTATATCTGGCAAGATCCCATAAACAAGTGGAAGGCAAAATAAGCTCGCACGAGATACGGAAAAGTTGTCTGAGGAAACACCAACAACCGCAAACAGCCAAGTGGTTAGGATGACTTATGTGCGAGCACTAAGCGAGCTCTCATAACTCACAATTTCCTGATGGACGTGCAACTCTTAAGTGTGCCTGGATATGGCTGGAGATGAAAAGAAAATGTGGGCAGACAGAAACCGGTATGGAATTGTTTATCCAGTTTCATCCGTGGCATCGGTGCGGGGGGCATCAGCAACTCGAGCAAACGAAATACGACATCAGCTAAATATTGTGTGGATTAGAAGAAACAACGGGAAGACAGGCAGCAGCTAGCAAATAAACATAACTCCTGGTGGTCTATAAAATAATTGACGCAAGAAATTATATGCGGATTTGAATCATCAGTCGTCCCTTTTAGGCTTTCCTGTGATCTGTGTCTGTCCTCAGACATTACGCAATAAATGTCTTCCCGTACTCGGGGATTTTTCGAAAGGCTATCTCTCATCTTTTAGCTAGGAAAACTGAATTTTGACAGGTGATTGCTGTTTGTGAGGGTAAACCCTAACCAATGCCTAAGGGAACAATGGGTGGTGTGGAAAAGAACTAAGGGAGCACTTCGAGTAAAATCCCACGAGTCACGTATTTTCGTTAAAGGAGACACTCAATTTGGAGTGAATAAAAAGTTTCCTCAAAGTAGGTTCTTTCCCTCAAGTTGACGTTGGAAAACTGGAGTAAGAGTGGGTGCAAAGTAAAGGCAAAAATGTTTTCGAATAACTATAATTAACGACGTCACGGGAACAAAGGGGACAATTTCAAGAACCTGAATAGATGCAAGTTGCTTAGCATGGAATGGTGAAAGCCGCGGGGGTGCCATTCCAACAATTGAGAAGATGGATATTAGGATTGATAAATCCCCGTTTTGACAAGATGAAGATGAAGATGTCTGGCGTTTGGGTTTTTTTTTTTTTTCAGCAAACACGGATAAAATTTTAAATATTTTTTAAAATCGTCCTCTTCCATTCCTTATTTATTTTTTAGGGGTTTTCACTGTCTTTCCGATTACCGAATCACTGTAGCGTCTCTCAGGCTGAAACTACAGCCATTCAGGAAGCTCTGTCATCAGCATCATCATTATCTTCTGACCCGCATGCTGAACTAAAGGGGTCGCTGGGGTAAAACACGCTCTAGAGATCTCCAGGCAACTCGAGCCTCCGCCATGGACTCTAACTCATCAGGAGTTTTTGGACTCGGTCCAACCTTCTCGTCCTGTTTCTGCTAAGCGGTGGCCTACCTAATTAAACGCCCGCCTCGGCAGTCGTGATGTAGGGCACATTCGTGTCACCTGACCAAACCAACGAAGCATAACCCTCTCCGTTCGAAGAAGCATCTCCTCAATGTTGAGTTCCTCTCCCAATTCCGTGTTTCTCACCCTATCCCGGCGAGTAATTCCCTCAACAACACAGGAAACCTCATCTCATCAGCTTGTATTCGCGATCTTTATTCTTTCGGTCATTACCCAAATTTCATGACCACAGGTGAGAGTTAGAACAAATACTGAATTGAGAGCCGATAACTTGGCTTTGACACCAAGCTAGGCCTTCCTGATTACAGATCTACCAAGCTGCTTCAAAATTGACCCAGCTTGACCCATCCTACACGAAAGCTCAGCAATACTCCTTCCATCACATCTCTTTACGAGGTGGCCAAGTATTTTAACATCCAACTCATGTGGGTGCCAGGACACTGCGACATTAGATAGAATTTCAAAGCGAACTCGCTAGAAGGGGCACACGCTCTGTACTCTTTCCGGGTGGCGACCCATCCCCCAAAGCAAGAAACTGGCACAGGATGCATCATTACTAAACAACTTTGGCCTACAATAGACTCCAACCGATCGCTCAACCAGGCAGGCCGAATCTTGGCACCCTCACTGGCATCATAACTGGGCATTGCGTCATTGGAATTCAAGCTTCTAGCCTGGACATTCCTCACAATGACTTCTGCGGAAGTTGTAGATACGAGGGTGAGGGTGGAACCATTGAACACCTACTGTGTAGAATTGTTCACTTTTCACGCGGATCCAGACTTCTGGAGCACCTCTACTTCGATAGTCTGGCTGCACTGGGGAACATAAGAGTCAGCCATCGCCTTCGCTTTATTGAACGCACTAATTCGTTTGCGGAATAGGTGTTCACAGAACCACGTGGCAGCCCAATGGGCCTATGTTGGCTGCCGTCTTTCCGTACAGCAGTCAGCCACTTCAACCAAACCTAATCTATGCCATGTCACCAGAATGTCCAAGGTTGGTTAACGCATTTGTGATTGCGTCGTACGTTACGTTATTGAATGCAGCTTTAATGTCGTCCAGACGCACGATAGACGTCATTGTGAGGGTTCCGTCTTCAAATTTTACTGTCATCCTTCCACATTTCCTACATGTGCAAAGCGATTACGCTGCAATTTTGGATTACACGGCCTTATATCAATTTCTAAGCATACTATGTTCCGAGGGCTGCTGCAGTACACACGACATGCCACAACTGTAGTTAGGTCTTGGCAATTCAAAGACGAGAAACCACCACCTCTCGTTGCATGTTGGTGTGTGACTTCGTGGCAATAGCATTCAGCAACGTGGCAACAGAGCCACAGTTTTCCTTGACGGACCACCAGTGGGTGGAACGGAAAATTCCAATAAATCAGCAACTAATTTACACTCACAATAGCTGCCAGCACCTTTATGGGTGTTTATGCTGCTTTCCAACCACCGGAATGATGATGAGCCGTCAAAACAGTGATGGATCATTCACACGTTCAAATATCGCAATTTCGCTCCGTCAGTTCTGTTGCGTGAATTTCCATTAACCCACAAGGAGAACTCATTAACAAAAGGAACGTTTACGAACAGACAGGTGCCGTGAAAACTGCTCAATTGTTTACATCCAAGCGTGATTGCTGCCAATATTGCCGGGAGGCAGAGTAAGTACGAATTTGATGGAGAACCATTCCCATCCGTGAATGTCAAGGAAGAAGCCACCAGATTTGCTCTGAAATGTTTCGTGCAAATTCAATCATAAATATATTCTCGTTGCATCGTCAGCACTCGCAAATATCTCAACAATCGCCGCCGTGCTGCTCGATGATACTTAGATGCTCGAAGTTCAAGGTGATGAATTTACGGCCATTAGCGTTCAGGGTCAAAGCATCTGCTTGGCGTTCCAATGACTTTAGTTGCGCGACGATAAGTATACAGATGTTGCTCGTGGGAATCCTCTGCCCAATTGTTCGACATACATCGAGTGGGCCAGGAGGGGTGTGTGGAGAAGAATTCTCAAATGGGATCGCGGGTGGATGGGTGGGGGGAGAACGCGAACATTGGTGGACATGTGGAGGTAATACAAGTTATTTTTAGTTTTAATCGTTCCGCATTTGTATTTCTAAATTGAAATTGATCACTTCGATGAACTGCTGGAATCTCTGGCGCCACAATATGATCAATGTCTCAGCAGGCGTTCTTGGTTCCCGATCGCTTTCAACTTGTGATGACCGCCGCGGTTGGAGTGCGTGAGTTGATTGTCTGTTTGGCGATGAAAGTAGTAAACAAAAATTGATCTGATAAACGACTTGAATTTATTTCATTTCGTTTGCCATGCCATCAGTCATTTTTTTGTTTCGCAAACAGTTGTGATAAAGTATTGGCACTGAGATCAGACTGGAGTCAGGAAGGAATCCAATTGAACCTGGAAATGAAGTGAAAATACCGACTGTAGGATAGCAGGCTCCATATGCCCCATCCACAAAATAGGCGATCCTACCTCTTGCAGCAACTATCCAGTCCAGCGTCCTGTGTGAACTTCTAAAGCCGTTTTTTCAATCTGGTACTGGAGAAGATAGAGCAAAGGGGAGGCTTTAAACACGCAAGGCACTATCTTCTACAAACCGGTTCTACTGTTGGGATACGTAGACGACATCGACGTGGTCGCGCGTTCCCAACGTGCCCTAGTTAAGGCTTTTACGGCGAAACGAACTGGTCTCAATGTCAATCAAGACAAACCCAGATATATGCAGTTGACCAAAACACGTTCCGTCGCTCACCACCTTCGACAAAACATCACGACCCACAGCTACAATTTCGAGGTGGTAAAGGAGTTTGCCTACCTCGGGGCAAACGTGAACTCCACAAACGACATCACAGTGCAGATCCGACGCAGAATCGCCCTTGGCACCAGACCAAAATCATGCTCGACAAAACTCTCATTCTGCCAGTTCTGCTCTATGAGGCCGATAGCTGGAGGCTAAGCAAAACTGCAGAGCTGATTCTTGGTACATTCTAAAGAAAAAATTCTGCGTCGAATATGTGGTCCTGAGAGAAGACACAACCGCGTAATCGCGGTTGCAAGACAGCTTGGTCTTGATGACTGCAAACAGAGTGCCCAGGTCCTGGGCAGCAATTGCTCAGGGTCAGACCCTCCGAAGGTCGTCGGCCTGATAAGTAAGTAAGTGAGGATTTGGACTACAAATGTAGGCAGTTAGATAAGGCAGTGACTTTTTCAGTAAGGAATATTTTTTGCGGCATTTTGAGAAATGCCTTGTCCTACTTTTCCAGTTTCTGAACTCCCTCCACATAAGAGGCTTTCTCAAGGCCCTCAAAATGCAATTTCTCCTCTTCATTCGACCCAAACCTTTTACCACCAAGCAGTTTCTTCATTTGAATGAAGACAGGAAATAGTCACAGGGGTCTTAATCTGGAGAATATTCTGGACCCGGTTCGTGGACCAATTTATGGATTTTTGCCATGATGACTAAACACGCCTGTGCCCGACTTAAGTGTTCTTCTGTTGACAAACGAAAGAAACACTTTTTGGTTGGTTTAGTTTAAAGGTCTTTATTGCTCAAAAAATCCTAATCAACAAACTCTTGCTGCTAGTAAGCTGCAGTTTTGCACTTCAAACTTGCTTTCGGATTTTTCCCTTCGCCGGTATAACTTCATAGACTGCAGAATGGTGGACACAGCTCCAGCACGTGGTGGATTCCGTGGAGCATTTGGTTCTGATGGCGGTGGTCGTGGACACGGTCGTAGATGTGGACACTGCTGAGGTGGTGATCGTGGCGGCAGAAACAAAATTGGTCCAGTCCATCTGTACTCTCTGCCAATCAAACAGGTCGAAATCATTGATTTCTACTTGAGCTCCGTTCTTACCGATGAGGTGCTAAAGGTTAGGTTAAAGAGGGGCTTGTTTGATTTGACAATAACCTCTCATGGACGGTTTATCATGAGCAGCGAAGTTCCCAGCCCCCGAAAATGGTCCAGCCTGGTAGGTTAGGAGAAAGTTTATGAAACCTCGCGCTTCGTTCGATGGGAACTTGTATGTATCGAAATGTATCGAAATACGCAAAATAATATATTTAAAAGCTGTATAGGATATCAGTCTTCCCTTAGGTTAGGTTGGGTGAAGGAAGGAGAGTGTGATGGTTGAACATCACTTCCACTCGGAGGCCTTAGGGCCCATTGTGAATCCCTTCTTCTGTGGAGTACACACTCTGATTAAACCTATCCTGTGTCGCGTGATGTCTTGAACAACCCCGCGCTCTTTTCGAATCTTAGAAGAGCCGATATATCCGCAGTCTCTGTGAAGAATCTTTCGCCCAGCATAACTAAACGCCGATTCTGGAGCAAATTCATTCGGAAAGCCCGTCTGCCCATTTGTCTGTCACACTTTAATGGCAAAGCAGATGTTGCATCGTTTCGGTCTCTTCCTCGTCACCGCAACTCTGCCGGAGTTCGCTGGATTCTGCATTCCATTTCCGGAGCATTGGTACGATGACAGAAGCTTCTTGGTTTTGCCAATATTGAGCTCTGGCCACGTTGATTTTGTCCCGTGACAGTCATTTCTTGCGAGCCATGACGAGTTGGCTTCTTCTGGTGGCCATGAGGTGTTGAAGGTTATGACCGTCCAGACATCGTACCTGTTTCCAGGCTATCATCGCCATTGGAGATTAAAACTGATATATTGCTTTGGGGGCTTAATGCAGCGAGGAAGTCGCTAAAGCCATCCGTGTTGCAGTTCGCCGTGTTTACTGGAGAAGCAACATCGACAAGCTCCATACCGCACCAAAGTCACTGGATTACAGCTCCCCGTGGTACCGGTATTGTATCGGCTCCAGTCCCCAAGAAACTGTTCACCATGGCCGGTAGTAAGGATTTTTACGCATCGGCTCGTGGCTCTACTGGTGTCTTACCTTCGCCAAGGCAACCTATGCTGCCATCGCTAAGATCTACGCTTATCTTACACCCGGTTTGCGGAAGGAAGTGCCACTTGGCATGACCCCATACCAAGCGTTTGCCGACTTTTTGCCTGATGAACCAGCTGAGCGACATGTTGAGGCCTAGGTACAGCGGAACTTCACTGTTGACGGGAGAATACTCCGCGACAGTTGAAACTAAAATGAACACACGCAAAATTGGTGAAAAAACGGCTCCAGGGCGAAAAACAGAAAAACAAAGGATCACAGTTTTAGAGTGTGCTAATGCCACAGGTCACCATAAAGTCAAACCACTCGTCATAGGAAAAGCACAGAAACCTCGTTCCTTTAAAAATGTGTCCTTGCCTGTCCATTACAGGAGCTTCAGCCTGGAGGACCAGAGCAATTTTTAAGGACTGGTTCCATCCTTGTTACCTGGTTACCAAAAACTGTTAACCAGTTAAGGGCTCGTTAATTTTGGACAATGCCCCAGGCACCCTCAAGAACGTGAGCTTCAAACTCTAGAAGGAACATATCAATCATGTACATGCCTCCCAATGTAGCACCACTAATTCAGCTGGCGATCGTTCCACTGGATCGCTGGGATTGACTTTGTTTAGTCTATCGACTTCTTGGAAGATGATCCGGCTGCGATTGAGATGAGCATTCGATGTGTGTAAACTTATATGCAGACGGCTCAAAGATGATGCACAGTCGGCGCAGGCATTTACTCAAATACTCTGAGCATCTCTGCAGACTATAGACTCCCTAATTATGCCAGCATATTCCAAGCGGAAACCATTGCCAAGCGTCTCGTCGACTTAAATCCCATCCGAACATATAGCTGTCTTCGTTGTGGTTGGCAACGAAGTTACCTTGAGTCAATGCAGTTTCATCGACCTTCATAACATCAAAATTACTACAGGAATGCCGCAATGAGCTTGCTGCAATCACGGATAATTTAAAAGTTACCAAAATATGTGTCGATGAGCTGGCTCAAACACGGAGCTCTTCTGCTATGGAGGTACACATACCACAGCATGAATTATCACACTTCTTGAAAATGGCTTACGTCAGATGGTCTCGCTCGGTTAACTAAGTGTGCAATATCTAGGACGACATGGCCAGAGTAGATCACATCACGAAATAACGATCTTCTAAATAGGACTCGCACAGAAATTGCTAAAATTACAGCGATCAGTGGCCGATAGGGGATCATGCTGCTTAGACTAGGGATTCCTCATAACATACATTGCCGTAGTTACAATAGCACGACAAAATCAGAATCCTTGACACACTTCCTCTGCTCTTGTCCAGCGCTTGCCAGATCAAGAAAAGGCAAACCCTCCCCCGAATCTCGCGGCGAGACTTCCAGAGTGAACATCAAAGATTTGATGCTGTTCCTGAACACGCCGCACGATGATTCTGAATGCAAATCAGCCATCAACAGTGAGGGTTGTGGTTTCAGAACGACACTTAGTGGCAAAAAGAATGCTTTTCACTTTTCTACATGCGATTATAGTCTGCTGATTAACGGCTTACGTCGGCTTTTTCTACGGCCTAGGTAGGTAGGTACTAAGTGGCTTAAATGCACTTAGGCCAAAGTAGGCCCATCCTCCCCTTCTGCGGCCCACATCGATTAAAATCATTACTCCCGTCATTGACAAAGCAAATGTAATAAAAGCTTTAGCAATTATGCGAACCAATCTGCAATTTCGACAAAAAACGAAGACCTCCGAAGTGAACCTAAAACTTCGGTTCGATCAACATTTAAATAATTAACATTTTCCAAACGAAGCCGAAAAGTGAATTTCGCTTTGTTCGTGGAGAGCGATAAAAAAGAAGTGCGACCCTTGAATCCGACGAGATTGATAAACATTAAGAAACCAGCTAAATATTCCGCCCATCCCACTCGGTCAATCCTGAAGGGACCGTGTCTCCAGCAAATGCAAACATACACTACAACTTTATAAAAAAAAACAACAACAGCAATGTGAAGGACAGCTGCTACTGTCCATGTACCTACAGAAATAAGTTTCTTCAAAAACAATCTCCATCCCGCCTTTGAGGAGAAATCAATTTGAACAGTGGGTTTTGAAAAAACTCTAATTCGACATCACCAGTGGCAATCAAAAAAATCGTTCAAAAAAGTTCAATCCACAAGATAATACGTAAGCAGTGCTAAGCGAAATGAAATTGTAATTGAATTGCAACACGTCTCTCATTGCTTCAGTGAATCTTATTCGGCGATTCAGGGAATTCATGCTAATAGCATGGACAATCGATTCAGTGCTTCGACAGACAGCACAGCTGTGCGCCGGAGTCATTTCTCCTCACTACAATGACACTTCCTACAGTCAGAAAGTGAAATGATTTCAGCAACCGAGATGGGGAACAGAATTTCCATTATCTTCGTTCGCCCTCTGGGCGTGTTTGCTGTACACCACCACTGAACATAAACTGCATTGACAATGATTCCTGCACAATGAAGTCAATTTCTGTTGATTGTTAAATGCACTGGGATGCGGGAGGATAAAGAGCTGCTCCTGACACCTCTTGAAGTAATCACCTCAATCGGGGATGTGTTTTTCCATGAATAAATGTGTGTTGTAATTGTTTTAAGGCGTTCATTAAAATGTTAGGTACGCCTTAACCATAAGTAAAGATTATTTTTCTGATGTCACCATCTTTCTCGATCGATAAGATCCTGTACGATGAGATCAAGGGCCGCGACTCACAAAGGTCCATCGGTCACCACAAGGTCCAACTCTGCTGGATCCCGGGCCACAGCTCAATAGCAACCATTGTCGGACGAAATGGCCAGACAAGGGTCTGAAATGGACATCAGCGAGGCGGACACATCATTGCAACCACCGATCAGTGCATTCTACCGGACCGATAAGCGATATTTTGTTGAATTCGAAAAAAAAGCCAACTCGCAAGAATGACTGTCACACGACAAAATCAACGTGGCCAGAGCTTGATGACGGCAAAAGAAAGGACCTTCTGGCGTTGGACCGGAGATCAATCCGTGTACTCGTCGGAGTGATCACAGGACACTCCGGAAATGGCTCCCGGAATCCAGCGATCTCTGCCGGAGCTGGGGCGAACGACGATCAACATCTGATTTGAAACAGCTCAGCTCCGCAGATTCGGCGACGAGGAAGCGACCGAAACGAAAAATACGAACCCATGGGCAAACGCACCAGCATCTCTCAAGCAGAAGTCTATGCCATAGACAGATGCACTCAGACCAATGTTGACAGGAATTATACCAACTCCGCCATAGTAAAAAAGCCGGACAGTCTGGCACTAGACTCCTATATCAACAAATCTGAGCTCGGGTGTGAATGTCTACAGAAGCTTAAGAAGCTGAGCAGGAGTAACAGATTAAAACTCTGCTGGATACCTGGCCATACAGGGATAGAGGGCAATGAAAGGGCCAACTCCCTCGCTAGGAAAGGTGCATCGGAACATTTTATAGGCCCCGAACCATTCTGCACTGTGGGAGAACACGTCCTCAGGGAACTAGAAAGAAGGAACCGGGCAGATGCCTGGAACAACGCTCATGGCTTGAAGCAGGCCAAGAAACGCTTGGGTCAACACAACCGGAAGAGGTTTGAGGCATGAATCAGAATGAGCACGAACAACCCCCGTATCCTAACAGGGCACTTAGACTCAGGGGGCACCTAAGGAAACTAGGAACATCAGAAGAAGGTCTCTGCAGATTTTACGGTGAATTTAAGGATATTCCAGAACATATACTGAGATTTTGTGAGGCAATTGCCGACAAAAGGCAAAGATATCTAGGCGAGCGCAGGGGAAGCATTAAAGTCACTAGAACCAGCTCTCATTCTCAGATTCCTAAAGGAAACTGGCTGAGAGAGAATGCTCTAGGAAAAATCGCTTCCACCTTCGCGCAGCAGGAGCAGATAACCCTCAATACAACTCAGAAAAAATCAGCCTGAGAGGCGAGCTCTTAAGAAAGCAAAGGAGTGAATTGGTAGGTCGCGGTGCAATTCAATAATAAACATACCTCTGTCACTGCCAGTTGGAACACTGGGAGAACATTTCTTCCAAGTCATTCAAGATCTTTCAAATTCTCAGTAAAATCTCTTTTCAGCTTTATAAGGATATCAGGAAAGGTGTAGAATCAAAGAAGGGAGGAGCACAATTGCACAGAGCAAAAAGGAGCATAATTTCGATTTACCTAGATTGCATGTGCACCCGAAAGCGAATGCACTCAGCAGATGCGCTGAAATCGGATCCAAATGAGAAACCCAGGATTAGCAAAGGAAGGAGTTCCATTGGAAACTGTCCACCTGACATCTTAAGAGTCGAACGCAACCGAAATGACTGAGAAGAAACCGAGCTTACAAAGTGTTAAATTTCAAAATTGAGTAACTTTAGTGCAAGTGAGGGATGCCATTAATATGAGGACACGCTTCTCTGCACCCCTCGAGAGTGCATGCATGCAAGCTTCAGTTGCACAAAGCAGCACCACACAAAGGGGGACACGAAACAAAGAAACTCAAACTTGTATGGGTGCACAATGCAAATCGGCCAGAGGGCGATAGACGAAAGACTGCTGAGAATAGTTCGCATATCTGTACAGGCAGTGGAACACTTCAAAGGGGTTCGAGGCAGACTCAGTACTAGGATCAAATGGGAGAGACATCATCAATCGAAAGACATTTTCTATGTTGTCCCCGAGCAATATTGAGTCTTGGGTATGTACAATGGGGAGCACAGACAGGGGAATACGCAGACTAGCAGCACTTCATTGCTAATTGCTAAATGGTGTCCCAAAATTAACGCGAGATTTGGATTAAATAGAAAAGCAGTTATTTGTCTTGAGATTGTTTTTCTTTATTGAATCATAAAGTACATAAGACTGGGTTATTATGGAATAACACATCGGGAAACTGGCCTCCACCCCCTTGCTGGCACAAACGCCATTCTCCCATTCTGCATAAACGGCTGAATTCCTTAGAAGCAACGTTTCCCCCTGTAAGCCGATAGAGAAAAAAAAATAAAATCGAATGGTGTCAAATCACACGATCTAGGGGCCAATTCCGATCACCGAAACGAGAGAGTACACCACAAGGAAATGTCTCATGCAGTAATTGAATTGTGTCAGAGGTTGTATGGCGTGTGGCACCGCTTTGCTAAAGCCGAGCACCAGCTACAGTCATTGCTTGACCAGCCTCATTTTCAAAAAAATTGACATACACTGCAAGGATGAGAGCATTGACCACCGACAACAGTCGCAAGGATTTCAGCTCTCCAGCGGGAGACCTTCCCGGACACTGTGCCTACACCACATAAAACAAACTCATTGCTTGCCCCTAGCCTTTCCTCACAACGCCTACTGCCAGTGGCCAGAGTTGCAGGGAAGGAGAAGAAATGGAATTTGTTGGCCATCATTCTACCTCGAATTACTCTGTAGTAGTGTGGATGCACAGTATCGAAAACAGATAAAGACGATTTTTTATCGGGAAAACTGTTGTGTTCGACCTTAAGCAGGAACATGAGTCTGGAGGTGGTCTACAGATCCCTTATTTTTACAACGAATCACACAGGAAGAGTTAGTTTATATACTCTACCCTGACATCATACTTCACCTTTGACTAAGCTTAAATAATTAGGTCTCCACTCGTCTGCGCTGATGTGGATTTCGAATTATTTAAGTCATAGAAAACAATTGGTAAAGGTCGAGAGTTTTACATCGCTCCCAATAGAGGTAACTTCTGGCGGTCCCCAAGGTAGTCATCTCGGCCCGCTGCTGTTTATCTTGTGTGTATAGGATGTCCATGAAGTATTTAGGGTTTGCAGAGTTTCAACATTCTCGGAACAATTTTAATGATTGTATCCGTTTTTAACTGAATATATGTAAATTATTAGAATGGTGTGAACATAATGCTTTGGAGCTTAACATTTCCAAATGTAAGATATTCTGCACTACGGAGGTAATAGTTCGGAATGGAAATTCATCCGCAACGCATATTCCGTCGCACAATTCTCCGCGTGGATCGGACAGATTTGACCACGAATATTTGTCAAAAAACGAAATTGAACACGTAGCAACGCATCATTTTGGGTTGCGTTACATTTTGTCGGAAAAATATTCCGATCAACTTTTCGGAATGCTATTTCAAAGCAAATCTTCCGATTCCCGGCGACCTCGTCAACGGTCTTCTGCTTCTTCGCCTTGATGAAGTTAAGGACCTAGGGGTCACTACATTCTACATTATCACTAGTTATGCCATATCTACGAGTAAATCTAACTCATTGTTAGGATTCCTAAGGCGGAATAGTAAAGACTCCCAAGAAGTTGATAGCCTCAAAACAATATACTGGTTGTTGGTCTGGCCTCATTTAGAATATTCTTCCATTATCTGGGACTCCCCGTATAGTGTTCAACGACAAAGATTGGAAAGTGTTGAAGCTAATTTTAAGAGGCATGCCAACTGTATGTATGTACGATCGCCTGTTTTTCGCACGTTCCGAAAAAAAATCTTTCGAGATCCAGGAGAATCCAGGAACGAAGAAAGTATGAGCGGGGAGTCGAGCAGAGACGGTTACGAGCTACTGTCGCGAAGCTGCTAATGTAGATTCAAACAATTTAATTTACCATCGATGAATTTATTAATCATCAATAAAATAAAAAATTAAAATCCGAGTATTCTAAATTAACGAAAATCCTTTCCTTGCCCTCTAGCATCCTACATGTACATGTTTGACAAACTTCCTTCTTATGACGAAAGATTCAAGATCATTGACTTGCAAGCCTTGTTTATTCGTGAAGTAATTAATGATCGTATGAGTTCCCCAGAAATGGCCGTCATCATTATCATCATATTCTGACTGGCATGTTCCACTAAAGGGGTCGCGGGGGTAAACCACGCACGAGAGATCTCCAGACAACTCGATCCTCCGTCATCGACTCTAACTCGTCACGAGTTATGCCCAAGCGTAACCAGGCGAGTTTTTGGACTTGGTCCAACCATCTCGTCCTGGGTCTGCCAAGCGGTCGCCTACTTGAGGGAATCGCATTCAAAAGTCTAGATGAAGGGGACATTCGTGCGACGTGACCAAACAAAATAAGCATAGCCCTTTCCGTTCGAAGAAGAAGCTCCTCAATGTTGAGTTCCTCGCGCACTACCGTGTTTTTCACAACAGCACGAAGAAATCTCATCTCAGCAGCTTGTATTCGCGATCTTTATTCTTTCTTTATTCTCTCTCTTTACCCAAATTTCAGGACCATAGGTGAGAGTTGGAACAAATACTTAGTTGAAATCCGCTAACTTGGCTTCGACACCAAACCCGTCGGGGAGTATTTTTCCAAGGGCATTTTTGGCGCACTTCGCGTTGACACCAAACTTTTCTCGGCGGGAAGCAAAGGGTAACGGAAAACCAGGAATTGTTTCGCTCATTTCGTATTTATGTTCCCCAAAGGTCTCTTCGGAGGAGAAATATGCTTTTCGATAGAAAGCTTAAAATAACTAATGGCTGCATTGAACCTGTAACTGGGTGCATTGAACACATTTTATGAACATTGCCATAAAATTGATTTAAGCCTTGGTCTTGGATTAATAATATAATTGTTTATTGAAGTAGTCTGTGAGATGCGAAATCCGTAGACGATCCTAAGTCGCGCAACAAACAGCTGTTGTGTAAGGCGCTACTGAGGGCGTACACTAAGAGCACGTAGTGTTTTGTGTTTGTGATGAAATCAAGTGTGGATAACTCAAGTCTCGAGAAAAATTATGGACAAAAACCATAATAAGCTGGATTGCAAAGGTCCATATAATTCCACGAGTACTTTTTAACCATCCTTCACCCGCGTCAAACGTGTACGGTCTCTTGGACCGAAACTTAAGGGCCCCTAGTTTCTCTGCCACTTCGAATATTTTGATGGAATTTGTTTTAAAGTGTAGAGTGATATATTTTTAACGAAATAAGACATGTTTATACTAGTTATTGTACTTAACAAATAAATTACAGTCTTTTTATCGAGCCTCTTAAATTGCCACCTAATTTTACGATCTCACAGACCAATGCGCGGGCTAGGTTAAGCAGAACATAATTATGGATATTTTTACATCCGTCGGTACATTTCTAAGTCAAAAAAGATTAGCGTTCTGTTAAACACAACAAGTGTGAAATATTATTTCGTCCAAAGGGGACCAAAACCTAACATATGTACATGCGACCGTCGCTGGGATGATGTGTGAGCACAAGCGAAACAACCCATCGAACGGTGCTTCATTTATTGCTGAAATCTGTGCACATTAAATTGCCTTCCCAGTCGTCTCTATGGATGACATGCTTTAATGTCTCAAAAACTAAGTGTGGGCAATGGAATATCTCTGTAACATTAATGAAATTATACGTGATGCTCACAGCACCAAAAGCGAGTGGGACGTATTTTCGAATGTACACAGTAAATGTGCTCAGACAAAATCATTGACTTTTCTTCGGAAGACAAGTAGCTTCGAATAATATGTTCATCCAATTATTGTCATCATAATTGGATTTACAGTGGTTGTAAAGTCTTTATGAAGTCCCAACATCCTGTAGAGGGTGTCTTAATAGATGGATCATTACATCTCTTTGAGTTTTATCTGTCCACTGCCATCCCCACACATTCGATGTTTCATATTGTTTTGCGCGTACTTTACTTTATGTACTTTAAAGTCTTAGGGGCCCGTTGGAGTGGTCTATCTGTTGTAGTGGTCTGACTGTGGGTATCACAATGGAACTACCTTCTAAGTGTGCGGGTGAATTCAGTCGCAGCCCCCTTCCCTATCATACCCTTGCACGGTTAGACGTCTGATTTAAGAAATTTGATGTACAATTTGAACATTGTAACTTGTTTGAAGATGTAGGAGTGAACAAAAGAACTGGAGAACTGGTGGTCAGCCAGGAACTCCGAGGCTGAAAGTGTCCAAATTGACTCATGTCGTATTAGAACTGAAATAATAGAAAGATTGTTAATACAATTATTGTATTAGATAGATAGATATAGCTATTGCTTGCATATGGTAACTGTCTTTAACAACAATGGTATTTTTGCCCTAGCTTACACAGAGATACGGCTTATGAACCTTTCTGCTGAATATACAATTGTTTTACAAGTAAGGATACGCAGTTCAGTAAATTAAATCAATCTTGGATAAAAACTATGGAAAAAACCTCCATTCAAGAGAGACAAAAAAATAAAAATAGTAGTAATGATATATAAATATATACATGTATATACGAAAAGTAAAAATTTTGAAAATATCGCAGATACCTAGTTAATAAATTGTAAAAATAATAAATCATAAATAGTAAACAATAAAATAATAAATAATAATTAATAAATAATAAATAATAATTAATAAATAATAAATAATAAATAATAAATAATAAATAATAAATAATAAATAATAAATAATAAATAATAAATAATAAATAATAAGTAATAAATAATAAATAATAAATAATAAATAATAAATAATAAATAATAAATAATAAATAAGAAATAATAAATAATAAATAATAAATAATAAGTAATAAATAATAAATAATAAATAATAAATAATAAATAATAAATAATAAATAATAAATAATAAATAATAAATAATAAATAATAAGTAATAAATAATAAATAATAAATAATACATAATATATAACATGTAAAAGAATAATAAATAACACTTTATAAATAATGCATAGTAATGTCACATAATAAACAATAAGTAATAATTACAACAGCTGTAAATCTCTGATGAGTTAATTTTTGTATTTTTCCAGCAAAAACAGATTAAATCATTTTCGTTTCAAGCCAGTCGAGGGGGTATTTTTCCAGGGGCATTTTTTCATGTTTTTCGCTGTGTCAGGACATATTTGTTTATTTCCTTGATCAGCACTTTGAATTTTTCCATTTGTTATATTTTTTATTTGTTCATTAATACTTAACACAATACTAATAACTTTTTTTACTTTAACTTTTTTTTAGCCACATTTTACCCAAATTTATAGAAATCTGCAACAATGTTGATGCGGACCT
This sequence comes from Eristalis tenax, assembly GCA_905231855.2. Taxonomy (NCBI): domain Eukaryota; kingdom Metazoa; phylum Arthropoda; class Insecta; order Diptera; family Syrphidae; genus Eristalis; species Eristalis tenax. The sequence goes on from HG993125.1 coordinate 48,688,692, forward strand.
GTGTATGGAAAGACTCGATTCGATCGGATGAGTGCAGTGATTTTCAATTCACATTGCCGACATGCAGACGACTCACTTCGAACGGGTTTCGGAATAGGTTTATACAGGCGAATTAAAAAATAGAGGTGTGTAAATACGTTCTATAGAAGAATTCCCTAGGCAAAAGATACTCCTTGGACATTAGCCGTGTTTTTTTTACAATCGTATATATGCTTAAATTATCGATCCACAAAAAAAACGATCATCGGAACTTAATAATTCATCATAAAAACTTGGCAGAATCGACATTTATGCCAGTCAGCTGTTGAAAAATGAAAAATAAAATAAAAAACTACATTTTTTGGCAAATAATAATGGAAAATACAGCAAGGAATCAGGTAAGGAATTAAGTGCAGATTTTAAATTACGTAAATGAAAATATGTCTTCTTTTAGATATTCAGATATTCAGGATCTTCATCCCTTCATCCCTCCCCCTAAATGGAAGAGATCTTGGCCTTGCTAAGTTCCGCAAATGTAAGTTCCAGTTCCGAGGAATCGGAATATGAACGGGAGCAGCACATTGAAAGTGTAAATTTCGAGGAGACAATCGACATACATAGCGATAGTAATTTTCAGTCACATATGAGGTTTCAGCGACCAACAGTAGAACACCTAATAAGTGGGTATTTTAATACAGTACGAACTCGGTTAACGCAATCCTCGATTCGCGCAACTCCTCGATTTTCGCAACACTAAAGTCGTAGCACGTATTGACTATAAGTGCAACTTTTCAAAAAGGTTACCTCGATCAGTGCAACTTGTTCATCTGTTTTTTATTTGCATGTTCTGCTTTTGGTTGGTTACGTCTGTCGTTATTTTACAGTAATTTAGTTTCGTGTGGATCTAGACAGAATTCTTTGTAAATATTTTTACACATCAAAGTGTGTTTCCTTAGATGGGTTCCACTTTCATTAGTATCTACGCGAAATTCGTACCATCATTTAACGCTAGCAACGGATGGATTGCGAAATTTAAAAAACGACATGATAGGAACTTAGATTAACAGCTGATCAAATCTATAATGCGGACGAATCTGGATTGTTCTACAGGATGTTCCCAAACAAAACACTTGTTACTTTTAATGAGTCGTCAGCGCCAGGTCGAAAAGTAAGCTAGGAAAGAGTAACATTCAGTACACGCATTCTATTCTTTAAACATACTGTTTGTACCTCTGTGTATACCATGTAATTATATTAAGTACATATATATATATATATGTGTATATAATGATACATACATGTATATATGTATGTAAGTTTAGCTTAAGGTAGACTAAGTTATTTTAAGGTAGTATGTAAGTTAGTATATACGTTTTAAGAAAACAGTTCTGTTAATACGTTTTTTGCCCAATTTTCTTAATTTAATTTTGTCCATTTAATATCCATGTTCTGTTCAAATATTTGCGTTGTTAGATTGGGTCGAAAGACATAGCATAAGTTTAAGTTTAGCTTCGAGCGCCCGCCGAGGGCCAGTAAAAAACACACATTGTTCGTTCATCTAGTTTTAAGCATTTTTGTCTAGTATTTAAGAATATAAAAAAAAAAACATATGCATCATGGATGCACAAGGTAAACCTGTTTGTCATTGGTAAAGTAGCCAATCCAAGAACATTTTAACATTTTGAGAGCAAGCCTGTTACTTATAAAGCAATCTTTTTAACCTACAAAAAACGAAAGAGAGGGCAGTTTTGAAAAATATTGAATCGCAAAAAACAGTCTTAAATATCTAACTTATAATTAATAATTTCTATTAGTTGCGTAAACCGAGTTTACACTGTATATACAGTGACCGAAATTATTGCGAGCGTGTTTATGCATAATAAAGGACGACTTATACAACGAAAGTTTGCAAGAGCAACCAGATGCAAGCGTCCCCGAAAATGGCAGTTCAGAAAGTGTCCTAGAATCCACAGTCGACCGACGTCAGCTTTTAATGTCTTATCTAGAAGAGAACAATATAATTTGGAATAATGTAAAGCATGTACTCGATTGGAAGCATTGCTTTGATCCGCGTTGAATTTATTATTAGTGTATAGTATATACGCTACACCTAACACAAAATAATTGATTATGTATGTAAAGAAAATGAGAACATACACATGAAAACATGTGAATCCCTCAGAAATCCAGTACTGAACCGATTCACACAGACTTATTTCTAATGCTTTGTTCCCACCAAATAAAATTGCGAGGTTTTTTGAGAGGTTGGAAAACGAAACAAGCCTACAACGTGAACTTCAGTTTATTTTGATCATTTTGGTGTTAATTTTGTCATTTTCCCTCTCACTCCCTTTTCTGGTGGTCTCAACACTTTCCTGTCAACAAACAGCTGTTCTAGCGACCACTTCAATATTGACAGCTAATGGCATTCATCCACACCTCGTGATTTTGATTGGGTGGGAAAATAGCATTAGTGGACAAATTATGGTTTTCTGACTGCGATAATCTCTCTCTGCAAAATAAGCTGTCAATGCGACTGTTTTTAACCGTCAAAGATTTTATCATGTATGGGACCAACGTCGCATTCTCCTTGAATGTGAATTGGAAGCATTTTTAAACTAAAGAACACGCATTCTACTCTTTAAACAATTCACAAGAAACAACCACTAACTTTATGAGAAAGTAGCTTTCTGTCGATCGAGCCGTAACATTACGTTGAAACCTTCAGTTCATACATGTTTATCATCGCGCAGACATTTCTTCATTCATGCCGTACATCTCTGGAATCGTCTACCTTCACAGGTACGGTCCAAGACCGAGTAGAAACAATTCTGTTCGACTTGTTTCGTTTATTTGCCCAACTTGAAGTGAAATATTTTCCATAAATTTAGTCTTAATTTTAATATTGCAAGGTTATGCTCTCAAATATATAATTTCAATTATTCTAATCTGTAAAATGAAAACTGTATCTACATATGTCACATTCACTGTATTTATCAAAAGTTATACTTTAAGCTCTGTGCTTCCTTGTTAAGCGATACTTATGAGTAAATAAATGACATGAAATGAAATTAATGGTAAATCTGTGCACTGCCTACAAAGCCCACACCTTAGGCCAAGCTGTAAATAAACTCGAATGAAATGCCTTAAGTCTTCGAAGAAGTCGTATAAAATTCGTTGAACTTCTGACAGTGAACACGGACAAATTCCATCGAATTGAATGCCACCGTTTATCGAAGGTAATCGTACCAAGCTTTCACGATTGTTTGTGTTTCTCTCTCCTGCCCACACACGGCTTACATGGTACCGATACCTCACGTTGAGAATTAAAATGCAACAACTGAAAAGTGCGAAATTCACCAAGTCGAAAGATAAAATTACATATTTCTGCACACAAGCCATGCGGCATCATCCCTCACTTTTCGCTTCCTTCGCCCACAAACTTCGCAGGCAATGCAGCGGAATCTCACGAATTTGGGCCAGTAAATTTTATTCATGCTTTAAATCTTTTACGGATTCCAACAACTTTTGTTTAAGGATACATTGAAATTCGCACACTGGTGAATTATCCTAAATCACTGCTCAGTCACACATCCTTAGCCAGCACTTCGTCGATTTTATGGGACAAATAATCGACGGCACTAATTTAAGATTTTACGACATGAAACCCATGACATGCATGAGACAAGTGCTCGTTGACAGAATTCATTATTTTGCTGACGCGGAGAATAGTTTATTCGAGGATAACGAGGATCTTTGTCTAAACGAAATTGACATACAGCAGCTGGGAGCAAACCCTCGACTCATTAAAATCAATAGTTTGTGAGAAAGTTGGGACCTTGTGGCAGCAGACTTTAAGAGGAGTTCAATTGCAAAGAGCGACGTAGCTTTTGTAGCTGTCTACCAACATTTTGCTAATTCACACACAATTTAGACACTCACGGCGCACGTGTTCGTTGTTTTCTGTTTTTTACTGTTCAATTTGCTCAATAATGTATTTGCAGTTACTGGTCGCAGCTCATTGCCAGCAACTTGTGTAGAGAACTGTAAGTCGTAAGTTGGCACTGGTTATCTTTTATAAAACTGACTAATATGGCTTTTTCTAGAGAATATTGGGTTATTTCGAAAGTTTTAAGAAGGTATGTGTTAAAAGACAACCTTGTGGTCAGCCAAATGCTCCCAGTGTCTAACAAACGTGATTTTCCTGTATATGTGTTTCGCCGAAATGAGCTGCCACTGATATGCTATTTTCTTGAAATTTTAGACAAGTACTTTCCAGCCTCAAGGAACGCACAACGTATGAATTGTTAATGAGCTCGTATCAGTCTTCGGCAACTTGGACACGCTCAGCCTCATGTGCGTAGGAGTCGACGCACATGCCCTCCACGCCACTACCCCAAGGTGGCTGCCACAATATACTTATAAATACTTTCACCTTATTTGTTGAAGACAGTATACATTGTCAAGCCACAAAAAACAGGATACACATAAACCCCTACCCTACCCTACTTTTAGAAGTGCCCACTCCTTGTTAACGTGGGTGACACAATTAGGAGAACATCTTTAGACATCGGGTAGCCATGAAACACATTAAGAAGCCTGATACATCAACTCAGCAGTAAGCAACTTTTTTTTTTTTTTAAGTTCTTTCCACAAACGCTTTTAAGTGTATTGACTGTGAAAATGTATTTGGCTTGCATCAGTGATGACAGTTCTTTTCCGAGAGTTCACATTGGCTGTTTGAGCAGCAATCAGTCAATCAAAATTATATGTCAAACTTTTCCCCTCGTTCTGTCAACACAATGTGCATTCCGGAAAGGAACTGCTTGGCAGGCAGTAGTACAACAAACTTTGGCAAATATTAAAGTACACAACAAGTCAACCGAAATACTTTTTCAGTTAGTGGACGACAATCAAAGAAAGTCACATTTATCTTGCCATTACAAATTTTTGCCGATGATGTGTTAACCATAAACTGGAAAAGAAAAAATTAAACAGTGGTTGGTGGCATTTGTTGAAGGCAGTTGATTTGCAAGCCCTTCTGTCTGGCTGTCGCAGTAGTTTCCACATGTACGAAGCTATCCGCTTAAAATCCTTGGTTGTCAACTGTGGATGCACATTTTGAAGGTGTGATGGAAGGATCGTTAAACGACGCGCTGTCATGCATATTTTACATCATTCTTGAACCAATCGTGCGCAACCAAGGCTAAAGGCACAGTCCTCCAGAAGTCCGTACAACTGTTGACATACGCCGATTACATACACATGATGGGCAGAACACAGCGAGCTGTTAAAGGAGCGTTTGCTGGTATTGAAACGGAGGCGGCCAAAATGGGTCTGGCTGTGAAAGAGAGCAAAACGATGTCTATGAAAAATAAACTGCTGACGTTACTCAGCCCGAAGTCATCTTAAAACTATACTTAGTCTACTTATTCTAATCGTTCGATGTCGCTGAACGATGGCCTTGATGTTATTCGGTCCCCCGGTGGATGGTCGGTGACGCTCCCACGGTTGTGTCGGATTCTTTCGCTGCGTCTGGCATGCTCGGCTTAAAACGCTGAGCTTGCGTCTGGCTGTTCACACACTTTGTAACTTTGAGAGCGTGTTAACTTGTATGACCAACAACAACGACGTCTTGTACAGAGCATAACTTCGAAGTGGTGGCTAGTGAATTCGTCCACGGTAAGCAGTACGAACAACATGAGTACTGAGATCAAACTCTTGCCAACCGCGCGAGGTTAATAGGGCGAGTTATAGAGCCGTCTCTCGAAGGACCAAGCTCTCTTCCAAGCCAAGCCCCTGCTGCAAGGTGTGAATTCACGAGCACACATAGACCATGTTGGCTAATTGTGATACCCATTGATCGACCACTCCAGTGATGGGACCGTTGATTGAAAACAGATAAAAGCGGATTAATTCTTCTTTCCGTGGAATTCAACCATGGAAAAAAACCAGGCGTCTGTAGGGCGCAGGGGAATGCATATTCCCAAAATCGGATCAAGAAGCCCTTTGTCTCTTCAAGAGAAAATTTATTCTAGCCATCTTTGGTTCTATTTGCATTGATCTGGTCTATGGTACTACATGAGTCTACAGATCCGACTTCTAGGGTCTGGCCCGAAGAGTGTTCGACTCCGAGATTGTGGGACAACGCAGCAGAGGACGCCATAAGGTGGCGCACACTCAACTTGCCGTGCGAAACTTTAGGCAGCTGTCCAGAAATCGCGATAGTTGGAGATGATTGTTGGTTCAGGTCACATAAAGAAGACGAAGATATTGTGGGGTTTTCTAGATCAGTTAGGGTTCCATTCCATCAACAGATGTTTTCAAATAAAAAAAACAAACATACAAATCTGAAGCTAGAGCTTTCTTTCACGAGCTAAGAAACAATGAGTGGGTCTTTATTAGAGTTCTGATTCTTATCAGCAGAATTTTACGCTAAAGCATTCAGTTTACTTCAACCACATGCTTAGTGGAAGAGGCGGAGTCCGAACTAAAAACCATAATTGTATTAAAAAGAATATGGGCTCCGCTGCTGGTTAGACTAAAGCGCAATCACCCGTCCTGAAGAGTTTATAACGACAATCGACTACTTAGGTATATTTAAGCCGACAGTCCATTTGCGTGTCTATCGATACTATCAACACACGCTCTATTGAACACGAAGCGTTTTCACATGCACATCCTCAAATGGGGAAATGAAATATGAATTACAATATGTTGCTGACTGTCTGGAACATTCTGGAATATTTTTTTATTTAAAGTAAAACTAGGGGCGATTTAAAGGTATCACTTGTCATCAATGTCTATTGTGCTCATTCATACATCTAGGAACTAGAGATCTGAATATATTCTACACATACACATCCCTCTGCACATTCGGCTAGTGCTGTTCCTTGACCCCGGACACTTAAGGGTATTGAGCGAGCACATTATAAAAAAAAACACATAGTACCATGATGCATGCATAAGAGTTTGAAATTGGACGCATTTTAAGTATGGCTTAACTATTCTCAGATAGTGAACTTTTTGGAATAGTTAAGAGCCCTCTGAGTATTCCGCAATTTTGAGTTATTCCCCAGTTGATGCTTTTTTTCTGCACTCTTTCTTGGTCGTACACTCAGGGCTTCCATGTGCAAACACCAATACTGTGCAATCTCAAATAGGTGAACATATCTACAATTCAAATAACATTTCATCTCTTTTTCATTTAGTGAGATTATGGCGTCGAGGGTTGGAGCCTCGCATTGGTCGTCGCACTTGAGCCTATGTCGCCTAGGTTCGATTCTCAGTACGAGGACAATACTTTTCAGGGCTCCACCTCTTTCGAGTCACTGTCAATGCTCAAAGAGTATACCTGTCTGGAAAAACCTTCTCAAATTGGTCATTCGGAGCCGGCATAAAGCTTTAGGTCCCGTCCACTCGTGAAGGAAAGCTAGGCCCTGGCCTTCTACGGGCTGTAGCCCCACCAATATTATGATAATTATTATACTATATGTATTAAGTTCCCTTATATATTGGCCTATTAAAAATATATATTGTTAAGTTATAAAGGAATAAAGCAATGATAGCATTGAGTGGATGGTTGATAACATTAACGGGGAACTAATCATCTAGATTTAAAGGGGCGTAGATGTGAATTAATACATATAGTCACAAAAGTGTGCATACGGCGTGGAATTTCTTGATTACTCTCTTGACTTAAGGGAAAGTGAACCTTTTTGAAACTCGAAAATAAAATGTTTGTATTGTTATGCAACCTTAAGTGTTTCATTTCGTTCCACACCCTAACTAAGGAAGACTAACTCAAAAGAAACACAATAAAAAATACCTTATATAAGGTGTATTTAAGCTTGAGCCCATGGCGCGTTATAAAAGAAAGGAACACTTTTATGTTTAAAAAATTAACTAACCTTCAACGATTTCTTTGCCTTCTCTTTGAATTAGATTAGCACATCCGTATCCAACCAAATCGACGCAAACAATGCCATTTCCTCTCACGCAAAAATTTGCAGCTGTTGAGAATATAAAAACCAGCAATTTAGGAAATGGACGGCCATCACATTTTCCACCACAGCTGGCGTTATCAAAAAGACATGTTCGTACATGTTGCCCCTTCATCATGAAAGACGACTGAATGCAATAAAAGGGTTCGAGGAGAATCGAGATAAATGTGTGGGGGATGTGTCATTACGTGTTTACCACACACCGTCGTAAATTTTGAGTAAAAGTGCTTCAGCGAAATAGGTGCAATTACTGTCTACTTCATTTTTCGTTCCCTTTTCTATTGCGGTTTTTTAAGCATTTTAAGCAAGTCTTAAAAATGCATTCCCTTAACCTGGAAGATTGAACTCATCGAATTACCACATGTAGCAACTACTCTCAGCACTTAAGGAGTTGTGCGAGTAATAACTAATAAATAGTGTTGTGTTACTCATACAAGATGCACCACTAACGTCCCACACATGACTACAGATATGTCCCTACACCTCAAAAAAATACTCTTCACACTTCCATTTTCGTCATACTCAGACACAATTTCTCCCTTTGAGTAGACGAAGTATCAGAAAAAATCAAAGTGTGCGCTGGTTCATTGACTACGACTGTTTAGTTGGGACATTTTCGTTTCTGTTGTCATTTATGGGACACTTGCAGGACAATTTAATAGAAAGCAATTGTACTGTGCAATTAACTAGCAGTTTATCGTGTGAATTAAAAACTCCCAAATTACTTAAATTTGCCAATCATTCATTCACATTTGTGACAACAATTGCAACGCCATGCAAATAATGACGTTTGGAAGTCGAGCCTATGTGACAAATTAACTCAGATGCTGTGGGACATTGTACCACTTCACTTTCTGAAATGAGTACCTCATTCAAACTCTTTACAAATACTTGTCCTACTCACAACTAATAAGGAAGCACTCCGAGTGAAGTGTTTTCTCAACTCAACTTGATGTGAATGAAAAATGACCTCCAAGCAAGATCTTTCCCTCAAGCTGACGTTTGAAATCTAGAGTGGAGAGCTGTCAAATTGATTTGCCGACATCCTTGTAAGACAACCAAAGCAAGTGCGTTTCAGTAAAGTTTCTAAACATAAACACGAGAAAATTCTATATTTTAAGGCACATTCGGGTTCACATGGGATAGTATCAAGAATAGATTCGAGTTTCATATCACGGAATGGATAAGCAATCAGTTCTGTGATGACTCAAGTTAAACGCACGACTTGCTCTTCAGTGTGGAAGTTAGCAAGCGGTTCATGCAAGGTAGGACAAATAACTAACTTAAAGACCAGGGATGCCATGAACTTTTTTAATTTGTTCATCAACATCTTCCAGCTCAATTTCTCCAAGTGTTCACTCAACGCAATTCATCTTTATTCACACCAAAATGGAGGGAACACTCAACTGTCAAAAATTGTGACTACTACAACTATAACGCGCTTGAGTGAGCGAATACACACAGCCCTATGAGCCAACCTATATTCTTGTTCACGAACGATTGCTAAAGGGTGATTTTTTAGCTACTATCTTTTTGGCAACAATGGTTTAAACAGCTGACGCGCGTTTCGTGTTTTGTTTCACTGTCAAACATCTTCAGTTTGGTCTATAATTTAACCATGAATCGTCTTACGAACGAACAACGCTTGCAAATTATTGAATTTTATCAAAATGCGTGCTCTGTTAAGAAAGCTCATCGCGCGCTTCTTCCATTTTATGGTCAGTTTAAACGAAGCTCATTTTTGGCTCAATGGGTACGTAAATAAGCAGAATTGTCCATTTTGGAGTGAATGTCAGCCAGAAGCATTGCAAGAGCTACCAATGCATCCAGAAAAAGTCACAGTTTGGTGCGGTTTATGGGCTGGTGGCACCATTGGACCGTACTTCTTCAAAGATGATGCGAATCGTAACGTAACTGTGAATGGTAAGCGCTACCGTGAGATGATATCCAACTTTTTTTGTGCCCAAAATGCAAGAGCTTGACTTGCATGACATGTGGTTTCAACAAGACGGTGCCACATGCCACACAGCACGCGCAACAATGGACTTATTGAGAGGCGAGTTCGGTGAACATTTCATTTCACGTTCGGGACCGGTCAATTGGCCGCCTAGATCGTGCGATTTAACGCATTTACACTATTTTTTGTAGGGCTATATTAAAGCTCATGTCTATACAGACAAGCACGCTTCAATTGACGCATTGGAAGACAACATTGAAGCATTTATTCGTGAGGTACCGGCCGAAATGTTGGAAAGAGTATGCCAAAATTGGACTAAGCGGATGGACCATTTGAGGCGCAGTCAAGGTCAACATTTGCATGAAATAACCTTCAAACATTAAATTATATGGACCGTACTATCGATTCAAATAAAGATTTCATGCATTTTTCTGAATTTTATGTGTTTTTCTTTTTTGAAAAACTTTCCTATAGCTTTTAAAAAATCACCCTTTATAATGTACACAAGCTGTACACAAAGCACAAAAATGTTTCGTTAAGCATGGGTTAGTAAGCGCGGATGGGTGCGGATTTACCAATTGAAAGGAAAAATATGAAGCATTTTCAAATCAGCTGATAATTCGTGTACACACTCATATATAAGCAAATTGAAAATATAGCTAGGCTCTATGATTGCGCACATATTCCATCTCTTGTAGAAATATGCGCAAAATCTTGACATCCAGATAATTGTTTAAACAGAGACTTTATGATCGCCTTAACGTCTACATATAAAATGATACCCTCTTGAATTGCTACTGAAATGCACTTTATTTCTTAACTGTCAGACAAGTTTCTGACTTTATCAGCTGATTGAACCACTTACTCTAGGATTATACGACGTCCTTGAATGGTGCAATATAGTTTGTTTGCTTTGGAATCTCTACTCCACTGTTTCAGAGTCGACAAAAGCCGAAGACAAGTTTGGTCATGCGCTCTACGTGACTCATCTGCCATAGGTTTTAGACCGAAGTCACTGTAGAGAGTCCGTACGGAATATTCTTTTCCAACAGCCGGCTAAATATCGAACGCATAATGTTTCTCTCGGAGAGACCAATGAACTCTTCAAACGATTTTGAAATTTTTCAAGACTCTGTGGCATACTGTAGGACTGGGTCTCTTCAAGACCCCTCGAAAATGGTCTATTACTTAAATTGCCGCTTAAGTCCAAAGAAACAGCGGTAGGCAGATGTTATTGTGCGTTTCATCTTGATACTGATGTTAGTAATACACACAGCGGAGCCCATGTAAATGACTCTGGCATCCTCGAACATTACCACATTATGAAATGTTTGCCAAGACTCTGTATACTGTCTCGAAGACAGCATGCTTTCCTACTGTAGGCCAGTGAGTTTTGCACGATCTTTCAAAGAACAATGCTAAAGAAGTCATGTCAGGATCGCGGAATCCCTAAAGTAATGCTTTATTGACGTCGAAGATGTCGGTGAGGACGTTACCAACCATTGCACAAATCGAAGACATTGTCAAGAATGTGTCATCTAATGTTATGTTGCCACCAAACTAAATCGCGAGATTCTATACAATTTCTGCAAACCTCAAAGGTTTCGCCAAACATTTTCGATGAAACCCCATTGAGCTCACCCGTCCGTGAGACGTTGTAAAACCAAACATTTTGGTGTACATTTTCTCATTTTCCCTCTCTCCCTCTATTTTCTAGTGTCCTCAACACAGTTATTTTCTGTCATCAAACAGCTGTTCTGCCGGCCTCCTCAGAATTGACAGCTAGTGACATTTGAAAACACGGTGTTGAGGGTTCAGTAAAATCTCATCAAAACCTCGCGATTTCGGTTCGGTGGGAACATAGCATAACAGCAACTACTCATGTTGTCATACGCGACCGTGAATTGAGGACCTCATTCGTCAGAAAATAGTGTTCTTCTCCGACTGAGAAATGCCAAGCTATAGACACAAATAGTCTAAACCGGAAAAGCGGCTAAGCAAATTCGATGTGGACATTAATGCATTCAAATACGTCATTTATTTGTTGTTTTATATTTCTTCCTTCGTCCATGGACGGGAGTTAATTAAATAAAAATGCAATGAGCAAGGAAATGTTGATTCAAAAAGGGTCTAATTACCTTATTCTAATCATCTTGAGTTTAATCCAGAGAATCGTCTTCCTCAGCTAAATTTGAGACAGATCCCGGTGGCTCTTTGAAATTCAAATTCAATTAGCATTTGAATTGCCCATTACGGAGTGGAGTAGCGGAAAAGTTCATAATTCACCTTAGCTAATTAAATTTCTTTCAAAAAAATGCTCGCAATCCTTCAATAACAACCCTTTTTGGAATATGATTTGTATCTGTTCAACGAACCGAGCAAAGGACACTTTCTATATCTCCATGGTATTCAGTTTGCTCGTTTCCCTTGGAGAGAGAGAGCATACATTTCATTTGAACTCGTTCAGTCGAATAGAGTCCAATGATCCATCGCAAAGAAGTTTCAACGAAACATCAGAGACCAAGATAGCAATTGGCAATTACCTCATTGTCTGAGTCTAGGTATCGCTTACCTCAGACTTTCACACAGCCAAACTCAATTGTTGATCTCCGTGGAAGAGGAATTTCGTTTAATGTTATTACACCCTTGAGGAGAAGAAACCTTGAACATTTGTCGAAATACTCACGCACGCAACCTCTTATCACTTTACGGCTTATTGGTTTCGTTAGAATTTAAAAGGCAGCATTAACATCACAGAAGCGGTTCCATTGTATTACTTCGCTCATATTTTGGAAAGGACTTTTCCTGTTTAGCGAATGGATGTGTGGGAGTATTTCTCATGCAGTCTTCCCACCTCATTCTGTCTCAATTGCAAACATCAAACTGCGAGCGAATCATTCATTAAATCGACTGGTACTTCTTCTTCTCCTCATTCCACGAACTGGATTACACAGTGTTGATGGAGAAAGAAGTATTTCTTCATGGAACGCAACGATGGTGAAAAGTTCTTGGAAAAGTTATTCAATTTAATTATTGTCTCATAGTTGAACGGGAGTAAACTAGAATACATACTATTCAAAAATAAGTGCAGAGTCGGTAAGAACTCAGAACAAGGTGTATCTGCGGTTAGATGGAGAAGCGATTTATTTATGTAGGGAATTCAAATGGAGTTCAATGTGAGAAAAGGGTGCCAAGAAAGGAAACACAGTTGTCAGTCTATAGTTTCTCTTCACAACAGATCTCGCAAGACATGGACAGAGAGAGAGAGAGAGACATGGACGCTATTGAAAGCGGATGAAGAAGCTCTTGGTCGTTTTGAGAGAAAAGTTCTGCGATCTTTGGTCCTGTTTGTATTGATGGCGTCTGGAGATGGAGATTCAACCACGAACTGTACGGGCTGTACAGCGGCATGCACCTAGTTAAGCGTCTTCGGATCCAACGCTTATGATGGCTAGGTCACGTAGAGCGGATTGCCACCACAGCTCCGGCCCGAAGAGACTTCGATTCCGAGCCTTTGGGACAACGCATAAGAGGGCGTCCTAGAACGAGATGGCGCACACAAGTGGAGAAGGACCTCAACCAACTTGGTGTGCACAACTGGAGGCAGCTGGCGAAAGATCGTGCTGGCTGGAGAGGCTTGTTGGTTGAGGCCCAGGTCCACTCCGGACTGTAGCGCCAAACAAAGAAGAAGAAGATCTCGCAAATGGCTTCCACGTCTTAGCTTGAAAAGTGTGGTTGAATTTCGTTGATGCAGTTTTTAATTTCTTGTTGACAGCGACCTTTGACTTCAAGGAACGCCATAAAACTAAACGAACGAGGTCAAATAACACGACCAAGAGGGCCAATTCTGATCACCGAAACGAGAGAGTACACCACCGTTAGGTGTCTCATGCTGTAATTGACTTGTTTCAGGGCCCGCATGGCATGTGTTGTTGAAACCACATATTGGCCTCACCAATATCGTCCGATTTCGGCAGAAGAACTTTGCTATCATGTCGCGATATCGAGCACCGGTAACAGCCATTTTCAAAAATGTATAGTTGGCACTTACATTTTAGGCTTTTATATTCAACCACAAGAAGGCCAGTAAGTGTTGAGAGAAGCAACACACCTCAGGACGTCAATCAAGTCTTACCTGAGACTTACACATTTAACGTTCACAACTTGCACCCATGTCCGTAGGGGACCCCCACCCTATAATGCCTTCTGTAGAAGCTGCATGGATGAAGAGGAGGTTGAAACCACAGTTCACCTCCCTGATCGTGTAGCGCGCTGGCAGGTCGTAGATACTTACACCTAGGGGCCTACTACTTCAACAACCTCAATGAGCTAAAAAGTGTCAGTATTAGCCAGCGAAATCGCTTTGTCACAAGCACCAACTGGTTTTAATTTGATGCCCCCAATCCGCGTGGTATCACAATGGGCCTTCTTTGGCTGAAGTGTGACTGCCTTCTGCAGCCAGCCACTATAACCTAACCGAACCTACACACTGAGCATTGGTATTTACGAGTGTTAGTACAGTTTTGTAGGGTAGGGGAAGGGGCTGCTAGTGCATTCAATGGCAACAGCACACTTAGACCATGTCCATGATGATACCCACAACCAGACTACTACCTCTGATCGGACACTCTAATGATAGCGGCGTTAATTTGATCATCATCATTTTCTGATCAGCACGAGAGATCTCTCTCGATCGACCCTCCGCCATTGATTCTAACTCATCAGGAGTTATGCCTAAGCGTAACAAGACGAGTTTTTGGAGGTCCAACCACCGCATCCTGGGTTTGCCAAGCGGTCGCCTTCCTGATAGAATCGCATTCAACGCCCACCTCGGATGTCGTGATGAAGGGGACATTAGTGTCACGTGAAGAAAACACCGAAGCATAGCCCTTTCCGTTCGAAGAAGCAGCTGCTCAATTTTGAGTTCCTCTTGCACTTCCGTGTTTCTCACCCTATCCCGGCGAGTAATTCCCACAACAGCACGGAGAAATCTCATCTCAGTAGCTTGTGTTCACGATCTTATTCTTTCGGTCATTACCCAAATTTCATGAATATTGGTGAGAGTTGGGATAGATAGTGAGTTGAAAACCGCTAACTTGGCTTTGACACCAAGCTCGGTCTTTCTGAGTACAGATCTACCAAGCTGTTTCAAAATTGACCCAGCTTGACCAATCCTACAGGAAATCTGACCATTACTCCTTCCATCGCCCGTGAAAAGGACCCCGATACACTTAAACTTCTCCACCTGCTTCAATGGGACTCCACAATCATGCTGATTGCTTTCAGCAGGCATTCTGGAAATGACCATAGCCTCTGATTTGTCCACGTTAACCTTCATTCCAGCATCAGCACATACGACCACAAACCTATCGAGTGCGCGTTGGAGTTCCGTCTGGGAAGATGTGAGGAAAACTAAGTCATCTGCCAAAAGAAGATGATTTAGCCTCAACTCTCCCAATGGGAAATATTCCTCGCCTCGGTTGCCCTGCCACATCAGGTCAATATATACAATGAAAAGGAGAGGTGACAAGACGCACCCTTGGGGAAGTAGAACGCTCACGGTGAAGGGTGTTGATTTACCACTGTTAACTAGAACACAGCTACGTTTGTTAATTTGATCCTAACGGCAATTGGGGACTGGACCAGATTTGGAAACCAGATAAAAGCGTATTAACTTTGCCTTCACTGGGATTCGAATCGTTCTGTTTAGTGCTCGAAACCACATGCAGTGCTGTATGTCGCCAGAAGGATGTCAAAGTCGGACGCCCTGCGAAACTTTCGAGGATGGATGGATATCATGTGCAGGTTCGACTGTATTTCAAACAAGATCTGCTTTGCACTTGATACAGACAACACACTTTTCTTGCTGGCAACACTCTACAATGATCAGAGAAGCAAAAGAGCGATGTTGATGTTCCTTGCAGATCGCGTCCCCGACCAATTCTTCCTCCGTATGGAATATACCTTCTTAGAAATCGGAGGGGCCTTAGTTCACTAAAACTTCTACACTAAACCAAAAATTAGACCTCACAATGTCATAAACCGTGTACCACCCTATGTCGGCACTCGAACCCCAAAAGCAGGAACACGATTAACTGCCAAAATTTGTTGCCTAATTTAATACGTCATAATAAAAAAGCTGGTCTTGTCTTTCAGAGGGAACGGGTTGTGCTGCTCCAACCGCGCTTGCCACGTCGACGTTTTTGAAGTTGTCACTTACAGTGATTCGAGACTATCATCTGTGTGAAAACATTGGACCATCGGTGAAGCAACTGAAATGCACACATAACAGCTAACAATAGATAGGCAGTGTTTGGAACCAGCTGAAGAGAAAAGCATTACAAGCAAACACTTGGTCATTACCTATGCAACTGCCAATAGCAAGCTGAAAATACAAAAAGAAAGGCACTTCGTAGCTACACTGCTGAAAATGTAAATTAAACCGTCCAATTAGCATTAATTGTCCTCTTTAAATTTGAATTGCTGGATTTTGTATCGACGGGCAGCTCTCTATGAACTGCTTTTTTACTATGTGGTGTTATTATAACGAACGGTCCTCTCTCTAGATAAGCCTGTCAATTGTGTTAGAGTTAATTGGTCATGTTCATTAGAGCGCCAATTGAATGCTGAAAATAAGTATGATAACCATCTACTTGTAACTTATTCACGATCCTTTAGGGCTTGCATTTTGTACCCAATTTAATTAATTACATTTAAGGCTACACGCAAGAATAATAAGTAGTAAATTAATTATATCACAAAATGGCACTTTCCGATCAGCAGCAATTGATTTGAAACAAAATTTGCTGGGATTGACTACACGTGATTATATTGAACCATGGTGTTGTCAAAATATCACGCTTCACTAGCAGCAAACGAGCAAGGAATAAGAATGTGTCGAAAATGTGCATTTCCGGATAAACTGAGAAAAAATCAACTAGAACATGCATCCAAATCCAAACGATTTTACGTATTTCTGGGCAGAATGTTTCAAAAAATCATTGAATAACAGAATGGAATGAATCAATATCGTTACCGAGGAAACGTGAACTCAAAACGCCGCGTTACGCCAGTCGTGCAATTTGTACAAGTTCAACCATGCAAATAGCGCTGCTTTGAACATGCATTGTTTGCTCTTTAATTGTACAAAGTGCATTGCAATCTGCCACTTCAGGACCAAAATATTCGGATTGGATGCAGTCAACATCAACTGGAAGACCGAATCCTTTTTTGCTTGGAATACAAATATTTATTTGGCACAAAAAACATACAGTTTGACGTTTTGATCAACCGGGTGGAAGGAACGAAAGTTTATGGAAAAATGGGGCTGATGCACAGTCAAAAGTCACAAAGAATAGATTGCTTTTGTAGAAATATGATTTACTCTGTGGTACTCTTTAGTCTTTATATGGATGGCTTGCAGGGACAGCCTTCAAATTTTCAGAGGTTGTACTAATACTATAAGAGGCAGTTACACGTTCCATCAGAATTTTCAACTTTCAATTCGATTGCAGAATACTCTCGTGGAATATGTCGTGTAGACTAAAAACTTCTTTCTAAAAAAATCTAAAAATGTGCGATCTGAATTTTTATTCGTCTAAATTTAAGTAGTTTAACTTAACGTGGCGGCCGTGGCGGTGGTTCGTCGACCCCTACGCACTTGAGCTCACGCAACCCAGGTTCGATTCCCCGTACGCAACCAAAATACTTTTTACGGACCCCGACAATGCTCAAAGAGTATAACTGTCTAGATGGAGCTTCTCAAATTAGCCGTTGGGAGTAGGCATAAATCTGTAGATCCCTTTCACTCGTGAAAGAACAATAGCACGCACAATGCAAGTGGTTGCTGAGAAGCCAGACCTGGGCATCTACGGGCTGTAACGACGCCCATAGTATTATTATTATTTTATCTTAACGAAAAGGAAATTTGTTTATAATTTCAAATATTGTATCATGATCATCATCATCTTCTTCTGATCCGCATGCTCTACTAAACGTTGGCGAGGTATCCAAACTCTCTCAACTCGATCCTCCGCTTTCGTTATGACTAAGCGTAACGAGGCGAGTTTTTGGACTTGGTCCAGCCACCTCGTCCTGTGTCTGCCAAGCGGTCGCCTACCTCGCGAAGTAATTATGATGGAGACATTCGGATATATTGGGTATATAACTTAATTCGGTTTGCTAAGAGATGGCGTAACTTGTAGTATTCCATTGGAACATGTGTTGGAAAGCTAATGTCATTGTACGTCATTTCAGTATATGTCATTCATTTGAAGCGTAGATGAAAATAATTTTTTTTCACTCAAATATGTCGAACTTTGTGCCTAAAAAGTGTTTTTGCGGGGAGTTCTTCTTCATTACTTTAATATGAAGAAAACTGCTGCCGAAAGTCATCGTATTTTGGTGGAAGTTTATGGTGAACATGCGCTGGCTGCCGTGGTGATTTTGGCTTGGCCAACCAGCCAAATGAACGGCAAAGCCGAATGTCCATTGCGCGAAGGTATTGCTCTGTATTCGGTGGGATCAGAAGGGTGTGCTGTATTATGAGCTTCTAAAATCGGGTGAAACCATCAATGGACGACGCTACCGAACACAATTGATCCGTTTGAAGAGAGCAGTGGACGAAAAACGCTCGGAATATGCGACCAGGCACGAGGAAATAATTTTCCTTCCATGACAATGCTCGGCCCCACGTTGCTCTTCCGGTTAAGAAATATTTGGAAAACAGTGGGTGGGAAGTTTTACCCCACCCGCCTTATAGCCCAGACCTTGCCCCTTCTGAGTACCATTTGTTCCGGTCGATGCAGAACGCCCTCACTACGGTTCACATCAGAGCAGAATATCAAAAAGTGGCTTGATTCATTCTTGGCTACCAAGTCGGCGCAGTTCTTTTGGGATGGGATCCACAAATTGCGAGAAAGATGGAAAAAAGTCATATATTCCGATGGGCAATAATTTGCATAATACTGTTGTACATGTTTTTCTTAAATAAACGCTCAAATTTTGAAACAAAAAAAAAACGCACGAATTAAGTTATAGACCCAATATTAACACTTGCTGAGGTCGCACAAGGTTCAAACTTGCCTAAAAGATTCTTTAAATAAGAGGCAAGAAATTAAACAAAAAATATGACGGTACCGTTGCTACTTACTTCACACGAATGCACACGTTTCATATTTCTCTAGCTCAAAAATGTTTGCTGTTTGCGATGTCACTCAACGGTAAATAACAATTTCTATGAAAAGAACGTTAAGACCTTGTGCTGTACTTGTCGTTTGATACCAAACTTGTGTCATTCGGACGATTTTGATTTTTGAATTGAGTTCCACTAGATTGGCAAAACAACATACTGTGCGCCGCCTGTATTAACTAATCATCGCACAAATTGGCAAGCTTTTAGGAACTAATATTTGCAGAACCACGGAGGACTTATGATTCCGCTTAGAAGAACCCATATAGTATGGGGATACAAAATTGAACTTGAGAACCTCGTAGTACCAGTGAACGTGCTTCGATCTGTTGCTGCGGAAACCGTACTGCGGTTCCGGACAAAGCGTTCAGAAACAGTAACTCAAGTGGGTGTCTAGCAAACTTATAAAAACGAAACTCTGGGAAGCGGTGAAGGGATTAAAAAAAAACTGGAGCACATTTTCGAAAAAATGGAGGAAAAAGAGATTGAGTGGAGAAAGGTCTGCATTCGACGGTCAAACGTTCCCTGCCATATCCCCACAGACGTACCTGACGGTAATTTTTCAACGAAAAATGCTATGGTACCTTGGCAGAGCTTTAGGAAGAACTAAAAAAGCTTAAGAAGGAAATTCTTAAATTTATTTTATTTAATTAATGCCACCTTTAGACTAGAGCAAGTCCGAAGTCAATGGAAAGCTACAGAAATTGTAATGGAATCAAAACTCGGGAAACCACCAACGGATAAAATAGTTCTGTAGACCAATTTCACTCCACCCCATACTGTGTAAGATTTTTGAAAAAAATTTACTTAGACGTTAAGTTCAATTGTGGAAGGAGAACAGATTACTACCAATTTGAAACACCATTTGGTTTTCGCAGCGTAAGCCCGTCCCTTCTCGTCGATCGTGTGTGCGTGGTGTGGAGTTCGAACGTTGATGTGCGTTTGCAACTCCTATCCTGCCACGCAGTCAGACCTCGAAGAGAAATTGACGAGAGAAGTTTGATCATGTATCAAGCACTCAACTATTGACCAAGTGCATAACTGATGTAGTAGAAAAGTCTCGTTTGTTCTGCCGCATCATCATATCAAGCCTTTGACAAAGTTTGGCATGAATCCCTGCAATATAAGCGGACCCGATCTCTACCGGGGAGACTTTATAGCATCAGTTATCTAAGATGATTATATCCAAGAATCTTCGAGTAAAGCAGAGAAATGAATACACTGCGCTTGGAAACATAAATGCTGGTGTACCGCAAGGGAGTATTCTTGGTCCTCTGCTAGATCAGATACACGAATGAATGAACTCCTGGTGAAGGCAAATCTGTTCACATTCATTCTACTTGTAGTCACGTTAATAACTTGCCAATCTGTCTAAATCATGTCCAAATACCTTTTGGTAATGAAGCCTCCGGATGAATCTGGACGTAAAACTCAAGTGTTACTTGACAGGAAATACAAAGGTATGCAATGGCTTTTTGGTTAACATTTTAAGCATTTCAAATTAATGGTATATAAGCAAATCGTTAAGCCTGTTTCGACGTATGGCTTACAACTTTTGGTTGCACCAAAGCAAGCATTATTAACGAGGTTCCCAGAACTATCGTTAATGCACCAAAGTGTATCCACAGCTATCTTGGAATTGTACCAGTCCAAGATTAAATTAAAAAAAATCGTTTCTAAACATGAGCCCCGCCTGGAAGAGCAAACAAACTCTACAGTTTATGCAATCCTTGAAGAAACTAACGACTTCAGACTACACTCAGGGATCACGTTCCCATGGTTGCGGTGTTAGTAGGAACTTTCAATGGAAATTTGCCTGTCAATCGTATCTTAATCAAGAACTGCAAACTGCTGGATAAGTGCTTCACTTAGTTGTAGTCGAACATACCATTTAAAGGGAGGTGGTGTTTGTGAGGAAAAATCTTCAATGGGCGGACGTTCGCCGAAGAGTCTTATTGAATATTTTCACCTATCTTGGGAAAAAAATTCTTTTTTGTTCAACTAGAATTCCGCTTTAACTCAAAGGTCCAGAAGTCAGCGAGTATTACTACTGAACCCAGACAGATAAGGATATGAATCTCCAAGGGTTCTTAGGATTCTATTCCTGGACGAAATCCTAGACAAGTTCATAAGGATTACCTCCATTATACCCACTCAATTGAACAAATTTGCAGAAGCCGTTCTCAGCTCTACAGTGATTTCCTTCATTTGAGAGTATAACTGCATTCGATGCAGGGAATATGCACCCAAGAGAAAATGAGAAAAACCTTATTTCAAAGACACAAGTCATTGCAGACCAAGCCATTACCAGACGCAGTGTAGTTTGCTATCGATTTCTTAGGAAAAATCAAGTCGGTAATGTAATCTTAAAAGCACAGACGTATATTTACCCTAAGCATATCATCAATTTTCTGTTGTTCCGACATATGTACATACGTTTGAGAAAGGAGAGAATTAATGTCCGACGACGGTTTCGGAATGGCATGTCACTGGGACAACATTATGTTGAATGCTACATGGTGGATGACCCCGCAACATGACCGCACGCCCGCATTAAAGATCCTCGAGGGTGCTCTTCATTAAAATTAATTACACTTTTATTGAGCATCTTCGGACTTTAATTTGGGCAACGTTTGGTGAACCTTCACATTTCAATGGGATTGCAAATCTACTTCAAGAAATTGGCCTTCATGACCCCATCTATAATTCCTAACCAAAGGCATTTAACAGGCTTCGCATAGGTCACACACTCAAGATCAACAATGCAGTTGACTCGATAACTAATATTTTTTAAATTTTCTAAAACAACTTTGTCAACAATTTCAATCACAGTCAAAGCATGCCCCATACCGGCTATCAACTGCAGACTGTTAAAATTAATTACTCGAGAAACTCCAGCAGCTTGCAAAAGTTAAATTACTTCTAAAGATTCTCTAAGCAAAAGCCACCCCACTGCAGCACATACTTAATCAAGAGTTTGCCTCTTCCAGTCAAACATCACCGCACGAATTCCGAAGTTTAAGTGCTCCCAAAAGCAAAGGTATTCAAACTCAGGTCGAAATCCTTTCCGCTTTCATTCTCAGAAAAAGATGAGAGGTCAACAAAATTTCAAAGCAAGTGCGTAATTCTAAATTGAAATCTGTATAAGCCGCTTATCATTTATCAATCTTATTCCTTAGACATACCCAAACATGGTGACAAAAGTATTTTCCCTTCCAACTGTTTGCGTATCCTGTTTACAGCACGTTCAGCAAATATTTCTGAATCTTTTCACTTGGCACTCGTAGCTTAATGTCTCACTCAAGCTTGAAATAAGCACTTTTTCTAGGGGAATGCCCTAATTTTTATTCAATTTTCACTTTGTTATGCCGCACTTCATTGACTTTGCACTCCTTTTCAACCAAATTTCTTTTTTTTTTTCTCACGCGCCTACGTAGCGATTTATTTTTTGAATAAACTCGCGAATACAAGCGCAACACTCAGTTACGAATCGATCTTATTGTGTTCAACCGGCGATTTGAACTAAATGGCAATCGAAGTCCGTTGGCGAAAATAAACTTATCCTGCAAAGAAAATGAGTTTTCCCGCGGTTCGCTGTGCGAACCCGTGTATTGGCATGCGCGAGTTTTCAATGGAAAGCGGTTTCATTCATAAATCCACGTGATGTTGCCCATAATGTTGCGCGTTCATACACTTGTTGCATGCAACAGAGCTCTTTCATCTGTGCACAAATGGTATAAAAAAGTGCGTCAACTACAACCGAATGGTTGTTGCCTTAGATATTCGATGAACAAGTTATGGGTACGTGCAGAGGAAATCTTTTTTCGAAGGAAATTTAAACAAAGGATTTATAGGATCCGGTCTGCGAAGAGGTTTGGTGTGTTCTTCAAGTGAAAGCAAACATTTTTGGAGAACAGCTGATTTCATTGATAACTGTGGACACTATACCTATGGCTGACGGGTGTTTTTTAAGGCTTGTAAACATAAATCTGTGTTCACAAATGCTTTTGTCATTCCCGGTTAGGAGTGCGGAAGAATACATTATTTAGGAAACTCGGTGTGATAGAGCTAGGGAAGTAGAGTTGGCTGTCAAATTCATATTTCAAATGCGGACGATTACACGATTTAGGTAACTCGGTGCCATAGAGATAGCGAGGTAGTGTTGGCTGTCAAACTCACTATTTCGAACCTAATTGCTCTCGAAGATGTCTCTTTAGTAGAACTGTTTGTACCCAGAATTGTTTAAATAAAACACGCCACAGCAACTTTACTAACCATTAACTTGTCATTAGCTGCATTTTGGCGCGGCTGAAGAACGAGTCTAAGTTTAACTGTGTGTCCGAAAGTAGGCTTAAGGGTAAACTGATGAGCATTCCTGGTGAGGCGCGTATTGCGGGTGAATTCATTTAGAATTCATGCAGTTGGCTAGCTCACTTGAGCAGCGTTTGCTAAAATAACGACTTAATACGTCGATGTTCGAACGAGTCTAATGACTCTGGCGATATTGTCGTCTCCTATAAGTTTCATCGCCCGCTTTTTTCTTCTATCTAGTCGGTCCAGGGCGGTCTTGGGGGAACCGAACCGTAGTTGTACTCAAGCTTGGGCGGATACACGCCTAAATTAGAGTCAGATCAGATGGGGTGAAATATTTCTTGCATCGATTAAGGAAACCTAAACATTTTCCAGTATTTTAGACGATCTCAAATAGGGATCGTGCCAAATAAGTGTTGTGTTGATACACATTCCAAGGACGAAAAGCTTTCCGGTTTCGTCGACCCACGCGCGATTCATGGATAATGGCTGATTATCAAGGGTTGGCTTGAGTGACAGAAGAGAGCATTGAGTTTTTAAAGCATTAAATTCCACTCTATTGTTCATTCCCCAGTTAATTGTGCAGTCAATTCAATGTCCTGTGCTTAACATACGCTGTTGGTACATACGCGCTGTAGGTTGGATATCTCTACCCTCCATTATCTCTGGAGGTTGGATATCTCTACCCTCCATTATCTCTGGAGGTTGGATATCTCTACCCTCCATTATCTCTGGTTCCAATTCTAACGCCGAACGGCGCGGTCGTGGTTCTTGGAACGAATATGAAAAGCTGGTGCTGTCATCAGCGAAGGATTGAATAGGATCAGAAGTAGCAGGCAAGAGATTATTTATAAAAATGAGAAAGCGTGTCAGAGACACAACAGCCTTGGGGCAGCATGTAGTAGATGCATACCAGACTTGAACCCACTCAAAACAACTTGAATTGTAATTTCTAATTCATTGAGGAGGAGGTTCATCGATACCATAGGCACGTATTTTCGACAAGAGAAAGCTTCAAACTCTGTCAAATGCCTTAGAAATATCCAGCGCACCGATCTTGCTGTCACCTGCATTGAGCACAGATCCGTTCCACTCTTCGGTGAGACAATCAGATCGCCAGTGGACCTGTTGCGCGCTTAATATTCTGTGAACTATCAAAGCGCGACCGGCCTGCATTGTGACTTGTTAAATTTATTTACGCGTATCCTACTCAAAATGGCGGAGCACGACCGCGCTATCGCGACTTTGTAATATGGGTACTTCGCTCGGGCGTTTGGACAGTTGTTTTTAAAATATATTTCTCAGTTTGAATGTTTGGCAAACTGAGACTATTATTTGTACCTATAAGTAATTAAATTTTTCTAGGAATTTTGTTTAACTTAAGCAATTTCATATTTTTTCTCGAAAATTGTATTTCAGAACGGTTGAGGCGGAAGCGTGCTGCCACAACATTCTCCTAAACTTGATAAAACGCTTACCAAAGCTTGTCCAAGACGACGTTACGATTCAGCCTCAATGCTATGGAAATCAAGCTAGTGTACAGGCAGTGGACTGTTTCTTACAGCACGAATCTTAACCTTCCTACGATCTTCAAATGTACTGACACGAACGGGTTTCGGGTAAAATTTGAAACAGCAATAATATGGTGTGACTAGCGCTGCCAGTGAAGGGCTAGGTCCTAGCATCGCAGCAACAACTCGTCTTGTGTGTTCTATCACAAGTGGAAGGGACCTACAGTTTTATGACGACTCCGAACGGTCAGAATTGAGAAG
This sequence comes from Eristalis tenax, assembly GCA_905231855.2. NCBI lineage: Eukaryota > Metazoa > Arthropoda > Insecta > Diptera > Syrphidae > Eristalis > Eristalis tenax. Next base: position 48,713,904 of record HG993125.1, read on the forward strand.
CATTTTTCTTAGCAGTTATTACACTCTCAGCATTGTCAGTGACTCGAAAGAGTTGAAGACGTGAACAGTATTTTTAGTCCCGGCCGGTAATCGAACCCAGGCAGCTAGTTTCCGACGCTCATACGGACAACGCCACGGCCGCTACTATGTCATGACCACTTCTAAAGACTTTTTCATTGTTTATACTTAATATTTGATCATTTTTTTGTTTCTATTAAATCTTGTAATTTTATGATTTAGGTGCTGTGTGCATGTGACAGGTTCGATCCCTTATTTCACCAACTGTCATCGGGATCATTTTCACGGATAGAGGGGAAATGTGTCAATATAGAACTCCACCTCTGATTGGTCAAGGAATGAGAGGAGGCCTTCTATAATCTTCCATCGGCCACATTCCGAATTGTCAGTCACTCTATTGTCAGCCAGGAAAACTGAAAGGCTCGCCGAGAGAAAAATACAAACTTTAAACAAGCGAAATAAACAAAAGTTGTTTAACACAACAATACAAAACCGAAGTTTTTTTTCTTGCCCTTGACATCAACTTTCGTAAATCACGGCTGCATTTCTTTCGAGTCACTTACAATGCTCAAGGGGTATTTCTGTCTTAAAAAGCTTCTCGAACTTATCCGTTTCGAGTCGGCATAAACTATAGCGCCCGTCCACTCATGATAAGTGGAGACCAAGCATAGCTGGTCTCAGAAAGCAAGTAGCCAATACATGTTTCCGTACATTGCAGGCATTGATGGAATGTGCTGCCAGAATGAACGTCTTCCTTTGAAAGCTTCCAACTGTGCTGCAACTTGCTGATGGATTGTAAAGCTTTGGTAATTTTTCCACCGGGGATATTACGGTTTCCGTGGTTTCATGTTTTAAAAAAGCAGTTTTGTAGATCTCGACGATATAAGAAGAATGTATAAAGTGCCAAAATTCTTGTTTTTGCCTAGCTTAGGAGACACAGACAGTTGTCGACACGCGGACACGTCGACACAGCGGCCTAAATCCTGAAGAAAAATGCGGTAAAAATTCTGTTAGCCCGCCAAATGATTCCACTTGCGTAGACACTTCAAGGACATGGTTGCGAGTTGCATAAACTATCAGAGCTTCCGTTGTTTGAATGCAAAAGTTCATATCAGTCCACCCTTCACCATATACGCTTCCATCAATGTCGGTGTAGGTCAATAAAGTACGTATCAAAGGTATCAAATTGTTTGAGTTTAAATATAGTTATCATATCAGCTCATCTAACATATCACAATCATCAGTGCAGGTTATTACTGGTCACTTGTTTTGGCGCTTATACACTTATACAGGACCTAGCGTAGCTACACCCATGTATAACACATTTCCCAGAATTTTCATTTCATACCAACTCCTCCGTGAAATTTCCACTTCTCCCCTAACCTCAGAACCTTAATATTTTCCCATATTATTAGCAAATAGTCCGCACACAAAGTTATGCTTGTTTTTCCAGATTAACTTTTCAAACAAGACTACTATTAATTTTCAAGCATTTCGGGTCGTCAAGTCCAAAATGATCAGACAATTACTTTAATGTGTTGCAAAGTTTATTAAAATTAAATAGCCTTGTTTCCACTCTCACCCGTCTGTATCCGCGTATCCGCATGTATCTGAATCTGTGAACGTTTTTACACTAGTGCACAGTCAGGCAAACAAAGTCAGAACTTTCGCTTCAATGGTTTTATGTGCTGCGAATAAGCAAGCCATAATTGCTTTTAAGTGGTAAGGTTAAATGAGATTTTAAAAACCATTAGTGGTTTATGCATAAATCTAAGCATGTGAGCGTTGAAGGGATAATGCTTCCATTAAGTCAACTCGACGGCATGCACTTTGACTATATCCAATCGAAAAAAAACATAACCAATCATGTTTTAACAAAAAAAAAGTTTAATTTGCTAGTCTTCAAAATTTGAGTAAATTTTTGATGTCTAAACATCTTATCGCTCGCCCCTGACACGCGAATGCCGAGGGAAATGGGACGGAAGTCGTTACCGGAAATGACATCAGAATCTAGTTGCGTGCAATTCATTGTTAAAGAACAAAAAGAGGATATATTCTTAACTCGTTGTAGGACGTTCCGCGCATGAGTTTAAAAGAGGACATGTCCCCCAAAAAGAAGACGCTTGGCAACCCCATTATTACATGGACTTAGCGGTTCCGTGAAAAATAAACATTTTCCCCAGGCACATGTCGTTGCAGGTCTGTTTGTTTTATTTTAAATTAATTGGAAAAGCAATTAACGTAAAGCATTACAAGATTATCCACCTAATGGGTGGTAATTGTTTGTCTTTACAAGAGTGTCTGTTTATGCCAGCTCATAAAAATGCTCCTTTTTCCGGTTTATGTAGATTTAAAGGCCACTTGGAGAAGGAAAATAATCTCCTGTGAAGGCATGTTGAACATGGGAATGATTTTTTTAGAAGCAATTTTTACTTAAGGAAGCACTTTCAGTGCAATTAGTACTTCCATGAACTTATTGAAAGTCGATATGCAGTTGAAAAGCAGCCCAATCAAAACATTTCTAAGAATTACGGTGTTAAGGGAACTTTTCTCTCGATAGTTGGCTTCCTCTTCTCTTTCTTGTGGATCAGACAAACGATTCTAAGATTCCACTCCTTAGTGAGGTTTACAGGTCAACCATCGACCATATCTGACTGTTGTATGCGTCCATCCAGAGTATTCCCTGATACTTTGGAGTTTGCACATTGGGACATGCACATTCAGTTCGAAAGGCAAAGAACTCTTAACCAAACAAATGAGTCATTCCAATTAGAGCACCAAAGTTAGTCCTTGGCGGAATTTCACTGCCGAAGCTTCGCCGAGCAGGCCCAGTTAAGTCCAGGCAAGTCCTAGGAAAGCGAAGTTAACTTTGTTCATTTTATACTTTTTTAGGAAAAACTTGCTTGCTGAATAGACAACGATGAGTTTTTTTCTGATGCTACTCAGTTGTTGTAAGAATTTGTCAATAACTCGCAGGTGGCACAAACTTTTAAAAGTTTGTCATGTCCATTCACTGCGTCTAGGTTTTATCGTAAGCAGCCCTTAATTAGAGGCACCAAAGCTGCATTGTGAAACGGGCACTAAGGACACACAGTGCCTCAAAAATCCAACCTAAACTTATATGAAAATATTCAATAACAGGAATTTTGTCTTGTTCGTTACACAGGCCCACATGATTTCATCTCAAGACGACTGTTTTTAGGAATACTTCAAGTGTCTTCACCTTCACCGCATGGCCAAAATACATCAAGACTCAAGATCTGTTTATCGACTAAAATAAATCAGCCTTTTTATTGCTTATAATTCTACTCCTACATTTGGTTCAAAAAGTCAACCAAAGTAGTGAGTCATTCCAATTCCAGCGCCAAAGTCATTCCTTGCTGGAATACCACCACCGAAGCTTCGCGAAGCAGACCCAGTTAAGTCCAGAGTAGTTTGTCGGTTTTGCGAACTCCACAAATTAGCTTTACCAGCCAGGCCAATGCTATTCCTGTCGAACTGAGGTATCCTGCTAGCCGTCAACGAGGCACCGTGTCCAGCGGCATGATTGTAATTGAGTCCAGTGCCCACACGATCGAAATTCAACCCACTTTCCAAGTTTGTCTTGCTGTGAAAGGCATTTGCGTCGATCCTGTGGGTCTTGTCGTCGAAGAGGTTGACTCGTGCGTTCTGAGCAAACTCCTTGCCGAACCCGGGAGTGTTTGAGTGTTGCAACGAGATGCCATGGCCATTCCTGGAGATGAACAAATACCCATGTAGACAAAGCAGAATGCAAAAGAGTAAGTTTCACCTACTTGTTAGCATCGAGGAATGCGCCGGTGGTGGCTGGGCCCTTGAGTGTGTTTCCACTAGCGAAGACTCCTCCTCCAATGTTGGCATTCTCGTCACCAAAACGCTTCCCAGCAGCTATGTTCGCATCGTGCCCACCTCCAGGGTTGGTTGATACGGACCCCGTCAATTGTGCTGCAACGCACGCCAGTGCGCTCACAATAACAACTGCATACAGTGCTGCCTTCATCTTCGGTTCTATTGAGCGTGGCTGAGAACAGTTGATTGATAACTCGACTAATGATACTTACCGAGTGGAGGATGGCTATTTATACACGAAATCAATCAAGTGGTGATTCCCTGATGCTAATCAGACCTTTCTCTGGTGCATCCCCATCCTAATGAGATTACACATTACAAAGCCTCTCTGCATTAGTCACATTTACTAAGCGATAACGGTTCCCATCACTTCTTCGAGTGTACGTGGGGGGTACCGGTAATTATATAATGATTGAGCTAAGGTGGTTTTATATGGGATTTGCGGCATGGTAGATATTGACTACTCATCAATATCAATACCTCCAAAATTAATTTATTGAACGTGGATATATTCTTGTGGAGGCCATGACGTTGTGGGTTGAGAGAATTTTAGAATAATTCCTTGCTGAAATCCAGTTAGTTGGACGCATTTACGAGAGTTCCATCTGTTGCTAACTCCTAATTAGACGCAATAGTACTTAGTACTTAGGGACAAGAGTTCGGTTAGAAGTAACCTGTGTCCTTCCTTCTACACAAAACATACATATTCGACAATATCTTAAACAATTTCTAAACCATTTTTACGTTTATGCAAAAGATTTCACATTATTTGATATTACGATTTAACCCACAATTTTGGGCAAATTAAAGTCCCGAGGAGACAAGGCAAATTTCTGCCCGACAACATGTTGCATCGGAACTTTTCTGAAGCCCGGATTAGAGACGACACCGTGTCTTGATGCTTGGACAGTACACGCCCTAGATCCCATTCCGTTGTCCAGCAAATTAGTTCACGCACCGTGAACAGCCATCCGCGCTCTTTATTTTCGTGGGTTCTTACCCTATGCCTCGTCGCTTCACTTCAATGTTGAGCGAGTGAATCAACATCAAGAAGCGGGCAATCAGAAATGAAGTATTACAGAGATAGCCAGAAGTTGGCTACCCCTCTTTCCGCTTAAAATGACCAATCAGAGAATCTAGGTCACGTTATTTCTCGAGGAAACTGTCAAAAATGCATGAATAAATGTTAAAAAGCCTCTCAAATTCGTCTATGGATTAGGGGGCCATCAGTGAAGTTGGTCAGCGCTATAATACTTCACTTCTGCGGGCAACCAATGAACGAAGTAGATCGAAGTAGAATTCGCTAGCACTTCTACTTATATGCACTCTCATTGTTTACCGTATTCATTTATTCAAACAAAATCGTGAACATGTAGGAAAACGTCTTCAAATGTACGTGTCACGTCGAAATTTTCCGACGCCATGTATTTTTTCACATCATGTTCATGAACCGGGCATAGTTCATGTTCAGTGGAGACTAGGTGTAATAATTTCAAGTTGTTTTTCAAATAATTCAGTCTTACGATAATACGATCTGTGCATTTACTAAAAAACACGCCGGATCAAACAAAACGATAACTTTGTCTGAAAGATTGTTTATAACTCGGGATCCAAATTTTGTTTTGCAAGAAAACAACAAGTCAGCTAACGTCAATGAAATATGTTCTTATGTTTTGCTTTGGTTTTCATGTTTCGATTCATTTGGCGCCATAAGAGAGCATGCAATTATCATCAACGACGCTGGTTCGAAACGGTTTTGGTGCATTCGGTGTGTGCTGCTCATATACCATGGTATGTATTTTCGACAACCACCACCGACACACTTCAAATCAAAAACGTGTTTTCATAAGGAACAATGTTCTCTTGTTTCATGAATCAAAACAACTCGTTTTGCTTTGTCTTGTGTGTTTTCATTCTTCATCCTTTTTCAAAGCATGGTGTGCATGTTTTCTGCTGAAAAAGTATTCTGGAATATTTTGTTTTCAAAACTGAGTAAAATTTGCAACTTTTTGATTAAAAGTCAGATAGGTGCTTCCAGGCACCTAGCCAACCGTCCAAATGTTCTGAAAAAACATCTATCAATCCTCTAAACTGATAATCCTTAATTTGGCCAGCTGAATAACAATCAGAATAAGAGAGAAAAACCAATTTGCAGAGTCAAAGTATGCGTGTGCTTAAAAAAAGCAGTTCGTCAAATTTGTTAAGTTCACAATGTAAGCGAAATGATGACAGTTGTGATAAGACAAATTAAATTGAATTTTGTACTCGTAGGCCTCTGCATCTGAACCTTTGCCTTACGATTGACTTTAATTGGAGAACTTGGGGTGTGTCTCGCTGACCACTGAACTTCTTCTTTTGGCCTAGGATTTTGACAACTTTGCTAAATGGGATTTGTTGGGATTTCCTTCTATCATTTTGAATCTTCCTCGGGCAAGGCTTGGCTGTCGATTAATATGTCTTCCATAGTTTCTTTCGCCTGACCACAGTCCCTACAGATTTCTGTACTGATAAGGCTCATTTTATGGAGGTAGTAGTTACATATTCCGTGAACGACTGAATGGAGCAGTTGGTTAAGTGCCTGCCCTTGGTAAGTGGGGTCCCCGTTTCGAATTCCAGTGAAAGCAAGGTTTATCTGGTTTTCAAATCTAATCCAGTCACCATTTGCCGTTGGGATAGTCTGTATCACAATGGCCCAACATGGTCTAAGTGTGCTGGTGATTGTACTAGCAGCCCCTTTCTCTACCCATACCTACCCTAAATGTTCCGTGACCTGTTAGAGCTCCTTTGGGATCGGGTCTAATACACTCCAGGTTGTTCCAAAACTGGGTCCTTAGTGTAGAGATCCAAGTGTTCATGTGAATATTTGAGTCCGTAACGTTGTTATCCAGAAAGAGAGGAGGCTCCAATGAAGGGTAACTGTCAACTGACCTGTCTTGGCTTTTATGTCAGCATTTTCTATAACTTCATGGTCTTCATGTCCTGGCACACAGATTAGCTTTAGTTGAATAGTTTCCGTTGCTAATAGTAGAACATAATTTGAAATGTAAATAGCTACAGAAAGAAACATTTTCTGTCTTTAACCTCGGAAATAACTCAAAAGCTGCGGCGACGTGGAGGTGAAAGAGGACACTCTTCACTCATCTCTGCCACAGCCGCAGTATAGACATAGAACACTGGGGGAAAAGATCCAGGACCTACATGATTTAACAAATATCTACAACCTCTTTTTATGTTTATTACGATATCATGAACTTGAAAACGAGAAGACGTAAAGAGTTGAGTGAGCTCATGTGTATTTAAGTGTATTTTTTTTCGAGTGAGTCGAGTAACATCAGACTCAACGCGTACTCGAGTTAGTCCATTTAAACTCGATAAGGATAACCGATTTCAGTGAAAATTCAAACTGGAGTCACTGTCTCACATTCACAGAAAAATGAGAATTATTTTTACACAGATGAGATACAGGCAAACCAGTCTTTACAAAACGAGACCATATGGTAGGTACTGATAATAGCCGTCTGATAGTGATTACCATCTTTAAGTATAGTGCTTAGAATAGTGCGATCCTAAGGAATCTTTGGTTGATTTAGCACTACCACCAGTGCCCAAAAACGACATTTTAAACAGCTCTCGCTGTCGTCACTCTCAACAAGCCTTTGGAAACCTCTACGACTGCTTTATAAAATTTGTTTTGGAAACTGGAGTGAGCTTTTAATGTTTTCGATCAAAAATAAAAGCACAATAACGTGTTCTGCGTCTTTTACCCATTTTTAGTTCCAGTAATTTGCCGTAAACTATACCTACTCGAGTAGGCCTCGATTATGTTTTTAAAATTATATGTGTCATCAAATGATCAGTTAGCAAGGTGTTCTAACTGTATGTACATACATTGTTTCGATTTTTCCAGCCGCGATGTGAAGATCTTTTACTTTTGATGACCGCTTATCGCTGAAATGGTCCGACTAATGATCAGTCTCATTGCAATGGGGATGCACCAGAGAAAGGTCTGATTAGCATCAGGGAATCACCACTTGATTGATTTCGTGTATAAATAGCCATCCTCCACTCGGTAAGTATCATTAGTCGAGTTATCAATCAATTGTTCGCAGCCACACTCAGTAGAACCGAAGATGAAGGCAGCACTGTATGCAGTTGTTATTGTGAGCGCACTGGCGTGCGTTGCAGCACAATTGACGGGGTCCGTATCAACCAACCCTGGAGGTGGGCACGATGCGAACATAGCTGCTGGGAAGCGTTTTGGTGACGAGAATGCCAACATTGGAGGAGGAGTCTTCGCTAGTGGAAACACACTCAAGGGCCCAGCCACCACCGGCGCATTCCTCGATGCTAACAAGTAGGTGAAACTTACTCTTTTGCATTCTGCTTTGTCTACATGGGTATTTGTTCATCTCCAGGAATGGCCATGGCATCTCGTTGCAACACTCAAACACTCCCGGGTTCGGCAAGGAGTTTGCTCAGAACGCACGAGTCAACCTCTTCGACGACAAGACCCACAGGATCGACGCAAATGCCTTTCACAGCAAGACAAACTTGGAGAGTGGGTTGAATTTCGATCGTGTGGGCACTGGACTCAATTACAATCATGCCGCTGGACACGGTGCCTCGTTGACGGCTAGCAGAATACCTCAGTTCGACAGGAATAGCATTGGCCTGGCTGGTAAAGCTAATTTGTGGAGTTCGCAAAACCGACAAACTACTCTGGACTTAACTGGGTCTGCTTCGCGAAGCTTCGGTGGTAGTATTCCAGCAAGGAATGACTTTGGCGCTGGAATTGGAATGACTCATTACTTTGGTTGACTTTTTGAACCAAATGTAGGAGTAGAATTATAAGCAATAAAAAGGCTGATTTATTTTAGTCGATGAACAGATCTTGTGTCTTGACGTATTTTGGCCATGCGGTGGAGTGGATACAACGTTGATATATCTCAATTTATGAGAAAGCCTATAATACTTGAAGTGTTCCTAAAAACAGTCGTCTGGAGTTGAAATCATGTGGGCCTGTGTAACGAATAAGACAAAATTCCTGTTATTGAATATTTTCATATAAGTTTAGGTTGGATTTTGAGGCACTGTAAGCAGTTCTTTACTGCGCCGACAATTCTTTCGTTTGACGATTCGTAAGTTTTGACTTTTATAAGAAAATTGAAAGCTGTGGGAGCAACATCATCTCACGTTCTCACCAAAATTCGCAACCAGCACTGAGTCGAGGCACCAATGCTGCATTGTGAAACGCGCAATATGGCTGAAACACGACAGTGGGTTGCGCCAGCATGAGTTGCATAGGGATCAAAGCTGGGACCGTGGCTTTTCAACATCTACACGGCAGATCAACCACATTCAACTGACACAGTAAAATACTGTCTATTTGCAGATGACTCGCTGACTTATTCCAGTTCGACGTCACCGCAGATAGCGGCGCAAAGGTTCGAAATTTAAACAGCGAACAAAGTTGACTGCTACACCAAATGGGGTATTCGTATCAATGCTGGGAAATTGGTATTTAACCAGAGGTGGATGCAGATCAGCAGCCAAATGTTGAAGCATAAAGGTAGTGTTCCCTAACGGTGCAGAAATATCAACAAACGAAGAGGTCAAGATCTTGGCGTTAACTTTACGGAATGGTTGAATTTCAACATTCATTTGAAACTGACCCACAAGAAGGCCAACCTAGGCTTCTATCGCATCTATCCCTTGATGAGCAAGCAAAATGAATTCAACCCGAGGACAAAACTGCTGCTATACAAGCAGCTTACGCGGCCGGTCTTAACGTACGGCTTCCCAATATGGCACACCATCTCTAAGACCAGCATGACGAAGCTCGCAATTTTCGAAAGAAAAATACTGCGAATATGTACCGGACTCACCTTCGATAGGGACCGTCAAAGGCACCACATCAACAATAGGCTTTACGACCAAGCACGCATCATGCCCCTGCAACAGTACATAATGACACTGTTCAGACAACAGCTACTAAACATCAGCAACCATCCTACCGAGGAAATCAGGAATCTGAGAAACACAATCCCGGATAACGCTACCTCAATGCGTTAAATCTGCAGAACGAGCAGAACTTGCCAACGACGTCGAACAACGAGCTGCATAGATTCTACCAGAGCAGCAAAAGCAATCACCAGCGAGGCTAAGTCGGCTAACACATCACCACCCCATCCCAAAAGGACCACCATGGACATACGGACTCGAACAAGCGGATGTAAGCACCAGCCATTGTGGGACATAAAAAATAATCCGACAATAATAATAAACATTAAATTAAACAAAGTACATCAGTTGGGCCCCTATTGTTGAGCCAACACCCTAACCTTTAGTTTGTAAGTCTAGTAAGTCTGTTGTAAGTCAATTGTAAAAAATAATTCTGTTCAAATAAATTTTTAAATCGCCTTAATCGTGGGTTGCGCCTGCCGAGTTCACATTACGGCGAGAATACTATGACGCGCTGCTTTAATCAGCTGTTCCCTCTCACTCTCTCAAATACCAGATCGAAAATATTGCATCAGCTGTTTTCATTTCTGAAAGGTCAATACATTTCAAACTAATCTTGTCGTTAAAATAATTTTAGTCAGCTGTTTCCATCAGAAATGAAGTATGATAGAGATGCTCAAATTCACAGCTGATTGAACCCTAGTCAACGAACGAATTTCAGAGGCTTTTTGACAGTTATTCATGAATTGTTGACAGTTATTCACGAAATAACGTAAATGCCGTTCTCTGATTGGCTTTAGAAAACGATATAAAAAATGATTGTCAAACATTTTAAGGGGCAAGAGAGGTAGACGTTGGGCATCTCTTTCATACTTCATTTCTGGTTTCAATTTATGAACTGTCAGTTGACATAAAAAAAGCCTCTCAAAAAAAAAACAAAAAATCTTTCAACTTAGCTCTCACAGGGCACTTCTCTGTCAAATATTTTTCGACGTGTTCGATAATGAAGTGCGATGGACTTACCTTTTAAGTTTTGTTACGATCCTCGCATCTCTCTCATTGTTCACTAACGTAGGCCGAAGCAGTATTTTGTGCATGTCCTTTGAATTGTGTGCGTTGAAAGAGAACGCCAGCCCAAACGCACTATTGTGTTTCAGCCATTATGGTTTACAAAACAGTTTTACACATTTTTCCTAGAAGCAAACGAAATCTACTGACCTCCTGCCCATGAGTTGTTGTACTACTGATTTACATTATATTAAAATACTTAACTCAGTGCACATATATAATAAACATTCATATCTATTGTTTTACGTATTCCTTCATAAACAAAAGTTTGCATTTTTATGTAAGAAAAATATGTGCTGAGCACACCCATTATTAATGTGTCACGTTCCCGCACAGATTTTAGTGTTCACATGTAGATGGCGCCTGCGTCTGACATAAATTTGACATTTGACAGACTTCCGCTTATCCGTCTTTTTCGCTTGAATTCGGTCGGCAAAGGACGGCAAAATGGTACGATAAAACAAAATCCATTAATTTCCCTAACATCAGTAAAATCTTATAAAATATTTCGTTGAGAAAATACTCATGGTCGTGATTTAAGTGGTTTTTCTTAACTATTTGACTGTGTTTTATCTTGTAAACCCCCCTAAATCAGATTTTTGTCAAGTGCACGAAATTTAAATGTTTGTTTATTGTTTCATTGCAGTCTCTCGTTATCCCAGAAAAGTTCCAGCATATCCTTCGTATCATGAATACGAATATCGATGGTAAACGCAAGGTTACCATCGCCATGACTGCGATCAAGGGTGTTGGTCGTCGTTATGCCAACATTGTCCTCAAGAAGGCTGATGTGGATCTCACCAAGCGCGCCGGAGAATGTACCGATGAAGAGGTCGACAAAATCGTCACCATCATCCAGAATCCAAGGCAATACAAGATCCCAAACTGGTTCTTGAATAGGCAAAAGGACGTCATTGATGGCAAGTACACACAGTACACTTCATCGTATTTGGATTCAAAGCTTCGTGATGATTTGGAACGCTTGAAGAAGATCCGTGCCCATCGTGGTATGCGTCACTACTGGGGTCTCCGTGTCCGTGGTCAGCACACAAAGACAACTGGTCGTCGTGGTCGCACTGTTGGTGTGTCCAAGAAGAAGTAAACAAAAGTGTAGCATTTATGCTTTTTTTTTATTTGCGACTGCGAACATCTGAGTCGTGTGTAAAAATATTCGCGTTTTTTAAGAAAATAAAACAAAAATGAAAAATTCCAAAAAGCGATATTTTGTTAATTGTGTCTTCAAGTTGCATGTGATTTGGCCAAGTGTAGTTTATCCTCGTCTGAGAGTGAATGTGGAAAAGTGCCAAAAGTATGAACGCTAGAAATGGAATGCACCCGGCTACTCTCGTCAATCAGTGTTCAGATGCAGTAGGCTGCGTTCCTCCAAATGTTAGTAAAACGTGCTGAAGAAAGTTGCAGTCGAAAATGGATGAAAAATTTGCAAACCATTTAATAATCAATATGAGTTTAACAACTGTTGGCATTCTCAGTTTTGTAGATGAAAGTAGTCATTTGGTTGGGATCCTAACAGTTGCACTTCTGTATCTCTGCGTAGCCATAACCTCAGTCATAACAGTAGTCCGGTCTTGCAGGGATGATAGCCTCAAGTGACCACTGCCACCTAAGTAATGGAGACCTCACTCACCTTGCTAAATTTTTGCACCACTGCCGGCTGCCAAGGCATGAAGTCTTCTTGATTTCATATGATTTCAAGAATCGAATAGGCTGATATCAACTTCGAGGATTCTCCGCAAAAGCTTCAGTTCAGCTTTCCAACAATATTCCGTAAGAATTCTTATTCTCTTCGGGGTGTTCGAAGTTTTCAATGACGTCAAGTTGGGGATATGATGTGAGGAATTGAACATTCGAGAAAGTCTTGGTTGACCTAGGGACCCCGAGTTCAATGAGTTTAACACGTTTCAGTTTTTGAGAATTTCCCCTCATACTGGGTACTACTGGCTGTAAGATTAGAGTTCCAAAAGAGTCTACGCATAGGGAATTCGACAGGCGTGTTCAATCTGTGATAGGACAAGTGGAGAGTGTCGTAGGAATCTCGAAAAGAAGTCCCTGATATACCTATATCTGCATTGTGCTTTTCTGCATACGAAATGCAGGCTTTGTAACGTTTTACGTTGTGGAGGATATAACCCACTGATGAAGTACCCCAACTGAAAACCCAGAATGGTTCAAATATGGTAAGAAATATCACTAGTCCCTATGATAAGAATAACAGTCGTGGCTCAACAGTTTGAGCAAATGTAGAGACGATCTTTTGCGGACACTGGCATGTGCACCATGTCCTGCAGAATAGTCCACCGGTGGAGATCACTCTACGTAAGTTGCAAATAGCAGATGCTCCTTGCGATAAAGCGTTAGGGACAAAACCAGACTCAAGTAGATGATCAACAATGATCATATTTTAGTGGCGTCACGTTGGAGGATAATGCCACGTTTCTATTTACCTTTTTTTATGACAGGCCACAGTTGGATCTCGTAAAAGCAAAGTGAAGGAGTTGAACTGTGGAGAGAACGACTAAGCTAATGGCAACGTTGCCTTGATGCCTCAGCTTATGAAAGAAATTACGTGAGGGAGGTTCGTCTTATATATTCTTATTGCATACTTGTAGGAGCTAACTATTTTCTGAATAGGGTGCACAATTTGCACTAGTGTTCTTAAACAGACAAAATTAGTTAATCTATGGGTTCTGGGCTTTCACCTAGTTAAGCTAATTGCAGTCCACATCGTGTGAATTAAACCCGGGTCATTAATGATTCTTAAATCGATGCAGCTGTCTAGTCTCGTGTCTTGAGGGAGTCAGAAGTTAATCAACTTTTCAACATACCCAGCCCCCATCCAATTTAAAAGCATGTTAGAATGCTTATAGCCTGGAACGCAAGGAACCAAATCCACTTAATTAGGCGAGAAGGTGCAAGTGTGTAGCAAAGTTAGTAGAGCTTCACTTATTGCATACCAAAGCTGTTGAAAGTGTATAACGAGTCTTAGCTAGGTGCTAGTTGCCATTGTTCTGCATTGTTCAAGCAAATTCAGTTCGGTATACATACTTATTAAATAAATCAATAAATATGAATCACGGTGTAAGGAAAGCAAGTTGAATTATCTGTCAGAAGCAAACTATACACATACATAAGTCAAAAGTAACAATGCAGGATGGATAGGAAGATATTATGCATATTTCCCTTTCTTTCATGCAGCGGCACCTCAAAGCACGCCTAGAGCTCGTAAATTACCAACTTTTGGATGGACGTGTGGATGGTATACAAAATGGACAAGTATGGTATGGAGGAACGAACGAGGTTTGTGGAATAATAAATGTATGTATGTCAATGGTCCCCTAAATCCGGTAGTAGCTTGTAGGAGAAATGCCTTTGGAGTCAAATGGCTCTTTCATATTATCTGAATTTGAAAATTCAGTTCTTTTTTTCAAATTTTGAAAGTTTATAGGAAAAACATGTTCATTTGTATTATTCAAAGTATTGCCCATCTGAAGCTATGAGTTTTTCCCATCTTTCTGACAATTTGTGGATCCCATCCCAAAGAACTGCGCCGGCTTGACAGCCAAGAATGAATCAAGCCAATTTTTGATAGTCTGCTCTGATGTGAAGGGCATGAAGTAAGAAGGAGCAAGGTCTGGGCTATAAGGCGGGTGGGGTAAAACTTCCTATCCGCTGTTTTCCAAATAGATCTTAACCGGAATAGCAACGTGGGGCCGAGCGTTGTAATGATGGAAAATGATTGCCTCGTGTCTGGTGGCATATTCCTGGCATTTCTCTTCAAATGGATTAATTGCTAGTGTGTTCGGTAGCGTTGTTCATAAATGGTTTCACCCGGTTTTCTCATAATACAGCACACCCGTCTGATCCTACCGAATACAGAGCATTACCTTCGCGCCATGGATATTCGGCTTTGCCGTTGATTTGGCTGGTTGGCCGGGTTTAACATATAATTTTTTGCAATTGGGTTTGTAATGGATCCATTTTTCACCACCAGTAACAATCCGATGCAAAAATGACTTCCTTTTGTGGCGTTCCAGCAGAATTCGGACATGCAAAACCACCTTTCGACGTCTCTCGGCTTGAGTCCAATAGCCTTGCTATCCAGCTGCTTTTAAAAGTTTTGAAATGGCTGCTTGAGTGACACCCAAAGATTCAGCGAGCTTTTCTTCTGTTTGGCAACAATCTTCATAGAGCAATGCTTCCAGTTTTTCATCATCAAACTTGATTGGCTGCCCAGGACGTTCATCGTCTTCCGAGCCAAAATCACCACTTTAAATCGTGCAAACCACTTTTGGCACGTTCGCTCAGCTAGCGCGTGTTCACCATAAACTTCCACCAAAATACGATGACTTTTGGCAGCAGCTTTCTTCATATTAAAGCGATGAAGAAGAACTCCCCACAAAAACCACTTCTTCAAGCACAGAGTTCGACATTTGTGAAGGAAAAAAACATATACTGAAATGACGTACAATGACAGTAGCTTTCCAGTGCATGTTCCAATGGAATAATACAAATTACGCCATCTCTTAGCAAACCACACGAATTAAGTTGATTACCCAGTTACGCAGATATTGGCTTGTGACGAAAGGCAAGACGAAGCTGTGTCGTTTTCGCGATAACTTGCTCCTAATACTAGATGTACGGTCTTCGTCTCGTTCTTAGCTCCTCTTAGTTGGAGCAATGGTGTCCATGCGTTCGTTGTGGTTGAACCAGTGCAGTCGAAAGATTGACTACATCCACATCTTGGTGCAGACCGTAGAGTTCGCAGTTATTTCTTCTTCTCCAATCACCTTTGCTCGGGTATTCTAAACATTATTGGCCTTTGGTATCATACTTCAATCTTTCGTAGAGAAGAAATATGAATGTTGATGTTTATTCGTTCACCCATGGACTACTTAGAATTCATCCCATTTCCAATTCGAACGAGGCTCTTAGCCACGATCTCCTCCGGTTCAGTATAGTTATCTCAGCTCGCGATAAGAGAGAGTGTGCCGAAGCCCAGCACTTTTACTGGTGGTTAAGATAGTTGAGTTAGTTTTAAGTATTTTTGTCGAAGATATAAGGAAATGAATTTACATTTAAACAAAAATGACAAAAAAAGTATTTTCATCCTTTTCAAGTGGTCTATAGCAAGTATTTGTTCCCACGCTAGGATAAGCATTAGGAAATGATTTGTAAATATTAAAAAAAAAAACATTTCCTAAAGCTTATTCTAAGGATGAAATGTCGGAACAAGTTGTCTTCCATTTTTGTTTCATTTAACTTCATGGTCCTTAAATGCTAGACGACTTAAAACTTAAGCTTAACTAACTTAACAAACGTTCTTACGTCTAACCTACTGACCCAATACGGGCACTCTAAGCTATTCAAATCTGTATCAAAATTTTATTTTTATTTTCGGCTTTGTAGGCGATCGTTTATTGTTGTAAACATGGCTTCATACAGAAAATGATTTGTAAAAAATTTAGCATGCGATGCCATTTTTTAAGCCAACCGAGAAAAGAACAATGCTCACAATTTGTATGCTGCTGAACAGTTGCACGCTGAATTGCGGTTCAGCTACAAAAACTACACGGCCTTTAGTTGCGAACAAATAAATTTATTAAACAGTCTCAGTTTAAACTAATTCATTGAAGCATTAACAGCGACATCAATTGGTTCAGATTACGAGTAATTCAATCATTTGGTAAGTGAAGCAGAACCTGAGCAATATGACACACAAGTGTTAAAGATTTGCAATGTATTTTCTGAATATCAATAAATACAAAATCATGCATTTTTCCCTAGCATTAGCCATCCAAATCGATTGCCAACGCAAGTCATTCTTCAAATTGGTTTTCTTCTTTGGTTTCGTTTCATTTTTTGATCTACAACTTTCTGGAAATCATTCAATTGAAGTGACAATTTAATCTCTCCAAAAGGTATGGCACACTATGTGTACGAAAGTATTTCATAACTATCAGTGAAATCTTCTATTCTACAGCCATCCCATGATTACCTATTTTTAGAGAGCTTTTCCCTAACCTACCGCAATGACCTAGAACTTAAAACATCACCCATTGGAACACGTGACACAAGTTAAGTCATACGAAAGACCCAATAACCTATAAACCACCCAAAAACTTGCTAAGCATTATGGTTGTTTCTCTTTTTGGTTTAGATATGTACATGCGTTCATATTTTCGTAGTGCATGTCGTACCACTTAGCTCTTAGAGATAATATGCGAGCGATAATAAACATGATGATTCAGGTTGATGCCGTGACGTCGTCGAAAGCTTCTGATTTTTCAAATGCACCATACCACCTACCACCTAGCCCAGACTATTTTCTTATCTCCGAGTAATGTGTGTGAAAAAATTCGATTAAATGAAAAGGCTGTTAGATAATATTTCGGAGATTGAACTTTGAACTGTCATTTTTAGTAGAGCGGCAATCTAGAAATGAGTGAGCAAATATTCTACTGATGTGGTACTTCAATAATTATATGGTTACGGTTACTCTAAATACATAATGAAATATTATTTAGTGGTTAATAATGGCAATGAGGTGTTGATTGAATTTAATCATATCCCTGCTTCTGGGATATTCTTTTATGAGGCCACTTATCTTCGAGGTGGGACATATTTCCCCTATGGTCATCGTCGTTAGTCACGTTACTATCGCTGATGAGTATGAAGCACAGGTACCTACCTACCTATGAATTATTGGTGTCGAATTTAGAATGATTTTAATTTGATTAATGCCCGCAGAATCTATATACTGGATACATGCTTTCTCTTTGTAAATTTGCATAAAAACTGGTTTTTAGCTTTTAGGCTTCGAAAGCGACTTGTAGAAAGAATGTATTTATTTTTTATTGTGACCAATAGTGTACAGTCAGTCACGGAGTCTGTTGATACTTGGCAAATTGACTCGAATCGAAAGTAAAGGCGAACTTCGATTCATTCATGTGAAATTTTATCATTCGCAGAGAGCTGAGGATGGAATTTACTAATTGTTTAAGGCCCCAAACCATAGAATCCGTTGTTTGTGCGATGTCAAATAATATGAAACTCAACACTGCTGCCAACATGTGGGATGCATTAAGGCCCCAACCCATAGAATCCGTCGCGTACGTTTCGTCATGTCCAAAAATTTGCCACTTATAAGCCCTAATGAGAGGGAGAGAGATAGCATATAAAGCCCACAAGTGGAATGCGTCGATTCGTATGAAATTGGTCAACTTTTAACCAGAAATGAAGTATGAAAGAGATACCCAACCTCACAGCTGATTGGCCCCTAGTCCATCGATGAATTTGACGGATAATCATGAAAATGTTGACGGTTATTCATGAATTTTTGATAGTAAATACCGTAAATGACGTTCTCTGATTGGTCAACTTGGCTTTAGAAAGCAATATAAAAAATGGTTGTCAAAAATTTTAAGGGGCAAGAGAGGTAGAAGTTGGGCGTCTCTATCGTACTTCATTTCTGCTTTTAACTTTTTGCCCGTCTGACAGTTTCTTTCTGATCTGAAGTTGGTGCAGTGCGGTTGGCTGGAGATAAAGAAAAATTAAAGTCAAAACTGAAAAATAAAATAAAAACGTTGAAAAATCAGAGTAAGCTGAGAAGAAGCTTACAATTCGCCCAACACTGGTCAGACCCATCTTAAATGCAATTGAAAACATATCTTTATTCCCTCCATGAGCCAAGTAGCTAAATAGATGAACTGACAAACATTAGAGAATATACTTACACAAGGGTGAGGAACAGCCTACATTTTGCTGGTATAACTGATCTGTTCGAATGTCTGGTAAGATCATTCTCCAACAGACAGATCTCCTTTCTCATCCGCATGGCCAAATGAAATTGCTCTGGATCTTTGTAATACATTTGATTAAAATTAAGTGCAAAAAATTCGTGGATGTTGCGATTCTTCTACAAAGATCGTACCCAAAAAAAGACGACTCATGGCCAGTGTTTCGAGGCATTTAATAATTGCACATGCTGCTGGAACAATTATTATTAAGTTTATTGTCTCTACCAGAAATGAAGTATGATAGAGATGCCCAACACCCATTTTTTATATTGTTTTCTAAAGCCAAATTGACCAATCAGTGAACGTCATTTACTGTATTTCGTGAATAACTGTCAAAAATTCATGAATAACCGTCAACATTTTCATGATTATACGTCAAATTCGTCAATGGATTAAGGGTCAATCAGCTGTGAAGTTGGGTATCTCTATCATACTTCATTTCTGGTTTCTACTGCTTCCATAGTTCTCTTCACTGAATTTGATACACGATAAATTTAATTCTTTTCTTTAGGAAAAACAAACAAGTTATGCTTCTCGGTATGAAAAAAAAACTGAGGATTGAATTACCGAGTTTATTTTATCTAGATACATCTCGACAATAAATAGTTTAAGTATCTTTATCAACGATTTTAAATGTTTTCTCCAAGAAACAATTATTCTCTTTGCGAACTCTCAACCTGAGGTCGCAATACACAAGAGAGGTAAACGCGATCCACAAATTTACGACCAAAAAATGTACTGTCTCCTCAAATTCTACCCCATGATCTCGGTGAATGAGAAAACCTCATATGAATGAAGTGTCGGAGCTTGTGAAGTTCGCAATTTGTAGGAAACTCATGAATAGCCTTTTAGTCGTGAGTTTGTGGATCGCATTTGCCTCGTTTTGTGCTGCGTTCTCAGTTTGACAGCTCTCAAAAAGAATGATTCATTCGCAGTGAGACAATTTATACGCATTTATAATGCAGTTGTAATTCGACTATGAATACAATACTTCTTGTGACATTGGACTACTTTTCTCGTTGAATTCGCGAATCTGCAATGGTTCGGTGCACACCTATAGTTGGTGCATGCTGGCAATTAAACATGCAGTTGAGACATGGAAATCAATTCGCCTTATACCAGAATGTGGCAGCAACCTTTGCAAACTAAATACTTGATCTCACTCTGGACGGCCATATCCTATCAGAAAGTGATATCTTGGCCAACTAAATGTAACTAGGTGTTATTCTCCTGAATCATGCCATCATTTACATGGTCTATTATCCATATCTTGTGTCAGCCATTCAATCTCAGAGTTTTGGATCTTCAGTGTCTATTTGAACTCATTGGTAAATAATATGGGTTATGACTTTCTACAGCAATCACTCATGTTGTGCGTGCTATTGGAGGAGACCTACAGATCGTATCGGTAAGAGTAATGGACTTTTGCATTTTCTACCGAGTTCGTCCTTAGCGTCTTTGACTTCTTTCTATGACTGCATTGAGAGATTTAGTTGCCGCCTTGCTGTCGGAACTAATGCTGATATCGATGTCCATTTAATGACATTGTTTTGAAGCCAATTCATGCTACCAGCCCTATAGATCCCAAGCCTTCGCCCATATTTCATACTTCTTTAAAGATTCGCAGAAGTTCACTCAGCGTCTTTTGAGCAGACGTCCATTATAATCTGGAGGGGATGACGGTTCAGAAGTACTTCTCGAAGTGGAGCTTGATTGTCACGAGATCGGTCTCTCCAGTTAGGAATATAAACATGTCAAGGGTGCATATAGGGCATTCAGAACGGGGGTTTTCCACATATACAGCAAAAGTTATTTAAGCTTGACAACTGTTATGAATAGCCAGTGGAGCTTTCGAGGCTAAGACAGCTTGGCTCAAAACCTGTGAAAGTTTTTTTTGTTGAATTAGCTCCCCTTGTGGAGTACATTGCTTGTCCAACTCCAAAATTGCTGACAGCTAGCGATGGATCTTGTAAACTGGAAAATCTTGATGGCTGAGAAGCCGAACGAGTCCGAACGGCCATGTTTTTGAGAAGCTTTCTCTAGACAGATACTCTTTGAATATTGTCAGTGTCTCGAAAGATGTGGAACCGTACAAATTATGTTTGGTCTTTTCGGGACTTGAACCCAGGCGGCGAGGTTCAATTGCCTAGGAGTCGACACGTAGACTCGCAACGCCACTTCCGCCACTAATTGGTAAACAACTAATGGTAAGACATGGTCCTATTTATGGAGTTTCAAAAAGGAACAAAATGTTCGTTACTTTGAGACTTATGACTTCTCAGTAAAAATACTTAATATATTCTTGAATGGACTCTCGATTTATGTATACATACCTTGAACATAGTATTTTCTCTTTTCTGATTCACTGTACTTTCTTATGTTTAGTCCAACTCACAAACACTTTCTAAACAAATAAAACGATAAGAGTCAAAGTGATAAGTCATGTGTGAATGATTTCCTCAAACCGGTTAAATAGTTCAATGTCACGAATTACAATATATGTGTGTATTGATAGATCTACTGCACAGCGCCGACGATAACGAAGATTACGAGTTGCGTATAGTACGCACTTATCGCTTAGTCAGACTTCCCCAATACGCCGGCAACAGGTGCGTAGTAATGAGTGCATCAAAAGTGGGCCATTTTTTGTTTTGCAAATCAAAAAGGAAACATTTAAACATTTGAAATATTTCAAATATTAATGTGGGTGATCTAGAATGGCCGATTTTTCACGGCATTCAATATTATTTTGCCATGTCATAACGATAAATGTAGTTTTTCAGAACCTTTGGAAATTCCGAAATATTGATGGCCTTGCGGTAAACCAAGTAAGATTAAAGTGTTCGCGTCGAATTTCTTTTCATTTTCTCTATTCCCAGATAACTACGATCAGAATTTTCGAATTTTCTAGGCGTGCATTTGTGGACTGCGACCGGAGAAAATCTCCAATCCGCTCCAATCACCATACCACAGAAAGAAGTATGTATATCCTTTTGTCCCGATTGCGAGTCATGTGTACAGCACCAATATGAAACTAGATAAAATTATGTAGGTTGAGATTGTAAACCAGAAATGTAGTATGATAGGGATCCCCAACTTCACAGCTGATTGTCCCCTAGTCCATCGACGAATTTCAGAGACTTTTTGACAGTTATTCATGAATTTTTGACGGTTATTCACGAAATAACGTAAATGCCGCCCTGTGATTGGTCAACTTAGCTTTAGAAGACGATATAAAAAATTGTTGTAAAAAATTTTAAGGGACAAGAGAGGTAGAAGTTGGACCTCTCTATCATACTTCATTTCTGTTGCAAACAGTCTGACTGTCAAATGTATTGCATATAAATTTGTTTTGAAAAATAAAAATAGAACATTTTAGAAAACTCCATGCCAGGAAGGACATTGAACAGTCAGTTTTTAAATACAAAATTAGAAGGAACTTAGAAATGTACAGTGTGCCTCGGTTAATTCGTGTGAACTTGTTGTCTGTTCCATGAACAATAACACATTTTCCGCAGATACTCGCCGGCTTCCCTAACTACCAATGTGTGTTATGTCTCGTAGCTGCAGCTCGTGGTTGAAAAAAGGAAGAGCTACGGTGCATGTCGTGGTTTTGTAAATTGCAGGGATCACCGATCGAGCATGCTATTCGCATTCTTTGACGAATGATCAACTGAGAACGTGCAAATAAAGGTGTGAGTAGTTTTGAGTTGTGGTCAGTTCGCTGTATGCACAGTCATGTACAAAACTTTCATCTTGTGACAACTCTATGTTCTGCCATTTTATTGTGCAATATCCATACAAGATCTCCCCTGTGGTAAATGGTAAAACCAATTCTTGTCTTCTTATAATGACCACATTTCATGTGTTTGCATAAAAGCTATGAACTAATATCAAGCTTTCAGCATAGATGTGTACCATCTTGACAGCAACCAGCAAATGATCCCCATTATGCATGGGGACACATACAAACTCGTACATATGTCGGGTCATTGAGTTCTTTCTACAGATTCCTTTTACGTTCATAAACATCTCCATGTGAGATGATGCATGATGCATGCGGAACGAAGTTTCAGTAATCATTTTCTTAATATTTAACTAAGATAATATCTGAAAATGATAAATTATAAAAAAAATAAAACAAACATTTTTTAACGAATTCTTGCGAATTATTCACGTTGCTCAACGTATTATTGGTTGGTTTGTGATTAATTTAATTAATTATTATTTTTTATTTTTTTCATTTTTATTTAT
Organism: Eristalis tenax; assembly: GCA_905231855.2. Taxonomy (NCBI): domain Eukaryota; kingdom Metazoa; phylum Arthropoda; class Insecta; order Diptera; family Syrphidae; genus Eristalis; species Eristalis tenax. Next base: position 48,736,886 of record HG993125.1, read on the forward strand.
TTTATTTATTTATATAAAATTTGTATTATAATTAAAAACTAAAATAATTTAATAACGAGTTTTGACCTAAAACTTAGAAAAGGCAACCTCATTTTGTTCTAGATTTTCCTCATATTTTTCAGTTATGACAAATACAGTCGACTCCGCTTATTTGCAACACAAAAATGTTCAAAATTTGTTGCAGTTGAGCAGAGTTTTCATGTAAACGGTGTTCGGATGTAAGCAATGTCGTTGCACCGTGATTAGTTTCTTGATGCATATAACCGAAAGTTTCGTTTAAGCGGAGTCGGCTGTAAAGAGCATTTTCTTCCGGCTAGTCATTGGTTCTAGTGGTAATGGTCCAAAGCATACGTAGTATTGCGGATTAAATTCGGGTAAATTTTGTCACACCAACAAATTCTTCATCAATAGTTTTGTAAGTACGGCAGAATGAAAAGAAGGAAATGTGAGTTTAGAAAAAAAGAAGCAGTTTCAGGTACAATTGTGAAAGAATGAGAAACGACATGGTAAACCAAGTTGTGGTGAACGAACAAAGCACAATGCAGACAAAGCAACAATCTTTCTATTTTCGGTTTCTTAGCTAGCAGCACTACTATTATGTCAGAAATGAAGTACTGTAGAGAGGACCAATTCTCAGCTGATCGACCCCTAGCCGATCGCTGAGTTTGAGAGGCTTTTTGACAGTTATTCATGAAATTTTGACGGTTAGTCAGAAATAATGTGAGTGCCATTATCTTGGCTTTAGAAAACGACATAAAAATGGTTGCCAAAAATTTGATGGGGCAAGAGGGATATAAGTTGGCTATATCTACAATTGATGACCTGACCTGAAAAGTGAATCATAAAAAGCACGAATTGAATTCCAAATTGATACAAAAGGTTTCGATCCATTTAATAATAGGCGTGTTTTATTGAGAATCTCTACTCAGCTCAGTATTACTTATACCCGCTAAGCAAAACAAATTACTGAGCAAAAAGTACTTACACATTTGACAGTGAACACTGACTAGAGCGCGTTGGAGAATCTCAATCACAGGTGGACCCTCACCTACAGATACCACCACTCATTCAGAGAAGCCGCTGGCAACACTTTTTGAAGATGAGACTTTTTGGTGTTCTAAATCTCGACATAGGGTAACGTATCCCAATTTGTTATCCATCCATTGTTTAATATACCAACGCTTCTAGTGAGTAAAACCATATTTGTACAAACATTATAAAACACATTTGACAAAGGCGCTCTATTTGTATTTTGAGATGAAAGTGAAGAAACGCACCCACTTTTGGCTTTAAAAAAAAAATAAGTGAGTAGAAGTAGAGTTTTATTGAGAATCAATGCTGAGCTGAGTACAGAGTTCTCAATAAAACATGCCTAATGACATTACACCTATAGGAAATCCTCACAATGTGCAGGTAAATGTTGCAGTAGCTAAACATAATGAGGACGTTTTGAAGAAAAAAATATCTGTTGTTTTTCAATGTGTAACCATGGTAAAACGGTATACACAAACTTTCACTCAATGCAGCTTATTGGCATCAACAAATAATAAAACAAAGCACCTAATATAGACAAGGGCCACTAGCAATTATCTGGTAACTCCCAAACTTAAAGTTCAACTGACCAAGTTAAGTTGAATTGAGCAACCTAAATGGCAATATCTAATCAAATGAAAACATATGAATGGGCACATGTGTGCATGACACGCACTCATTCAATTAAACCACCATACACACTGATATGTGTATATATTTCTAAATTCTCTGCTTAATTAATGTATAACTGGTCCCAAGTTAAACTCATTTATTTATTCGGATTCATGCATTTCGCTGTATTGTATAAGTTGTTTATGAGTCAATGGCTGTATCTATGCACATATAGTAAAAGAATCACATCACGTGTTCCGCTGAACACAAGTTGCCTGATTTTGCTCCTATCAAGCTTTTCTTCGCCGCTCGTACTCGTATAAGTCATGTATCATTCTGTGAGGTATGGGATCAAAGTCTACGCGCAATGACTCGGTCAAAAATGAGTCAACTTATATCCCATCCAGGCGGTTTCATTAATTCGATGTAATGCGGCATCTACGAGTACATACGCATATATTTTGTTCGCCGTGTGTGGGAAAGAATAGATGTGGAATAGTTGTGGCTTGGATTTATTCCCCTTCTATATCGCGGAAATGTCGTTACTAGAGCTAGAACACGTAAATAGATTCGTTAGGTTTAATTTGAGCGGCGAGTATTTCTACGGACTGGGTGATTTTTTTTCACTTCTTCAAGTCGTCCATTGACCTATCATCACCGTATGTCAAAGGCTACAATATGTGTAGTTTTCTGTCGATGGTAAGCGTTTGTTATTCCAAACCTAACAACCGTCACATTCTTTTGAGTACGAATGCAGATCGTGCGATATTTACAGTCACACACATTTGGCCGTTAATGTCTACATAGAGGAAGTATGCAAATTATATACAATTCCAGAGAAAGGTTAGCTCGTGCTTGAACATCATTCACCTTTGACAGTCGCAAGTTTTGTTAAGATAATTTCTGCGTATAGGATAGAAGTGTAATTTAAAATGTGCGTTGAAGCACCAGCATCGGGGTTTGGCAATTGATGATTTTAGATACGGCTTTATCAAGATCAAGGCCACGTACGGTGGACAAAACTATTTGATCACTCAAATTCACGAAAACAAGTCTCAGAACGAGTAAGAATTTACTGAGATCTGTATGCGGATAAAATGTCTCTTCGAAACTCCGATTCTAGAGCGCAGGCATACATTTGTGTGTATATAACGTGTTTTTGAGAAATAACAAATATCGCGAATGTTCTCATATGTGCGTTACTTTTTCATAAGCAAGAGTTGGGGATTGTGGAAGTGTCAGAAGTAGATATTATTCGTTACATCGTTACAAGTGAAACAGTTCAATTGCGAAAGTTCGGTGGCAGCTTATTTTAGCTTAAATAAAATTAAATACTAAATCCTGGAGAAGATCGTGCAAAACTCACACGTCAACACTGGAGGAACGGTCTTCTACAAGTCCGTACGAATGTAAGCATACGCGGAGGATTTGCGATGACGTGTTTGAAGTCAGCGAGCCGTCGGTGAGGAGTTTGCTGGCATTGAGACGGACGTGAAATGGGTTTGACTGTGAGGACAGAATATACATGCATCGACGTATTGAACATAATGTCACAATGGGTAGCTATAACTTTGAGGTTGTTAAGAACTTCGTCCGAGATAAAGAAATGCAGAATAACTTTCGTTTCGTGGGGTGGACTTTATATGAGACACTGATCATTCCAGTTCTAGTTTTAGCTGCCGAGGCAGTGAGAAGTCTTCGGTCACTCCGAGAGAAACGTTTGGAGGGGGACGACGAACTGTACAGCGTCGAGCCTGGTGAGCCTGGTTATGCGTCGATCCAACTCCTTAGGTCGCTGGGCCATGTACAGCACATGGACAACTTAGCTCTAGGCCCGACGTCTTCGATTCCGAATTTGTGGGTTAACGCAACAAGGGATGTCCGCGTCCAAGGTGGCTCACCCGCGTTTAACAACTTGGCGTGCGAAGCTGGAGGCAGCTAGGCAAGGATCGCGTTAGTGGGGGAGGCTTGTTGATGGACGTCCTGGTCAACAGACATTCAGTAACACCAAGGGCAGTGAGGATTTGATAGACCCTAACTTTACTGAATAGTTCAGATTTTGTCAAATATGTGAACAACTAAATTAATAAGACATCTTTCATCCGGTTTTATTCAAGTTTTGGCTTATTAGCCTCTATGTTCCTCAGTTTAAGTTATGTTGGCTGACTGTAACGTGATGTGCACTTGAGCCACTATTTGTGTGAAACAACAACACCTTCAGCAAAAAGTGATTTTAAAAAAAAACCGATTTCTCTTGCCGAGACAAATTGCAATGTGGATGTTTTATTTCGTAGAGAAACGTGGATATCTGTATATCTACACTCAAAAATTAGCTTTTTCTAACTTCCATCGTTTGACGGTTCTGGGCATGCTGCTACAGTTGATCAAGACGAACTTGCCTGTAATGACTTAGTCCACGCTGTGACTGTACGTCACTATTTAATTTCAAACTGATATAAATAATTTATTTAAAACGTTTGTTGTAACAGTTGACAATTTTCAGACACAATTTTTATTTTTTATGTTTTGATAATATTTAATTTTTGTGTAGAATATTTAAAAGCAACATAAATTGTTACGTAGGGACTCTATGACACTACAACGACCTTAAATTTACAGATCGCTTGCAGCTAAATAAACTGAACTGTATTGTTTTTAATGGGATCCCAAGTGGGGATGTGATTTTATAGGTAAACAAACTGTATACGTACATTTAGCCTATCTACACTTACACAGGTAATGCATGTCATTATCAGAACGAAATTCAGTATTAATAAAATTAGGATTTTTACTGAGACTAGCAGCAAAAGTTATTTGACTGAATTTATACCCTAACTGAAAACAGGCGAAGCTTAAGTCTGTTGAAGAATTTTTTGAAATAAAGACTTAGTCATACCATCGTCGAAATAAGCTATTTTTGTCAAAGGACTATACTCAGCAACCCATCTCAAACTGTATCGACAGTACAACGAAATAAGAGACGACGCTGTTACTGCTGCCTTATGAAAAAGGACTGAATGCTGTGGTGTTTGCCAGAAACCCGAGCAATCACAGAAAAGTATAGGTATTAGTAAACACTTAAATAATAAGCACAAATTTAACTGTATGAAATTTAATTTTTTACCAATAAAATAAATTAATTCTCTAGCAGTTGTTTAGTAAGAGGCTTAAACCGAAGGTTCGGGTTTCCCCTTCTTAAACGAGAGGTCTCGGATCCAAATAATCACCTGAGCTGGAGCATTGACCAGTGCACCTGACAGACTGTTTTCCTTCCGGACTACATCCACATCTTGGTACAGTCCATAGAATTGGGGGTTATGTCTTCTCCCGTATAGATTCTTTTTTTTTTTTCTAAAACACCACGAATCAAATCTGACCCTTGCTTATCGTACATTCTTTCACTCCATATGGCAAAACTGGCAAAATAATAGTTTGCAATTTCCCATGATTCTGTCGGTAGTTTTAGCGAACCGAAGTAGCAGCGGTTATCATTCAGATTCTCCGTCGGATCTCCACTAGGATGTCGTTTAAAGGAGTTTAGGTTTGCTGTCGATGCTGATGTTTTTTCGCAGATAGTGGGTGGCGTTCATCAGTCGCAGGGGAGAATAGCCATTACGACACGATGACACAAATGCAAGTCAACAAACTTGCTGACGGGACATTTGTGTATCTTCGCAACCAATAAGCAGAAATGAAGTATGATAGAGATGCCCAACTTCACAGCTGATTGACCGCTAGTCTATCGACGAATTTCATAGACTTCTTGACCGTTATTCATGAAATAACCTGTTGGTCAATTGGCTTTAGAAGACGATATACAAAATGGTTTCAGGTGTCAATGGCTTTCGAGTAACGCAAATGTGGGTCACTTGCCGGTTGTTTTGTTATTCGAAACTGTATGCCTTGACCTTTAGTAATTTTAAGAAATAAAACAGAGTGGAGTTGGACATGAGACTTCAAACAAATCGGTTGTGTTTCATTTTTGGTGTGATTTCGTGCTGTGATGCAAAATTACAACTCGCTTGACGTTGTCGATGCCATCTGTGTTAGCCAAGTGATCATCTGACTTCTAGAAGATAGTGCCTTCCATTTAAGTATCGGGAATAGTTGTCACGTGTCGGAACAAGTTTTTATGTTTATCACTTTTTTTTTTCATGGAAACTTAAATGTCTGTTTTAATTGAACCAAGATCAATGAACGAACTCCCGCAATATACTGTTGGGCCCGATTGCGATTGTCGATTGTCGACTGAATCGATAGTCGACAAATCTTTGGATTGAAATCTAATTTGGTATTGTGTAACTCAATCGACTGAGAATAGTATTATTGTGAATTAAAAACGCGCATATGACAAATTTGTATACGTCTGACAGTTGAGGATGGGGAATCCCTTAATTCGAGTTCACTTAGACGTGAGAAGCGCACCAATATTAGATCGTTGCTGGAAATTCAATCGACAATCACAATATCAAAATCAATCGACTGTCGACAAAAGTCGATTGTTGGTCGACAGTCGACACTCGCAATCGGGGCCATTGTCTGCACTATACATGCCATGTTTATTAATTTCAAGAACACACGTACGATGCATCACAGAGGTGTACCAGAATACTGGAACTTCCATATCGTTTCATTCAAGGAGCTAAGTTTCCTTCACGTCCAATGATATGTATGCGATTGAAAATAAAATTATAAAAAATGTGTAAAATTCCGGGTAAACTATACCCCAACGTATAAGCTTTTCCAGCCAGCAAAAGCTGCACCTTAAGCATTAGTTGTCACAGATGGACAATCCCCCAAAGTGAAACACAAAACAATTCTTAAGATTGTGCATCTGAACATTTTTTCTTTATTAAAAGTGTAAAGCTTATAACAAACAATTTTCATTCAAAAACACAACAGAATTTTTTTTCTTTATTTAAATTGATTTATAAGAACACTTTATGACCTTAATATATCATATCACCGAGTTCAGTCAACACAAGCAGATGTTGTAAAAAAGAACAAGTGTGATACATTCCTCGATTTGTAATTGAACAAAAAAAAGTACTACTGTCGGAATATAGTTGAATATAGTTGACGTTCTTAACTTAAATGAATGGCTTCTGTACGTGTACAGAAATATGACTGTTTATGGTTTCAAAGACATGACGTTATTTCTAAAATACAAAATTTGGAAGACATTTGACATGGTCCTTAATATCATAAGCATTATATTTGTACAATTTCTAAGTTTATCGCTTACAGCTTAAGTACAACAATTATTCCTACCGACACACCCTAAAAATTATAACATTTGAGCACAGTATGTATTTATATAGGAATGATGTAATATAACCAACAAAAAGGAAATAAAAAATTCGAAAACATTTGTGACTTCTTAACGACAAGCTTAGTTTCTAATGTTGACGGTTACATTGTTTGTCATTTGAAAAACCTTTAAACATTTCTTCCTAACGATTATTATCGGTAACATTGTTTTGTTTAAGTAAACATTTTCCTGAGTTTCCTGCCCAACGCTGAGCAATAACTTAACACTTTAACTCTGGGAGTCCGTAAAAACAATATATCCCCCGCTAGAGTATTTAAATAATGACACCAACTCTGATTTACTGGAAAGCAAATGCAAGCGCCCACAGCAATAACAAATTGAATAAAATCTAGTCCGACATTTTGCGTAGGAAATTGTCACGACTTTTCTACAATTTAATACTACACATGACGTACTATCAAGCTTCACACATGCACACATCCATGACTAATTTCATCAAGTACAATTTACAAGACTTAAGAATGGAAATTAATTTCTTATACATATTGTCACATTTCGTAAAAACACAAAACTGCACTAAAAATCGGTATTCTTTTGGCAATGCCCATTTCCGTTAAGAAAAACCATTTTTGCCACTGACTTACGCTTCAGTCGCTTGGACAGTGGCGGAACAAAGAGGTCATAGTCAATCTGAGTTCTCGCATCGTCCAGATAAATTGAATCATTATCGGCTAAATTTAATTTTTCCAAAATAACACTGAGTACATAACCAACGATTGCAGTCAAAAGGAATCCAATAACTGCAAACCAGAGGTATGAGAGCTTGAAAAGATACAGATACTGTGTTTCGGTTTCCGCTGGCAACGTTGCTATTAACTCAGTCGCATTGAAGTTCACACAGTTGTTGGTGGTTAATGGAAGAATGGGTATCGGAGGTTTGGGCTGCCCGAATCCTATCCAAAACGAAAACATGAAACCAAGGAGTAGTCCTATTAATGATCCACGCTGATTTGCCTTAGTTGTGAACATTCCAATTGTGAAGAGACCAAGAAGTGGGCCTCCAACGACTCCGAAAATGGTTAAGGAAGCCTGCAGCACACCACCCATGGCGCCGGCGCAAAATGCCAACGCCACACAAATAATTCCATATAAGCACGCCATGATTTTGGATGGTAGAGTAGTGCTGCTCTCCAGCATTGGTCTGTGAAGAATTTTCTCATAGAACGGCTTCAGATAGTCCTCCAAAGTCACAGCCGATAATGAGCTCACTGCAGAACTAACCGTCGATAAACTAGCCGAAAAGATTCCAGAAACGAACAGCCCAGCAAGTCCCGGATAGGCGCCCATAGTATCCACAACGAATAGTGGCATTAGCTGATCCCTCACATTGATTCTTCCTTCTAAAACTGGATCACAGTCTTTGTAGTAATAGTATATCGCCAGTCCGCTGAACAGTGTGGAAAAACTAATCGCGCTGAGAATTGGCAAATTCAACCACAACGCTCGCTGGGCACTCCTCAAGCTTTTCACTGACATTAATCTCTGCACTTGTGCTTGGTTTATTGCATAAATACTTAAGTATGTTGCCGAGCCTCCTATTAGGAGCGACCAAAAACTGTGGCGAATCGTGGGATCCGGGGAAAATACTGTAAAATTGATGCGACCATTTTCTGCAGCTCTTTCCCAAATATCACCGAAACCATTTCCCTTGATTGCTGATGTGAATATAACTGAGTAGATGGCTGCAAACATTAAGAGGGACTGGAATACGTCCGTCACCAGTACTGCTTTCATTCCTCCAACAGTCGAGTAAAATGTGCAAACAAATCCAAGTGCAAATATTGCAGTGCCTTTGCTGATTCCTGTTACTGCTTCAAGCGCCAGTGCAGGGGCGTACAACACAATTCCCATGTAAAGGATCATCTGCACGGAAAACGCTATAGACGCCACCAACCTGGTTGTGTACCCAAACCTCTTCTCCAAATATTCGTACACGCTCGTCGTACGCATGTTATAAAACACCGGTAGAAACAAATATGCAGCGATCGGAGTACTTATGACGTACGACAAGTTTATCCATGCGAACATTGTGCCGTACTGATAACTTTCCTGCGAAACCCCCAGTAGTGTTATTGCTGACATAAAACTGGCCATAAGACTGAATGAGACAGGCCATGCAGGCATAGAACCATCGGCAAGGAGGTATTCCTTCGTTGTTTTCTGTCTTCCACCGGTGAGGCGGTAGTACAAACCAATTCCTGCGGATATCAGAAGCACCACCACAAGCAGTAAGTAGTCCCATATAGTAAAAGACGCCATTATGCGTTTGAACTTTGAATATTCAATTTACAAGCAAAAAAAAAAAAAATAAACACGTTTCACTATATGTATTCAGTGAGCAACACTTCGCACTCGCTGTTCTAAATCGAAGTCCAAATGGTTTCCTATCGGTTCGCCGCTGACTGTGACATTGATTTTTTCCCGAACTTAGATCTATCACACAATAATAAATGGGTCATTTAATCATTTTTATAGGAATTTGTTCAGATCGTTGAGATAGTTCGTTTTGTGGATGCAATACTAAGCACACTTCCGATGAATTGAAAAAAGCTGAATAGAATTCAGTGGCGTGATTTCTCGAAACCCTGCGAAATGTCAATTGACGGACACCACTCGACCGACCGACCCGTGTTATAACAGCTGACTGGTTATTCGCAGAAAGTGCAGTGAAATTTCAATTGGATATGTGTGCTTAAAAGCTTTGCAAGACTTTCGGAGAGCTTCGACGAAACTTGGGAACTTTGGATTACATACGAAAGCGCAGAAACCCAAAGAATGTACTAGAATGACGTAACTTTAGGTAATTCTGTTCGATTTGGGCGTCGAAGTAAAATCGTTAAAATATTTTATTCTGTGTTGTGATTTTGTCGCGAGTTTTGTTTTGTCAGAGGGTTTTCAATTTCCCAAAAAAATAAGTTGATACAAAATTTTATTCGTTGGAGAATGTACTTTCGTCATGACTCGATCCAAGCCATCATGATCACGGGAATATAGAGGAACTTACTTACTTAAGGTGGCGCTACAGTCCGGGGTGGACCTGGGCCGCAACCAACAAGCGTCTCCAGGTCTTTAGCTAGCTGCCTCCAGTTTCGCACGCATTGTTGGTTGAGGTCCCTTTCCACTTCCAGTTGTGGTCTTCCTCTACTGGGCCGTCTCTCTGTGGTGGATTCGAAGACTTTACGGGCCGGAGCTAATCGAGGAGGAATATGGAGGTCCCAGACGATGGAAGATAATTCCAACTTAATTAATCTATTTTGCTACCTACGCGCTGCTCGGAACTGAGCTCCCTCAGCACAAGTAGGCAAAGTTGAGAAGATAATCATTATCTTTGCAAAATGATCGTTGTGTGGCGATTTAAAGGACCCAAGTAATCAGCAGAAATGAAGAGACGGCCCGAAATGAAGTATTAAAAATATAGCCAACTTCTAAATCACTTGCCCCTTCAAATTTTTGACAACCAGGTTTATATTTCCAGTTTTGATGAAGCCTTGGCTTCAATAATCCAAATAAAAATTAAGTAAATACCTATACGACTGTAATAAATAATTATTTGATGAATTTAAACAAAAAAGTGATTTTTGTAGTCTTTTAACTTCAGATCGTTGAGCTACAACAACCGATAAGGTCTTGTGAAACTTGTGCTAATCTTTAAAATCGATCTTATATCCACCATACAACTGGACCGCTGTGTGTCGTTCTTCACTAAGACGCCGTGTGTGAAGCTATCGCTGATCAGCTTGTGCGATCGTTTCGAATCGAGAGTGTTCCAAAATTGTTTCATATCCTGTGCCAGGAGATCGTCTACGATCTGGGCGAACAAGGGTTTTAAGCTTTAGTAGAGGTTTTGCTGAAGCGAATACATGGATGGTAGATCTCAATACGGGGAAAGAAGTCTACTCCAGCCCTTTTTAGCAAGCTCGCCCTCTACTAAATTTTCTGGAATAGCAGTGTCCCCGCAGCCACCCAATCTGGATGCCAAAATACTGGGTAATCTCGTTAAGTGATTAAATGGGCTATTTAGATTCTTAGAGTACAGATTTGAACTCACGTCTTTAACCATCTCCGATGGCTTCCAGTATGATTTGTAGGGAATGATGGTTAAGAAGTTCTTCTCGAAGAGGATGTCAGGTGCCAAAAAATTGGTATCAACAGGGATGGATCTAAAACTATCGAGGATAGGAGGGTGTCTAGAAAGAGGTTATTTTTAATGAGCAAACAGATATTTTGGCCGCTATCTGTTTGCTCATTCGACCTATTGGCGAAAAATTAAGAAGTACCTTAAAAGTCTTAATGCTTTTCCTGTTCATAACGCTGTTGCCCTTAACGCTTTTCTGATAGATAAGCAGGCCATCCATAGCACCCGTTCGAGTAGTTAGCAGTTAACGTCCTTAAATGTGGCACCACCTCGTTTGTTATTTCTTCCTCAGAACAACAAGAAATAAACGAAAACGATGTCCTTGCCTCATCGCTATTCCTTTTACGGGATAGCCGTCTTCCATTTCTTGGCAAAAAGTGAACAGAAAAAATCGCCAAGCCAAAACCAAGCTCATGAAATCCAGATGCAATTTCAAATGGAAACTATTGTACTTTTTGAAGACTTCAACGGGAGCAACAAGGAGGCCCACTGCCACTGCTTAATTTAATAATGTGTGTGGCTCGACAGTCCATGGCCTCTACAACAACCACTGTGCGTTGTGTGTGCTTTTGTTCTATCACGAGTGAAATGTGAACTTTGTTAAACTATTTTATGATTTCTGACTCTTGTAGCCGCAGAGTACTTATGTCAATATTTCCGTACGAAATATTTTTGGAACTTTTTCAGAAAAACTTTGCAGCATTCAGACACAATTCGAGAGTGACACCGATTACGACTTTTAGAATCGAATTTCATTAAGGCCGCAGCTTAGATATTTGATGCATGTAGGATTGAGTGTCCTGACGGCCTACTGACAGTGGCTTACTTAGACCAACGTCCTATGTCTGGGAGTGTTAATCTACTGTGGGACCTACTGCAGTTCTAAAACCAGCCAGTTTCATGTGTGGAGCCTAGATTTTCCAAGCCAACGCCGCTTAAGCCCTCTAGCTCCAAGAAGAAGAGTTTTCCTAGACCTTCTACCTTCTTGTCGTAGTTGGGCTAGGTATTCGGAGGGCAAATGCTGGATGGATTCAGTTTCTTTCTCGTCTCTGCAGCCTCTGCAAACATGGCTGTGACGAATTTTCAGTTGCATTGTATAGTGTCCGGTAAGAACTCCTATAAGCGTTCGTACGTCCTTGCGACTAAAGCCGATGTAGTTGATCTCTTACTGCTCAACTTCGGTCATAGGGCCCTTGTTGTAGCTGCAGTATTCAGGTTGAGTCAACGAATACTGGCTATATCCAGGGCTTCGTCCTCAAGCTTTTTTCTTTATGGTGCTGAGTGGATAGTGATCGATGCACGGTCGGGATTGATAGGGATTCTCCAGCTCCGAGCCCTTCTTAGCAAGACTGCCCGCCCTTTCATTGCCTTGGATTCCAGTATGCCCCGTGCCCAACAGCGGTTCAACGAAATGCTCCAAGGATATCTCACTGACGCTTTGTCTGCAAAGTCCAACCACTTTCGATGCCAGAATGTGTGATGCTATGGCCTTTATTGTTTCTTGGTTATCATATAAGAGGGGTGCGAACTCAGCCTCATGTATGGCAGCCACTTTTCTTGAAAAACACTGTAGTCGTCACTTAGTGCCAGTGAATTTTCGAAGAGGTCACAGAAGATTCCTGGCCTGTACCAGCGCTCGTTTTTGAGCCATCGGTGTACAGAGCGATCTTCGCCTCTGCTGTTGAAACTATTTCCCTCCGTTGTTCCCGGTCCGGAAACCATTGATAGAAACTCTTCAGAATAATTCGAAAGGAGGGAGGAAGAGGATGGCCTCGAGCGCTGCCGTTGGATTAAAACAATTCCTTGTCGACTTAGAAAAATCGCGATTTCTCAGCTTGCGAATGAATGAAAAGTAAAAGTGTTATTTTTTTCCCAGTTCCCTGATCGCGTCTCATATTAAAGCAGAGTATATGACACGAAATTTGGCGCCTGATGACAAGGAAATGCAGGGCCGGACCCACCATATGTGCAGGAAGTGGAAATATACCTTGTGATAAGCTCTAATGAACGCATGTTGAGGCCTAAATAAATAAACACGTTCACTTTTCCTCTGTTCACCTGAAAAAACCATTCACACACAAAATCCCCCAAGCCTGTGTGGCATAATTTCTTGCACAAGCACTCACAATTTTCATAGGAAAAGTCTCAAAATAAAACACTCAATGAAAAATTTCGCTCATACAATTTCATACGAACAGAAAACCGAGTTTATTATTTTGAGATGATGGACATTTGCTAATTGGACACATTCATGATACGCATTGAAAGTCTACCTCTTGTGTAATCTGAAAACGGCTTGTGCTTCAAAAAAGTAAGAACGGGGCGCCAAACGTAGGGCTTGTACAGGGCTCTCAATTGTCTCGGGCCAGTCCTGAATAGATGGACATGTGCTAACTTGACACATTCATGATACGCATTGAAAGTCTACCTCTTGTGTAATCTGAAAACGGCTTGTGCTTCAAAAAAGTAAGAACGGGGCGCCAAACGTAGGGCCTGTACAGGGCTCTCACTTGTCTCAGGCCAGCCCTGAATAGATGGACATTTGCTAATTGAACACATTCCTGATACGCATTGAAAGTCTACCTCTTGTGTAATCTGAAAACGGCTTGTGCTTCAAAAAAGTAAGAACGGGGCGCCAAACGTAGGGCTTGTACAGGGCTCTCAATTGTCTCGGGCCAGCCCTGAATAGATGGACATTTGCTAATTGAACACATTCCTGATACGCATTGAAAGTCTACCTCTTGTGTAATCTGAAAACGGCTTGTGCTTCAAAAAAGTAAGAACGGGGCGCCAAACGTAGGGCCTGTACAGGGCTCTCACTTGTCTCAGGCCAGCCCTGAATAGATGGACATTTGCTAATTGAACACATTCCTGATACGCATTGAAAGTCTACCTCTTGTGTAATCTGAAAACGGCTTGTGCTTCAAAAAAGTAAGAACGGGGCGCCAAACGTAGGGCCTGTACAGGGCTCTCAATTGTCTCGGGCCAGTCCTGAATAGATGGACATTTGCTAATTTGACACATTCATGATACGCATTGGAAGTCTACCTCTTGTGTAATCTGAAAACGGCTTGTGCTTCAAAAAAGTAAGAACGGGACGCCAAACGTAGGGCTTGTACAGGTCTCTCACTTGTCTCGGGTCAGCCCTGAATAGATGGACATTTGCTAATTTGACACATTCATGATACGCATTGGAAGTCTACCTCTTGTGTAATCTGAAAACGGCTTGTGCTTCAAAAAAGTAAGATCGGGGCGCCAAACGTAGGGCTTGTACAGGTCTCTCACTTGTCTCGGGTCAGCCCTGAATAGATGGACATTTGCTAATTTGACACATCCATGATACGCATTGAAAGTCTACCTCTTGTGTAATCTGAAAACGGCTTGTGCTTCAAAAACGTAAGAACGGGGCGCCAAACGTAGGGCCTGTACAGGGCTCTCAATTGTCTCGGGCCAGCCCTGAATAGAAGATAGCATTTTTAGAATCTGTGGTCATTACTGTGTCGATTGTCAATATATTTGTTAACTTTACATTCGACTTCAATCGCTCAGCTTACAGTTCCAGAAGTTTGAGTGCCGTTCATCAGCCCAGAATCCAGATATCGAATGTTATGGAGCAGCCTCAGTTGCGACAGGAACACACGGCTTTCTGGCAGGGAACACCGAAAATAAAACTCACATAAAATACCAATATTTGTTTTATTCATTTGTAACAACAAAATATCACACATGTCTAAGCAATTGTATTCAATTGTTATTTTCCTACAATTACATCCACTTGGCCCTATCATTTAAAACTAAGTACATGCTTTGAACTTTCGCTGAATACAATTTATGCATTGTCAATTTTATTGTCATCATTGATAAAAGAACATAAATAGTGTGCGTGCAACACCCTCATTCTTTTCGCATTATCTACTTATTTATTATTTTCTTAAGAATATTTTTATCGATGGGGATAGGTTCCATTGGAAGACAATTTGAATGGTCCTTGGAAATAAGTTTCTATTTTTGAACTTGGTTTTACATACCCTCTTACACACAAAATAGTTGTATACATTCACATAAGCACATGACCCCACGTACATATCTTTGTATCGTCTCTTAACGTTTAACAATATCATTTTCACATTTATGTACATACAATTGGCAAGTTATGGTTGAAATACTCTCATTCAATCCGAGTATGTTTTTACATGTTGCCCAGCGGCTTTCTTAATTCATCCAATACATAATTGTCAACAATTAAACACGTACACATATTCAGCAAATTAATAATAATTATTTTTTAATCAGCATTCTGAGAGATTTGCTTTATATTGTTCGCTATGTACACAGAGCAAGCATTCCTCGGACTTTAAGTTGATTGATAACTGAATAGAAGTGTTCATTGATTATAAGCTTAACAATAGACTGGCTCCAGTAGAACAGTGATACAGACGATATCGAATTCCTCTTAGGCAACTAAACCTTTTGGGCCTTGTTCCCTGCTTTTACTTGTCGTTTCAATAGTTTCGCCAGCGGGGGAACGAAAAGATCAACGTCAATTAGCGTGTTTCCCTCGTCCAAATAAATTGTGTCATTTGTAGCCAAGGAAAACTTCTCTAAAATCACACTAAGGCAATAGCCAACTGCGGCAGTTATCAGAAATCCAAAAACCGAGAGCCAAAGGTAGGAAATTCTGTACAAATACGGATACTCTATCACAGCGATTGCAGTCGCATTGAGGGCAGTCATTGTTGAGGTTATGTTGTGATCAGTGCAACCAGCAGCAGTGATTGGAAGAACTGGAATAGGCGGCTTCGGCTTACCGAACCCAATCCAGAAAGAAAATATCAATCCTGTCAGTATACCTATCAAGGACCCACGTTGGTTAGCTCTTGTAGTAAACATACCAATTGTAAAAAGCCCCAGCAATGGACCTCCAATGATGCCGAAGATAGTGAGTGAAGCTTGCAGAACACCGCCCATTGAACCAGAGAAAAAAGCCAGCAAAATGCATACGATGCCATAGAAGAAAGCCGTGATTTTGGATGGCAGAACCGTATTTTTCTCCAGCATTTTATGGTGAAGAACATGCTCACAGAATGGCTTCAGGTAGTCTTCTAAAGTGACCGCAGCCAAGGAACTTACCGCTGAGCTTACAGTTGACAGACTTGCCGAGAAGATGCCGGATACAATCAGCCCGGCCAGTCCAGGATACGCACCCATTGTGTCCATAATGTATAACGGCATCAGCTGATCTCGTACATGAATTCGTCCCTCCAAAACAGGGTCACAGTTCTTGTAGTGGTGAAATATGACTAAGCCGGTGAGAAGCGATGTGAATATTATCCCGATGAGGATTGGTAAATTCAACCATAACGCCGACTGTGCGCTTTTCAAACTTCGAACGGACATCAGCCGTTGTACTTGCATTTGATTTATTGCATAAAGACTCAAGAACGTCATGATCCCTCCGAAGATCAACGACCATAAGCTATGGCGTATGGTAAGGTCCGGGGAGATTTCCCAAACATTCAGGCGCCCATTTTCCACGGCGGTGTTCCAAACTTCTGCAAAACCATTCTCCTTGAATGCAGCTGAGAATATTACACAAAAGACGGCAGCAAACATTAAAAGTGACTGCAGCACATCAGTTATTAAGACCGCCTTCATTCCGCCGAGTGTTGAGTAAAATGTGCACAAAAGCCCGAGAATCATGATGCTCGCATTTCGGTCAATTCCAGTGAGCGCTTCCAAGGCCAGAGCAGGAGCGTACAGAACAATTCCCATGTACAGGATCATTTGAACCGAAAATGCCACAGACGCTACCAGTCTAGTTGCGTAGCCAAATCGTTTCTCCAGATATTCGTACACACTCATTGTTTGCATTTTATAAAAAACAGGCAGAAACAAATACGCCGCGATTGGAGTGCTAATAATATATGCTAAGGTTATTAATACAAACGTCATGCCGAACTGATAGCTCTCCTGAGCTAGCCCCAGCAGAGTTATCGCCGACATGATGCTACACATTAAACTGAATGAAACTGGCCATGCGGGCATGCTACTATTAGCGAGAAGATATTCTTTTGTTGTTTTCTGTTTTCCTCCGGTTAGGCGACAGTAAACTCCGACAATCGCGAACAAAATAAGGATCGACACTAGCACTAAATAGTCCCATGGCGTAAAGACAGACATAGCACGAGAGTGTTATTATTTCACAAGACACCTGTTGAAATCGATTTTTTTTCAGATGTTTCCGCGCCAAAGAATCACTCAACACTGTCGGCGGGCCTCACTACTGTCCACTCAATATGTAGAAACTGTAAATGGAGGAGCTTACAACTTATCATTTTCAATATCAAACTCACACTAACTTTTCATGGCGTTGAATTCGGGGAAATTGTTCGAATTGCAATCATCGCCGGCAGATTGCGTAATCTCCATCATATGTTCACCACACAGTCAAGTGTCAACTGTGCTTACAGAAAGCTTCTTCGGCAGCTAGAGATGTGTAAAATCGAAAATGTGTATTTTATATAAAGAAAGCTTTTATAAAAACTATATTTCCAGCAAGTCATGCATGCAACGAGGAATACTTATATTCCTATGTGTTCACAAACTCTAGGGCATGTGTGTGGGCATGCGTTAGCACAAGTGTAGTTGCACTTTCAAGCGGCGCAAGCCCGTACGTCCTGTCATTTTTTTCTCCCTTTCATTGGAATCTCACTTTGAAAGAAGCAAGTTCATTCATTGTGTTGCAAGACATTGGGAATAATTGTCTCAAATTGCCGGTTCATTAAACACACACAACTTGCGAGTAGTCAGGGCGGGCTTGTCACGTTGTCATGTTGACCTGATGGAATTGATATTTCCCAATATTCTTCAACTGAACACTCAATCAAGCTTATGAGTTGAAATTAATGTGAAAATTATGAATGATTGATTAAACTTCGCTGTTGTTTAGAGCTTTGGTGCCCCTCGCTACTGTGACAAATGATGCTCAAGTGAGCTAGCCAATGGCAGTCCTCCCCTCCATGACATCTCCGTCTCATCGGACCCACGGTTAAATTTAGAGACTTGTTTTTCACCTCTACTAGATGAATATGGAGTGCTCTTCCCAGCCCAATATTCCCCAGACTACAACCAGCAGACATTTAAGACCAACGTGTACAGGAACCTCCTCTATAGGCCCCGGATACTTAAGGGTACTCGTTTTCCCTTGCGCAAGCCCAAATTAAAAAGTAAATGTTCTAAGACTATTTACTAAGTGCGAAGAGAACCTTCCAGTCTATCCCATCAGCAGGATTACGTATGCGAGGTTTTTGCGGGTGAAAAACACAGCCTCGCAACACGTCCATGCGTCGCTTGCAAAAGTTCAAGGTTCAACAACCTCGATGATGCATAGAATGTACTGAACCGAAACGGGTTTAATGTAATGGCAATGGCCCAATCTGTGAGCACCACTTAACCCTCAAATGTGTGCATTGTGATCACCCTTGTTTTGTGAAAGCTAGGAGTCGAACACCATTGACCGACCAAAATGGGTGATCAGCTCGACGTTGCTAACTGCTAACCAGACAGGTGTGAGAATGATTCCTACCAGAGATCATCTCTCACAATTGGTCAATGGCTTAAATAAGTAGGAGCGTAACTTAATTCGTGCGGCTTTTTTTTTTCTAAAATTTGAACGTCTATTTAAGAAAATCATTTACAATAGTATTATTCAAAGTATTGCCCATCTGAAGCTATGGCTTTTTCAAATCTTTCTCGGAATTTGTGGATCCCATCTCAAAAGAACTGCGCCGGTTTGGCAGCCAAGAATGAATCAAGCCAATTTTTGATATTCAGCTCTGAAGTGAAGGGCAGTAAGCAAGGTCCGGGCTATAAGGCGGGAGGGGTAAAACTTCCTTTCCACTGTTTTGCAAATAGTTCAAACCGGCCGAGCGTTGTCATGATGGAAAATGATTGACTCGTGTCTGGTGGCATATTCCGGGCGTTTTTCGGCTACTGCTCTCTCTCTCTTCAAATGGATTAATTGTGTTCGGTAGCGTTGTTCATTGATGGTTTCAACCGGTTTTGGCAGCTCATAATACAGCACACCCTTCTGATCCCACCAAATACAGAGCATTACCTTCGCGCCATGGATATTCGGCTTTGCCGTTGATTTGGCTTGTTGGACAAGCCAAAATCACTACTTATGGTGAAAACTTCCACCAAAATACGATGACTTTCGGCAGCAGTTTTCTTCATATTAAAGTGATGAAGAAGAACTCCCCGCAAAACCACGTTTTCAGGCACAAAGTTCGACGTATTTGAGTGAAACAAAAAAATAGTGTTGTTCACGCTTCAAATGATAGCTGATGAAAGTAGCTTTCCAACGCATGTTCCAATGGAATAATACAAGTGGCGCCATCTCTTAGCAAATCGCACGTTTTAAGTTATATTCCCAACACAAGGGGCCAGGATTTAGGGGTTGATCGCATGTACGTTAAGTTGAGCGAACATCATAACCTTGCCAGACTCTACTAAGTGACCATAAAATGTGGGACTGATATTAAGCTCCAAATTGAGTAGTAAGAAGGTACATTTATTTCATTCTATTTGTTGAACATAATATATAAATAAATACGCATAATAATACATTTTACATTTTTCTTTAAAACTTTCGCGTGAGTCCGAAACCAAAAGAATTGTTCGTCTGCCCATCAAATAATCCGCCAATTGTTCGAGATGTCCCAGCATTTAAATCAAACCGAGTCATTTGGTCGACTGACTTCCAGAGGTTAGCAGTTGCATTAGCACCGATTGTTGCGCCACCGATTTGCGGAATATGACTAGCACTTACACCAACTGAGTGCCCATTCACGTGACTGTAATCCAGACCTGCTCCAGTGGCATTGAATTTGAAGCCGTTGTCAAGCTTCGTAGCACTGTGGAATGCCTTCGCATCTACTCTGTGTACTGGGTCTTGGTGGAGATTAATGGAGCCCACTCCAGTGAGAGTTGAACTTACGCCTGGCGTGAGAGAGTGTTGAACCGATAAGCTGTGTTGGTTCCTGAAAATACACAAATACCGGTCACTCTTTCAGTATCTTAAAAGGTAGTTATTAACTTACTTCGAATAGTCCACAAACGCTCCAGTGGTTACTGGTCCACCCGACATACTTGTGGATGCAAAGACTCCAGCTCCTGCGTTATGGTTGGGCTCACCTACGTGCTGCGAGGCAACTAGCTTTGCATTGGCTTCCTTGCCATTTGTTGAAATTGTTGCTGTTTAAAACATGAATATGAGAAATAGGATAAGAGGGTAAGAAGTGCTTAGGCAAACCTTCCATTTTGCTATGAATGTCTGGTTCGATGCGTGGACTCTTTTAAATTGCGAAAGATCTCATCTTATCCAGCTTTATATAAAGCATCGGCTGCGAGTGCGAAAATCCCCTTTGCAAACGGGGGTTTCTCAAACCATGGATTTGATTACACCACTGTGGAAATTGGTTTATATTTGGATGCATGCATATACACACAAATGGTCTTGTATCTTGTGCGCTGTGGAATCGGCGGGGAATTTTATGAGAGAGAAAACATGTGGTGGTTGGTTCTTGTATTTCTCATTTAAAAAAATAGATTAATAAATTCCAATAAATTGTAAAATTGTACTATTTGATAATAATGATCAATTGATGACACAGTAGACTACTGCGAAGAATTCGTGGTGAACAAAATTCAATATCAACGTTTATGAGTCATCTAGTGATGCTGATCCAATTGTCATATATACGCGTACAGGCATAATCGATGATGAGAGATATTGAAATTTGATTTGCAGTAAAGAGACACCGAAACAACCATCGTTCTGCGGGATTCTGTTGTCCGAATCAATTGTCCTCATGTACTTATCATACAGTGCATAAAGGGAGAGAGACAGAAAATGCGGCCCACACTTGGAATACGTGTTCGCTTTTTGTGCTGCTCTACTCACGATGTGGTATCATCGAGTGCGTTGACGATTCCCTCGGGACATTCGGCGTGACACTCTTCCTGGTTGTTGCACTCGCACTGCTGTTCACATCTGGCTTAGCGTCATTTTTGCGAATGACGTATGATCGCGACTGCATAAGCTAAGAACGGCCCTTGTGGGGCCTGTGACTTTTTCGACTTCTTCACCTTGGCCAGATTGGTCTCGACATTTCCCTCGCTTCTCTTGATCTGCTCCCGATTTCTAGGGATGCCTTTGATTTTGACAGCCTGTCAAATTCACAATGGGAACATTTACCGAAGAGTGTGGGATGGCGGCGTCAGGGGTTTCTTCGGGCGCACCGATTGCATGTAACCACTGCTGCTTCTCGGCGCAGACACTCCTGGTTGGGATACGAAAGTTCTCGTGTGGCTCGGCATTCAACAGAGTCCGAAGCTAGTTCTTTGGATGTGGACGAAACCGCTGCTGACAGAGGCTTCTGCGGGCGAAGCTGCTGACTTGCTGACGAATGGCCACCTCTGCGTCACGCTTGATCATGATTGTAGTATATGCTCTTTATATCCGTCCCGTGCGGCTTATCCCTTGCCCCGATTGCTCACTGGCAGAAATGACGGCTTGTCGGCGTAACGAAAGTTCAGAGATTGAACCTTAAAATGATCACGCTTAGTCTCGGGGGCTGGTTACCGGCGGAGTGTGACGAAAACGATCTGGTTCTGCGAATTCATCATCTTTAGCGATTTTGAATTTCGTCGAATTTCATCGAACTTACCTCGTTTGAAAGAATTGGAAAAATTCATTCTGCCCAGCAGAGGCGGCTGATAAACGATTGCAATTTTGCCCGTACTCCTTGAATGCAATTTACATACAATCTGGCAGTTGACATTGAGGCTGTCAGTGTCAAAGTGGCGTAACCCACAGAATTTGAAAATGTGCTGATCCGCACTAGAGAGCTCTGTATTTTGGTAATTTTGGTTTTTGTGGGTTACGGCGCTCTTGCACTGATAGCCTCAATTACAGAGTTTATGCCTATTTGAGAAAATGCGATTACTGCGTCAACAATGATATTTCTAATTCAAACTTTGTTGCTGTTGCGGAATCGGGGAGTTGCGTCGAGAACGTACTGAAGTGTCTGCATGGGTAAGTAATTGTATTTTTGTGAATCGTTTTTGATCTTATTAAAAACCTGTGTTGTTGTTATGAACAACATACTATTAAGACTAGATAGGGAAGGGTTCATAGTGATGGGGTACGCTGTCGTGTGTGGTATCAGGTAGTCGTCACCTTAGATCCCAAATTCATCTGGAAGCCTAACGTAGACCAGCGGGTTAACGCTATATAACCTTTAGTACGAAGTGGGGTCTACAAACAAAGTTGATGCTGTGGATGTATACGGCGATTCTAACTTATCGGTCACTACTATACTCCGGCCTTAAGTATAATATCTCAAAACTCAACAAAGTACAAAGAACAGGTTACTGTAGAGGAATAAATGTTAAATGTTTTGCTTGCAGGACGAGAATACATAAGTCACAGTACCGTTTGCCAGCTGCGATCTAATATTTGGAAAGAGCCACCAGCTGATCGACCTTAAGTCTCCACAGACGGATAACGTCAAATCAACTTGTATAAAATGCACTGACCTTCAACGGCAGTGTTGAGAAATAAAACGGACAATCGAACAGAAGTTGTCGCAGTGCGAATTGTTTTTTTTTATTTCTTTGATTTTTCGGGGGCTTACATTACATTGGTACCACAGATGGTCTGCGGTCGACACCGTCAAGCGCTCTGGCATTAAAACCCACGTCAGCACACAGCGCCATCAGGGTCAGAAAGTCTGGGTGCTAAATATCAGAACCTTGCAGAGAATTCTCGTATCGCCCTCAGTATACATACGGCATACGACCCCAGATCTAACCTATCAACCGAAAGAACGGAATGGCATAGCGGGTAGATCTGCATGGTTTTTAAGTGAGTGATCTACACTGACGTCTCTAAGACGGACGGGGGAGGTCGGGCGAGTGTTGGACTTAAAGATTTTAAAAATGGTTCTCACTGACCACTTCTACATAGCTACTCTAGCACTTCAAAAAATGGATAGCAAGAAGCTTATCCAAGAAAAACCTTACCTATAAAAATGGACTGCAATCGGACTTATGCTTTCCAAGAATCTAGAGCACTTAATGAGGGGAAAACGCAGAAGTAGTGCCAGTGTTTAGTTGAAGATCGGGTCTCAACCACAAGGATAGAAGAAAGTACGGGTCCTATAACCCCCTGGAAACTTTTGTGACCGCAATTGTGCTTAAATTAATAGGGGGAACCCACCATTTTATGATCACCCTGAATATTCAAGATTGCACAATTTTTCATGAAAACCTGTTAGTAACGGTAACTGGCTTTCATGTTACTATACAAAAAATAGTGTTTGTAATTACTGTAATTACTAAAGTAATCTTTGTGGGAAAATGCCCCTTCTCACGGAAGGAAGTGCTTTAGTGTATACATTGTGTTTCCTAATAGTTTTGTAACCGGCAAAAAAAAAGACTTCGGTTTAAAAAAAAAAAACAATTTAAAGACTTTATTGTTAAATGAACTTCGTTTTGATTCGTCTGGTTTTGATTTTGCTGTGTTTGGTTTGGTTTGGTTTTAAATTTGTATCTTTGTGGGAATATTCTTTCTGTATCTGAACAACAAAATAACGAAGATCGATGTGACCTAACCAGTCTTGTCGACGAATGTTCGATTCCTAAGTCTATTGGCAGGACTTCGGTAGAGCTTGGGAGGTGCTCTTTGCTGTGTCATAGTACTCAGGATAGGTTGCCTTGTGTGCATATCCAATCTTGTCTCAATGCAGTTTTGATGTGACCACTGACAAGTGAGGCAATATTACACACATTTTTGGAGCAGGTCTGTCATAGTAAAATTGTTTGTGCACCATTGGCTTTTTTGCTTCAATAGCATCAAGTGGCGCCATATAGCTAGACTGGCGAAATAATAGCTTCGAGCCATATTTTCTTCAGACGGTTGTCAGGGGCGATTTCGTGTCAAATCTCCATTAGCATGTGCATTTCTGTTGACTTTTGTGTATTCTGAAAAATATTCCGAGAATGAGAAACCCGCACCACCGTGTCAGAGAACTAGAACGATTTCACTCACAACCTGATATGTCAAATGACATCAAAGATACAGTTTGGCGATCAGTTTGGTTTGCTGGCTGACAATAGAGTGAGTGACGATTAAAGGTTTTCTTTGGACCTCTGATTTGTCGACCAATCAAAGGCGGGCCTCTATATTCACATATTTCCCTCTATACGCGAAATTGATCTCAACGACAAGTTTCTTATGGTGGAATGCATTGATTTCCCGATTTTTTCTCATTTAAAATTATTGTGATGTTATTCCTCTTGTTTGTTTGATACTATCACAAACATATTCTGAGTCAAGGTGGTCACATTAGCCATTTTAATAGCCATTGATGATTAATAGTCATTGATTACGTATCATTTCCATCGTCATCATAACTGCACTGTCAGTTTTTTCGAATTCTTTCCAAAGCTCCTCCAGTTGAGCCAGACGTTGCTGAAACTCTTGGCGAGAGCTACGAGTTTTATATGTCTTCTCGTCAATATGTCTTTTATGATACCAAGCTTGCGGATAGACGCTCCATGCTCTGTCTGTCTACGGTCTTTTAATCGTTAGTTCTTGAATTATCTCGTACACTCTGAAATCCGCTAAAGGTTTCTTCCGACCCAATGCATGTCTACAATCCATGGTGCTGCAATTTCTGACCACAATCGGCGTCCTGTCACGGTCGCCAAGTGTTAAAGGTTGGATGCTTTTATCCAAATTGTTAGTTAAGTCGTAGTCACATAAAACTGGACTTGGGTAGAATTTACAATTCGATTGTGATTATACGGGAGCAGCGAAACAGTCCCTCAAGCAGACTCACTTGAGGCAAATCAAAGTCTCATGTTAACTGTTCGAAAGCGACTCGAAAGACGAAATATTCTTACTCCACAAAATTACACAAAGTTAAAGCAAAAGAAAATGACAAACCAAATACAAAGTAACAAATCAAAGGAAGAAAAAAAAAAACTTTTTAATTTGTATTTGCGCAAACGACATGAGGATGAAATTCGATCATTCATATGATGGAGTTCACGCATCGAGGCTGAACAACCTGCGTTGGCAATGAACTTAGCTTGCGATTTATGCTGAGTGAACAATAATTATTATGTGCAGCTTTAAGTTGCTGGACAGCTCTTTTAGCCACCGGCGGCTCAAAGAAATGCACTCAGATGTGTACGGATCTAGGAGAAAGCTTGTGAGAAATGCGATTGCTTAGGGGACTTAGCGGCAGTACAATTGATCAGTTAGGTGAAGTACATCGGCTACTTGACAGAGTTTACCAGAAATCCAGAACAAATAACTATACTCCAAAGAGGTTTTATACAACAGAGTAAACCTGAATGGACTCTTTCCGAGTGAAGAGGACTCGTGGTAAAACTGCCCGAGCTATGAACCTGATTAATAACGTGATCTCCTGAGCAGTGTTGGGTCTTTACCACAATTGTGGTGGATCCTATCTAGCAACATGTTTAGATCTACCACGTCTACTACCCAAAGTGCAAAATCTACCACACATTGTAATTTGTTTTTATAATTTATAAATAATGTATAATGTAATTTTTTTGTATTTCATTTGTTGTTGTTTTTTGTTTCTGAAATCATTTTCAAAACACAATTTCAAAGGAAATTATGTGCAAAAAATTACAAAGAAGTGTTATTAGTATCCACTGTGCCTCACAAATATGAACACATGGAAAAGTAAGGAGCTCTTTCACTTCGTTTATGAAAGCGTTCACGTAGTATGCGACATTTCTTAGAAATTTTGTACGTAAACGAGATCTACCACGCTTATTTCAAACCACTCATTTCTTCATTTTCTTCGGGATCTACCGCACTTTGAACATTTTAAGTCCCAACACTGCTCCTGGGGCCCAAAGAACCCGGCTCCACGACAACCTTTAACAGAATATCCCTATCTCGATAATCACGGTTTGACACAAGACTGAAGAGTAATTAAGCATATCGCCCAAAATTCATCTCTGAGCGAATCAAGTGCTATTATGTCAAAATATTGCAAAAGAAAAACATATAGAAAGAAGTGTTTGACAGGTTTTACATTAGGTTAGGTTCAAGCGACGAACAAGCGGAAAGCAGTTCCTTCGAGGTCAATCCCAATACGATACAACTGGGCTGGGTATCTTCTGTGTTCAAAACCAGTTAAAGCTAGTACAAAGCAGGTGATTTTTCTAGGTATTGGGAAGCCACCGGAAGAACAGTGAAGTTGACTCCTCCCTTTATTAATCCCTACAAATTTTACAAAAATCATTTAATCACGAAAGAGGCAGGTGTACTGACACCATTAAGTGTGCTGAGTGCTGATCTGCTCAGTTCAAGCAGACAAACCGAGTTTTTGAGGTTTTTTTTTTTGGAAACCGCACAGATCTTGACGGAACACTTCACCTTTCTAGCTTCACCTTCTAGTATCTACCCAACAGTATTTTGGAAAGTATTCTGGTAAGTTGAGTGGTATCTTCTAAATCGCGAAGGATTTGTTATGTTCATACAGAGATTCTACAGTAGATCGTTATACAAAAAATTCCGAAAAAATATAGTCCACAGAATGGAAGGGAACGACTGATGATGATTTCATAATAAAAGAAAACTTGGAAATATTGATTGATTTTGAATAAGTGCATACGATTTCACGTGAATGCACTGGCATAATCAGGCATTTTTACCCTTCCATCCGGCTCTGACCCTGACTGAGGCGACTTAGCCATAGTGGGTCTCTACGTCGACCCCTACGCACTTAAGCATATGGTGTCTATGCAAAAAGTAATAACAGTCTGCCTAGAAAAAGCTATTCAAACTTGCAACCGCAGATATCTTAAACTGAGTTAACACGAGTTGGAACTGAAGCAAACCGAGTTGCAACTCGAGTTGACTAACTCGGTTTCGAACAAAATTAATTTGATTTATTGATTGTGAAACGGATTCAAACCCAACTCGGTTCAGCTTGGTACATTATTAATATAATATATTTTCTGCACCATGCTACACTTCCTCTTCACTTAGTTTGAGATTGAGTTGGGACACTGTAAAAGAAAACAGTCAATTACAAATATGTATGCACGTGTAAAAACAAACAGCGAGAGAAGAATATGTATAGACAAGCAAGCATCCAAAATACACCAAACTCCAACTAGGGCACAACAAATTGATTTGTACAAGATCAAAGTTCATGTGTATGTGATGTGCAAAGTTTTAACAAATCGGAAGCAAATATGTGTTCACTTTACACCGTGTGCACTTTTACTGTTCAATTACTCGTTTCGTTTTAATTTCGACAACTTGGCTTGACATAAATTTAACTCGGTTCACCCCGGTTTGGATGTACCTCGGGTTGACTCGGTTTATCAACTCGAGTTGACCCATCAATAATTCAAACTACGTTCGTAGTCGGCATAAAACTGTCCCTACTACTCGTGAGAGAACAATAGCACGCTCAACACGAGTCGTTGCTGTTGAAGCTATGCCTTAGCCCTCCACGGGCTGTAGTGCCACCTCTATTTTGACCAATTGCATAAATATTTAGGGCGACAAGTATGGTAGAATGATTATCACAAGTTCTCGTCGTAAGTCGATAATCTTCCATTTTTCTTACTTTTGAAAAAATATGCATACTTAATGTATGATCCCGAAGATTTGTATTCAAGATTAATATTTTTAAGGAAACAAGGTGTTGGTAATGTCTGGCCATCCATAACTCTATAAAGCTAAGGAGTAGCTGGTTGGGCAAAAACCATCTTTCAGGAAGAAACCTCTCTAGCTTTTGGCGAAAGCTAGACCCCTTGAGCTAAACCCCTTGAGTTCATTTGCCCGTAAAAGGTTGTCAATCCGCGCAAGCGCGAACTTCCGTCTATTTTGGTCTTATTGATGTTCATTTTCTCTCTCCCCTTTCTGATGTTCTTGACAGTGTTGAGTCAACACTAAAAACACTTCAAACTCGATAGGAATGACCCATTGAGGTTTCAGTAAAGGTTATAGTACATAGCATTATACCGAATGATTTTGTTTTTTCACTTGTACATGCATTGTTTTAAAAGATCCATAATCTTTTTTTTAATTAACCACATCTTCAGGATCAGTTTGTGCTTTTAGCGAATCTGCTTGAGGCGCATTTTGCAGCCAGCACAACACTGACAGATTCCAAAATGTCGCCACCTGTACTTGAGAGCGTTGATGGGACAAATCCACTTCCGCACTCGTACAGTTGCAAGAATACTTAAAGATCTCGACGTGCACAAATCCGCTGGCCCGGATGGTATTCCCCCTATTCTTCTGCGCTGGCAAAACCACCGAGTAAGCTTTTTCAACTATCCTACTCTTTAGGTCTCTTTCCGAGCAGATGGAAAACAGCATTTGTCCACCCCTTCCCTAAAAAGGGCGAATCTTCGTCACTCACCTCGTACCGACCCATAGCACTCACGTCCCTTCTTTCTAAGGTCATGAAAACGCTGATAAATCGTCAGCTTATGAAATATCTCGAATCGCGAAAGCTTCTTAATGACCGGCAGTATGGTTATGGTTATCTCACCGAAAAGTGGAACCAATCATTGCACAATGCAGGCGAAAGCAAGATCGTTGCGCTTGATATTTCCAAGGCATTTGACAGAGTTTGGCATCAAGCATCGAAAATACGTGTCTATGGCGTCGATGAATCTCTTCTTCAATGGATTAGGAATTACCTTTCGAACCGTTCAATTCAAGTTGTTTTGGATGGGTTCATGTCTGATATCCACCAAATAAATGCTGGTGTTCCCCAAGGCTATGTTCTGTCTCCGACACTCTTTCTCATTTTCATAAATGATCTCTTGTCGGCTACTTCTAATCCAATCCATTCCTTCGCTGATGACAGCACCCTCAGCTTTTTATATTCGTTCCAAGACTCACGACCCCGCCCTTCGGCCGTAGAATTGGAACGGCAGCGTATGATAAGCACATTGAATTCCGATCTTGACAGCATAATCAATTGGGGAAAGAACAACTGTGTGGGGTTCATGCTGTCACTCCAGCGAACCCTTTTTAATCAGCCATTATCCATGAATGGCACCTGTGTCGATGAAACCGGAAAACCTTCCATCCTTGGTATGTGTATCAACACAACACTTAGTTGGAACGATCACATATTTGAGGTCGCCAAAAATGCTGCGAAATGTTTAGGTTTCCTCAATCGATGCAAGAAATACTTCACCCCTTCTGATTTGGCTTTAATTTATAAGGCGTATATACGCCCCAAATTTGAGTACGACGCCCTGCACCCTGCACCTTCTAGATAGAATCCAAAAGCGAGCGATAAAACTTATAGCAGACAAAAATATTGCAGAGTCACTTGACTCGCTCGAACATCGACGTACCGTCTCGTCTCTATCCGTATTTTATCGTTATTTTAACAAAGGATGCTCATGTGAGCTTGCCAACTGCATTCCCCCTCTCCATGAATCCACCCGCAATACCCGTCACGCCAGAAATGCTCTTCACTTTACCCTTAAGCCTACTTTCGGACGCACAGTTAAATTAAGAGACTCGTTCATTAGCCGCACGACACGAATATGGAATGCTCTTCCCAGCCTAATATTTCCCGCAGAATACAATCCGCAGATATTTAAAACCAATGTGCATAGGTACCACCTCTCCCCCTCTACACGTTCGGCCCGCGCTGTGTCTTGAACCCGGTCACTTAAGGGTACTAACATCCCATGTGAGCGCGCAAATTATGAAAACAAAGTGTTTAGTTATTAACATAAACAATTCGAATATATGACCCTAAGATAGTTTTAATTATCATCGTTTCCAGAAGTAATATTTAAATTTAAATTACCTTAAAAAAATTACTATTAAATAAAGAAAATGCTTCGATGTAACAGCCCCATTATTGGCACTTAAAGCACAGCACTATTTATAGCACTTGGCATTTTTCCCAAAGTAGTGTTTCCATCGAAGAAACTACACAAATGCGTATCGAATGTATGCACAAGTTTTCTTATCCTATCCTAAACATTGTATATAATGTGTACATATTCGAAATCAATCGAATCCGCTTGATTTTTTCCATATAAACTCACTAATCTACCATCTCTACAAAAAGTTTCTTCGATAGCACAACTACACGCTTCCATCGAATTTGCAACAAACATTTCTGTGCACTGGAAAGTGACTTCCAGCTGTCAAAACCAGCTGGGCGACTTTCATCACAAAGGACAGTGGTAAAGTTTGGCAGCACAGACATTTCCACAATTCGCGACTATATTTTAGCAATTTCTTTGAGTTCTTAGATATTTTAACAATATTGACAAATTACGCGTATTCCCAGCAGTAAGGCACTGGTTAACCGAATAACGAAGTGAAGAACCAATAATCTCAAGTATTTCAAATGGACCCAACAATAATACATTACTATGGTAAACAGACTAGCAGGTGCGGCTATTGCAAACACACCGAATGCAGTAACTCTCATGGTAAGAATGGTATGATTTTTTTCCATTATAAGTTAATTTGCACAGCATTGATTGTTAACTTTGAAGAAAACGCACTCTATATGAGCACAGTCCATGGGGCGGTCATCCGATTTTGATTCAAGATAACTTTTCGTTTGTTTGTTCATACGTATGTCCATATGTATGTATGAATGATGCTCAAATGTTCTATTCACTAAGATAAGATAGGAGCCCTGAAATTGGGGTACGAAAATTGGCATTGTAAGATAGCACAGATGTGAGTTGGTCGCATTATGACGCTAGTGGTAAAAGTGAAAGACGCGCTAACACTTTCACAATTGAGAATGGTGATATGTCAGCTATTGTTTTGGTTTATCCCACTGGAAGTCAGTCCGCTGAATTGTTAATGTTTTTTTTTTTTAGTAAAGATATATGTACATCCAATTGGCACAAGAGTGACGTGGGAAGTGCAAGATAATTGTGTTGCTCTGACTAGACGCGACAGTCTTAATATGCAGACACCTCATCTGTGGCATGGATCATTGAAAATAAATACGTTCCAACTCGACACTCTGAATAGGATGTGTCTTATCTAAGTGTGTGGCATGTTTTACCGACAATTGTTTATTCTTTGCAGCTTGTTAATTGCACTAGTTCTTCAGGTTCCACTGCGATAGTAGCCGGTGTACAATCTTCTGGCGGGCAGATAAGAAAATAATTAAGTTTTTAATCGTGGCTAATTTTCAATTCATTCTATTTTCTATTCAATGAAATCTGTTTTTGCTGGCTCAAAGTGCGAACATCATGTCTGCGTACATATATATTTAATTCACTTGACTAAACTAGGTTGTCATATACATATGAATGAGTTGTTACGGTGCCAAAGCGTTTTCTTTCAATGGAGATCAACGAACTTGCTGTTTGCTTAGATTGCCTAGATAAAGTGGCGGTCTGTTTTTGAGGAGCAATGTTGTGGTATTTTAAGCGTAGCGCCAACCTTATACTATATTATTCGCGTGATGGAACTGGAATAAAAAGCGTCATAGTTTGTGCTCTCACTTTCAAAAATAATTCCATACTTGTCTGTCGATGTTACTGCGGTGTACGGTTAAAGCTGGCCCGGCCATGGTACTGCTTTTTGAATCACAGCTTATTTCACCTCTATGGTTAACAATGAGCTTAGCTTTAAATATTGCTTTCAGTGCAATAGCGGACTGTACCTATTCAAAAAAAAAAAATCATCCAAACAACCGATGCAGAGTGTTACCAATTTGTTGTGTCAGACGTCAGAATCTATTTTGATACAACAAGTCTTGCATTTAGCATTTAAATTCCTTGTTGTTTACAGATATTAGCCGTGAATATTTCGTCGATAACCCTGAGTTTACAATAGCGCCTTCATTAGCTGCAATTAGTTTATCATCAACACTGGCAGCTAAGATAATGTTCCTCATTCCCCATGTGAAAACACGTGAGATGGTTGAAATAAAATTTCTTGGACTGAAATTCTTGGATCCCCTGCGTATCCCAGGAGCTGACCAGATTTATAGAATAATGTTGTACGATGTTTGAGCTTGCCTGTCGCATTATCTTCTACAGTAATAGATTGAAAACATCGTGAAGATAAAGTGTGTACTTATTTGCCACAATCCTGTGGAGTTTTCATACGGTTCGGCAAACTCAGAACCGCACTGCGTGTTCCCTAATTTTAAAGGTAATGCGAACAATCGGGTACTGAACCCGAATGAATGCATGCAATAACTAATAAAGGGTGGTTAAATTTTAAGGGCCGATGTTGAATGTGAACCACACCTAAACGTCAAGTTTTTTTCTGCATTTCATTTGACATTTCTCAATTTCAGACTAACTCAATTTGAACCATCGAAAGATACACAATCGAACAACGCGTTAAAGCTATTCAGGCTTATTATGAAAATGGGCGTTCAAATCAAAATGCATATCGTGCACTTCGTGGTTTTTGTGATGAGGCACATTTTCGTATATTTCGCTTTGAAATTGTCGAGCTGTGAATGTCGAGAAATGAATGAATATGTTGACGTTCAAGCTTTTGATACTCTGATTCCAGACAGGTCTCTCTGGGACAACGACCACGGGATATTATCTCGTTCGGGGTTTCCTCAAGTTGGAAGTCGAGATTCTTTCAAAATACGCCCAGAAGATTGTAGTGCTTAAAAACCGGAGATTGTAGCTATTCGCGAAGCACAATCGTGGCGTAAATGTAATGCAATACACGTGTACGATATTAGCAACTCAAGTTCATTAGCATCTTGCTGTGAAAGACAATAATCAGTCTAATCGCATTACTTGTCAAACGTCAGCTTCTGACGGACCTGCATGGAACAAGGCAAGAGGAATAGCGTCCAACACCTCTGGTCCTGTGCAGGCATTGAGAAAATTTAAGTGGGTGACTCATGCGGATGCTCCTAAATTATGCACTTTGTCGGATGCATCCTTACCACATCATTACAGTCTCCGTTGAAGAACTCCTCAAGTTTTGTTGTTACTAGGTTTTGATCACCTTCCGGTCTTTACGGGTGTGAGTGTGAGCATGAAATATGAATTCTGTTATCTTAGGAGTCGTTAGGTCTGCCTAGTGCATTTTCACCATGGAGAGTCTAAGACAGACACAATAAAACAACAAATTTAATTATAAATTCTTGTCTTAGGAATGCACGCCTACAATTTAGCGCCACAGGACTATCAAGATCTCATCGACCGAGGCTGGAGACGGTCTGGACACTACTGCTATAAACCCAACAATAGAAATACATGCTGCCCCTGCTATGCCATAAGGTGAATAAGAATGCAACACAGCGCATTTGGAAAATATAAGTTCAACCAATTATATTCCAGATGTGATACAAATGAATTCAAGCTATCCAAATCGCATAAGAAAATTCTGAAACGTGTAAACCACTTCCTGAAACATGGTAAACAGACTAAAAATGAAGAATCTGCAACAGGTGCACCCTCATCGACTGCCAATTTAAATGAAGAGAGTGGTGAACAAATCGATGCAGACGAGAGCACCCCGTCGGGTATTCGCGACGAGCCCAAAGCACCGAACGTACCAATTAGAGACGTGGACATGCATTCTGTTGCGAAAGCGAATCCGCTGAAGAATTTCTCAATACCAGATAAAAAATCAAATGTAGTTCCAATTGTTGGTGCGTCAGCTTCAGGCCCCTCCAGCTCCTTGGATGGATCAAAAAAATGTACGAAACATCAGCATTAATCTGCTGCACACGATTTACGCTAAAGTTGTATGTTATGTTAATTTTATAGCTTTTGACGAATCAAAGCCACCTTGCAAGAAAGCGAAACAAATGCGCAAGGAACGAAAAGAGGCTAAATTGAAAGCAAAAGGATGCGAGGAACAGCCACAGAAGAGTACCGCTGCAAGGAATCAAGAAAAAACTCTCAAGGAATACATTGAGTCGACTTCAGCGAGTGATCGTCACAAACTTAAGGTAATTAAAAATCGCTTGAAATGTATACTATATGCGCAGATATATTAGATAAAAATGAAAATAACGGCCTGAAAGCGACCTCTTTATTTGATTGATGTACTTTTAGGTCTTCCTAGTCCCATCCAATAAAGGGGTCACAACCGAGACTTTCAATGTTTATCGAAAATATCAGCATATTGTGCATAAAGACGACCCTGCAACTCTCAAAATATCTTCTTTAGAAAGATTCTGCTATAAATCGCCCATAAAGGTAGTAATATACGATTTTTTCTTATTTCTTTCTATTTTCCTCTGTTCTGTTAACTGCACTGCGGATTGGGTTCTCGATGAGATAGTTAAAATTGGTACATGTGAATAGCAAGCAATTTAAGCTGACTTTGAAAGACTCATACACTCTGTATGAGCGATATCAAACAACAATTCACAATGATCCAGAAAATAATGTAATGGAGTATTTGGGATTCCTAAAGAGGTCACCGTTGAAGGTATTTGCCTCTAGTGTGTGACAATGTGACAATGTGACAATGTGACATGAAAGACACGCGATCTGCTGTGTTTTTGTACTATCAGAGAAGGCATTCTTGGAATACACATATGTAATACTCCATTTTTCTCTTTACTATAAATATTTTGTATAGCACACCAAGGCGGTTGACGGACCTCCCTGCGGATATGGGTCATTTCATCAGCAGTATTGGCTGGATGATAAGTTAATTGCCGTAGGAGTTATTGATATATTGCCACTTTGCGTCAGTTCAGTGTATTTCTTCTATGATCCCGACTACAGCTTTTTATCATTGGGTACTTATGGATCATTGAGGTGAGTGTGATTTGATTTGGATTGTGAGTACATAATGTTGTATGGAATGAATATTCTTTTTAGGTTAACGTACCAAAAGATGAAAACGAAACTCTTATAGTTTCACTTTGGTGTCCGTTGCCGGGTCATTTTATATTTCATTTGTACTGTAGATGTAGCTAGTCGATCACATTCCGTTGGTGCGCTATTTTCGAAAACAGAAACCAGAGGCACATATTTTGCCACGCAAGTTTTGTAATTATTTTGACATTGCCAATCAAGAGACTTTTTTTTTCTTTCGAACGTACTCACGTCTTGCAATTTGCTAATCAAGTCATGCTACGCACACGACGATCTGTTGACAGATAGACATGTTTGGCTTTGCGTTGGAATCCCCTCTAAATTTAGACTGTGTTTCTCACTCTCTCGATTTCCCGTATATTGTACCGCTTATCAGGCTTAAGTGATAGCGATATTGAGTCAAACTCATTTTGGTATTGCACAGATGAACGTCATGGGGCCGTGGTGCAGTTGATAGGTGCGTCGACTCCAAACCCACAAAATACGTGTGCGACCCCTAATCCAGTTTATTTGACTTGTTGGCATACGTCTAAAGTCCTTTCAGTTGATTTCTGAAACTCGTTACTCAAGCTGTCATCTAATTCAGACCTTCCGGACGTTTTTACCAGAAATGAAGTTTGATAGAGACGCCCAACTTATTTTTGACAACCATTTTTTGTATTATCTCTCAAAGCCAAATTGACCAATAAGAGAACGGCATTTACGTTATTTCGTGAATAACTGTCAAAAAAATCATGAATAAACGCCAAAGTTTTCATGATTATCCGTCAAATTCGTCGATGGACTAGGGGTCAATCAGCTGTGAAGTTGGGTATCTCTATCATAATTCATTTCTGGTTTTTACTTGATAAATATCACAGTTTACCGACAGCAGCCCTTCACTGCTTCGACCAAAACTACTTCTATAAACCACCCCCAGAGATCAGAACCCTTTACTGAGTCGGAAATCTGCATTCATGTGTACACAGATGACTCTAAACAGTACGAAGGTGGTGCGGAGCTGGTGGTGGTGTCAATGCCCCTCCCAGTTGACGAATTTTCAAGCGGAACTGGTTGCCATTCAGAAAGCAGTCTAAAAAACAGCACAAACCGACTAGGCCTGATTCCAACTGATAGAGACAGACACGACATAAAATTGAAGGTTAACCATTCTTTACATCATTAAATTACGTGGCTGACGTGAAAGCACACCATCACATAACTTTTTGCGTAAAAAAGGCTTCTGGCCCACTGGCCTAGGTTTACTCTGTTTAACACTCTGTAGCACAATGGACCAATAGGCCTGTGTGAGGCTAAGCTGTCCCATATTTACACACTCATTTACCTATAATAAGACAGTCAAGACATTTGTTTCTTTGTTTTTGTAGAGAAATACAATTCGTTCAGCAACTAGTTGAAACTGTGCCATCACTAAAGTATTATTACATGGGCTATTATATACACTCATGCCCAAAAATGAGGTACAAAGGTAAGCTTGTGCCGTCTTACTTGCTTTGCCCCGAAACTTACACATGGAATCTGTTAACAACTGGTAAGTGAGAACTGTCTATTGAATGTGTTTTGTTAGGTAAACCATTTTTCACATTTACATGAAAAGAAATTCGACAACGACTGGATGCTCAAAAGTATCAACGTCTCAATGACGACCCAGAAGCAAAGGATGTTGACGACTTTCTAGAAAACCACCTCGATCTGGTGTTGTTGCTAGTCGAGAACGACACCTGCATCACCTATCGGGAATACATACAGGTAATTGTAACATTGAAGGCATCTTATCTATATTCGTTTGTACTAAAACTCACACCTTTCCTTCCGTGCTTTTGTAATATTTCCTGTTTTGGTATTCTAATCTTAAATTTTGTTCCTGTCATTAACTTGCTCATCTTCTAAACCTCATTCATTCTGTTTCGATTACACGTATAACCTTGCTTCGTTTTGTTTTTGTTTTTTGAAAAAAAAAAACTCTTTTCTTTTGTTTTTTGTTTCTTTCGTTGACGCGAAACAAAACGGATTTTTTACAGTCTTTTAACATTGAGACGTTAGACAATATGTTGGATATGATAAGGAGTAGAATTTATAAAGAGGTAAATACATTTTGTTTTTGTATTATTTTTCCCCCAATTATTTCATATTTATGGCTTCTTTGTTATGATACTTCGAATTTATGCGTTTATATTGTTTTCAATTTTCCTGTAGATGTTCTCTTGATTTTCATTTATCTTTCCTTTGCCATTAACCGTCCAACTCGATTGCCAACGCAATTCATTCTCCAAATTCGTTCTCTTCGTTTGCTCTGTTTCATTTCAGATAACCGGCGAAGATGATGACCGTGAATCTATTTTAGAATATGGAAAATTAGTTGGTAAAACATGTGCACACCGTATGCTCTATGTTAAGATCTAAATTGATGTGTTTAGTTTTATTTCCTTTAAAAAAAAAACCTTTAATTTAATTATCTTAATCTTATTACTCTGAAAGAAATTTTTTTGAAGACAAAAAAACAACGTTAATTGTTAAACAAATTGTAGACTGTAATAGACACAAATTCGAAATAAATAATTTGTCCTGGTTGCACATTGATATATTTGAAAGAAAATTGTAATTTAAAATCAATGGATTATGTCTTGTTTAAAGTTGTTCAGTACGTTCGTTATTAAGTTAAAAAGAAAACTCATGACCGCAAGCTGGCATCTCTATATGCAAGCGTTAGGTGATAAATATTTATTAAAAAAAAAAAAAAAACACATAAATTAACTGTCACACAATTACACTTATGTATATTTAATGTCATTTATTTTAAAATAAAACCTAGCAATGTTACGCAATTATAAAAGCTAAATTCTCAATTAAAAATAAATAAAGTGAAACATTTCCGCTTGTCATAGTAATCTCTTAAATATCTGTTGATGCTGTTAAGAGGCTCGTTTGCCTACGATAAGACCAAGCACATAAACTTGGTGTATGGTGAAGGAAGCACTTGAACTTGTTCACTTGTTGGAGTCTGATCGCTGAAAATTGAATACGGTGGGTTAGTATCGGTATGATAATATTAAATATTATAAAATACAATAAATTTGCTTACTATAACATTACAAAATAACTTAATTCTAAGGACATAACGATGAAATGCCTAAATATGTCCCACTAAACGTACGTCGCACTTGCAGTGTCGATATAACTGCTGGCATCACATCACACTTTGCTAAGGTCTTTGGGATTCCATTCGTCAATGTTAGAGTGGTTTTCCAATTGCTTAAAGGATAGGAAGCAATTGGCAAAAGATCGATAGTTTTAGACCTCGAGCAATAAAAGTTGCACCGGCGTTCCACAAGGTAGCCATGTGGGGCCATTACTGTTTCTTTTGTTCATACGAGGGGCGTTCAATATATTCTCGGTATCGGGGAGAAGCTGTGGTTGTATACATAAATTGACTTATTAATCAAGTAATACTATTATCTTAGTGCATTCATGTAAAATTTCATGTAAATGTGATTATTAATTCGCGTTTTATCTCTAGGTCAACAAAATCAGACGATGTTGGTGAAATTGAGCATCGCGCTGTAATTAAATGTCTCACTAAGCAAGGAAAAAGTCCAAAAAACTATTCACGAGGAGATGGTGGCTGTTTACCAGGGTTCCGCACCTTCATTATCAACTATGCAAAAGTGATCAAGTGAGTTCAAGAGAGGCAGAGAGAGCATTGAAGACGACCCCCGCTCCGGCGCCCCGGCTACTGCTTGTACGGGAGAAAGCATCAAAGAAGTCGAAAAACTTGTTCTTGAGGATGCCCGAAAAAAGGTGAAAATGATGACAGAGATCACCCATTCTTCATGACCATCTTAACCTTTCAAAGGTCAGTGCAAGGTGGGTGCCACGAATGCTCACAGCGCCTCAGAAAAAAGTGAGAATCACATGCTGTAGAGAGCTTTTGGAGATGTGTAGTGAGCACGCGGACGGTGTTATGGATCGAATTGTTACTGGTGACGAAACATGGGTCCACCACTATGACCCTGAAGGCAAACAAGAGTCCATGCAGTGGCATAACAAAGGAACAGACCCCCCGAAGAAGTTCACAGTCACTCCGTCTGCCGGGAAGCTCATGGCCACAGTTTTTTGGGACTCAAAGGGAATCTTGCTCATTGAGTACAAAAAAAAAAGGTGAAACCATCAACGCCACATCCTACGCTTCCACTTTGCATAATTTGCGGGAGGAAATTAAAAAGAAAAGACGGGGTAAA
This sequence comes from Eristalis tenax, assembly GCA_905231855.2. Taxonomy (NCBI): domain Eukaryota; kingdom Metazoa; phylum Arthropoda; class Insecta; order Diptera; family Syrphidae; genus Eristalis; species Eristalis tenax. The sequence goes on from HG993125.1 coordinate 48,776,130, forward strand.
CTCGCAGCGGGTGTGTTGCTTCTTCATGACAACGCTCCTGTTCACACGCCACGAGTTTCCAAGGCTGCTGCGCGAGATTGTGATTTCGAAGAAATCCAACACCCACCCTATAGTCCAGAGCTTGCCCCTAGTGATTATTTCCTGTTTCCCGATTTGAAAAAATGTCTTTGTGGGAAAAGATTTTCGGATGATGAAGAACTCAAGTCGACAATAAATGGGTATTTTGCAGAGAAAGAGGAAATTTATTTTTTTGAGGGCTTAAAAAAGCTTATCTCAAGATGTAACTAATGCGTTGATGTTATGGGAGATTATATTGAAAAATAAATAAAAATTCTCCTTCATATCGATACCGAGAATATATTGAACGCCCCTCGTAAATGGTGTTCACGAAATTTTCAAATATTGTAAAATTTTAACATTCGCAGACGCCTTCAAATTGTTTTTATCTATAAATAGTTTAACTGATTGTAATAGTGTCCAGTTGGATATCGATGCACTAGTGGAATGGTGCACACACAATGGACTAGAGCTGAATATTCAAAGATGTAATATCTTTACGGCATATCGAATTACATCCCCGATTGTCTATGATTATGTCATAAATGATCATAGACTTAGTCGCCTAGAAGAGGTCAAAAATCTGGGTGTAATTTTTGATACTAAATTAAATTACATTATGATTACACAATTGCGAAGTCTAACGCTATTTTAGGTTTTCTGAAAAGAAGTAGTAGAGATTTTCGGTATATAACTAGTCTTATTTATTCATTATATGTCTTCGGCACTGGAGGAGCATCTAGTCTGTCCGTTATTGACTCCTTAACGTCCTTTAGAAATTCGGAGAGGATTCATTGGCCAGCTTGGAGTGGACTTTCGGGCGCTAGGGAGTTGGCGTTGTTGTCTCCATGCTCTCTTCGAACAGGAACTGCCAACACTGCATCGGGGAATGTGAGTCCTCGGAGTTGGCGAAGTTCCCAATTTGTCTGCAAAGAAATAAAAAAAAAATTACATACATAGTTAAATATTTTCTTATAGTCTTAATTACACTTTTGGTTCCAGTGATGGATTTAAAAACTGCAGGGATTCATTCAAATCCCACCTCGGCTGATCCAGCTTTTTCTTCTCCTTCACATAACGGTCTCGTAGGCTCCTCCAGCGCATCTTGCATTCTTTTTCTGAAAATTGATTTATGTGTTAATTTGGAAGTTACATATGTTATCTATTTTATAAATTACCTGTCTTTTTTAACTCTTTGGAGATTTCGTCCCACTTTGAGTCACTTTTTAAAACGTTTTTATACGCACGGGACTTTGTGTCGTATAAAGACGACTCCGCTCTCACTAAGTTTATTAGCTTTTCTTCAAATGACATCTGAAAATAAGTTATTTTTATATTGTACTAAGCATATTTAATATTGCAGTAGACTTACGGTTCAGATCTTATTTTTTCAATTTGCGAAACTTCCTCCTTCTTCAACTTCCTCCGAATTCAAATCGATTTTGTCGTTAAAATGTGGTCAGCTGTTTATCATCGCACCAATCTGTCAAAAAATTGTCCAACATGTTCGATAATGACATGCGATGGTCTTACGTTTTACGATCCTCTCATCTCTCACATTTTGTACTTACGTAGGTCGGCGCAGTATTCTGTGCATGGCCATTGAATTGTGTGCGTTGAAAGACAACGCAACGCACTATTGTGTTTCAGGCATGAGTCCATCTATTGTTCGTTAGTCAGACCGTATTTAGAATACTCTTCCACCATTTGGGATTCCCCATATGATACACAAGAACTCAGGTTAAGAAATTCACGAGATTCTTTCACGAGCAAATTATATTCCTTCGAAGAACTCCCTAAATATGACGCTAGATGTAAAATAATTGGCTTGCAAGACTTACGTTTCAGGAGTAAGGCAGCGTCATTATTAATTGCCGTGTAAATTCACCAGATTTACCTTTTCTCGTGAATATACTCGTATATGCTCCCCAAAGATCTCTTCGGGTGAGAAATTGACTATACGAGAGGAGGAATAGAACCAACTATGGTTGTAATGAACCTATTACAAGGTTCAGCTTGTCCCGATTGGAGTTTAAAAATCAATCCATCCTCTATTCTTTAATTAATACTGTTTATTTGATGTAATCCATGAGATGCAAGATCGGTAGATGATCCTTAGTCGCGCAAAAACCCTGCTGAGTAAAGCGATACTGAGAGTTAACACTTAGAGAACATAGTGTTTTGTGTGCTCTGTGATGGACATGAGCGTAACTGGCCCAGTATAAGTAAAGGGTGATTTTAAAAGCTATAGGAAAGTTTTTCAAAAAAAAAAACAACACATAAAATTCAGAAAAATGCATGAAATCTTTATTTGAATCGATAGTACGGTCCATATAATTTAATGTTTGAAGATTATTTCATGCAAATGTTGACCTTGACTGCGCCTCAAATGGTCCATCCGCTTAGTCCAATTTTGGCATACTCTTTCAAACATTTCGGTCGGTATCTCACGAATAAATGCTTCAATGTTGTCTTCCAGTGCGTCAATTGAAGCGGGCTTGTCTGTATAGACATGAGCTTTAACATAGCCCCACAAAAAATAGTCTAAAGGCGTTAAATCGCACGATCTAGGCGGCCAATTGACCGGTCCCGAACGTCAAATAAAATGTTCACCGAACTCGCCTCTCAATAAGTCCATTGTTGAGCGTGCTGTGTGGCATGTGGCACCGTCTTGTCGAAACCACATGTCATGCAAGTCAAGCTCTTGCATTTTGGACAAAAAAAAGTTGGATATCATCTCACGGTAGCGCTCACCATTCACAGTTACGTTACGATTCGCATCATCTTTGAAGAAGTACGGTCCAATGATGCCACCAGCCCATAAACCGCACCAAACTGTGACTTTTTCTGGATGCATTGGTAGCTCTTGCAATGCTTCTGGCTGATATTCACTCCAAAATCGACTGTTCTGCTTATTTACGTACCCATGAGCCAAAAATGAGCTTCGTCTAAGCTGATCATAAAATGGAAGAAGCGCGCGATGAACTTTCTTAACAGAGCACGCATTTTGATAAAATTCAATAATTTGCAAGCGTTGTTCGTTTGTAAGACGATTCATGGTTAAATTATAGACCAAACTGAAGATGCTTGACAGTGAAACAAAACACGAAACGCGCGTCAGCTGTTTAAACCATTGTTGCCAAAAAGATAATAGCTAAAAAATCACCCTTTATATGTAGGCACGCGGTGTTGGTATCGGTTGGTGTGTCGTTGCTTTTGGTTGTGACCCAGTTGTGTCCTATGGCGTCAACAGATGCCCCTAAAGTGAAAAAAGAAGGACCGTATGGCGTATAACTCCTGTGGACACGAATTAAATGAGCTCATTAAAGAAATATTTTTCGCCTTTCTCATTGGAAACTAGTGAAGCAAAAAGAATCGCTTTTATCCCTTACAAATTCCTAGAACGTGTAGTCCATTTGGATGGACATCAGGACTGTGGCGCTTTTTTTTTTGTTTTTTTTTTGTAAAAACCTGAAAAAGATTCATGTCATGATCCAACATCTCCAGGGACCCGTATTTTCCACTAAATGGGACGCGGGGGCAAAGCACACACGAGAGATATCCAGGTCACCCGATCCTCCACACTATCGGCTCTAAGTGACAGGAGATATGTATGCTTTTACAAATGAATACATATGAAAACTGGTAAGAAACAAAACAAGCAAACGCCACAGTCCCGATGTCCATCTGTTGTTCTAGGCATTAGTAAGGGATAATTGCAATTTCTTTTGGTTCATATCTTTTTGGACTTGGTCCACCCACCTCGTCCTGGGTCTGCCTAGCGGTCGACTGGAATGGAATGGCATTCAAGGCACGCCTCAGAAATCGTGATGATCGGGACATTTGTGACCAAACCATCGAAGCTTAGCCTTCCCGTTTCAAAAAGGAGAATGCCCAACATTGAACCCTCCCGTATTGCCGTGTTTCTCACTCTATCTCGTCGAGTGTCTCGAAGTGTCTCATCTTGTATTCGCGATCTTATTCTTTCGGATATTACGCATTACCACATTGTCTTCCAAAATTCTTGTCACTATAGATCACTGGTATATGTGTGTACCGTACATACCTATTGCCTAATAGTGGGCAGTAGAGGTCACGAATGCCAAGCTAACTCGTCGGCTCATTTACATGATTCCACCTTTATGCTTCTCGTCTTTCCAACTTGTGGAACAGTTAACTGAACACAGTTAAAGGACTGACTGCCGTCGAGAATCGTCAAATCTGATCAGTACTTGCGCCCGGAAGAAGTTTTTGCATTAGGGTTCTAAACTAGCAGCAGCAGAATGTCGCTGGGTAAAATGTGAGCTCCTCGGCAAATTCAAGAAATGTCATATTGATTTTTTAGCATTTGTTAGGCCAAGGGACGCAAAGTATCAAATAATATTTCGCAAAATGTACACCACAGCTTGTTCTGCAACTTATTTGTCTGTATGTACATATTAAGTAGAAGAAGCTAAACTCACTTCCGATCTGAAAAAAAAGCTTTCTTTGGCGCGAATCACATTTTAATACCACAACTCATCGTTTATGCCTGTATGCGTATGTATGACGATTGGATCAGCATCACTAGATGACTCATAAACGTTGATATTGACTTTTCTTCACAGCAAATTCCTTGGAGTAGTCTACTCTGTCATCAATTGATCATTATTATCAAATAGTACAATTTTACAATTTATTGGAATTTATTAATCTATTTTTTTAAATAAGAAAAGCAAGAATCAACCACGCCATGAATACAATTCAAACATGTTTTCTCTCTCATAAAATTCCCCGCCGATTCCACAGCGCACAAGATACAAGACCATTTGTGTGTATATGCATGCATCCAAATATAAACCAACTTCCACAGTGGTGTAATCAAATCCATGGTTTGAGAAACCCCCGTTTGCAAAGGGGATTTTCGCACTCGCAGCCGATGCTCTATATAAAGCTGGATAATATGAGATCTTTCGCAATTTAAAAGAGTCCACGCATCGAACCAGACATTCATAGCAAAATGGAAGGTTTGTCTAAGCACTTCTTACCCTCTCATCCTATTTCTCATATTCATGTTTTAAACAGCAACAATTTCAACAAATGGCAAGGAAGCCAATGCAAAGCTAGTTGCCTCTCAGCACGTAGGTGAGCCCAATCATAACGCAGGAGCTGGAGTCTTTGCATCCACAAGTCTGTCGGGTGGACCAGTAACCACTGGAGCGTTTGTGGACTATTCGAAGTAAGTTAATAATTACCTTTTAACACACTGAAAGACTGACTGGGATTTGTGTATTTTCAGAAACCAACACAGCTTATCGGTTCAACACTCTCTCACGCCAGGCGTGAGTTCAACTCTCACTGGAGTGGGATCCATTAATCTCCACCAAGACCCAGTGCACAGAGTAGATGCGAAGGCATTCCACAGTGCTACGAAGCTTGACAACGGCTTCAAATTCAATGCCACTGGAGCAGGTCTGGATTACAGTCACGTGAATGGGCACTCAGTTGGTGTAAGTGCTAGTCATATTCCGCAAATCGGTGGCGCAACAATCGGTGCTAATGCAACTGCTAACCTCTGGAAGTCAGTCGACCAAATGACTCGGTTTGATTTAAATGCTGGGACATCTCGAACAATTGGCGGATTATTTGATGGGCAGACGAACAATTCATTTGGTTTCGGACTCACGCGAAAGTTTTAAAGAAAAATGTAAAATGTATTATTATGCGTATTTATTTATATGTTATGTTCAACAAATAGAATGAAATAAATTAACCTTCTCAATACCCAATTGGGAGCTTAATACCTGTCACACATTTGTTGGCATGTGTTCGCTCAACTTAACAACTCACAACAACCGTAGCCCCCCTTAATCAAACCATCCAAGCATAGCCTTCCCGTTTCATAAAGGCGCTGCTCAACATTCAAAATCGCATCTCGGCAGCTTGTATTCTCGAGGCTCTTCCTTTGGTCATTACCAAAATTTCATTCCCATAGGTCGCCCCGGTCTTCCTGATTACAGATCTTGTTTCTTGTGATCTGTTGTTTGAAAATTTACCCAGCTTGGCCCTTCTCTCAAGGAAATCTCAGCGTTACTCTCTCTGTGAAAAAGATCCCGAGATACTTAAATTTCTCCACTTGCTTCTCACATATAGACGATTGGAGGGCACAGTCGGTCAAGTACCTGCCCTTGGTTAGTAGGATCGGTTCGAATCCCAGTAAAAGCAAAGTTAATACGCTTCAAATCTGATCCAGTCACCATTTGACTGTGATGACTGTGGATATCACAATGGACCGAGATGGTCTAAGTTGGTGGATTCACTAGCAACTCACTTGCCTGTCCTACATATGAGGCTATCAGTGCAAAAGTGGCGTAACCCACAAAAATTATGCTGATCGCCTGCGACCTCAGAAATTGTTATATCTCGGATTTGTCAACGTCAACCTTCAAACCTATCGAGTGTGCTCTGAAGTTCCGTCTGGGAGGATGTGTGTGTGTGCAAATTGAAGATGACTTACCCTCAACTCTCCCAAATACTCGCCACGATTGCGCTACGACATACACTCCATGCATATAGTAAAAAGGAGAGACACAACCCTTAGCGAAGTCCAACGCCCATAGTGAAACGCCTAGATTCAGCACCGTCGAGCACGCAGCTGCTACAGTTTGTGTGTAGAGGCTGAGTGGCCTTTAAAAGAGGACCCATACTCCTGCAAAACAACTCTCTCAGAGTCTCTCTCTCTCTCTCTCTCTCTCTCTCTCTCTCTCTCGAGCAACTCGGTCAAACGCCGTTTCCAAATCTTCAAAACAGTTGTAGATCGGTTTGGCATACTCCCAAGCCTGGAGTACCATTCCTTAAGTAACCTGTAAAAACTACTTTTTTTTAATTTTTGAAATGAATTTGAGGCCATATAAGTCAACGTCTCTCTGAAATTGCAGCGACTCCACTTCGGTTAGCATTAAAGGTGTCTAAGGCCTAAATATTCAATGTTGTAGTTCAGCCTAATGATGCTTTAGACGAACGCCAGAAGTACTTCGATTTGTTAATCAAAGATTTGTGAAGTTTAGAATCGATTTCAAAGACATGTTTAATTCCTCGATTGCCCACAGGGCCCATACACGACACAGACGTGTCGTCGCAAACCTTAAGTCTGTGCAAACACCCCTTCGCCACACACGGTGCAGACAATCTGCACAGACTTTAGTTTGTATCATTTCGGATCGTCGGGTCGGTCAATACTTTGGCAATTGAACAAATCAAACAAAGAAAACAAAAAGTAATTTGGACTAAGGAATGGTACAATTTTTATAATTTTCCAAAAACTCGATCCGAAATTATCTATTCGTGTTGTTGTCGGCACACATTCACCAGCGGAAAACCATGACTGGCGCCATCCACGATCGATGCAACTGCGAAACGGGGTTGTATAGAGTGACGAAGGGAATTCGTAGGGATATGACTGGCGCCGTCTGAAAACTGCTTCGTATGAAGACAAACCCTTGATGTGATCCTGTGGGTTGCGGTCGATTTTGCGATATAGAAGGGGGATCCTGATTGGTCGACAATATACACGATCGGGATCTGGCTGCGTATAAATAGGATGAGAATGGAGAAGCCAGAAGCATAATCCGCGACAGTACTGCAAAGAAATCATTTGCTATTGTCCAGATTTCCAGCTTCTTGCTAAAGAAGTTACCAAATCTGGCACTATTACTGATGACAATTATATTCAGCAACTGCATTAACAACAGCTACTTCCCTAATACTTGGAAGATAGCTAAAGTGCTCCCGGTCCCAAGGAAGCTGAACCGTTCTCGTGTGGATGGTTATCGACCTATTGCCTTGCATTCCTGTATAAGTAAGGTCATGGAGTCAATAATGCGAACTTTCAGCGAAGAGCGAGTTATATTGCCATCGTTCCGTCCACTGCTTAGTCTGCATGGTGATGTCACCCGAGGCCTTAATAGAAAGCAAACGACAGTGGCATGTCTATTGGACATCGAGAAGACTTTCGATACTGTTTGGATCAAAGGACTCATCTTCAAGCTAATCAGCTTTGGATTCCCTACGTATCTGGTAAGACACATAGACAACTTCCTCTCTAATAGAATCTTCTTTGCGCAGGTAAACTGTGTCAGATCAGCGATGAAGTGCATCAACGCGGGAGTACGACAAGGATCGACGACTGGGGCTGGTCCAGTATTCAACATTTATACCGCAGACCAGCCAATCAACGCAAGTGGAAGCAATACACTCTTGTATGCCGATGACTCCATTACGGACGCTACCTCCCTCTCACCGGAGACTTGAATAGAACATCATCTAACGATGGGAATACAAACGATGGGGATTGAAAATCAACAGCGATAAGACAATACTTATGTGCTTCAGAACACCAGCGCAGACGTCAGAGGAAGGAGGGGCAGGACGTTGGTCAAGAGAGGCAACAGTCTTAAAATAACACTTCCAGACAAAACATCGATTACTCCAACGCAGAACACAAAATATATGGGCATTTTGTTCAATGAGAGGCTCAGAACCACGTGGATGCTATTCTCAAACGGGCTGCTTTTGCCCTACATTTGGTACATCCACTGCTCCGGACAAGAACTGGTCTGGGCCAGAAGACTAAGGTGCTTATCTATAAGCAACTTAGCAGACCAGTGATAACCTACGGATGCCCGATCTGGTACACAATAAACCCCACAGCAATGGAGAGAATCCGTCTGTTCGAACGGAAGGTTTTAAGAGTGTGCAGTGGTCTCCACAGAGACCATTCGACACTGAAGTTCATCCCGACCAGAAGAATTTATAAAGAAGCCAAGATATTGCCGATAGACAAGTACATCGTGTAGCTCGCCAAGAAGCTGTTAAGTACTATTAGCAGCCATCCCAATCAGGACATACAAGAACTGCAACGACGTCCACTCGAGCGCAGTCATCGATATTTACACACCACAGCAAGCACACACCCTGGATTTGATGACCTATTCACTGCCGACACTACGCAGTTCTACACAAAAAGCAACACAGGGCATTACAAAGGCTAGTCCCCTCCGAAAGTATTTTACCAATTACCAAAGGAAATCATTCTGTTATTCAATCATAAGATTAAGCATGTACAAATTATTGTAAAATGATGCAATGTTAAAAATGTGAAATGAAATACGTCGGGCCCCTATTGTTGAGCCGACATTCCTATCTTAGTTAGATGTAAGTCATTTTGTAGATAACGAACGAAAAATAATGCTTACAATCCAAAATCGAATCTAGAGGAGTCTGTCAGGAGTTGTTCGCCACGGAAGCACCCAAACACAAATACAAATTTTAAACCTATTTAAATTGTGACACAATGTACAAAGTTTAGTTTTTAAATAAAGAATTAATTCGCCAAAACTTTGTTTTGCCTCTACGTCTGTTACACGTGTTCTACATGCGATATGAATTTTCCTGCTGGTCTGGGCAAAATTCACCATACACGACACAGACACGCCGTTACAGACGCTGCAAAATTCAAAAAAATTTGAATGCAGACATGCGCAGACGCGCAGACATGCACACAACAACAAAATGCATTGGCTTGCAGCGACGCGTCTGTGTCGTGTATGGGCCATAGAATAGGTCATACTTGAAGTTTACTGAATACAATAATAATTAGCAAAAAAATTAGCTTTGCATAGTGTAGAGTCAAATCCCTACTTTCCTTGAGTGTAAGAGCAAGGCAATTTGCAACTTTGTTAGACGTTAGATTGCCGTATAATTTGCCCTACAAATGCACTGGAGAGAATTGTTAAGACACTTCAGACCGTGCAATGTGCAAACAACTGATACCTTCATGACGAAAAACGAACACTGGTTCCAGTTGCCTGTGAGTGAACCAACAAAGGAAGTTAGTTGCGTATTAGTGATATTCCACAGGCACCGAACTGGTATTGCTGATAGTCGTTTGAATGTTCGCTTCCGATAGCACATCCAATTGCTACCGAAATGAAATTAAAATCAAATTATATCGCTTTTGTCATCTGATGTCGTGTCCCAGGTGTAATTACTAGCAGTTAATCATGTGTTTTGTTTCGCAGGCTTACACGTATTCATTAACTTGAAGAAACATTGCGATCAAGCTGGATTAATTAGTTTCCATTGTATTTCTCTTTCCTACAAGATGTCGTTCAGTGCCAGAACAAAAGTGTGTGCGACTCGGTTTGAATATAACGACTTCTTGAACAAGTCGTTATCTTTAAAACGCCTGAGCTATTGAAGGTGTTTCTGTTGCAAAACACTGCTTGCATTATAATTCCGAAGTTCTATCAATTATTTTTGTCAGATTCTGGAAGAAGACTTCGGTGAGTTTTAAGTCCCATTCAGGCAATTCAGTGTGGTACGGAACTTTGACCGTTCGAGTGATGTACGTAAAACTCTTATCTTTATAAGCAGTTGTTTCAAAACACGTAACGAATTTGTATTACCATGGCCAATGTTCAAATATTTGTCTATATCTGAGGCTATAAACAGAGATTGCAGCTGAATAAGACCTGTACTGTTTTTCTTGGCGTTGTACTTCGTGTTATAAACGGGTAAAGTTTTTATAAACGCACATTTATGGATGTGATTTACTAATTTGTATTGGAATTCAATTGTTGTTTTATTTTCTTGGGTTCCTGTTGTTTTTAAGCTCGATAAGCATACTATACACTCCCTGTCGTGAGTATGTCACCACCCCTGGTTTTCCATTTATTTAAGACTAAAATAATAAATTTTGTAAATAGCTTACTTTTACCTGAAAGACTATTGACACAGTGCTCGGCGAGACCAAAGCAAACCACGGTCTCAAATGTCGAGCATATGCTGACCATACAGTCATTATAGCCAGAGTCAGGATGGAGGATGTGATCGAATGGGGACTAAAAATTACTTAAGAGTGATGCCTGTCAGCTGGGCTGACAATCAAGAGAATGGGAAAAGAAGGGATAGGAAAAGACAGATTACATCGAGACAATTCGCAAGCTTCCACTCCTAGCCATTCCGAAGGATGACGCGATTAGGAAATTCAATTTGCAATAGAAGTTTACTACCAAGCTCAGCACTAAAAAATACTGGAGCAATGTATCCATAGTCCACAGACTGAGCAGCAATATGGTAAAATGATATACAGATGGATCATGAACTGATGAAGGAACAGGGGCTGGTATTTGGACCCCGGACAAAGTGCTACGAATGGCACCAGCATCTTGCAAGCAGAAGACTTTGCCATAGACAGAAATTATACCAACTGCGACATGGCAATATTGTCGGACAGTCGTGCCGCTATCCTGGCACTAGACTCCTTTATCATCAAATCCAAGCTCGCGTGGGAATGTCTACAGAAGCTTAAGAAGATGATCAGGAGTAACTGAGTAAAACTCTGCGGGATACCTCGCCATACAGGGATAGAAGGCAATGAAATGGCCGACTCCCTCGCTAGGATGGGTGCATTGGAACCTTTTATAGGCCCCGAACCATTCTGCGAAGGTGTAGGACATCATTTTCTCAGGGAAGAGTTCAGGGAACTAGAAAGAAGGAACCGGGTTAATGCCGGGTTAATGCCTCTTCTTGGGTCAACACAACCGGAAGGGTTTGAGGCGTGCATCAGAATGAGAAAAAACAACCTCCGTAGCCTAACAAGCTTCCTAACAGGCACTACAGACTCAGGGAGCACCTAAGGAAATTAGGAGCATCAGAAGAAGGTCTCTGCAGATTCTGCGGAGAATCTTATGAATTTCCAGAACATATACTGAGGCACTTGCCAACAAAAGGAAAATATATCTACCAAGCACGTAATATCAGAGGAAGAATTGAAATCACTAGAACCAGCGCTCATTCTCAGATTCCTAAAAGAAACTGGCTTAGAGAGAATACTCCTTCCACCACCTTCGCGCAACAGGAGCAGATAACCCTCAATACAACTCTGAAAAGAGCTGCATGGGAGGGCAGCTCTTAAAAAAGGAAAGGTGTGAATGGGGGGTAAGGGCTGGGTGTCAAGTTACGTGGTCGCTGTGACCAATTGATGAACGCTCGCCATGAGATGACCCAATCCGCATTTATCCTGCACAACCAACGAGCGTTGGATCGCGTTTATGGAACTTAGCGCCCTCTTGTAGTTCTACTACAGCTCGGAGACATCGATATGGTCGAGTTTTGGCAGACACAGAAAGTCGACTTACTTCGCTCCAAAACATTGAGGGCATTGACGTTAACGGTGTCTTTTCCTTTATTTCGGTGATATCGCCATAACATAAACAACACCAAACGGTGTGATCCACACTTGTGGATTGTGTTAGCTCCAATAATAGCTATTTTGCCGCTGAGTCAAAAATGATCCGGATCTCTGGCAAACGCGCCCAGCACCCAGTTAGGGAACTCACGGCGTTTCTTTAGATCTCTGGCTTCAATTATTGCTTCGGAATAATCGTTTATAGGGCCAATACGTGGGGTTGACTCTCTGGCAACTCCCAAATCAGCAGATGAAATGATTCGAAGAGCTATTATTAACTCACGGCATCAACGACGACAGTCCATTACGTCTATACAATAGTTTAAGGACTAGGCAGTTAGTTCTGGCTCTAGTGACTCTCTGCAGAGTATAGTTCCACTTATGCATTGTCTAAGTTCATTGTGACACCACACCGATTGGATATCTCCTGCGAATAAAATCAGTTGGCGCTTGCTCATAGTCTCGCTGTATTTCTGTATATTTTGGAAATTGTTCGGGCTAAATTGTAATCTGTCAAACCTTCGTTTAGAGCATACTCTTAGGCGCAACATATATTCCGCATTTTTACGCTAATACGCAACTTTGAAAGAATTATTGTCGTTACAATTGGCAGCAGGTAATTCATTAAAATTGCACTTTAAATTATAAAATGGCATCTTATGTTATCGCCACCGTTCACTTTGATGAGAGTCTTATTTTATCAGTTATCAACACAAGTGGCGTGGTCCTCATTTTTCACATAACTACTGACAGTCGGCCCATTCATGTAAAGTAGCTAATGGGTAGTATTTATTGTTAATAAGAAGTGAATGCACAACAGACAAATGAATACACAAATTTCCTGCTACGTATTGGTGCATATTTTACACCTGCTATCTCTCGTTACCTGACGGCTGACGGTATCGCACAGAACAACTGTGATTGTGGTCCATTAAACCAATACTAATCAGTAGTCTGTCTGAAACGCTCGCGGCCATATGCACGAGCGCGATATCTTGATACCAAACCTACCAAAACGTTCAAACGATCAGTCGTGGTATTGCCAACCGATTATGCGTTAATTGTCGAAAAAAAAGAAAAAACCCAAAAACAAAATAAATACATACACTCAGCCAATATTGTTGGCGAAATAAAAGGTTGCCTAAATTTAATGCTCATCCGTTTGAGCGGCAGATCGCATTCGTTTTGGGAGCCCCGACGCGATCGTTTCATTCGTTGGCATCCAGTACACCAGCGCTCGCGCAAACGTAGAACACGTCTTCCCTTAAACTCTAGATCACGGTTTAGTTCAAGCTAATTTGTATTTGCTTTACTTATTTTTTTTCTTCAAAAATTTGTCACCATTCATACAGAGCTTGTCACTCACTGAGCAGTTGTGATACGGGCGCTGCAACCGCTGTTACAGTTACAGCGAGTGAGAGGAATTCATTAACTGTAGCGAACTTCGACGAGTTGTTACATTGATGTTCGTTCGGTGATGTGTAAATCGTATTCGTTAGCAAATAATTGTAATATGTGTTAAAATAATTTGCAAAAGCAGCAACATCGAAATCGTTTTGAGTGTCTACAAACTGTGATACGGTGTTTTGTGACTGGTGAATATTTAAACAAATGTGAGTCTACGTCTTCTTTCTGTTTTAATATTTCCTGGTTTGACATTTTTGAATGATCTGTGTTGCCAAGGATTTTTCATATTTTTTGTTATCAAATTTACGAGAGATGTGTGAAATAAGTGCTTTCATAACGCTTTATTTATTTAACATCGCAAATATTTACAATTTATTTCACTCTTCATCTCTCTATCGCCTCGTTTTCGTTTAAAATAATATAATCGACTTTATCTTACTTGCGATACGGTAGAAGACTTTTATAATTGGATTTTTATTTTACGACCAAGATTATTTTACGTGCAAGATGACAAGTGTACGAAAAGAGCGAAGATTTATTTACTTTTCTCTGACCTTCTGAGGAGATCCACCGAAGAGTCCCTTCTCCGAGATGGGATCGTTGCTTGCCGAAGCTTGGCAGGAACTTATAGAATGGAATTCATATCACTCGTATTACTCAAGTAAAGTTAAATAATAAATCTTCCACCACATAATGAGTGCCCAAATTGAAAGTTTTCGTGACTTAACCTAAACTGTGCTTTATTTCGATCATCAACTTTCAATTCTCTTCGTCCATTGAGGAGGAGGAGGAGGGCATTCCTCTGAATGCTAAATACACGCTTAGTATGATTAATATGGTTTGCAGCAATTACATTAAACTATTTTAAATCGGTCTTACAGTCGTAATAAATTGACGTAATTAAATATCAATAACATTAGTGAAGTATTTAAGCGATGTGAAAATGCAGAGCAATGTTCAAATGAGCAGCTATTACAATAATAAATTGCTGGTTTTTGAAAACAGAATATTGGTCCGCAAATGCGCTCCGTCCACACAAGTCCTAATGGTCTCTGTAAAGATGAAGTACTCCTAATCAGTGAGCAGTACTGTGTTTGCAATCAGTCATGATAAATATCTCACATTTTGTGAACCACCCAGTTTTTAGTTGAAGTAACAGTTTTGTCCTGTTTCTGCGGGAAAACAGTGGACAAATTCGACTGTAGTTAGTGTTCCCATTCCTTGCAGATCTCCTGTCAGATAGATCTAATGCAGATTTTCTGTCTCTTTAACAATGTTGGATAGTCGCAGTTAATGTCAAAGAAAAATCAATAATAAAAATAGCCAACAGATGTCACTATAATTCAATTAGTATTTATATTCAGAGATGTGGAAAATAATATATAGTACTGAATCCTGCTGATCAACCTATAGTTTGATGGGTGTAGAGAAAATCCGATGATTTGCGCAAACGTACCAAATACTAAGCATGGGGTGTTTCAGTGGATATTCGTACGAGTTTATTGTGGTTCGTAATGGGTCCCCTTTATTCCTTGAAAATACTAGAACAAATTCTGATATCATAGACTACACTATAATACAATGAGGGAGTTCTATCGCGACTATGATCTCAAGCATCTTCTTGAAAACGCTTGTCTGAGTTGTTGACATGGAAACATTTATGCAGCCGGAAAAATATAAATTTCAAATTTATTTTAAAACTTGTCGCATATTATTCGCATCAGAGGATTTCATAATATTTGAAAAAATATGTTTTAAATATGTATTGGGTCTTAACTTACTTGTTCTCAAAATTTTAACTTTTATTTAAGAAAAACATGTACAATAGTATTATTCAAAGTATTGCCCATCTGAAGCTATGACTTTTTCCCATCTTTCTCGCAATTTGTGGATCCCATCCCAAAATGAGCCCGCTTGGCAGCCAAGAATGAATCAAGCCAATTTTTGATAGTCTGCTCTGATGTGAATCGTATTTGAGTGAGGGCGTTCTGCATCGACCGGAACAAATGGTAGTCAGAAGAGGAAAGGTCTGGGCTATAAGACGGGTGAGTTTAAACTTCTCACCCGCTGTTTTCCAAATAGTTCAAACCGGCCGAGCGTTGTCACGATGGAAAATTTTTGCCTCGTGTTTGGTCGCATATTCCGGGCGTTTTTCGGCTACTGCTCTCTTCAAACGGATTAATTGTGTTCGGTAGCGTTGTCCATTGATGGTTTCACCCGGTTTTAGCAGCACACCCTTCTGATCTCCACATACAGAACATTACCTTTGCGCCATGGATATTCGGCTTCGTCGTTGATTTGGCTGGTTGGCTAGGTTTCACATATGATTTTTTGCACTTGGGTTTGTAATGGCTCCATTTTTCACCATCAGTAACAATCCGATGCAAAAATGACTTCCTTTTGTGGCGTTCCAGCAGCATTTCGGACATGCAAAACCGCCTTTCGACGTCTCTCGGCTTGAGTTCATGTGGAACCCAATTTCCTTGCTTTTGAATATATCCAGCTGCTTTTAAACGTTTTGAAATGGCTGCTTGAGTGACAGATTCTGGAAGCTGTTCTTCTGTTTGGCAACAATCTTCATAGAGTAATGCTTACAGTTCTTCATCTTCAATCTTTTTTGGCTGCCCAGGACGTTCCGAGCCAGAAACCACCACTTTCAAATCGCGCAAACCACTATTGACAAGTTCGCTCAGCTAGCGCATGTTCACCATAAACTTCCACCAAAATACGATGACTTTCGGCAGCCGTTTTCTTCATATTAAAGTAATGAAGAAGAACTCCCCGCAAAAACACTTTTTCAGGCACAAAGTTCGACATATTTGAGTGAAAAAAAATTATTGTTGTTGCGCTTCAAATGAATGACATGTACTGAAATGACGTACAATGACAGTAGCTTTCCAACGCATGTTCCAATGGAATAATACAAGTTACGCCATCTCTTAACAAACCGCCGAATTAAGTTATAGACCCAATACTTAATAAACAAAATATAAATCTACATAATATATTCACAAATTTTAAAAAGTTTAGAAACCCCTGCAATTTTTTGCCTCACTGAAAATGTTGGTGTAATTTTTAAATTTTTCCTATTATTTTGAGCAAATTTGTACATGATTTTGGTACATGTCGCGATGTATCGACGACGCATGGGCTCGAAGTTTTGGTGAGATTAACATTAAACCCAGATTTTTTTCTGGGCTGCCTAATAAATAACAGATGAAATTCCAGAAGTTGCACAAAATAACCAATAATTTAATAGCACCAGTGGCCGCAGGGGTAAAATCTAGTACATACGTCGCCTACTACGTTTAAGATTGTTTGGTCATGTTAACCCTGCACGGACAATCCAAAAAATCCTATTCAAAATCAAATCCTAATGGCAGTGGATTAACGACTTAGACTTAAACTGAACTGACTAAGACTTGACTTGAACGATAGCTCTGTCTCCGATGAAGGTGTTTTATCACGGAAAGCATACTGCTTCAAGCTCCGCATTGCATACATTAACCGAGATCCCGATTATTCCTTTGTGCAGCGATCGGTCGTATGAGGCTTTGTTATATAAGCACAACATTGTTATGCAAACATGTGAGAATTCTTTTGCTTCTTCATCAGGCTCACTGAGTAGAAACGGACGTTACAAAACATTTTGAGTACACTATAGTATGATTGATTCTTGAGTGTGCTATTTACTTAAGCCCTATTTTTCCTTAAACTCTACATAATGCTGGAATAGCATTCAATCACTTTACAGAATTCAAAAAACAACTACATTTATGTGGCTCTACCGGTTTCGCAAGATTGCGTTTGTAGCCAATAAAAAATAACAATTCACTTTTATTCCTCTTTGTACAAACAACCTGTTCACATTATTTGAAGCTTCTTTAAATTCCGTCATTTCCATCAGTATTTGTTCCAATTCAATTCTTTTACGGCTGGTTTCACAAAAAAAAACTCATCTTGACTTGTATAAGTGCCTTTTATAGTTCCTGAAATCAGTCTTAATTGCTCCTGCAATAACTACATTTATGGGCAACATGGACCCAGTTTGTTTGCCTAGGTAAACCGCTACGGTTTTTAGCTGCTAGGGGTTCCATACACCTAATGACTATTAATATTTACACTCTTCTGTATCTCGCACGATCAACTTCTTGTGTGGTGTTACTGTTTGAGGTGAATTTGAGATATATTGGGTCTTATCAAGCGCCAAGAGGGAGTTGTTTCTAGTAAAGGCTTTTGTTATCAAGTTGCGGCTCTATAAAGCGGAGCTATAAAGCGGAGCTATAAAGCGGCCAATACACGGTCAATTCTACCTTCACGACCATCTTCTTGTGTGGTGTTACTGTTTGAGGTGAATTTGGGACATATTGGGTCTTAAGAAGCGCCCAGAGGGAGTTGTTTCTAGTAAAGCCTTGTGTTATCAAGTTGCGGCTCTATAATGCGGCCCTATAAAGATGCCCATACACGGTCAACATTACCTTCACGATCATCTTCTTGTGTGGTGTTACTGTCTGAGGTGAATTTGGGATATATTGAGTTTTAACAAGCGCCCAGAGGGAGTTGGCCTATACACGGTCAATTCTACCTTCACGACCATCTTCTTGTGTGGTGTTACTGTTTGAGGTGAATTTGGGATATATTGGGTCTCAACAAGCGCCCAGAGGGAGCTGTTTCTAGTAAAGCTTTGTGTTGTCAAGTTGCGGCTTTATAAAGCTGCCATATAAAGCGGCCCATACACGGTCAATATGATTGTACAACATTTGGTATTGTACCATATTATTGAGAGCGTCTGTCTTGTATTCTGACAGTCTCTGAATATATGTACAACATTGAAAATATTAATTGTGTATGGGCGATATTGCACAATATTCATTCATTTTTGTGCTGAGCGTCATCGGGTGAGCATGGGCTGACGAAAAAAAAGGAATTCGTACGAAATCATCCAATAAATAATTGTAGAATACTATTGCATCGTGCATGGCATACATAGCATTGACCGTGTATGGGTCGCTTTACCTAATAGTCTAAAGGTCAATCATGAATTGAAAATTTTAATATGACATTATGTCTCCTTATTGGGGTACAAAAAGAAGAAGCGCAATTGCCATTTAGAATGAAAGTATGCAGACCCATAAGCATCAACAAGTGAACAATATTTTACGATTACAACTGTGATTTATCCATTACACAGTAATTTTGAGACGCCGCTGTGAATACTGCAAACACCTGTTCCAATTACCTTCAGTGTACTTCAAAAAGGCACGACACAATAATCTTCTCATCGACAACCACATCCATCTAACAATTATTTTGTAATTTTCATTATCGGAATCAATAATTCGCAAATTACATGCATGTGCACGGTTGCGCAAAAAGCTATTGAACCAAAATATATTTGAGATGGCATGTGTTCATTTGTTGCTCATAGTTGATTATTTAATCGGATATTTGATAGGTTTCTTGATCTTCAATGGAACTGAAGACATCCGATACTATCAAATCCAAGAAAGGCCCATTACGAGGTCGGCGGCATAGAATCGACTACTCATTTCCAAGCTCGTCATATTGTTCAAGGCGGGGTTTTGTGGTGGTTCTGAGCTGTGTCACTTTATCAGAAGTGGATCAACTTTAATTCGTTTTTCTTTTGTTGGTCGATTTTCTCGAGGCTTTTATCAGGTAGAGATTAATTTTTTTTAATTTTATGCAATATTGACTGTTACTGTACATGACAGATAGCTTGCAGACATGTGGCTATCACCGTGACACCTGTCTGCTGTTGAGCGTCATCATACTTAGGCGACTTGCACTGCTAATGAAATGTATCCGGTTTTTTCCATTTGAAGCCAAGACTTGAACTTGAAAAATGCACACAGTAATTGGATATCAGCAAAGTAAAATATGTAAATTGTTGTATTTATGCATATTTCCTGAAAAGAATTGAATTAGAATTGTTCAGTTTACACCTACAGTAGTTGGACGGCATAGAAAATGTTTGGAATGCATTAGTTTGGGCAAAAGACAGCTGATGCTAGCCTTGGAGCTTGTCGACTTATGCCACTAGGACCATCATTTGAAAGATTCTTACTCCTATGATTTTTTCTGACAGCAGTTTTCGTCTATATTGCACACGTTACTAGCCCCGTGCAGAGTTCGCTGTGCCTCCTCCGGATGTGTTCACTATGAGTGCTTCATTTATTTTTAAATGAATACAAATTTCTATTAATCGTGTTTCTGGCTCTAAGGCAAAAAGCAGAACTTTGCACGCCCTAGTTTAGTACCAATTGACGCCTCATTTTCGATATGTCGTCACTCAGGCCATGAACTCCGAATAAGCTTACTAAACTTTGGTGCTTCCTAACCGACTATTGGTCCGGCATCTTTAGAAGAACCCATTAAAGAACATTGGCGTCAATGAATTTGTCGGTTTCCATAAGATCCTGCTTATCTCAATCGAACTGAAGTTTCTTGAGAATGTTCGTGTGCAGAGGGAAGACATTTTGGAGTCACTGAGTCACTCGAATAAGCATGAACACAACATCAATTAGTTAATCCCACAAAAGTTTTTACTTCTGGCACACCAATAGGATACACCAAAGTGCTGCTGTTTAATTCTATGACAATGCCAATTAGGAGGGAATGAATGGTTTTTAAAGGGAATTTGGTGATAACAGATTTTTCGAAATGAGACGCATTCGTTGAGTTGCTCTCGCTATTAAGATTTGATCACCCGTACTTACTACCGATCTAAAATGATTGACATTCCTTAAATGCGCGAACCCCTTAAAACAAACCTGAACTTGAACTGACTAAGACTTCCAGCCCATCAAACTGCGCTCCTGTGTAATCAATTACTGCTATAAAAACACAAACACCAAAGTGGGCAGTTCCCAAACCACTTTCCGGACTTTGTTGCAAAAAGTTCTAATTACAAACGGAGAAGCT
Source organism: Eristalis tenax (assembly GCA_905231855.2). Classification (NCBI taxonomy): domain Eukaryota; kingdom Metazoa; phylum Arthropoda; class Insecta; order Diptera; family Syrphidae; genus Eristalis; species Eristalis tenax. Next base: position 48,796,765 of record HG993125.1, read on the forward strand.
CAGTCAACCACGCTCTCTTAAATATTCACACCCATTGACCTCGGTACTGTTGTAAAAATAGAAAAACAAGTATCGTCTGAAACGAATCAAATTCTCAGGAATTCTATCAAACCAGACTTGTTTGAATCAACATTGACACAGATGTGTGATTTACATATCTACGTCATGTCGTTAATTTCTCTCACGTGGTTAAGCGGCCAATTTTATTACCTTGTGCGCGTTCTTCTAAAACCATAATTGTGTATATTTTGGGGTAAAGATGTTTACAATCTCCATGTACGCATCTATTACACTCCTTTTGACCTTAAATTAAATTTTTGTTTGTTTTGATTTTTGTCTTGTTTCACAAGCCTTTCACTAGCAAACACATTTGCCAGGGGCAGGAACAGGTGGTAATCACTTTGTCCGGACTAGAAGGTGGAGTCATTAGGACCCCCCGACAAAGCTCCTGGCGCTTCTGGTGATGTGTGATTTTTGAGGCAGGCACATTTGCCATGGGCAGGAATAGGTGGTAATCACTTTGTCCAGACTAGAAGGCGGATTCAGAAGGACCTCCCGACCCAGCTCCCGGCGCTTCTGGCGTTTAGCTGTCAATGTGTGCGGCCTAATGGAACACAATTTCTCTCTTATGGACAGTGCTGAAGCACTTCTGAGCTATTGCTTCCTTCAGACGGGCCAATTGGTGGCATTACAGGCCGAATTAAGAGGCTTGCCATACGAGTGACTGGGACCTACAGTTGTATGCCTCCTCCTAACGGTCGTGCTTGTTGAGAAGGGTTTTCGAAGTTTCTCGAAAGAGGTGAACATTATTTTTGCTCGTACCAGGAATCGAACCCACTTAACATAGACAAAAGGGTCGACACAGCAACTCACAACGCCACAGCCGCCAGGAAGGAAGAGGAATTTGATTGCGCAAATTTTTCTAGTTAAACATCTCAATTGCCACTCTCATGCCAGGAAGGCATTGTGCATTGAATCAACGGTTTAATCACTACAACATCTGTCACTACACTCAGGCACAAAGTGCTTATTTTTTGCAGCCGCTTATAAAGTCAAAAACTGGTTTCATTGCCAACAAATTTGTACAGTTCTTACTTTCATTGTTCGACCATCACAGAGCTGGTTGAAACCATGGGTACCGTCTCAAGTGCAAGAGCGCAAAAAAAAACCGAATTCATTGAATGGAAAGGTACTGTGCTAAAAGATTTGACGTCAAACCACAAAAAGAGACACGAAAGAAAGAAGCAAAAATGAGAAACAAAACATCAACAAACACAAGCACGTAACAGTTAACAATTTCAATGAAACACCCATCCTCCACCGATATTTTCTTGCAGGTCATACTGATTAAGTAATTACAATAAGCTTGCCCGAACTAATAATATAATTAATACACCACTACAATGCGCAAAAAGCAGACACAATTGTGTTTCTGCCACAGTCAATATCAATCAGCACGGCTTCTGTGATTTTTGCTTAATTTGAGCTTTTTTCACTAATTTGCATGAATTATGGACAAGTCTGGTTAAAAACATGCCAAAGCGGGCACGTTTATGCATAATTGATGTAAATACATATCGCGTGTGTTGGGTTGGTGGTAAATTAGTTGGTTTCCGAAGGGCCGGCCGGTGGCGCAACTTTGCAGAGTCGGTGAAAAGGTCAAAGCATGCGGATTTTTCTTTTGTTGCTAGTCAGCTACAGTTAAATTTGTTTGCAATAACACAATTCATGTCTACTGCACGCAAAAAGATTTAAGTACTTTGGATTCATGTACACAGAAGATCTCCATTCAGACGCTTTCTTATTCCGAGAAGAGTCAGCCTTACTTTGTCGTCCAAATGTCGACATTAAAGGCAAAAGATTGAGCCACATTCTCGTGCAATGCTTGCAATGTTCCTCGTCCTCGAGAAGGTACCACGGAACTGTCTAATGCGTCTAGTCTTGGTGATGGTTGTCAACTTGGTTTGGTGGTTCCTCGTTCTTCTGTTCATAAGTTCATTTCCCCAGTTGTGTGACCCATTTCCTTCAACGGATATTTTCCCGTTTGTCATTGCCAATTCAAATCTTCTGATAGCCTAGGGCCTGAACGCAGATGAGATAACTCCTGGCCGGGGACCATATTTATGGCATAAAATACTGACCTCCCTAGATACGTCAGACATTAGACAACGCGGACAAGTTCCCCGTGTATTTCGTGTATCTTACATAACCATTCAGACGAGTCGGTATACAAATGCCATAAAATGCTGTATGTTCGTCGGGAATTTGGACAGTCCTCTATTTTGTTTGGTAACCATAATCAAAAACATGAATCATTGTGTTTCGATTTTGGCAAAAGTTAGATGTCGGCTTGGCGGTTTTATTATGCAAAAATATTCGATTTTGTGAAAATTGTAGAAAAGCACTTCAATAAAATCAGTCTAATAAAAGATAATAAAAGAAAACGAAAGTTGGGGACGTCATTAAATTCTGCTTAATGCATGGACAATGATTTCAGATTGGTTGGACCACAACTTGCTTTGTTTCCTATGCAAATTAAAACCATGCTCAGGAAATTGATTTCAAGACAACAGCTTTGGGGTGAACTTGGTACAACGATTTGCATTTGGCACTCAAGATAGTGGCGCAATATGTTGTTGATATCAGCGAATTGACGTCAGTCTTTACAGTTCAGAGCTTCAGCTTCAGGAGACTTGTTGTGGGGATACCCAAAAAGCAAGGTTTATGCAAAGAGAGAAATACATCCGCAATGGAAGTAAGGAAATGTTTGTCTAAGCATGACGAAATCTGATGAAATATTTCATAAAGTGAACAGTCTATGTTTTCAGTCGATATAAAGACATTTTCTTATGTATTTCTAGAGTCCGGGCTAGACTTGAGCCTTAACCAACAAGTTGCTCCAGCCAGCACGATCTTTCGCCAGCTGCCTTCAATTGCGTACACCAAGTTGGTTGAGGTTCTTCTCCACTTGTGTACGCCATCTCGTTCGAGGAACTTCTTCTGTTGCGTTATTCCAATAGTTCGGAATCGAAGACTATTCGGGCGGAGTTGTGGTGTCCATCCGGGAGCCGCAAACAAGGCCACTTGAATTAAAGCCGTAATGGCGTTAATTCGTATTTAAGTGAGAATATACACCATAATCCAATTATGGCTTTATTTCTCTTTTAAATGTCAACTAAAGCCATAACATAAATAAGAATTATCGTCATATGGTGTTAATTCACATTCCAATGGAAACTAGTCCCATAAAATTAATCTAGCTCCAGGCGCCTGACAGTTGTTAACATACTCTTAGCGGAGCGAAGAAGTCACGGAAAAGGGTTAAAATCCTGTCAGCGAGCCACCTACCTCATGCTTTAAGTACACCAGACTTTTTTACATGCAACATTTCAAACTAACTAGAAACTTGACATAAAACAAGACATTAACCGACAAAAATCCAAATGTATCATTCTTTGGCTTTATTTCCCGTCACCGTTCTATGCACGAAAATGTTGGTAGTCTATGGAAAACCTGAGTAAAAAGAAACTTTGCGCAAAACATTGCACCTACTTAAAATCCTATAGTAACCCAAGGGTCTGTAGGGTATGCATCATGCCTTCATTACTTATTGGCATTATTTCCATTTGCATATCGGAACAAACCCAAGCTGGTTCTGTTTCGATTGTAAATCCAGTTGGGAACTAAGGCCACTTTCTGAAATGAACTAACGCCACATAGCTTTAGTACGCATTCGAATGTGAAATAAAGCCATAGTTGGATTATGACCTTAATTCTCACTTAAATGAGAATTAACGCCATTCTGACTTCAATTCAAGTGGCCTTCGTTCACGGCACCTCCATCCGTTCTAGACGCTGAAATACGTGGTTACTGCTTTACAGCCCGTACAGTTTGTGGTCAAATCATCTCCTCTAGACGCCATCAACGCCAAACAGGACCAAATATCGCATGCAGACTACTATCAACCTAGATATCGACCTAGAGCTTCTTCATCCGCACTCGCGCCCGTGTCTCTGCACCATAGAGCAGGACAGGGATGATCAGAGTGATATATAAAGTTAGTTTGGTGTTTCGAGAGATGACTCTGTTACTCAATTGCTCCTTGAGCCCAAAGAAACAGCGACTCGCAAGAGCTCTTGATCTCGGAACTGGTGTTGTTGTCCTTGTTTACTGCAGATCTGAGGTAGATGAAGTCCTTGACTACCTCAAAGTTTCTGCTGCCCATTTTGACACTCTGTCTGAGACGTCGAGTACAGAGCCCGAGACGTCGATTTACTGCCAGACTCATTTTAGCCGATTCCGCTTCAATGCCAGAAAACGCCTCATTGACGACTCGCGGTGTTCGTCCAATCACGTCAATGTCGTCCGCGTAAGCACTCAGTTGAACGGACTTTTGGAAAATCGTGCCTCTGATGTTGACGTTTGAGTTTCGCACGACCTTCTCAAGTATGATATTGAATAAATTACATGACAGCGTGTCGCCTTGTCTTAAAACTTTTTTGACATTGTAGGTCTCGGTGAGTGCGTTACCGAGCCTGATGAAGCAGCGAGAATTCTCCATCGTCATCCGCAACCTGACGATTTTGGTGGAAACGTCAAAACTAGACACATTTCATTCGCTATGATTTCCTCTGGCGAGTCACAGACCATTACTGTTTACTAGAAGTTTTTCCATTCAAGTGTGGTGGCACTCTTAAAGAGTCTCAAGGGAAATAGTATATGAATATACTTAGAGGACAGCCAATTCTCTTGGATCGAGGTTGTGTACCACATTTTGAGATAGGAACAAGTCAGTGACGTATCCTAAAATAATTGAAATAGAACTGAACTTATTGCAAATTATGTTTTTTTTAGGGGCGGAGAACATTAAATTGGCATCACTGTTTTCTGTGACGTCTGATTTGACAGTTATTCGGTTGATTTGGATTGTTTAAAACGTTACAGCCAATGGTGAGCGGTACAGATTACAAGCTTTTTCCTGCAACACTTGGACTAGGAAACCAATATTCGATGCATTATTGCCGACACACAGTCTGATGTACTGTGAAGAGTATGTGAAAATTGTTTCGTGAAATTTCTCAGCGCTAACACGCACAATTTTTTTTACATATTTTTTAATTGGAGAGTTCGAGATATAGTCGGTTTCGGAACATTTTGCAGGCCAATTTATCAGCGATCTTATAGCTTATTGTGAGCCCGTTGATACTCTGGATACTCAGCATGTGATTGAAATCCTACTAGCCAAAGGCCTTCAATATTTCTTGGTAACATGCGGCAAGCTTATTATTATCCGCCAAACCTGAACACATAGTAATATCATTGATATGGATTTCCGTCTCCTCCTCAAATTAGTTTTGATATTTATTGTGCACTATTGAAAATATTGATTGTGTATGGGCCATATTGCACAATATTTTATTTATGTGCTGTGTGAATATGAAAAGGCGAAAACGAAATTTTCTTGTCAAATAAATTACTGTACAAAAATATTGAACGTGCTCAAGTTCCGCTCAAGTTAAACCTCTTAAATCGGCTGCATGCATTGCCAGCATAGTGTGAAACCGATGCAGGCGAGCAAAACTCGAAGAGCAATGTCTGCCTACAAGTTTTCCGTGAAGCCACTTTGAATTCGCGCACGTGTCTCGGCTTAGAAACAGCTAGCTGGCAGTTTACACACGGAAATAACTTTTTCCTTTGCAAGCCAAAATCGCAAACTATTTTCAGTAGAAACGTCCACGTGCTGTATCAGGGCTTACGTCAAAATACCTCTTTCGAGTAACTACCCGTACTGAAGTCGTGACACTTGTATGGCGCATGCCAAAAATGCAATGAAGCCGCAACAACACTAAGCGACGACCTTGACATTGCATAACGAGTCGCAAGCTTCGATTGCTTTTCAATTACAGCTCCGCAGGCACGGGTAAGTTTGATTGGTTGCATAACCGTATATCCAGTTCCCATGGATTGCATAATATCTGCAGCTATCAGCAATTCGGAGAAACACACGTATCTGCAGTGTACCATCAAAGTAATAAACTGGAGTAGCGCGCATATTCACATACATCAATAGAAGCGAATACCCCGTGAACAAACGCCAGTGGCAAGCCGTGAAGCGTTGCTGTCTGAATGAACGCAGCTGATGTCGAGTGCGGTGTGGTGTCTAGCGCGGACGGTCTTACATTCGCAAAGGCGGAATCTGATTACGGCAGATAGATACCGATGCTGTTTGACAGTGTTGAAGGTGACAATATCTGATTCCCATTCATGACTGTTGGGCACAAATTGCTTGGGAATAGATCGCAACGCACGATGATTCGAAAGAACACGCGATGTTACGCTTCAAGACGCAAAGCTTACTTGTTACATTTGATGGCTTTACTCGCATGCGAATGCAGTGGGCGAGCAATGCCAAGCGGTTAATGTCGGAAGCCCAGTTGTGACTTGATCGAGTAGTCAATGCAAAATGCGGACTCGCATGACTAGTTTTGATGCCGGCTTTTGGGTCATGTGAGGCATTAGAAATGCACGCGGGCACCTTCTCTCTGTAAGGGAGTTCCGAATGTCATGGTCAAGTGCGTTGGCCTCAAATGGACTGGGATTCGGTTTAGACATAACTCAAAGTAAATATGTTCTAGAGCACTTCGATTAAACCAAACTGGGAGACCCCCAATTCAGAGTTTAAGATGCAAGCAGATTATATGATGATTTGGAAAGCATTCATTCGGAAGCGCAGACATGATATTGTTCGTAAAATTCTGAAGACAACCCAGTCAGGTTTGAGTATTTTATGTTGAGAAAAGAAAAAGGCAATCGAAGGGACGCAGTGGTTATTTCCGTGGTGAACGAATTCCTTAAAGTAATTTAATTTTATATCGAGCATCCTCGAGTGGTGTTTTGAAAAATAAGAAACAAAATAATTTGATATGAATTTGCATGGAGCAAGAGACTCATCGAAGTACTGCATGTTGCGAAGATTCAACTCAAACAGGATACACAGTAGGGGGAGGTTGTGTGCCGCAGACAGATACTCAGCAAATTGATGTTACTTTTCTCCATATTACAGTAGACGCCCGATATAGTGAACACACAATATTTTACAATATTTTGTATTTTCTATGCACACTTCAGTAAAATAAAGGGTCACATTTTTAGCGTATGCAAATGCCACACGTCACCCTAAAGTGAAACAACGTCATAGGAAAAGCACAGAAAATGTGTCCTTGTCTGTCCATTACAGAAACTCCAAATAGGCCTAGATGACCTCAGCTAATTTTTAAGGATTGGTTCCATTCTCTATTTTTTCCAGAAGTACAATGCTCCAGCACTCCTCCAGAAAGTGACCATCAAACTCCAGATGTTAGCATTTCAGTCATGTACGGCAAGTAACTCCACTAATTCAGAATGGATAATGATGCCATCCGCCTGACATCTTTATAGAAAAAATTTGCTGCTTCCAATTGTTTGAATTGAAAGGGTAGCCCAGCTAAAGTTTGTTGTAGTTTTGTTTCTTAAGTCCATGGAACGTTGGAACCTTCCAGTTGGAATTTGTCCACAACATGCTAATTTACTTTTGACTTCCAAAAGCTATTCAGAGATGTAATTGCTTACAAGACCGCGACCCGTTACACTTTCAGTTGTAGAGTGGGTAAACTGGTTGCGACATGTTACGTGAATTGTAGCGTGGCCTTTGTTGGAAGAATATAAATACAGCTCGGATCGAGGTAAACTAGGACTTCGAAATTAGTTTTACCGCCTCAATCAGATCAGGGACAACCAGAGGATATCACACAGAAATCACAACAGAATGGTTTGACGGAATCAAGACGTCTCTATTTCACCTGCTATCTCCTTATGCCTTAGATTAGTTCCCCGTTGTAGAGTGGCCGCAGTGGCGAAGTAAGTTGGTGCTACAACCCCAGTTTCAATCCCCCCTAACCAAGTTCCACAATTTCCAGACAGCTTAGTTGATTGAGATCCTTTTCCAAATTAGGTTGTTATCTAGACCAATTGTGAAATAAACGCGATCTTTTAAGCGATTGTAAATCATCAAAAGCTTAGACTAAGGGAGAGACAATGGCCACAACTATAGTGCGCATCCAAAGGTACTCCCCTAATGAAACCGCAGCTTCCTAAAATACTATCCGAATGAAAAGACTCATTGGTTGTATAATGTCCTGCGAGGCGTTGTGGGTTGGTACTTCGAGCACAGGCGCGATTCCCGGTACAATAGTTTTCACGGCCCCATCTCATTCGAGTCACTGGCACTGTTCACAGAGTATAACTGTCTAGAAAAGGCTTCTTAAACTGAAGGTCCCTTCCACTCGTGGGAGAACAATATCACGCACAACACGAGTGGTTGCTGAGAAGCTAGGCCCTGTCCATCTACGACCTGTAGCGCCACCTATATTATATTTTTATGCTAAATAAGCTTTCTCTCATAAACACCGCACCAAAGAGTAAGTAGTAAGTAAGTAATAACACTTCGGCGTTAAATTTTTGATGTTTTGCGTTTAATAACATGCAACATAGAGTTTCTATAAAAGATTGGTTACGGAAGCTTTGCGGACATAATATGTGAAGCCAAGTGGCGGATTTTCCCAAAGCCATAAAAAAGGAGACCCTTTGAACTGCGCCAACTACAGAGGCATCAGTCTCCTAAGTATTGCATATAAAATCTTATCTGCCGTACTGTGTGAACGCCTAAAGCCATTCGTCAACAACCTGGTCGGTCCATACCAGTGTGGCTTTAGGCCAGGAAAATCCACCATCGACCAATAATACACACTGCGGCAGATTTTGGAGAAAACCCAGGAGCAACAAATCGATACCCACCACCTTTTTATCGATTTTAAGGCCGCGTATGATAGCATTTATAGAGACGAGCTATACAGAGCAATGTCTAGTTTTGGCATCCCTACCAAACTCGTCCGTTTGTGTAGGATGACGATGGAGAATGCACGCTGCTCCATCAAGGTCGGTAAAGACCTAACCGAGACCTTTGATGTCAAAAAAGGATTCAGACAAGGCGACGCGCTGTCATGCTACTTTTTCAACATCGTTCTTGAAAGAATTGTTCAAAACTCGAACGCCAACACCAGAGGAACAATCTTTCAGAAGTCCGTCCAACTACTCGTATATGCCGACGATATTGACATTATCGGAAGAACGCAGCGTGATGTCAATGGCGCTTTTGTGGGTATTGCAACGGAGGCCGCGAAGATGGGTTTAGCGGTAAACGAGGGTAAGACCAAGTATATGCTGTCAACGAGAAAGAACACTCAACACCGACGTCTTGGTCAGAACGTCACAGCAGACAGATTTAACTTTGAGGTAGTCAAAGCTTTGTCTACCTAGGCACCGCTATCAAAGTCTTCGAATCCACCCCCGAGGGACGGCGCAGTAGAGGAAGACCGCGACTCAGGTGGCGCACGCAAGTGGAAAGGGACCTCAACCAACTATGCGTGCGAAACTGGAGACAGCTAGCTAAAGATCGAGCTGGCTGGAGACGCTTGTTGGTTGAGGCCCAGGTCCACCCCGGACTGTAGCGCCACCTTAAGTAAGTAAGTAAGTAAGTTAAGTTACACTTGTCACAAATATTTCCACTCATAAGTGCATCACTTTGTACAGTTTTTCTTCCTATCAGTTCCGAAAATTAATGAGAATGAATTAGAAAAGTGTCAAGAGCCTTGAAATGGATTCAAGTCAAAGACTTTAAGTCTTTGTCAAACTGAAGCAGCGTGTCATTCATTTCAAATGAATGGTTACTTACATATATCATCAGAAACTTGACTCACAATGCTGCTTCAGAGGAAACTAAGGAAATCTTAATAAAGCCTCTGAGTGAACATAAAATTCGAAGATTAACGTTTTCTAGAAATTACCAAGCTTTCTAAAATAAAGACAATACCGGGGAGTTCGCAATATCTGTACCGCACCGAGTTGTTGCCACGCATTTGGACACAAACCGCGACTTTTTTATCTTTCCAGTTAATATAAATGCGCCCTATCCGCCATTATTGAACAAGGTACAGTCATAATTTTGAAATGTTTGGATCAGGGGAAACTGTTCGATAAGCACTCTTCTAACCTGAACTGACTCGTTGTGTGCCGTGTGTTTTTTAAGATATTCACTTATTCCCGATGTCGTTTAAAATATGTACATGCTCGTTTTACCTTCAAATGCAACCACTAGCAGTGGTAATAGCCGTCAAAGATAGAGACAGAGTCACCACACAAGTGTCCAAATAGTACTAGCTTTCGAACATTTTTCATTTTGCACACTCGCACAAAGCTATAAGCGAAATAAAATGCTGATGTAACATTTACACGCCAGTTAATGTTTGAGGTCAGAGGTGCTGTGGTTTTGTCTAGAAACATAAAAAAGTGGTTATTTATTAAATTTTCTTCTTACGCTGGTATTGTACATACTTCAGGTGTGTAGCTAGCTTTAATGCAGAAGGTTGTGTGTGCCTCGATCTCAACACTTAAGCCCTAGATCTGATTCCATAGTCCATACGAAACAACTTTCGCATTTATGGCACCATCTCACAATATATCGTTTAAAGACGGTGAACAAGAAGTCAGCACCACTTCTAAAACACGAGTGGTTGCTGTAAAGCCTAGGCCCAGGCCCAACACAGCGCTACGTGTATGACATATGTGGGCATAAGGAAACTTAAGTCAACTACTGCAATATAGCGAATAGACGGAAATGGTACAGTGTTACCATAATAACCGCTTTGCTAGTTTCCTACGTACGTAAACGGCAGCTGGTGTTGGATCAATTTTTCGTTTGGGTCTGAGACGTAAGCTTAAGTCAAATATGGTCGCCTGTGCATTGAATTTTGGTTGAAAGTTGAATATAGTAGAGGGTCAGGGCCTAGCTTAAACAGCAACTAGGAACATCGGAGTTAGTTGTGACGGTTCACGGAAATAACCCCTCAAGGAATAACCTACAAAAAAAAAAGGTATGAAATAAGACCCCTAATAGGCTAGAATAAGTAAAATATGGAAAACGCGAAACTTTGAATGCACAGAAGTTCGCTCCTACCCAAAATCCTCTAGTGACCTAGGCAGGGGATCACTATAGACCAGATGCAAAATGTGGCCTCATTTCGCTTTGAAAATGGAAATAAGCGCAAATTGGTTTTATTTTCATTTCCAAATCGTAATAAGGCCAAATTGGATTTGGAAGCAAGGCCAAATTTTAAATTTAGCCTTTAAGAAATTCTGGTGCCGATTCGCTCCTTAACACGATTTTAACCCTCCTTTTCCGTAGAGTTTAACCTTTCGCAAGACTTCGTCGCCCCTCTAGAGGTATGCCAACGACTGTGAGGCAGTAAGTAAATTATAATTTAAAAACTTTTTAACGAATTGTAACGATTTGTATCCTCGATATCGATCCCAAATTGATGAATAGGAGTAACAAACATCGCCAGTGTTTCAAACTGCGAAACAAATTAATGCCAAAATGGGAATTTTTCTTTTTCTAAAGCGAAATAAAGCCAAATCGGTGATTTGTTTGATTTGATTTTATTCAATTTGAAGCAAATTTTGGTTTTTTTTTATATTTAATCCATTGCTATGAACATGATCACTTCATCATCTTTTTCCAACCCTGAGAAAATAAGGCCTTATCCGAAGGTCGAACAAACACTGGTGCACTTTACTAGGAACTCGAGGAACTCGAAAAGCAGCTATATTAACCGACATGCCAGAGAAGACAACACTAAATAAAACAGAAAAATAACTACCACTGAGGAAAAAAATTATTTTCATGCCTCGTCCGAATACGAAAATGTGCAAACTTTGTACCTCATTTGCAAAACATTTTCTCAAAATTTGGCAGACATCTGTGCTGTCATGCATGAGTGGGGACAACATCGATTCGGATGACGACTCTGATTTTAAATCCGTATGGCGTTAACTTTTGTTTAAAAAAAAAAAAAAAATCATCAAAAACAGGCTTTTTTCAAAATTGACGATGAAATTCCTGACTGATCTTTTTTGAACCATTTGTAGTTGAAACGTAGGATCTTCCTTGAAAAAATGTGTGGCTGAACTATCTTCAAAACTGCAAGAGCAGCATCCGTTTTAGTAAAAATGTTACTTTTTGCCCCACTCTCCTCTGTTCGTGTTTTGTGTGCTTTTTTTAAATCACGAGAGGTTTACATCTTTCAGTCACTGAACTGTGACGTTTGAGAAGAGTTTTCTTAGACAGGTATGCTTGAACGGCGAATCTGTGAATTAATTGACATTAGACACCCTGCGTTGGAGCCGACGCACCTATTCACTACGCCACGGTTATTATATATTTTGATAATTTTATATTTTATATTATTTATATATTATTTTAATTAGGGAAGAAAAATCTGATTTTCTGTCGAAAAAAAAAAATATTTTTGATTTTTGTGATGACTGCTGATGTAAAGGGTTATTTTTTAAAAGCTATAGGAAAGTTTTTTCATGAAATCTTTATTTGAATCGATAGTACGGTCCATATAATTTAATGTTTGAAGATTATTTCATGCAAATGTTGACCCTGACTGCGTCTCAAATGGTCCATCCGCTTAGTCTAATCTTGGCATACTCTTTCCAACATTTCGGTCGGTATCTCACGAATAAATGCTTCAATGTTGCCTTCCAATGCGTCAATTGAAGCGGGCTTGTCTGTATATACATGAGCTTAAGCATAGCCCCACAAAAATAGTCTAAAGGCGTTAAATCGCACGATCTAGGCGGCCAATTGACCGGTCCCGAACGTGAAATAAAATGTTCACCGAACTCGCCTCTCAATAAGTCCATTGTTGCGCGTGCTGTGTGGCATGTGGCACCGTCTTGTTGAGACCACATGTCAAGCAAGTCAAGCTCTTGCATTTTGGCCAAAAAAAAGTTGGATATCATCTCACGGTAGCGCTCACCATTCACAGTTACGTTACGATTCGCATCATCTTTGAAGAAGTACGGTCCAATGATGCCACCAGCCCATAAACCGCACCAAACTGTGACTTTTTCTGGATGCATTGGTAGCTCTTGCAATGCTTCTGGCTGACATTCACTCCAACATCGACAATTCTGCTTATTTACGTACCTATTGAGCCAAAAATGAGCTTCGTCTAAACTGACCATAAAATGGAAGAAGCGCGCGATGAACTTTCTTAACAGAGCACGCATTTTGATAAAATTCAATAAATTGCAAGCGTTGTTCGTTTGTTTTATTTAATTGTAGGCCAAACTGAAGATGTTTGACAGTGAAACAAAACACGAAACGTGTGTCAGCTGTTTAAACTAGTGTTGCCAAAAAATCGCCCTTTATAACTTTGTTTTGGAAATGGAGTTGGGAGCACATATTCGTGCATGTGGGAAATTAATACAGTGCGACCTAATAAATTATGCACTCCAAGGGGATTAAAAAAGTGTCTCTTTGCTGTTTGGGGTTATTTTTCAGGTAATTCTAACGAAATCGTTGGCCCATACTCCATTTCAGATGTGCCTCGCTCTCAGAAGCTCACTTATGTCAAAAAACCGTGTATTGCCAGTTACAGAGTGTCCCAATTAGGGGATTTTACTGCATACGAAATGGGCATCTGTATCAAAATATTGAAAATGGAGCTTCTACTTCATAAGTCTATATGTTAGCATTCGATCAATTACGGCAACATTTCAAAATTCGTCCTAACTTTACACATTTTTTTATGAAAATAGTTTATATGCGCTCCTAAACTATTTAGCAGAATGAGGTATTATAGAGATGCCCAACTTCACAGCTGATTGACCCCTAGTCCATCGACGAATTTCAGAGACTTTTTGACAGTTATTCATGAATTTTTGAATGAATGAATTTTACGAAATAACGTAAATGCCGTTCTGTGATTGGCCAATTTTACTTTAGAAAACGATATAAAAAATGGAAATGGAAGTTGTATCTGCTATTTAGTACCAAAATGTCAAGGCATGTCAAGCAACTACTAATGTCAAGCGCAACTATAGAAGCTTCAAAGTTGGGCGGATAGATTTCAATAAAAATGAGTTCTTAAAGTATTTGTGTAAGAACATGTCTGTCTGACTGGCAATGCTTTTCGCCCCACTCTCACCATTAACCTATTTTGTTTACCATTTTTCTTACACAAAATCAAAGCAGTAATTCTTCTCGGGGAGCACACAGCACATATACAAGGAGTCGGACTTTTTCTTCAATAAACACGTTTCAAGTTGACAACGCATTTTGTTGACTTAAATGATTTCTAGGAATGCGACAAAATCTGTGAAGTGACAGAAAATTTCATTTAGTCCCAGACTCACACAAGCCTGCATAGTTTTTTTTTTTGATTTTTAATAAAGACTAAATCTGAAAAGTAGCCGTTTGGCATTTCTGTATAGAGACAATAAATACCTTTGATCAGCACACTAAAAAACAATCAGTCAACAAGTGTCAATTCTTCGAAGATACACATGGTTCAGTGGTCCAGTGTGAATTATTTTGTTTTCGTTCCTATCCGGTTGTCACTCACAAAAACCAAACAATCAACATTACATCTGCAAAAAAAAGCACACCACTAAGAGTTGCTAGGAGCTGTTTGAAGAGGGGGTTTATTCGAATGGGGAATCCCTAGCAGCCATTGTATTGAATTGAGTTGAAGATATACATAAATATACGAATGTACTTATGTTTGTACATCTGGGTTGTGAATTAAGAAAACGTGTTATGAACACGAACACACCACGTCTTTATTATTTCTTGTTCTGTCTCAAGAGATTTTTGCATTTACTGAGGATTTTTAGACATTTTTATGTTTCATTTGGACTACGCCACAACGCTACTACTGCCTATGAACAGGATGTTAACAATGCCTTGTTAAATGAAATAAACCGCATTCCAGTCCACCCCACTCGTTTATCATCATCTCAGTCTGAGGCATTTTCAAATGAGGATATTGGCTTGCATAGAGTAACGACATTCGTAAAAACCCGTTAATTCGTCAATCGCCATAGTTTCGGAGGAACTTGAAACATAAATAAGTACATCCATACCTAACTTCGAAAAGGAGTGATTTCGTCAGCTTGTCTTTTTTTAAACATCCTCATACCAGTACTTATTTTTGGTTGATGATGACTGTGAATGCTGACATTTAGTTTCGTCAAATGTCCACCAAACACAGCTGGACAAACAAATCCTCCATGTGCGAACAACCTCTTATGATTTTGCTCGTCGTAGGATTTCGCACGAAGCGTTGGTGCTTAGTTTCAAGTTTAAGACCAAATCACACAGGCGCGTATGCGCGGTCGGGCTTTAATAGGCTTTGGTACGCGTTTTATGGTGTTTAGAAGAGAATGTTATGTCAAAGTGCGGCAACTTCAGTTTTCCCACCACAATAGAACGCGCGTGTTTTGCAAGCGAAAAGTTCTGAAATTTATTATTTTTCAAGAAAAAAATGCAATCACTTCGCACCTATAGAATCAATACAAAAAATTAACACAAATGGTTTCTCTACAGCCCGTAGACGCCCATGCCCTAGCTTCTCAGCAATCACTCGTGTTGTGGGTGCTATTGTGCTCTCACGAGCGGAAGGGACCTACGCCGACTCCGAAAGGCCAATTTGAGAATCTTTTTTCTAGACAGTTATACGCTTTGAGCATTGTCAGCTACTCGAAAAAGGAATTGTAAAAATTAATCCACGGAGGGAGGGGGTCAACGCACCACAACGCAAAGGCCGCCACAAATAGTTGCAGATAGTAGCAGATAGTTGCCTCTGCCCGCCAAAAATGATAAATCATGAGTAAATAAAAGCAAATTGTTTCACAACTGTCTAAAGCCCAAGTTTGTAGAAGTAGCTCTACCTAGAAATTAGTGCTCGCGTTTACGATATTACGGTCTGTGAATTATCAAAGCGCGACCGCCGCATTGTGACTTGTTTAATGGATTGACGTGTATCCTACTTAAAATGTCAGAGCCCGACCGCGCGAACCCGCCATTGTGTTAAGCTTCTGTTCTATGATTCATTTCACAGTTTCGTTTAAACCTTGAACTGAGTTCAATTTGTAGACTAAGTAAAACCACAGTACATATTAAACCTCAGTCCTCACTTCCCACGGTGAGAAAAATGCATTCAATGCAGAATGGATTACTTCAGCTTTTGGAAAGATCTGGCATTCTTTGAAAGGTTTCTAAAGTCGAAAAATTCGGCCTACAATGCTCTGAGGGATTAGATCCCAAATTGGAAGTTGGTAAAACTGAATATATCAGTTTATTTAAAAATAAGCAACCATTCAATATCTGGGAAAGTCTGGAAGTGAACCATTGCTAATAACTGCGGAAGACTTTTATGGTGCATCCAAATCTTCCGCCATCAGAATTTGCATAAGAGGCTCTCATTACATTGCTCTCCTTCGAGAAAAATACATAAACTTCATAAAAGCTGAAAGCATATTTTCATAAAGTCTAGCTAAACGAAGCTCAACTGAACTGAAGTTCACATTTCTCTGTGAAAGACCGCTTTGTCCGTTTATCACAACCATTTATCGGGAGTAATTGTAAAACAAAATATGTCTTACTCTCTCATGCGTTTCATGCACGCTGGGAATAAGAATGCTCAAAACCAGAAATGAAGTATTATAAGGATGCCCAACTTCACAGCTGATCGACTCCTAGTCCATCGACGAATTTCAGGACTTTTGACATTTATTCACTAAATAACGTAAATGCCTTTCTCTGATTGGTCAATTTGGCTTTGAAAACGAAAAAATGGTTGTCAAACATTTTAAGTGGCAAGAGAGGTAGGAGTTGGGCTCTCTATCAAACTTCATTTCTGCTCAAAAGGGGGGAGAAGAGCAAAAACTCACTGGTCAGCTGGAACGATCTCCGCACTCATGCGACACGGGAGTTTCCCGCAATTGTCGCTTCTCCTGCCAACAAACTTCGCAGTTGATGCGACGGAATCTGACAAAATTTGACCGTGTAAATGCGTCGAACAAAAAGAAGCTGAACTCGGCTTAAGGTTCAGCAGAACTTAAACTTGAAAATGAAGGTGCTTAAATTATTTTTTTTTTAGCGACCGAAATACCATGTGACGCATTCTCAAAACACGCCAGTGAATGACCCTCCGCAACAACGACCAAATTTTATTTGCTTTTCGAAACTTACGGTTCGGTTCGTCGACCATAGTGCATTAAGTCTGACCTGGTCTTTCGTCGTGAGTTCACGTGGACATGAGGTCTAACAGTGTTTAACAAGTTACACTTATTACTGTTTGTCCAATGAGATGGGTTTGTCTAGCCCATTATTTCACAAGAAATCTCTCCCTCAGCGAATAACATGGGAGGCTCTGCTGACGTCTGTCAACACATACAATTCAATGGACATGCTCAAAATACTGCGTCGGCGTGCGTTAGTAAAAAAAATGAGAGAAATGAGAGGGTCGTTATAAAATGGAAAGGCATAGAATCCGTCGCGTGAGTTACCTCCGTGATGGCAACCCTACCCGTAGATCTGTCATCCAGTCAGAAGCCATTTCGTAAAAATTGCAGAAAGTGGACATTTTAAAGGTCCTCACTTATTAGGAATTATTCAAAAGCAATCGTAAACGAAACAAAACGTAGTGAAAACGTTTATAAAATAATTCGTAAGGACAAACACGTAAACTGCTGTCATTTCAACGCAGTACATCATCTCACACTTCCGTGACATGAAGTCGGCTGTAACAACGCACTATTGTGTTTTCAGGTACAGTGAAACTGCGTATGTTGGCACGCTACGTTTGGCCAACTTAGAGAGCTGACCAACTTATGAAGGCGCCTGCATTTTTTTCCTCACTAAAGTCCAAGAAACACAGAAGCCATTCACAATTGCAGAAATGAAGTTTTCTACTTAATAAATTCCAACAAAATATAACGCGAAAATTATTTTACCTCTATGTCAGTCTGTCTGTCATTTTACTCAGTGCTTTCTTATACCAACTCATCAAGGTGCAAACGCCACAATGGCGACCAGTAAACGAACATTGTCGTGGCCAACTGACGAACTTTCGCAGGTTATTTAGTACGGAAGATGTACTAAAGACATGTCAAAATGTGCGGCGAAGTTTCAACATACAGACGTATTTGGAGGAATATGTGTGAGATGATTTTCTTGGTGCCAACTGGCCAACTTCGGCAGCGGGCCAACTTACGAGGGTGTCCAACTTGACAGGTTTCACGGGATAAATTATTTAATAATCCTCGTTTGACAAGATCAAGATTTTCCCCAACTAAAGAAATTAAATTTGATGAATATTGCTGGGCGCGGAATTGAGACACTTACCGGATTGGGGACGAAATAATGTCCGCGATAAAACAGTTAATGAGACGTTATGTGCGACCACTGAACTGAGAAAATTGCAAATTTTGGCATTTCGTTCGCATAGCGAGCTTTCTGCGGTTGCAGGTGACCGTGGTTTCTGTGCTTGATTGCCCGGAGTTTGACATTTAAATCTTTCAGTTTCAGCCACCAAAGCAAAATATGTTAATTTCTATATTTCGCGGAAACTAATCCGCTGCTTTGCTAATCGTCTAGCTTTTTCGGATTTGTACAATTCGACGCGTAAATTTTGATGGTACAGAGGAGATCGTTGGTTCAACACATGACAGACCGCGTTCATGTACACATGTCCTTTTTATCGATTCTTTAGTTTTTCAGGGAATGACTCACGTCCTGCAATCAAAATTCCCCTCCAATCTCTTAATTTTTTTATGATTAATAGGAGATTTTTATTTTCAATGCGAATGACGGATGTTTCACTGCATAGCGACGAATACTCCGAAGGATCTAATTGATGACGTATGCTAACCATATTCCGATGTTCAACATGGTTAACATTGACTACTGCATCGTTGCTTGTAACGTAGGCCGTGGTCGTCTTCGTTGGTATTGTATACCGGCTTAAGGCGCCACCACATTCGTACAGTTTCTTTCGTCTGAGCACTTTTTCCCATTAATTCCCATTAATTCTACATCCAAAAAGGATTATCTTGTCTTCTCTTCTTTCATAAATTATAATTATGGTTAGTGAGCAATGTAACGTCGGTTAACTTAGCAGAAATCTTTGAAGAGCAAAATGGGGTAGACGTATTGAAATTCGTCTAATGGGTCCCAGTTAATTTTATTCTCCTAACCTTTCAGACAGCCTTAAAATGCCACGGCACATGATCGAACGTCAACAGCCTTATTTAACCGGAACGCATTCACCCCAAATTCGAGCAGACACTTTGGTCATAGCTCTTAGGTTGTCGCACTCTCAAGACCAAAGCGTCTCGGTGTCAGTCGGCTTGTCGTCAGATCTTACACCACCAAAAAGCCACGCTTGACAACAAAATGTGTATCAATGCTTAGAGCCACCAGGCACTCTAGTCCGAATCGAAGTCAAGTGCTATAGACGATCACTTTCCATTTCCATTCGATAATATGCAACAAAATACCGAGTGCCTTTGCGAATACATTACCAAAAACTAAGCAGCATCGAAGTGATCAGTGAGCACTGCGTGTGATCTTCAAACCGTCGAACGTGAATTTAATGCGCAAAGGCCCGAGGTGCCGTTTAAGGCGAGCACTTCACGAGCACGTGTGAGCGCCGATTGCGTCCAGTCACGCAAATTGTTTTATTACCTTAATCCCATTCCCCGCCTGAATGCTCAGCTACGCAAGCCGGTTAACACTTTGTCGTTTCATTTCTGTGGAAGCGAGTTATTAAGTTTCAATTCGCAATAAATAATGTTACCCAGGAGAGAGCCGATGTGCGGAGGCATATATTTGAACTTCGCATGAGGTTCTTGGCCTGACACATAAACAAGTGCTTAAAGGGAATCTTCGAACTCGTCTTCCGGGCCAATCAACCTTTTCTGTGTCGCGTGAGGAATGTGAAGTATTTGTGGAAAATTACCTCGAGACGACGGTAAGAAGAATTTGGGTGATCTGAGAGGATGAATCAAAAGACAGGCCGGGTTATTACACCAAGAAGGTTGTCAGTGTGACATAAATAATCGGGAGTTTGTGCGCTCAGATGTAAGTGAACTTTTGAGCGGGTCAAGGGAGAGGAATGAACTGAACACAGATAACGATTAATTTGTTTGAGCTTGTGTTAAGGTTGTACACTTGTCAGCTAAGTAATTTGAACCGTCACAATGACTAGAAGTAACATCAAGCTGAAGGCTAGACAGCGACCATCTGACTTGAAATTAAGAAAACCAGCAGAGCGAGTGTGATTTAGTTAAGTGAGTACAACATTGCAATGACTTCATTTTCAAGCAATGGATGCCTGATATATTATTTTCTACGCGAAATCTAGTACAATTCATGCCGAGACTCTAGAAACATTCCGCTGAGTTTCCGTTTTTATGTTTGTTGGAAAGAGAAATGAGAGCAACAGCATAACAGCGCACTCTTTCATGCAAGCCTTTCAACATGTAGAAACTTTCTGACGTAACTGTCAATATACTGCGAAGAATGCTTGAAAATGAGTTTACAAGTTATGTGACTGACAATGTTGAAAGTGTAATAACTGTCTAGAAAAAGCTTCTCAAACTTGGCCGTTCGAAGAACAACAACACGAGTGGTTGGCCTGCTAGGCCGTGGTCCTCTACAGGATGTTGCGCCGCCCATATTGTTATATACAGTAGACGCTCGATAAAGTGAACTAATAAGATCCGGACCTGTTCACTATAACGAGCGTGCACTCCTTGAAATAAATTTGTCTCCTTTTTTCAATTGTGCGCAGGAAGCGGTGATATAAAACTGAACCTTCAGCATGGACCGGTCGAATGGTAAACGCAGGCAATATTTCACAAAATTATATTTGAAGAGACACTGTTCTGTTCAGGCACTGTTCTTTCAGGCCGCAATGAAGTTTCCACCATCCAAGTTGAATTTATAGCTGGAAATTGAGTGCACTTAACTTGAAACAATCGAGGATTGTTCATCGCCGTTCAACCCCAGACAAATATAAGTCACATTCTTTATTTTCGCACTAATTTAAGGCTGTATGTACTAGTGGTGTGCCGACTCGGTGTGAGCCACCTACAGGAGAAGAGAGAAAAAAAGATAAACAATTTGCACTCACACACAGACGATAATGGCAACCCCGTGCGCCTATCGCTTCCCTTGCCAACACACAATCGTCTTATGATGCACATAGAACACCGAACCCAAACGAAACCAACTCGAAACCGAATAGAATTGGATTTGCCCCATATTGTTCGCTTTCTGTTTATCATCAAACCGAGTAAGTCAACCCGGGTTACAACTCGGTCTGTTTCTATTCTAGAAATTTCGAATGGGCACACCACTAGTATTTTCCATGGGATATGCTATGTATTCGCGGCGGCCCGATGTCCAAAGTCATGTTCAAACATTAAAGCCATGACAATATCTGTCAAATAACTGACTTTATAAAAAAAATACTCTTTAGCTTCCAAGATTCTGGAAGAACATGAAGATGAAGTGCCAAGGTGACCCTATTGGTCACTATAGAACTATAGAAAATCTTTTCCCACCACTTATTGGACTTGTGTCAATCTGACAAGTGCGTACTTGTCAGATCACTGACAATGCTCACACTTTGCCTTCTAGATCCGGCATACAATGTTGGGTCCCTCTTCTGTTGAAAGAATAATAACCAATACATTTTAAGACTGTCATTGGTAGAAGTGAAGTACAATGGAAATAGTCACATTTACAGCGGATTGCCCCATAACCCATCGACGGAATTGAGAGGCTTCTTGATCTTGATGATTATTCACGTAATCATGTGGATGCTGTTCTCTGATTGGTCAATTTGATCCGCTAAAATGACATAAAAAAGGCGGTTGTCAAAAAAGTGAAGGGGCAATAGACATAGAAGTTGGCTATCTCTATAATAGTCATTTCAGATCATAGGTCTCCCAAAGACTTCAATTATGAGCAGGCACAGCATTCTAACCAGAAATCAAGTACTTTAGAGACTTCACAGCTGATTGTCGCCTTGTCCACGTGACGAATTTGAGCGACTTCTTGACAATTTGAACAATTGAATGAAAGTGGGCACATGCGCCCGCAAGAATTCTCCCAGAAGTGCAAACTCACTTTTTTTACGGTAAAAATCGATTCCAAATCCAATTTTTTGTAAGAAATTTCATTATAGTGATGGTGGCCCCTACTTTACACCCTCTAGGGGAGGGAGGGTGGCCCCTACTTTACACTCTCTAGGGAAGGGAGGGTGGCCCCTACTTTACACCCTCTAGGGGTGGGAGGGTGGCCCCTACTTTACACTCTCTAGGGAAGGGAGGGTGGCCCCTACTTTACACCCTCTACTAACGCCTATGTAAATGACTTCACTGATGGGTCCCAGAAAACGATATAAAAAAACGGACTCTTAAGGAACAAGAGTTCTACATGCTTTGTACTGTCTCTTCAACACTTGAATTTCTGATTCGAACGAGATTGGTTGAGAGAGTGGATGTTTGAACTCTTGTGAGGTGCCTGCAAATCATTGGACTTCTTCCAAGTTTTCTGCACTACAAATCAAACGATACCGAGTGAGTTCCGCATCCTGCTTATCTGATTATCAAAACTACTTAATTTGATGTGTATGTGAATCTCTCGCGGAGACTGCGGACTGCTACAAAGCAGACGGTCAGTGGCATAGACCCGGCAAAATAGGATGAAAAGACTACGACTCTAATACGGTGACTGCGTGAGAGACGCTTATTTGGATGTAGATTTATTATTCGAGGCAGACTTACACAAAAATCCTTAAGCTTTGCTTGCAGTTTCGTATAGTGGCCCGGGGCAGACCCAATTTTTGCCGCCCCTAGTAATTTGTTCACACACTAAAAAACCTTTGTATACGCTTTCAACATTTACCTGCACAAATGTGGGTTAGGTTAGGTTGAAGTGGCTGACGGCTGTACTAAAAGACAGCAGGCAAACTATGATCACCAGAGGTCCATTGTGCTACCACGCGGACCTACCTATTCCGCAGACCCCTTAGTGCTTTTAATAAAGCGAAGCAGCTTATGCTGCTCAGTTCAGGCAGGCTATCAAAATAATAAGCTCCCGGAAGTCTAAGTCTACGGGTTGAGAGAACATTGCATTTGCATAGCCAGTGTTCAATGGTTTCTTCCTCATCCTCGTCTCTGCAGCTTCTGCAGAAGTCGTTGTAGGGGAGGCCTGGCGTGAGTTCGAGTAGAGTTTTAAGCATCGGACTGCTCAATCTATGTATGCTCACATGTGCATGTATGGCAATAAACTTGGTCATCTCCTCAGGTACAGCAGCATTAAGAAGGACATGAAGCTGAAGGCGACATATTTGGAGTATTACACTATGTTCCAATTGCAATTTCTCTCGAAATTAGGATCGAAATTGCGCAATGTCACATACGATGAACCAATTTCAAAATTGCCTCAATTAGGTCAATTTGCCATGAAATTGCGTACGAAATTGTGTAGCATCACGACTTTCGAGGCGGGAGTTGAATGCGATGTCATCAGGTAGGCGACCGCTTGGCAGACCCATGACGAGGTGGTTGGACCAAGTCCAAGAACTCGCCTAGTTACGCTTGGGCATGACACCTGATGAGTCAGAGTCGATGGCGGAGGATCGAGTTGCCCGGAGATCTCTTGTGTGTGCGACCCCTTTAGTTTAGCATGCGGGTCAGAAGATGATGATGATTGTGCATTGTAACAGATTATCCCAGTTTCCGTACAGCAATAACAAACAAAAATAGATTTCTATCAGATTGTATTTTTTTTTGCTAAAATTGTCCATAAAGTCTGTCCACAATGTCTGTCGCTACGCTACTGTTTACGGCGAGCACACGCCCCGACAGATAACAAGCAAGCCGGGATAAGTGCTATGATCTCCTAGAAAGAATGTACGTCCAATGCCCCAGCTTTCAACGCAAGGCTGGGTAAGAAAGACATCTTTGCTCACCAGTGTGAACAACACCACATCCGATACCGGACTCGGGCTGGTGGACCTTGTCACGATACGTACATAATCTTCAACCTCGGCACCATGAAGATCCCCGATCAATTAACCCTCAACCAGATTAGTCACTTTGCCATCGACGGCAGACTCTTCTCCGGCATACTTTATGTTTGTTCCATGAAGTCAACATCGACTCGGTCCATTTCCTTGTTGTAGCCAGGGTAAGTAAGACACCACGGTTTGATGTCGGAAAAGCACAGTCGCAACGGACTGCTAGGATCTTTGTCAGTCGAGTCTCCCGGAATCTCTTAAGTTCGACGCCACCTGGGCAAACAATCGAAGAAGATTGGAGGAGTTGTCAAGAAGACATCGAAGAAGCTGCCACTTGTGTGCTGGGTTCTACGAAACCAACACGGGAAAACCCATGATTTGATGACGAGTGCAGGCTGGCACATGCAGCACGAGACCTGAAACATAAACAAAACGAATTTACATCTCTTATTTTACCTTCTCGAGCATCTCCTAGTCCGTCAAAAAGGTTTAGTTGAGATATACACAAAAGATTTATTTCAAACAAAAAAGACAAAACAATTTCCTCCTTCTATCACAATAATAATTATTACAGTATTTTGAATGAGTTAGTGCTCCATTAGTGTGAAATAACCTTTTGATAAAAATCAACTTTAATAGCGGCATTTAAGACGATCTTGAATTTCAGAAACATGAATTATAGTCAGGTTCGTGACTCAAGTGTATTTTTTTAACGCCAATCTCATTTGCGTGCAAAAACCAATTACTGCTCCCGCGGTACCCAAAGAGTGCTTAAATCTTATCTAGACATATACAAAGTCTCCCAGATTTGCTAATTTAAAAGATGAGAGTGTTGTGCTCTGTTGAAGTTGATATTTGAAGCCGTTTACACCAAGCCTTTGAGTTTTGTTTGTTAAAAACCCTCGCCCTCGTAAATCATTTCGCAGTAAATTCATTGGAACCTAATAATCGCTTCATAAATGCTCACTACAATCGGTTTGTTATCTTTTGCTCATGGTCGCCTTCAGAACTTTCGGGACAGGGGAGATTTTGTCAATGAATTTGTCAATCGGTTTAATTACACTGGAGAACACGGATTGTTAATTGATTTATAGATTTATCGTAGTTTGTGGTTTTGATATGGACAGGCCCATTTATTGCTCACATTATTACACTCAAGTGTTATAATCTTAACCGATTTACTACCATACCACTGTGCCCACTTGGGAAAACCAAATGCATCAACTTAATCTTAGCTCTTAGCTTGGCATCATAACTAAGAGATAAGATTAGGTTTAATGGATTAATGGTTTTATTGAAGTGATACACTTAGTGGCAAGTCACAACTTCCTGTCATAAGCCGGGCATTCATAGGATTGTAATTTATTTGCATCGCTGCCATTTCAGTAGCTTCGTCATACTTAATACGGGAACCGAATAGGTGTAAACAAGGTTTGTTTAATAGTGGTTAAGTGCATTATTAGTTACAGCCGGGTTGTGATAAGGCGGAGGCATGGGCCGCTGTAATTTCCAAAGTCGTTAAATACCGTACTTCATTGTTGTGCGAGTTTAGCTGTAAGTACTTAAGCGGCACTAGTACTTATAATTGGTTGAGCGGGAGGTTGTCTAACCTTTATACAGTTGGCCTTCTGATTTTATTTTTGTTCACTGAATGTGGTGCTGCATCCCATGATGTTATCTTGGGTGTACAACTTAATGTGCGATGTTTTTTTCAAAATTTTAACGTTTATATAGGAAAAGCACGTACAATAGCATTATTCAAAGAATTGCCCATCTGAAGCTATAACTTTTTTCCCATCTTTCTGGCAATTTGTGGATCCCATCCCAAAAGAACTGCGCCAGCTTGGCAGCCAAGAATGAATCAAGCCAATTCTTGATATTCTGCTCTGATGTGGACCGTATTTCATTGAGGACGTTCTGCATCGACCGGAACAAATAGTAGTCAGAATGGGCAAGGTCTGGGTAAAACTTCCCTACCAATGTTTTCATCAATAGTTCTTAACCGGAATAGCAACATGGGGCCGAGCGTTGTCATGATGGAAATTTATTGCCTCGCGTCTGGTCGCATATTCCGGGCGTTTGTCAGCTACTGCTCTCTTCAAACGGATTAATTGTGTTCGTTAGCGTTGTCCATTGATGGTTTCAGCAGCTCATAATACAGCACACTTTTCTGATCCCACCAAATACAGAGCATTACCTTCGTGTCATGGATATTCGGCTTTGCCGTTTATTTGGCTGGTTGGCTGGGTTTCACATATGATTTTTTGCGTTTGGGGTTTTCGTAATGGATCCATTTGTCACCACCAGTAACAATCCGATGCAAAAATGACTTCCTTTTGTAGCGTCGTGTGTCGTGGGTATCGTGTCCCCGCAAAAACACTTTTTCAGGCACGAAGTTCAACGTATTTGAGTGAAAAATATTATTGTTGCTTACGCTTCAAATGAATGACATATACCGAAATGACGTACAATGACAGTAGCTTTCCAACGCATATTCCAATGGAATAATACAAGTTACGCCATCTCTTAGCAGACAACACGAATTAAGTTATACACCCAATAATAATAATAGTCCGTAGAGGGCCAGGGCCCAGCTTCTCAGCAACGACTCGTGGTGTGCGTGCTACTGTTTTAACACGAGTGGATGGCACCTGCAGTTTTATGCCGACTCCGAATGGCCAATTTGAGAAAACTTTTCTTTCCTTCACTTTCATTGTCAGTTACTCGAAAGAGGTGGGGCCGTGAAAATTATTTGGCTCGTACCAAGCTCAAGTGCGTGGGGGTCGATGCACCGATCCACAACGCCACGGTCACCACTATGGTATCATATTTATTTATAACAAATATTTGGACAACGGCAAAAATTAACTTTCTGGACTTTCCAATATTCCAAGCTTCCATCGGGTTATGGAGAGGAACTACACTGAATAGGGGCATATGACATGTGTGAATATTATTGACATGTGGAATACTTCTGCAGGTGTTGATGGAGTGCGAATTTGGATCGATTTTTTTTTCGTAACATTTATGACTAGGCCATTATCATAGCACCATTCGGATGCAGCGTTGAATTCGTCCTGCATTATCTGCACAGCTGAATGCAAGTTTTGGTGTTTCACCACGATTGCTATGTCGTCGGCATACACATAAGCAGTCGATTTTTTCAATAACGTCAGTAGCTCGTTCGTGAAAAGGATGTATAAAATGAGGCTCAATTTTGAGCCTTGTGGCACACCGCATGTGACTTCCATTTCAGTACTCAGTGTATCAGCTACCTTGACTTAGATAGTTCTGTCAGTCAGATATCTTTTGAGCCAGTTTGCCGGGCGTCCTGTCAACCCCTTTCTGCTGACCCTTTCTACGAGCTTTTCATCTGTCAAAGTATCGAAGGCTTTGCTGAAGTCGATATATAGCACAATTACGTGATAATTCTCCCAGAAAACTCCTCCAGCAGTGATTGGGTACTCTTGCCTTTTTGGAAGCCCTACTGAATCGGGTGTAGTATTTTATGTTTCGATAGAAAACAATTGACACGATTAGCAAGTACTTCTTCCAGGCATTTTTCAACAGCGGGTAGGATTGCAATCGGCCTGCAGCTCCCTGTTTCGCTTTTTACCACTCCCTTGTAAATTGGGCGAATTATCGACCTTTTCATCAGCCTTGGCACATGACATTGACACATACTACAGTTAATAATCTTTGTGATAAGACTACACTACTAAGAGTAGATGGTCGACAGGCAATAGGTGCCTCATGACAAAACATGCCTATGCCCTACTCTCGATTTAAAACCCTCTCGCGACCTGATCAGTAAGAAAAGCACGAATCTTAGAACCTTCATAGGCATTTTAACAGGGCACTGCGCCTTCGGTACTCACGCCTCCAGACTAGGTGTCCCCTACAATGACCCCTACATCTTCTGTGCAACTGCAGCGTACTCTTCTCTAGCAGATTAAGTCACAATGAGATGACGCAATTTACCAACAATCGTCTCAGTCGCATCAGTCTTCGGGCACTTCTAGTTCATCCTCGTCAACATCAATTTTCAATTTTCATATTGGGTCTATAACTTAGCGGTTTTTTTCGTCTGGTCGCATATTCCGGGCGTTTTTCGGCCACTGCTCTCTTCAAACGGATTAATTGTGTTCGGTAGCGTCAATTTGCGGAATAGAATAAACTGGAGCTTAGTGGTAACACAACGGGCCAACTCTGGCCTAAATGTGACTGCTACCCAGCCACTCTAAACTAACCTTACTTAATATTCGTGCTCCCATTTATTAGCTGATGCCTAATCGTGGACTATTTTTGCATATCGGTAACCAAGCCGCATTACCAGGAACACCATCACAAAAGACGTACAAAAACAGCTCCAGCCTTGTTAACGACATCCTTGCTTCGGTTTGATGATGGAGCTAAAGACACATCTGACGTCATTCAATAAAATGCCCATCTCATTATCGAAAAAGTGATCCGAGATCATTGCCCGATAATGCTGTCCATGACTCCAACGCGAAACCAATCACTTCATGTTGGACAAACCGGGGCTGGTGATGTCATTCACCGGCCTTTCCATCACTCGTGATTGTTTACATGCTTGTCTTAATTGAAAGGTTTTGCATTTTTTAAATGTTGTAGATCTCGTTATTCAACATTTTCGAAATGTTTCCAGCTGCTCCGCCAGTTCCTGACGTCCTATTAATTCTTGTATCTGATCGATCGTGTACGTGTTTAAGTGCAGATCTTTTCACACTTCCCCCTAGTTCATTTACCGTGACTAAACTGTTGTCATCGACACTAAATATTCCGCCAAACTTTCACTGGCGACGAGTACAGTTTCTTCTGTACGCACGTTATGTCACTTTGCGTCACGTAGAATTTATGTGATGCCGAGATGTTTGCCCAACTCCACGAAAAGAGTGCACGGTTGATGGATTGTTAAGACCGAGATCACGTAAACTTCTATGCGTTTCGCAAACTAATTTGAAAATAGGTCTGAGCGATGGCATCTTGTTCTTCTGGTGGAAGCATAGTCACTGAACAAGAAAAACTGAATAACAAATAAGGCAACTCCGAGACTGTGATGATATCAACTGACTGAAGCAAGCGCCCTCATTTACATTTACTTAAATTCACACACAATCTTCATCATCATCACCATTTTCTGATCCGCATGCTCCGGGGTCGCGGGGGTAGACCACGCATGAGAGATCTCCAGGCAACTCAATCCTCCGCCATAGACTCTAACTCATCAGGAGTTATGCCCAAGCGTAACTAGGCGAGTTTTTGGACTTGGTCCAACCACCTAGTCATGGCTATGCCAAACCTGATGGAATTGCATTCAACGCCCGCCTCGGAAGTCGTGATGAAGGGGACATTCGTGCCAGGTGACCAAACCAACGAAGCATAGCCCTCTCTGTTCGAAGGAGGAGCTCCTCAATGTTGATTTCCTCGCGCACTGCTGTACTTCTCACCTTATCCCGGCGAGTATTTCCCACAACAGCACGGAGCACATTGTATTCGCGAACTTAATCTTTCGGTAGTTACCCAAATTTCATGACCATCGGTGAGATTTGGAACAAATACTGCGTTGAAAACCGCTAAATTGGCTTTGACACCAAGCTCGGCCTTCCTGATTACAGATCAAAATTTACCCAGCTTGACCAATTCTACATGAAAAACCCCGAGATACTTAAACTTCTCCACCTGCTTCAATGGGACTGCACTAACCTGTTCCACTAACCATTGAACAGGCGTTCTGCAGATGACCATAACCTCCGATTTGTCCACGTTGACCTTCACTCCAGCATCAGCACATACTGCCACAAACCTATCGAGTGCGCGCTGGAATTCCGTCTGGGAAGATCTGAGGATAACCAAGTCATCTGCAAAAAGAAGATGTCTTACCCTCAACTCTCCCAATGTGAAACATTCCTCGGCTGCGCTGCAACATCCAGTCCATATATACAATGAAAAGGAGAGGTGACAAGACGCACTTGGCGAAGTCCAACGCACACGGTGAAAGGTGTTGACTTAGCACCGATAACCCGAAGACAGCTGCTGCAGTTTGTGTATAGAGACTGAATGGCCCACAGAAGAGGACCTTTAAAACCATACTCCTGCAGAACAGTCCAGAGTTTACCTCGAGGAACTCGGTCGTATACATTCTCCAAATCCACAAAACGACTGTATGCCAAACGATGGGCTTGGCATACTCCCAATCCTTCTCAAGTACCATTCTTAGCGTGAAAAGCCGGCCGGTTATACTTCTACCGGGACGAACGCCGCACTGTTCATCCCCCATCCTGGGCTCGACCATAGCTCTAGAACAGAAACCAGTGCGTACGGGGAGCAAAATGCAACGGACACATAATCTTTGTCTGCAATAACTCAGTTGAACTAGGAATTCTTTAGTCGACCACGATGACGGTTTGCTGGCCAAAATAAACATTCAGCTAGTCTATCATAGGTAAGCAGAAGGTCTAATGGGTTTTTTGTAAACCTAAAGATCATCTGTGTTGTCACCACCGACAGTGGTAAGATCGTCGCACATGAAACTATGGAAATGGAACTTTCCACATCCAAAGGACAGTGATCCTTAGGGCTCCGTTTAGATTACCGAGGTATCTCCTTCCCATATGAATCCCCTCATCTCTCTCATCTTGTCTTTGTTAGCTACCGTGACTTTGGTTTCAATTGGCACAGAGGTTATACTGTGTTGAAGCTCCCTGACTGAAGCCACTGCCAGGTCGCAGTTAGGTCATTGGGCAATAACATTTTCTGCTGAAAACCTGCATTTGTTGCCGACTGTCTCTTACCGAGATCGCTGAGCAGTTTAATCCTCGGGAATTTGCAATTCCGATGAAGTCGCTACGTGTGATACAACCTCCTCTCTAACACCAGGAGAAGATCCACCGTCTATTCCGGTTGCTTACCATGTTCTTAAGACAAATGGCTAGAGGGCACCACATGCAGCACTAATTCTCAAACGAACACTCCGTTTGCTCAGACTAAACAGGCCTAGGACACTCATCGACGCCACAAGGTAATTGGCATACATGCCCGAAGGATGGTTGCCCTATGATTAATTTTGCGCATGGTTGAAGGGGAGGTAGAGTCTAGCTCCGTTCTCTGCTCCTCTGTGATGCGGTAGGTACAGATTCACACCGGGCATCAACATAAGAAAGTTTAACTGCCTTGACTCAAAGCGTCAAGTGGTTCCACGTGTGGTATCACAATGTGCCCAGTTAGCCACTCTTACCTAACTTAACCCCAAGGTTGTTCTTTAAAGCACATCATTTCTTGACTTAAGTGTCCCATACACAGCACACCAGGTTCAGACTTATTGACGATGTAAGTCCATGAAAAACTCCACAGCCGCTTTACAATTTCAAAACTCGTTATTCCTCAACGATCGGAATGCGGGATATGAGAATGCACGCAATAGCCCACACCCATCACATTTTCTGGAACCCCGAAAGAAATGGCTTCACTGAGTAACCGGCACAATTTATGCCACTCTTGTGTTATGACACCCTTGTCCAAGGGTACCCAAGCTCCAAGGGTACGAATCACACATCCTTTCACACATGCTGGGGTAGACTAAGCGGGTCCGATTGAGGTTAAGACCTGGAGGGGGAGAAATGTGAAACATATTCGTGTGCTTGGACACCAAGGCCATGCACCTAGAGCTGGTAAGCGACCTCACAACACAGGCGTTCTTAGCAGCACTGCGAAGGTTTACGGCGAGAAGAGGATTGCGCTCCCACATGTACAGTGACAATGGGACAAGTTTCATTGGGGCCCATCGCGATCTCAAGAAATTACTCGAGGCGAGTAAGTTCAGTTGGAGGGAAGTCGCAGAAACCGTGGCCATGAACGGAATCGAGTGGCATTTCATTCCTCCCGCTTCCCCTCATTTCGGTGGGTTGTGGAAATCAATCAAATACCACTCGTCGGAGCGGAGGTATATACCTACGAGGAGTTAACCACGCTTCTACAGCAGATAGACGCTTGCCTTAATTCCAGGCCTTTGTGTCCGCTGACGGATAACCCCGAAGACTTCACGGCACTTAAGGCCTTTACCTCTGTTGCAAGCTATTTGGTTCTTAGCAATTAACATTAAATACATACCTGAATTCGTTTCAATTTTGAGGGAGACAAAATGAGTCAGCATTCGTTTCCTTCTCCCAGCGATAAAACACATAACATTTCCAAGAATTCCAATTAAGATCTAACTCATGCGTTACATAAGTTGGGATTTTAGCTTCAAAAAACTGTTGATAATAGACACGGAGTGCGGCGCTAACAGAGTGGGAATTGCTTAAGTTTATTGAATGGAAAAATTAAAGCAGATGTGCTAAGTATTTTCATTAGAAACAAAGGTGCGGTACATTTTTTTGTAGCACGCACACGAAAGGGGTTGTTTTTGGTTTGTTGTTTTGCATTTGGCGACTATTCGCTTTGACCTTGAGTGAATATGAATTGCTTGAAGGTTATTCGTAGATTATTGTTTTTTACTGAACGGTTAAACGTGTCAATAACTCGTTCATGAATAGTGTTTCAGCTGGAGTTGAAGCCCGGCCTTGTAAAACATGCACTTAAGCCTAAATAGTGGGTACATAACTTAATTCGTGCGGTTTGCTAAGAGATGGCGTAACTTGTATTATTCCATTGGAACATGCGTTGGAAAGCTGCTGTCATTGTACGTCATTTCGGTATATGTCATTCATTTGAAGCGTAAGCAACAATAATATTTTTGCGGGTCCACGATACCCACGACACACGACGCTACAAAAGGAAGTAATTTTTGCATCGGATTGTAACTGGTGGTGACAAATGGATCCATTACGAAAACCCCAAACGCAAAAAATCATATGTGAAACCCGGCTAACCAGCCAAATAAACGGCAAAGCCGAATATCCATGACACGAAGGTAATGCTCTGTATTTGATGGATTTATTTGATGGCTGTATTATGAGCTGCTGAAACCATCAATGGACAACGCTACCGAACACAATTAATCCGTTTGAAGAGAGCAGTGGCCGAAAAACGCCCGGAATATGCGACCAGACGAAAAAAACCGCTAAGTTATGGACCCAATATCAAAATTGAAAATTGATGTTG
Organism: Eristalis tenax; assembly: GCA_905231855.2. NCBI lineage: Eukaryota > Metazoa > Arthropoda > Insecta > Diptera > Syrphidae > Eristalis > Eristalis tenax. The sequence goes on from HG993125.1 coordinate 48,829,873, forward strand.
ACGAGGATGAACTAGAAGTGCCCGAAGACAATAATTGCGACGACTCTTTAGGTCACTTATGTTTATTGCCAGCTTCGTGAGAGACTTGGGACAATGTCCACTATTAATCATCATCTTCTGTACCGCATGATCCACTAAAGGCAAACAGGGTAAAGCACGCACGGGAGGTCGTCAGATCACTCGATCCTCCGCCAACGATTCTAACGCCCAAGACGAGTTTTTTGGACTTCGTCCTTCGTCATGGGCCTGCCAAGTTACCACCTGCCAGATGGAATTGTTGTGATCTGGACATTCGTGCCACGTGACCAAACCAACGAATCAGCCTCTCCAACAGCCCTCTCCGTTCGAAGAAGCAGCTGCCCAACATTGAGTTCCCTTGACGTACTGCCGCGTTTCTCACCAGTAACGGCCACCGTCGAATTTCAATAATTTGCATTGATTACTCATTCAGTCTTAGAAAATTCAAACATTCTCAATGTTGGTCAATAGTTACATGTCATATTAATTACGAATATTACTCCAGAACTTAAGGACGATAGCTGAAGAATAATATGGGTGGCACTGCAGTCTGATGCAGGCCTGCGCCAACCACTCGTGTTATGCCGACTCCAAACGACCCAGTTTTTGAGAGGCCAGATGGATACGGGCTGCTAATAACCACGAATTATGGAAGTGTCAGAAACTAGGAATAGACACGTCGACTAAGAGTCTCTGTCTTATTTTACTGGCGCTACGGTCCGGTATCATCTTTTTCTTCTTCTAGTGGGGCCACAGTCCGGGGTGGACCAGGGCCTCAGCAAATAAACTTCTCTTCAGGTGACACGATCTTAACCCAGCTGCCTCCAACTACGCACGCCAAGTTGCCAGAGGTCCTTCTGCTCTTTTGGGAGCCATCGGTTTCGTGGCAGCTCTCTATTGCGTTGTCCCTTTTTGGTATGCAGGCAAAGACTATTAAAGCTGGAGTAGTGGTGTCCATGCGTTCTACATGACCTAGCCTGGTTATACTCATGTCTATACTGACTAGCATACAGTTCGTGGTTTTAGATTTCCAACGTAAACAAAAATAAAAGTCGTATCAGTCAGAATTAAAGAAAAGGAGACAATCTCAAGTACACGGTCGGAGGAAGGATTGAGCTCGTCATCTCATGTGTCGTTGGCCGTGTATGCATTTTTTAAATTCGTAGTTATAGTCGTGACGAATGAGTGCGGATACTCGGGTATTCGGATAATCACGGTCTGGATAATCGGGATTCTACTGTAATATCAAGCTATCAGTGCAAGAGTCGCGTAACCCACAAATCCCTAACACGGACCTATATATAGGATGTTCTAGTGTGTCAGCGTGTCCATCTCTGACTAATTGCCTACACGAGTGCATAAGTACGCTTACTTGAGTGCTACAAGGCAACAGTTTATATTGGTTTTGACTTTCGAATGGCTTTGTCACACTCCACTCTCTCTGGCCCATCCTTACAGCAAGCATAATCTTTGTCCTGTCCGAGAATAGATAGTCATTAGGTTCGCCAACGCAAGCAATTTAGCTAAAGACAAAAGCTTTTCCATTGACATAGCTTCGAAGAAAAGCATGACACTCTTCTCTGAGCTCATTCGGAGGGACACTCGTCATGGACTGCGGAAAAAATGGGACATTTGCTACAAAAAAACTGGGATGTTTTCCATTCATTCCTTTGATATCATATCAACACATTTTCTTGCTAGCGAAATTCTCGTGTGTTTTCCGTGTTTATCTTGTGTTTTATTGCAGTTTAACTATCGGTGATTGTCGGTGATTGTCGCGTTCAAATAGAATAACAAAAATATGAATTGCGTTAGACAATTCATTTCTCAAGGAATGTGTCTGAAGTTTCTTGGCAAGTTGGGTGTAAGAGTGCATACGTAGCTATCTAGATACACTATAGCGCAGTTCCTTTTCTGTTGAGCCAGTTGTCTGTGGTAACATTCGAAAAAATCAAAACTGTTCTAATTGACATTTGTTGACTGTTCTAATGAAATTGTAATGAGTTTGAAAAAAATCTTGGAACACGTGTGCACACACCTTAGGATGTTTAGGTAATTTTCCGAATTGTATTTCAATTAACGTACCTTTCGCTTGCATATATAATTATCTTCCGTGTTTTTGTTTCTTCTTTCAGACACCACCGCCAAGGAGATATGAAATCAACTGAAATTTAAGGATACATTCATTTTTACTGCCTGGAAACATATTTAATTCAAAATGACTTTTATCACGTTACCTTTCCTCAAGGGATGTAAGTACCTCAGATGTGTGTTGCTGCGTGCAATTGTATTTATTTCTTAAGCAGGTGTAGGAACAGAGTTCGCATTTCGTATTTATTTAACCGGTATTGCTAACAATAGGAATCTCGTAAAATAATTGCAAACTTGAAGACAGGTTAGGCGGAGTAACATATCTGCGAAAAAGAAAATAACAATAACATTCAAAGAGAAGATTAAACAGTCACTTGTTTGAATTAAAATGCCAGATGACCAGATAAGCAGAGACAGAGGCTCGCACTAGTGATGCCTCTCAAATGCGCTGGTAGAGAACTCCACCATAAACTGGCTTCTGGGACCATTACGAATTGCCCGTTCAGAGAGGTGTCCCCTATAGAGGAGTGTTTGTAACTGTACAGTGAAACTTCTCTTTACGGACAACCCCTCTAAATAGCTAAACAGTTCCGATGACGGAAACTGGCTTCAGACTGAAAGCTTGACCATCACGGTCATTGAAAAAATGTAAAATGCTTTTCGAGCAGATATTCAGGCTGCGCTGTTTGACCGACTTTATAATTTATTCCCGAAATATCTTTTTGATTCTGTAGAGTCAGGACAGAGTGAATCTTGAAGACTTTACAAAAGCTTTTGACACAATATGCCATACAGTTTTGTGAAATAAAGTCCATTCATTCAACATTCCTTAACTGGATTTCGAGTTACCTATTAAGTGGGACAAAATTGGCACTAGTCAATCTGGAATTATCAAGGCATATCTGGTGTTCCCCAAGGCAGTCACTTGGGGTCATTATATTATTTGTTAATGATATTTCGTCATTTGTAATATGTTAATTATTTAATGTTTGCTGACGATTTAAAGATGTTGCAAGCATCCAAGACTGTACAAAAAATCTGAGACTTCCTTCCAGCTTAGAGGTCACAGAATATGGCTGAGTTTCCCCGCCACTTCATCCATCCTATGCTGAGGACCATCTCACAGGTTTTCCAGGCTAAGGCGGTACACATTCCCCTCCAAAACATCCACTCACACATCACGTGCTCGCCGCAGGGAAGTTTAGTCATGACTTCCGATGGCTTTTTTGGGTCTGTCACTTTTCCTACAAGCAGAATAACACCAAATGGTTCCAAACGCTTCCCTGGTGTACACCGACTTTGCTTGGAAACTCCACGGTGACTCCGGCAGGGCATCTTACTCTCGTCACTGCTGCTTCGTACATGCCCACTATAATCTGTTAGGTTTCTGGAACTCCCCCAAATCGCTTGGTTGTCTGTGAAACGCCTTTCCAAAATCAACCAACACCATATGCAACGTTCAATTTCTCATTTAGATAAATATGGTAGCACTCAAAGTATGGAATAATAATGAAGCACGTCCCACTTGTTGCATATTTTTGCCATGATATTACTTTTCTATTGCCCTTCTCCTGGGAATAAAATAAATAAAAAAATAATTATGATGAACAGTGATAAACAAATAAAATGAAATTAATTGAATTAGTCAATATTACCAAACATCGTGTACGGTCGTGCTTCAGGCTGGCCAATAATTTAAAATCGCTTGCTTACAGATTTGCCGAGACGGTTCTGAGTTTTATTTTTAGATCCTACTGTTGGCAATGGCATTGATCACGAGAATTAAGCTCAGCCTTCCCTCGTAGAATTGGTATTCTATTCGAAGTGTCAAAAATTTATTTTTTTTTTATAGTTTGAGCGCGAATAATCGTTTTTTATTCAAATCAAAACACAAATAATTTTTTAATTTTTTTGTTTTTATTTATTTAATTTTTAAATATTTTTTGTTTGTTTATTTTATTAAATTAAGAACCTCGATTTAATTTACAATCTTTTTAGTTCTGAACCTTCCTACTGAATGTGCTCAAGTCTTGTCTTCTGCTGTCCTCGACACCTTGGTTGCTCTCCTTATCGACCACCACGTGGTACGCATGCTTTCCATAGAGAGAGAGAGAGAGATGTCTCACTAGTAGCTCCTCACGTGAACAGTTTTCTTTGTCTTCCAAAAACGTATGTTTTGCCCTTGCTTGCCCTTGCCACGGGTTCGCGAATATCAATCACAAAACACATGCGTGATTGGTGCGTTTGTGTCAATGCAGCACATGGTTGCATTGATTACGAACAACATGCGTGGTGTGTGGCATGAGAAGTTTTGTTGCCAACCAGAGCGTGTAACTCGCGCACAAGGGATTGTTAATACCCTTAAGTGTCCGGCGTCAAGACACAGCACGGACCGAAGGTATAAAGGGAGAAAGAGATTAAAATGAGTCCGTAATAGTACGTACACAATGCGTGGGTAAATGCAAAGGCCTACATTCGAGTCCTGTCACAACAACTTTCATAGTCCATGGCACGGTCTACAGTCGCTGATGATCCTGGAAGTTTTTAAGATATCTTCTCAACCCTTTCTGCTTAGTGTTTTGAAAAAAATCTTGGAACACGTGTGCACACACCTTAGGATGTTTAGGTAATTTTCCGAATTGTATTTCAATTAACGTACCTTTCGCTTGCATATATAATTATCTTCCGTGTTTTTGTTTCTTCTTTCAGACACCACCGCCAAGGAGATATGAAATCAACTGAAATTTAAGGATACATTCATTTTTACTGCCTGGAAACATATTTAATTCAAAATGACTTTTATCACGTTACCTTTCCTCAAGGGATGTAAGTACCTCAGATGTGTGTTGCTGCGTGCAATTGTATTTATTTCTTAAGCAGGTGTAGGAACAGAGTTCGCATTTCGTATTTATTTAACCGGTATTGCTAACAATAGGAATCTCGTAAAATAATTGCAAACTTGAAGACAGGTTAGGCGGAGTAACATATCTGCGAAAAAGAAAATAACAATAACATTCAAAGAGAAGATTAAACAGTCACTTGTTTGAATTAAAATGCCAGATGACCAGATAAGCAGAGACAGAGGCTCGCACTAGTGATGCCTCTCAAATGCGCTGGTAGAGAACTCCACCATAAACTGGCTTCTGGGACCATTACGAATTGCCCGTTCAGAGAGGTGTCCCCTATAGAGGAGTGTTTGTAACTGTACAGTGAAACTTCTCTTTACGGACAACCCCTCTAAATAGCTAAACAGTTCCGATGACGGAAACTGGCTTCAGACTGAAAGCTTGACCATCACGGTCATTGAAAAAATGTAAAATGCTTTTCGAGCAGATATTCAGGCTGCGCTGTTTGACCGACTTTATAATTTATTCCCGAAATATCTTTTTGATTCTGTAGAGTCAGGACAGAGTGAATCTTGAAGACTTTACAAAAGCTTTTGACACAATATGCCATACAGTTTTGTGAAATAAAGTCCATTCATTCAACATTCCTTAACTGGATTTCGAGTTACCTATTAAGTGGGACAAAATTGGCACTAGTCAATCTGGAATTATCAAGGCATATCTGGTGTTCCCCAAGGCAGTCACTTGGGGTCATTATATTATTTGTTAATGATATTTCGTCATTTGTAATATGTTAATTATTTAATGTTTGCTGACGATTTAAAGATGTTGCAAGCATCCAAGACTGTACAAAAAATCTGAGACTTCCTTCCAGCTTAGAGGTCACAGAATATGGCTGAGTTTCCCCGCCACTTCATCCATCCTATGCTGAGGACCATCTCACAGGTTTTCCAGGCTAAGGCGGTACACATTCCCCTCCAAAACATCCACTCACACATCACGTGCTCGCCGCAGGGAAGTTTAGTCATGACTTCCGATGGCTTTTTTGGGTCTGTCACTTTTCCTACAAGCAGAATAACACCAAATGGTTCCAAACGCTTCCCTGGTGTACACCGACTTTGCTTGGAAACTCCACGGTGACTCCGGCAGGGCATCTTACTCTCGTCACTGCTGCTTCGTACATGCCCACTATAATCTGTTAGGTTTCTGGAACTCCCCCAAATCGCTTGGTTGTCTGTGAAACGCCTTTCCAAAATCAACCAACACCATATGCAACGTTCAATTTCTCATTTAGATAAATATGGTAGCACTCAAAGTATGGAATAATAATGAAGCACGTCCCACTTGTTGCATATTTTTGCCATGATATTACTTTTCTATTGCCCTTCTCCTGGGAATAAAATAAATAAAAAAATAATTATGATGAACAGTGATAAACAAATAAAATGAAATTAATTGAATTAGTCAATATTACCAAACATCGTGTACGGTCGTGCTTCAGGCTGGCCAATAATTTAAAATCGCTTGCTTACAGATTTGCCGAGACGGTTCTGAGTTTTATTTTTAGATCCTACTGTTGGCAATGGCATTGATCACGAGAATTAAGCTCAGCCTTCCCTCGTAGAATTGGTATTCTATTCGAAGTGTCAAAAATTTATTTTTTTTTTATAGTTTGAGCGCGAATAATCGTTTTTTATTCAAATCAAAACACAAATAATTTTTTAATTTTTTTGTTTTTATTTATTTAATTTTTAAATATTTTTTGTTTGTTTATTTTATTAAATTAAGAACCTCGATTTAATTTACAATCTTTTTAGTTCTGAACCTTCCTACTGAATGTGCTCAAGTCTTGTCTTCTGCTGTCCTCGACACCTTGGTTGCTCTCCTTATCGACCACCACGTGGTACGCATGCTTTCCATAGAGAGAGAGAGAGAGATGTCTCACTAGTAGCTCCTCACGTGAACAGTTTTCTTTGTCTTCCAAAAACGTATGTTTTGCCCTTGCTTGCCCTTGCCACGGGTTCGCGAATATCAATCACAAAACACATGCGTGATTGGTGCGTTTGTGTCAATGCAGCACATGGTTGCATTGATTACGAACAACATGCGTGGTGTGTGGCATGAGAAGTTTTGTTGCCAACCAGAGCGTGTAACTCGCGCACAAGGGATTGTTAATACCCTTAAGTGTCCGGCGTCAAGACACAGCACGGACCGAAGGTATAAAGGGAGAAAGAGATTAAAATGAGTCCGTAATAGTACGTACACAATGCGTGGGTAAATGCAAAGGCCTACATTCGAGTCCTGTCACAACAACTTTCATAGTCCATGGCACGGTCTACAGTCGCTGATGATCCTGGAAGTTTTTAAGATATCTTCTCAACCCTTTCTGCTTAGCGTTTGTCCATCGTGCACAGTCGTGATAACTTCCTTCACTAGGCAAGGCGTCTGAGGAGGTGGTACATCTCGATCGTATTTAAGTCGCCCCGATCGTCGAACAAGTGTTCGCCATGAAACCTCTTCATAGAGCTGGACACCCGCAAAGCAGATTTCGAGTATATTTCATTTTTAGGACTCTGTTGAGGAGACCAATAAGCAATATGTGTGTGCACAGGGCTTGAAAAGGAAAAGTGGAAGCTGAAATTTTGGTATTTTTGAGCTTCGTTAACCCTGCCAGTTCAAACTGAAAGCAGCTACATTCTCAGTGCCAGGGATTCTGCGAATAAATCACAGAAAATGCACGCCTGATCGCATTTTCATTTTTGAGTCTTTCATCTCTCCACCTGCTGTTGTCTAACGTTTTGGCCTGATAACTGTATGACAGGGTCGGTGGTAGGTTGTCGAATCTGTATAATTTTGTGGTGCTGCCGTCTTGAGATGGAGGTAAACACTTGTTCCCATTCTATTTTTACGATATTAACGTACCCTCTTTCGAATAAATTTAAATTTTGCGAATGTTTGTGACCACCACAGGAAACTTCTCTATAGCGGACAGCAGAGGGACCATCGTGAGTGTCGATTACGTATGGAAGGCCGTTTTGAAAGGGTTGAAATACACGAATGTCTTCATGCCGGGACCATTACGAATTGTCCGTTCAGAGAGGTGTCCCCTATAGAGGGGTGTTTGTAAACTTTACAGTGAAACTTCCCTTTACGGATACCCCTCTTAATAGCTAAACAGTTCCGACGACGGAAAGGACTTGGAACTAATCTTTTTGCAATCGGGACTGTTTCCTGGAGACTGGTTCCGCGGAACTGTGTAGTTCCATGGATATACCGGCGTTGAACTCGTCTGCGGAGCTTTTTGAAGGAATCATGCAAGTCCACAGAGCACAGTAGCTCGTGTTCCATCCGATTGAAGAAGAGTGATTTGTTGTTGTTGCTGCCAGTTTGAGGATGCATGTATGTAGTTGATTGGTGTGTGGCTGAGGAGTATGGATAATTGTGCTCACATAAAAATCTGTTGTATTTAATGGACTACATGTCCATGTCCAATAAATGTCCGCATTGCTCCGAATCAGGTGCGCACAACCATAAATGCTTGGGCTTGTGTGTGCCAGAGTTTTTGTAGACAAATTGCCACATGTGCGTTTTCCTTCGTTTTTTAATACCTCTGTGAATTCGGAACTATATTGAGTATGGACTTGGGCATGTTTCGTTGTTGAGCTTACGGAACAATAGAAAATGTTTCCGACGGGGAGGACGTAATTCCCTGACCTATACATGTCCAGAACGACAAAACTCTAGTCTATAAGGGACACCTCTCTTAACGGACAATTCCTCATAGTCCCGGCATTGAGATTTTCGTGTATTACAGCACCTTCCGAACGGACACCCCTACATAACGGGCAATCATGATGGTCCTCTCCTATGCATTGGTGTATGCATGCAAGTGGCGCTCCACAAATGGAAGTAGAATAAAATTTCACCCGAACTGTGCCTGTTATTGGAAAGCAAAAAGAGAAAAAGTTCGGGTGGAATTATTTTCACAATCAACTTTTAAGGCCTGACGTGTTACACCACGACGTGCTACAAGTAAAACGCAATGAGAATGAAAACATCTCTTCTCAGTGCCTGTAGAGGAGAGGTACGGTATTGTACCCCTTAACTTCTGAGTGTGTTATACCACAAAACACAATTAAATAAATGATTTGATGACCAGCACGCGCAGCTTGCGAAATATTCCTAAATTCCTTTTATTGTTTGGTTAAACACAAATTTGATAATTCGACATTTGCTCAGTTGCCGCTCCACTGGAATTTGTGAACCGAGCGTTAGGGTATCGAAGTGATGAAATACCTCGAAATGTACCCAATGACTAATAAATCGAAAGTTTTTTCTCCCAAACCTACCTTGACGAAGTGTTGAATCAGTCTTTATTAACCGATAATCAAAATAGCGTGAACTACTTGTAAGATGTGTCAGCATTTGCTTTGGCAATATCTTACTATGAGTCTGAGAGTAGAATTCTGTAGCTTCCGGCAAATAAACTTGCTTAAAGCACTGGAATCTGAAAATCGTCACGTATGTTCAATTATCACTTTGGGAATGGAATTTAGGTTACGTACGACTGTGCATGTGGTTCGCAAATTGAATTACTTTTTCTTCTCCACTGAACGCGGTGCAAATGTAATTTGTGCAACGAAAGATGATCATCAGTCGTGGCGTGAAAAATATGCCAAGAGAGGAGAGGAAACGTTAGGACAAGACCACGGCATTTTCTATTAGCAATTGTTGGCGATATCAATTACGTTAGGGTTAATTTATGCCATGACTGACTGTAGAACGAGGTCAGTTTATTAGGTTTCTCAAGGAAGCGGTGTGAGCTTCATTGATTGCAAAGTTTAGTATGCGGGATTCATAATGTTCGTCGAGTTATGTAAGCGGGGAGCTTTGCAAAAGTTGTGTAAACATGAACTAGTTACTCATGCAAATGTAGGCATACCTCTGATGTGACACAAGCGAAGACGATTTGAAGAAAGACGAGAGCATCCTAAATCTGTGTCCTCACATTTGGGATGCAATTCGGAAACTCACAGGGAGAGAGGTTTGCCGAAAAGAGAAACTTAATCACACACAAAAGCAATTACAGTGTTTTGCCACCCTCGTATGCCTTCAGATCCAAGCCCCATTGTCACAGACGGCTGTCTAGATCCTATTTCAGGTCATTGGTCAAATCGCCGATGTGACAAGCAAACAAAATAAGAGTACAATAAAAATAAAAAATACTCGGTTGTGCCAATGTCGACCGACCATAAAATCATCCATTTGTTGCCTCCGAGAAAATTAACGATACGTGTTTTGGGATTTTATTGTTGCTAATAGTTGTTTGGTTTAGTGAAGAACTACCGGTAGAATATTTTTAATTCACGGTGTAGTGCGAACTTTTCGGGGTTTTTTTCTGATGCCGTCCGTGAGAAGATAGCACGTACAAGCACCTGTGGTTGCTGTAGAAGGTAGGCCCATGAATGAATTCCATTCAATGAACCCCATTTGCATTAGCATTCGTAATGCCTTATGCTACGTTTCCACTGAACCGAAACCGCGAGGTCCGGAGGAACTTTTCATGAAACCTCAAGAGGCCAATTCCACCGAGCTTGAAGTGGTTTCGCTCTCAATTCTCAAGTAACTCGCTCGCAATTTATAAGTGCCCGTCAAAAGAAATGTCACTCGCTCTCAATTTTTAAAGAACAGCTGTTTGTTGACAGGACATAATAGTGTGAGAACACCAGAAAATAGAAAGAGACAAAATGAGAAAATAAACTGAAATTCACGCTGTAGGCTTATCCGGGTTCACAACCTCTCTCGGACGGAGAGGAACTCGAAGAGGATTTAAAGAGTTTTTTTCAGAAACCGCGAGCTTCCCAGACCCCGAAAATGCATGGCGGAACCTGGTAGTGAGAAAATTGATGGAACTTGGGTGGAAACGTAGCATTAGACAGAATGTAATAACCCATCGTTACGTTTGCATTTTCGAAGCCACAGGCGAAGATGCTGGCGCCGAGCAAGCAAGTCGTTTCTCGTGTCTTGAAGAGATGGCCAAATAGGACAATATTATCTTGTATTGTGGGGCGATTTTTAGGAGAGGAACCTTCATCCGGAAAATAAAACAATTGACCAATATCAGGCACTTGAAAGACACTCTTTGCCTTTCCCCCAAAAATGATTTGGCAACAAACAAAAAGCTGCTTGTACCGAAAACACTTCAACGCGGTGATTGGTGTTATTACAAAACACTGCATTTCCGTGTAAGAACACATGTCCTTGGTTCAAACGCTTTTTTCAGAAGAACGCCTTATTGTCACTCTTTCTACACATGCCCGTCCCTTCATATCTTGGATATAGCAGGCAACTTTTTTCTGAGTCAATATGTCTTAAGCAAGACAATTCTTGTGCGGGCATAATGGACCTGACGCCAGTCTAAGTTGGGCAACCTAATGATCGTAGATCAAAGTAAGCGTATTTTCAATATCAGTCGCGGCCGGGGATCAGTACCCTTGAAACCTAAACTTCAAACATGTGGTCTCAACCCAAAACGTGGGAGAGACTTAAAAATTGTGGGATGTGGTGGGATTCCCCAATCTCTGGTCCATGGGTGCAAGGAAGCCGTGACACTGACATGTCTGAATTGCACACCAACGCTAGGGCTCAAGATGAATTTTAGCACCACGTACATAGATGGTACTACATTTTATGTATATGCAGTGCTTTAACCAGACTCATTGCACGAACATTTCTTGACCACTTTTTGAATTCGTAACACTTGTGTGAATCGTGATAACGGTGTGAATTGCTTCTCAAAGCAGAAATCATTTGAGTTCAAATAAGAAAGTGCGCGCAAAGAATTAGTGAGTAGGTGACTCATTCTAATCATTTGATTTCTTTTTGAGAGGAGGATTTTCAAACTGCCAGTGTCCATAAGTCGAACCGAGGACATTTGCCTAGAATGAATAACCACTAAACAATGTTAATACAGTCAAACCTCTGTAAGTCGGACAAATGTTTCAGGACTTAAAGGGACCCCAGACTATGTCCCCATATTTTAGACTCCATAAATCGAACACCATGTTTGTTCCCGTGACTAGGTTTGCCTCCAATTATAACAATACATAACTTCTTATATAATTTGTATTCCGTCTGTCTTAATGAGTACCTGCCTCCTGAGGAAGTACCGAAAATGATTAAGTTGTATAATCAATCCTGGTTTGCCATGTCGGCTCTGCCGTAAACGGACTCCAGAAATAAAATATGGGAATATAACTTTTTTTTTAAAATTTGAACGTTTATTAAGAAAAAACATGTACATTGTAATAGTATTATTCAAAGTCTAAAGCTATGACTTTTTTCCCATCTTTCTGGCAATTTGTGGATACCATCCCAAAAGAACTGCGCCGACTTGGCAGCCAAGAATGAATCAAGCCAATTCTTGATATTCTGCTCTGATGTGGACCGTATTTCAGCGAGGGCGTTCTGCATCGACCGGAACAAATGATTGTCAGAAGGGGCAAGGTCTGGGCTGCAAGGCGGGTGGGGTAAAACTTCCCATCCACGGTTTTCCAAATAGTTCTTAACCGGAATAGCAACGTGGGGCCGAGCGTTGTCAAGATGGAAAATTATTGCCTCGTGTCTGGTCGCATATTCCGGGCGTTTTTCGACTACTGCTCTCTTCAAACGCATTAATTGTGTTCGGTAGCGTTGTTCATTGATGGTTTCACCCGGTCTTAGTAGCACACCCTTCTGATCCCACCAAATACAGAGCATTACCTTCGCGCCATGAATATTCGGCTTTGCCGTTGATTTGACTGGTCGGCCAAGCCAAAATCACCACTTTTAATTCGTTCGCTCAGCTAGCGCATGTTCACCATAAACTTCCACCAAAAAAGGATGACTTTCGTCAGCAGTTTTCTTCATATTAAGGTAATGAAGAAGAACTCCCCGCAAAAACACTTTTTCGGGCACAAAGTTCTATAATTTTGAGTGAAAAAAAATGATTGTTGTTTACACTTCAAATGAATGACATATACTAAAATGACGTACAATGACAGTAGCTTTCCAACGCATGTTCCAACGGAATAGTACAAGTTACGCCATCTCTTAGCAAACCGCACGAAGTTATAATGAAACAATCTCCTACAGTTTCGAGGAGACCCACAAGCAGTTGTAGCACTTCGGTAATTCATATCGGCGTCTGGTTCCAATTCTTCGCGACTCCTCATCTTCACTTGAGACATCATTAACAATTCTTGGACTATTTAGGATATTCCATCCTTCGTCTGTGGATACATTGTCATCATAAGCCGCAAATTCTAACCGATTTGCCTGATAGCCAGACAACAATTGGCATTCGCTGAACATCTGAATTGTTGGAAGTGTCCCGGTTTGTCTAGCATTGGCATTACACGCAGGGATCAGTAGAAAAACTGTTGAGTTTCAAGATTTCCTTTCGAATAAAGAAAGGGGAGAGAAGAAGAGCATTACTCACACCACTCCTCTGAAGCGCGACTTCCGAAATTTGTCCGTTATTAAGAAAATTATTTCAACAGAAAATAGTAAAATGTTATGCGAATTGTCCGCCAATGAGAGAGAATTCACTGTATATATTCATATTCAACGGCGAACACTCATGTATCCAGAGTGTTCTTGTGTGAGCTAGTACTCATCTTTTACCAGTAGAGGGGGCCTACAGTAACATGACAGAGTAGTTAGACGTGGTTGCTACAGAAAATTAGGTCCAGGTCCACCTCAGATAGTCGCCACCCATACTATCCTTTTTACGAACATGCATATTCAAACAAGGAGTACAGTCTCCTCCGTCTAGATCTAAAAATATAATTAGTTCGACTTAGAGGATGAGTGAGACGACTGGATGGCGGAGGTGATTAAGTGCATGCGCCTTGTTAGTGGGAATCCCAGCGAAATCAAAGTTAATAAGCTTTTTCAAATCTGGTCCAGTTACCATCTGCTATTTTGGATCAAATTAACAGCACTGGAGTGGTCAATCAGTGGTAGTAGTCTGACTGTGGTTATCACATTGAACCAACATGGTCTAAGTGCGGTGGTGACTTCACTAGCAGGTCCTCTAACTACCTACCAAAAACATACATTTAGCTACAGTGGTGCTAACGTGACGTTCCAATTCGTTAATTAATTTTTCGACGCGGGGAAACATCTACCTAGTCAGACTATGAACAGATCTTGGATGTTGTTGGACGACGAAATTCCGTGAATCAGCGCTTTGCTAAATTCTATGGAGAATTTTCAATCGTTTGTTACACTCCTATTTTTCAAAATCTTGTTTGTAATGACAGCTCGAGGCGAGATCTGTGTCCTTCGACAAGTGTTTTATTCTATAGAAATCTATCTAGAGTAAATAAGAGTCGACTTAATTCAGACTAGATGATGATAAAATATAACAATTCGAAATAATGTATTCTAGAGACATTCCACTAGTGTAAGAATGCATATGTGTAAGATGCAGTGTAAGATGCATACTTACGTTGCAACACTTTTTATTATTCTTTTGCAGGCGCAATCCCAAAAAGATTCAATATAGCGGTGATGCTCTTCATGATGTGCCTTATGGGATACATGATGCGTGTAAACTTGTCGATCAACATTATCGCGATGACCAACACAACTTCCCATGAAAACGAAACACTAGCCGATGTAAGTTGCACTCAATCCTGACCATCTAAGGACGTCCTTATACACGATGTTTTGCATTTTAGCACGGACCTCGTTACGATTGGAGTGCAGACGACCAGGCATTACTTCTCGGCGCGTACTTCTATGGCTACCTCTGCACATCATTACCAGCCGGTATGCTCGCAGAACGGTATGGCGGTAGGCCAATTGCCGGCTACAGTTGTATTCTAGCAGCGATACTCACAGCGCTTACACCTCTGGCTGCGACCTGGGGAAAGTGGCCTGTGTTTGCTTTCAGATTCCTCATTGGCTTCCTTGGGGTAAGTCCTTGTGCAAAGTTAACTTGACACTTTCTAAACAACATCCAATCAACAGGGTGTCATTTATCCGTGTTGTCACAATCTCATATCGAAATGGGCTCCGCCCACGGAAAAGGGAAAATTCGTCGCCGCGCTGATGGGAGGCACCTTTGGAACGGTCATTACATGGCCCATCAGTGGACTCATTATCGAATCCATGGGATGGGATTGGGCGTTCTACATTGTAGCGATCTTCGTTGCTGTCGTTACAGCGGCCTGGTTCGCAATTGTCTCAGACAGTCCAGCGCAGCATTCTTCGATTACCCCGGAGGAACGTGATCTCATTCAAAAATCACTAGGAGACTCGGTTTCGACGAAGAAAGCACTTCCTCCATTTTCGAAACTAGCCGTTTCCTTGCCATTCTGGTCGTTGTTGTTGCTGCATTACGGAAGCATGTGGGGCCTGTTCTTCCTCATTACCGCTGCTCCCAAATTCATGAGCGAGGTAAGTGTGGCGAATCGCTTTGGCGAATTGAGTTGCTACAACTGTATTCCTGCAGGTCCTTGGCTTCCAACTTTCATCGGCTGGGTTCTTGTCAAGTCTTCCCCACTTGGCGCGACTTCTCTGCGCCTTTGGCTTCGGAGCTATTGCTGATGCTGTTAGGCGAAAGGAGTGGCTGTCGGTTACGAAAATCCGAAAATATTTCTGCCTTCCTTGTAAGTTCGATTTGTCTAATGTCATATCTTCAATTGCCTAAAACGAAGAATTTGCAGCACACATCATTCCTGGAATCTTCCTCATCGTGCTGGCTTACTACGGCCGGGATCCCTATGTCTGCGTCGCTATCATGACCCTTTCGCTGGGTTTCAATGGAGCTGCAACGGTGACGAATTTGGCCAACTCACAAGATTTGGCGCCCAACTACGCCGGAACCCTGTACGGTACCATCAACTTCGTTGGAACGACTCCTGGCATTTTCTCACCGATGATTGTTGCCTTTTTCACAAAAGAGCAGGTGGGTCAAAACCATGAAATACCCATTGAATTTTACATTTACACTCAGCCTTATTTTCAGAACACAATACACGAATGGCAAAATATTTTCCTAATCGGAGCTGGGGCGTACATAGTGCCGGCGCTCATCTTCTGTGTGCTGGGATCGGGGAAGATCCAAAAGTGGAACGATGTCGAGGATGACAAGGCGAAGAGAGATGTGGCCAACTCAGAGTTGTGAATTTTACAAATCAAACACAGTCTCTGTTAGCATAAGCATTAGTTAAAGATCTAACATTTTGCCGGGAAAGGCAAAACGTACGAAAGATCCCTTAAATCGTGTATTATTAGCAAATAAGTAGTTTAAAAAGTAAAAAACACCGTTATATGTTGAAAATTATGGAGATTGTTTTACTTCTGGTTGTTTCCTGCCATTCTGAGCAGCAGCCAAGGTGTATCTTAAGGACCTGCGGGCTATATACTGCAACAGGAGTCGTAAGGTAGGTATGGGTTAAGAGGACGTACTTTCCAGAAAAGTATGTTAATCTTGCAGTAGACACAAGCGGTCAGCCTACTATCCAGCTAGCAGTAATGAGGGACTCATCAGACATGTCACAAGGGATTGTTAGTACCCTTAAGTGTCCGGGTTCAAGACACAGCACGGGCCGAAGGTGTGGAGGGAGAAAGGAAGAGGAGGTACCTGTGCACATTGGTTTTAAATATCTGCGGATCGTATTCTGCGGGAAATATTAGGCTGGGAAGAGCATTTCATATTCGGCTAATGAACGAGTCTCTAAATTAAACTCTGCGTCCGAAAGTAGGCTTAAGGGTAAACTGATGAGCATTCCTGGCGAGACGGGTATTGCGGGTGAATTCATGGAGAGGAGGAATGCAGTTGGCAAGCTCACTTGAGCATCCTTTGTTAAAATAACGATAAAATACGGATAGAGACGAGACGGTACGTCGATGATCGAGCGAGTCAAGTGACTCTGCAATATTTTTGTCTCCTATAAGTTTTATCGCTCGCTTTTGGATTCTATCTAGCAGGTGCAGGGCGTTGTACTCAAGTTTGGGGCGTATATACGCCTTATAAATTAAAGCCACATCAGAAGGGTGAAGTATTTCTTGCATCGATTGAGGAAACCTAAACAATTCGCAGCATTTTTGGCGACCTCAAATATGTGATCGTTCAAACTAAGTGTTGTGTTGATACACATACCAAGGATGGAAAGCTTTCCGGCTTCATCGACACAGGTGCCATTCATGGATAATGACTGATTAAAAAGGGTTCGCTGGAGTGACAGCTTGAACCCCACACGGTTGTTCTTTCCCCAATTGATTATGCTGACAAGATCGGAATACAATGTGCTTATTCTACGGTCGAAGGAATACGTACACGCTCGTCCATCAGTGTTGCATCAGTGTTCTTTCACGTATTGCGAGAGGTATCGTAAATCATCAGTCGTAAGTAGTTTTTCAAGAATTACACTAATGTTTATAGATGTGAGCTTGAGTTTTCCATTGTTTATTGTTTTTTGTGTTATAGTTTCAACAGATTTGAGGGCATGCCTAATTATCCTCTTTTTTCTCTATAAACCAATAAAATCCCGTCATCTTTGCAAGCATTTGAGCTCCGTGACTACTTTTATAAATTACTTAACGCCCCACAATTCTCACCGCTGCCTCATTACGCGGCACCACTGTTCACCGGTGACTTTTTAGATCCGCCATTTACAATCAACGGAGTTCAGAGTGTTATACAGAAAGCTAAAGTGCGAAAAGCTCCAGGAGAAGACCGTGTTCCAGCAGAATTCTATTTTTTAAATTGTTCTATAAAGTTTCTCGATGCACTAACCAGAGAATATAATAAAGGGTGGTTAAATTTTAAGGGCCGATGTTGCTTTTGAATAAAGCACAAATTATTTAGGAAATTATTGTCATTTCTTTTTATTATGATAATATTGGTATGGTTCTATTATGTATGGAACAAAATATCGGCCAAATGGCCGCCGCGACCTCGGCGGCACGCCTCCATCCGATGGTCCAAATTGTCGATGATGCTGAAGCAATATTGAGGTTCTATGCCGTTAATGTGCCGAATTATCTCACCCTTTAGCTCTTGAGTTGTTGCTGGCTTATCGACGTATTTGTTTCGTTAGGTGTGTGGCAAGTGGCACCGTCCTGTTGAAACCACATATCGTCCACGTTCATATCTTCCAATTCGGGCCATAAAAAGTTCGTTATCACTTCACGTTAGCGAACACCATTCACAGTAACTGCCTGACCGGCCTTATTTTGGAAAAAAATACGGCCCATAAACCGCACCAAACAGTGCACTCTTTGTGGGTGCATTGTATTTTCGACAATCACTCTTGGATTATCATTCGCCCAAATGCGGTAAATCTGCTTATTGACGAATCCACTGAGGTGAAAATGTGCCTCATCACTGAAGATGATTTTCTTCCAAAATTGATAATCCACTGCTGCCATTTCGTGCCACCATTCCGACCATTGACGACGCTTGAAATGGTCAAGAGGCTTTAGTTCTTGAGTCAGCGTGTAAGCAAGTCTTTATGCATAACGGCGAGAGTGAGAGGTGCAATTGTTGGGCCCGACGACGAGTTGAGGTGGACGGCCCTTCAGCCACACTATCGCGAACAGCAGCAATATATTCTGCAGTACGAGCTGTACGAGCATGCACTGGTGTTTTCACATCTCCTACAGACCCGGTTTGCTCAAATTTTTGCACGATTTTTCCGATTGTACGCACAGTTGGACGATTAAATTGACCGAAAAAATCATGAATTTTGATTTGAACGCCCATTTTCATAATAAGCCTGAATAACTTTAACGCGTTGCTCGATTGTGTACCTTTCCATGGTTCAAATTGAGAAATGTCAAATGAAATGCAGGAAAAACTTGACGTTTAGGTGTGGTTCACATTCAACATCGGCACTTAAAATTTAACCACCCTTTAGAATATTTGAGACGGCAATGTTCCCGCATGCTTCAAAAGAGCGATCATATGATAGTCCTGAAAATTACAGGGGTATCTCGTTTTTGAATACTGGCGGCAAGTTGTTTAGCGGTCAGATTTTTTCATAGACTTACAGAGTGGATGAATGGACAAAAAATGACTGAGCGAATTCCAAGCAGGGTTCAGGAGAATTATTCGCACTGATAAATATTGCCGACAATTTTAAAAGAAGAAGCATTTTTCGTTGATTTCAATTCACAGTTACGTTACGATTCGCATCATCTTTGAAGAAGTACGGTCCAATGATGCCACCAGCCCATAAACCGCACCAAACAGTGACTTTTTCTGGATGCATTGGTAGCTCTTGCAATGCTTCTGGCTGACATTCGCTCCAAAATCGACAATTCTGCTTATTTACGTACCCATTGAGCCAAAAATGAGCTTCGTCTTAACTGACCATAAAATGGAAGAAGCGCACGATGAACTTTCCTAACAGAGCACGCATTTTGATAAAATTCAATAATTTGCAAGCGTTGTTCGTTTGTAAGACGGTTCATGGTTAAATTATAGACCAAACTGAAGATGACTGTCAAACTGAAGATGACAGTGAAACAAAACACGAAACGTGCGTCAGCTGTTTAAACCAGTGTTGCCAAAAAGATAATAGCTAAAAAATCACCCTTTACAAGCTTGGAATTTCAAGCACGTACGTCTATTAAAGGCAATGTATAAAAACAGAGTAGTTTATGTGTGGGATGGTGCGTTTGTTTCAGAGGAGTTCACAAAGCACACGGGAGTGACACAAGGATGTGTTCTAAGCACACTACTTTTCATCGCACTTGTAAATGATATCGTGGAGGAAATTGGAGGGAAAAGTGTACTCCCTTAATTACCTTTAGGCTTTTCCTTTCGGCTCTGGGGGTGTAAGTGTAGTTGTCGATTTTCCGTTGCTTAAGGAAAATCTTCATTTTGTTGAATCCTTTTGTGGTCTTTGTGTTGATGATTGTGTTTCCCTTACTGAGGTTTTTTTATCGTCATTTTGGTGTCATTTATTCTGGCGTAGCGGGTGATCTCAGATTCATTTGCCGAGAAACACGTTATTGGCGGCATTACTGGGGCCTTAGGGATCGATTGTAAAGGCCTCGTTGGTTTTGTAGGTGGTGCTGTTGCTGTTTTTGTCATCGGGGTCGGCGACATTGTGGTTGGATCGGTGTGGTTGTTTGCATTGTATCAGTGGAGGTGGCTCAATCGTCGGCTGTATCGTCCTGGTTTTTCTTGAGGGGTTGGGAGATGTCTTCAGACACCTCTTTTGCCCTGGTTCTGGGGATGGCGATGGCCATGTAATGTCCTCCGCCATTCGGTCGGTATTTTCGCTGGTGGGCGAAGACTTGGATGGCGTGGACTAGGCCTCGGACTCGCTGCTAATCTCATACAGAGATACGACATCCGAGTCTGCCATGTCATCCTTCTCATCCGATAGCTTTTGAAGCAGGTCACGAATTGAATTGGTAGTCTCTGAACTTCTGAACAGAGCTCATACCATGCCGTAACATCAAGATGCTCTGACACGATGTAGGTTTGGACCTGGATTTTTGTGCCTCCACTGAATTTTTTTCATTTCATATTCATAAACAGGGCGTGGTTCATGTCAATAACGCCAAAGTAAACTAAAATTCCCGCTGTAGGCTTATCCGGGTTCACAACCTCTCACGGACGGATGAACTCGAGGAGGATTTAACTAGGTTTGTAGGAAACCGCGAGGCTTCCAGATCCTTGAAATGTATGGCGGAACCTGGTAGCTTTGGAGAAAATTGATGGAACCTCGCGGTTTCGTTCGGTGGAAACGTAGCATGTTCCGCCACAGATTTTCGGGGTCTGAAAACCCCTCGGTTTCTGATAAACTCTGTCGAATCGCCCTTGAATTCATCCGTCCATGAGAGGTTATCCTATCGAACAAACCTATAGCGTGAATTTCAGTCTATTTTGGTGTTCGTTTTCTCGTTTTGTCTCTTTCTATATTCTGGTGTTCTCACACTATCATGTCCTGTCAACAGACGGCTGTTCTGGCGTCCATTTAAAAATTGAGTGCGAGTGACATTTCTTTTCGCGGCCACCTTTTAATTGGGAGGCAGTGACTAGAGTGAAACCGCTTGAAGCTCTGTGGAAACTGCATTTTGAGGTTTCATCAAAAGTTCATCCGGACCTCTCGGTTTCGGTTCAGTGGAAACGTAGCATTCGAAAACATTCAAATATTGTACCCCCTTGTGCTGCGGTATTGGCTTCTTTTTCGATTTATCTCCAGATTCACACAAGTTAATGGAGGTCTTCCTAATACTATGAAGTTCCGTCCCAGACATCGGTGTTGTGTGTGCTTCCTCGTTGACATCATATACGGAGTCGTGTGCTCAGAAACTCATCATCATCGGCCTCCGG
Source organism: Eristalis tenax (assembly GCA_905231855.2). Lineage (NCBI taxonomy): Eukaryota > Metazoa > Arthropoda > Insecta > Diptera > Syrphidae > Eristalis > Eristalis tenax. Next base: position 48,851,173 of record HG993125.1, read on the forward strand.
AATCCCCTTAAAATATTTTTAGCTCGTATGTACCACTATCGAAAGCTCGTAGCTATGCACAGAATATAGCTAGCCAAGCACATAATTTTCTCCCACACTTTATTTATTTTTTTCAAATACTCGTGTGGTTCACATGTGCTTCTTCTTGATAATTCAATAAATGCCTTCGTGGAGTCTGCATATCTTGTATGTCTGGGGGAATTTTGTTAAGAAGATGCAGTGCACTACTGTGAATCCCGCCATTATCATGAAGCTGTAACTGGTACGGTGAAGTGAGGAAATGAATAAATAGATAATGATAAATGCATGTAATTAATGCATTGAATTGATTGCAACCTGTAACCCGTATTCCCAAGCAGTGGGATTTATCCACAGTCTGGTTTTTCTGTCACTAAATCAGTGAAGTCACTGAAACACTGCTTTAGTTTTTTATAGCTTGGAGTGCTAGAGAGTGGACAGAGACAAGCATCTCTTTTTGCATGACCATTTGATCGTTCCTTGCTGATAATTCAAACCACTGTTGATTGCAGTGGCGCTTTGGAACCTTTGTCTAGTGATGCCCCAATCAGTTAGTGAGGTACATTTTTTGGTCCATTTGAATATTTTAAAAGGCACCAGTTTTAAGATTGCGATTGGCACTGCAGTCCGAGGTAGACATGGGCCTGCCTCCTCAGCAACCACTCGCGTTGTGCGTGCTATTGTTCTTCCCCGAGTGGGACCGACAGTCTTACGCCGACCCTGAACCAGAGATAATGGAGGGATAGAGATATCCATCTTCTACTTCTCTTGCCAGTTGATTTCATCTGACAGCGTTTTTATACGCTTTTTGTCCCGTGTCTGTGAATACGTGTGAGCTCTTGAGATCCGCTGGCGAACAGCTGATACCCTTCCCCAAGCCGGTAGAGGGGTGAATTAGAGTCCATATTTGAAAATTCGCTCGTTAGTTGGACGTTATTTAAAATTTTGGTGTTAAATTTCAACACAGTGTGGAGGGGTAAACGGGTAACGAACGAAGCTTATGTTCATGAAGTCGATTCCTTCCCTTTGAGCAAGTTATAGTCTGAGATACTAGGACAAAATGAATGCACTACCAGAGTATGTATTTTTGGACTAAGGACGAAAATTGGCGAAGATGGATCCTTCCATTGTCTCTGCTCCGAACGGCGAAGTTTGAGAAGATTTTTCTAGACAAGAATATTCTTTGAGCATTGTCAGCGACTCGAAGGAGGTGAAGCCGTGAATTATAAAAGTCGGTGAATTCGGGATTTGAACCCAAGCGCTGTGTAGTGGCAAACGCACCGCTATGCTACGGCCATTCCTATTGGGTGTCGATTTATTGTTGTCCTATGTAACGTCCGTTGCTTTCCTCGTCAAATAATTTCGTTTCAGACGTGGTTCGTATTCACGGCAAAGATCACTTCTTACAAACTTAGCAACCAAAGCGCCATTAATGCATTTTCGATGCATTCTGTCTGGAAGGGAAGACAAACAGCCCGAATTTGAGCTGTAGTCCACGGACTGCAGACGAGACATGTAAACAATTCAAAGAATAAAATAACTGCAGTTGAACCCGTAAAAGTCTCAAATGTCAGAAACACAACATTTTTATCTCATTAAAATAAACGATTTCTGCTAAACATGTTTGCCTGAGATTTTCTTATCACGAACAGAGTGCAAATCGGACTTCACATGTGTGTACGACCAAAAACACACAAATCTCAGCTCAAACCATAGCAATGGACTCAAATTATTCTTCATTAAGATCTCGTCTCTCTAATAGGACACCATGCGTTAGTCAAACGAACAAAATAATACCCACAGCGAGGGTTGCTTTCAACAGTTCACTAGCCAGTAGCTGTTATTAAGAAGTTCATAGCTAGTTGGGCATTCAACAATGATAATTTTTAGCACTCCATCGAGTTGTGTGTTATCAGCGATTTGGCCTAGCATGTATGATCACGTCTTCAACTCTTGTAATGTTGATGTCATTTCATAAGAAAGTGAATGTAATTCGAATTTGGAATTATAAGCTCTAGCCATATGTTGCCCACGCTTGTTAGGCTATCAGCTGCTAAAATAAAAATTGAATGAAATTTAGAATTTCAACGGAATTTCCGGGGGCATCTTAAGACATCAATCATTTTGGTCTGAATTCCAACAAGCAATTGTCAATAAAACTGCCCGAGACTATGTGACATAAACGTCATAGTGTAAAAATTGCAGGATGAGTATTGCAAGTACTCCCGTAGAAGCATACATTTAGGAGCTCAAAGATAGAATTCTATGAGTTCATTTCCGAGTTGGGTTTAAAACACTGCTTTCCCATAAAAATATATTTTAATACACATTCTAAAGTCGACTCTCGATAATTGGGAGCTCAAGGGACCCTCCAAAATATTCGAACTAAGGAAAAGAACAAGAACAAAATATGTAAGTGCGTGTGTCTTTTTTTACTCTACTTTCACCGATTGGCAAACGCTTATTTTTTGCGACTAATTATTGCTGTTCAGTGGCTAGATTCCTCTCAGTAATTAAATTTCGAATTTTTACAAAACGTAAGTAAATAATTTGTAGCTCCCATGGCTATGGACCGTTTAAAGAAAAAAGAGAAGAAACAAGAAACCACATCTAGCCACTGACTTCGCATGACAAAGTGTTTGCTGGCAGCTTTTTTTCGGGAATGAAGTCAATCAAAGAAGCAGGCACTGAGGTGCTAGATTTTACGATACCACCAAGAAACCACCAAGATACCACCCTTGCAAGACCTTGCTTTGGTAACGAGTACAGATGGTAAAGGAAATAAAGAAAAAGTGTCAAAATTAGTTCAGAACAAGTATGGGGAAAAAGCTGTAGAGGATGGACAATTAAAAGAAATGTCGCCAAACAGCTTGCCGATTCACACATTGAACGAACACGTGACCTAACAGGAAATTCAGACTGCTTTTCAAAATGCATTGCTTCCTAATAAATCACGAATTTGAATTTTTCCTCCCTCCCTTCAAGCTCCTGTTATATTGCATCCGTAGCAATTTGGTCCTTTGAGTTTATTTTTCAACCGGGTAAGACCGTCGTTAAGGCGTTGATGGAAGGCCGTTGTCCTTGTTGTAATTGTTTGACTTGACGGTATATCCAACTTCTGAGGCTTTGTTCAAAAGCCAGAATTTAAGATCTTCCATTTTGCTTTTTGTTTCTTCTAGCCTTGGTTTTTTAAAGCACGTTGATGTCGATCACGGAATTTTGTAAACAAGCACAGCTCCATCAGAATCTCTGATTATGGCAATGTTTTTTAAGCGGAGCTCCAGTCAAGGATGCGGCCAATGATGTCAATGTTGAAAATACCATCATATTCGAGAGTCAAGCATGGTCGCATGTTGCGTTGAAGAGCTTAAGGTTCTTAGTACGTAGCACTCGAGTGTACTGATATAGGGACATAGCCGGTAATCTCCAGGGAATGGGTTTAAACCGACCTATTCCAGGCAGTCTTATGTATTAAACAACCTCTTGTAGATGTCAAGAAGAAAGGGAATGACGAAATAATAGAGCTAGCCAACGTGGTGGAACTCTCTAACTACCTGGGAGACCAGTCAGATTCTGCTAATGTTCCAAACCGACAAACGTCGGAGACCGAGCCGGCCATAGCCGTCTGAAGTACGAGGAAACAAAATGAGACTCTTGCAGAGCATCTCGTACTATATTCAGATGAGAATACTGGAGAACATGTCTTCCTTAACGTTCCGGAACTAACAGAAATCCCCCTAACCTCTACTTTCAGGTTCATTAGGATATCCAGCTGGCTGGACAACACAGGAGCAACACCGTGACAAGAACGAGGAAGAAGTCTTCGAAGTAATTTTTCCCTCGGAGGCATCACAATAGGTCCAACAGGACCTAAGTGAGACGTGGCTTAACTACGTCTAATGAAGTTCTACCAATATGTTGTAGCTGCGCTGAACAATTACGAGGTCACCGTCGCCTGCATCCTGGACGTAGAAAAGGCCTTCGATACGGTCTGGATTGGAGGACTCATCGACAAGCTCAACCAGATGGGAGTCCCCTCCAACCTCATCGGAATAATTTATAGCTTTCTGCATTCCAGAAGATACTACGTCTCAGTTGACGGCAGCAAGTCAACAGAGCGGAGCACCAAGGCGGAAGTTGCACAAGGATCAAAGCTGGGACCGTGGCTTTTCAACATATACACGGCAGATCAACCACATTCAACTGACACTGTAAAATGCTGTCTATTTGCAGATGACTCGCTGACTTATGCCAGCTCGACGTCACCACAGATAGCCGCGCGAAGGGCGAACAAATTTGACTAATATACCAAAAGGGGTACTCGTAGCAATGCTGGGAAATCGGTAATTATGTGCTTAAGGAGACCATCCAGAGGTGGATGCGGATCAGTAGCCAAATGTCGAAGCATGAAGGTAGTGCTCCCTAACGGTACAGAAACGAAAAGGTCAAGTATCTTGGCGTTAACTTCACGGAAAGGTTGAAATTCAACAGTCATTCGAAACTGGCCCTTAAGAAGGCCAACCTAGGCTTCCATCGCAAGCAAAATAGATTAAACCAGAGGACAAAACATCTGCTATAAAAGCAGCTTGCCGATCTTAACGTACGGCTTCCCAATGTGGCACACCATCTCTAAGACCAGCATGACCGGGCTCGCAATTTTCGAAAGAAATATGCGAATATGTACCGGACTCACCTTCGACAGGGACCATCAAAGGCAACAATAGGCTTTACGACCAAGCAGGCATCATCCCCCTGCAACAGTACATGGTGGCACTGTTCAGAAAGCCACTACATCAACGACCATCCAAAAAAGGAAATCAGGAACCTGAGAAACACAATCCCCGGGCAACGCTACCTCAACGCGTTAAATCTGCTAAATGAGCAGAACTTTCCAACGACGTCGGACAACGAGCTGCATGGATTCTACCAGAGCAGCGATAGCTAACACATCACTACCCCATCCCAAAAGGACCACCATCAACACACGGACTTGACAGGACACACACGGACTTGTAGGACGTTAAAAAAAAACAAAAAACCAATTAACCGGTAATAATAATAATAAACATTAAATTTAAAAAAAAGTACATCAGTTGGGCCCCTATTGTTGAGCCAACACCCTAACCTTTAGTTTGTAAACCTAGTTTTAAGCTCAATTGTACATAATTCTGTTCAAATAAGTTTTTAAATCGTTTTAAATCGCCTAACTACGTCTACCCACGAACCTAACCTAACCCAAGTTATCGTCGAAGCCACGCTCTCATCTGCCCTTTTTGCTAATTTGACAGCCACCTACAGTATATTCCTCGTACCCTCACTGGTACATACATGCTAGAAAAATAATAAGAATGAACCAAATCTGCTGCGCACGCTTCTGGCAAAATTGAAAATTGAAAATTGAAAAAAAAATTATTTGAACAGAATTATTTTTTACAATTGAGTTTATAACTAGACTTGCAAACTAAAGGTTAGGCTCAACAATAGTGGCCTAACTGATATACTTTGTTTAATTTAGTATTTACTATTATTGTCGGTTTATTGTCTTTTTTTATTTCCTACAATGGCTGGTGCTTACATCGGGTTGTTCAAATTCGTGTGTCCATGGTGGCCCTTTTGGGAGAATGCGAAGCTATGACCTTTTCCCATCTTTCTGGCAATTTGTGGATCCCATCCCAAAAGAATTGCGCTGGCTTCACAGCCAAGAATGAATCAACCCAATTTGTGATATTCTGCTCCGATGTGAGCCGTAGGGTAAAACTTCCCATCCACTGTCTTCCAAATAGTTCTTAACCGGAATAGCAACTTGGGGCCGAGCGTCGTCATGATGGAAAATTATTGCCTCATGTCTGGTCGGATATTCCGGGCGTTTTTCGGCTACTACTCTCTTCAAACGGATGAATTGTGTTCGGTAGCGTTGTCCTTTGATGGTTTCACCCGGTTTTAGAAGCTCATAATACAGCACACCCTTCTGATCCCACCAAATACAGAGCATTACCTCGCGCCATGAATATTCGGCTTTGCCGTTGATTTGGCTGGTTGGCCAAGCCAAAATCACCAAGTGCAAACCACATTTGGCACGTTCGCTCAGCTGGCGCATGTTCACCATAAGCTTCCAAAAGAACACGATGACTCTGGGCAGCAGTTTTCTTCATGAACAAGAATTGTCCGTAAGGACACTTTTTCAGGCACAAAGTTCGACATATTTGAGTGAACAAAATTATTGTTTTTACGCTTCAAATGAATGGCATTTACTGAAATGACGTACAATGACAGTAGCTTTCCAACGCATGTTCCAATGGAATAATACAAGTTACGCCATCTCTCAGCGCACCGCACGAGTTCTAGACCCAATATGTGGTTTACTGTTACATATGCTACACTTAAAAGGCTCTTGCGGCCAAAGTGGCTAAAAGTGGCCAACGGTTTCAGCTTTCAGAAAAACTATTAGACTCTTTTGAAGCTTTTTTCTACGGTCCGACAAACATTAAAACAAAGGCGTACTTAATTAAACGCCTAGTTTGAGATATTGCTAACCAAATTTAAAAAACCAATTTGATGGGCAAATATATGACTTTCAAAATAATTATTATTTCTTGCATCAAAGTACCGAAAACTCGAAAATATTTAACATCAGAGTTGATAAAAAGACATACCTTTTGATAGATTTCAAAGGTGTAACTTTGAGCCAACAGTACAAGCTAACGAAGCGACAAAAAGCCTTAAAGTTTTGGATTTCTAAGTTTTAATATTTGTAGAATCGAAAAATCAAAAACTCTAGAAAAAAACTCTTAAAAAAGAGAAATCTCTAGAAAGGATATTTTCCAGGGTATTTTCCCCTATGGAACCACCTTGCGTATGGTCTCCAGGATACTTCGATTACTTAGCCTCCGTCTAGAAACACTCGCAGATCTGCCGACAGTCGACTTAGATTCAAACCAGAAATGAAGCAACATGGAAATTGCCAACTTCACAGCTGATTGACCCCTAGCCCACCGACGAATTTGAGCGGCCTTTTGACAGTCATTCACGAAAAAACGTGAATGCCGTTCTCTGATGGGTCGATTTGGCTTTAGAAAACGATATAAAAAATGTCAAAAATGTCAAGGGCAGAGAGGTGTAGAATTTGGCTATCTCTTAATACTTACTTTCTGATGAATACCCGGTTCATATGAGTACACAACCCTGAATGTGAGTACCAGTGAGTACAGTAATGAAAAGTACTAGAAATAAAGTGAATGTCTTGGAACAGGTTTTAAGTCTTTCAATGCAGGCCTCAATTACTTTTCTACAAACAAACACTGAAAAGGGCATCCCTACACCATGGCTTTCCATTCTACTTGGTAAATAAATTAACAAACTTTGAAAAACCTATCACATCCTGCTTATTTTTTGAATCGCTGTCAATCAGTTTGCCGGCGATTCCAGTTTGAGTTGAGCACCCAAATGGAGTTTGAGATCACTGGTACATCTGGTATTCTCCTGATTTGCTTTTCAAACACTAAAGTCTTCATAAATTTTAGTAACACTCACCAACGACTTGGAAAAACGAATTGCCGAGGTCTTTTCCATGTTCGACCATTTTGGCAGCAAAGTCATCGACCACAGGGATGTTGGAATCATCCTCAGACTCCTCGGATGTTGTCCCACTCAGCAAAACATTGAGGACATAATAAATGCAACTCAATTCGCGGAATACAAAGGAAACATACATCTGGCAAAATTCCTAGCATATGTCTGTCCCATGCTGATTCAGGGAAAGTATGCTTGAGTCATTGAATAAAAGGACTGGCGTATGAACTTTAAATTTAGAATGAAACCCGCGTCACCGGAGCAACTTTTGAAAAGCTTCGAATTCCTCGATCCAGATGGGCTCGGATACCTTGAAAAGGATTACCTCGTAAGTCTTATGCGGAATGAGGGGGAGCCCTTAACTGAGGTAAACCAAACCTTGATTTGGAACAAAGTGGCGAAAGAGGGACTCAAATTGGCATTCGTTTCAGGACGAGCTGAAGGAAATGTTAGCCGTCGCCTTGGACCCAGTGACAGAAGAGATATCTTATGAATATTACATCAATCAGCTGTTGGTAAATACACTGAAAAATTATTGCAGGATATTTACTCTGACATATGCCGCCTTTAGTACTCGCCAAAGGATTCAATCTTCGACCTTGCTGCAAGGGTAGAGGATGAGAGGAAGGCTGCGCTTCATCCGACAAAAGCTCCCACATTTGATTTGGCAAAATTTTAAGAAATTAACGTCGACAACTTTTGTGTTTGATTTTTTTCCAAAATGCTTATTCGACTTCTTTAACTTTTTACAATCATGGTTGTTCCCTTTCACGTCATCGAACAGATTTGAAGTCGCAGATGCCCTCACAACATACGTTATCATGTCAATGTGTGTGAGAAGCTTTCTTCATAATCACTGAAAAAGGGGCTGGCACTGTCCTCATAGCCGTCCATCTATGTGATACAAAATATGTAAGCAAAGTGGTGTCCCTGCTTCAAGCAACAAATTCCCTTAATTCAAAAAATGTATGGAACAATAAATCAAATAAACATAAATTCCCAAACAATGGTGTTGAAGTACGGGCAGGACAGACTTGGGTTGAGTTCATAATTGCAACATTGTTGCCCCTGCACTGCACAAAATATTCTCTCAATACATTTATGAACATGAATTCTGCCACAAATTTTGCAGCAGGTCAGCATTTTTTTTTTTAGTTCCTTTTTATTCTTTACTTCATAAAATACTTAAATACTAGACAAAAATGCTTAGAACTAGTTTAACGGACAATGCTAGATGTAACTTACTGGCCCTCGGCGGGCGCTCTAAGCTAAACTTAAACTTATACTATGTCTTTCGACCTAAACTTACAACGGATATATTTAAACGAAACATGGATATTGAATCAAAAATTTTAAATTAAGAAAATTGGGGAAAAAAACTTAATTACAGAACTGTTTTCTTAAAACTTATATGCTAACTTACATACTACCTTAAAATAACTTAGGCTACCTTATGCTAAACTTACATACATATATCCATGTAGGTGTACACATGTGTATACCAATCTCCTTTTTTATTTTTTTTTTTTATTTACAACTTACAACTACCTTAACCCCAACACTACCCTAATGTGTGTAAGTCGGTCACAGGATGCTGCGGATAGACATACATATAGACAACATACATCTAATCCACTGCAAGACAGAGACTGACTACTCCCTTATTCGGGGATACGGACTACCCTATTTACCCCGGGTCTAAAGGGTTCGAGGATGGAGTTCCCTCTCTCCCCAGCCACCAAAACTTTCGATGTTGCATAGCATCCCGTACATCCCGTCTCGAAACCAACGTGCTGAACCGGAGGAGACCCTCCTCAGCTCATTGTGCGACGGAACGGTCGTGGTTGAGTCGCCCATCCACAGTTGATCTGGCGATATGGTAGATGAGCGGTACCGCATTTATATTTTGTATCAGCCCGTTTTTGTCTAGGTGCAGAAAAGCTTCTGGGGGGCCGAAGCCGTTGTGGCGTACCCTTTCGTGGTATTGTGAATTGGGGTAGTAAGCCCCTGATATCAAGTTATTGACCGAGTTCATCGCTCTGGCAGTATGACCTCGAATCAACTTCACTAGGAAATTGTCCACTCGTATCAGGTTCGCCCTGTTGTATAAGATCTCATTGGAGTAGAATTTTCTGTACTGGGACTCTAGAGTTCTATAAAGGCAAGCCTTAAGACAAGCCCTCTCGAACAACCGAATCTTTTCCATCAAGCTTGCACTCACGCTGAACCACACGGGACAGCCATAGGCGAGCATTGGCCGGATGAGGGCCAGGTACAGATGTAGCAGATAACCTTCACCCTCGCAACGAGTTGGCTGTTGTAAAACAGTATCTTTGTAAGGGCAAAAGCGCCTCGGGCCCTGGCCAGAGCAGCATCTACATGTTTGTTAAAATATAGACACTGGTCTAGCCAGATCCCCAGGTATCTGACTACCGTCCTTTGCGCCAGTGGTTGCCCGTGTCGTCCAACAATAGAGAACTTTCGCCAATTCTTTTTCGTATCCGCCGAGGCCTTATACAACGGCGTCCTGAACAATATGGTTTCCGACTTCTGAAAGTTGATTTTCAACTTCCAGTCATCGCAATCTCTCATGAATGAATTGAAGTCACCCTGCACGAGAGTAGTGATGTCCTCGATCTTTTTGCCTGATCTGTACACGATCGAGTCGTCGGCGTACGCAATTACGTGAGGGAGAGAACTTATCAGATCGCTCAAGTAAATGTTGAACAGGATCGGCGAATTAACGGCACCCTGTTGGAGACCATTTTTGACATCAAAAATACCTGTGGAGGTCTCGTTGCCATTCTTGACGACAAACCGTCTACCGGTAAGCATGTTACACAGTAGGTACAGCAGTGGTTTACTAATGCTCAGCCGATTGAGCTTGTAAAAGAGACCTTCTAACCATAAAGTAAAGGCCTTCTCCAGATCAATCAGGCAGGCACCCGTACATTGTTAGCAGGTCAGCATTGTCCAGAAAGTATTCATAAATGCGACTCAAAAAGTTTTCGGTTGACATTTGTATTGATAAAACGGAATAGGAACTCAAAGCACGTTTCAAATAACAGAAATATCTTTAAAAAATAAGAGAATTTCCGTACGATGTTCTTGGGAACAATTTTCGCATGAAAAAGTCCACTTTTCGGTTTCCCTGCAATCCTGCAACAAAACAAAAATCACTGTTAATTTGATAGCAGTTTGACTGTCACATTGCTTTTATGAACGCATTTGCCGACTGATCTCATGCAAAGTCACTGCAGTTTATTTACATTTATAAACGCAAATCTTGCAGGGCTGCCGCAGTGTGACGTTTATAAACTCGGCCTTGGTCCGATGGATGTCGGACAGAACTACGTCCTTCGCGTTCACATTATCAAACATGTCGCCAGACTACGCTTTTCAAGAGAAGAATTTCAGTGATGTTCGACGTAGATACTCGTAGCATAGCAACGTTTGAGATGGAGAACATTTTAGAAGAAGAAGAAATCGAAGAAAGAGAAGCGGAGAATGTTTGACTGAAAGAATGGTATCCAAAGCGATCAACGTTTTCTTCTGTTAAATTGTATTCTCCAGCAGACTATCCCAGTTGTTGGAAGATGGTACCGTAGACGTATAGTACATTTAGATTTAGGTTCCATTTTTATCGTCTAAGCCTCCGGTATACTCTCGTACGTTTTAAATAATACTTACTTTTTCGAGAACAACCACACAGCATGAGAGACTTTCGCAAATGAAACAGAACGGACAGTTTACGTCATCACATATGCCTGTCCAACCACCAAAATATCACCTAATTCTGAAAACCATCCGACATGTCCGACAGGCCTAAACATAATTTTAGACAATTCATCAAAACATTTTTCCAAGATCACGCACTTTGATAAAACAGTGAAACTTCTCTCAAGCGGACAACTGCCGGATCATCATGATTGCCTGTTATGTAAACAATATATCCATACCGCGAGTGTGAGTAGTTGTCCGTTAAGAGAGGTGTCCCTTATAGAGGGGTGTCCGCAAAGAGAAGTTTTACTGTAAATTAAAATAAGGAAGCATGTTTGATACTATGTCACGAAACCCGCATAGACTGTGCAAAATAGATCATAGTTAAACCAACCGCCCAGGCAATTGTCAGTCATAAATAATTTGCCCAAAGATATCCCAGCAGTCTGCAGGTATTGTGGGACTACGGTGAGAGAAATAATATTCGAGAGCGGCAACATTAAAATATTAAAATGCTTTACCTTCAGCTCTCATGTCTCTGACAGAGATGTGGCGGAACATGAAATCCCACCTGAAGCTAGACGTGTAAACCAAATGAGGTGTTGGCATATTCTATGTCCAGGTGTCCGTTGCGAAGAACCCACTAATAATCAGCCAATCTAGTTGTTAGTTCACAAGAATCAGAAAGTCAACGAAGCGGCGAAAAATACATTAATTGAGGAAAAACCACAACCCGTCATAGGAAAACTTCTCTAAAGTGGACACCCACCCCATGACTGTCAGTCATATAGAGCTGTCCGTCTTCGGCGAGTAAACGGAAGTTATTTCTCGAAATTGGCAAATAAAATCCAGTTCCATATTTTGTTTGATATTAAGTGAGTTTTCCAGTTATTAGAATAAAAACATGTACTCTTAATTTTTTCCATGAATAAACATAAGAGCGTAGCACTCAAATAGGGTCCATTCATTTGCAAACGGGTATCCACATTCAATCGTTCTAACTCTTTAGGCCTTGTATAATGTTTAAACAGAGTGCGTTCGCCTCTACTAATGCTAGATATTCCTCCATATATACACATACAATATGTTTGTGTCTCTTCCATGTTCACAACTCATGAATAAGCTCTGAAATTCATTTCCGTGCCAGGTATAAAGGGAGTCCGTTATAAAGGGGTTTAAAAACACGAACAGCCACATCTTCATGCCAGGGCCACGATGAATTGTCCGTAAAGAGAGGTGTCCGTTATAGAGGGGTGTCCGTAAAGAGAAGTTTCACTGTACTATCCATATCCTCGACAGTCTGGACATTAATATAGTTTCGGCATTAATCATGGCTAAGTCCGCATATTATTGTTACACAAAATGTTTGGCTCCATATTGGGTTGCCAGTCAGAGGGCGAGTCATTTACTCATCTCAGGCTATACAATGGATCAAGCAACCACTTGCAGAAAGTAGATGACGATCCTTGAATCAGTGCACAGAAAGTGGTAAAACCAAGGAACTCATTTTGTACGACAGATAGTTGCTAGCGATGGTAGTTGGGGCATTTACCGGTCACAATCGCCTGAGGTATGAATGACTGACTACCTCCACCTCATTTTGAGTAATATTAGACACTCGATTTCTTCGTGCTTTTGGGGGAGTTACTCGCCGCGATAGGGTGCGAAACACATCAGTATGCCATAGACTCAATGCTTTTCCGAATGGAAAGGGCTATGAGTCGATGGTTTGGTCACGTGCCACGAATGAATGCGATCACATCAAGCAGACGACTGCTGGGCAGACCAACGACAAGGTGGTCCAAGTTCAAAAACTCGTCTGGTTGCACTTGAATCCTGATGAGTTAGAGTCTATGGCGAAGGATGGAGATGGCCTGGATATCTCTCGTGTGCGCTTTGCCCCAGCGACCTCTTTAGTGGACTATGCGGCCCGCTGAAGATGAGTACGCACTCGTATGTGACTGCGAATACTTCTGCCACGATCAGATAAACCTTTAATCAGTCTTTTTAGTTTTATAAGAATCACCGTATGGCTGAATTTTCTGACTAATCTGAGCCAGAGCCAGAGTTCTGGGCATACAGCTTGCTGTCATCGTCTTGCGTCCGCAGTGAGTTGGTCTTTAGGCCCAAAGTTTGGTCTTCTTCTCAAACCAGGAAGCTCGTATTCGACGACTCTCTCACCTAAAAACATTAGTGTCTATACAGTCGTTGCGGTCGAACCAGTGTAGTCGACAGACTCCACATCTTGGTAAAGCTCGTCGAGCTCTTGGGAGATTTCTCCTCCATTCACATTCCTCCCAGACCATATTTGGGCCTAAAAGGTAAAACATTCGACTTGAGTTGTTTAACGTTATTTTAAATATGTAATCTCCTGCTGAATTTTGTAAGCCAATCCAGGTTCAAGGAATAAACGGCGTTCATATTGATGGAAAAATGGAAGAACTTACTTTGCCTTGATTCCCTCATTTCAATCACCGGGATTCCCCTAATAAACTTGTTTTTGTAATGTGAACTGCCGAGACTTCCCCAATAGATATTTTCTGACTTGTGACATCGTCTATGAAACATAGGTTGGGATGTACAATGCTTTTTAAAGCTGTTTGCTACCTTTACGTGTTCAATCATTGCGTTATTTAAGTTTTGCTAATTTAATTAATTTTTCTTCGTCTTCTCCTTCTGCCTTTGCATCTTCTTTTTGGAGAGCTTCATCTGTGCGGGCTCATCTTCGGGTGCCTTGGCGACTACCTTTTCCTTCTCGGTGAGGATAACCTAGACGAGGCAGGGTGATGACATGTAAGGGTTGATACGACCATGAGCACGGTATGTAACGGTATGTAACGACTAGACGATCAAGAGTTCCTTGTAGTCAGCGTTCGTTTCAGCGTTGCGCAGTAACTGAGGTAGGAATTCAGCGGATTTCTGTGGCCAGCGACCTTGAGTGGTCTTCCATTGCTTGGCTGGAGCACAACGGCCAACAGCACCGTGAAACGACGCATTCTTTCTTCTCAACAACAGCCTTTAGGAAACGCTGAGCACGACGTAATGGCATGCGTTTGATTGCTTGAGCAGTCTCGTGGGTATTCTTGAAGTGAACCCTTAGATTTTGTCCACGAGACTTTGTGGCATTCTCTGGCTCACGCGAGTATCGTTCCATTTTATGTTTAATTTCTTCTTCTTAGTGAATTAAACCGGAAAAATATCGAATTAAAAACCGACTCTCATTTATTCGGAAAGATTTCGAATTAACGAGTTTTTCGAATTAAAAGGCATTTAATTCTTGTGTTTCCGACCCCTAATTTTTTTTAGATGACCATTTAAAGTTTAATATTGCTCTCCTAAAAAGTGCACAAAATTGTCAAGAGGTGTTTTACGTTTAGGCACAATAAAGGGTGATTTTTTAAAAGCTAAAGGAAAGTTCTTCACAAAAAGAAAACACATAAAATTCAGAAAAATGCGTGAAATCTTTATTTGAATCGATAGTACGGTCCATATAATTTAATGTTTGAAGATTATTTCATGCAAATGTTGACCTTGACTGCGCCTCAAATGGTCCATCCGCTTAGCCCAATTTTGACTTACTCTTTCCAACATTTCGGCCGGTATCTCACGAATAAATGCTTAAATGTTGTCTTCCAATGCGTCAATTGAAGCGGGCTTGTCTGTATATACATGAGCTTTAACATAGCCCCACAAAAAATAGTCTAAAGGCGTTAAATCGCACGATCTAGGCGGCCAATTGACCGGTCCCGAACGTCAAATAAAATGTTCACCGAACTCGCCTCTCAATAAGTCCATTGTTGCGCGTGCTGTGTGGCATGTGGCACCGTCTTGTTGAAACCACATGTCATGCAAGTCAAGCTCTTGCATTTTGGGCAAAAAAAAGTTGGATATCATCTCACGGTAGCGCTCACCATTCACAGTTACGTTACGATTCGCATCATCTTTGAAGAAGTACGGTCCAATGATGCCACCAGCCCATAAACCGCACCAAACTCCAAAATCGACAATACTGCTTATTTACGTACCCATTGAGCCAAAAATGAGCCTCGTCTAAACTGACCATAAAATGGAAGAAGCGCGCGATGAACTTTCTTAACAGAGCACGCATTTTGATAATAAAATTCAATAATTTGCAAGCGTTGTTCGTTTGTAAGACGGTTCATGGTTAAATTATAGACCAAACTGAAGATGTTTGACAGTGAAACAAAAGACGAAACGTGCGTCAGCTGTTTAAACCAGTGTTGCCAAAAAGATAATAGCTAAAAAATCACCCTTTATATATGAATGTATGAATGTAACACAACACACATAAGGCTGCGTTGCTACGGGTTTTTTTTTATTTTTTGAAAAACCGTCGTGATTGCCAATCGTTACAGTTGTTCGATACTCTCCGCAAATACTTTATCGCTGAGCGTTGTACGACGGAGGCGAAGTTGCTGGGAAGTTTCAGTTGAATTGGAGTAGTTACGAGGATTTTTTCGCCATGGTTATCACAATGGATCCATTGAGACCTACATAAGTGAGTGGGGAGTCCGTGTACTCACCACAACGATTTTGAGTGAATACGTGCTCAGCAGCATTTCTACACATGATTGATGATTTCCTTGAAAAATCCGACGGATCCTCATCGTTGTACGTTCAATATATTCTCGGTATCGATATGAAGGAAAATGCGAATTCAATTTAAATTGTTTTTCTTTTTCAATATAATCTCCCCTAACATCAATGCATTTGATACGTCTTGAGATAAGCTTTTTTCAACCCTCAAAAAAATGAATTTCCTCTTTCTCTGCAAAATACCCATTTATTGCCGACTTGAGTTCTTCATCATCCGAAAATCTTTTTCCACGAAGACATTTTTTCAAATCCGGAAACAGGAAATAATCACTAGGGGCAAGCTCTGGACTATAGGGTGGGTGTTGGATTTCTTCGAAGTCACAATCTCGCGCAGCAGCCTTGGAAACTCGCGCCGTGTGAACAGGAGCGTTGTCATGAAGGAGCAACACACCCGCTGCGAGTTTACCACGTCTTATTTTTTTAATTTCCTCCCGCAAATTATGCAAAGTGGAAGCGTAGGATATGGCGTTGATGGTTTCACCTTTTTTTTGTACTCAATGAGCAAGATTCCCTTTGAGTCCCAAAAAACTGTGGCCATGAGCTTCCCGGCAGACGGAGTGACTGTGAACTTCTTTGGGGGGTCTGTTCCTTTTTTATGCCACTGCATGGACTCTTGTTTGCTATCAGGGTCATAGTGGTGGACCCATGTTTCGTCACCAGTAACAATTCGATCCATAACACCGTGCGCGTTCTCACTACACATCTCCAAAAGCTCTCTACAGCATGCGATTCTCACTTTTTTCTGAGGCGCTGTGAGCATTCGTGGCACCCACCTTGCTCTGACCTTTGAAAGGTTAAGATGGTCATGAAGAATGGGTGATCTCTGCCATCTTTTTCAGCTTTATTCGGGCATCCTCAAGAACAAGTTTTTCGACTTCTTTGATGCTTTCTCCCGTACAAGCAGTAGCCGGGGCGCCGGAGCGGGGGTCGTCTTCAATGCTCTCTCTGCCTCTCTTGAACTCACTTGACCACTTTTGCACAGTTGATAATGAAGGTGCGGAACCCTGGTAAACAGCCACCATCTCTTCGTGAATAGTTTTTTGGACTTTTTCCTTGCTTAGTGAGAAATTTAATTACAGCGCGATGCTCAATTTTCACCGTCATCGTCTCAGTTGCCATTATGATTCTGTTTAACTAGGGATAGAACGCGAATTAATAATCACATTTATGTGATACCGATACCGAGAATATATTGAACGCCCCTCGTAGTTACCTCCCCAGCGGTAGCCCTCGTTCGATTGGTCATGAAACACCTTGATCTTATCAAACAAATAAACCATTTAAAGCAATAATTGTTCAATTAGTCAAACACTTTCAGTTAACTCACTGCTTCAACATGCTATGTATACAGAACATTTTCGTTTTATTAATTTCTCCATAGGTTTACTTTTCAAATGTTTATGTTAAATACAGTACAATTTTAAATTAAGAAAACTCTCTAACGCTTACAACAAACAACCGAATCAACACGTTTACGTTTATTATCTCATAAATAGCTCTTTAACATTCTGTGACTCCTCTATTTCACAAATCTACTGCAACATCAACACAGACACTAATTTGCATCAATTACAAGGACAGTTTTCCATAACTCGACCGAGAGAAAAAATCAAAAATAAAACTCTGGCGTGGGTGGTGTAGTCAATTGGTTGTTAGTTCTGCTCGTTTGTCCATCAATATCGATAGAGATTAATAAAAGGCACAGACACATGTATTTGCTTTTTAAAAGTTCGATTGAGTAGACGTGTGTTATAGAGGTTTGAGATTAATAAGTGCTTAAGTGAAGAACACCCCTTATTTCTAATTGGAGGGCAAACATGGTATACAGTTATGAACAAAATAAAAATATATTAATTTAGTTTTTCCTTGAAATTCTTGTTTACAGTTAAAATGTTAGTATATTCAATCGCGAGTACCACAATTTTAATAACAGATCCAATTAAATCTCCAAGTGGGACTCGCAAGAAAGCCACTTTCTTTGTTGTTACACAGCACTTGCAAATTGGAAACACTTAAGCATCCGTTCGTGGATAAACTCGTTCGTGTTTTCGTCGTGGATATGTGGAATGTGTATTTAAGAATACAATACTTGGTTGCTTTCTTTGATTGCCTCAGAGTTTGAGTGCAATTGATATGTGCTATCGAGTCCCGCCAAACGTTAACTACATTAGTTTACTTTCGTTAAATGCAATGTGCAATTCTGTCGTTGAAATTTTCATTCTGGTTTCATTGTTTGTTAGTTTTACTCATATGTAAGTCCGGCTGTGAATACACACTTCCTGCGTCGGTTGTTGCACTTACATGAACATATATTTGTTTATACTTAATTATTAACCTAATTAATCATAGTGTTAGTTGATTACTGTGATGGGTGTCGTTTGTGATGACGTGGTGATAGCGACGACGTTCGTTGTTCGGGTTTGCTTGGCATCTTGCTGCGCAGCATTTGCTCGTGAACGTATAGAAGGAGACCGATGTCCCGATGACCAGCATTCCATGCGATCTTAAACGCGGTACTTCCGTCCTAGAAAAAAAAAACAAATTTTATTGGACGCTTGCGGAGTTAAACAGGTCAAGGACAGATGAATTTGAATTTTCTAACTAAAAAAATATAGGGTGCACCGTTGAAACTGGACGTGTACTATTTTTTGAACGGGAATTCATTTTACAGCGGCTGTGGCGACCATGGAAGGATTTTTCGAAACTCGATGTGTGTGCGGGAAGTTGGGTAATCCTGCCGTGATGATAATAAAACAGGGAATGAATATGGGACTGAAATTCTGTAAGGTTCAGTGTGGGATCACATAGCAGTGCCACAGTGGACTGATGAGCTCTCTAAATAAAATGGTGACTCTGCTCGTTATTGCATGAATACATTTATCTCCTCTGGGTGATGATTTCCTTTGATTGTCCCCAGAGTCTAGAGTTTTCTGAGCTGGGGTCATGAGATCACCCTTGGATTCTTGGCCAGTTTGGACTACCAGCCAGTTGAAACATCAAGTAGGTTCAGCCTTACATACTGAGGAAGGAGAGCACATACAAGAGGAATCAGAGCAGGTTATCCAGTCACAAGAGAGGAGTCATCATGGAATGTCGATGTCTCTGCTATAAGACCTTCCTTGCCGTTTTGTGAAAGTGTTTGAAACCTGCAGGCATCAACCAGTTAGTTCACATAAATTTGTACTCAGGCCAGTCAAGTCCACTTTTTTCCTTTAGTTCTCTTGATCTTACGCGGGTAATACCCGTTTCAACAATTACCCGAGTACCCGGGTAATTACTCAACTTGGCGGGTACCCAGAACTGTTCCTCTACGGGGTACCCGCCATCATCTGGTAACGGGTACCCGATATACTCGATTTCAATACAAAAATTAATGAAGTACACCTTTATTTGTAAATATTTTAAGACAACGATGAAAGGAAAAATACCCATTATCACATAAGTCATTGGTTGAGTGCCAACCAAGAGGAAAAGCATTACAATGCCTTCTCATGCATTTTGAATTTATTGTGAATAGCAGATTAATTTGGTTTACATTCACGGGTACCCACAATTATACGGGCACCCAGTAATTTGGTACCCGAGTAATGCGGTTATGAATAGCTCTAATTTTTACACTGCCCAGGTTTTAGGTTAGACATAAAAATGACGATGGACATCCATTCCGCAATTTGAAGACCGTAATTGACGGCGTTCATAGAGACGAGCTGCACACCGCCATGTCTTGCTCTGACATTACTGTCAAACTCGTCAGGTGAGTTCTTCTTCATTACTTTAATATGAAGAAACCTGCTGCCGAAAGTCATCGTATTTTGGTCGAAGTTTATGGTGAACATGCGCTAGCTGAGCGAAAGTTCCAAAAGTAGTTTTGAAACCCGGCCAACCACCCAAATCAACGGCAAAGCCGAATATCCATGGCGCGAAGGTAATGCTCTGTATTTGGTGGGATCAGAAGGGTGTGCTGTATTACGAGCTGCTAAACCCGGGTGAATCCATCAATGGACAACGCTCCCGAACGCAATTAATCCGTTTGAGGATAGCAGTAGTCGAAAAACGACCGGAATATCCGACCATACACGAGGCAATAATTTTCCATCATGACAACGCTCGGCCCCCTCGTTGCTATTCCGGTTAAGAACTATTTGGAAAACAGTGGATGGGAAGCTTTACCCCACCCGCCTTATAGCCCAGACATTGCCCCTTCTGACTACCATTTGTTCCGGTTGATCCAAAAAGCACTCACTGAAATACGGTTCACATCAGAGCAGAATATCAATAATTGGCTTGATTCATTCTTGGCTGCCAAGCCGGCGCAGTTCTTTTGGGATGGGATCCACAAGTTGCCAGAAAGATGGGAAAGAAGTCATGGCTTCAGATGGGCAATACTTTGAATAATACTATTGTACGCGTTTTTCTTAAGTAAACATTCAAATTTTGAAAAATAAAACCGCACAAATTAAGTTATAGACCCAACAATTTCTTACGCTGTCCCTAATTAGCGTTGGAGTGGAGAAGGGGCAGCTGTCAACAGAAGCTTGTTGGCTGAAGTGAACACAGAGGAACAAACAGGATTACCAATAGAGATGCACAATTCTGTGGTACTGTACAATAAAACATGCTTAAAACTGCGTAACGCTAAAAAAAAAAGTTCAAATTCAAAAGTCATCCTTACCACATCCTGAATTAGAGAATCACAATCCGATTGTGAAAGCAAATGCTTTACAATATCCACACGACCATGCTCGGCGGCACACATAAGCGCTGTACTTCCATCCTCATCCTGAATGTTGATATCAGCGCCAGCGCCTAACAACATTTCGACCATATCCAAGTTTCCATGGGAAACAGCAAGCATCAGGGCGGTTTGACAGTGCTAAAGTAATACAAACGGGTTTAGAAATATGGGATACAGGGATTTCGTGAGAAAAAAAAATAACCTTCTTAGCTCGTATATTGACATCGGCCATCTGAAACAGTCGTTGGACGACTGTCCGATGAGCGGAATTTTTCAATTTCGCCAGCGAGACGAGCATAACACATGTGTATCCAGCATTATTCATTTGGTTTACATTGCAAACCTTAGAATCCAGTAGAATAGATACAACATCAAAATTGCCATGAGAAACTGCGTAATGCATTGCTGTGTTTCCCTGTGAACAAGCGAAAGTGGAAGGAATGAGTATGCACACCGAAGAGAAACGCACAAGTGACTTACGTTGTTATCCACCAAGTTGACGATGTACTTCAGCAGTGCCATTGAGAAATCCTCAAAGCAGTCCAAGTAGTCTTCGACAATTAATGGGTCCGCCTTATCGGTGCTCGAGATGTGGAACCATTCCATTTGAACAACGGCTGTGGCGCTTTTATGGTCGCTGGACTTTGATGAGAATTTCTGTAGAGAATCATTTATTACCTTGAGCGCTGCTTGCATCTCTTTTGATGGGAAGACTCTGTTCAGATAAGATACACACAGTTAATTTGTAAGAAGAAATCAAATGTATTTGCACTCACTTCTCCCGTGGGACGGTGTCCTGGGACTGGGATACAATCTGATTCATAATCATTGTTTGTACCTCACGCTGCTTTCTTTGACTAGAAACTGGTTGAGGATCGATTGCCCTGTGTGGGTTTTCTTGGATTAAACCTTCTGCAGGACACACATCGGATGCAACATCCTCCTCACTGGGACTCACACTCGCATCAGCTGCAGCCGTATTCTCAATTACAGTTTGCACCGTGGACGATGTGGAAGTCGATGGTGCTGGGGAATTCTCTCTGGACCACGATATCCTTACCCTAGTTTCTTCTTTTACAATCAGATCCTCTCCAATATCCCCGATGCCACCCTCGTGACAGAGTTCACGAATTTTGGTATTTTCATTGGAAATCCCCTCGAGAATCTGTTTCTGTTTCATTTCGTTGCTCTCATTCTTTGACAACGAACTTATCAGGGCTGAAGGGCAAGTTACCGAATCCAGACTGATGGCGTTTGATGATTTCTCATTTAACGAACTGAAACACAAAAATCGAATTTAATCGCTCCCGAGAATTGATGCACATGCATATCGCCGACCTGACGGGATCTTCACTTTGATTTTGTAATAAAATAAAATGCGATGCAAACAATTGGAATTAAATGAACTGAAAATATAAATATGCAAGCGAGTGTAGAGGCAAACCGAAGTACGGCAAAGCTGAAGTCAAACAAAACGAAAGAGGGTCATGTTTTGCGCACCAAATGTTATGTGACCGTGAAGGCTATACGCTTGGATTTTGCGCACTACGCACCCATCAAATACGGAACTTGTTCGCTCTTGCACACACAGCTGCTTGCAGTGGTTCTGGAAACATCTACTACGTGGAGTGTACATAAGAGAAAGTGCCTTTTCTCTTTCACTTGAATTTTCGCGCTTTTAGACTGCGCATGAACCTTCTTGCGCCCACCCCCTGGACAGTGGAAGGACTATGCCTGGACGCTGTGAAAGAGAGAAGGTTGTGCCATGGAGGAATGATGTTTCCCATGCGACTGATAAACAGGGTGATGGCGATGTGTTTGGAAAATGAGGGTGAATATGCGAGTGCATCAGAAGGACGTTAAGTGGCTGGTCTTTTTTCACTGGATTCTGACATTCGTCTGTGTACAGAGCTGGATGTTTTTTTCAGAGCGCCCATCTGATAGCGTTTTCACTTGTGGGAAACGTTTTTTTTGCCGGTGGTTTCACCTCATTCGACACCGAGTCAAGAAAGATTGTGTCTACTAACCACACGCTGCACCCCATCGTTTTTAAGCAAAAAACAGCTTACCTTAAAATCGTCTTCTTTTCCGCAACTGGACTAGGAGTGGGCGATGGCGTTATTGTGTAAGTATTCTGCCGCATAAACTTCTTCCTCACCGGACTGGGGCTTGAGAGATGCTTTGGCCGGGGAATCCTAGACGAATCCCGTCCAACAACAGCTGTCGGACTTGGCGGAACAGCCTTTGAGAAGTCCTTCGCCAAATGCTTGATGGCATCTTTGCAAGAATCACAGTAGTTGTCAGCGCATGCAATCGAGATGTGCGGCTTGACAATATCCCCACAGCCGATGTCACGTTTGTGCGGCTGTTCAGTGTTCGAGGCGCAGTGCTTTGTCTTCGCCGCGGGCAGTGTATTAACTCCATGATCAGTGGTTCGAACGTTGTCCGTGTTGGAACCGCTATCACAAGTCTTTGTCTTGGGCGCTTCTGGTATCTGATCGGTGTTCACTTGAGTGGTGGTAAGTTTGATCAAATCTCGGGTGTCCGTTTGCCGATGGGCGTTCTGTGGGACACACTGAGTGGATTCAGTTTGTAGCTGTGGCACATTCTGAACTCCCACCGAAAAGACTGGCCAAGAGGTTTGCAATCCAATCGATTGGTTGAGCCAGTGAGATTGAGTGCCTACAGTCTTTCGTTTAATGTTGAGTTTTTCGTTTTCGCCAAGACTGAAAGTGAGACTGCGTCCGGGCATGTCCATCAGTTTAAGTGACACGGATTTTCGCTTTTCCTCTTCGGGCTCCGGTCCGCAGGCAACAGTTCGTTTTGGAACGTCGCACTTATTGCAAAGGGAGTCGGTGATCTTGTGATCTGAGGAAGCTGTCGATCGTGTCTCAGGCTTACACATGACCATAGTATCGCGGAGATTCGGTCGTGCCATCACACCAATCGAAAACGTCTGTGCAGGCCGTTCAGCTAATGTCTGCACCGAGCTGTCCCTTTGTTCTTTCTTGGGCGCATTGAACATTTGTGTTCCAATGGACACGACATTTTTGGTTCTCGCTAAGATTCTCTGTTCCTCGTACTCCTTGATGCATATTTTGACACGTTCGTTGACCTCTTCCTTTGTGTACAGGGTTTCGTAGATGTCGACAGTGTGTGGTGGGCTCGTGCCGACGGATCGACTCAGAGTCGGTAGACCTCCGACTCCAATGTCCCTCGTATGGGCCGTGCACATGACGGCCACATCTCGTTTAAACACCTGAAGCCCAGAGCGTTGTTCGTTTGATGACGATGAACCGCTACGCAGTCGGGCCCCCAGACTTTCTAGTGAAATCGGACTCACACGTTGCGGAGTGAAGGTGACGGGCGACGCATGTCTGGGACTGGGGCTCGAGGAAATATGAGGCACTGGGGATGCGGAGGAGGCTTGCTCCTTGGACTTAACCAGTTCGTCTTCTTTCTTCTGCAACTCATCTCGTAACTGCTGTTTTTCATTGCGTAATTGCGAAAGCTCGGCCTGAAATAAACAAAATAAAGAATATGTATTCTTGCGTTTTGGACCTTTAAAGGAAAAGCTGATTTTTCTGAATTGTGCGCTCTCTAGATTCTGCCTCGTTATAGCTTCTCTTCCAAATAGTAACCTATGCCTCAGTCAGCCTCAGTGCGTGCCTGCCAGAAAACGCTATTCAAACCTCACCCTTCCCCAACTGGATGGGGTAGAAGCTAGGTTATATTTCCCATCAGAGACAGCCAGCGACAGGGACTTGACTCTGGTCAGAAGGGTACGTATCAAACGTCTATGGTGACTATTTAGAGCTCACATGGATAGATTGACGCTCCAGAGAGTCTTTGACTCCGGACAGCTGAGATAAGGCAACGGGATCCAAGCCAACTCCGGGTGTCATAATATAACAAGCCTGATGCTTGAGCTCAGGTTTAAGGCGGACAATTGGGCTAATATGATTTCTAGAAAATTAACTATTTTTTTCCTCTTGTACACCCCATGACGTGAAGTCAAGGACTGCGCGACCTGCAGACGTCTATTTTATCGAATAACCAAGGCGCTTAACCAAGGCGCTGTCGGTTTCCTGGCGGTGTAAGGGGATTCCTGGTTAGTCTTGGATCTAGACGGCCCTTCTCTCCTAAACATCGGTCGTTTGGTGGAATAAGAGTAAACTTCAAAGAACGGTCTGTCCGTCTGCAGAGGGGTACGCATCCCCAGTACGCATAGCTCTTCTCTTGATGCACAGCTGAGGTGGCGTGACTCCAGGATGCAGACAGAGCACATTACAGGACAATTAACATAACACCTTCAATTAACCAGAGTAGTGTTGGGCAATCACACATAATGTGCTCGGACGGTCTCATCCTCGTCCAGGCAAAGCTGACAATGATTTGTCCTGGCAGAGGTTAATTGTGTTAAGATGGTAATTCAGATCGCAGCGGCTAGTAAGAAAGCGCTGATTAATCATTTGGATTGCCTGATACCATGATCATACACTCTGGTCACTGGTCTGGGCGAAGTTTGTTTTGGGGGTTTGTTTTTGGGTTCGGAACTTATGAACGCAGATTCCGAGCCAGCCTTCGCGAGCTCATCTGCGGATTAGTTGCCTGCATTCCGCCTGTGTCTAGGGACCTAGCCGAGCTTCACTTTGTTATGTCTCGCAAGGGATTGTAGTGCGTCGAAGCAACATTTATCTTGGAGTCCATTAGATTGGACAATAGGCCGGTAAGTGTTGCCTGACTGTCTGAGAAGATTGAAATTCTAGCGTAGTTTCTACTTTTGAAGAGGTTGTGTCTGACGCAGTTGTCAATGACGTGCATTTCAGCTTGGATAGGGCACGGTAGGAATCGACTTGTGCTGGGTCCAAAGACTCCGTCTCTGACTCCAATGCTGGCTCCGACAACATTGTTTCGGAAGGATTTTTAAGGTTGAAATATTGGATCGTGAGAATTGGACCAGTGTCTTTCCAACACTAGTTTCTGGAAGTCTGGTATGGCCTCAGGAGTCTTTGGAGCCGACACAAGTGTTGCCGTGCCTACGGAGTCGTTTAGGATCTGAGTTGTGTAAGGATGCTATGTTGACCGTTTAGCCGCCTGGTTGTATTCTTGCTGCCCTTTAATGGCATATCTGGCAGCTATCTTCAAAACGAAGATTGTTAGGCAAGTTAACCCGAATATAGCTTCTAGGGGTGTTGAGGGTCAGGCGTGCATGGCGTCTGTTACTCTAAGACATGCAATTCGTTGTAACTTCTGCAGATACGACTTTTTTGTCGTTGTCTGATGGAGGGTTTGAAGCCATCAAACGATGAAAATTAGCTAACAAGCACATTAGGAGTAGATCTGCACAAAAATGTGCGTTCAGTATGAAGTGCGTACACTCAGCGTCAGAAGTGAGTGTACAGTCATTAGCTGAAAGTCTTAAATGCGTGGGATTTAAGGTCCAACGAGAGTAAATCCGCCGACCGAATAGCTAACTAATACTTGTTCTCTCATTTTTGAAATTCCGTAAAAATGTAATATTGGTGGGATCCTTCAGTCCGCCTTCTACCAACCCCATCCCCTTCGAGCTTCTATGGTTGACAAGTGTTATTCAGCGTAAATGGAGTCCCTCATTACCTCAGAGTTCAAGCACTTCATTGCGACACTCTATCAAAGACATCGTTCTCTCCGCATTCGACGCTTCCGTTTGAATGTCAGCAAGCGACTCATTGGCATTTCAATCACGTCAATGTCTATGCCTTGTTATCACGACACTTGAATATCGTGAAATTCCAGGTAATATCCTTTAGTTGGACAGTGCAGTTAATGTTGCAAAGGTCACAACATCAACCAAGGACTGGGCCATCAAAATAAAAGTCGCATCCTCAACCGAAGTATTAGTCCGCCAAAGTAAACACAGCCCGCAGTTAGAGTACTCAATTTTCTATTTTTAAGTCAACACTACGGTCTGAGTACCCCGAGAACAGTGTGTGGACGATAAACGTCAAAGTCTGACATTTATAGGTTGCTTACCCAAAGATCAGTATCACTTCCTACACAAAGGACTTGACATTGCCCCATATGACGTGATTGAGTGACGTCAAGTGGTAGGTTTGTGGTGGCAAATTTGCTGATCTATGTTGGAGTGCACGTGTTAGAATTGGTCCGACTCACTCTCGCATATAGTCCGATTCTCAGTCGAACATAAGATGTCCACAGAAATGGTCACTTAATATGGATGCCAATGCCGTCCGGGCGGTTTGCCCTAAATTTTCGAAGGCAGAAAAATGTGAACGACAATTTTGGGGTCGTCTTTAAAGTGTAATAAAGTTTCTTCTCAATTAAATTCCTTCCAGAATCCCAAACTGCGCCAATAATGAACTCACTGGTCCCCATCACAAAGCATGAATATTCGAATTGCAGATAGATACGCAGGCGCCCCAACGCAGGTATATTTGGGAAATAACAGAATTAGAAGACGCATGGATAAGAAGGAACGCAGAAGATAAGATAAAATTAATCAATCATTAACCCTTAAGCTTTCGGGCCGAAAGCCATGCGGAGAGAGCGCTAGATGGACGTTTACGCAGTGCCAGGTAGGCACTCCTCAACATATGGCAAATTTATGTGCATTTAATGTTCCAATCGTCTCTAACTTTGCATTTTTGTGGCAGTAATTTGTAAACCGCATTTGCCTTTCAGCGGGAACGTCACGTATTGAACAACAATCCCATGCGGTCATCAACTCTGAGTGAAACTGTCACCCAACTGATCGTAAAACACTAGAAACTCCTTGCTGTTCGATTCCATTGGGTCTTCTTTGTGTACACTCAATGATACAGGTCAATTCTAATCTCTCCACTTAAGGCTGATAAACACAGTCCACATTCTCACATTATCACGACACTTTGAACTTGCAAGCAAGTAACTCCGATAAGATAATAATATTGTACGCCGCACTGATCTTACCTGCAGTTCTGGAATACTTTTCACTTGTTCCTCCAAATCTTTCATGCGGTTCAGGCTTATCGCCATTTGCTGGCGTATGCTGTACAGCGTGAATGCCTCCGAAACAGGATCGCCGGGGGAAACTGGCCCTTTAGTGGGTGGCTCATCGTGGTCCTTAATTCGTCTAGGCGGAGGTGGTGGTGGAACCTTGGACCGAACAATATCCTCCTCTTCATGATGCTTCTGCTTCGATGAACGAGATTTATTACCAGCAACGCAGGAATCTACAAAGAAGTACATAAATTATTCGACTTTATTCGCCAAGATCTCGTCTGATTCTGGTTCAATGAACAACACACAAAAGCCCGTACCGATCAAAGTTATTTTTATTTGAACAAAACGTCTGCCAACTGACATTATCTATAGTCAGCTTGCCCTATAGCCGCCGCATTTAGATACTATTTGTGAGACGACTTGATGCGCTTCGAAACGTTAGCCAGCAGCTGCTGTACTGATTCCTTTACTAGCGAAAATATTATCACAGACCGAATGACACGTCTTTCAAAACGATGTCGTCAGGCAACAACAATAAACTGAATTAATAAAGTAAATGAATAAAGTTAGACATCAAAGAGGCAAAGAGTATAGTTTGTATTTCTTTTTTTTGTTTTTGTCTTTTTATGTATTTTTTTTTTTAATTGTCAACCGGTTTATACATGTGATGGATTGATACAGGTTCTCTGGAAACGCTTGCATGCATTCGCGCGTAGTATCGAAGGATAAGGCCAAAAGAATTATATAAAGCGAATACAATTTCCGGCGTCGAATGTTGCCTTGACAAATTGTATCACTTAACTTGCGAATCTACTTAATTTTTTATCGAACGTTGCCACCCCTGGCCGGTATTAATTCACACATTTCTGAGAAATATTAATTTCATTAGAAGGGAATGGATTGCAAAACATACGAAGGCGTCGTCCTCGCAAGATCCCGCGATAGACGGCATCAAAAGATCCATGATCACAATCGTTAATTTGGCAGAGTGCCTGCATTAATAAAAGCCTGGGAAACGGTGTATAATTAGAAAAAGGGCAACTGGTGTGATAAACAAAGAAAGGCGAGAACAAAGCGTACGACATAAGTACGCTGAATATCAAAGTCAGGCTGATTTTGATTAGGCGGGAAGGCGTTTAGTACTTCATATAATTTGGTGTTTAAATTACGAGGAGGAATAGAAAATGAGATTCTTGCGAAGAGCAGGATAGACGAATTTCGGATGCCGAAGGTTGTCACAGAAAAGGGCGCAACAATTTAGCGATTAATGAGCTATTTCCAGCTCGGTATTACATTTTTTTTTAGTTTCATTTGTGATTTGTGTGAAATCTCAAACGTGTATGCGCACGTATTTTCCGAATTTTCGAAATTTCGAATTTATGGGCAACTCATAGAGAGGTGCTTGGAACTCAACAAAGCGTCATAACAAATGTCTGGCTAACTCTTATTTTGGACAAAGCACATGGCATTTCATTGACGTCGGGCCACCATCGCTGGGTAAGATAAATGCTGCTCGCGAGACAAGTTATGGCCACTCCTGGCTCCGTTTCCTCAATGGAACGAATGCATTCAATGCATCGAGTACTGCTCAGAGTAAACTAGCGACTTTGCGCATCCTCGAAGAAAATTATCAAGAGACTTCCAATGAGAACAATGGATGTCCATTTATCTATTAATTATTCGAATGTACACATCGAATGTTTATTCTTCAATAAGTTAGTCGTAAGTGCCATCCCTCTGGAACCACACTGATTCCACATTTATGGCGCTCCATGGAAAAATGGAAAAGTCATTAAACAGAGAAAATATTCTTCGATGATTCCACCAGCCCTTCCTCTTTTCGGATGGCGGTGGAGGAGCCCATACGCCACCGACGTTATCCACAACTCCAGTCAGCTGGAGGTACCTGGTTTCCTTGGTTAGGTCGGAACCCTGGAATAGACACGATGGTGGGTGAGCCCTTTTCCTAGGCACTACGGTGGTGCTCACAGCCTGGAAGAGGCTACCAACACCGGATCCTTCCGGACCCCTTTGTCCGGAGGCTTAACAAATGGACCTGTACTCCCAGATGCAGGTTGTGCGTTAACTCCGTCTTTGTCACGTAGGAAGAATCTAGAGTTAAGAAGCACAAACCTGCCTCGGGATACTGACGAATTTACAATTGACGACCCCAGGAAACGGAAAAAGGACAATGACTTTCGGTTCGGCACTCGGAATGTGAGGTCCCTTAAACAAAGCGTACGACACGTAGAGTGTGATGTCCCTTAAAAGACTACGTGCAGCCGATGAACTCGCGGAAGCCCAACATCCTATACGGCAAATATCACGGGATGGGCTGGACTGAAAGAGGATTAAAAAATGGGACATTTACTACGGCGATTGCTACAGAGAGCGAAGGCAGCGGTTATTTGGATGTGATTTTTTTGTTCGAGGTAGAAATGCATAAGAGAGCGCCTCAGAATAGACGAGCATCCGTATCAAGACTAAATTCGAGAACATCAGCCTAATCAGCGTGCATGCCCCAACGGAGGACAACGACGAAGATAGTAAAGATGACTTCTGTGATCACTTAGAAAGAATATACGACCAATGCCATAGCTACGGCACCAAGATCATTCTAGAAGATTTCAACGCTGAGCTGGGTAAAACGAACATCCTTGCTAGAGTCATAGCTAAGCACAGCCTGTATGACACCGTGTACGAAGACCCATACCTCAACATCCCACATGTTCGGGCAGTCGCCAGGTCAAACAACCGTCAACCAGATTGTTCACGTTGCGATCGACGTCAGACACTCCTCCAGTATTCCTGATGTTCCAACGTTCCCATGACCCAATGTGGACTCAGAACATTTCCTTGTTGTAGCCAGGGTAAGAGTCGGGAAAGAACACCACGGTTTCACATCGGAATTCGGAGTCTCCCGGAATCTCTCTCTTAGTTCGCCGCCGCATGCCCAAGCAATCGAAGACGATTGGAAGACAGATGTGCTGGGTTTTACGATACCACCTAGGAAAACCCATGGTTTGACAACGAGTGCAGATAGGCAACACACAAACCGCAACCGAAAGTTTTACAATAAATGTTAATTCACCTCATTCCACGGACTTGTTTCTGTTTTGAGACAGTAAGCACTCTTTTCAGTCATGTTTGCACACAGGAATTCATTAAGTAAGTTCCACCTTTATATGATACTAAAAGCAAACTCATTTATCTTGGAAATTTAAGCCAGACGGTACACATTGCCACGAGACCAGGAACAAAGAAGCAATTTGGAATTTAAACGTGTGACTGTATCCACCAAACCACGAACACCAGTTGTTTGGAAGAAAAAAACTACTTCCACGGACCCAACACTGCACCTACTCCAAATCAAATAGCTGAGGTGTTGCATCTCCATTCTACGGAGTGTTACACGAATGCTATTCCAAAATGTTTACTAAGGTCTATCCATAACTAATTAAAGTGCTTACTTTTCCTAACTTGGTGAAAAAGTTAGTGGATCGTACCCGGCAATATGTAGATTACCTAGTCAATGTATGTCAACAGTGTAGACTTAAAAATAAAGCCATGATGACAATCAGTTTTATATCGTCTCCTGATAAAATTCCCGCCTTAAGACTGGGTAAATTAAAAATTAAATTTGTATTTAACATCGTGGAAAGAGCAGCTAAATTTGAATGACTGCTGATTTTACTCTCGACCTCTGAGTTGAAGTTAACGAGGAATAACGAAAGAAGAATATACTACGGCACGCCCAGTGCTTCGACCCACGCTTTTCGATGAGCCTTGGTTCGCCAATATACTGCAGACAAGAAAAACTTAAAAAGAGCGAACTTTCCATAAATGCTGACAATGTTTCCAAAATGGCAACGGCCGACGATGGAAAAGGAAACAATGCTTGCCTCGTATCTCGAAATAGGTAAACTAATAAACAATAAAACCATTATTACTTGATAAGCTGAATACACAAATTTCGGAGAAAAAAAAAACGGCTCCAACTACATTCCTGGGCAGGCTCATATAAGCCTCCTTAACATCGCTTATAAGACCGATGCTGCGGTTTGTGTGAGTGCCTGAAACCATTCGTCAATAACCTGTTACGTCCTTATCCAAGCAGTTTCAGTCCGCTGCAGTCCACCATCGATCAAATATACACACTGCATCAGATTCTGGAAGAAACCCAAGAGATGCAGATCGATAGGCACCTCATACATTTTCGTCGATTTCAAGGCCGCATATGACAGCATGCATAGAGACCAGTTATACAACGCCATGTCTGCTTTTGACATTCCTGCCAAACACGTCCGGTTGTGCAGGATGGTGATGGAGATTCTCGTTGCTCGATCGACGTCGGTAACGAACTCACCTAGACCTTCAATGTGAAGAAAGGCTTTAGGCAAGGCGTCATGTTAATTTTTTTTTTTACATCATTCTTGAGAAGGTCGTGCAAATCTCACTCGCCAACACAAGAGGCACAATCTTCCAAAAAGGTACGAAATCCAAAATTCCGTACGATTGTGGACGACATTGACGTGATTGGTCGAACACAACGAGCTGTCTGAATGAAGCGTTTGCCGTCTTTGAAACAGAGGCCGCCAAGATTGGTTCAGCGATCAACGAGGGAAAACTAGGTACAGTAAAACTTCTTTAAAGCGGACAGCTATGGTAGCAGCATGATTGTCTATTATGTAGAGTTGTCCGTTTTGAAGGGATTCAAATACACGAAGTGTCAACAAATCATGACGAAGTGTCCGTAAAGAGGGGTGTCCATAAAGAGAAGTTTCACTGTATATACTATTATCGAGGAAGGACGCACAACATCGGCGACTAGGTTAGAACGTCACCATAGGCAGCTATAACCTCGAGACAGTGAAGGACTTCGTCTACCTCGGCTCCAAAAAAAAAACAATAATACCTCTTGGCAATCGCTATTTTCTTGGGCTCAACGGCAATTTAGTAGTAGAGCCCTCTCTCGAAGGACATTATATAAGGGAAAACTAAGTACATTGAAACTTCCTTAAAGCGGACAGCTGCGGGACCATCATGATTGTCCATTATGTAGAGTTGTCCGTTTTGAAGGGATTCAAATACACAAACCATGACGAAGTGTCCGTTAAGAGTGGTGTCCCTTAAAGAGGAGTGTCCGTAAAGAGAAGTTTCACTGTCGCACAACATCGGCGACTCGGTCAGAACGTCATCATAGGCAGCTATAATCTCGAGGCAGTAAATTACTTCAAAAAGAAAACAGTAATAACTCTTCCCAATCCCTGTTTCTTTGGGCACAACGGCAATTGAGTAGTAGAGCCCTGTCTCAAAGGAAATTTGCTGAAATTTTCTATGGAGCGGTAGCCTAGGCAATCCCAAAAGCAGATGAAGAGGCCCTTGGTATTTTCGAGAGAAAAGTTCTGCGTTCTATCTTTGGTTCTGTTTGCGTTGATGGAGAAGATACGCTTACGCGTGTGGGCTATGCAGCGACATGGATGGCTAGGCCATGTAGAGCGCATGGCCAACACCGCTCCAGTCATCGACTCCGAACCAGTGGGACAACGCCATAGAGGACGACAACGGAACTGATGACGCACACAAGTGGAGAAGGTCCTCAACCAACTTGGAGTGCGAAATTGGATGCAGCTGGCTGAAGATCGTGCCAGCTGGTGAGGCTAGTTGGTTGAGCCAAAGGTCCACACCGGACTGTAGCGAGA
The DNA here is from genome assembly GCA_905231855.2 of Eristalis tenax. Classification (NCBI taxonomy): domain Eukaryota; kingdom Metazoa; phylum Arthropoda; class Insecta; order Diptera; family Syrphidae; genus Eristalis; species Eristalis tenax. The sequence continues at coordinate 48,884,518 of HG993125.1, forward strand.
TTAGAAGAAGAATGTGAAGGTGGGAGTGCTCTTTAGAAAAACCCCCATTATGTGCGAGAGTGGACTTCGACTTGATTGACCCAACCACCGTTGAAGCCGATAACTGCTGTCCTTTCAAGTCTTCGCAGTGTATAGTCAATTGGAGAATATTAATCGCAAGCAAAAGTGCCTATTCTGCAGAGAAAGACATCACAATAATTGTACATTACACAAATTAATAAAAATATATGAAACTAATAATTATCAATGCAAAGGGAGAAAGATGGTGGAAAATGCATTCACATAAAGCAAGAAGATTGTGTCAAAGAAGGAGACTGCATTTGACACCGAAATTCTTAGTTTCATCTCGGATATAGTTGCTTTATGTCCAACCGCGTCCACCATTTACTTAATCAACTTCAATGCACGGCAAAGACAAAATAAAATGTAATGTAAATTCTACTCTAAATCTGGATCAAATCTGGTCAACAAGACAAATTCTGTTTACTTGGAAATGCATGCAAGCGCATAACCACAGTCATTCAAAGCTACAATCGTTTTAAAGCTTGTTTACCAATCTGTACTGGAAAAAAAAAATGTTTATATGTTTGTAAATGTATATACAAATATCAGCGTATTCAGACGTGCAAAATTAATTGGGTTCTTATCAGAAAATAAATAATTTTTTTTGAACTTAATCGTCAGTGCGACAATAACGTACATTTCATCCACCATTTCTTGTCAATAAAATGCTCTTCATACGAAGCGGTCTTGAATGGAGCATACATCATTTTGTCTTATCTTTATGCCAATTGTAAAAAACGTGCGAAACAATCCAAACAAGCGCATGCAAATAGCCGTGTAATGTGTGCTATTTCTTCATCAATCTTCAGCATAGTCGAACATCAACACATTGCCACACAAATCTCACTCACTCAATAGTAATTTCGTTTTAATTTTCCTAATAATTTTCATAATTTTCTCCTTATTTCTTTTTCAAATTTTCCGATACTCGTATCATTCGGTTTCGAATTCGTTTCGGTTTCTACTTGTTGACTGTTAATTATTAATGTTATTCAAAAATTGGTTAATGAGGGAACAAAGTTAACTACGGCGGCGGTGAATCTAAACTCGTTCGATAAGGAAATTAAGTATTTTTGAGTAAATTATCTCGATGTGTACCGACGCGCGGCGATAGCAGCGTAGTAATAGAATTCGAAAACAACAAAAAAAAAATGTGTATTAATCTAAAAAACGTATTTTAACAAATAGTGTTCGTTTGCGTGGTTACATCATCGAACGCGTTCAACAAAAATTCGTCGTCGACTAATTGAACAAATGGTTCAGCAGCTAAAGCTCCTAGGAACTCAGTGAGAACTAAGTTTCTTTCCTCGTCGCTCAGAATATACAGATAAATTTAATTTGACAATATGTTTTGCAGGAAAATAACGCGTGACTCATTTATTCTTAGCGAGGTGGAAAAATATGGTTTCTTTAAAAAAACACGATGGTGTGCTAGTGGCTATTTCTGTTTGAGGATAAACTCGTTCATCTGGAGTGTTTTAACCGAAATGCCTTAACAATCGGTCGGTACCTTTTTTTTTTGGAACAAGTAAACAATTCGATTCTGGGCAGCAGGTATCTTCGAACTTATTGTTGTTAGCCGATTTATTTTTCTCGAATGAAACCGAGTTACAGGCAAAGCTCGCTATAGCCATCAAATCCGACTACTAGCTGATTCATAAGCTTTTCAATTCAGTGTGTGGCAAGTAAGTCAATGCTCCGAGAATACGACTGTCCTTGAAGGCTTCGGCCACGGACCGGACCTGCATGAAACTGCAGGTCCAGGTTAAACAGTAGAAAATGCTAAATGTGGTCTAAAAAGGTTATTCAGCGAACCTGGTGGAACATGGTTCACATTAAACGATGTGTACGTACGGTTTGCTTGATTGACCAAATCTATCGACGAGAAGTCATTGAATTGATTGCCATGCCTGACCGACTTGTCGTTAATTGTGGACGCTTTTTTGCTTGCTCTTTCGATGAAGCAAGTCCCAAGCAGAGACAATTCTTTGGTTTGATTGTTTGGAGTTAAAGTGCGAAGTATGACAAACCATGAGTGAAGAGTAAGTGTACCAATAACATAAAGGGTGATTTTTTAGCTATTATCTTTTTGGCAACACTGGTTTAAACAGCTGACGCACGTTTCGTGTTTTGTTTCACCGTCAAACATCTTCAGTTTGGTCTATAATTTAACCAAGAAAATCGTCCTACGCGTCTTACAAAGCTTGCAATTTATTGAATTTTATTATCAAAATGTGTGCTCTGTTTAGAAAGTTCATCACGCGCTTCTTCCATTTTATGGTCAGTTTAGACGAAGCTCATTTTTGGCTCAATGGGTACGTAAATAAGCAGAATTGTCGATTTTGGAGTGAATATCAGCCAGAAGCATTGCAAGAGCTACCAATGCATCCAGAAAAAGTCACAGTTTGGTGCGGTTTATGGGCTGGTGGCATCATTGGACCGTACTTCTTCAAAGATGATGCGAATCGTAACGTAACTGTGAATGGTGAGAGCTACCGTGAGATGATATCCAACTTTTTTTTTTTGCCCAAAATGCAAGAGCTTTACTTACATGACATGTGTTTTCAACAAGACGGTGCCACATGCCACACAGCAAGCGCAACAATGGACTTATTGAGAGGCGAGTTCGGTGAACATTTTGGCCGCCTAGATCGTGAGATTTAACGCCTTTAGACTATTTTTTGTGTAGCTATGTTAAAGCTCGTGTCTATACAGACAAGCCCGCTTCAATTGACGCATTGGAAGACAACATTGAAGCATTTATTCGTGAGATACCAGCCGAAATGTTGGAAAGGGTATGCCCAAATTGGACTAAGCATGAAATAATCTTCAAAGAGCGACAAAAATGTGCCGCCATGTTCTGACTTGGAATTACCTACAGTACAGTGTGTGGTTATAGTTACACGATGACTCTCAAAAAAATCCCCTCTAAAGTACCCAATTCGACAGATTCACATGCCAATACACTCCCCCTATAGACCCCATCATAACAACGTGAACTTTCCAATTGAACTCAAGAGCATTTGACGAGTGACAGTATACTTCATGAGACATTTCAAACTGCACCCACAACCCACACTTTTTTTATTAAAACTGTCACCAACGTGAATCATTTCTTGTCAAACGTACTATACGCTCCGTCTCCGTGCTCATTTATTCAATTACCCGCAATTCAATACAAAAATATTGCGTTCCTTGATAATAGCACGCCACACTGGAACCTCTCCTAGGTGAGATAAGCCACTCGTCGAGCACGGGAAACCTGCGCAGTCTCGCGCAAAATTAAAGAGCATAGAAGACCTCGAACAAGCGAGCATCTTCCAAGCTTTTCGTCGCTACTTGTTGAGAAATCGCACAGTGAGTAGGGTAAATGGTGCTTTGTGATGGCTTTAGTAAAACATTTATGCGGTAAATTGTGCTGTCGATTGTCTTCGTATACTTGGAAAATAATGTGGGAATTTAATTTACTGTTCGTGCTTTGGAAGAGTGTAATCTGGTGAATGTTGGTCATCAAATCGCTCATTGGCTACGATTAATGGGCAAAGGCAAGAAAACTCAGTGTACTTTCACAGGCCATGTAGATCTCATTCATACATTAGGGTCTTTAACAAGGCTAGAGGGACGGGTGGGTTGTAAAATATGTAACACGCGACGATCTATTTTCCGTTAAAAATTTGCTTCAAGAACTGCTTTCAAGAGCCCTTGGCTTAACAGACTGTAAACCTGAACGTAAAAGTTCGTTAGCCTCCGAAAGCCTTCCCAGAACTTGTACTCATCTTCTTTTCTTGTGAGCTACAGTCGTTGAACTAGGCCTCGGCCAACAAACCTCTCCAACTGGGACAATATTTAAGCAGAGGCTTCCAATTTCGTACTCAAAGTTGGTTGAAGTCTTTCTCCACTTGTGTGCGCCATCGGTTCCGTGGTCGTCCTCAATTTGTAGATCCCATCCCAAAAGAACTGCGCCGGCTTGGCAGCCAAGAATGAAGGTATTTTTTGTTTTTGTCATGTTTTATTTATTTTTACGTATGAGTTGTTGGAAAACTGTAGTTTTATTCTAACGTTGATGAATTGCACGTAAAATCATACACATTTTGATGCAATTTGCTTCACGGAGTCGATGCTCGATATGGTGAACGGGCCCGGTTTTTATTAGTTCACTATATCGAACGTCTACGTGCAGTCTATGTGCAAAAAATTACACAGAAGTGTTATTAGTAACAACCGTGCTTCAAAAACCTGACCATATGGGAAATTAAGGAGCTCTTTCATTTCATTTATGAAAGCGTTCACGTAGTATGTGCAATTTCATAGAAATTGTGTAAATAAACGGAATCTACCACGCTTTTTTCAAATCCACCACTCACTTTCTTCGGAATCTACCACACCTTCAATATTTGTCCCAGCACTGCTCCGAGCGGCCAATTCGAGAAGTTTTTTCTAGACAGTTATTAATCCCTGAGCATTGTCAGTGACTCGACAGAGGTGGGGCCATGAAAAGTATCTTGCTCGTACCGGGAATCGAACCTGTGCTTAGGGGTCGGCTCATCAACCGACAACGAGCCTCGGCCACCACTTTTTTTCTGTTGTCGACGCTTAATCGCTTTAATTGTAGACACTAAAAATATATAATTTAATTGGGCTCCATCCCGCGAAATTTACTAGTTCACCTAGCTTGAAGTATGTCGTAGCAAATCAACCCGATGTACGCCAGCTCAAATATTCATTTTAACGTTTACTTTACTTTGTTAATTTACCTCATCCATTTCCAACAGCGAAAAAGCACATATTGTTCAATCGCCAACCACACAGCCTTGCCGTATAGTATTCAGCATAGAGCATGGCATGTCATAGAAGCGTAGGCCACGAGAGTTGAATAAACCAATTGGCAGCAAGTGTCGGTTTGCGTAAAGATATGTTGTCAACCTGCTACGCACGCACTTGATGCTCACCAATTATACTTATCCCAAGAACAAAAAATAGAATTTACCACACACGAGTATTCTCTATTGAGATCAACCACAACGATGAGTGTTAGGAGCTTTTCTTCTCGTGATGCCCGTGTTCTCGAACCTATTGTGGGACTTTATTTTTGGCCACAATTTGGGAACAGTGCTTAAATTAGTCTCTGATCTCTTTGATACTCAAACAGATATGCTTGCGCGGAGAATTTATTGGGATATGCGTGATTCATAAGATTGATGGGGCGTGAGCGCTTTTGATGAAGTGGTTACTAATTTTGAAATAAGCTTCAGTTTATTAGATTATGAACATCGTGAATGCACGCGCTGTGAAAGTTTGATTGGGACAATATCATTTACTATGTTTACATATGTGCATCCACAAATAGATCGAAACGAGCAGAAGGACAAACGAGCGGAGCTGTAGAGAGTGGAAGGCCATAAAGCTTGCTGGCTGCTCAGATTGCAGTTCTCACTTTCAAGGTGCTTTATTTCCGTGGCAATCGTCAATATTGATATTAAGTTCACTCAGGTTCAATGAAAAAGATGCGCACGTGTGAATAGATGACACTGAAGGATGAAGCAAAATAGTGTAACGTGCAAGTATTTGCTTCTTATGATATTTTGCTATTTTTATATGTGACCTTTAGATATACTGTGCCCCCTTGTCCTGCCTTTGCCTCCCCCCTCCTCCCTCATGCAGTTCTTTTCAGAGTTGGTTAGATGATTATCTTGCGCGAGGGTGGATGAGATTCATGCTTTAAGCCAGTGTCCTGGTTCCAGTGACTTCAATTCTTCCTCTGATATTAGGTGCTTGCCCAGATATTGTTGCATTTTGTGGGTTAATGCCTCCCAGAACATTTTCTGCAATCTGCGGACCTTTTTCTGATACTCCTCGTTTCCTTAGGTTATCCCTGAGTCTGCATTGCTCCCTAAGGAAGCCTCTTAGGATACAGAGGTTGTGCTTGCTCATCTTGATACATGCTTCAAACCTTTTTCGATTAAGTTGACCCCAGTGGGCTCCTAGTTTTTTTAGGTGCTGAGTCTACAGTGCCCTCTTAGGAAGCTCGTTAGGATACGGAAGTGGTTTTTGCTTATTCTGATACATGCGTCAAACCTCTTCCGGTTAGGTTGACCCAAGAGTTTCTTGGCCTGCTTCATGCCATGAGTGTTGTCCAAGTATCCGCCCCGTTCCTTCTTTCTAGTTCCCTGAAATCTTCCCTGTGGACGTGATGTCCTACAGCGCAGAATGGTTGGGGGGCTTTAGAAGGTTCCGATGCACCTTTCCTGGCGCAGGGGTCAGCCATTTCATTGCTTTCTATACCTGTATGGCCAAATATCCAGCAGAGTTACTCCTGCTCAGCTTCTTTAGGCATTTCCACACAAGCTTGAATTTGATGATATATGAGTCTAGTGCCAAGATAGGCGTACGCTGTCCGATATTATTGCTATGCCAGGCAGTTGGTATAGTTCCTGTCAAGATTGATTGGTCTATGGCATAGACTTCGGCTTGGAAGATGCTGGGGCGTTTGCCCATGGGTTCGTAGCACTTCGTTCGGAGTCCAAAAACTCCTCCATCGATCCTTGATCCATCTGTATACCATTTTACTGTATTGCTCCAGTTATTTTTTGGTGCTAAGCTTAATGGGCTTAAGCCTTCTCCTATCCCTTCGTTTGCCATTCCCATGATGGTTTTGTTTGCGGATGCAAGGGAGTCAGGGGTCAAGGCAGCAGTTGGTCAAGTTCTCATGGACCCTGTTATAGAGAGGCATGCCAACGTTTGAACTTTGTTGAGTGTCACATTTGTTCTGCTGATCAGATGGGTTCTTTTGGACCATTTTATTCCACCATATTTTGTTAACTTCGACATTGCCTACAAAGTCTGTTCTAAATGCATTTTTAAAATTGGATTGATGGGCCTCAAAAGCACACAAAAATGGCTTCTCGGAATTTGCCACAAACAACAATATTGCTGCAACTAGAAAATAATTGGGTGACCAATGTACGACGACTGTAGTGACTTAACCTCTTTGATTGTTTATCCCCTGTACAATGGCAACAGTGTAACAGAGTTTGACAGAAGCTTGATATCAACACTGCGCGAGGAAGCTACCGTTCGTGTTTTCGGTTGTCTGCTATCAACGCGGATGTCTGCATGTCCGACTCCACAATTTGAAATTTCAATGAGCTTCAGGCATACTTTGAACTACTACAGCGATATTACATTAATGGAATTTGTTTAAACAACGAAATCGTCGAAATTACATTTAGATCAACGACCAAGCTCTGAATCAAAGTATAATGGATCTGGCATGACGGCCGATTTGGGGGAGAAAAGAACGCGTGACTCTGAGAGGTGTACAAAGTGTGCATGCAATCGCTCGGCTGTCAGTGCTTCAACTAAGATGGTGTTGGACGCTCGACATTCAAATTCTATACCGCCTGTAGCGCCGTGCGACATTTTTGACACAAGCCGATTCTCTGCCAAAAATAAATTAAATATTCGTTCGCACCTATTTCGAGTCAATGTAATCGCTGTTGTTCGTTGACAGACCTACGTACTTTTGAAAACGTGATAAATTCTCTGCATATTTCGAAAAAATGGTAGGGGGTGTGGGGGTTTTTATGTAATTGAATGCCTTCGATGAGTTTGACTTCCAAGGCCTCGGCGGATACAAACAAGAATTGGCGAAAGTTCTCAATTATTGGACAACACGGGCAACCACTGGCGCAAAGGACTCCAGTCAGATGCCTGCAAATCTGGCTAGATCAGTGGCCAGGGCCTAAGGCGCTTTTGCTCTTACAAAGAGACCGTTTATCAACAGCCAACTCGATGCGAGATTGAAGGTTATCTGCTACATGGCCCTCATCCGGCCAATGCTCACCTATGACTGTCCCGTGTGGTTCAACGTGAGTGCAAGCTTGATGGAAAAGATTCGGCTGTTTGAGAGGGCTTCTCTTAGGGCTTGCGTTGGACTTTATCGAACTTCAGAATTCCAGTATAGAAAATTCTATTAAAACGAGGTCTTATACAACATGACAATTTCCTACTGAAGTTAATCAGAGGTCGTACTGCCAGAGCGATGAACTCGGTCAACAACCTGATTTCGGGGGCTTACTACTCCAATTCATTATACCACGAACGGGCACGACACAAAGGATATGTCCCCCCGGAAGCATTCCTCTATTTTAATTCGAACGGTCTGATACAAGACATAAATGCGGCACTTCAACTGTGGATGGATGGGAGAAGGACTTCAACCAACTGGGCGTGTGACACAGGAGGTAGCTAGCCAAAGATCGTGCTGGTTGGAGAGGCTTGTTCGGTGAGGCCTTGGTAGACCCCGGATGTTAGCGCCAAATAAAGAAGAGAGAAGACTGTTCAGGACTGATGGATTGTTGCAACTCCTGTCATAATGCCGTAAATTTCATCTCAACGGCAAATCGTGACTGGACCAGATTTGAAAATCAAATAAAATTCGTAATCGTAACTAAGTTTACACTGGGATTCGAACGGGGAACCCCACTACCCAGGGGAAGACACTTAACCACCTGCGATTTCGACTAACATTTCTCACAAACTTGGCACCGAATGTCTGATACTAAATATCCAACAAAATCTTTTGAATACAAAGACCAGAAATGAAGTACGATAGAGATGCCCAACTTCTACCTCTCTTGCCCCTTAAAATTGTAGATGGACTAGGGGTCAATCAGCTGTAAATTTGGGTATCTCTATCGTACTTAATTTCTGACAAAGACTATACAAATTTCGTTTCTGTTGTGTGTTCTCGCTTCCTTTGTGTCCTTTTGTTTCCTTTGACTTAAGAGAGTCTGATATTCGTAAGCTCTAAAGCGATCCCTAGACGCTCAATATTTTTGTGGAATTGCACTTATTTATTGTTCGCCTATAGATAATAGTGCAAGCTTGTGAAATATATCGTGAAAAAACTGTCAAGCATGTAAACATAAGCATGTACCGGTGGTCATATGGTTTTGCCGAGAAACGTCAACATTCATACAGCCAGTCACAAAAGATCGTGAAAAAATCAAAAGCATTTGGTATTTATTGCACAATATGAAAAAATTGTACCGTCTGTAGGTACTTTTGCACAATATTTGTTTAATAATTTCTCAAGTGCTTAGTAGTTAACACCTCAGCACGTGATCTTTTCAACATGTTGTCTACACAACATGTTACGGCGGCCTTGGCGTTGTGGGTATGTGCGTCGACCCCTAGCAGCTGAAACTCGCCTGAACTGAAACTGATTCCCGGTACGACCTAAAATAATTTTCAAGCCTCCACCTCTCTTGAGTCCCTGACAATGTTCAAAGAGTTATAACTGTCTAGAAAGAAGCATATGAAGCTTTGCCGTTCGGAGTCGGCATGAAAGAGTAGGTCCCTTACACTTATGAGAGAACAAGAACACTCAAAACACAAGTGGTTGCTGAGAAGCTTGGCCCTACGGGCTGTACCCATATTATTATTGTCATGTCTAAACAAATATCAGCGGTCAACCAAATTATTGGAATAAATATTGCACCGTCTGGGGCGCCTAGCCAATACTATTGGGCAATGTGTTGTACAAAAAAGTCAGGCGTCTAAGAACCGCTTAAATGGGACGTTTAAAGCAATTGCCCAATTTATAACCATCACTTGGTTAATGATTTGATGTTTGGCTCATTTAATCTTCAGTGAAAAAATCGAATGAAGACGCTTCTGACGACAACAGAAACTACGTCAACTACATTCATCACGAGTCATATCATGCGTTATTGCCCACATTGATTATTTGCATGCGTTCATGTGGGGGTGTTTGAATAGGTTTAGCGAATAGCTCGTGCTTTATGGACACAATCACTGAAATTATGTACCAAAACCAATGTTTGCCAGCAGTCTTGTTATCACACTTGAGTGTTAATTAGAAAATCTTGCGAGGAAGTTGAGAGGGAGGCGCCTTTTTACGTTCTTTATTATTCACTTTGCGATAAGGTCTACGTCCATACATGCTCTCAATATAAATTGTGTTAATAATTTTGCTGTTTGAAGGTCTTTTTCGAACAATTTTTTTATAGTTCAAGTTAACTCTTTAACATGCGTGCAGTATGTTGATCATTGTGAATTGTGAAAAAATAAATGACCATGTGCCGGGGACAACTTTGTTAGTTGACAGTTTAGTGTTGTAGTTATAATGATATGGGTAGCGCGGCAGTCCGATGTGGGCTCGTGGATTGGATGGGACCTGCAGTTTTACGCCGACTCTTCTTGAGAAGTTTTTTTTTTTTTTTAGAGAAGAATACTCTTTGGGAATTGTCAGTGACTCGAAAGAGGTGGAGTCGAGATTTGAACCAAACATGAGTTGCGTAGATATCGACGCATTTACCCACTACACCACGGCCAACACAGCAGTGTAGTGTTTGGTTCCATGTAATCCAAAAATCGCTTAAATAAAGTCATACATCACATTTAGGCACATTTGAAGTGGCTATAAAAAATGTCATGGAGAATATCGTCAAAGCAGTGCGCATGCAAGGATGTCGAGGCTAATTAGGTATACGCCCGGCATGCGGCATTTAAAGCAGCCCATACACGGTCGGGTGGTATTGCAAAATATATGATTATGGCTGTGTGAGATTACATGCCGGCATAATTTTGGGACACTGTTTCACTCACAAGTCATTCAAGGATAAATATCAACTTATTATTTAATTACTTAATTTCATCAACAAGCTTAGCTTTTAAAAAGGGAAAATAGGAACTACAATAAATTACTACATTAGCTTGACAAAAAACTGAAAAACATGCTTTTGAAGCGATCTCACGAACAATTAAAATCTATGTTGAATGAATTCAGAGATTTGGAGATTGGCTCATTGCGACCATAGTTTGTTCTACGTCCGGTTTGGTAAAAGATATGACGATCCTTTAGCACCCTCTCTGGGAACATAGACAACAAAATAGGACTGTTAATATGTGAACACAGGACGTCTCTCACAATCGATGGACAATGGAACCGTTGTCACAACGCTATCAGAGAAGCTGCCTGGGTGCTGGGTGTGCTGGGTTTTAAAACGTTGCCCAGAAAAGGCGCCTGCCTTGACAACGAGTGCACGCAGGCGCATTCAGCGACGTTGGACAGAAGGACGAGAGCGGTTCGTGAGCTCTTCTTAACAGAGGGACTAAAAGAAGAGCACTTACATCTCAAAAAGAAAAAGAAAGAGCATGGGATAGAGGAAATGGAGGGGTGGTAGGGCAGGGATGAAGTCCGCAGATTCTGCCAAAAAAATGCTTAGCTAGAGTCCAATGGGTATAGACTCCATACAGAAGCCTTTCGGGACGAAGAGGGACAACTCGTAATAGTGCCGCAGTCGACACTGAGAGTCTGGAAAGATAACTTCTGTAGACTGTTAAACGGCGAGGAAGATACCAATATCGCTGTCAGGCAGTAATGGTCGAAGATAGAAGAGAATTCCGTCCGCTTCACCATCTTCCATTGTTCATCGATCTCACTGGAATTATGCCTAATAGTTTGCATATAGCTTTATAGGATGGCTCAAGATCCCAACGCATCTTAAAGAAGATATATTTAGTAAAGCGCCTCTGTACTCTTTCAATACGGTCCGAATGGGTGAACAAATTTGGATTCCAAAGAACATTGAAGTATTCATGAACTGATCTGACTAGAGCATTAAAAAGGGATTCAAAATAATAGGGATCAGAGAAATCTTTCGAGTTTCTTTTGATAAATCAACATGAGGAACAGACGTTAATTAAGTGTCAATGATTGCACCGAGATCATTAATTTTGTTAACTCTTTTTAAGGGCAGTTGTTCAATACAATAATTGAACGAATATTGGACATGAGATCTTGTACACATTTTCTTACATTTAACGATAAACCATTATTAACGCACCAAGTCGATAAATTATTAAGGTCCGTCTGGACATTTCTGCAATCATTTAGGCATTTAATTTTTTTAAATATTTTTTAATCACCTGCATACATTAAGCAGTGAAAAAATTCGAGCTGTAGAATAATATCATCAAAAAATATAATGAAAAGAGGGGGCCCCAGATGACTCCCTTGCGGAACCCCAGAAGTGCACGAGATTAATCTTGAAAGTTGTTATCAAGCCAGACTTTCTGAGACCTACCGAGTAATGATAAAGAAATCCACTTCAACATTGCTGAATGAAATCCAAACACATGGTTAACAGAATCAAAGGCTTTGCTGCTTGTCCGTATAAACAGCATCAACCTGACATCCATTTTCAACAGCATTAATTACAGGAGATGTAAAATAAACGCTTATTGCAGGAAAATTGGTGAAACAAGAAAAACTAGCTTATGACCAGCTTAGATTAACTAGTTCGAGAGAGCTCCTCAATATTCACTTGGATCGATCGCTCTTTGAACTCAACACATCTTCTACCGTAATTTCTTCATTAAAGGCCACTGTCTCTGGGGCGACTACGCAAGGACACCAGCTCCCATCACAAACCACCAGGCTCTGGCACGGATGCGTCTGGCCCGTATGACTCGAAGATATACTCGTTAACTCTTGGGAGTGCACATTTCCAACGAATTAAGAGGGTTACCCACCGCAAATTTACTTCAGTTCAAGCAATTTATCTTAGCTTCCTCACAAATGGATAATGGATCAGCTCTAATTGATCACACTACCACACCCAGTTAGATTCAAGAGCAAACTTTCAGCAACTTTTACAAAAAAAAAATTCACTTAACGACTGTTCTGTCATCTGATACCGAAGAATTCTCAGACGTTGAATAATGAGGTATTTGAATTAAAGTGAGTAGCAAACGTATCAGATAAAAAATGGGGCCTCCTAATATCAACGTTAATCAATTTTCACACAAAATAGAAAGCCATGAGGGGAAACTGCCTCGCTGTGTAGATCGTTTTAAGATGCGATCACATACAAGTAAGTAGCTACACCTGCAGAAGAATGTGGTCAAGCTGAAATTAGCCGCCTGCATCAATGAACAACATGAAGCAGGCATCTTTTTTATTACTTACTCAAACGACTGGATCCCACAAACCGCTTTTCACATAAACCAAAGAGTGAGAAACCACAGAGGGATACCGGACGGGCTTAGTCGGTCGTGTGTGTTGGCGGATTAAGTTTCACAAGTTCACAACCACACCACACTACTCAATTAGATCGAAACGGGTTCATCGTCTAACCGTCATGTGGGCGAAATCAATGGGATGCGATCGATGATCGATCAGTTAACTGCACGCGGTTTATACAAACGAATTCATAGAACTCCATGAGTAATCAAATAGAAATAAATTCCGGCACCGATAAGGGGTTTGGGTTTCTGTTGGCAATGAAAACTGCTTGGATTGGGATTCCTGTCCAAACAAACGATATGGAAATCCCTATCTAATTAGGCAAATAGTACATCTACCTTGGCAGCAACGACAAGGTGCCGATGCGACCTTCTTCTTTCCGGTTTGTTACATTTTCAGCACGACGTGATCGTGATAGCTTGATGTGAAATACCATTACCCCAAAAATTACTTAACGGGTTTCACATAATTCAACTTTAAGTGCTGCGAGATCGTAATCGATGTTAATTGTGGCCTTAAGGTGCATCCGATCACGATACGAATTTATTGCTTGCCTGTGGAAGTTAATCGTGAGGTCTGGCCTGTAGGCTGTTTATGAAATGTATTCAGAAGTGGTATATGCTTCTTACAATGTGAGGCATGTGCACAAGAGTACTGGCGAGACTTATGAAGAACTTTGATATCATGTGAGTGTGCAATATGCCTGGTAGTGTATTTCTGTGAGAACGAGGATGGTACGAACCGCCATCGGGAGACCGTCCAAATACCCAAGCACAAAATCCCCAAAAATCAAATCCCAAAATCCCACGTTCCTAATGGCAACGGTTTTTTATATGCATATGAGTTTGACTTTGCATGTACCGGTGGTCATATGGTTTTGCCAAAACATGTCAACACTGGCTGGCTGTATGACAGTTGCAAACGAGAGCATAAAACCTGCGTTCTCATGAAAATTTAATGTCAAGTTATTGTATAGCAATTAGAAGGCACACAAAACAGAAAAATATACAAGGATAGCCCAGCAGTTACATCTACCAACAGCACAAATGGACGCATTCACACTTGTGCTAAGTAATTTTTGTTGCTGATGATGGGCATTGGGAGGGTGTGGCGGGTGCAGTGAATGTTGGCAAATATTAGAGGTATTATAATTTAGAGTTAATTGTGCCTTTATTTATATTATACTGCTAAATACCGCAGAGAAAATATAATTAAACTTTAGGTCCAGGCGCCTGCCTGACAGTGGTTGACATACCCTTGGAGTGGAGCGATGAAGTCGCATGAGCGGGCTAGAAGTGAAGCCACCACCTACTTTAAACGCACACAACAGACTTTCTTGTTTGCCCTATTCCCAGATAAATTTTGGGCTTATTTCGGTTTGGAAATGAAAAAAAAAAAAAAACAATTCCGAACTTAATTTCTTTGTTAGATTCGAACTATAGAGGGTTGTGTGATTGGTGGATTTTGATTGGGGGATTATGGTTTTGTAACTCGTGTACCTAACCCACGGCTACCGGTAACTCTTATGAAGGCTGAAACAAAAATGTACTAAAAAAGACCGATTTGTACTGGGCTCTTTTAAATGGATCCAAACATACAAGTTCGAAAAGATATCTTAACATTAATTCAGCCAAAGTGGAGAAGATTTTCATATTAAATAACTGAGCAACATACCCTTTGTTCGCATCGCACATAGATTTTTTTAGTGAAGATAAAAAAAAAACATGGACTAAGGAATAAATTAATTTTGAACAAAGAATTAAAAATTGTACTGTGAGTGACAAAGATGTACTTGCGTACACAGAAAATTAAATTGTACTGAATTGAGGACAATAGTAAGTCCTTTTCCATCACTGACAAATCAACAATCAATAATTCATTGGGCATCTGTTTTTTGTTAACTTTTGATCGAACATTATTGTTCCTGAAAGTTCTCAGCCCATACGTACGGTGATTGAGCTAGCATCACAATTTTATTTCGTCTACAGTGAGAGCTGCTTAATTCGGAAAATTCGTTTATTCGAAAAAAAAAAGTATTTTCCGAAATAAAGAGATTTTTATAATAATAATAAATGAGAGTCAGTTTTCAATTTTTTTATGTAAAAATTAAATAACGCATTGATTGATTTTTGTCTCTCTCTCTCTCTCTTGATATGTAAAAGTCGGATAAAATCATGAAAATTTCTTTTCGGGTAAGCAATGCACCTTTGAAGTCGGAAAAAATACATAAAAAAATGTACAGGGTGAATCAAGGCTATTCACATTTAAAAGCATTTTGTGTTAATAATGGGTATATATAATTCTACTACTACTACTGTTATTGTACTTTATTTCAGTATGTCATTCATTTCAAGCGCTAAGAACCATAACTTTTTTTTCACTCAAATATGTCTAGCTTTGTGCCTAAAAAAGTGTTTTTGCGGGGAATTCTTCTTCATTACTTTAATATGAACAAAACTGCTGCCGGAAGTCATCGTATTTTTGTGGAAGTTTATGGTAAACATGCGCTAGCTGAGCCAAAGGTGGATTGCACGATTTGGTGATTTTGGCATGGAATACGATGAACGTCCTGGGCAGCCAAAAAAGTCTGATGGTGAAGAACTGGAAGCACAATTCTAGGAAGATTGTTGACAAACACAAGAATCCTTGGGTGTCACTCAAGCGTTTAAACTCACACGTTTAAAAGCAGCTGGATATATTCAAAAGCAAGGAAATTGGGTTCAACATGAACTCAAGCCGAGAGACGTCGAAAGGCGGTTTTGCATGTCCGATATGCTGCTGGAACGCCACAAAAGAAAGCCTTTTTTTTGCATTGGATTGATATTGGTGATGAAAACCGGATCCATTACAGCAACCCCAAGCGCAAAAAATCATATGTGAAACCCGGCCAACCAGCCAAATCAACAGCAAAGCCGAATATCCATGGCGCGAAGGTAATGCTCTGTATTTGGTGAGATCAGAATGGTGTGCTGCTAAAACCGGGTGAAACCATCAATGGACAACGCAACCGAACATAATTAATCCATTTGAAGAGAGCAGTAGCCGAAAAACCCCCGGAATATGCGACCAGACACATTCCATCATGACAACGCTCGGCCTCACGTTGCTATTCCGGTTAAGAACAATTTGGAAAACAGTGGATGGGAAGTTTTACCCCACTCGCCTTACAGCCCAGAGCTTGCCCCTTCTGACTACCATTTGTTCCGGTCCATGCATAACGCCCTCACTGAAATACGGTTCACATCGGAGCAGAATATCAAAAATTGGCTTGATTCATTCTTGGCTGTCAAGGCAGCGCAGTTCTTTGGGGATGGGATCAAGAAATTGCCAGAAAGATGGGAAAAAGTCATTGCTTCTGATGAGCAATACTTGTTGTTCTTCTTAAATAAACATTGAAATATTGTAAAAAAACCGCACGAATTTATATATATACCCAATAAAATAATTTTTCCTTCTTGCACACTTTCATCAAAAGACTGACCTTCTCCCCAAACATTAACGAGGTTTTACTGTATTCAAATTAATTGAATGTAAATTTGATGTAAGATGCGAGGATTCAATCAATTCTTTAACGGTATTATCTAGTGAGATGTCAAAAGCAAAACAGGAGAAGGCAGGAGAAGGCTTAGCAGTATGCAAAACCGAGCTAGGTAAGGCGTAAGACCGAATTCCACGATACACAAACCGTAGTAGCTGTGTTCGGGTTGACAGTGCTAAACCGTGGACGTTTGACATGGCCAAGGGCGTGTCTTGACACCTCTCCTTTTTCAGTGTATACATAGACTGGATGTTGCAGCGGCGCCGAAGCGAGGAATTTTTCACATTGAAAGAGTTGAGGGTAAGTAGCCTTGGTGCCTTGTTATCCTCACATCTCCCCAGACGGAACTTCTCTGTGCACTTGATATGTTTACGGCCGTAAGTACTGACGTTGGTATGAAGGTTAACGTGGACAAATAGGGGGTTATGGTCATTTACAGTTAGTGGAGTCCCAGTGAGACAGCTGGAGAAGTTTCAGAATCTCAGGATATTTTTCACTAGTGATGAGAGGAGGAGTAATGCTGAGCTCTCTTCTAGGATTGGTTTGGAGCTGGGCCAATTTTGAAACAGCTTGTTAGATCTGTAATCACGAAGGCAGAGCTTGGTGTCAAAGTCAAGTTAGCCAGACAAAGTCAACCCAGTATTTATTCCAACTCTCACCTATGGCCATTAATGTTGGGTCAGGACCAAAGGCACAAGGCCGCGAATACAAGCTGATCACGATGAGGTTTCTTCGTGCGGTTGTGGGAGTTACTCGCCTCGACAGTGTGAGAAATACGTCAGGAGCAGCTGCTCCCTCGAAATATAAAGCTCCGATGGTTTGGTCACTTGGCACATGCCCATCATCAGGACTTGCCATTCGATTTGGCAGACGTTCGCCTGACAGACCCAGGACGAGGTGTCTGGGATGTCCTGTTTTCGGATTCCATGTGCTGTGTGCTTTTATTTTACATACCCGGTCATTCGGTCACATTTGGTCATCGGAAGTGATTTGAGTAAGTCCCAATGAAAGTGTTGACATTTGTTTGCTTGCGAATCAATATCAAACTTCAAGTAAGGACGAAAACTGTGTGCAATCGCCTAAAGAAGAGATTTTGTTCCTTCCAAAAAACTAGCTGAAAACATTAGTCGAGAGACTACACACACGGCCACAAAGTGAAATTAGTTTCAAGGAGCTCTCTGAATGCTCATTGTCGTTATTTCTTGTTTCAGCAGAAGATACATGGTTTATAAAATATATCCGCCAGCCATCATCAGCAGAAGTTGAGTTTATTTATAAATTGAGTCTTTACACGAACTCAATATAAAATATAATCTCTGGCAGGCGAATCCAGGTCTAAAAATACGCCAAGCAACATTTTGGCAAGATCCCTGAAGCGGTCGCGCACGTTGGATCATTACATGCACACTCAACTTGCCATATGGCCAGAATCCCACTGGTTGGGGCGATGCGACGGATGGTCGCATGGCTAATTCCGTTGTGTGCTTAATTTTAGACAACAACGACAGCAAATGAGAAAAACAAGAAAAAAAGCATTGAAATCTTTGAAGTTGAGGATTTCTCTATTCTGTGCGTTTAACTCACCAATGACATCGCTGAATTCATCCCATGAGTGGCAACTTCGTTTCTGTTTCCTCTTGATGGATGTGCGTTCTAGAGTTCGTTCAAAGTCACTGACAACCTCATCCAGAGCGTCGTGTAGAAATGCTGACGTTTCTTCAGGTGGGCGCTGTGTTGATGCGGCACAAGTCGCTTGAGTGCCGCCGCCCGAATTTGCATCTGTGGCCGCTGTGGACGAAGATGTGAGCGATGATGTCAGTGAGTCACTGTTGCATGTGTGTGCTGCTGCTGAATCGCTCAGATTAATGGACTTATTTGCGTGCACTAGCCTTGGGGATTCTGGTTCAATCTCAGTGGAGACCTAATAAAAATCGAATGCACATCAAATAAATAAACAAAGTTGTTTGTATTTTATTGGCCCCATGGTCCGCTTAACTGCAAACAGACCACGGGATGAACGAATTGATGGCTGAACTTCAATTCAGTTTATTTATTGATAGAAATAAAGTTTATATTCATACTTCTGGTACGGATTGAACACGTCCTTCTGGCTCCCAGTGCTCAAATAGGCTCTCTAGGCCGAGCATGAATTCCATCGATTTTCTGGAAAGACGTCGGCTACGTCGCCGGAGCTGTTCTTCTGTGGGCTTGGCATTCGCCAGCGACTCGCAGTAGCGAACAAAGTCCAAGTCGATGTGGTAGCCATATGGACAGCAGTTGCAGTTTCGTATTCTCCTGTATTGTAGACCTGAAAAGAAAAGCAAACAAAAAACAGTTTCAGTTGAGGAGTGTTCCTTGCGGTTGGTGTCATAACAATAAAATGTGAAATGAAATATTTTGCGACCTTATGACTGTGCTACTGCTGACGGGAGCCGTATAAGTGGGTCAGCTCGAGTGTTGCTCTACAGGGCGAAAGGAACTTAATTGCTCCAAGGAATGTGAAGGTAAACAGACAAATCTTTAGGCAATAAATAGAGTTGTGCATATCGTGTCTAAGCAAATTTCCAATTACGATTGAATGTCTGCTAGTTTATGGATCTGTTTGGTAATCTTCTGAACTATTGGACTGATCCTTATGACATTTTGACTGTGTGTCAGCATCGATCAGGAATCGGTTATAAATAAAGTCCCCGACGGTGGTGTGCGTACTATTGTTCATTCACGACTGGATGTGATCCACAGTTTAACGCGGACTACGAATGGTGAAGGATGACAAACATTTTCTAGACATGTGCATCGCCAGTGACTGGAAAGAGTTGGATCCGTGAGTTATGAGAGAAGTGAAGAAAACGAGACGGAGATCTGCCCTTAATTGCTAGCTTGCAGAGGAGATGCACATCCCACTGTAAGCAGCCAATGCTGAGAAGCGATAAATAACGCTTGAATCAGCCTCTAAGTAAAAGTCTATATTCCGAATTAAGTATCCAATCCAGAGGAGTACTCAAAGGAACCCCACTCGAAGGCGTACTACCTTCCACTCTTCTCTAGATACTGATGGTGGACGAAGTTCTTTGAAACTTAGTCGTGTTGGCTGTAGGCCAATAGTCTACGCAGATGAGACGTGCTAACAGCTAGTCGTAACATGAAAATTCCTTCACACCGTTAGAGATATTATGGATACCCCGCTAAGGCCATTAACCCACCCAAAACTGAGTTCGTACTATTCACAAGTAGGTATAATATGCCATTAAAGTGGCCTGGAAACGTGGCGACTGGAGTGATTGTCCCTCTTTTCAGGAAGGGGCACAAAAGAGATTACTCCGACTACACGGGCATATAAGTCTCCCCGGGGAAGTCTACGCTCAGGTGCTGAAAGCGCGTTCTAGAGCTATGGTCGAGCACAGGAAGGAGGATGAACAGTGTAGCCGGCAGAAGTAAAACCGACCAGCTTTTCACTCTAAGAGTGGTACTTGGCAAGGCTTGGGAGCATTCCAAACCCATCTACAGTTGTTTCGCAGATTTGGAAAAGGCATAGAACCCAGTCCCTCGAGGTAAACTCTGGACTGTTCTGCAGGAGTATGGGATTGATGGTCCTCTTCTGAGGGCTATTCATTCCCTATACACAAACTGTAGCAGCTGTCTCTTCGGGTTATCGGCGCTAAATCAACACCTCTCAGCGTGCGCGTTGGACTTCGCCAAGGGTGCGTCTTGTCACCTCTCCATTTCAGTGTATATATGGACTGGATGTTGCGGCGCAGCAGGCACACATGAGGCCTACAAGGCAACTCTGCATCGAACAACGAGAGCTGTTCGTGAGCTCTACGAGCAGAAGAGAAGGGAAGAGAACCGGCTTCTCAGAAGGAAAAAGAAAGAACACGAGAAGCGCGCGGTCGTAGAGATGGAGAGATGTTACGGCAGGAAGGAGGTCCGAAAGTTTTACCAAAACGTAAAACAGTTGTACAGGGATGAAAATGGACAACTAGTAGTAGAGTCGCAGTCGATGCGGAGAATTTGGAAAAATCACTTCTGCAGACTGTTAAACGGCGATGACGACACAAATTCCGCTGTCAGGCAGAATGTTCCACTTAATTTGGACGAGGATGACCAAGAATTCCGTCCCCCCGACTTAGGCGAGGTCAAGATAGCGATATCTAGACTAAAGTCGAACATAGCTGCTGGAGCGGACGAGATTATCTGGCTGGGCGCATGCACCAGCTCATCTATAAGATATGGTCGGAGGAAAGCATGCCCGATGAGTGGAATCTCAGCGTCGTTTGTCCGGTCCACAAGAAAGGAGACCCTTTTGACTGCGCCAACTATCGAGGGATCAGTCTCCTCCTTAACATAGCGTACAAGATCCTCTCAGCCGTCTTGTGTAAACGCCTGAAACCATTCGTCAATAACCTGATAGGTCCTTATCAGTGCCGTTTCAGGCCGGGAAAGTCCACCATCGACCAAATTTTCACACTGCGGCAGATCCTGGAAAAAACCCACGAGATGCAGATCGACACCCACCACCTATTCGTCGATTTCAAGGCCGCATATGCCAGCGTGTATAGAGACGAGCTATACAATGCCATGTCTAGTTTTGACATTCCAGCCAAACTCGTCAGATTGTGCAGGATGACGATGGAGAACTCTCGCTGCTCCATCAAGGTCGGTAACGAACTCACCGAGACCTTCAATGTCAAAAAAGGTTTTAGACAAGGCGACACGCTGTCTTGTGATTTCTTCAATGTCATACTTGAGAAGATCGTGCGAAACTCAAATGTCAACACCAGAGGCACGATCTTCCAAAAGTTCGTTCAACTGCTTGCCTACGCGGACGACATTGACGTGATTGGACGAACACAGCGAGCTGTCAATGAGGCTTTTGCTAGCATTGAAGCGGAAGCGGCTAAAATGGGTTTCGCAGTTAACCAGGGCAAAACAAAGTACATGCTGTCATCACGAAAGGACGCACAACATCGACGCCTCGGACAGAGCGTCATAATGGGCAGCAGAAACTTTGAGGTAGTCAAGGACTTCGTCTACCTTGGCTCTGCAGTAAACAGGGACAATAACACCAGTACCGAGATCAAGCGCAGAATTACTCTTGTCAATCGCTGTTTCTTTGGGCTCAAGAGGCAATTGAGTGCTCTGTTACTCAACTTACTCTCTCGAAACACCAAGTTGACTTTATATAACACCCTAATCATCCCCGTCCTGCTCTATGGCGCAGAGACATGGACGCTATTGAAAGCGGATGAAGAAGCTCGTGGTCGTTTTGAGAGAAAAGTTCTGCGTGCGATCTTTGGTCCTGTTTGTATTGATGGCGTCTGGAGAAGGAGATTCAACCACAAACTGTACGGGCTGTACAGCGGCATGCACCTAGTTAAGCGTCTTCGGATCCAACGCTTAAGATGGCTAGGTCTCGTAGAGCGGATTGACACCACAGCTCTGGCCCGAAGAGTCTTCGATACCGAGCCTTTGGGACAACGCATAAGAGGGCGTCCTAGAACGAGATGGCGCACACAAGTGGAGAAGGAACTCAAACAATTTGGTGTGCACAACTGGAGGCATCTGGCGAAAGATCGTGCTGGCTGGAGAGGCTTGTTGGTTGAGGTCCAGGTCCACCCCGGACTGTAGCGCCAAACAAAGAAGAAGAAGTTGCTCCGCAGCCGAGGCGAGGAATGTTTCACATTGGGAGAGTTGAGGGTAAATCATCTTCTTTTTGCAGATGACTTGGTTATCCTCACATCTTCCCAGACGGAACTCCAGCACGCACTCGATTGGTTTGTGGCCGTATGTGTTGATGCTGAGATGAATGACGTTATGGTCATCTCCAGAACGCCTGTTCAATGGGACTTGGTGGAGTCCCATTGAAGCAGCTCTTTCTCACTAGTGATAGAGTAATGCTGAGCTCTCATGTAGGATTGGGTAAATTTTGAAACAGCTTGGAGGATCTGTAAACAAAAGGCCGAGCTTTGCGGTTTTCAACTCAGTATTTGTTCCAACTTCCACCTCTGGTCATGAAATTTGGGTAATGACCGAAAGAATAAAATCGCGAATACAAGCTGCTGAGATGAGATTTTTCCGTGCTGTTGTGGGAATTACTCGCCGAGATGGAGTGAGAAACACGGTAGTCCGAGAGGTACTCTTCTTCGAAAGGAAAGGGCTATGCTTTGGTGGTTTGGTCACGTGGCACGACTGTCCCCTTCATCACGACTTCCAAGGCGGGCTTTGAATGCGATTCCACCAGGTAGGCCACCGCTAGGCAGACCCAGGGCGAGATGGTTGGACCAAGTACAAAAACTTGCCTGGTTACGTTTGGGCCAGGATGAGATAGAGTCGATGGCGGAGGATCGAGTTGCCAGGAGATCTCCCGAGCGTGTTTTAAACCCGGGATGCGGGTAATGATGATCATGATATAAAATATCCCCAATAAGTCCACCAAAGCTGAAGAACTGAAATCAAGAATGATTCACTGTAGGGTTGCCATGGCTGTCCAAGCTAGCCAAGGACAAAAAGTTTGTGAACTTTGGAGGACATCATCTACCTTGGATAGAGGATAAAATGGAAACAAAAGACTACGTCCATGAATTCAAACAAAAAAGCAGTTTGACATGTAGAGGGTTGACAGAGGGAGTCAAACTAAGTTCTTTTTAATTTTCTGATTCCTATCAGATCTGTGCTGGATCTGTTTTTCTTTCAAATTCAGAGTTCGATGAATTTTTTAATTTTGAAAATTATAATTGCTTGTTGGGATAACAAGGGGACAATTCCTTATAACATTGTAGGGTATTCCGCGCCGGAATTAAAAAGGGGAAGTCCTCGAAAAAGAGTATGCATGGCAACCCTAACATTGGAAGTACACGGCAGTCGTTAGACCAATTCTAACAGAAGGCAACCTCGTTTGGCGGCCAGCATTTGAAAACGAAGATTATCTTGAAAAATGGAAGAATCTAGAGGTCATAGTGCATTTGCATCACGGGCTCTATTCGGGTCACATCATCAACCGTGATGAAAATTGGCAGTTGCCAAGGCGGTGATTAGGTTGAGAGAATGCAACACTTGGAGTATACAAACAAGAAGGATTGGAGCTTCCCACAATGACTTCTGCATAAGCTGTAGGAATGAGGAAGATGAAGAAGCAACTCAGCACTAGCTCGAGATCTGTCCAGCCCTTCCAATAACAAGCGAAGGGAAGCCAGAGCATTGGTAATTATTTTGCAACTTAGAAGAAATGTCAATTCAAGACATGGCAAAATTTAGTAAGAAAACAAATTGGCTGCAATTCAGTAGAATGATAAGGTAGAACACTCGGATGCAACTACAGATCTTGAATAGACTTTTGGCTAACGAGGAACTGGTGGCTCAGTTGCTGGACTGTGACAGCACAAGGGATCCGATCTAAGTGGGTTGCTGCTAATTCAGCTAACCTAATCTCAACGCACTTCCTTGAGACAGCAATCCTCAAACGGGTCAGACTGACAAGCTGTTCCACATCAAAAAAGTATGACCTGAGTACAACCGATCTAAGAGAAAAGATCTCCCTCTGCGAACTCGCCACGACATAGCTGGCGGTCTGTGCGGGACACAGGTCGACAGGAGATCATGTCAAAATTGGTATCCCGCACAACACACATTGTCGCAGTTGGAACAAAACAGCAGAAAGAGAGGCCTCTCACTGAATACGTTCGCATTTTCTTTGAAGCTCCAACGTACATAAGAGGATTGCAGCCAAAAGCAATCATTCCGTCCCAAACCAACAAATATGATAGCTCCTGCTTTTTTAACAGCATTTAAACAGAACAACAGCAAGTCTTGTGGTGCTTGTCCTGACTTGCTAGAGAGAACGTGGGTAGAAAGCTTTTTCTAATGCACATAGACATGTGTGAAGATAACGGTATAGATAATTTTTTATCTCAACTTTAACGAAAACATAAAGCAAGCCCACAAATACCCAAAGATTAGAGAAAAACGTGTATGCCACTGCCAACCTCAGACTCTTGTCAGGTAAATCTAAGCAAATACCGCGCTATGATTCTCTTTGATTACACCTCATCCAAGTTAATCCAATTTAAGCCTTGAAAGTACACGTGCAACACAGGCTCTGACTAACAATGCGCATAAAATAAACATTTATGTTTGCTTAAGTAAACTACTGGAAAACTTAAAGCTGCATATCAAGTAAAAGGGTGACATAATGACAGGCAGTCGAAATGCACATAATATCCATTTCGTATAGATGCACTCAAAAGTTATGGGCACAGGCATCCATAGTCAGAGAAGCGACTGGATTGTATTCCCTTATTGGAATAGAATTTATGACAAATTCCACTAATGGACTGGTAAGTGAGTCCCACGCAAATGTGTACGCCTGAGTCTAAATATAATACATACGCGCTGTTCTAATTGCCTTTTCGAAATGTGATCACCCCCACGCGAGGCTTATTTGAAATGGGTCTGAATCATCATTCATTCGTCGACAGTCTTAGGACGCCAATAGCAGTTGTTTCAATTATGTATGCATTTTTTTAAGTCCATTTGTGAGTGCTTTAGCGTTTTTTGTTTCAAGTTTTTTAAGCAAAGAATTTGAGTATCTGCATCATTTATGCTGGGAGCCACTACATACTGGTGCTGGGAAGCTGGTTATGACTTAATTTGGTTTGCGGTTTTCTAAGAGATGGCGTAACTTGTATTATTCCATTGGAACATGCGTTGGAAAGCTACTGTCATTGTACGTCATTTCGGTATATGTCATTCATTTGAAGCGTAAATAGCAATCATTTTTTTTCACTCAATGTGACAAACTTTGTGCCTGAAAAAGTGTTTTTGCGGGGAGTTCTCCTTCATCACTTTAATATGAAGAATCTGCTGCCGAAAGTGCCGAAAGTAGCTTTGAAACCCGGTCAACCACCCAAAGCAACGGCAAAGCCGAGTATCCATGGCGCAAAGGTAATGCTCTGTATTTGGTGGGATCAGAAGGGTGTGCTGCTAAAACTGGGTGAAACCATCAATGGGCAACGCTACCGAACACAATTAATCCGTTTGAAGAGAGCAGTAGGAATATGCGACCAGACACGAGGCAATAATTTTCCATCATGACAGTGCTCGGCCCCCTCGTTGCTATTCCGGTTAAGAACTATTTGGATAACAGTGGATGGGAAGTTTTACCCCACCCGCCTTACAGCCCAGACCTTGCCCCTTCTGACTACGATGCAGAACACCCTCACTGAAATACGGTTCACATCAGCGCAGAATATCAAAAATTGGCTTGATTCATTCTTGGCTGCCAAGCCGGCGCAGTTCTTTTGGGATGGGATCCACAAATTGCCAGAAAGATGGGAAAAAGTCATAGCTTCAGATGGGCAATACTTTGAATAATACTATTTCACATGCTTTTCTTAAATAAACTTTCAAATTTTGGAAAATATACATCAGAATAGACACAAATAATATCTAACGAACAGAGGCATTATGAGTTCAACCCACTGCTCATGTTTCGTTTCAGAGTTGCTGGCAATTACGTCGACAGTTCTGTCGTCCTTTCATGCACACAAGTTTTAATGTTCCTTTGAATATGCGATGCAGCGGGATTGAGTACTAGACCCCGTTTGGGAACACGTTTGAATTTAATGAGTCTCCGAAAATTATCGCAGGATTTGAACTTACCGCCGTGTGGGGAGTAAATTATTGGCAACACATTTTGACAGCTGACAGTTTAGGATTGGATAAAATGAAGTGTCACACATGGCACGATACAACATGTTTCCATTTGATCAACATCTCGGCCACAGATCAAAAACCTGCATAATATGGGCACATTTTCATTTTTTTCCAAAATTGCAGCGAAAACGACACCACAGGGTGTGACTCTTTGTTGCGGATTTTGGATGGCGGCATCATTGGGACATAATTTTTCAAAAATTTCAGTCTGGTCAAGCAGTGACTGTTACTGGTGCTTGAGGGACACCGTGTGGTTGCAAAAAACAGCCAAGACGCAGTGAACACCGTGAAACAACTTGGTCCAACCTCATTCACGGCACGCCATTCGTCACGTGACCAAACCATCGAAGCGAGTAACTCCCACAACTGCACGAAAAAATTGGATGTGTGCATGCGTTCGACATCTCATTCTTTCGGTCATGACTCAAATTGCATGGCCATAGGTGAGAGTAGAAAATATTACTGAGGTTGGTGTCAAATTGACTTTGACTTTGACACCAAGCTCGGCCTTCGCAATTACCGATCTTCCAGCTGTTTCAAAATTGACCCAGCTTGACCAATCCTACGTGACAGCTCAGCATCACTGCCCCCACCACTCGTGAAAAGAAAGACTCCTAGAAACCTAAACATCCGCACCAAGTTCGATGGAGGACATGTAAATGAGCAGACGTTCTGAAAATAACCATACGAAAAACAAACATCGAAAAACAAATACAACTGTCAGAGCATCGAACTGAAGCCAATTTTACTCCAAAATGTGTCTCAAAGAGGTCACTTGAAACAACGAA
Source organism: Eristalis tenax (assembly GCA_905231855.2). Classification (NCBI taxonomy): domain Eukaryota; kingdom Metazoa; phylum Arthropoda; class Insecta; order Diptera; family Syrphidae; genus Eristalis; species Eristalis tenax. Next base: position 48,911,672 of record HG993125.1, read on the forward strand.
ATATTTCTCACGCAGAGCCTGTCTGCGATCTAATCGCAATCAGTAGCAATTAGTTTTCGATTTCCAATAAAGATCACTTCAATTGCGCAAAACATTGCGCTTTCACTGACCGTCGCTTAATTCGACAGAAAGAGTCGTAACGCAACAAATTGGCCAAGCGATATCCACTGAACTGCATGGGTCTCGCATCATCCCACACAATCCCATTCGTTGTTTTTCCCCCTCTTATTGTTGAGAATCAATAAACCATTTTTTTTTGTGAACTGTCGCCAAATCATGCTGCTACTCCACCACCACCTACACGGCATAACCATTTAAGTGCATTTCCACAGTGACAGCAAGAAAAGCATTACCATGGTCAAAGCGACTGTTTGCCGCCAAGGCGGGGGTCTACAGTGTTGCGATACAACCTGAAAAGTGTTCGGGCACATTGGCAAAGTTTACGAGATAAATTTCTTTCGCGGTAACGCGACCAACACATGCAAAAACTAGACGAAAACCTGATTTCGCTAGCCAAAGGTGGGTGACGGCTAAGGTGACAAACTTCTACTAGATCGCAAGCGAACAATTTTCTAAAATACACTCAAGCTGGCGGGCCTATTGAGTGACTTTTCAAGCAACAAGCAGAACTGGCAATTAATAGATCTGTCACTCAAGAGTGGAACGAAACTGTGTCAACACCCAAGTGATGCTGGACGAACTCGGATGGCAGTCGTCATCCCACGCAAATTACCCCACGTGCATCGTGCTGTAGGATATTGGGAAACTATCAATTTATCATCTCATGCCGGGGAGTGACGCGTTGCGGCGCGTACTTGTGGCTGGCGTAGGTGGCTCGGATATGCACCGTCGAATGGAATTTTAATGGCAACTGTGACGATTTTATGGTAAATCCATATTTTAGAGCATTCTTCTAATGATCCATATTTTGTAGATGCATTTGGCTTGACAGTTCGGCCACCCAACGTATAAATCACCAACGCGGATGTGGGTGAAGACATGGCCGGAGGTGGAAGAGTGTTTATATCGTCGCGGTTTTCACTTGACCTTTAAAAGGTCTCCCGATATTTTTAATCTTGCCCGTATGGGCCGATCAGGGACAGATAATTAAACGCCAGGCCGAAATCGTACTTGATTATGAAACTGGTTAATCCAAGTGATTAAATAGTCTGGCAAACTAAGGCGTTTATATGGAGACACAGCCGCAATGAGCAGCAAGGAATACGATTGCCGAACGCTATACACATAATCTTTCAGCGTTGTCAATGGGCACATTCGAAGACAAACAATTTCTCTAACATCCTACTAATCTAGTGAATTGGAACGCTTGGACGATTTTAAGTTTCTGGAGCTCTAGCTCTAGACCAACAAGCGAGTGCAGGGCTATTTCCGCAGATTTGCCCCTGTTGTAGGCATGCTCTAGCCAAGAGCGTCTTCGAATTCGGGCCTCCTGGTTCAAGGAGGAGAGGAAGGCGGAACCTGCAGTATAGAGACCAAATCATCTTGGTGTTGATGACTGGAAGCAGCGTGTCCAGGACTGTTTACCATTGAAGGCAACTACTGCTCAGGTTCAGATTCAGACCATCCATGGGTCGACTCTGTACTCACATGGATGAACAAGATCTACATATGTACATACAATTTTATGCCGACGTCAAACGACGATGTTTGAAGACATTTGTCAGCGACGGGGTGTCGTGAATTATCACAATTGGTGCGGCGGAACTCAGACGCCGTAAGAAAGAACAGAGTTAGCCACTAAAACGAGACGACCGCCTTCAAGTCTTTTATGCTACTACCAAATATGTGGGCATTCTGATATATTCTTCTACGTCTTTATTCTGCTACCATGACAGTATTTCCTTGCATCGAAATCTTCGAATCCCTTCCTGCCCCTAATTTCTGAATGACTCTGCAAGCTCTCAAGTTGTTGCAATTTAAACCTTTTAAATGTCAACACAGGGCCGGCCCGAGCCAAATGAGCGCCGCGTACAAGCCCAATGTTTGGCGCCCCTTTGGCGCTTCCTTCGTGGGATTTTTTTTATTGTGGCTCTTTTGAAACTATGTAGTTGCTTCTGTGGGAATGGTACAAGACATATGTTGTTTGAGAACGAGTAGAACTTAGCCCATCTTACTCATAATTTTTTCAACCAAATCAGATCAGAAATAAATTCTGCGCGTTTTCGTCAAATGATTGCAAAGGAATCATTAATTGAGAGCATTGTTTTCAGACTTTCTTATATGGAAACTTTTGAGTTCTTTTGAGGTCTTTTATTTCGTTTTCGAACGCTTTTCTTGGTTGTGCAAAAAAATGAAATAATGAAAGTCTTTATTTAAATATGCTGAACGCGCCCCGAAGAGCTTGGCGCCATGTGCATTTGCACATCCTTCCCATATGGTCGGTCCAACCCTGAGTCTGCGAATTGTACTAGCCAATGACAATATAAGCAGGTACTGAGGCGATGATGAAGAACTGGGGGTTACTCCCCAATACCACTGTCATGCCAAGACAATTTCTCAAGTAAGAGATTACCTCCGATGCTCTGACTATTCACATTTTAACGTCGGGATGGTGGGCGTAGCAACACTGAGCTATAAATGATACAACGAACATAGCCCGCATGAGATCATCTATTCGCTTACCTGACCTAACATAACAAAAAGAAAAATGAATTGCGTACATCTTTCAAAGCTCAAAGTTGATTCTGGTGAGATTATTTTCAACGCGGCTTTTTGTTGATTTTCCTTAAAATGTCTCCACCTCCCCATGCCCAAAGGTAGTTTCTCCCACATTAAAACCATTTCGTACTGAGTTCGAGAATATCCCTCTATTTCCCTACATTCTCTAATGATCAGACATCTGCCAGGAATTGGCAGATTCATTAAACATAGATTGAGCTGTAATGCCAGATCATTGTACAAACCGTCAAGCTATGCCGAGAGCTCATGAAATAGTGCGAAGGTTAAAAAAGAAGCCATGCATTTTCCTTTCTCGATAAGACACCCATATTAAATATATATTGTCACCCTAATACCCTAAATAACGCCAAAACTCCCTGACTTTGATATGCAGTTTTATGTGTTCATGGTTGCTCCTTCCAAATCTTTTATCCGCTCAGCTCTATCTCGTTCCATTGCCAAGATATACGTATATCCATCAAATTCACCAAGTTCACGTGTTGTTTTGACGTGAACGCCAAATGTTGGCACTTACGTAAAATTGTCCACACAATTTTGGCAAATTTCTGTGAAGTTTGATGCAGCAATTTTGTTGACGTACGTTCTATTGTCCTGCAAAGGATGCCATCAAACCAGCGTTCCCTCTATTTTTGTTTTTTTTTTTATTTTCCATATCACAGAGCACACAAAACACTACGTTCTCTGAGTGTTAACTCTCAGTATCGCTTTACACAGCAGATTTTTGCTGCGCGACTAAGGATCATCTACCGATCTTGCATCTCATAGATTACATCACATAAACAGTATTAATTAAAGAATAGTGGATGGATACATTTTTTAAACTCCAATCGAGACAAGCTAGAATCAATTTCGTTGCAAAGTTCATTGAAAGTGTTCATACACCTTGTAATAAGTTCATTACAACCTTAGTTGGTTCTATACCCCTTCTCGTATAGTAAATCTCTCACCCGAAGAGATCTTTGGGCAGCATATATATTCATTAGAAAAAGTAAATCTGGTGAATTTACACGGCAATGAATAATATCGCGGATGTACATGGCTGACGCTGCCTTACGCCTGAAACTTAAGGTTTGCAAGCCTATTATTTTACATCTATCATCATATTTAGGGAGTTCTTAGAAGGAATATAATTTACGGACAGCGTATCTCATGAATTTCTTAATCTGAGTTCTTGTGTATCATATGTGGAGTCTCAAATGATGGAAGAGTATTCTAAATACGGTCTAACTAAGGAACAATAGATGGACTTAAGACTAGTTATATCCCGAACATCTTTGCTATTTCTTTTCAGAAAACCTAGGTCCAGCAGAATTTTTTCAAATACTTTAGACATTATCGGGAGCAGTGGAATTGGTCTATAAGATTTTCATCCCGGTTTTGGTACGATTTTAACTTCCGCCACTTTCCATTGACTAGGACATGGTCTAGTCTAAGCGCGGCATTAATTAAGTAGAGTACCTTAAGAATGGCTTTGACAGTTATTCAGCTTTGTAAGAAAAGCTGAAATGATGCCAACGTCATACTACAGTCCTCACAGCGTAAAAATCAGAAATGAAGTATGATAGAGATACCCAACTTCACAGCTGATTGACCCTTCGACGAATTTGACGCATAATCATGAACATTTTGACGGTTATTCATGAATTTTTGACAGTTATTCACGAAGTAAAGTAAATGCCGTTCTCTAATTGGCCAATTTGGCTTTAGAAAACGATAAAAAAATGGTTGTTCAACATTTTAAGGGGCACTTCATTTCTGGTAAAAATGTACTCACAAATTACAGGAGGGAACGCTGCAACAAACTCCAAGCGCTCGTTAAGTATTGTTTTGACTTATGTGCCCGCAAAATGCAAACTAACGCTCTTTAATCGTATGCACGTACGTCATACGTTGTTTTACCAATTTATTGTTGCAGTGCCGTATGTGCACAATTTTTGACGTATATGAGTTAAAAGAAAATAATGATTTTTGTGGCATATACAGCTAATTCATTTTGTTTTTGAATATTTTAAGAACTAAAAGCGCTTCGGAGCAGCTTTTTACATTTTTTTAATGAGGATTTCCAAATGAATATCGTATCAGAAAATCATCAAAATACCAGCCGTTGGTTTTCATGCAATAGGCTGTCGAAACTTTAAATGCGACTTCCCAAAAACATTAAACACCATGCAACCCAATGTTGGCAGCTAAACACTCACTTAACACCTTCTCTTAACAACCTTCTCAGCTCCTTATCCTTTTAAATTGAATTCCGTATTGTGTTGCCTTAGTGAAACCCTAAATTAAATTAGTGCATATTAACCCTCGCTTAGCTTGTATATACAATACCTCGGTATTAACAATCCGTTCCCAGAGCGGCAACAAGACACTTAGTTTTAGTTATTCAACAAATAAATGAAAACAAAAACCATGAATTAGAGTGGATAGTGTCGGGGGTGGCGGGCGGCTGTCCATCAAATAAGAGACGTTTCTTTGACAAGCGGTGGGCTGGAACTGCTCTGTTTCACATTCGATTAACAAAATGCTACGTAAGAATCTGAGCCTCCACCTGCAGCAGATAAATGTACATTCACTCAAAGCGCTGACTGTAGATACAAATCTTACGAAACCTGCGTATATGTCCATATCATTTCGTATGCGAGGCAACTCGTGAAAATACATTACATGTCATTGCCTACAACATCTCATTGAGTCATGATTTGCATTCAGCTTCCCACCAAGAGTTCCTTAGTACGTCGGTTTCATTGGCACGTGCCTTGCACAAAAGCGTCTGCTAGCAATCACTGTTTGATGTGATTTATTCGTTGCCTGTGTGCGATACTTTGAAAATTGAGTTGTAGCTATAAAGTTGAACTTGCGAGTCGATGGACCACTAGAGAAATGAGTTCCGTGAGAATTTTACATCTCGCTTTGAAACAGTCGATTGATTCTGCCGTTTCACTATTTTTTATGTCAAATCACTCATCTACGTCAATAATGCTGCGTTCCCACCGAATCGAAATCGCGAAGTCCGGATGAATTTTTACTAAAACCTCAATAGGCCGTTAACACCGTGTTTGAAGTGGTTTTTCTCTCAATTTTAAAGTCACACGCTCCCATTTTATAAGTGCCCGCCAAAACAACTGCCAATTTTTAAATGGCCGCCAGTACAGCTGTCTTTTGACAAGAGAAATAATAGTGTGAGAACACCAGGAAATCAAAAGAGAGAATGAGGAACACCAAAATGACCAAAACAAAAGAAATTCGCGCTGTAGGCTTGTTCGGGTTGACAGCCTCTCATGGACGGATGAATTCAAGGGGCTGCACCTAAGTTCATCAGAAACCGCCAGGTGTCCAGAACTCAAATTTGTGGCGGAACCTGGTAGATTCGGAGAAAACTGATGAAACCTTGCGGTTTGCATTTGTTACTCATTATTTTCGTTGTCAGACATTTTACGACCAAATGGTCCAGTTAAACTGCTCCAGTTAAACTGCTCCTGCCGGTAAAAGGCAACGTTTTAGTTTTGAACCTTGCGACTTCGTTCGTAGGAAGACTTCATAACAAGTTGTATTTGATACAGGGACTAGACAAATTTTACTCCTCGTATGGAACTCTCAAGAAATAGTGGATAGGGGGTGGGATCCCTGCTCAAGTGTACTGTGTGAACATCTAAAATCGACCATAGACCATAAACTCAAACTTCAAAAATACAAATTCTGCGATGTCTTTTTTCGATTACAAACCCATTTATGGCCGGAAAGCGAGAACAATACGCGCATCAATACGCAGCTCAGTCAAAGAGATTTCCAAACCGTACAAGGTTTGGTTGCAAGGCGGTGCACTGTCATGTGATCTGGGAACTGGACTTAAATACCGAAGAAGACGAATATTCGGTGCCACATACGAGTCACAAGCCCACGAGAATGCAGTCGGCAAGGCCTGGATCGGCATCGACACACACGGCCTCATCGAGCACAACATCAATGCTCCGACTGAGAGGGTGTTTGAATACGAACACGATCTGATTCGAGAAGGAAAGCAAGAGTGAAACTTGATACAAAGATCCAACTGATTGCGAACGCAACCCAACGTGGTATTGTTGCCTGAAAGCAGCGTATGCCCTAGACCGTCAAGTATGGAATGCAGCGTTAATTTTGATTCAGACTCTCAATGCGTCGTTGCATTAAGAAGTCAGTAGTTTGTTAAGATTGTTTATGCGTTTTTTGTTTACAACCCTATTCGGAGCTGGCGCGCATAGAGCGCAATCTATGAGTTAAGACTTAAATTAAAACATTTGTTTACCAAACTGTCCACCGACCGACCGATTAATCGGAATAAGTTATGAACATAACGCACGTGTATCGTCGCAGAAAGCAAAATAAACCATGAAGCAATGCAATTTTAAAGTCAATAAATTGGCTTGTCAAATGTGCCTTAAGTACTATGGCCTGTTGTGCCTTATTTATTTATTATCCACATCAATAATCGTCGAACGAAAGCTAATGGTTTCCCTAGCAACTGAAGCACACCAGCCAACGACTTTTGGTTGATGTGACGGCATATCAATAAAGATTTATTGAGTTTTCCAGTTCGAGTTAATCAGTTATGAATTTCGAGGTAACAAACTAATGAAATCCTCGCGGTCAATGAATTTTGTCGCTAAACAATATCCGGGGTTGGAGATGATGACGAACATCAATCTGGATTGTAGTCCATTTTCCTCACAAAATGTCGCCAAAGAGATTCCAATCTTATAATCAAAGGGACTCTCAGCAACACTGAACACCAAACATCATTAAACTTGAGGAACCTAAGAATTACAACATTCGCGAGACGACAACATTAGACACGAGTCGCTGGATAACTAAGAATGATGTATAAAAGATTACGCCTTACGAAAGTCCGCCATGTTTGACGTAGACCGAGACAAGCGTGTTCTCACTTCTCTATATACATTCTTTTCTACGCACTGGTTGCGATTTTGGCGCGAAAAATTTAAAATTTAAAATTTATTGCATAGAAGTTTGTGAAGAGCAAAATAAAGAGATTATTTTTCCAAAATGAGGTGTGCAGTATTAAATTGCAATGCAAACAATGACTCTTTCCACTTCCTGGGAGCATTTCCACACAAGAAAAGGAAGATGTTGAAATGAAGTCGATATGAAACTACGGGCTGGAAAACCTTGCAGGTTATTTTTGCCAGAAATTGGGTGATCAAATCCGAGAGATCCGGATGGGACAAGGAAGCGTCTGACTGGCAGGACATCTTCAATGAAGTTAATGGAGGTGACTAATTTCCACTAACTAAGATCGCAAGAATTGTGGAATGCGAGGAGAGAGTAAAATTACTGTTTTTTACGTCACGAATGTATTTTAGAATAAGAAAAGAATAAATAATGCAATAATTAAGTAGCAACATAAAAGAAAAAGCTAAGAAATATCTTTCATTCGACACTTTAATCGGTACAGATAACTGCTGTAATGAATAATTAATACGATTGTAAAGGCATAAACCGGGTTCATAAACGTCACACTCCAAGATTTGCGTTCATAAATGTAAATAAACTGCAGTGACTGTGCATGATAGCAGTCGGTCGTGACTGTCGGAGTGTGACACTCAAACTGCGATCAAATTGACAGTGATTTTTGCTTTGTTCCAGGATTGCAGGGAAACCGAAAAGTGGACTTTTTCATACGAAAATGGTTTCCTACTTTAATATTCTTTAAAGTTGGTCAGTTTATTATATGTGTCAAACATTAAACCTTGTATTATAGTCTTCTTAGACATGATGTAGAGATTAATTTTATCCAGAAATGAAATACTATAGGAATGCCCAATTTCACAGCTGATTGCCCTCTAGTCCATCGACGAATTTGATAGGCGTTTTAACAGTTATTCATGATTTTTTGATGGTTATTCACGATATCACGTAAATGCCGCTCTCTGATTGGTCAATTTGGTTTGAAAAACGATATAAAAATGGTTGTCAAAAATTTTAAGGGGCAAGAGAGGTAGAAGTTGGTCATCTCTATCATACTTCATTTCTGCATTTTATCAATACAACTGTCAACCAAACACTTTTTGAGTCGCCCACTTATGTTACATTTATGAATACTTTTTTGACAGTTTTTGACAGACCTGCTGCAAACCTGCGGCAGTATTCGTGTTCATAAATGTATTGAGAGAATATTTTGTGCAGTGGAGGGGCAACAGCGTTGCGATTATGAACTTGGTCATAAATAGTAATATTTTATAATGATACAGGACGACACTCACATTTCCCTCCACTTGAATTTTTTATAAAAACACATTTCCCTTCTTGCTAACATGCATTGGTCTTCTTGTTCGGATTAGTTTGTCACACTAATTAAGGGCAGATAATGAATAATAGGAATATTACTTCTAAGACTTAATTTATTTAACAAAAAACTGAATCTTCCTTTCCGCAATTTGTACGTACCCATTAACGACCGCTGAACTCAACTATGTACACTCACTTAAAGCCCTGCAACTCGAAAAATGATCGACATAATTGAGTTTAACAAGACTGCTGGCGCCGGTTTGGTAAGGTGCTTACGCAAATTGATCTGTAAAATCTGGTCGGATGAAACTATGCCCGGCAAATGAAAATTCAGCACCGTCTGCCCGATCAAGACCGTCTTGTGTAACCGTTACGTCAACAGCCTGCAATCCAGCGAAATCCACCATCGATTGCAGCAGATCTAGGAAAAGACGGCGTATGACAGTATTTAAGTGTCATACATCTGAGCCTCGAACTGCTAACGCGAATCTTCAGAAACGTCCAATTTGCAGCAAACATAAACAAAAACTTATTGGCATGCAGAAGGATACAATGTCAACAAAAATTAGTTTAGGTATCCGTAGTATAGAATAATAATGTAATTATATGGGTGGCCCTACAGCCCGTAGAGTGCCAGGGCCTAGCTCTGAGCAACCACTCGTGTTGTGCGTGCTATTGTCTCTCACGAGAGTAGGGCTTTCAAGGCGACAGCGATTGCAGGCAAGTGACTAGACCACTAAAAGTCTTCACTAAACATAAATGTCTACCTGGTTTCGTTGGAGGGAAAAGGGAAGTGGTAAATATAATAGACTTTTAAGTCTTGTTAGCAATTCCAGAAATGTGTCGCATAACTACAAGTTTTCGAATGACCGATCTACAGTTTAATGGCGATTCCGAAAGGGCAAGTTTCACAAGCTATTTTCTAGACTCACTTTGAGCATTGTCAGTGACTCGTAAGAAGTGGATACTTGGAATTTATTTTGGTCGTACCGCGAATCGAGTTTCAGTTGCACCAGGGTCGACGCACATACCCACAACGCCACTGCCGCCACAGGTGTCCATATTAACGATTTAAAATTGTTTTCCTCACGAATTAAGCATTCTATTTGCGAAGTGTCAAGCTGAGTTCGCAATACTCAGGAGAGGCAAATGCGATACACAAGTTCACGAACTAATAATTCAGGATGAAGTGTCAGTTCTCTCAAATTCCCATATCCAACTCCATGAAATGAAGTATTATGGGAATTATTATAGAGACAGCAACTTCTGCTTCTCTTGCCCCTTAAAATGTTTACATCGTTTTCAAAGCAAAAAGACTAATCAGAGAAAGGCATTCACGATATTTCGTGAATAATTGTCAAAAATTCATGAATAACTTTAAAAGCCTAGGGGTCAATCAGCTGTGAAGTTGGCCACCTCTTTAATACCTCATTTCTGCTCCCTATGAATGAAGTGTCAGAGTTTGCGAAGTTCGCTATTCGTAGTGAGCTCAAATAAATGACAAATTACAGAAACGACCTATACAGCGCACTGTTTAGTTTTGATATCCCTGCAAAACTCGCCCGTCTTTGCAGATTTTGAACCACTTTTATTTTCTTATACACGTGGGATGTGATCGCGCCATAGGCATCTTCGCAGAGACAAAGATGAAGCAGAGCGAGTGTAATAATGGTTAGTAACTATGGTCATTCCCCGCAAGACGACAAGCGTGGAAGAACAACGATCAGGCCAACCAGCCAAATCAACGACAAAGCCGAATATCCATGGCGCGAGGGTAATGCTCTGTATTTGGTGGGATCAGAAGGGTGTGCTGTACTATGAGCTTCTCAAACCGGGTGAAACCATCAATGGACAAAGCTACCGAACACAATTGAACACACATTTGAAGAGAACAGTAGCCGAAAAACGCATATTCCGACCAGACTGCATCATGACAACGCTCGGTCCCACATGGCTATTCCGGTTAAGAACTATTTGGAAAACAATGGATGGGAAGTTGTACACCATTTACCGCCTTATAGCCCAGACCTTGCCCCTTCTGACTACGATGTAGAACGCCCTCAATGAAATACGGTGCACATCGGAGCAGAATATCAAAAATTGGGTTGATTCATTCTTGGCTGCCAAGCCGGCGCTGTTCTTTCTGGATGGGATCCACAAATTGCCAGAAAGATGGGAAAAAGTCGTAGCTTTAGATGGGCAATACTTTGAATAATACTTTTGTACATGTTTTTCTTAAATAAAGGTTCAAATTTTGAAGAAAAAAAACTCTGAATTTTTGAAACTCTGAACTAAAACTCTCAATTAGAAAGAGACTGTTTCTCCTATATATATAAAATATCTGATTCTACATCTGGTTCAACGTATGTATGTACATTGTCGTCAATTACAGTTTCTGCTTTTCCACGTGATGTGCTTTCGAGCTTAAGATCTAGCAGTTCTAGTTTTTAGCAACAACGTCAGATATTCCGTTCGTTTTTCGCTGATTCCTCAAATGTCAAGAGGAGAGTCCGAATTCGAAACGTCGACAGTTCCTAAAAAAAACTGTAATTGCAAAGACTCCTCAGGAAAGTCTCACATACCAGGCACATGGACCAATTTATTGCACAAAAGCTTCTTATCGCGAACTGAATGACATTTCTTGTTGTAGTACCTAACCAACACACTGGCATGCGTCGTTAATTGGGACGCAGATCAACGTCCAAAGCAAGTCGAATCACTTTTGTAAGGTTACTAAAAATAAATCGGGAATCTCCGTCGTACAAACGCAAGTGCGCAGATCGAATTTTAAGCGTCGACGTCAAACAAGACTGTTTATTGGGTGTCACAAATAGCGGTATCTAATTTGTTTAGCACGCACTTACAGAACTCACGCTTCTAACTCGTTGAGTTCGATCATGCACTTCACTATTAACGGCGGATGTTGTCAATTGGCACCACCATCTCAAATATGATGCAAGATAAGTCATCCAGCAACTCACTGCTTTCGCTAACACCTTTCTTGACACAAAGGGAATACTCGTTGCCGACATTGATTATCACAATTCTCGAGCATAACCTTTTTCAACTTCAGGTTAGCACTCTGGACGTATATGAATAAAAGGCATAAGAAACGTCCCCCCTCTGGCATGTGTATGTCATTAAATTGAATAAAAATGACCAGGGTATCCTTCACCTCAGCCTTTGGATCTATTGTGTTTCGTTAAGAAGCAGATTGGGCGACGATAATTTGGTCATATCTCGTGGTGGATGAATGTCGTTATTAGAGACGGCAGAGACGATGTTGTGGGACTCTGATACAAAGGGTAGTTGACGTCCTGTTATAGGGACCGACGTTTGCATCCAAATTTGATTTCTATTTTCACAACACCACCTCTTTCGAACGACTGACAACAGGGGGCAAGAACGAACCCAATTCGCCAGCGTTCTGGCTCGACAACTCGAATATTCCATGCTACAATATGAGCTTCATAAACTCCACAACGCGTAAAGAATAATTTGCCATTGACAAGCGCGATCTGTCCTCACATTTATTTGAATCATGAACATCCCCCAATCTTTGTGGAAAAACGTCACAAAACGTTTTATACATCACATCTCAGAATTCTGTTTTGAAATTTCATAAACTCCAATCATTATCTTCGATCCCACATCAGACCTCTCCATACTCCATCAGTCAACAGAGTCCATTAAGATTCTCGAGCAGAAATATAAAAAAAAAACCCCGCCAATGGCCAACGCAATCGTGATATGCTCTCATCAGTTTCAAGGCATAAAAGCATCACAATCACATGCGTCTAGCCAACAGCATAAAGTTCACCGTCATCTAACAACTAAGGACTTTTAAAAAATCACTCACCATTTTCATCCACAAACGCCGGCGACGTTCTCATTGCCACTGACCTGGAAAAGATAAAAACAAAGAACATCCAAAAATAAAATCGAATTTAACACAGAATTTAATTAGAACACAAATTTTACAATCCCACCGGAATTTATGCTTGCAATTAAATATAAATTAGACAAAACTTAAAATATTGTATGCGTCATGTTTGTCTGCAGTCTTCCCTTGCAGGGCCATTCAACGCGGGAGTCATCGCAGAGATTTATTTAAGTGCCGGCCAGACGTCAAACCGCGTGTTGTCTGCTTCGAAAGGTTGACGAAATCAAGTTGATTCTCCAAAAATGAAGATAAATGCACACAGTCAGCAGAGTGCACATTCACATAAAAGCTTCGCGTTGGAGATCCGCCGCCAACGAAATATCCAAAAACAAGCGATAAATCTTTTTATGTTTTCCGCTGCACACGCAGAAGATGAAGAAGAAGAAGCGATTTTGTCAGGCGAAGCTGCTGCACCATATTTATATTTTTGTCACTTTGTCGTGTGACGTAATTTTTCCGTGAAATCGGAAAAGGCGGATTAAAAATTTATTATGCTCTCTTTTTGAGGGATTAGGTCGTTAGGGGGAGAACCACAAATGCTGTGTGGGGCTGCTACGTGTGTCCGTGGTAGGGTGTCGCAGGTTATGCCTTGTCTATTTTCTGTGCCGTGCGTCTGATGCTGATCCAAATATCCTACGTAAGGCAAGATTAATAAATCTTTCTACTTCAAAGAGACTCGCTTAATCATTCCATCTAAGGCGTTAGGATTGCTCCCTGATTCGATCTAGAGACTGTAGCAAGTGTTTATGTCTAGAAATGTTTAAACGCAATTTATGTCGTTCATACTTAACACATTTTTTAACAATCCTTTGTGGATATCTAATTGAATTGTAGAAATGAGAGTTTCTGGAGACATATTTTTTTATAAAGGCCAACCTTTACAGGGACTTTGAGAGGTTCGATGATACATGGGAAACGGCCTAGTAAGCAATCTAGTTTTCGAACAAACCGTGGGAATCTTCCTTATTTGGAGCTACAGTTCGGGATGAACCTGGGCCTCAACCAACAAGCCCCTCCAACTAGGACAATCTCAGGCTAGCTGCCTCTAGTTTCGCACACCAAGTTGGTTAATGCCTTTTTCCACCTGGGTGCTCCAACTTAGACGCATGCGTCCTCTGGTGCGTTGTCCCACAGGTTCGAAGTCGAAGACCCTTCGGGCCGGAGCTAAGTTGTGCTCTACATTCCCAAGCCAAGTTAGGCGTTAGGTCCGTAAACACCTGGCTGCTATTGTACAGCCCCTCATATTTCGAAGTTAAACGCCTTCTATGCAAACAAGGCTGTAATTCGCAGGCAGAATGTTTCTCTCGGAGAAAAGACGATTGAACAGGAATCAGACACGAGGCGGAATATGGAAACTGTTTCACTGTCACACTGTCGTTTACACAGCACCTAAATCCAACATTTCGGGCAAGAAATCTCAAAATCCAATTTTGCTCTCCCACTGGAAACTTTGTCTTCGATTGACTCAAACAAGAAAGGCATTGTTGCTAAACTATTTTCGATTGAAGGAGAAATACTGCTAAAGAAACACATCTCCTCCAAAGTCTTAGGGTCCCATTTCATCTTCATTCACCCGCATGATCCACTAAGAGGGCGGCGGATCTCTCACGGGAGATTTCCAGGCCAATATATACACCGCCGTAGACTCTATCTCAACAGAAGTTATAACCACCTCGGTGTGGCTGCCTGATGGCATCGCAGTTAAAGGCCTTTCTCATTTAATTACCTATGCGATCTGCTGGTGCCACAGTTAAGTTCCCACTCGTAAATTCGCCATTTCATCAACGACCACGTGTTGAGTTCTGACTGAAATGTCTTCGAATGCGATAGAATATATCGGAGGATGTGACATGGATCCCAGTACTGGATCCATGTCACATCCTCCGATATATTCTGGTACTGTTTTTGGAACGAATTTGACCAATTTCACATCATTGAAATGGCTGACTCGGTTTCGCTGGCAGTGCTTTTAGGAGCTGGTCGTCTAGAATAGAGGCGATGAGGACGTCCCAAGTGGTTGGGTTGTTAGTGTCGAAATGTCAGCTTCATGTCACAAAGGATGTATTAGCGGCTCTGACAATCCTGCCAATACCCCTGTCAGCAACATCGCCCATCTGAATACGTTCCGACTTGAACAGCAACAAAGAGCTGAACAAAGAGCATGGAGCGGTTCGTTTTTTGACCGCAACTAGTTTCGAGGATGGTTTGAAGGAAAAACAGATTCGTAGATATTCTCAGCGTTTAAGGGACTATACGATAGGTGACCAACAATATTCAATCCCCCAAATGCTGCAACAAATTTCAAGTGAATATTTCAAGTAAGATGAGTAGGAGTTAAATATCCCTTACCAACTAAAGGGTGATTTTTTAGCTATTATCTATTTGGCAACACTGCTTTAAACAGCTGACGCACGTTTCGTGTTTTGTTTCACTGTCGAACATCTTCAGTTTGGTCTACAATTTAACCATGAATCGTCTTACAAACGAACAACGCTTGCAAATTATTGAATTTTATTATCAAAATGCGTGCTCTGTTAGGAAAGTCCATCGCGCGCTTCTTCCATTTTATGGTCAGTTTAGACGAAGCTCATTTTTGGCTCAATGGGTACGTAAATAAGCAGAATTGTCGATGTTGGAGTGAATGTCAGCCAGAAGCATTGCAAGAGCTACCAATGCATCCAGAAAAAGTCACAGTTTGGTGCGGTTTATGGGCTGGTGGCATCATTGGACCGTACTTCTTCAAAGATGATGCGAATCGTAACGAAACTGTGAATGGTGAGCGCTATCGTGAGATGATGTCCAACTTTTTTTTGCCCAAAATGCAAGAGCTTGACTTGCATGACATGTGGTTTCAACAAGACGGTGCCACATGCCACACAGCACGCGCAACAATGGACTTACTGAGAGGCGAGTTCGGTGAACATTTTATTTCACGTTCGGGACCGGTCAATTGGCCGCCTTTAGACTATTTTTGTGTGGGGCTGTTTTAAAGCTCATGTCTATACACCTTTAGTTCCGACAGTGGACATAGTTCCAGGAACTACTCACACCCAGTTCAACTTGAGCTGTTGTGCAGAGAGGATGCAGATAAGTAGCAGATAATTATTTTTTTAATTCAAAATTTAAATTCTTAAATTAAAATAATAAAGAAATATAAAAATAAAAAAATTGAATTTAAATTAAAATCCCTTAAAACTCTTGAAGTTCCTTCCTTAGTTGTCTTTGTTTATTTTACATTCGATTTATGTAAAGGGTATCCCAGAATTCAGGTAAAATGTATTTTTTATAGAAAATATAGATTTTTAATTAGAAAGCTTGAATTTTTTTGATTCATAGTGTATACAGATTGGGGTGATGTACGGAATAGAGCATCAGATAAATGGCGGCCACGAATTTGCTGGCAAGCAAGACCACTACTCATTTATACTACCTGACCAGCAGGATTGCTTTAATGTCACATTTTGGAAGTTGTGTACATTTACCATATAAAAGTGTATAAAATTGTAGATATTTTTACACTTTTCTACACCAGCAATATTTTTCAGATTTATAATACATACTTTTATACACGTAAAAAAGTGTGTATAATACGTCAACTATTATACGTCAACAACACTGCTGATCAGCCACATTTTCGAAGAGGAATGGCCCGATAATTGCATTGCTACAGGGCGACAATTTTGACGATTAACGAAGCCATCAGGATAAAAATTAAATAAAATGCAGCCCCATTGATGCAAAAAAAAAGCGTGCGTATGTTGCGACAATCCTTACACACATCCGCTATTCCATACATAACCCCAATCTGTATACAGTCCACTTGTCTTCGGACATTCTACAGTTCAAAAAATAAACATCATCATTGTCTGGCAAAAAAAAATCCAAAACAAACCTTAGGAAATCCTCAAAATCATTTTTCGCCGAAGTCTTTTCACTCATTTTTTGTTTGCTTTATTTTCACTGCCAAGTTGTCACTCTTCACTAGTAAAACCACTCGGAGGTGTTTCGTTTTTCGTCTGTACAGCCGGACTCAACAAGATGACCATTAAGTTCGAGCAACGTCGAATGCATGATACTCGAACAAATCTTTACGCGGATCTTGGCGCACCAGCAATCATTCAATTTAAAAGAAACAAAATTCAATTGCCAAGAATAAATAACAACAAAACCTTTTATGAGTCATAATAAGTCACTAATTAAAGAGAACACAACAATTTCCATTCGCCCGCCACTCACTCAATCCAAACGAGGGCCATTAATGAACTAAGTCAACCTTTTCCACACCAAAAATAGACCAAAACCATTCCAATACCCGGTGAAGTCTTTTGTCTGGCGATAAGATAGGAGCGATGTACTACACCCACACGGTGGATTTACGCAATTCAACCTACGCTACGCACCCACACACACATAGAAACGCGATCGAACCCATTCCAGACACCGGCTTCTTCGGGTAGGCGTATGCACTTGTTTGCATAAATTTTGCGATAACACATTCTTATCACCTTCAAAGCTCTTCTGGTTCGGAGTCATAAATTGGGTCACCTGGGTGGACGGTGTGTGCGCACACCGCGAATCGAACTCGAACCGAACTTCGAAATGCAGCTGCGAGTGTAGTGAGGCGAAGTAAATATCGCTCCGAAATTTATGCTCAGCTAATATTCCGAATGTGTAGTACCGCCATTAGTGTTACATCACCGAAATGTATACAAACTGGCTAATCCGGTTTGGATATATTGATGTTCTAAGCGACTAAGAATGCTGAGTGGACAGGGCAGGAAGGCGTTCGGTGAATCTATTCTGTTTGTTTATACAGAAAATTGATTCGGATTTGCAGACACTGCATTCCTTGGATAAACACACGATATCTACTCGTATCAGCGCTTTTATTTTGGTTCTTTCTTCGTTCTCTGATTTTCAGTCTGTCTCTCTTGCCCGTGATAATGAACTCGTACAGCGGCTTGCTTGACACCACACTATGAACCGTAATCAACGATGAAGTCGAAAGCAAATGGAAGTCATTAAGTTTGTTTCAGACCAAGAATGTGTTGCGCTATGATTACGTGTATCTGTTGAAGCGATTGTTTGACGTTGAAGCCTTCAAATTTGGCTCCTTCAGAGCGCCTGTTCAATGCACTCTACAGGTTAGTGGAGTCCCATTGAAGCAGGTGGAGAAGTCTTTTTCACGAGTGATGGAAGGAGTAATGCTGAGCTTTCCTGTAGAATTGGTCAAGCTGGGTCAATTTTGAAACAGCTTGGTAGATCTGTAATCAGGAGAAGAAGCCGAGATTGGTGTCAAAGCCAATTGTTCCAACTCTCACCTATGGTCATGAAATTTGGGTACTGACCGAAAGACTAAGATCGCAAATACAAGCTGCTGAGATGAGATTTCCCCGTGTTGTTGTGGGAATTACTCGCTGAGATAGGGTGAGAAACATGGCAGTGCGCGAGGAACTCCACATTGAGCGGGTGCTTCTTCGAACGGAAAGGGCTATGCTTCGTTGGTTTGGTCACGTCGCACGAATGTCCCCTGCATCACGACTTCCGAGACGGGCGTTGAGTGCGATTCCACCAGGTAGGCAACCGCTTGGCAGACCCAGGACCCATCAGTGAAGATGCGCAGAGGATCAGCCAGCGTCTGATTATCAGATATCCAGTACAGTCTGGAGGCGATGCTGGTGGAGAATTTCTTCTCCAAGATAGCTTGGGGTAGTAGGCGGTCGGTGTCGCTGGGGAGAAAGTTGAATTCGTTTGGAATGGTTGAGTGGCCGAAGGAGAGTTCGGACCACAGTCGGAGCGTTTTGAGTCTCCGGGTTGTGCTGGCTGCCACCTGCTTACTGAAGGTTTCCAGTGGTGGAAGATGGAGCAGTATCTCTGCCGGAGTGCTCTCAAGTGACCCGGCGATACACATGCAGGCCAGTCTTTGCAACCGTTTGTGTGTGTTAAGTGCTGTCCACTAAACTGAGACTCCATACAGAAGTGTCGGTCTGATGATTGAGATGAAGATCCAATGGATGATGCGTGGTTGTAATCCCAATTTGCAGTCCATGGCTTTTTTTTACAGCTGAACAGGGCAGAAGAAGGCTTCTTAACCCTCCGGTGGATATTGAGTTTCCAGCTTGACTTATTGTCGACGAAGAGACCCAGAAATTTCGCTCTGGCGGTTAGTTTGACCTAAAGTGGGGACGCACAGTGTGGGAGGGGGATCAAATTGAGGGATTTTGTGTACGAACAGTACGAGATCCGTCTTCTGGGGGTTAACACTGAGGCCGCCTGTTTGTATCCATGCTTCTCTCTCTTAAGGTGGAGACGACTTTGCCAGGCAACATCGTGCACATATGCAACAACTTTACAACCAGCCTCTTCCAGTATTAGTAGCAGCTCATCAACCGCTACCTTCCAAAGAAGGGGCAAGAGTACAACACCTTGCGGGGTTCCTCTATTAACTCCTCTGCGGAGATTAGAGTGGATTATCCTGCTGGTGAGTAGCTGATGGTTGAAAGCCACTGAGGACTTTCCGATCCCATGGTTGTTAAGCGCAAGAGAGATTGCCTTTGGTTCGATGATGTTGAATGCACCTTCTATGTCAGATCAGGGCTATCTGTAGAGATAGCCCTTCTATGTCAGATCAGGGCTATCTCTACAGACTTGTAGGCATTCTGCGCCGGTGGGAGTCTGCACGAGGGGATAGGTTGGCTGATATATTCATCTATTAGTTTCTCCAGGGTCTTCAGGAGAAATGAAGAGAGACTGACAGGTCTAAGGTCTATAGGTCTGACATGAGAGCATTTCTCTGCTTTTGGGATAAAAACTATTTCTACCCTCTTCCAAGAGTTGGGAACATGGCCTAGGGTCATGCAGCTTCTGAATATGTCCTAAGAAGAATTCCAAGGCAACTCCTTCGCATAGTGCAAGTGAAGTGCAATATGTTGCTTTTAAGCTTTGGCTTATATTTAATTGAAGCAATAAACGCAACCAACATAATGCAAAATGAAAGCACATGGCAAATGGAATATTTTGCTACATTAGAGGATACTGACATGCAAATGTATGAACAACAAATGTAACAAACTATCATAAATTAACACTTAATATTGTTCACCTTTCATTGTAAAGGGTGATTTTTTAAAAGCTATAGGAAAGTTTTTCAAAAAAAGAAACACATAAAATTCAGAAAAATGCATGAAATCTTTATTTGAATCGATAGTACGGTCCATATAATTTAATGTTTGAAGATTATTTCATGCAAATGTTGACCTTGACTGCGCCTCAAATGGTCCATCCGCTTAGTCCAATCTTGGCATACTCTTTCCAACATTTCGGCCGGTATCTCACGAATAAATGCTTCAATGTTGGGGCTTGTCTGTATAGCCATAAGCTTTAACATAGCCCCACAAAAAATAGTCTAAAGGCGTTAAATCGCACGAAATAGGCTGCCAATTGACCGGTCCCGAACGTCAAATAAAATGTTCACCGAACTCGCCTCTCAGTAAGTCCATTGTTGCGCGTGCTGTGTGACATGTGGCACCGTCTTGTTGAAACCACATGTCATGCAAGTCAAGCTCTTGCATTTTGGGCAAAAAAAAGTTGGATATCATCTCACGGTAGCGCTCACCATTCACAGTTACGTTACGATTCGCATCATCTTTGAAGAAGTACGGCCCAATGATGCCACCAGCCCATAAACCGCACCAATCTGTGACTTTTTCTGGATGCATTGGTAGCTCTTGCAATGCTTCTGGCTGACATTCACTCCAACATCGACAATTCTGCTTATTTACGTACCCATTGAGCCAAAAATGAGCTTCGTCTAAACTGACCATAAAATGGAAGAAGCGCGCGATGAACTTTCTTAACAGAGCATGCATTTTGATAATAAAATTCGATAATTTGCAAGCTTTGTAAGACGCGTAAGACGATTCATGGTTAAATTATAGACCAGACTGAAGATGTTTGAAAGTGAAACAAAACACGAAACGTGCGTCAGCTGTTTAAACCAGTGTTGCCAAAAAGATAATAGCTAAAAAATCACCCTTTACAATGTGTTGAAAAATGATACAACAATTTCATCTTGTTTACACTTTTCAATGCAGTATGCCACAAGAACTATCGCACGTAGACCCTTGACAACGTCATAAATGAAACGTCCGCACTACTCGGCAGCTGAACATTTTATTAATTCCATAAATAATATTTATTTTCTAATAATTATTAATTTTTGAATACCGCTCTACATTTCGTAATTTCAAAACTCTGCCACCCCCATTCTGACAGCTCGGAGTCCGTCAAGTATACTGAGTACCAAAATTATTCCCAAGGTCTGTATGTCCATAGGTCAATTATACTATTATTATTACAACAAACGGAATTGAGGAATTCAAATAAATTTCGGCATGGGGCGCAGTGACAAAAAAATGTTTAAATCGCATTGCAGGTTAAGTGCTGAAAAAGTTCGTCTTTAATCGACGACCAGAGGTGTTTTGATGGGTGTGCATGATATTAACTTTATTTCAGCCGTTGTAAATGCTGTCGAAATTAAATAGGCAAAAAAACAGCCCCCGATCACTGGAATTGATTTAAAGGAAAGTCGTGTTTAATTCGTAAAGCGCCGTCATTTTTATAGTCCTAGTGGTGGAGCGCCCTCAGTCGTTATTCACCCAACAGTCTCGGTATGACGTAAGGCCAGTCACACGTCAACGGAATGTGCATAAAAAATGCACTGTCACCGCTGTGAGCGAAAGTGTGGTAGGTAGCGATAGGTAGCGTGTGTACTGTGCTACAGATTTTACGAAAAATCCAGTAAAACGCTCAAGTCGGAAAGCAACCACGAGGCTGTCAAGGAATCATGTGCTTTTCAATGTTGTATAGAAATGTAAAATATAACATTTTTGCCGATAGTACAATACAAGCTGTTGATTAATTTGTAATTCAAGGAAATTATGTACGGTACAAATCTTGGCGAATTGTGAGTATCTACTTCTTGGACTGAGATCCAAGAAGAGAACCGCGCATGCGAAAGCTTTGGCTTTCAACACTTGAGTTATCTGGAGTGCTAGGGATTATAATTGTTAACAGAAAAACCTCTCAAATGGTTTCGGAGTCAGCATCGTACTGACTTGCGTGGAGGAGATCAATAACAGGCAGATTATGAC
The DNA here is from genome assembly GCA_905231855.2 of Eristalis tenax. Lineage (NCBI taxonomy): Eukaryota > Metazoa > Arthropoda > Insecta > Diptera > Syrphidae > Eristalis > Eristalis tenax. The sequence goes on from HG993125.1 coordinate 48,933,749, forward strand.
TGGTTGCTAGGAGCAGGGGCGTGAATTGTAGCGCCAATCACACGGTCAATGCCATCATGACGCCGTATCACGCGTGCAATACTTTCGTAGAGGACTGTCCACATATTATTAGAGTCCGTACTTCACCTCGAAAAGGCTCTGAAAATTGTAATCAAATCCGTCACAAGAAACAAATTGCTGTGATAAAAACCCATAAAAACTGAAATTTGGTATCCAGTCCTGCTCCTCACGGTCTGTACATAGATCGTGCACGAAATCTCGTCAAGACCGTCAGCTAGTGTGATGCCATGATTTGGGCTTATATGAATCCTCCACACATCTTCCGCAAATACAACATTTTATAACGAGCACTTGTCAAATGTTTCACACTTTTTGTTTGGAGTCTCTATTAACATATGTCTATTGAAAAATCGAAGTGATTAATTTCCTTTTTAGCAGTTTCAACAGTTGCTAGTCACCGACATTACCCCTAGACTATAAACCCACATAACAGAGTTCTCCAAAATCGGGCATACAACTCAAGATCCCTCCGCACGTGAGAGAGTGGAAGCACACTTGCAGGCTGGAGTGGCTTGGGGCTGTATTCACTGAATTTATTATAACGTAACTGTAGCATTCCCCTGCATGGCCATTGAATAACGATCGGAAATCTCTGGTGAATGTGGGAGTTCAAGACCATAGCTGGAGCACTCTTATCTTTTGTTAAATTAATCAGTGAGTTATTTGTACAAGAGACACAACAGAACATCTTTTTTTTTATTGTTTGATAATCAAAGCACAAGCTCTGCACCGCGTCTAACCAGGCCGGGCTTATCTCCAAGACTAGAGGTCAGTACTTAATTGTTTCTGGTACCAAACCAATCCATGCAACCAATTAAGGCGTTATGCTGCACATGTGTCAATGCCGACAAATAGGGTCAAGCACCTCCTATTCGCCAGCTGATGTCACATTCGACGATGAAACTGAAATTGAGCCGAGATAACAAGCTGAATGTCAACACAGTGAAACTTGACAACGCTTAACTTTTTCTTTCGACACATATTATGTTTGTCCTATTTACTTCAATGTTGATTTCGACGAACACTGGTTCCCAATTTTTGAGGAACAAACAATAAATGGAAAAAAAACAAGTTAATCGCCTTGAAGAAATCGTTCCAATTATACGTACGTGGCGCCGCATCAAAGACGTAAGGAGCTTATTTGTATGCTCGGCCGAGTGTTGACATTTCGTTTGCGTATTCAAGTCAACTTCGGTTTCTATAAGACTTCGCCATTCTGTTCCAGATCGTTAGGCGAATACTATTCCGCACACTCCACCGCCGATATGAAGCGTACTTCCGATTCGTGTACCCGCCATAACTCATAGGCAATACGTATGCATCCAATATGCCCGCAGGTGAATTCGTGAATAAATAGTTTTCGTATAACGACACTTATATGCTGCTTGCATTAATGATCGTAGCGTAGCGATGATTTACTCCACGAATGCCATAAAAAGTTCAACGCTAATTCGAGTTCATGACGGCACGTTGGGAACTTTACGCTGGCGACACTTTAGTTGTTTCATTGAGTATTTAATTACCACATCGGTGGCTAATTATCGAGTGGAAATTATATAGACGGATAATGACCGCGTTCCAAGGTTCAAGAGTCGCGAAGTAAACGTACGATGTCGTTGATGGATATCAGTTTGGATGATAAATCCGAGTTACGCAGCGCAACATTTTTAAAAGATGAATCACACGAAATGCAGCTAATGAATGAATGGAGTTCATACAAAGTACCCGGACTTCAATAGACAAGTGAACTTACACGTATTTCCATGGAAGTCGATACATGTATCTAGATTTTCAAAATCATGATCCATACACCCCCTCGTCAAGCTTTCCGATCCCCAAGTGATGACGGAGCACATCCCGAACAATAACAAACAAACGTCAATGTGTCCAGTGTAACCAAACTAAGTGCTCAGCGCTAGCACTGTTAAAACATAAAGCCCCCCCAACAAAAAAGTGTTTCAGTTTTCGTTTAGCCGCTATTTATAAACACGGTGTCAGACGCTTTTGACATAGGTCTTCGGGAATTCATTACAAACTTCAATCAGTGCAATAGCTTTTCATTAATCAGGCGGCGGACAAAGGGAACTACGGCGGACAAAGGGAACGCCGCATAGGCGGCGTTACTCTGGCTTTAAAATAAATCCACAAATGTGTGTGCATCCCAAGGAGTGAGAGTCATTCTCATTTTTCTATTATTTACTTGTTGCATCAATCAGTGTTGTTTTGTGACTTTTAAAAAACGGATGACTTGAGTGAGGCTGAAAGTATTGTGATCATGATTTTGGTTAAGGCAAGGGGTGTCTGAATTAATAATTTATCAGCCGGTATTTTGGATTCTGGATATCTGGAGGTAATTTATTTTAAAACTAGAGAAACAGAAACGGTGACGACGTCGTACATGTTCGTTGATAGAAATCAATTAAAAACCCATTCATGCATTCGAAAAATGTTTTTTGTTGACAAGTGTACGTTTACGCTCGCGCTCGTTATTATGCAGGATCACCTATTTGCTCAGTGCACTGAATTTAGTCCAATGGAGAATTCGTACTAGACACTCAACCGGAAGTAATCAGTGCAAAAATTCGGATCCGCTTAAAAAGCTATGAAGGACGAATGGCAAAGTGGGCATATCCTATACAGAGTTATTTATAACGAAATCCATCGTAGCCGAAAATGTGCTACGAACTCCGAAAAATATATTGGGTCTATAACCTAATTCGTGCGGTTTTTTTTCAAAATTTGCACGTTTATTTAAGAAAGACATGTACAATATTATTATTCAAAGTATTGCCCATCTGAAGCTATGACTTTTTTCCCATCCTTCTGGCAATTTGTGGATCCCATTCCAAGAAAACTACGCCGCCTTGGCAGCCAAGAATGAATCAAACCAATTTTGATAGTCTGCTCTGATGTGAACCGTATTTGAGTGAGGGCGTTCTGCATCGACCGGAACAAATGGTAGTCAGAAGGGGCAAGGTCGGGGCTATTAGATGGGTGGGGTAAAACTTAACATCCACTGTTTTCCAAATAGTTCTTAACCAGAATAGCAACGTGGGGACGAGCGTTGTCGGGATGGAAAATTATTGCCTCGTGTCTGGTCGCATATTCTGGGCGTTCGTCGGCTACTGCTCTCTTCAAACGGATTAATTGTGTTCAGTAGCGTTGGCCATTGATGGTTTCAGCCGGTTTTAGCAGCTCATAGTACAGCACACCCTTCTTCGGCTTTGCCGTTGATCTAGGTGGTTGGCCGGGTTTCAAAACCACTTTTGGCACGTTCGCTCATCTAGCGCATGTTCATCATAAACTTCACCAAAATACGATGACTTTCGGCAGCAGTTTTCTTCGTATTAAAGTAATGAAGAAGAACTCCCCGCAAAAACACTTTTTCAGGCACAAAGTTCGACATATTTGAGTGAAAAAAAATTGTTTTCGTTTACGCTTCAAATGAATGACATATAATGAAATGATGTACAATGACAGTAGTTTTCGAACGCATGTTCCAATGGAATAATACAAGTCACGCCATCTCTTAGCAAACCGAACGAATTAAGTTGTAGACCCAATATCACAGAATTCTTCCGTAGCACATGCGTAGTGAAAAATCTTCTACGAATTTCGAAGTTCGTGAAAACTGGTATCACTGAATACAGGAAATTTGTTATTTTTTTCTACGACAAGCAATTTACGACGAAAGAGCTTGTGCTTTGAGTGCTTGTGTAGTGAAAATGCAAGTATTTACATTGCGTATATATTTTAAAGTTATGAATACATATTCTTTTCTTTAAAAGGACTAAAACGACAACTAGACGCAGTGTGAAAGGCTTCAGGAAATACTCAAGGAAAGACCTCACACAAGTTATACAAAAACACCAAGAGAATATGTGACTCTTTTCTGGGAAAAGGGGAAGGCCGATTTCAACGCTCTTGGGCCACCTTCTAAACAATCGATGGTGCAGAGAAGAGTAAGTATACAATTATAAAAATTTAGAATATTGTTTAATATCCTGGGTTTTTTTGAATTGGAAATCTTACGTAAAAAGAAAACTGGTTGAAAACAAAAAAGACGTGAACGCAACTGATGCCGTCTACATTCCTTCTCAAAACTGGAAGAGAATGTAATCCAACTTGCAGCCCTTTGGAAGTCTGAATTCAGGAATTAAATGCACACGTCATTTTTGATCTGAAAAGCCTGCTGAAGTTCAACAGCCAGAAAGTGTTTCCCATGAGCTTGGGGACACTCTAGACGCTCTGCACGTGTCTATGCCCTCCGACCACGGACTTTCGCCTGTAACATTCCGCTCGAGAAGCAATAATTGCTAAGCTAATAAGTTCAAATTTGAATTTTTTTTTATTTAGATTTCAGAATATAACCGAGTTTGAGCCTAGCTCGCAATTTGTTTCAATTATTTTCACACATTTGACACTAAACAGCTGATTTCGAAAATCAGAACGCGAGAGGGTTCTATGTGGCAATCAGAAATGAAGTATCAACTTTACAGCTCATTGACCCCTAACGAATTTCAGAGGTTTTTTGACTGTTCATGCATTTTTGACACTTATTCACGAAATAACTTAAATGCCGCTCTCTGATTGTTGGTTGCCTTAAATTATAAGGTTCAAGGGAGGTAGAAGTTGTGCATTTCTATCATACTTCATTTCAGGTAGAAAGGCTATGGAAGATTCCGATCACATGCCTGTGATTAAAAGCTAATTTACTGAGTACTGCATAGTAGTACATTTCTCAATTAGAACCGAGTTGCATATGTATGCATGTGCTTAAGCGACTCGTATTCACGCTGCAAAACCGCATATTTAATGAAGGTCGATTCCAGGGATTAATTTCAGGTGACAACTTGAATCGACAACTTCAACAAATATAATCACATTCCATTATGCGCTTAACGCCAGTGAACCCATATGAAACTCTCAAATGGGTATTAAAGTGACGCAAGCGCTGCCTTCGCTTTTGCATACATGCCGTCTGTATGCCAAAGAGGAACGAAACTTTGTTCATTTTTAATGTTTAAAGGTGAAAAAAAGTGTGTACAATAATTTAACATTAATTTTTACTACTATCTGGAGATGTCTGGGTCCAGTGTTCGGAATAGCTAGGCCATGTGCCCGAAAGGTCTTCGGCCAACGCACATAGAGAACGAGCACGAAACCGATAGATCACACAAGTGGGAAAGGACATCAATCAACTTGGCGTGCCAAATTCGAGTCAGCTTGCTAAGGATCGTGCCAGCTGGAGAGGCTTGTTAGCTGAAGCTCGGGTCCACCCCGAACTGTAGCGCCAGTAGGAGGAGAAGTGTGCTCACCCCACTGTATAAGCGTAGTTAGGGGCATCACTCATCTGTTAAATCAATTAGAGAGTCCTAAAAGATCTGAATATCGAAGGAAATCAAGATCGCCATAGATCAATAAAAACAAACTTCATTTAACTCATTTCCTTTTTAATTATTCCCAACCCACATCGTAATGTTTTACCGGAAATTGGTTTCTCCTTTGTGTGCTTTGCGTTTTTCCATTTCCACTGCACAATGTTTATTTGAAAATCCGCACTCAATGCCACGATAGCTGTAAATGTAAACACCAACATACTTCGCCTTTAAACCCGTCATTTTCACACAATTAGCCTGCATACACCGCAACAGCCAACAGCACGCCCTCCCCATATCCACTGCGATTTGAATCCACAAACAAAAATTTGCCCACGCTTGCGTAACCCGGCCTGGGGCCTGCGGATAACAATGCGAAAAAAAAACTCCGAAGCTAGACTAAACAAAGATACTATCCATCCGTAATCCGATCATGTGGCACGTAACCAATCGTAGCTTCAGCCTCAGATTACGTTACGATTGCTAAGCACATTGTTCAAGGCATCAGGCAAATGACTCTACGGCCCGCGGGAGTCAAATTAGAAACTCGTCTGCGTCCCAGCGAATCTAGAGAATCTCATTCTATCGATCGATCATGCTTACAGATCTACAAGTCAGCGCTTGAGACGTGAAAATTGTTTTAGCGAAACGTGATCATTTTTCGCACCAAGCATTCATTGTGTCCATATGCAGTGAGATCATCTCGTAGTTCAGCCACAGCTTATGAATGCTACACACGATTTGCGGCGTAATTTTACTTCATTTGACTATATTTAGAGAATTGTGCAATTTTAGACAGACAGCGGACATATTCTTCAAATTATACCTTGCAAGCAAATAATGACACGACTACTTGCCGGTGGGCACATTCAGACGTTTCAGAGAGATACATTAAGAGCTTGTCTGTTATTTCATGGGTTAATCGATTAAAATTCAATTTGATTGACTGGTCTCAGCGATGACGTGCTACCGCTGTGCTGCCGTGTGATTGCATCATGAAGCTGAGCGGCCTCTGATGATAATCTGAGGTGATACTGAATGGCTCATTAAGTTTCCCGCTGCCTTCATTCAATATTATCAAGAAATTTTTACGACTACAAGGCAACCCAATCATCGGAAGATTATGTTGGCGTCGACGCTGTGGGGAGTCGAATCGGTGAGAAGATTTCACTCGTAAAATGTTATACAAATGTGGATTGATACGCGGCACTTTGACAGTTAATCGTGGGCTTCTAAGTTGACAGACGTTATTGTTAAACCATTAACGTGCTACCGGCCATGGTTGACCTCTGCAGCCAGATCTCCTCATTAATCAACGACTCGAGGCTACTACTCAATTAGTTACTTAACGCCATAACCTTCAATTTTAACGTGGTACACAATTAGTTTACTTTCTTCTCTTCCTGTTTTGCCTTTTTTCAGTTCCACACAAATCAGAAGAATCGGATGAATGAGAGAAGAGGTTCAGAGGTTTAGGTGCAGAGAAATAAAAGGAAAGCCCGGTAGCCGGACGACCACCATTTCCGCTTACTGATGCCATGAAAATTGGCTTATTTCAGGAGATCCTAAAGGTGCCACCTCTCAGTTCACTTAGATCAAACGTATTAATCGCTTTTCAGTTTCCGGAGAATCATTTAAAATGATCTGTGTGCTCTCCCCTTTGCAACCGCCCATTTGTACCTGTGTGGGTAAGTAGGTGGGCAGACCTCTGCCACGGACTGACTATAAAGACTATGTTCCACTTAGAACTTTCTGCTGTCACCTTCGGCTTTTTCCCCTGAATCCTTCTGCAGTTCCAAATGCCAAATTAAGTTGTCCCTTTTGACTATTTAAACACCAAATGATTGCGTTTGTCATATATTCGAGGTCATTATATTAACGAGTACCTAGTAATCATGTTTTTGCGTCTGCAAGGGCGGCAAGGCGCAAGGGCGGACACTACAAGTACCGATGTAGTGTAGTACAGTTCCCTCTTTTTGTCCACTTTCCATTTCTCTTTCAATTAATTTTACTTACATGCTAGACAAACATGCTTGAAACTAGGTTAACTATCTTAACAAAAGTTCTTACATCTAGCCGACTGACCCTGTACGGGTAGTCTAAGCTATTCTAATCTCAATTTAATTGTGCCTTTCGACTTGAACTATATTTTTTTATTGTCTTGATGGACAATCTTTTATTGTTTTATTTTGCCTGGTCAAGAAAAGTTGGTAGAAAAAATGTGGCTTTATTTATCTTGCTTAACCTAGGTAACATTAAACTTCGAACTAAATACTAATCTTAACTATGTTCGTTACTGTACGGCGATGTGCAACAGGGCGTATATTTTGTGTAGATACTTAACATATATAATTTATGCGCTGTGTTGCACTTTTTTCCTAATTTTTCGTAATTACTTTCATATTAGGTATATAAATTAATTCGAGCGGTTTTTTTTTTTCAAAATTTTAACGTTTATTTAAAAGAACATGTACAATAGTATTATTCAAAGCATCGCTGATTTGAAACTATGACTTCATTCCCATCTTTCTGACAATATGTGGACCCCATCCAAGAATGAGCCAAGAACGAATGAAGCCAATTTTTGATATTCTGCTCTGATGTGAACCGTATTTTAGTGAGGGCGTTCTGCATCGACCGAAACAAACGGGTGGGGTAAACCTTCTCTCCTACTGTTTTCCAAATAGTTCTTAACCGGAATAGCAACGTGAGGCGGAGCGTTGTCATGATGGAAAATTATTGCCTCGTGTCTGGTCACATATTCCGAGCGTTTTTCGGCTACTGCTCTCTTCAAACGGATGAATTGTTTTCGGTAGCGTTTTCCATTGATGGTTTCACCCGGTTTTAGCAGCTCATAATACAGCACAGAGCATTACCTTTGCGCCATGGATATTCGGCTTTGCCTTTGAATTGGCAGGTTGGCCAAGCCAAAATCACAGCAAACCACTTTTGGCACGTTTGCTCAGCTAGCGCATGTTCACCATAAGCTTCCACCAAAATACGATGACTTTCGGCAGCAGTTTTCTTCATATTAAAGTAATGAAGAAGAACTCCCCACAAAAACACTTTTTCAGGCACAAAGTTCAACATATTTGAGTAAAAAAAAATTGCTTCAAATGAATGACACATACTGAAATGACGTGCAATGACATGTTCCTTCCAACGCATATTCCAATGGAACAATACAAGTTACGCCATCTCTTAGCAAACCGCACGAATTAAGTTATAGACTCAATATATTTTTTCTTAAAAAGCTGTCTTAAATCTGTATAAGTCAACCACTTGAATCAACTCCTTCATCAACGGACCATTTTGAAAGCTAGCGACGGCAGGGACTGGTGGTGGGGAACCCACCAATTTGCAATCTTTGGCAGACTCTTTTCTGTCTCGAGCATCGCTCTATTGAACCAGAGGAAACCCTCGTTGCGAGCAATAACAGTTTCCTCTTTCTCCTCGTCCATGCGGATTCATTGTAGGGCGCTCTAAGTCTTCTGACTTGATTGCATATGACTTGATTGCCTACCAGTTTGCTAATTTGGTTCTTGTCTAAAACTAGGAGAGCTTAAGTTTTATTTAAATTTAGGGCAGGCCCTAATCTGAAGGTCTTCGGATTCAGTCCCTCTGGTAGACCCGGCCCCTTCCTTGCTAATTCATCCACTCTTTCATTGTTCGTCCAAAATACCATTGTGCCCAGGTCTTTACAGATAAGCAGGAGAGTTTTACCATCTTGGAACTGGTTTATGGTGTTTCCAGAGCCTTTATGGTCTCCTCTATGTACCTAACCTGACTCTACATCAGGCTAAAGGTAAGCCTTGGGTTGGATATTTGTTGAAGCATTGGGTAAGTCTTGTGCTTTGCTTAATACACCAGACATGTAAAAATGGAATGAACTCAATTTCTATCGATTAAATAAATTCTCCACACAAAACCACAGCAGAACTCGTGCTTTGAATTTGAGGCTACAGTACAAAGTGTTGGCTTCTTTTTGAATCACCTGTCATTTCATGCTAAAAGTTCAAAAAGCAGTCAAATAATGTACAAAAACTCAGAATTATATTTTCACAGTTCTTGAACAAAGCTGGAATTAATGCACGAACTTCAACTTGAGTACCTAGGTTTTTTGAGCAATTTCCTGAAACTGTATCTGATAACCGAACATATTGCCATGCTCATCCCCAGAAGTCGATGATGTACGAGTATTTTGCAGCTGTTTGCCAAAAGTGTGAGATTAAGCCTGAAAACACCCACTTGCCTTGGATCTCAGAGCTGAACATCATTCGCACTAGCCGGAGCAGAATTTTGTTTAATTAACTCGATTAATCACTTAAAATGTCTAATTCAATCAGGAATTGGAAGCAGAAGTGTGGTAAATGCCGCACAAGTCTATTCATTGCTCACTTTGTTCAATAACTGTGTATTATTGCCGGTGAAGCTGGTGGACTTTCTGGAAGATCGACAATTCAGGCTCTCAAGAAGCAAATTATTGGTTTTGATTTATTGATTGACCTGCGAAGCCCTTTGGCTTATCTGCGGGAGGTTGTACATTTTATAAGTTTGTTATTCATTTTCAAATCATCCGCTAAGTGAGTTTATATTTACAATATAGTTAATTATTATTACTTTAAATTATTGAATATATCGTCTGAATTTTAATATTAAAAGAAAAGAAAGACAATACTAAGTTAATATATGTAATAATAAATTTAAGTCATGTTTTCTAAGAAGAAAGCTTCACATTTTTGTTTTCTTGAATTCTTAGAGGGTGCATTTCTTAGATGCTGCGGAAGCTTGTTCAGCATGTTTGGCACTTGGTACATGAGAGTTCTTTTACCGTATTCATTAATGATGAGCGGGAGTTGAAAAAGTCCTTCTAGCTGTCTGCGTTCTAAATTTGATGTCTTCGTTATGCTCAAGAGCAATGGTCATCTCGAAGATTTGTTTCATGTCTAACACATCGACCTTTGAAGTATTTTTTCTCGACACAAGTTTTACAGAACTTTCTTGGATTCGTTGAAGCTTGTCGATATGCGTTTGAGCAGCTGCTCCCCAAGCCATTATACTGTATCGAAACCTCGACTCTATGAGTGCATAATAAGCTTGTTTTAATACAGGATATGGAGCCTTGTACTGCAGACTAGCCAGTGCAAATAGTAGTCCTCTCAGCTTATTACGAAGGGAGTCGATATGTGGTTCCCACAAAAAGTGGCAGTCGATAACATTGCCAAGACATTTGCACGCATCGACGAGTTCAATTGCGTTTTACTTGTAAAATTTTTAAGTACGATTTGGTATGCGGGCTACATTGGAAATGCATAACTTCTGTTTTTCATATGTTTATCACAAGCCCGTTGTCATGGCGATATTTCCCACTTCTTCCAGCTCTTCCGGCATCACGTTCGCTGCTTCCTTTATGGAGTTCCGACATATTAGAATTGCTGTACCATCCGCATAGGCGAAGAGTACACTTCACGGTGCATTAGTAAACAGAATAAATAGCAGAGGACCTAGTTCCGACCCTTGTGGGTCTCCGTGATTCAATCAGTGTTTTTGACTATGGTATTATTTTATTTGTGTGTGGAAACTTCTAACACCAAGGTAACTATTCATGCAATCTAACAATTCACCCCTTATCCCACATTGATGTGAAGTTGTTATGAGTTTATCGTAGTCAAGCGTGTCAAAAGCCTTGCTGAAATCCAGATACAAGACCATAGCGTGTTGACTATTGCTTAGGGTCGTGTTTATTTCGTTTGCAAAATCACCAAGTAGTTGGTTGGTGCTTTTTCCTTCTTGAAATCGGTGTTGATTATTCGAGTATAGTGGCCGAAACCACCGAAAATACTTTAGCCCACGTTCGATTCCCGGGTCGACTTTTGACGACCCCACCCTTTTCGAGTCACTGACAATGCTCAAAGAGCAATAACTGTCTAGAAAAACTTCTCAAATTGGCCGTTCGGAGTCGGCATAGAACTGTATGTCCCTTTCGCTCGTGAAAGAACAATAGCACATAACGCGTGTGGTTGCAGAGAAAATATGCCCTGGCCATCTTAAGAGATGTAGCGCCACCCAAATTATTATTATATCAGTTTTAAAGCAGACCTTTCCGGCTCATGAAATTGAAAGCAATTACCAAGTTGACGATTATGGACCTTCCGTAGTGTTCATAATTCAAGCAAATTACTCTGCCTGGTAGCATTGATCGAAGCAACGAAGATTCCAAAGGAATTTTGAAAGTTCATAAAATTCAAAAAATTTTAAACCGAGGATTGGATTGAAACACGCAACACTCAAGCAGTTTCTCTACAATGCTGATACTACAGGCATGGAAGTTATAGCCATGAACTCACGAAATGACCAACAATGCGGAAAAAATCAATCAGTAGCTGCTTATTTGCCTCTGCGTTAAATCGGTATCCCATGAAAAGTGGTAGATGCTGATAATGATAGGGTTCAATACACGATGTACAAAACATATGTATATATATGAATTTTTAATTTTAATATAATATAATCCACTGAATAAAACATAGAAATGACCCAAGGTTCCTTGTAAAAATGAGCTAAATTATTTAAAGCTTAGTTAGCATACGTAAATTAAAATTAACATGCGATTTTATGAATACAAATTAAATACGAAATTAGTCGTAAGTAAATATGTATGGTTTTATGATTATTATCAATAAACTCGATGCCGCTGAGAAGAGAAAGAAGAGTCGTTATGCGACTAGATCCAACCTTTCAAATTTATGGCATGAGTGTGATTTTCCTGGCTTGGTCATTGCTCCCCGTGGAGTCATTCATGTTCACCGAAAAAGTGTGACCCCAATTTAGTTGAAACAGGTCCACCTTCATCGCGAGGTGGTATTGATATCGGAGGTAATGGAGGATAGCGATTGTGCGCGCGCACAAGCGATTATTAATACCCTTAAGTGTCCGGGTTCAAGACACAGCACGGGCCGAAGGTATAGAGGGAGAAGAGGTATCTGTGTACATTGGTTTTAAATATCTGCGGATTGTATTCTGGGGGAAATATTGGGCTGGGAAGAGCATTCCATATTCGTGTCGTGCGGCTGATGAACGAGTCTCTAAATTTAACTGTGCATCCGAAAGTAGGCTTATGGGTAAACTGATGAGCATTCTTTGTGATGGCGGGTGAATTCATGGGCAGGAGGAATGCAGTTGGCAAGCTCACTTGAGCATCGTTTGTTAAAATAGCGATAAAATGCGGATAGAGACGAGACGGTACGTCGATCGAGCGAGTCTAATGACTCTGCAATATAGTTGTCTCCTTGAAGATCTATCGCTCGCTTTTGGATTGTATCTAGTAGGTGCAGGTTGCATGGCGTTGTACACAAGTTTGGGGCGCATATACGCCCTATAAATCAAAGCCAAATCAGAAGACATTTCGCTGCAATTTTGGCGACTTCAAATATGTGATCGTTCCAACTAAGTGTTGTGTTGATACACGTACCAAGGATGGAAGGCTTTGCAGTTTCATCGAAATAGGTGCCATTCATGGATAATGGCTGATTAACATGGGTTCGCTTGAGTGACAGCAGACAGCATTGAGTTTTTGAAGCATTGAATTCCACTCGATTATTCTTTCCCAGCTGTGAAGATCGGAATTCAATGTGCTTAACATAAGCTGCCGTTCCAATTCTACGGCCGAAGGGCGGGGTCGTGAGTCTTGGAACGAATATGAAAAGCTAAGGGTGCTGTCGCCAGCGAAGGAATGGATTGGATTAGAAGCAGCAGACAAGAGATCATTTATAAAAATGAGAAAGAGTGTCGGAGACAGAGCAGAGCCTTGGGGAACACCAGCATTTATTTGGTGGATATCAGACTTGAACCCATCCAAAACAACTTGAATTGAAAGGGTCGAAAGGTAATTTCTAATCAATTTAAGAAGAGATTCATCGACACCATAGGCACGCATTTTCGACAAGAGAGCTTGATGCCAAACTCTGTCAAATGCTTTTGAAATATCAAGCGCAACGATCTTGCTTTGTCCACAACGGAGATTTAGTAGTATTTCCTTGTCTTTCACACATACTTTTACACAAACCATGGATCCGCCACGCCGATTAGTGGATTTTAGTGGGAATGTCGCAGATTCGTGTCAGCCATGGCTTGTCAATAGCTCCAAATGGTTTGGAAAAGGATCGACTAAATGTAGATGCTTTGCGGTAGGGATGGACATTGCCAAATCTCCACCCGGAAGCCGTACAGAACTAGGGCCCATTCACCAGTTTTAGAGTGCCCCTAATCACAAATAGGGTAAAATACTGGGACATATCCTTAAGAAATATGCGACAGTGCAGCGAAGTTTTCGAGTTGAATAAGTCTGCATTCAGTGACAGAGACAAACTCTAACTTCTGGTGGACATTGAGGAGAGTGGGAGAGAGGCACATCCATCTTCATAGCGAAGGAGCAGATCAGTTAATTGGTTGAACCGGATCTACCTGTTGTATGATAAGGATGCCAGCTTCCAAATTGTATTTTGACTTTTATAAGCTACCGCCACAATATGCAGCTCGGTACGTACCAACAACACATACTGTTACCTGATCCCATACACAACAAATGTCACAGCAAAGGTAGATGGTCGCTGTCTTCGTACTTTGGATTAAAATCTTAGTCTTAGTTTAATTTGAAATAAGGATGGATATAATAAAATAAGGGAATTATAGCTTGTCTTCAGGAACTTTTATCATTGATAATTGCTTTAAAAACTTTTTAATTATTTTGTAACTTGTTGGTGCCTTGAAAAATCAAGAATTATAAATCCATGGCTCACAAAACAAAAAACAATATTGTTTAATTTGCTATCGTTTAATTTTATGAATGAATTGCAAATAGTAGTAAAAAAATAAAAGAATACAATATATTCTCATTCACGCCATAAGCTCGGTTGGCCATTCATAATTTATTGAATTAATCACTTAAATTTAGCCAGCGTATGCTAATATAATTATCTGTCTGTTAAGAATTGCATAAGAAAAGCCTTAGGTAATATCCTCAAAATAGAAATAAGAATTGTGATGAAAACTCATCAAGAACGGACAAAAGCGATACATTGAAGATCGTCAGTATGGTAGCACACATACACGCGGGTATGGACTAAATGCCTCCGTAATCGATCGGATATGACACTAATTACAAAGTAATTACAACTGATGATGCAACTATGCATAAGATCTATAACTTATTTGTGCGGTTTGCTATGAGATGGCGTGTGTTGCTATGAGACTTGTATTATTCCATTGGAACATGCGTTGGAAAGCTACTGTCATTGTACGTCAATCATTTGAAGAGTAAACAACAATCATTTTTTTCACTCAAATATGTCGAACCTTGTGTCTGAAAAAGTGTTTTTGCGGGGAGTTCTTCTTCGTTACTTTAATATGAAGAAAACTGCTGCCGAAAGTCATCGTATTTTGGTGGAAGTTTATGGTGAACATGCTCTAGCTGAGCGAAAGTGCATAAAGTAGTTTTGAAACCCGCCAACCACCCAAATCATCGGTAAAGTCGAATATCCCTGGCGCGATGGTAATGCTCTGTATTTGGTGGGATCAGAAGGGTGTGCTGCTAAAACTTGGTGAAACCATCAATGAACAACGCTACCGAACACATTAGCAATTAATCCGTTTGAAGAGAGCAGTAGCCGAAAAACGCCCGGAATATGCGACATTCCATCATGACAACGCTCGGTCCCACGTTGCTATTCCGGTTAAGAACTATTTGGAAAACAGTGGATGGGAAGTTTTAACCTACCCGCCCTATAGCCCAGACTGTGCCCCATCAGACTACCATTTGTTCCGGTCCATGCATAACGCCCTCACTGAAATACGGTTCACATCGGAGCAGAGTATCAAAAATTGGCTTGATTTATTCTTGGCTGCCAAGCCGGCGCAGTGCTTTTGGGATGGGATCCACAAATTGCCAGAAAGATGGGAAAGAAGTCATAGCTTCAGATGGGCAATACTTTGAATAATACTATTTCACATGCTTTTCTTAAATAAACGTTCAAATTTTGAATAAAAACAAGAATCAAGTTAAGACCCAATATTAGTACAGGTATAGCTTTGACGGTCAACACTTTCGGTGATCTACTGATTTTCTATTCTTTCTTCTCTTCTCTAAACAATTTCTTATTTTCCAGCAAACAATTCCAGCGATATCCCCATGCTACTGATTTTTGACCCTGTACGTACTTCCTGAAAATTGCGTACAATTTTTCATCACTTGGTCCAAAACCTTGTGACAAAAAAGCACATAAAATTCGTCTCCATTCGACAGATCAGAATCACCAACGACCTGCCAAAGGATGGCGCCGATACCTAATTACTATTTTTACTCTCAATCGAATGCTTTTAGAAGTCGAATTCAAATTCAAATATTCCGGCTAAGAAATGTCGGTGTCGGCGTGTGTTAGCATGAGTTCCAAAACAGTTTTAATGATCTCAGGCGTGTGACATGACGACAGATATAAATATCTAAATTTAAGCAAAATCCAAAAGTGGCGATTGACAACGGCGGCGTAACCAGCAATAAAATTCGTTCGATCGTGCTTATGAATAATACGGAATTAAATACATAGAGCAAAACAAATCCGTTAACTCGTTTCGGAATTCAAGAACAACATACGAAGCGAACAGCACGCACATCTCAAGGACACGCAATAAGAGAGGGAAGGCTCGGACTTGATTCGACTGCGACATAGCCAAAACATAGCTCTTGGCCACAGGCGCATTTATCCTTCGGTTCGGAGGCAACACGCACTCACAAGCACACATCCCGGGCTGCAATCGAATAAAGGTAACGAACAGATGTGGTGTAGTTGTTGGTACTTACATGTTTTATTTTTTTTTTTCTTGTTCCTCTTCCGTATATATTAGATGCTGGCTGTAAGGCACAGATGAGGAACAGATTGAAAACAGGTTGTCGATTCTCGGTTGTGTGTTTCCTTCTGCCTTTTGCCGCTCTTCTCCTCCACGTATCTTCTCGTATGTGTGCGCGTGATTTTCAGATTTGGTTTTGTTTTATGTATCCACGGCCTTTACACACATACCACAATCATCTGGATTCCAAGAAACATATTTGCACTCAATTAGCACCAATACCGGGTCGGAGACTCATTCTACTTTAAACAACAGACGGCACTGAATGAAACGACTCCAAAGAGTCAACCAGTTAACGACGGATAAGGTCATTCGTTGTAACGTAACAAATGTTGTGTCTGCTTCAATACAGAGGTACTTCGACTCTGGTGCGTAGCTCGTTGAAGTCAAATTGACCGAAGCCGGCGTGGACTCAAACAAAACGACCTTAGCGTAAGACACAAACAAAACTGTGGGCAGAGCACTTTGACCGATCACGCTGAGTACACGATTTTTCTTTCTATTGAAACCACTTGATCTTCATCACCGCACGCCATCCGTATACCTCTCCTTGGGACGCGACTTTCTTTTCTCAATTCACTTCAAAGGACACACCGAACACGGGTTATAAATCATGCACGGTTGCTTGGGCTCCCCGGAACGCATTACACTGACTCGGAATCACGCACATGCAGCAATCGCACTTTTCAGCACTCACAATAGAATCTGCAAAAACACCTGTTAATTTATGAACAAATTTCAATTGGATGCCTTTGAATATAGATCACAACTATAGCCCACACGCGTTGGTGGCTTCGAGACAGCCGAACTAAGCGACAACTGCTGACACTTAAGCCCACACCTGCTTCGATTATCTTCACGGTCATTCAAAATAATTCAAAAGAATTTGTTGCTCCATTCTTTTCAGAAACGACCGAACATCACATCGTTGCGACCGAAACACCAACATCTGCGCGCAACATCTCTTGACTGACTACCGACTGACGGTTTCAGCTACAACGACCAGAAAACACACAAGGCAAGAGCATTTCAAAGATTTTTTCTTGATTTTTTTCTGTTTTGGTGAAACCACTTTCATTCAATTTACAACGTTTTAACAATAAGGCGGACAGCCTGAAGCGGATCGTCCCTGATGATCTTCCAGTTCAACACAACTCACCACACTCACGATTTCCAGTGCTTAACTCGTGCCGTGAGATTTAGTTCTAATAGATATTTCTGTATTTGTATGTGCGACTGTATGAATGAGTTGTTGTAAATAAACAAATAAAAATTCACTGCACCGCAGCACGATCGACACGATCAAATGCTTGCCGTGACTGGTGCGGAGCGATAGATGCGATTTCTTGAATGCGTACCTTTCAAATCGGCGCACAACGGGGGCTACATTGTTTCTCACTCAACTGGAATGGCTTGAGTTTCGCAAATTCTGCTGGAGTGGAGTTGCTTTTGGAATGAGTGCGACTTCTGAGTGGTACCACAGATTGAGTTACACTTGTGTACTAATGCGTGGCTCGTTAATCTTTCTTGTATTCATAGGCCGTTGTATTGTAGTCGCACGTGTATCTCCGCTACTTGAAGTGACGACAAATGGCGCGCGGCGCGGGTCGTAAAACTGGTGCGATTAATATTTAATTATCCGACTGGTAATGGGTGTTGGGACTTGGTTTATGCTTTGCACCCGGTGGTTGCTGTCAGTGAACAAGTAGACATGTTCTGTCAAAGGTCTGAAAGGGCTGAAATCAAATACTGACTACAGCAGGTATTGATCGAGATAACGCCGTATTCGACGATAACTTCTTTATGGTCGAAGACCCGCAAGAAAAAGTGGAAGTACTTGGCGCGGTCTTTCAGGAAGTGTGCAAGGTGAACGAGAGTGTTCGCCGGAACCACGACCTGGAGAACTGCTTACTGTTTAACACGCTTCTTCGTGAAGATCTGCAACAATGGCGATCTGAGAACACTGGCTTTGTCGTGTTCAATTGTGACAACATGGCAGATAATGTCATCGCCGACGAAGGGGTTCATCCCCCGTTCATATCGAAGACAGATCTCCAAGCGGATCGAATTAATAAAGGAGATGAAGTCAGTGGGAGTCGACGGAAGTAGTTAATATGTACGCAATCCTGTTTAACAATGCCTTGAATAATGTACATTATCCGGAGCACTGGAAAACTGCGATTGTACAGCCCATATCGAAGCGAGGAAAAGATTCTTCGAATCCGTGCACCCTCCGGTCAATTAGTCTCCTTCCGAACATCAGCAAAGGTATTCGAAAAGGTGATAAATAGAGCTTTGATCAACTAGACTAAGGACAAAAATAAAATTCCGGATAACCAGTTCGGTTTCAAAGCGGAGCATGACACCATTCATGCCGCGTCGAAACTGGTGTCCGATATCCAATGGAACAAGAGTCAGAACCAATGTACAGGTGCCTGCTTGATTGACCTGGAAAAGGCCTTTGACTCCGTATTAGAGGTCTTCTTTACGAGCTCAATCGGCTAGGCATTAGTAAACCCCTGCTGTACCTGCTGTGTTACATGCTTACCGGTCAAGAATGGCCACCTCCACAGGTATTTTTGAGGTAAAAATGGGCTCCAACAGGGTGCCGTAAATTCGGCGATCCTGTGCAACATTTACTTGAGCGATCTGATAAATTCTCTTCCTCACGTACTTGATCGTGTACAGATCAGGCAAAAATATCGAGGACATCGCTACTCTTGTGCAGGGTGACTTCGATTCATTCATGAGAGATTGCGATGACTGGAAGTTAGTTGAATATCAACTTTCAGAAGTCGGAAACCATACTGTTCAGGACGCCGTTGCATAAGGCCTCGGCGGATACAAAAAAGAATTGGCGAAAGTTCTCAATTGTTGGACTACACGGGCAACCACTGTAGCAAAGGACAGATACCTGGGGATCTGGCTAGATCAGTATCTATATTTTAACAAACATGTAGATGCCGTGCCCCCAGTGCCGAGGCGCTTTTGGCCTTACAAAGAGACTGTTTTACAACAGCCAACTCGATGCGAGGGTGAAGTTTATCTGCTACATGGCCCTCATCCGGCAAATCGAACTCCAGAGTCCCAGCACAGAAAATTCTATTCCACCGAGGTCTTATACAACAGGGCAAACCTGATAAGAGTAGAGAATTTCCTGCTGAAGATGAGGGCATGCTGCCAGAGCTATGATCTCGGTCAATAACCTGATCTCGGAGCAGATTTTTAATCAGTTAGACATCTGGAGAGATTATCTTTATTACGATCAAAAATTCTTTCAGATCTGGTCGACAAAACCGAACGCCAATGCTAAAATGTTCGCCTAGTCCCAGCTTTTTCGACTCCGAACGGAGAGGAGGATCCTTCTTCCGCTAAGGAGGCTAGGTGATCGCGGACATGGTTAATTTTAGTTTGGTCTGAATCGCCAAGGACGGAAGACAGCTTTAGCCCAAGTCAGCCCGGTGGAGTGTAAGTGAGTATATGTAACTCCTTCTTCTTCCGTGTGGCGCTGTAGCCCGGAATTTATCAACAAAACCTTTTCGGAACTAAAGCGTCTTGTCACCTCTCCTTTTCATTGTGTATATGGACTGGATGTTGCGGCGCAGCCGAGGCGAGGAATGTTTCACATTGGGAGAGTTGAGGGTAAGTCATCTTCTTTTTGCAGCTGACTTGGTTATCCTCAGATCTTCCCAGACGGATCTTCCAGCTCGCACTCGATAGGTTTGTGGCAGTATGTGCTGATGATGGAATGAAGGTCAACGTGGACAAATCGGAGATTATGGTCATCTCCAGAACGCCTGTTTAACCACTAGGCCTTGCTTTTCCCACAGCTTTTATTCGCGATCTTATTATTTCTGTCATTACCCAAATTGCATGACCATAGGTGAGAGTTGGAACAAATACTGAGCAGAAAACCGCTAACTTGTCTTCGACACCAAGCTCGGCCTTCCTGATTGCAGACCTACCAAGCTGTTTCAAAATTGACTCAGCTTGAACAATTCTGCAGGAAAGCTCAGCATTACTCCTTCCATCACTCGAGAAAAAGACCCCCGAGATACTAAAACTTTTCCACCTGCTTTAATGGGACTCCACTAACCTGTAGAGTGCATTGAACTGGCGTTCTGGAGATGACCAATACCCTCCGATTTGTCCATGTTGACCTTCATTCCAGCATCAGCACATACGGCCACGGGCTTATCGAGTGCACGCCTATCTATCCTATTATTATAAACATTTTCCGACATATATCCTTTTAAAGGGAACTAACGCAATTGACAGCCGCGACTTCCGTCGATTCCTTCGTTTCTAGAAAGCATTTCTTCAACCCCAGACGATATTAGCGTGATAAGT
This sequence comes from Eristalis tenax, assembly GCA_905231855.2. Lineage (NCBI taxonomy): Eukaryota > Metazoa > Arthropoda > Insecta > Diptera > Syrphidae > Eristalis > Eristalis tenax. Next base: position 48,954,439 of record HG993125.1, read on the forward strand.
ACAGCGGGGTCTGGAAGAAGTCAGCTTCGCCTAGTTCGGCTCCCCGGCAACAATAACATCAGCACGGTGACTAAACGAAAAAAAAGAAAATCAATAGCGAGGTCGATCAAATTATATAATATCTGCCAATTAATGCCCATTGTAAGTCCAGAAATTGCATTTCTGCTTTGGTTTGAATGACGCTACAGTCTACAGGTACCAGTGGCGTGGCCTGGCTTGGAGAATTTTAAATGGTAACTCGGAATGAATATGCACATGCTCACCCTTATTCGCTCAGTCGTGCCACACAGTGACATGTGACAAATTGGTTTTCAATTAGTCACTCAAATGTCACATAAGGTGACTAAAACAGTACTTAGTACACACTATTTGTAGCGACCACCTTGGATAGTTTCTCTTTGCGACTCCATTATCGAGTATGACTACTTCAGCTTCAATTCAGTCAATCAGCAAGCAATTCCATCGTTTGCTTACTCTACTTGGTTGTTTCATAACTTGCAGCACATACTGCGAGTAAGTAGGCTAATCTGCATCGAAATACTTGCAAAATGTGCGCATGCCCACACGTTTGACATATTTTCACCCGAATGACAGTGTTAATTGGGTCCACACTGGTAGGTCTTGTGGCAGTGACTTTATGCACCCATTAGGAAAAGCGGACATTTCTGCTTTCTATACGTCTATTCAGGCACGCAAATGCATTTCTGCAGTCCTATGTGCAGAGGCTTGTTGCTTAACCAGCAAGCCGGCCATCGGTTGGAGAAGTGCAGCCAAACAGGAAGCACCGATATGAGAGAGCATATCTCCTTCGGGAAAACAGCACGGTGGTCCTCCACTTCGGTTCCCCATACACAAACGTATGTTTATGCATTTTGATCGCGGAGAAATATGATAAACGCTTGCCGGTGGGTCCGCAAGAGTTTCATGGAGACACCTTTGCCGTGGCCTGGACATTTGTAATTCGCTTTGGCACAGTCACGAAAATTATTCTCAATCTGAGCGAGGTGCTAAGAGACATTAGAATCGCCATCTATATGCAAACCTTGACTGCTGGCGAGCGAACTGATCTGGAAGCGAAAGATGATTTGGCACAGTGCATCCGTTGCAGGTACATAAGCAAATGCGTTTTATTTTTGGATTTTCAACCGCTCGCGCTGGAAGGAGGAGATGGAAATGATTCAGTGCAAATTGGACACCGTCTGCTGATCACCGTGTCGCCCTTAATCCGGTGATGTGTGTGCCATATGCTGTACACGAGAACGAGCATAAGCTTTGTGATTTCGCTTGTTCGAGTGAGGAAACGAAACTAATTTGAAATTTTTACGCACATTAATGTACAGTGTTTGTGGTCGTGCCGCTTTAGAAGGAGTGAATGCAAAACATAAAAAAAGTGCGAAATGGAGCAATATTTTTCTGATACTTTATGAAATAGAATGACGAATAGGACGTGATCCCGCTTATGCTCATAGTCGTGTCACTTTGACAAAGTTGTATTCTCTTGGCTGGAGCGTTGGTGTCCAGTCCCTTTATGTGATATTTGTGACTCGCACGAAAGCCCTGTATATTCCCTTAATGACAATGCATGAGAAAATGAGGTAGAATGAGCGAGATTTTGTGCCTCGCATTTTTGTATGGATAAGGAAACGAAGCGTTTGCGCTGTCCTTTTTCTTGAGCTGTCATTGAATATAGTCAATCTGGGAAGTTAGCAAGGACGCGATCCAATACGAACGAGCGATTTAAAAATGCATTTGATTCAAAAAATTCTTTTTACAATTGAGTTTACAACTGGACTTACAAGCTAGGGGTTAGGGTGTTGGCTCAACAATAGGGGCCCAACTGATGTACTTTTCTTAATTTACTGTTTATTATTATTGTCGGTTTATTGTTTATTCTTTAAGTCCTACAATGGCTGGTGCTTAAATCGGGTGGTTCAAATCCGCGTGCCCGTGTCCTTTTTTCTTGGGCTGTCATTGAAATATAATCGACCGCATACGCGCACCAACATATCCGTGTTCTGAACCAAAGGCATTCAAGAATTAGATAAATTATCAAATGCAACCACCGAATTGAAATTGATCCCACAAAGACACAAATCTTTGGGATTTTTTGGGAAAGAGAATTTGATTTGGTTTTTGGTCACCTCACTTGATGTCTATTGTCATCTCGTCGAAGAGATTACGGGGGATTTTGGCTGGCTAATTAACGGCTAATTTAAAGACTGGTGTTAAGCATTAGGATCCAGATCGTTCTTCTGGTTTCCTTAAGGCCCAAACCCGCAGACTGCATTGCGTGCGTAGCTTAATGTCACAAAACTGACAACTCATAAGCTCTGCGAGAGACGGCAAACACGGCCCACAAGTGGAATCCATCTAAGCTAAGACCAGCATGACTACGATATGAATCGAGTTTATATGCAGGAAATCAAAACTTAACGATGACAACAAACTAATAATTTTTAAATCAATTTTTCAATCCATATGGTTATGGTTCCCCCAACTGTCACCCACGCAAGCTAAAAGTTGCTCAAAATAAATTACTAAAGGAACTTCATGAAATGGCTTATGTAGAAATGGTTGCCACAAGATCTGAACGACTTTATCAACGTTATATAGACTCTTGTTCGTCATCAGATAATGAATTGATTTCAAACTTAGCCAACATAGCTTAGTTCATCACTATAGAACTTCCATTAGTTCATTAATTTCAAAGTTATACAGGGATATATCCCTTATTTATTTATTTATTTGCTTATTTATTCATTTAATAATTTTAATAATTTAATAATTTATTAATTTATTCATTTATTTGTTTGTTTGTTTGTTTGTTTATTTCTTTATTTCTTTATTTATTTACTTAATTACTAGTTTTATTCTATTTATTCCTTTGTCCACTTTGTTCAATTATATATTATCCTTTTATTAAATTCCGTGTCCTGAAATCAATTCGTAACAGCACTTCTCTCTTTCCCTATCGAATTTTTTGCATTTTTGCTACCGCATTTTATATATTTTTTCTTTTTATTTTTTGTTTAAATGAAGGTTTTAAGTGGCGTTTCCTTCAAATCATCATAAAACAATAAAATATGTAAATACTTGATAAATTGCATTATTTTGTAGATGTAAGATTGAAATAAAAATCAAATCTCTGTATTAAAACATTGCCACATTAAACAAACTGTTAAAAAAAATTACTATCGGTTTATTGCTTATTTTGTATGTCCTACAATGGCAGGTGCTTACATCGGGTTGTTCAAGTCCGTGTGTCCATGGGGGTCTTTTTGGGATTTATGGTGATGTGTTAGCCGACTTAGCCTCGATGGTGATTGCTATCGCTGCTCTGGTAGAATCCATGCAACTCGTCGTTCGACGTCGTTGGAAAATTCTGCTCGTTTAGCAGATCTAACGCGCTGAGGTAGCGTTGTCCGCGAATTGTGTTTCTCAAGTTCCTGATTTCCTGGTTAGGATGAAACAAATGTATGCACTCCTGAATTACGTTTTCTATAACAGCATTTGTGTGCACTACTTTACCGACATTCGCTCACTTTCTGGATTGCGTTTTATATTATCGGAAAATATGCGGAAATTTGTTCAATCTTTTGATTTTTAGTTACCATCAATGAATAAGGGTGATTGTTTACTGAAGTAGAATACGAGATGCAAAATCGGTAGATGATCCTAAGTCGCGCAACAAACATCAGTTGTGTAAAGCGCTACTGATGGCATACACCAAGGGAACGTGGTGTTTTGTGTTTGCTCAGATGATGAAAGATGTGATATAAGACATTTTCTGCGCCTAAAATTTCCTTTAAAGATCATACTTAACCATTCGTAAATTCTGGATATTTTCCAATGTCTCAATACTCGAACTTGCGGCATCAAAAAAAAAAAGCCGACAGTTTTTGTGCTATTTTTTTTTATTCAATGGAAGAAGACGAGCACGTCACCCCGCTTTTAAAGTAAAATAGAAATGATCTCTCGAATTGAGGGAAATTAATATATATTAATTAGTAATTTAATATTTATAAAAAATTATAATACATAAAAAAGTGGCCTACATCGGTGCCATGTTTAATGTAAAAATGCTTCAGACCTGAATGCAGGAGAGCATGTGCTTCTAAAATCAACTCACATCGATCACTTCCTTCGGATTGTGTCTTTCTTTGAACCTTTGGCAATTTTTATTGTCAAATCATGTCAAATAAAACTCATCACGAATACCTAACCCATCAAATTCGGGCAAAATCGGGCACAAACGATGAACGGCGCAAAACCAACGAAAAAGATAACAACTAAATGTAGGTAAATATTCTAGAACTTCGCAACATAGCCTGAATTAAACTAGAAATAAATTAAATTAATTTTTTCAAACATGTATACAAAAGGTTGTTGTTTTTTTTTACATAAAATGAGACTAGACTATGCACTTTGACGACGTATTACAGCTTCGCTCGGACCCGCGGATCATCATGCATATTCGCCGTATCCGATTGTGATTTCAGGTTCCCTGCGGCGAATATGTTCTTAGGATCCAATTCCTTTTTGGCTGCGTCATACAGGCCGACACCAATGTTCGAGACGGTTTGCTTGTACCATTGACTTCGAATTTTCCCCACGCCGTGGTGATGCGACAGCGAACCACCCGATAATAGGATTTCCTCCCGGGCACTATTTTCGATGGACTCGTACGTTTCTACCGGACTTGCGATGCCAGTGTGCTTGAAGGCGAAGTAAAAGTATATGCAGCAACCGGCGTCGTATGTTTGTGTAACTCGACATGAAATTAGGAAATATTTAATCTTATTTCGAGCACATTCCTGAAATAAAAAAATATACAAAAATGAATTGTTATGTGGTGAAATAGAAAAGGAAGAGGAAGTGAAAACGGCTGGCTGTGTAATGAGACATGTGTTGACTGTATTAATTAAAAATTCATTTGCATTTTCCGTGTGCGGTAGTTAGGTCACGAGGAATTACAGTAATTTGTCCCACTTACCAGTGGGCATTGAATCGCAGTAATGGACTAGTTATTTGTCTGCCTAATTGCGCACATTTACGCTGCATGCAATATCACAAAACATTTAAACTAGTTGCCGGATAATGGGGCGTGAAAATGTTGATCTAATTGGACCCATAACTCGTTGAAGAAACTATCTGCGATGAGAATCAATGGGATCATTAATATAAAAATATGGGCGGCGCTACAGCCCGCAGAGGAGAAGGGCCTAGCTTCTACGACAACCACCTGTGTGTTGTGCGTGCTATTGTTCTATCGCGAGTGGAAATAGGATCATTATATTGAACAAATTGATGGAAGCACAGCCAGTCTTTGATAGATGTACTTCAAGAAACTTGTGTCATAAATATTCCTATTTATGTTATAACTAAACTCTGCAAAAAATCTGAATAATTCAGCTCCGGGTCCATGCACCGCCTGAATCAACAGTCCCTCGTAAGCGAATCCATAACCATTCAAACATGTGTTACGTGACTACTGCACAGTTTCTGTTCCTGTTGCGATGGTATTATAGTACTAAGGGCTGTCAGTCCTTCCAAGCAACCTGACAATGTCATGGCTTCTAGCATCCAGCAATCTTCCATAATGGAGATTTGCTTGTGTGTTAATTTCCTAGATGCAGCAGGAGCTGAACTAGTGCCGAGGCACAATTGTATCCTCTGCCTCATCATTCAACTGAGGGTTGAAGAGGACACAACACAATTGTCTCCTCTTCAACCCACTGTATGTCGCTCCCACCCTACTTGTATGAATGCCCAGGAGGCAGCGATATATTCTTTCCTATACAGCTTGGTGCAGGACAACTTTTCATTTCTGGCATCACAAATACGACAGTTGGAGGTGGACCTTGACCTAGCTTCTACAACAATTCCTCGTGTTGTGTGCTAGTTCTATCATGAGGGGATGGAGCTTACAGAATGCCGACTTCGAGCGGCGAAATCAGAGAAGTTGGAAAAATTATCAAATAGACAAGAGTACTCTTTGAGCTTTGAACCGTGAGAAGCCGTGAGTTATGAAAGTTGAAAAATTTGGGGATTGAACGATTACACAGACGACACTCTACGCTAGGCGCTCAAGCACACATGCGAAACTTTGAATAATCACATACTCGAGGTGGTAAGAAACGATGCGATGTCTTCCATTGTTGCTACCCATCTGGCCTACATTGAGTACATCGCTCTGTCCGGTTTGGTACCCCATGACCTCTCTCCACACTCTAGACAGAATCCATAACAAAAGCGAGTGATAAAACTTACAGGAGACAGCAGTATTGTCGATTGTTGTTTTATTCCTCCTTTAACGAGCGATAAGATGCATACCTTTCGGTTGTGAAACTCGTCCACACGCCAGAAATGGTCTTCTGGTTACGTGTGACTACTAGGCTACTCACAATCATTTTCGAAATGACATTCTTGCTGAAATTATGGGAAAATGACAGTGTGTAGCTTGGAATGTAAAATGACGATGAAAATGATGGTGAGAGTGATGAGGATTTTACTGGAATGACGGGGATCGATGCATAAGAAATGAAATTGTGTGAGCAAAGTTTCGTAAAAATGTCATTCCTGGAATGACAGTGTGTAACCTAGAATGAAATGATGAGAAATGACAATCTAGTACTGTCATTTAAAAATGACAAAGTGTTTAGGTATGATTTGCTCTTGCTTTGGTGCCTGTAGCATACGCGCCAAAATTCTTCCTATCTCGACGGCTCTATCTGTCTGGCAAAAAATTGCTTCGACTGAAAATGTCCATCCCACTGTCACAGTCATAGATTACTGTGTTGGAAGCGCAAGATTATGCCAGAGCTGGTATGATTTCCGAGAGCATTTCTGATGCAGATCCTTTGGATTTTGTACTACACAAGCTTTTTTAACAGATGCGGTATCACATTCATTCCAACTCTCAACTATTCTAATGCAATCTGGGTGATGGACGAATGAATGAGCAGCTGCTTGATGAGCGTGCCTTGAATGCGATTCCATCAGGTAGGCCACTGCTTGACAGACAGATAGGGAGAGTGGGTGTGACCAAGTCCAAAGACTCACCTAGCTGTGCTTTGGCATAATTCCTAATGAGTTAGAGTCGATAGCGGGAGAACATGTCGGTGGAGATCTATCGTGCGTGCTGTGGATTATGCGGGTCAGTGAAGATGAAACGAGATGATGCATAAGATGATTGCATAAGATTGTCAAAGAAAAATCTCTGCTGAGTATCTCTATTCAGAGGGCTACAATCTCGAACCAGGCCAACCATCAACCTCGAAACTAGAACAAGACATCCACAGAAAAGGAAGCACGTTACTTTGACACACTCTGGGAAATGTAAAAAATGGATGGCATACTAGGCATGTAGCCGAAATGTTCAAAGTCTCGGAGCCTACTGTAAACACATTTCAAATCAAGTAAGCTGAATGTTTAAGTTCAAAGAATGTGGACCCACTTCTCGAGGACATTTTACAAATGATTTCAGGATAGAAAAATGCAATCAGACAATGAGAATGGTGTATCCGAAAAATGAATTATATCTATACTATCCGGACATTTCCGAGGCTTTAGCGAGGCTGTACTGTATTTGGTGGACACGAGAACTGAGACAAATTGGAAATTCCAGACTACCAGCTGTGAAGGAACAGCTGAATCTGTTCATTCCCAATCCGAGAGATTTGGGTGCATTAAATGTACCTTCCTCTGCAAAAGTTTGCTCATTGAACAATTGATTAGCTTGTCGTAGTCTCCAGGTTCCGTTAAATGTTGTGACTGATTCTTATATAGACCGCCTTGGCCAACAGCCGTACCAGACCACAGAGTGATTTCATGTGTTGCCATCAATGCCTTTTTTTACTTGTGTCCAGCACTGAACGAAAACGGAGGAGATGTTCCACAGATTCACTGACTGTTGCTTCAAAAAGAAATGACAAAATGTCTAAAACAAAAAAAAAAAAAAAGACTTCGGAGGATGGGGCTATTTTGTGTTCAGAGGAAATATTTTAAGTAAATAATACACACGATTTGAGTCGCTATGGCGTAGTGCATTTGAACGTCGACTGAAGTCAGGTTTGATCCCCGAATTTACCATCTTTCAAGATTCAGGGCTCCATTGCTACTCCTGTCTGTAAAAGAGTTTTTTAAACTCAACGCAACGCTTTGCAAAGCAATTTTCTCTGAGTCGGTATACATTCTGCTCAAAAAGCTAAGAGCAAAGAATCTGATTACAGCCACAGTAAAATTCGAGTGATTTTTTCGCATCTATACAATCTATACACGGCCATTGTCTGTGCGTCGACTCATACGCCCTTCAACCTAGTTTCAATTCCCGGCATGAACAAAATAATTGTCACTGCCCCAAGGATAATGTAGAGCCACGGATAATGCTCAAATAGTAACAACTGCAAACAAACTTGTCAGATTAGCCGTTCAGAGTCGGTATTAAACTGCAGGTCACATCCTCTCGTGAAGCACGAACAACACGAGTGATTGCTGCAGGAGATAGGCACTGGCCCGCCTCGGACTGATGCGACACTCAAATTATTTTTATTAATACACTTGACATGATATTTTGGCAATAATTCGATATTAATGCCGTTCCCACGCATTGAATAATTCTTTAAATATTTTTCTGATTTTCTGATTGATCTGAATAAATATTATTTATTGTTTTCTCACGAGCTACCGTGGTAAAGAAAATTAGGTTTATGGGTTTAGTTGACCATAAAGCGTCGAAGGATTGCCACATCAAAAGCCAAGCACATCTGCACATCTGACCAACCCCATCTTAAGAATGTTTATGAGGTCAACTATAGATCGAATTGGTGTGTTGAAGGAATGTCAACATTTATATCCTTTTTAAGGTAAATATAAGTGTAAAGGGGCCTGAGACAATAATGGTAGAATACAGTGAAAGCTTCTATTACGGACACTCTTATAGGCGGACAATCCGCTTGAGCGGACAATTTCTCATGACCGTGGATCTTGAATTTATGTAAGTTCCATACATTTCACATTCCCTTTAGCGGGCATTCTCTAACCCGGTCGCGGACAAGGACATCAGCCGAAATTAAGTAAATTTATTTCTCTTGGGCGAACAGCATTTTTTTTTTTCAGCAGAACTTCCCAGGAGCCTCTTTCTTGCAAGATATGCCAACGATACAGGCATTGCAAGGAAAACAAGAAAATAGCAACAGAGCGTCAAATCATTGTCTCTACTCAAATGGATAAGGGACTTCATTTCTGCAGCTGTGTTCTGTTGTTTTGTTTGTATCTTCTGTCTTTTGTCTCAATTTTCATTTTGGTTTTCAGGAATATTTTCCCATGGCCGGCCAACTCCGGACAAAAGTGTGACTGTCGCTGTCCACTTATGGAAGCTTTCGCGGGCAATAACGTGCTGTGCGCTCGTGTTGTGCGTGCTATTGTTCTTTCACAAGCACCTACTCTCTGAACGGCAAATTTGAGAAGCTTGTTCTAAGCAGTTAAGGCTCTTTACTTGCATCAACGTCAGCGGTACGTTGACAGATCCATAAAATACATGTGCTCCTATAGGAGGTGACACATAGACTATAGCTGTCGCGACGGATGTTGTTGCTCAATTTTTAAGCTTTCCCTCTCCTTCAGCGTTGACATTCAAAATTGTGGCATTCCAATAAAATTTGAATTTAAAATTAAAGTCTGGGAGATGGTTCTCGTCGCAGCAATGTTCAAAGTACATGGAAATATAAACAAGCGTCTATAAATGCATATTTATAATAAAATAGATATTTACTTGTACATTTATAATCAAAGCCACAGACAAACGAAATCAGCTGTGCGTTCAAGTATTCATTGCGTCATCCCTTTGCGTTAGGTACTTCACACTGAAAAAATGTAAGTACATATTCTATGTGCCGGAGCCTTTAGACGCTGATTGAGTTCATAATTGCAACATTGTTGCCCCCGCACTGCACAAAATATTCTCTCAATACGTTTATGAACACGAGTACTACCGCAAGTTTGCAGCAGGTCATCATTGTCAAAAAAGTAACAAGTAGACGAGACAAAAGATTTTGGTTGACTTTTGTATATCAGAATATCAGAAATGAAGTATGACAGAGAAGCCCAACTTTTACCTCTCTTGCCTTGAACATTTTTGACAACCATTTTTATACCGTTTTCTAAAGCCAAATTGACCAATCAGAGAACGGCATTTAAGTTATCTCCCGACTAACTGTCAAAAAGCCTCTGAAATTCGTCTAATGACGTCTATGGACAGCTGATTGAGCTGTGAAGTTTTTCTGACCAAAATTAATGTCGAAATCATGTCCAACAAAGGTATAATACTAGGTTTAATGTTGGACACATATAAAAAGCTGACCTACTTTCAAAAATATTAAAGAAAGAGGCTTTAGCAAAATGCGCAGCAAAGGGGCCATGCTTCCAACTAAAAAGAATTGGAAGTCAAAACATGTTCCAAATAACAGAAATTTCTTTAAAAAAAAATTAGAGAATTTCCGTATGATGTTCTTAGGAACCATTTTCGCATGAAAAAGTCCACTTTTCGGTTTCCCTGCCAGAAAACAAAAATCACTGCCAATTTGATCGTAGTTTGACTGTCACATTGCTTGCGTACATGAAAGTTGCCGGCCCTGCAGTAGGCCCTGCAGTTTATTTACATTTGTGAACGCAAGTCTTGCAGGTCTGCTGCAGTGTGACGTTTATGAACTCGGCCTCTTTGAGCATTGTCAGCGACTCGAAAGAGGTAGGGCCGTGAACATTATTTTGCACGTACCAGGAATCGAGACTAGGTAACGTGGGCTCAAAATAGCGTAGTGGTCGACGCACAACGCCACGGCTGTCCTACATGAGACAATAGTCAGAATTAATGAATGGATACCACAAAAAAAAATCTCTCATTTATTTCCCAACCAACAGATACTGCACTTCTATTCTAAGAATCTATTCATAAATAAACACCCTCGATGGTAGAATTATTTTTGAATTACCGTAGCAAAGTGTTGTTCGAAAGGGACTAATTATTAGGTTAAATTTAGCTCAGAGTGTCACCAAGAACCAGTTTGCCGGTTATTAAGTTACGTAAATAGAGAATGCAATGTCAATGAGGGCAGAACGATGTATGTGCTGACTTCATGGAAGGACACACACCATGGACGGCTTTGCTACAACGCCACCATAGATCACACGTACTTTCGAGGTGGTTAAGGACTTCGTTCTGCCTCGGCCCCCAAGAAAAGACTCCGAATACTCCCAGTACTGAGATCAAACGCAGAATAACTCTTGTCAATCGCGGTTTCTTGGGATCAAATCCGTAGTAGAGCCCTCTCTCGAAGGATCAAGCTTACATTATACAACACCTCTATCATCACTGTCCGGCTCTAGGGCTCGCGGACATGGACAATCTCAAGAACAAATGATGAAGCCCTTGGTCTTGCTCACGTTTGCGTTGATGGTATTTGAAGAGGAAGATTCAACCACTAGCCAGGCGTCTACGGATTCAACGTCTGAGATAGCCATGTCATGTAGAACGCATGGACAACATTGCTCCAGTCTGAAGAGTCATCGAATTCGCTATTGTGGAACATCGCAATAGCGGGTGCCCACGTACCCACAAATGGAGAAGGAAATCAACCAACTTGACATGCCAAATTGGAGGCAGCTGGCTAAAGATCTTGCCAGCCGGAGAGGCTATTGCCCAAGTCCACCACCGACTGTAGAGTGAGCAGCAGAAGAAGAAGAAATAGCCAATGCAAAAGTTGCCTTGCCTTCAATGGTCATAAGACATACCTTAAACAAAGGGAACGCATGGACAAAATTAGCAAAAGTTGGCCGGAAAGCGTATTCTTTCTAGTTTGCTTTCTGTCAGCAAGGGCAAAACCGGAATTTTTGTGCTCATTCCATTTTTGTTTAAATTCGTCGTGCGTCTAGGTGTATTTTTTTTTTTAATTTCGACTTTGAAGAAGCACTTTTCCTGGAATTGTATTTTTTCTGTGACACCTGCACCTTCAAATGCACGTCACATCTGGGTTTCATGTATCGTGACTATATGTGGTGACCCTCGCATATGAGTGACATGTCATGGCGTTCGTCGTGTTAAGGGCGACAAGTATCTACAAACAACACACTTACCACCTCTACGCGACGTTTAACATTCCGGCATAAAGAACTACATCTATCCCATGACACGGACGTTTCGAAGGATTCAGCAACAATCTCCTGCAGCAATGCGAAGTCCTGAAATGAACGCACCTCTTAATGCATCACTCCGCAATGGCATATATTGCTCAAAAACTCACCCGAATGTAGGCAATGACAAAGGTGAGAATGTATCCTCTTTCTCCGTTCTGTCCTCCAGCTGGGAAGCCCTTGTATTTTTTCGCAATTTCATATATCAGACTCTCCTGCCTCTGGACATCTTCGGGCTCACCCTCAAACAGCAATGTCGCTGCGCAGATTTTTTTCAAATCCAACCCTTTTATGCTAGTCAGATATGATTTCTTAAAGTTGTCCATCGTATTTCCCAGCCATCCCTTCACCGGCTTGAGACTCTGCCCAAAAACGAATTGTTCGTTGTCCATCAGCCTCACGCTGGCCGGTTGACAGCGTCGCCTCGCAACTTCGCGCATGAACAATACGCCGCACTCGAAATCGGGAAACACAAGCGAACTGTACTTCTTTATCGGAGGCAGCGGCCGAACTTTCAGCACGACTTCTGTCACAACACCCAGTGTGCCTTCTGAACCCATTACGAGGTGGTTGAAGTCCGGTCCACAACTCACTCTGGGAGCGGAGCATTCTCGCTCCAGAACACCTTTAGGCGTTACCATCTTCACCTTGACCACCAGATCTTCAATGTTGCCGTACACGTTTTTCTTCATCCCCGACGCTCTTGTGGCCACCCAGCCACCCAGTGTAGAAAATTCGTAGCTATCAGGCTCATGCCCAACCGTGAGGCCGAGATTTTTAAGTTCTCGCTCCAGGTCTTGCCCGACGACTCCGCTCTCAAAGCACACGGTGAGGTTCTCCCTGCTAAGCCACAGCAGGCGATTCATCTGAGAAGTGTCCAAAACGCAGATTGATCGAGCTTCATTTTGCGGACACGTTATCGAACCGGACACCGACGTCCCACCGCCATAGGGGATGACAACCACATTATGCTCGTGGGCTATGCCAATGATTGTAACCACGTCGTCATGGCACGTCGGCCAGACGACCAGGTCTGGAATCCTTGTATAAGCATCTCGCCACAAGTAGTAAATGTCGTGTAGAGTCTGACCGTGACAGCGTATCAATCGATCCTCTCCCTGCTCTGAGTAGCTGATGCCCGACGCCTTAAGGGCACGCATAAAATTTTCGTTTACAACTGGATCCGGAAAGTCTTTCGGCAGTTCCGGAAAGGAGACATGCGGATCGACCACTGCGTTGAACCTCTGGTAAACCCAGTCGGTAAAATAAGGCAACGTACAGCCCTCCAAAGGATACCTGTGAAAATTCGCAATTATTGAACTGAACAAATAGGCATTCCGCACTGCTTACCTATCACCTCTGAAACATATTGTATTCTTATCATTCACATAGAACTGTGAGTCCTTGTAGCCCCAGCCGTACCACTTTAGCAGGTCTTGTCTGAAAAAAAACACGATTCAGTTTCGAAACATATCCTGTGCCGATGCAGGGAGGATTTCAAACCTCTTTTTCGGAATAGCACTCTTGATTTCCTGTGACATCCTCGCATCTATGGACACCGGAGATGAGGATGTCAAATTGTCCTGGGCTTTCATTTTGATACAAACTCTCTTATTGGTTCTACACAAGAAGGGTCGATAAAAGTCCCAATTAAGTGAACAGAATTTAATTCAAAATATTTCTTAAACTCTATGCAAAACTGTATAGAACACGGCAGGCGGCGAGACCAGTGACGACGAGCAAACGATGACAAAACGCGGAACGCAGAAATACACTCTCTCCGGCACGAAATGAGTACGAGGGACGAAAACATTCTGAAAACACTATGCTATGAAAATCGATTTTTTTTCCTCATCAAATCTTTCTGTCTCTCGTTCGTTTAATTTTACTCTCTCTCTCTTTCTCTCCCTCTCTGTCATTCTCCCACTATCTTTCTCGCTCCCTTTGCCAGCCTTGCTCTCTGCGGCAGTCACCACCGTCCACTGCACCCCCCAACCCAACCCAACAGCAGCAGCCTTCTCACGGTGTGAGATACTCGCGTATCCATTCATACTTTGCGAAGGAAGATGTGCGCAAGGCCGTCGCGACGCGTCGCCGTCATAGCGTCGTGGTTTCCATTGCCTCACGCTCCGTATCGTATTCGTACACGCCATTCAAAAAAGACACCATGTGCGTGACGATATTCAAATTCAGAAACCTGCAGGGGGACAAGGGGTTGAGGGGACGCGGCTGTGCCGGTAAGGGTAAGTCCAGCAGAGTGCTTCTCTCTTATCCAACCCCTAGTCGGCCGGCTTTTGCGATGACTAAGTCTGAACGTTTCTAGGCCAGGGCTGTGGCGGTGCAGATGGAGAGAAAAGAAAAAACAACCGATGGAAGAGGCACTATTTGCATTTCTAATTTCAAGGGAAACACATCATGTGTGTGCTCCACTTTTCAAAATGTGAGTCCGCCAACATCAGAGTGGGACTGGAGAGGAGGCGATTTGGGGATAATTAAAGGGACTTCTCGTTCGTATCATATCACAATTAAAATATTAATGCCTGGCACTATAAACTCGCCACACAGACGAGCGTAGATGATCCGGCTACTGCCTACTTCGTGTTTATGGCCTGAGTCTTAAATTGTGTCAGATTGTATGAACATTCCGCGACTATAGCTTTGCATCACCATCTGGCGAGCAAGCAACAACTTGGATTTGAGTTTGAAAACCCGAATGGAATTTTTCCGACCGCAGACTTGCTAGACTTAGAATGCATGCGCATTTACTTTTTCCGCGATGAATATGCACTTTTTTTCCTCTAGCAATAACTTGAATTTTGAACGAAACATTCGACTGCATCTGGTGAAGGGTGAACTGTGTCCAAGCACATGCGTACAATGGCTTCCAATGCGTTGATTGTTGCTAGATTATCAGACTACACTAGCCACGTGTCTGTGTCGTTTATGGTCCCTAAAAAGAAACGTTTAGTTTTATTTCAATGAGTTCAATGTTTCTACTGCTATAGGGGACGGATCTGCCGTTCCAATGCTCAGACCGAGATCAGCTGAGCTTTTCAAACGTCACTAAGCCAAACGAAGTAAGGCGGAAAGTCTTTTGCTGTGATGTGTCTATTCTTTCCCACTTTAGGCAACGTTGACTTTCATCCAAGCAGATCGCATGTACCCGTGTAACTCATGGTAAGGCTGCACAATCTCGGTAAATAAAAGTCAATCCCTCAGCAAGGGCAAATCTGTACAAAGAGCCCTTCACACGCTTGTTGACATTACAGATAAATCCCTCGAGCGTAAGGAATTCAGTGCGTCTCAATGCTTTTGTTGACATTGAGGGAGCTTTTAGCAACATCGAGCCCCATGCAACCATCAGCTGGAAACCCAACAGCCAGGAACGCGTCAAAAAAGCCTGCACTGCTCTGGGGTTTAAATGGGGTCTACAGCTTCGTGTGGTTCACTGGCTATTAGTATCAGAAGCCAGGCCCATTCTACTCTACGGCGGCGTCGCAGTCTGGTAGACCGCTCTAGAGGAAGTCACCAAATGTAAACCGTTCGAAATGACGCAGCTGATGGCATGTATTTACATCAACGGAGCAATGCTTCTTTAGCATTAAATGCACTCCTCAACCTTTCGATCTCTTCAGCAAGCAGGTCGCAGGTCGGATATGTGGAAGGAGCTTAGCTCTGGACACTCTAGCATTCTCACAAATTTGGATCCCTACCAGGAAACACTATCCTCCCGACACGCATACCCTCCAGATCTTGCTGGACGGCGCTCGTGCACGGATGGGTGGAAGATGGGCGAAGCAGTGGGTGTAGGATTCTACTCTAAGGATAGCCTCCAGATCTCGCTGGACGGCGCACGTGCACGGATGGGTGGAAGGTGGGCGAAGCAGTGGGTGTGGGAGTCTACTCTAAGGAAAGAAAGCCTCCAGATCTTGCTGGACGGCGCATGTGTACGGATGGGTGGAAGATGGGCGAAGCAGTGGGTGTGGGAGTCTACTCTAAGGATAGACTCCAGATCTTGCTGGACGGCGCATGTGCACATATCGGTGAAGGTGTGGGTGTGAGTCTTTCAGCACTCTAAGGAGCTGAAAATCCAATTGTCATTCCGACTACCCTCTGACTGCAGCCTCTTTCAGGCAGAGACTATAGCGATAAATGCACAACTACAATGCGTCAAGATAGGCGAGCAGGAGCACGCCCCGAAGCATCTGGAAACTATGGGCGCACTCTACAGGTGGACTAATGGCTGTGTCCTCGCGATAAATGCTAAAAAAGTAGAAACAGCACACATATGAAATAGCTCCTCGACAGTATAAAATATACAATTCCCCATATCGACTTCAAATGTTATTTTTCTTGATTTAAAAATAAAGTTCACTTTGTATTGCTAAGAGGTCCAACAAAAGGCAGATTGCAAATGAAACGTTGTGAAATTGAATGTGCTTATAATTCAAGACGAAAGACAATTTGGCAAAATAGCTTACAGAAAAAACCCTCCCGGAAAATCGTATTCGAACACTTCGAGGTGAAACGTTCAATCTTTCAGCAACGAGCATAAGTAGGTTGAGATCTTTCACGTCGGGTCATCAAGTGATATTTTATTTACTACTTCATTTCAGATATGCTCAAGATCTCCGTAAACATTCGATTCACACCAGCCGAGGTATATAAATGGTTATGAACGGAAATATGGCCACTCAGTGAGCCTTACGCTGAGCAACTGGTGAAGCACACGATTAATACAGCTTACGGAACGTACAGCATTTAAGTGCACCGGACTGGGAGTCACAGTTACCTTGTACAAGATGCATTTTTATGGAATTCTTTGTTTTTTGATTAATGAAGCTAATGTAGCATAACACATTAATATGAAACAAAGCCCAGATAACCTTTGCAGCTACACTACTTTGCATTAGCAATTCATCAGATGTCGTGGAGCATATCAATTTTCCGCAAGTACGCTTAGAACACTCGTATGTTTTCTTCTTGATGAAACTAGCGGATTCCCGGCGTGTGCTACATTTTGTGCACAGAAGAACATTTTGTTTATTTCTTGGGAAGAAAAAAACGAAATTTTGTTTATTTATTACCTTTTTGATTTTAATGCTACCGAGGAAACAATATTTTGAGTTTTTTTTTTCTGTAAACAACGGCGTTTCAACTCTGAAGTGAGCAACGTACGAGTACAGTCGAATCCCTATAATTCGAAATGGCAATGGGCAGCTTTTTTTCCCCTGAATTTTCGAAATTTCGATTTAACGTGGTGGAACACATCAAAATACGGATTTTACATTTTCCAATTTATATGATTCCGAGAAATTTATGCGGTTGTGTCGCACATAGGCGATGCACCGTGCAGTTCCGAGCCGTTTGAACCCAGCATTGGATTTCGGCAAGGAGATGCGCTGTCGTATGGATTTTTCAACTCTCTGGCAGGCAGCTGTAAACACAGAAGGCACTGTCTTCTACAAGTCAGCCTAACTGTCGGAGTACGCAGATGACATCGATTACGTCGAAGTTCCCAACGGAAGCTTTTACTGCGATTAAAGAACAGAGGAAACGAACTGGTCTCAAGGTCAGTGAGGTATGTGACGTAACGTTTGTATTTAAGCGTTCGACAAAGAAACGATACGTCACATACCACTTTGGACAAATCATCACTATCGACAGCTCCAAGTAGAGGTGGTAAAGTAGTTTGTTTAGCTCGGGGCAACCTGAACGACATCACAGTGGAGATCTGATGTAGAATCGCCCGTATTTCCGGTTGTCAAAACAACTGGGCTCAATACTCCTGACTCGAGGGACCAAGATCATGCTCTACAAAAGTGTTATTTTGCCAGTCCTTCGGTCTGCGAGGAAGGTGGATGGAGCGGAAGATATCTTCTAGCTGTATCAGGATGTGAATGTAGTCCGGAAGGCAAAAATCCGTCGACGACGGACATCAATGATCTAAGAGGCTCTTCGAATCAGAGCCTCCTGGTTCGACAAGGAGAATGATACCGACTCTCCGGCATAAAGACCATGTTATCACCGAGGCAATACAGCTTAGTCTTGCTGACTTGAACCTGGCATGCAGTAAGTAAGTGCTGTAACTCTACTGAACTTAGAACATAGTTAGATTAGTGCGGAATTGAAGAATGACTGTAAAGAAAGAGATAGACTGTACAGACGACATAAAAATAACAGACAAAATGGAGACTACCACAGAGACTACAAAACATATCGAAACGAGCTGAATAAAAAAATAGAAAGGACAAAAGCCAACTTCTATATACTTTTATAGAATTCCAACTCTATAAAAGTGATCCAGGAGAGACTTGGAAGACTAGGATGACGTGACGTGACTCTGGGTGACGTCCTAAAAAAGAACTTCGCGAGCCTGAGACCTGACCAACAGATTTGTCAAAACCGAAGTTAGGACCATTGTGCATGAATGTACACACCAGACATATTCTGGTCACACAAGCTGTGCACCGGGTTCCATATATGATGAACATGCATCTGTTGTAGAGGTAAATAGCATAATAAGATCATCAAATGCAGCAAATCGGCGGACATAGACGGATTAAGACCTATAGACCTTAAAAACAACGCACAAACACTATCTCCAGTGACAACAAGAATGATCAATATGAGCTTGAATCAGGCATCTATTCCAAACACGCTTAAGACCTCAATAGTTCGACCAATTCACGAAAGCGGCAAACAAAAGTGAAGTACTGAACAACAGGCCTATTTCAATCTTACCGGCTGTCGACAAAGTTTTGGAAGAAGTGCTGGCAAGAAGACTTCACGAATTCGTTAAAAAACTTCTCAAAAAGAATCAATTTGGTCTCCGCAAAAATATAAACAGACTGATAGGAGACTTTGCAAACAAAACCAAAGCCTGGACAAAAACCAGAGTTCAGTAGTTGTATTCATTGATTTCAAAAAAGCCTTGACACAAGCAAATCCTTAGACAGCTGAATAATATTGGAATACGAGGTCAAATATTAGCATGGTTTGAATGCTACCTAAGTAACAGGGTATTCCGGGTAAAAATTGGTGAGGTTGTCAGCGACGAAGAAGTATGGTGTCCCGCAATATAATATCATGGCTGGGTCCACTGCTTTTTATCATTTACGTGAACGATCAACTGTCAGTGTTAAAGTATAGCACTGGTTATGCGTATGCGGACGACACAGCGATCGTAGTTAGCCATAGGATCGTTGACGAAGCAGAAAGATACATGCAATTTGATTTCAATAGAGTCACTGCTTGGTGTCACGACAATGGGTTGATTATCAACTCGCTTAAGACAAAGGTAATGCACATTCCTCCGCCGCATATTCCCAGAACAAAACTTAATATTAAGATGCACGAAGTAGATTGTTTGCACAGAAATAGATGTGACGAATTAAAAGAAGACGACTGCACTGGAGTTTTAGAGAACGTGTCAACATTCAAATATCTAGGACTAACGATCGACTACAACTTCAAATTGAGCTACCGACTTCTACAACTTGAAGAAAAAAATGCGTCAATCTGCTTACGCACTCTTTCACCTAAACAACCTCAGCACATCAGCAGTACTGCTAAACACTGCTACTTCGGACTTGTGGAATCACATCTAGGATACGGAATACTTGCATGGGGAAGAGCGTCTCAAATGGTACAACGAACTGGACGCAGCAACGATGATCAGCAAGGAGCAATTCAGACGATAGGTTTATTTAGCATCCCCCAATTATATAAACTAGAAATCCTGGCAAATATTGGCAACGAAAACATCTACAGAATGCAGACGCAGCAGACGAGAAACACCAGAAGACGACAGAAACAGCTATATGAAGTTCTAAGGTACTGGAACGAGTATGGCCGAAGAAAATAGTGCTCAATGAACTCCCAAAGGAGCTCCGCAACTTACCAAGAAAAGAAATGCAAAAAAAAAGTCAATGTATCTATCGTAAAAATAAAATCGTAACTAATTGTAATTGTAATTTGTAACTTCTTACAGAAAATATAAATTAACTTCGAAATTGTGTACTTCTATACACGATTTTTTATGAATTGTGAATACTGGAATTTCAACATTTTTATAATTTTGTGTGATTAGTCTGCTGCAGACTTCCTTCTAAAATGAAATATAATACTGCCTTAAGAAAAAAAAAGGAAAAAAAAAGGGTTAAAATATGTGATACTACAAAAGAAACCTTTTTAGGTATTAAAAATACTTGAAATAAACGGCCAGCAAAAATCTTAAATTCTAATTTGCAATGTACATTAAGCACAACAAAAATCGAGATGTCTCAAAAACTACAGGCACAGCGAGTCATAAACCAAAAATGAAGCAAAATTCACATCACAAGAGTAAGTAAAGACGCATGCGCACACCTAGCGTGGTCAATTTAGTGTCCACTACTCAAAAAATGTATGTGTTTGGTTATCCAAGGAGTAACCTGCGACAAAAGCGTTTACAAGCAATGCTTAGAAGGGTCGTTTATTGGCGATCGAAATTTCGTAACGTTTTTGGTTTATGACCCGCCGTGCCCATAGTTTTTGAGATATCATCAGTTTTGCCTTGAAGATTTTTTTTTGCTTGGAGTCCCGTTTGTTACACAACGCCTTTATGCTGTGCACTTACTTTTGTGATTGACTGCATGTAAGAAAGAAACAACTTGTGAAAAATCACCTCTAAAGCGTCAAGTACCTGGACGCTAACTTCACGGAAAGTTTGAAGTACAACAACCGCTCGAAACAGGTCCTTAAGAAGGCCAGCCTTGAACTTAAGCTACGATTACGTACGTACCTCCGATAGAGATTAGATATGGTGTATCTAAAACCAGTATGGAGAAGGTTGCAATTTTCAAAAGTAGCGATCTCACCTTCGACGTGGACCATCGAATGCATTACAGCAACAAGAAGCCTTACAACACCGTTCAGACAGAAACTTCTAAACATCAGCAACCACCCTAAAGACACGATCAAGATCCTGGGCACCCCGCCAACACTACCTCAACGCACTAAGAACTTGCCGACGGCAACGAACAACGAGCTACATCACTTCTTCCAGAGCAGCGATATCAGTCACCATCGCGGCTGAATCGACTATCACACCACCCCTCCGTGCTTAAAGGAGGCTGATAGTGAATTCATGTTGGTCCGTCAAACTACTTCCACTGATCGACTACTCCAGTGATAGTGCCGTTTATTTGATTCCAATGCCAAATGGTGACTGAATTCGAACTGAGGACCCCACCAACCAAGGGCAGGCACTTAACCAACTGCGCCATCCAATCGCCCAGGACCATCATGGACACACGGTTTACCTTTCACTGGAATTCGAACCGAGGACCCCACCAACCAAAGGCAGGCACTTAACCAACTGCGCCATCCAGTCTCCATGGACACACGGGTCTCAACAACCCGATGTGAGCACAGGACATGACTGGACATTGTATGATGTATGAAATAGACCAAACTTATATTTCAAGTGATAAATTAAACAATCTGCATTAGTTGACACAACACCCTCTTAGTCTAAATTTAGTTGAAATCTCAATTAACTACTGGGATCCGATTCTGCAAGCGTGAGTCTAATAAATTGTCCACACAAGCTTGTTCGGATTCCACAAGCGTTATAACGAGAGCACACACGTATTAAGTTAACAGTTTTTAAATTAAGAGTGGACGCAGCGAAATACAGGCCACTGGACAATAATGACTGAAAAATCAGATAACCTGATCGTCAGCTAAACTGACACAAATCCGAAAATTGTTTTTAGTATTCACACAATGACACGTATTTGAACCGTTTATTGGCTGTTTACATTTCTCTTGTTCCACTGTTAGGTAGGTACTCACTTATTGACGAAACAAATTTTAACAGAATCAACACATCTAGCCGCTTACAGAGACGAATGACTTTTGATTCGAAACCAATCCAAGTTTACAACTTTTAAACTCTTACCGCGATCGGATCGTGTGTCATTACAGCTCGCCAACTTTTTGAAAGATACAAACTAGAGATGTTCAGCTGCGTATTTGCATTCCGTGTTTGCTTTTACTAATGATTAAGCAATGTAAGCGGGGCAAGGCCCGGCCATTAATGCAACCAACGCTTGCAGGAAACCACAATCGCACAAAGGTCGCTATAAGCTGAGGGAATATGACGTTATCACAGAGACTTGTATACAACTTGAACACAAAGCTTTCTTGAACTGGCTCTTAAAGAATCTGAAGAGCTGTCTGCAAATACTTGAGCACACATGATATAACTGAATGAATCCAGTCGTACGGAAAAAACCTCAGGCTTTCGGAGTGCCCCTTCAGAGTGAGTACTTAAACATGGTTAAGGATCACTGCAACACACCCACGTACGCCATTTTACAGAAGCACATGAAACAGCAGACGCAAACACCGATGTCGAAAAGAAAATACGTCCTACCCAAATATGACGAGGGATCGTATGATGTTAACCGATACGATACGTCCATCACTCAGTTCCGGTGAACTGTTGTGGCCAACTGATGGGCATCTTGTCACACCTCATTTTGCCACAGCACATACCGAGATATTGAGATGTCGGGCTAAGTGAAGACGAAAGTGTGAACATAGTTGACCAAACAATACAATAGGTACGGCGCTAACTTGAGATCTTGGCCAGAGATAGGAGGAAAAGTACACGATCGAAGGTATGACATGACAGTCAGACACACTGTGGCCAAACGAACGTGTGAATGCCTAAAGCAATGCATGCAATATAAAACTGTGTCAACTATGGAGTTGAAAATGATACATAATACGCGGTGTGTTTGACCGTTCGAAGATCGTTTTACCTTTACTTTTACTTTGCTTTGCTTTTATCTCGGCATGACATAACGTCTATTACTATTGCAAACCTATCTCCGTTAGAGTCATGTTAGCGTACTCATAATTGTTTATTTACATGGACTTGACAATTGAGCTAACTTCCATGAAGTAAGACTGCAGTATTTTACATTACATGTGGTCGTAGAGTTTTTCCGTTTACGACTCGGGTTATATAAGCTTATTATGGGAAACCTCTTGCAGTCTCTTCAGATCATGCGATAAGTAGAACCAACTTTGACAAGCAACAAACTCCAATCAACTGAATACCGAAGAATGCCTTAAAAAGTGACTCAACAAAGCACTTCATAAATTTCTCTAGCGCATGAGTGTCATTCTTAGTCTGGAACATGTTCCTAGCCTGTGGAAACTGGGAGAATGTATACCAACAGAGGGTCTGCTCTAAGCTGACCTCCAACGCATTCAAAAGATTAGCCGTTTAACTCCAGTCGAGGAAGTTGGCCTTCACTAATTCGAGTTTACAACTACGCATCCTACTATTGACCAATTACATGGCATACCTGATGTAGTGGAAAAAGCCCTTAGGCAAAATGTGTTTGTTCAGACGCATACTTGACGTTTCCCAAGCACTTACGTTTAGTAACAAGTTTATCCAATTTGTTTCGGGAAACTTTGCAATATTTTAGGGAACTATCTCCGCCGGTATTAAGAATGGCAACGGAGAGCTGCAAGGAAGTGTTCTTGGGGCTCTTCTTTATGTTATGCAGTTAGGATTTACCGCAAGTCCAAGGAACCGTACTAGGTACGCTTGCTAACGATATGACCATTTTGGTCATCACTTAAATCAATGTCCGCTGGAGATGTTCAAAGAAACACAATTCTTAACTTATCGTTATCTTCGAGGGAAAATATAGCCCATTGTAGTTTTAACCTTGAGGCACAAAGTCTGTCTGCTCATCGAACTGTTATGTCCTGTCCTTTCTTCTGGAACTCTTTATTTCTTTATTCGATTCATTCTCAGTCTTTGCTCTGAAGCTGCTGGCTTAATGAACACCAACGATGTCTGTCTCCCTAGGTTAGGTTAAAGTGGAGGACTGATAACAAGGAGCCTGTTGAGACTGATTGTGATACCAAGCGCCTGATACCAAGCGCCTGTTTGCATTTTGAGTTGAACTCAGTGACTTTCTCTAGCTGCGCCGAGTTCAGTGACGATGACTAATTTTTTGAATTTCTTCTTTTTGTTGAAATCTGAAGTCATTTGCATTTCCTCGTATCTATATCTCTTCAGGCGATCATGTCTCAAAACTCCTTCGCTGCGATGCTCTCCAACTGCTTAAAGGACTTCCTATAATCTTGTTCCATATCGGGTATACGATCGTTCGTTGCATTCATCTTGCTGTGTGTAGCCGGTTTGCTGACACGCATCAGTATTTTAAACGTAGTTAAAGGAATCCTATGCTCACAGCGAACAGAACAGCTTTGTGGCATGCCCAACACGGGCGTCAGCTTTGCATTTTCCTGAGTCTCTAAGGCCGCGAAAAGTTCGAGAGGTTACCGCGTACTTACCTACTTTCGACCTGAGCCTCAACCAACAAGCCTCTCCAGCCAGCACGATCTTTCGCCAGCTGCCTCCACTTGTGCACACCAAGTTGGTTGAGGTCCTTCTCCACTTGTTTGCGCCATCTCCTTCTAGGACGTCCTCTTATGCGTTGTCCCAAAGGCCCGGAATCGAAGACTCTTCGGGCCAGAGCTGTGGTGTCAATCCGCTCTACGTGACCTTAAGCGTTGGAAACGAAGACGCTTAACTAGGCGCATGCCGCTGTACAGCCCGTACAGTTTGTGGTTGAATCTCCTTCTCCAGACGCCATCAATACAAACAGGACCAAAGATCGCACGCAGAACTTTTCTCTCAAAACGACCAAGAGCTTCTTCATCCGCTTTCAAGAGCGTCCATGTCTCTGCACCATAGAGCACGACGAGGATGATTAGGGTGTTATATAAAGTCAACTTGGTGTTTCGAGATATGGCTCTGTTACTCAATTGCCTCTTGAGCCCAAAGAAACAGCGATTGGCAAGAGTAATTCTGCGCTTGATCTCGGTACTGGTGTTATCGTCCCTGTTTACTGCAGAGCCAAGGTAGACGAAGTCCTTGACTACCTCAAAGTTTCTGCTGCCCATTATGACGCTCTGTCCCAGGCGTCGATGTTGTGCGTCCTTTCGTGATGACAGCATGTACTTTGTTTTGCCCTGATTAACTGCCAACCCCATTTTAGCCGCTTCCGCTTCAATGCTAGCAAAAGCCTCATTGACAGCTCGCTGTGTTCGTCCAATCACGTCAATGTCGTCCGCGTAGGCAAGCAGTTGAACGGACTTTTGGAAGATCGTGCCTCTGGTGTTGACATTTGAGTTTCGCACGATCTTCTCAAGTATGACATTGAAGAAATCACATGACAGCGTGTCGCCTTGTCTAAAACCTTTTTTGACATTGAAGGTCTCGGTGAGTTCGTTACCGACCTTGATGGAGCAGCGAGAGTTCTCCATCGTCATCCTGCTCAATCTGACGAGTTTGACTGGAATGTCAAAACTAGACATGGCATTGTATAGCTCGTCTCTATGCACGCTGTCATATGCGGCCTTGAAATCGACGAATAGGCGGTGGGTGTCGATTTGCATCTCGTGGGTTTTTTCCAGGATCTGCCGCAGTGTGAAAATTTGGTCGATGGTGGACTTTCCCACAAGAAAGGAGACCCTTTTGACTGCGCCAACTATCGAGGGATCAGTCTCCTTAACATAGCGTACAAGATCCTCTCTGCCGTCTTGTGTGAACGCCTGAAACCATTCGTCAATAACCTGATAGGTCCCTATCAGTGCGGTTTCAGGCCGGGAAAGTCCACCATCAAGCATTTCAGCCTATGCCATCTTATTCAGAGATGAACTACTGCTTGACCAGATAATGTCGTCGTTCATGAGAAGATCGTGCAAAACTCAGAGCGCCACTATCCCTTTAAATGTTATCAGAAGCGTATTACATTGACGCGGTTGGCTGAACGCATCCACCCATGATTTGTTTGCTGCTTCCTAGGATTAAGACTGAAGCGGTGCAAGGAAACAATGTCCCCCAAATGATATAAACGTCTCTACTTATACCTTGTAGTTACGGACAGTACGAGGAACTAAGTCCACTCCAGTGCAGTGTACTTTGTTCCAATGCATGGGCATTAAATTGAAAAAAGAACCACAAGTTTCAAGGAAATAACTTGACGGGAATACCTGCAGCTGTGTCGGTTAAATTTATTCTATTGTATATTACAAGCTGGTCCTGGGCTTAGTTAGGGCCCCCATCTGCCTCGATAACTTAGTGAATAGTATTAACAACAGCATGCCTCTTGCCACCCGATGTTTCTTCCAGCTCGAGGCAATGGAATAGACGTCATCTCTGGAAGAACCAAGCTGAAACACACAAAATACCTGCTTTACGCGCCGATTTCGTTGGTCCCTTCTACACTAAAATTCTCTTAGCTGTCCTTGTCATACATTTAAGACATTGTTTTAAAGTACTTTCAAATAAAACCAAGGAATCTGTTCTATGAGTCCGACTCAAGCACCGTCATTACTCTATGTTCATCGGTTTTATTTACATGTTCACGCGCACACTCTTAATGAGTAACTATGTGTAAACCATAGGGCCCCTGACCCGTTTCACAAAATCATCCTCGACCCGCGATCCAGAGGGAACAACGTAGAAAAGTAAAGATCCTCCGGTAACATAAAAGCTGTGAAAATTGTAAGCATTTTTATCAAAGTCCATAAAAAAGAGCATATTTTGCTGAAAACATACTTCTTCTCGCTCACAATGTCAGCAATGCGCTTGTTCAATGCAACCTTATGCACTTTTGCGGCTAATCTGTTCTCATAGTAGACACTTAATTTACCGGGTTGGTATTTTCCCTCTTTGTCGCAAGGTAACCGTTCCGAGAACATTGATTCGATCACATTAGCCATTCTGTGA
The DNA here is from genome assembly GCA_905231855.2 of Eristalis tenax. Lineage (NCBI taxonomy): Eukaryota > Metazoa > Arthropoda > Insecta > Diptera > Syrphidae > Eristalis > Eristalis tenax. The sequence continues at coordinate 48,981,440 of HG993125.1, forward strand.
AGAGAGAAAAACAAAATGTAAACACGATTTCTGAGAGGTTGCGGGCTTAACATACATGTCGTCTTCGCTTAGATTCTGATGAAAATCACTGATCAAAAATTCTGGATAGGAGAAGGCAGACGGCCATATCAAAACACCCCCCTCGTCGATGTGTACAGGAAAATCTTCCAAAGGCAAGAACGTTGGCTTAAGCAGTTCCTGTGTTACAGCTTGTCCTTCTTTTAGTCCTTCGAACTTTACCTTTCGTTTCGTAAGAGCGTCTACCAGCCGATGTAGCTCAGCTAACTTCTTCTTAGCTTCCGCCGCAGCCTTTCGCTCGTTCCTTTCTGCTTCGTTCTTTATACACACTTTTTATAGAGAAACTGCTTTTTGTGATGACTAATAATTTGAATACCTTCTTCTGCTTTATTTTCTTCATTAGTTCCGCCGCTTCTGAAGTATTATTGCCATTTTCAATCATTTCTTCGCAATACTGAATGCACTGCTCATATCTGTTCAAATGGTATGCACATTGTGCAGCTCTCCATCTTGCCTTGACATAATCTGGCTTAAGTGCTAAGGCTGCTTCCGCGTCCGCAAGTGAGGACCTATTTTAAAATCAATAAACAAGGAAGGGCACTTATACATGAATGGTTGTCTACCTATAATTATGCAAAAAGAAATGTGCTGCACTTCTGTTGTTGTATAAAATGGAATTCACTTCCTTGCTATCGCACTTTGCTTTCAGTCCCTCCGTAAAACTATACACCGACATTCTGAATTTCTTATGTTTCATATAGAAATTGCCATCGTCTTTATAGTTCAGTGCCAAATCTTCGGCTGTATTCTCGTCGGGATCGTATTTCAATTTCTGCAGACCTTCAAATAGTGGGTGCACCTCGTCGCCTGGCTGTGGGGCCTTTTTCATGAAGAATGGATGCTTTTCCATTTCCTAAAAATTCATTAAACTTCCAATTGGAATTCACAATACACATGTACAACATGATGAAACCTACTTCTTGCCAGCGATCTTCTGGCCAACCTTCATCGTAGCGTTTTCGTTCCAATCCCTGAATAAAAGCATCTAAATCTTTGTCTAATTTGGCTGCTAACTCTAGCCTTTCCTCATCAGTGAAGCTGGTTTTCTCCAACTTTTCTTTTGAGTCTGTCATTGCAATAAATGTTTATTCACAAAAATAGAAAATAATACCAATTTAACTTAAAAGGCTGCCAATAAAACGAAAACACACCTCTAACAAAACCGAATGACTTTGACAGCTGACAAGCACAAAAAAAAACAAAACTAGGCATGTGCTCGTTGACTTCTGAGTGGAAGCATACAGTCGAGAAAATAATTTTATAATAGATTAGAGAAATATTTAGAGACACAAAACTTATTTTGAAATTATTCTACTATCCGTATTAATTATTCATATGTCCTCAGCAGTCTGCAATTTATGACACTTATCTCTGAATGTTGGAATATGTTCTGACAATTATTGCCGTTCGTATTAGTAAATTGACATTGTCAATGGTGAGACTCTAACTTTAACGACTATTGTGAACCTGACTCCGGAGCATGGTTTATGGAAATCCATACACATTTTTCCTTACACTATGATTGTGAAGTCAGCTGAGAGTTTTGACATTTGCCATAACCTCTGGTTGGCGGCAAACAGTTGATTATTTACTTGTCGATTTCAAACGAAATTGCATGATTTTGCCTGGTTTATTGCAATTACTGCGTTGAAATGGAAGTGGATGAGGAAAAAATCAAACCCCCGTGAGTAATAAATTAGCGATGCGTATGACACCAGAAGTAAGAAGTTGAATTATAGTTACATTAGAACACCGGAAGATGTAGCGGATATTATAAAATATGCCCGTTTGGAAGAACGCACCTTAACTCCACTCACACAGGCTAGTACTCAAATCATTGCATTAACTAAATTGCTAATTGAAATGAACAGGCCTTCTACTATCCCGAAAGCGGACCAGATATGGAAAACTGGTCTCTCCTTGAACTCAACCCCCATCTGATGGAAAGTATTCGCGATGGACAGAATATGCTGTTCAAAGGGGGTCTCAATGAAAGTGCAGTTCTGTGTACCGATGAGAAAACATTTGAAATCAAAGCCACAGAGATATCCAATTGTCTAATGGTGGTCACCGATTTAAAGTTTGGCGCTCAAACGACAACGTCCCCACTAAAAAGTCCCCGAATTGGAGCCGATGGTTCTATTGACCGAATCAACGACGATGACAGTGATGATGAGGTGACCATAGAGCGAGTTCTGGAACAGAAAAAAGTCTTAAAGATATTCTACGAGTACTATGAGTGTAGGGAAATTCAACCGCGCTTCCGAAAGTTATGTGATCTGCTTATGATGACACGTTACTCGGGCCCGGAAAACGAATACCTGATAGACAAGAAACTACTTTTCACATATGATCAGCTTCTGGACACCGTTCAATGCAGCAGGAAAGAATTCGACCGAGGGATGCATCAGTTGCGAGCCATTGAACTAGGTGGTTACTTGCGAATATTAGAATACGAGTATGAGTACAGAATCATCAGTGTTATGATGGGTTTGATTACCGAAAACTCTTGGGCTCTGGATGAAATCGACAGGAACGAGACCATAAAAGCACTGCAGGGCATAGCACCCGATAACATTGTTGAGGGCATATTCAATATTTACACGGTCCCAGTGCAGGAGAAATCCGGCAAATTCCAGTACAGAGACGAACTGCTAGCACGAATAGTGGCACTGAACATTCTGCAACCAGGTCTCAAATTTCGAGTAGATGAATTCATGTCTACGTGGCAGGATGCTTTAGTTGAGGGTATAAAGGCTGATGTGTGTTTTCTCGTATTTAAGGCAAAATGTGTATTTGGTATAACATGTTCACTTTGCAGGAAAAATATCTACGAGGCATTGGCATCGTCGACTTAGACTCAAAGCCACCGTGCATAAGGTCCTTGAATGAGGAGAATATAACGATAAACTTGCTGGATCGAATCGAGTTGTTGTTTAACATCAAAGCGAAGTGGACCCTGCAGGAAATTGAACCATATTTAGAATATTTCACCACACCGACGATTAATGTGACGATGATTCTAGCGAAGCACGCCAGATCGTTCCTTGAGGACGGTGTACGGTGTTATGTTGCCAAACATTTGTGATACGCAATGAATGATATGCTTGTTTCAATAAAGTGTGAAAACAATGACTTGATCTATTTTCATTGGCCAATGTTACGTAAGTATGTTTCTGAAGGAATGAGATATGGTCGCTAATGAAGCAACCATCAAGCTCTCCATACAAACAGGTCAAAAAACGAACAATTGCAACAAAGATGGATATTAGTCTTAGGATAAGTAGTTTATTTCACCAAGTACATACTACACATAATTTTATCTAACAATGTGGTGAATTTGTTTGGCAAAATGCTCTTTATTCCGATAAAGTATCATTTGATTGGTCGAATCCACAGAAAGGCTTCTGATCAGGCGTAGAGCATTTGCTGGGAGGTGGATCACTTAGTAATTCTATCTCCATTTCGGAAATAACTTGAAATACCCTTGCTTTGGCAATGGCTCGCTCTCGCAGAGGAAACGTCCTCACAGTTGTGGCTATGCTAGTGAAGAACTGTTCGGTGTCATCCATTTCGTTCTTGCGATTCAATAAGTACTTCATCAGTGATGAAGAATCATATCCTTGACGTGCAGGTCGCTGACGTATGACTTTTCGTTTGCGATTAATCGGGAGTACCTCAGGAGCTAGATTTGTGCTCGTACTCGGGTTATCCGATGATAGTTCATTGGGCGGATAGTCGATCGAATATTTAAACTCGTCGGTTTCGGAGTTCTTGTCACAATCATTTGAATCTCCCGGTTTACTGAAATCCTTTTTCGAATTTGACTTTTCCATCTTGAAAGCTAGCAAAAAAGACATATTATCTAAGTACTTCCATTTTCGGAATGGCGGTTTTCGTTGACCATTTTGTGCTTGAGTTTCAGTTTTTATGGCTCGCCTGAATCCGTCTCGTAATAGCGCCCAACATCGTCTGCAATCCCTGTCTGATAGAGAAATGAAAGACCGATTACTATTAAGAACTTACAAATGTATACAGGGAGAAAGAATGCAGTAAACATGACGTCTAGTCCACTAAAACTGCGAAACGTTTGATTGAAGGGAACGAATTTCAAGTCCACAGTATTTAGGTGTTTTATTTAAGCAGAAACAACGCCCGGACGTGCACCAAGGGTGGAGACATTTTCTCATCACTTTTCTCATCAACAAATCGAATTAAAATATCAACAGAAATTCGCGCAAATGCACATGTGTGTACCTTGCACTTTGAGTCTTCTAGAAATCTCTCTCCACGCCGTATCTTTTTGTGAGTTATCCCAATATTTTTTATCGTTTGGGTCATAAAGGAATGGATAGCCCTTAACTAGTTCAATTAATTTTTCATTGTCCATTGACCCTTATTTTGATAGCAAAATCTGCAAGTCTGCCTTCACAGTTTGCGTCAAATATTCTCACTGACAGCCCAGGCAGCGGCAGACAGTGAACTACAGACATACGACACAGACAGCATTACACATACCTGCTATAATGACTTATCGAACTTCGCCTGGGTACAAACGAACATTGTGTGTGTACACAAAACGCATTCACAGCGTCGAATCGTGGGCTTGTTGCTGCGAAATTGCTGATGTGTGTGGCTACAGGTAGGTACTCCTGGACGTACTTCTTTATTTTGATTCTTTTTTTTGCCATTTTAGTGGGTGCATGGGTTTATATGCATATGAACATGCGTAGTTGGCGGTTTAGTGTCGTCCATTGAACACATGGATAATTCGACTGGGAAGAAATCGTTTTTCTAAACGAAAATCTGTTGTTTAAACTGAAACTGAAGGACTGTGTAAGTATCTTGACAAACTTCTCTTTTCACTAAAAATAATACACGCTTTTTATTTAGCTCATTCCAACAACAACGAGATGGTTTGTATCGTTTTTTTTTTGTACTGATGGAGTGCAGCTCGTATACACAGCCAGATTCACACTAGTGATGGGCACATTCGAATGATAACTCGAGTGATTATCGATTATTGCAACATCTCGATTCTCAATCAATCCTTCGAATGACTACTGACAAAGGCCAAGACAGTGCACGCCATACAAAATTTCGTGTCGGAAATTCTGCTCGGGGGGTTCCATTATGGGGACCCGATTTTTTATCGAACCTATAACTATTCAAGAATGTTCCTTTAAAATTTCAAGTGAAAATTTAAAAAACTCTCGAAGATGTAGCCATTTTAGCCAGAGCGCGCGTGCGGCATGGGACACCTCATAGGTACCTAGCTCTCATTAGTGCCCCTGTCCCATCATGGGTTCCCTTCTCTATCCCTTTGTGACTACCTGCCTGAAACATCTGCTTCCAGTGCCCCCTACTTACCGAAATAAAGAGTAGGAAAGAGAATACAGATATAAGATTTAGGCACGCAGGACAGGGATATAGAATACTTTGGCATGCTCAGTCTCACTGCGTCTCTTGCAAGAGTAGCGCATTCAAAAATGCGCTGTAGAAAATGGATAGGAAACATGGTAAGCATGGTACTACTACGCCCAGTGTAAGTCGTAAACGGAGGTAGGCTGACCAAAGTTATGCGAGCACATTCACTGAAGAACTTTCTTAGACAAAATATGTATTTGGTATAACATATTCACTTTGCAGGAAACACATCTACGAGGCACTGGCATCGCCGACTTGGACTCAAAGCCACCATGCATTAGATGCTTTAATTTCCATCCAAGTGCCGATCTTCATTTTACTTATTTTTACGTGCAATTCTTACTATTCATGCAATTACGGAAAATGGTAAAATGCAAAGAGTGTCACGGTGATGTTCAATTCAACAAGGAATTTTATATGGATATGGCATAGCGGGGGTTTTATACCCAAGAATTTGCTTTAAATGCGTTTTTCTCGAAAGAGTGTTTTTACGACCGACGCATCAGGTTACTCAAAAACTACTAATCCAATCGGTTCCACATTTTAATACGTTATTCGGTGCAGATATACTGCGAAGACCTTCTTTACTTTTTAACTTGATTTGCGGCTGAAAAAAAGGCGTTTTTCAAAAAAAAGTCCGCCATTTTGTTAATTTGTGTGCGAAATTAATAATCCTAGTTTATTCCAGAGCCAAACAGGTACTCTTTCTAATCCCGTTGGAATGTTTGATGTTCCAGTGAACATGGGCCGTCGAAAAGAAGGGCTCTTGTTTGATCGCAAAAAACAACCTTGAACAAAAAACAAACCTTGAATGTCGTTTTTCTTATGTTCTACATACATTCCACAGAAAAAATTTACAACTGACAGATTTCTATTTTTCTGAATTTGAGTGCACAAATAAGTCGTCGGTAATAATGAAATATAATTTTGTGAAAAATATGGACAGCATATTGATGTTTATGTCGAGGAAATAAGAAAAAGGGACCTTATGCGAATACGCAAAACTATTAGATCGAAATACAACACATTGGATTTACCAGATGCTAAGTACGTGTACCTAAAGAAGAGTAAATTCAAAAATGTAGAGTAAACCATTTTTAATTTTAGATTCAAAATGTATTTTCGGTTAAACACAAAGGCATTTGTTTACGTTCTTCTATTCAAAGTATTGCCCATCTGAAGCTATGACCTTTTTCCATCTTTCTGGCAATTTGTGGATCCCATCCCAAAAGAACCGCGCCGGCTTGGCAGTCAAGAATGAATCAAGCCAATTTGTGATATTCTGCTCTGATGTGGACCGTATTTCAGTGAAGGCGTTCTGCATCGACTGGAACAAATGGTAGTCAGAGGAGCAAGGTCTGGACTATAAGGCGGGTGGGGTACAACTTCCCATCCACTGTTTGCCAAATAGTTCTAACCGGAATATGGATGAAATGATGGAAAATTCTTGCTTCGTGTCTTGTCGCATATTCCGCGCGTTTTTCGACTACTGTTCTATTCAAACGGATTAATTGTGTTCAGTAGCGTTGTCCATTGATGGTTTCACCCGGTCTTAGCAGCTCATAGTACAGCACACCCTTCTGATCCCACCAAATACAGAGCACTACCTTCTGATTTGGCTGGTTGCACGGGTTTCACATACGATTTTTGGGGCGCTTGGTTGTCTTTTGTTGTCGCAATGGATTCATTTTTCATCACCAGTAACAATCCGATGCAAAAATGACTTCCTTTTGCGGCGTTCCAGCAGCATTTCGGGCATGCAAAAACCGTCTTTCGAAGTCTCTCGGCTTGAGTTCATGTGGAACCCAATTTCCTTGCTTTTGAATACATCCAGCTGCTCTTAAACGTTTTGAAATGGCTGCTTGAATGACACCCACAGATTCTGCGAGCTCTTCTTGTGTTTGGCAACAATCTTCATAGAGTAATGCTTCCAGTTCTCCATCTTTAAACTTTTTTGGCTGCCCAGGACGTTCATCATCTTCCAAACTTTTGGCACGTTCGCTCAGCTGGTTCACCATAAACTTCCACCAAAATACGATGACTTTCGGCAGCAGTTTTCTTCATATTAAATAATGAAGAAGAACTCCTCACAAAAACACTTTTTCAGGCACAAAGTTCGACATATTTGAGTGAAATAAAATTATTGTTGTTTACGCTTCAAATGAATGACATATACTGAAATGACGTACAATGACAGTAGCTTTCCAACGCACGTTCCAATGGAATAATACAAGTTACGCCATCTCTTAACAAACCGCACGAATTAAGCTATAGACCCATTACATTTTTTTTCTTCTTTTTTAAGTCTTCAAATAAATGTATGCAAAGTTACAAGCCTAAGAAATAAATTATGTTCATTTACCAGCCCATTGAAAATCTACAAAATTTTATATCGAGAATGGGGGGTCCTCTTATACGAGCGCAAGCTTTTTCTCAGAAATGAAGTACGATAGGGAAGCCCAACTTCTACCTCTCTTGCCCCTTAAAATTTTTTTCAGCCATTTTTTATATCGTTTTTCAAAACAAATTGACCAATAAGAGAACCAAAAGAGAATAACTGTCAAAAATTCATGAATAACCGTCAAAATTTTCATGATTATCCGTCAAATTCGTCGATGGACTAGGGGTCAATCAGCTGTGAAGTTGGGTATCTCTATCATACTTCATTTCTGCTTTTTTCTTCTCTTAAAAGTTCTGCAGTTCTCAGAGCTTTAACAAATTTGTGTTTCAAATTTACGGTCAAATTTGTAAGCATCAAATTCCGCGACCTCTGATGCACACAGAATATACAAAAATACAAACAAAACGATAGCTCTCAAAGCGCCGTGGGAGTCTCCCGCACGTCCCTTTCCATCAAATCATCCATTTGATTCGTTTCGATTGACGAAATCCTTTCACGCGGAGCCTTATAGAATCTGCACGTTTGCTGAAAACCGAGCTGAGACCCATTTTGCTTATTTTTCGTTACCTTCTTTGCTGTGTTGGCTAAAGAAGGCATGTGTCATTTGTGACATTTGTTGGGACTTTGTCGTATAAGTCAATGGATAACAGTTGTAGGGAGCAGTGTTGCGTTTATACTCCAATCGAAGTTTTTTTTTTTTTTTTTTACTTCGTTTTAATAGGCAGTACTTCGACACTTCCTCTTTCCCAAAGATGCTTCACTCCTTGTAGACTTTATACTCCCGTACAATCGGGAAATTGCATTATTCAACACACTGGTTGGGTGTTGCGGGAATCGGGTAGGCACTGACTGGCGTCAACCTGGCGATGCCCAGTGTTGTAACTTTTTCTACACACCAATTGTGCTTATTTTACCTCCAAGTGGTAGCCATCGGGTACTGGTTGTAGTTCACCCGAGCTCAACTTGCCAAACTTATAAGTGCGACCTCTTGTCCTAGGGGTGACAAAAAAGGAACTGGTCCTCCAGGTTGGGGGTTGTGCCGTCGGGGTAACTGCCCGGCCACATAAAAAAAAATATGTAGTTACGAAGCAACAACAAGCCTCGGAAACGGAGGATTTTACTGATGACAAACCCTGCAAACGATATACGGACAACGATCTTCGGATCTGTACGTGGAATGTAAGGTCCCTTTATAGGCCACGTGCAGCCGAACAATTAGCGGAAGCCCTAGACTGCTGCAAAGCAGATATAACCGCCATCCAAGAAGTGCGATGGGATGGACCGGGCAAAAGAAGGCTGAAAAACTGTGATATATATTACGGTGACTGCTACAAACAGCAAAAACAGCGCCTATTTGGATGTGGATTTGTCGTTAGAGGCAGACTTAGGCAAGAAGTCTTATCGTTCAGATCCGTGAACGAGCGCCTCACGACAATTCGCATCCAGGCTAAATTTGCCAACATAAGCCTTATATGCGCACATGCCCCCACAGAGGAGAAAGATGACGACACCAAAGACAAGTTCTATGAGCTCCTGGACAAAACTTATGAGCAATGCCCTAGCTACGACATTAAAATTGTCCTTGGCGATTTTAACGCAAAGCTTGGAAAAGAGAACATCTTTGGTAGTACGGTCGGAAAGCACAGCCTACACGACACCACATCCGATAACGGATTTAGGCTGATCGACTTTGCTGCGGGGCGAAATGTTGTAGTAGCCAGTACAAGATTCCCACATCTCGATATCCACAAAGGAACATGGCGATCTCCTGATCAATCAACCGTCAATCAGATTGATCATATTGCGATCGACGCAAGGCACTCCTCCAGTATTATAGATGTTCGAACGTTCCGAGGCGCCAACATTGACTCGGACCACCACCTTGTTGTAGCCAAGATAAGGTTGCGGATATCCCGAACACCGCCAAGACAAAGAAATACTGTGAGGAAGTTTAACGTCAGCCGGCTACAATCGCAAGAGATTGCCAAATCCTTTTCCGATCGTGTCTCCCTTAACCTCTTAAGAAATCCTACGCCGCCAACATCAAGTATTGAAGATCAGTGGCAGCATTGCCAAAAAGCCATCAGAGATGCCGCCTCTGATGTGCTGGGTTTCAATCCGCCACCACAACGAAACCCCTGGTTTGACAACGAGTGTCGGCAGGCGAATGCAGCCAAGCAAGAAGCATACAAAGCGGCACTGCAAAGAAGGACAAGAGCTGCTCGGGAGCTCTACGAGCAGAAGAGGAGAGACGAACACCGGCTTCTCAGGAGAAAAAAGAAGGAGCATGAGAAGCGCGCGATCGGCAAACTAGAGGGATATTACTGCAGGAATGAGGTAAGGAAATTTTACCAAAGGGTAAAGTTAACCAGTCAAGGTTATAAAGTCCGAACCGAAGCCTGTAAGGATGATCAAGGGAACATCTTAGTAGAGTCACAGTCGATGCTGAGGATATGGAGAAACCATTTCTGCAGACTGTATAACGGCGACGAAGAACCAAATCCCGCTGTCAGGCAGAACGAACCATTCAACCCCAATGAAAGGGACGATGAAGATCAACAATTCCGTCCACCCGACCCAGATGAAGTGAGGATTGCCATATCCAAACTAAAATCCAACAAGGCTGCGGGAGCTGACGGCCTACCCGCCGGGCTTTTTAAGGCCGCAGGCGATGATTTGGTAAGGAGCATGCACCAACTCATCTGTAAAATATGGTCGGAGGAAAACATGCCCGAGGAATGGAACCTCAGCATAGTCTGCCCGATCCATAAAAAAGGAGACCCTTTGAACTGCGCCAACTACAGAGGCACCAGTCTCCTAAGTATCGCATATAAAATCGTATCTGCCGTACTGTGTGAACGCCTAAAACCATTCGTCAACAACCTGGTCGGTCCATACCAGTGTGGCTTTAGGCCAGGAAAATCCACCATCGACCAAATATTCACACTGCGGCAGATTTTGGAGAAAACCCAGGAGCAACAAATCGATACCCACCACCTTTTTATCGATTTTAAGGCCGCGTATGATAGCATTTATAGAGACGAGCTATACAGAGCAATGTCTAGTTTTGGCATCCCTACCAAACTCGTCCGTTTGTGTAGGATGACGATGGAGAATGCACGCTGCTCCATCAAGGTCGGTAAAGACCTAACCGAGACCTTTGATGTCAAAAAAGGATTCAGACAAGGCGACGTGCTGTCATGCGACTTTTTCAACATCGTTCTTGAAAGAATTGTTCAAAACTCGAACGCCAACACCAGAGGAACAATCTTTCAGAAGTCCGTCCAAATACTCGCATATGCCGACGATATTGACATTATCGGAAGAACGCAGCGTGATGTCAATGGCGCTTTTGTGGGTATTGCAACGGAGGCCGCGAAGATGGTCTTAGCGGTAAACGAGGGTAAGACCAAGTATATGCTGTCAACGAGAAAGGACACCCAACACCGACGTCTCGGTCAGAACGTCACAGCAGACAGATATAACTTTGAGGTAGTCAAAAACTTTGTCTACCTAGGCACCGCTATCAATTCAGACAACGACACCAGCGCTGAAATCAAACGAAGAATAACTCTTGCCAATCGCTGCTTCTTTGGGCTAAGAAAGCAATTGGTAAACAAAGCCCTCTCTCGAACAACCAAGCTAACGCTCTACAAGACCTTAATCGTCCCAGTTCTGCTATATGGCGCGGAGGCATGGACTTTATCAAAAGCGGATGAAGCTGCTCTTGGTTGCTTCGAGAGGAAAATTCTTCGTGTGATTTTCGGTCCCGTCTGCATAGATGGTGAGTGGAGGAGGAGATATAATGACGAACTATACGGGCTGTTAAGCGACATCGACTTGGCCAGAAGAGTGAAGATCCAACGATTGAGGTGGCTAGGTCATGTAGAGCGGATGGAAACCAATGCTCCGGCCCGAAAAGTCTTCGAATCCACCCCCGAGGGACGGCGCAGTAGATTAAGACCGCGACTCAGGTGGCGCACGCAAGTGGAAAGGGACCTCAACTAACTATGCGTGCGAAACTGGAGACAGCTAGCTAAAGATCGAGCTGGCTGGAGACGCTTGTTGGTTGAGGCCCAGGTCCACCCCGGACTGTAGCGCCACCTTAAGTAAGAACTCTCCCGCCAAGCAGCAAACAACGTATATATATACTCCTAATGATTTGGCTGACGTGTACATAGTCCGTTATTAAATCTTCTCCTCTGAAAACCATCAACGGAAACCGGACGGCATGCAGAACATCGGAGAGACCAAGTACTTCTTCACCCGCTTTTGAGATTTGTGCCTCTTCGCGTTAATGTCTTACGAATGACGATAATGGCTCCATTACACAATTGTCTGAGCACAGGAGAGCAACAGAGTTTAACAAGAGGTCTTCTTGTCTGCACAGATACTGTTGCATGTCCAGGTGTATATTTAAAAAAAACTGAATCCATTTCAGTTGTCAGCATCAAGTTCATCCCACTTAAAGGGAGAATAAAAGCAGCCACAGTCACTGTCTCACAAACCAAAAAAAAATATATTTGAATGTATATTAAGTATTCAAATTCGAATCCCCATACAGCAACACTTCAAGTGAATGTGGTTCCCAAGCTGAAGATAAGTTTGTGGCACCAGGTTGCGGTGTAAGCGGCACTCACTGCCACAGCAGCAGCATTTCATTCGGCACCACGGCGTCGCACCACAGTTTGGTACAGCTTACAGCTTAAAATGAACTTTTCCACTCCATCTCACTTACTTTGTATTAATTATAAATAATGTTCCTTGAAATTCTCGAACCAAACTATCTTGAGGATTGTGGATACCGCCGCGTCATGCACCCGCTCCGCTCATGCTGTGGTATTCTCTGAAGCTGACAGTATTGAGACTGAGGGAAACTTTGCGCGAACATTTGTTTGTCGGTGATTTCCCCCCCACCCCGCCGATGCAACAGCAGGAGAACTTTGTGTTTTTTTTTTCTCGTTTTACTTGCATCGTGCGAAGAAAATAATCTTGACTTGCATTTCGCCAAACGAGAACCCTCCCCAGAGGTGGCTGGGAATGCCACACGAGGAACGTTCAAATGAAATTTCTTTGGCTTGTACTTTTTCTCCCCGCTGTCGCGGTCGTCGTCGGTCGTAGTCGTCCTCGTCTGGCAGTTTGCATGTGTCCTGTTGTTGGTGATATCTTACAATTTGCATTCGCAGTGGCATTGTTTTGCCGTTTGTCAGTATTAGCACGAAATCCGACAATCTTCAAATTGACTGCCTGACTGAGGTATGCCGTGGATGGGGGATGAGGAGACTGTGTGTGTAATTAATTGTTGGTTTTGAAGTCTCATGATACTTCCTTGAGGTCTTATGATGCTTCTACAAGTTGATATCGCCCAGTTTCGGTTGCGGCTCAATTTTTCTGATTGTCACACCTGCTCATTTTATTCATTTCATCCGCAGCAAACCTCAATCCAACGGGACTCAGGCTACCCAGTGGCGTAGAGTGGGTTGGGGGCGCCCTGGGCAGACACAATTTATGCCGGCCCTAGTAAGCTCCCAGAAGTCTAAATCTACGGGATGAGAGAGCATTACAGTTTCATAGCCAATGGTTTCTTCCTCGTCCTCTGCAGCTCTGCAGCTTCTGCAGAAGTCGTTTTTGGGGACTCCTGGTCTAGAGGCGTAGAGGCGATTGTCACCCCTTCTCATTTTATTCATCTCACTCGAAGAAGGAAGGGACTCAAGCTACTCAGTGGTGTAGCGTAGGTTGAGGCCGCCCTTGGGTCTAATTTATGCCACCCCTAGCAACTTATCACACACAAACCTTTGCATGTGGTTTCAACATATACCGTTAGCGGTTTTAATAAAGCGAAGAAGGTGGCTGTCTGTAATGATGCTTAGTTCAGCCAGGCTATCTAAATAATAAGCTCCCAGAAGTAGTCTCCAAAATGGTTTCTTCCTTGTCCTCGTCTCTGCAGGTTCTGCAGAAGTTGCTGTTGTTGACGCCTGGTCTAGAGGCGTTTGTTCCTACGTCGCAATGCCTTGTTATAACGCCAATGAGAGTTATGAGATTCGGCCTGGTCAATCCAATCAGACTAAGCGATCTCTTTGGGCAGAGCGTGGGCCAGAGTGGTTTGGTAACAAGCCAGTTGACCACTACCTACGATTCATTTGAGGATGCGTATGTATGTCAATAAACTTGGTGGTCGTTTCAGGTGAAGCAGAATTTGTATTACCAATAGAAGGACGTGAAGCTGAATTTCATATATTCGGAGTATCATAGTGTGTCCCCACTAGACGAAGTTGAGTCATTTCGACAACTCCCCTCGAAATTAGGATCGAAATTGCCAACGAACTAATAATTTCAGAATTGCCTCAATTAGATCAATGTCAGAAATTGTGTGTCATCACGATCCAATTAGGTAGGCGACCGCTTGGCAGGCCCAGGACGAGGTGGTTGGACCAAGTCCAAAAACTCGCCTGGCTACACTCGGGCATAACTCCTGATGAGTTAGAGTCGATGGCGGAGGATCGAGTTGCCTGGAGATCTCTCGTGCGTGGGTCAGAAGATGATGATTGTGTATTATAACAGATTATCCCAGTTCTCGTACAGTAATAACAAACAAAACTAGCGGATTTTTCACCATTATGCCAGTTAACTAGCAGATTTCTGACAGATTGCGTTGTTGTTGTTTTTTTTTTTTGGCTAAAACTGTCCACACTTTGTCGACGTAAAGACATTTCACTGTCAAACCAAATTGCAACGAATTGCTGAACACTTCGGGAAATTTCAAAATAATGAATGAAAGTGAGACTTTGTATCGAAGTTAAAACGAGCCCACGAAGGAAAGGGGTAGAAAAGAAGAAAGGGTCCATCATTAAATATCTGCTACTTCCTATTTCTGAAACTATATATAGCCTCGTCATCAGATGTAAAATCTCCTACAGATATTTTGACCGTTGACAATTCAGATTCGTAAGTAGTACGAGACCTCAACAAAGATAGTCTGTCCTGAACTAAGTACTTTTTATTCGATATCTATCACAAATCAAAAATAACACGAACTCATCCAAAAGAGCGTACCTGCAAAAGACTTCTTTTTTTTTTTACTAAGAAAAGACTGATCAGCGTTCATTGGATGCTGTTGTTAAGCGTCAGACATTCAATGTCTGATTACTTACTGTGAAGCAGTGTTAATGCCGGTAAACTTTGAATAGAAATTTTTTGGACTGAAAACAGAATTCGTTTTGTAAATTTTATACATTTAAAACAAACAATTTTAAAGGCTCCAAGTTGCCGTCCCTTGCAAGGGAGCCTTTGCCCCCCTTGCCACCCTCTCGCTACGACACTGAGGCTACCCCCAGTATTAATCCCCACCGCGTGTAGAAGCGCACAAGAAAGTGCGTAGCGTACCTCGTTCCTTACATAGGAACTGATATTAGGTGTGGTAAAAGCAGATATATAATTATTGCATGAAATTTAAGGCTGTGTTCACCATAGTCCAAAAAGTCCGATTTAGGTCAAATATGCTGCGCTAGTAGGTGCATGGTAGTTTTGGGGGCACCAGGCCAGGCATGAGCGTTGTACTCAAGTTTGGGGCGTATATACCAACTAAGTGTTGTGTTGATACACATACCAAGGACGGAAGCTTTCCGATTTCGTTGACACAGGTGCCATTCATGGATAATGGCTGATTAACAAGGGTTCGCTTGACTGACAGCAGGCAGCATTGAGTTTTTGACGCTTTGAATTTCACTCGATGTCGAAGCTGCCGTTCCAATTCTACGGCCGATGGGCGGGATCGTGAGTCTTGGAACGAATATGAAAAGCTGAAGGTGCTGTCATTAGCGGAGGGGTGGATTGGATTAGAAGCAGCAGACAAGAGAACATTTATAAAAATGAGAAAGAGTGTCGGAGACAGAGCAGAGCCTTGGGGAACACCAGCGTTTATTTGGTGGATATCAGACTTGAACCCATCCAAAACAACGAAAGGTAATTTCTAATCCATTGAAGAAGAGATTCATCGACACAATGGGCACGCATTTTCGACAAGAGAGCTTGCTGCCATACTCTGTCAAATGTTTTAGAAATATCAAGAAGATTGGTTCCACTTTTCGGTCAGATGATCCGACCACCGAACAGACCAGTGGACATGTTGCTGCGGAAACCATACTGCCGGTCATTAAGAAGCTTCCGCGATTCAAGATATTTCTCAAGCTGACGATTTATCAGCGTTTCAAGGCCTTAGAAAGAAGGGACGTAAGTGCTATGGGTCAGTACGAGGTGGGTGACGAAGATTCGCCCTTTTTAGGGACGGGCTGGACAAATGCTGTTTTCCATCTGCTCGGAGAGAGCTTTAGGTCTCTCTCCGTGGGATAGATGAAAAAGCTTACGCAGTGGTTTTGCCAGCGCAGAAGAACACCTCTTCAGAAGAATAGGGGGAATACCATCCGGGCCAGCGGATTTGTGCATGTCGAGATCTTTAAGTACTCTTGCAACTGTACGAGTGCGGAAGTGGCTTTGTCCCATGGTGAAATCAACGCTCTCAAGTGCAGGTGGCGACATATTGGAATCTGGCAGTGTTGAGCTGGCTGCAAAATGCGCCGCAAGCAGATTTGCTTTGTCTAAAGAGCTGACAGCTGGGACATTGTAAAATAGCGTGGGAATTGAAGACGAGGAATTCTTTACGTTTTTTACAAATGACAAAAAGTTTTTGCTACCCTTGGGACATTGTAGCACTTTTTGCCTCAACTTTTGCTCATACGAGAATTTTACGTCTTATAATCGCATTGCAGTCATTTCCTGCCCCTTTAAACGTATTCCGGTTTTCCTCAGCAGGGCTTGCTTTGTATATCCGGAAATTCAACTCTCTCAACCTGTCTCTTTACAGCTCGAGTCATACCATGCGTTTGCTTTGGGCTTGATACTCTTCACTCTGTGAGGAATGAAGGATCTCGCTTAGCAGAAGAATGTTTGTGATCATATCAGCAGCGGCATCCACGTCAGTATCGAGGAAGCATAGTGACCAGTTAAAACTCCTTAAGAAGTTGTAAAGAAGCGGTTTACGCTCCAATCGGCTTTCTCGTATAGACATACTGTTCTTTTAGGAATTTGGTCTTTAGGAATTTGGTCCTGATGAAACACAATACCTCTCCTACGGACCAAAGCTGGCCGCTTCTAAGCTTCTGAGTGATTGCGGACGGTCTACAGCTTTGCCGTAGAATACACATTCCTGGGCGTCAAGTCTGGCTTGGCCACTGTTTGCGCCGACTCACCGTGATTCCTGGCGTTGTCGTAAGTGATCTACTTTTCGTTACAAGTCACTCGGTCACAGTCATTCGGACGATAAGGTTGTTTGGTGTTAACTCGTGGGACAAGGATACATATACATGGAGTTTCTTTTTGCACCCAGCCTTATTCAGACTCGTCTCGATTGTCAGACTCGACGATTGCCATGATTTTATCGACATTTTCGACATCTTCGATATCACAATTACCGGAATTCGACGAAACACTGTAACAGTAGTCCATAAACATTATTCACATTTTTAGTCGGCTGACTGGGGTTACCGCGTTTATCGAAGAAGAACTGTAAACAATAGCGTCTTTTCTCTTTTGCTATACTCTCACCAAACAAAATCGCCCAAACTTCGGAGGTAACGCCGCCCTACAGTTTTGGGTTTTCGAAACCTCGGACTTTCGACAAGCTAGTTGAGCTCATCCGGCCGTGAGAGGAGGATCGAGCCTACAGCGTGAACTTTTCTTATTTTGCTCATTTTGGTGTTCATTTTCTCAGTGTCTGTCGCTCTTTTCTGGTACTCTTAACATTCATTCCTGACAACAAACATCTGCTGTCAGCTGATGACATTCGAAAACACGTCAACATCCTATTGAGGTTTCAGTAAAAGTTCATCCAAACCTGGAGATTTCTGTTCGGTGGGAACATAGCATGTGACGCGCTCTCAAAAAAAACTGAATCAATCAGTCACACAACTGTCCGCCATTTTTTTTAAGTCTGAAATCTTATCTTTCTGACGGCAATTAGTTTGGTTCACAATCACATGATGGACAAACGTCATGCTAACGGACAGTCCTGCAAGGTACCGCAGAGGTTGAAATGAAGGGGTGTAGTCTGGAGAGGTCGCATCTTTTTTGCAGCAACTGCCAACAATGGAGCATGTCAGAGCAGGGTTTTCATGTCAAGCGCTCGCTGGAACACCTGTCAAATGCATTTCACTTTTGGTGTGCAATGTATTGATGCAACTGACTTCAAGTCAGCGCTACTGGCATGATGTCGTGAAGAGACCTGTTTTCAGTTTCATCGAATTCTTCACCCATGCTAACACTCCATCTGTCCCCTCTCTCCAACTGTAGACGTTAAGGAATGTAACAGAACAAAAAAATAGCATTACAACAGCACGCAATGGTGGATACAAGTAGTTTAGCACAGACAGCCAATAGTATCTTATTAGCACAAAATTGCTTCATCCATCCACCAGTGCTGTCTCGCACTTCAATGCCAGCAAGTGACAGCCACCGTGCTCCTTTCTCGGTTGCATTTTAATTAAATGCATTGTACAACAAATTAACACATTATTTCCCGACAAATTTTTGCTTTCGACATACTCCGACATCAGAGGCCATAACTCACAGACTTCTGGGATACCACCACTGCCACGACCACCACCCGCCTCTGCAGTTCATTTGGATGTTATCGTCTTCACCTTTTGCATGCAAATTCTCAGACAACGACAACTGAGACTGTCGTTCCGCGGGAGTGCACACCGGGCAGCCGATCGGATGGGTTTCGTTTGGCCAGTTAAGCTGAGAAGCTACTTCAAGTTGCGAAAGGAGCCGGCGAGAAACTTTAATCTGTTAATTATTTGTCTTCTGCACCTGGCCAAAATGGCGAGTGTGTGCGAGGTACTGTGTACTCTGTGACTCCCTCGCATCCAACAAAAAAGTTTCACTTGCGGGAGTATCTGCTGGGGTGTTCTGTTCGTTGAGGCGCGCACTTTTGCTGGAGCAAAGCCAACCGCCCCCGTCTCATTTGAATTAAGTGCCAATCTAACTCCTCTGCTCGTTAGCTTAAGAGCAGACTTTAAATAAATTATTTATCCATTTTGAATGCAATTAAAAGGAATTTACGAGGGCTCCTTTGTTTTGTCCCGTCTCGCCCAGTCACGGGCGCCGAGTTGAAGCTGGGGTTGATTGGACTGCTCCTAGCGTAGTTTTGTATTGTAGTCACGTTAATGAATGGGTAACTAACTCACTATTTGTCTCTGGCTTGACAGGAGTGAAGTGGTCTTTCTCCTGCGCATTGAACCAGTGGAAGCCTACCAGGTAGCGGTAAAGCCAGTTGTAAAATAGATTTCTGAAGTGAGTACTGAGATGAATGAGCAATGTTTTGCTTCCGCTTCCCTTCTCTTCATTTTGAAAGCTTCCGGCTGGAGAGGAAAGATGTGATTTGTTTGGAGGTTGTCATGGAGGTTAACCCGGGTTCTAACCATAAAACCTCTTCAATGACACTTGTGTGTGTGTCAAATAATTCATTCTTTGTTGCATTGTCCCACAGACAGAAGTCGAGGAAGCATAAATCTGAATCTTCTCCTCCAGATGCCAACACTTGCAAAATGGACCAAAGACTGGTCCCGGAACTGCTGCGGCCCACTGATAAGGACCTATCAGATTGTTGATAAAAAGTGGAACATCCTGTATTCCATGTTATGAAGACGTCATCCTCATCATCTTCCCGAATGCTCCACTAAAGGGGTCGTTGGTGTAAACCACGCACGAGAGATATCCAGGTAACTCGATTCTCCGATATCGACTCTAACTCATCTGGAGTTATGCCGAAGCGCAACCAGGCGAGTTTTTGGACTTGGTCCAACCACCTCGACCTAGGTCTGCCAAGCGGTAGCCTAACTGATGGAATCGGGAAAACCCAAGTGTCCAGAAACTCGTTTCGGTATGGACCGCAATGACTTTCTGGACACCCAAGTGTCTCGTTTTCGTGTGGACCGCAATGACTTTCTGGACACCCAAGTGTCTCGTTTTCGTGTGGACCGCAATGACTTTCTGGACACCCAAGTGTCTCGTTTTCGTGTGGACCGCAATGACTTTCTGGACACCTAAGTGTCTCGTTTTCGTGTGGACCGCAATGACTTTCTGGACACCCAAGTGTCTCGTTTTCGTGTGGACCGCAATGACTTTCTGGACACCCAAGTGTCTCGTTTTCGTGTGGACCGCAATGACTTTCTGGACACCCAAGTGTCTCGTTTTCGTGTGGACCGCAATGGCTTTCTGGACACCCAAGTGTCTCGTTTTCGTGTGGACCGCAATGACTTTCTGGACACCCAAGTGTCTCGTTTTCGTGTGGACCGCAATGACTTTCTGGACACCCAAGTGTCTCGTTTTCGTGTGGACCGCAATGACTTTCTGGACACCTAAGTGTCTCGTTTTCGTGTGGACCGCAATGACTTTCTGGACACCCAAGTGTCCAGAAACTTGTTTCGGTATGGACCGCAATGACTTCTCTCTGGAGT
This sequence comes from Eristalis tenax, assembly GCA_905231855.2. Taxonomy (NCBI): domain Eukaryota; kingdom Metazoa; phylum Arthropoda; class Insecta; order Diptera; family Syrphidae; genus Eristalis; species Eristalis tenax. The sequence goes on from HG993125.1 coordinate 49,001,861, forward strand.
GTCCAAGTGTAGAGAAACCGCATGTAGTTGGCGCTTGTGACTGACGAAGGCTCACTCTTGCTTGGAGCTCCAGTGTCAAAGTGCCTCTGTGTTGACTGGGCCCGTGGTCGAGATTCAGCTGTTGACCGTCGTGAGATCGCCAGGCTGCTGAGTGGATTATTTGCTGCATGCGCCACCCAAGAAGTCACAGTAGTTCCCTTCGATAAGGTCTAATGATGAACCTATTGAGACAATAAATTGTTTTGGCATCAGAAGCGCCACCTAGAATTAAGTCGACATACAATTTAGCTCTTAGCCGGGCTCTAAAACGAAACCGACTTGATACATCTCCCTGCAACTTCATCTTCCTTCAGTTCCATTCCAGTCTTCGGTGAGCAGTTTTCAAATCTCTAAAGATTCAATACAAACCGTTCTCCCAGCATTCACCGTCATCAATTGCATTGATTGGCAATACAAGCAATTTCATTCTAATGCCCTTAGTTCAACAACTGGGCATTAGTAAAACGCTTTGCACGTCAAAAAGAACTTCCAATCCATCCGTCCTGTCCGTTGATTCGTTTCCATGAGCTCTCTACAATTATGTGCATTCAAAGGAAACCAACAAAAAAGAGTATTTTCTTCTCCAGGGACATTTGTTGTACAGCATCGTTTTGTCAATGGTTATCCTTCGTTGCACGAGAGTTCAAAGAATTCATTTAGTTTGTCTATCGTTGTCCATTTCCATGGGGACCACTCCCCGATTCCGATGCATTCATCCTTGATTTCTCCTGCGGAAAGGCGACTGCCACGGGTTGACGAGTATAACTTAGCTGTCGTCAATTGTCAGCGACGGAATTGTGAGGGACCGACCGGTCTGATTTAGGGGCCAATAACAAGGAGCGCACCACCAGCAAAGGATCAAGGGGAATTCGTATAATTGTGTAAATAATATTGGTGTATTTATTGCGAGTGATTTGGGTCCTTGAGGATGGTGACTTGTATTGGAAAAGTGAGAAATCGTTGCAAGCAAGCGTCTATTGTATCTTGACAGAGAGATGCTTCCATTACATGCCGGTCCTCTTGTGTTGATGTGAGTGAGCTTGTGATCAACTGGGATACACCTAGTTTGGCTCTGAAACCATTTTGCTACACAGATAATAAAATACCAAGATGTAGGGCTCCCATATAAAAAAATTAAGCATATTTGTTCGTGGCAGACAAGGTCGTGGCAGACAAAGAGCTTTCAGAATGAACAACAAACAAAGCTATTTCATATTTGTTTATTTTCTCATTTGTTTATCTTCTCATGGAGGTTAACCCGGGTTCTAACCATAAAACCTCTTCAATGACACTTGTGTGTGTGTCAAATAAGGCATTCTTTGTTGCATTGTCCCACAGACTCGTAGTCGAGGAAGCATAAATCTGAATTTTCTTCTCCAGATGCCAACACTTGCAAAATGGACCAAGGACTGGTCACGGAACTGCTGCGGCCCACTGATAAGGACCTATAAGATTGTTGATAAAAAGTGGAACATCCTGTATTCCATGTTATGAAGACGTCATCCTCATCATCTTCCCGAATGCTCTACTAAAGGGGTCGCTAGCGTAAACCACGCACGAGAGATATCCAGGCAACTCGATTCTCTGATATCGACTGTAACTCATCCGGAGTTATGCCGAAGCGTAACCAGGCGAGTTTTTGGACTTGGTCCAACCACCTCGTCCTGGGTCTCCCAAGCGGTCGCCTAACTGATAGAATCGCATTCAACGCCTGCTAGAAGTAGCCCGTCTGCCGTGTGCTCTTGGCTTGCTTGGGACTTGCCATGAGGTCAACCTTTTGGGTAATCTGGAAATGGGGGATTCTACGGTCCATTTTGTAGATCTCGACGAAGTAAGGAAAAATATAGAGAGACAGAATATTGATTAAAAAAGGATTAAAATCCTGTTCGCGTGCGAAGCGAGCCACGACAGTTTTGAGTCCTGACAGAAATCAAATATGTGTGCACTAATCTGATGATGGTCCAGTTGTCAAGAAGCACGCGTTTATTAGTGCTTGACCGTAGTTAGGTCCTTTCTGAAGCGGAATCTTGAGACATTCAATGGGCAGGGCGGGATCGAAGACATCCGCTAAACATGATTTTGACTCTTTCGTATCCAAGTCACCGGATATCGCCTCTTGGATTAGTCGCGCAGCCAAAATCTGCCACGTAAATCGATACTGAGAGTTAACACTTAGAGTACGTAGAGTTTTATGTGCTCTGTGAGGAAAACAACTATGAAACAATGACGGGAAGCAGAGACGAGACGTGACGGCAGTGGCACTGCACTGCCAGAGCTTGTCAGCAGGCAAGATACTTACGCAGGCTGCGTGTGAAATACGTTTGCAGTCACTACACGCTAGTTTTGGTTGGGTACGCTCCACTTTGTTACCGCCCTTCTCACACGATATTATGAGTTAAATGTATTAGTGAATTTATGAGTATAAGAAGTTTTCTTGTGTGTGCCCCCCAACAACTCAATGTAGACTCCAGTTCGGATAGTCCAACAAACGTGGAACCAATCGATGGCCATTGGCTATGTTTTACAATATCCTGAACCCTGTTGCGTTGGCTGCGTTTATTATTTAGAACCATTTGCGGCAGGCAAGGCGACAAAATTGGCCGAACAATTGGTTACCCTACAAATCGAGGTTAGAGCGATGAATGGCCTTGTTTCACGACAACCTCGTGCCAAACAAGCAGCGGAAAAGTTCTGCATGCATACATTTTTTTTTTTTTTAATTTTTAATTTGATTCTTTGATTCGTCCACAAAGAACAGCGTATAGAAGAAATCAATCAATTGGAAGACCCAACTCATGGCAGAGGACCCTGGAAGGCAGCGGATTTAACATTCACTTCTGTATCCAATTAGTTTGAAAAGTATTCCACTGAACGGCAGCCCAATAAAGACAACGCAGTTCAAGAACATTGCGAAAATTCCGAATCTGTGAAAAGGGACATTTAAAATTTGAAGGTTCACAAGGGATGACTCATGTCCTTACCTGAATACCCGTCGGCCTCTGGAGTTGCAGCAGATGAATGTCAAGCCGCCAAACATTGCGGGAACTATTGCCTCAGTGTACGCTCCAAGCTCCATGGGAATCGTATCAAAGAAATTGCAGAAAGAAAAAGAACTGTAGGAAAAATGTGATCAACACAGTTGACAATGGTCCCCTCCCCCTCTCACATTGCCAAAGTGGTTATGTCATTTCCTACAGTAAGCAATATTTTGTCCTTATTTCGTCGAGATCTACAAAATGGATCGACAAACCTTAGCGCCACAGAACCGCAGGTGTGCCTGACTTATGCTGCCACAACTGAAGAAGGGGTGCCAAGTGTAGGGCTTGTACAGTGCGCTCATTTGTCTCGGGCCGAACGTGTTCAACACACCCAATCAATTCAATTCAAATATGGGCAACTGGCATAATGCTACCATACAAGTGGTATAAGAACCATCCACACGAAGTCGTGAGTAGTGCTAATAAAATAATACTTACTAATCTTGGACGAGTTCATAAACGTCTCACTGCGGCAGCCCTGCAAGATTTGTGCTCTGCGTTTTGCAAACTGCAGTCGGCAACGGCGGTTATAAGAGCACTGTGACAGTCAAACTGCTTGTAGTGTTTTTTATTTTGTTGCAGGACAGCAGGAAATCCGAAATGTAGACTGTTTTCATGTAAAAATGATTCCCAACCTCAGGATAGCAACACAATTTTCTTTTTGGTTTGTTGAAATAAAACAAAATATTACTTCTATTTTTAACAACTTTGTATCATTTGAAAAATAAATTAAAATCAATTTTTGGGAAAAAGTAGCGATAAAGCATATTGGATAATTAGAGACAGTTCTTGCAAATTTCATGCTCTTGACACGTTGGCAACCCTTGCACATGCTTTTCTAAAGTTTCAATTGATCGAAAAGCCATTTGAGCTGAAAATACAAAAATTTCGAAATAAAACGTAAACAAAAAAAAAGGCATACGACCGAGTTCCTCGCGGTAAACTGTGCGGTGTCATACAGGAGTTTGGGATGAAGATCCTCTCCTGAATGGCCATTCAGTCCCTGTATACAAACTGTAGCAGCTGTGTTCGGGTTGACGGTGCTAAATCAACACCTTTCACCGTGGGCGTTGGACTTCGGCAAGGGTGCGCCTTGTCACCTCCCATTTTCATTGTGTACATGGACTGGATGTTGCCGAGAAGAGAAATGTTTCACATTGGGAGGGTCTTGGACTTGGTCATCCTCACATCTTCCCAGACGGAACTCCAGCACGCACTCGATAGGTTTGTGACCGTATGTGCTGATGCTGGAATGAAGATCAACGGAGGTTATGGTCATCTACAGAACGCCTGCTCAATGCACTCTACAGGTTAGTGGAGTCCCATTGGAGCAGGTGGAGAAGTTTAAGTATCTCGGGGTCTTTTTCACAAGTGATGGAAGGAGTAATGCTGAGCTTTCCTGAAGAATTGGTCAAGCTTTGTCAATTTTGAAACAGCTTGGTAGATCTGTAATCAGGAAGGCCGAGCTTGGTGTCTAAGACAAGTTAGCGATTTTCAACTTAGTATTTGTTTCGTAATGACCGAAATAGATCGACAGAGAATGAGATCACGAATACAAGCTGCTGAGATGAGATTTGTCCGTGCTGTTGTGGGAATTACTCGCCGGGATAGGATGAGAAACACGGCAGTGCGAAAGGAACTCAGCATTGAGGAGCTGCTTCTTAGAACGGAGAGGGCAATGCTTTGTTGGTTTGGTCACATGGCACGAATGGTCCTTGCATCACGACTGCAGAGGCGGGTGTTGAATGCGATTCCATCAGGTTCCATCAGCCGACCGCCTGGCAGGCCCAGGACGAGATGGTTTTACCAAGTCACCTGGTTACGCTTGGGCATAACTCCTGATGAGTTAGAGCTGATGGCCGAGGATCGAGTTGCATGAAGAGCTCTCGTGCGTAGTTTATTCGGAAGATGCGGGTCCGAAGATGAAGATGATGAGTTGAAAAAAAGGTAACACAAATAGCAACTGGGGTGAGGTGTGACACCCCAAGAAAAGTACGAACCACGGCGGCAAACTTGGCACTTTATCTGCGTAATGTTATGAACTCAACCCTTATTATGAATAATTCCAAGATAAGCCCAACAATTGATATAATTGATTTCTGGAAAAAACTTATCTTACCCTTTGTCGATAAGAATTTCTTCGATGAGCAACACTGTGCCTTTCCCAGGGAGTAGTTATATTTGCATCGTTCAGTTGAAAGTGTACATTCCTTCGTGTGTGACTTCATCCCAAGTTTAAGTGGTTTCAAATGGATTGGATTGGACTTTTAGATGCTATTACAAAATCTGGAATGCTTGTGAGAAGCAATGGACTACCCCAAATCAACGTGCGGCGTGTTTTAGAGTTGAGTCGATCATGGTCAAATCAATTTGCTGATTCTGTAGTGGGACCAATGGCGAGTTCGTCTGCTAGTAGCAATAACTATCTACAACCAAGTACAAGCTCAGCAGCACTCAAAGATAACATTGACATGGGAATAACTAACCCCGACTGTCTTCAGGCTGGAAATGTTTACATAATAAATACGTGGAGATTCAATGACAAATCACTTGCAGATAGACGGGGAAGTATGATCGATGTTATGCGATTGATAAGTGTTCTAGACACATTTCACATGCGCATTGAAACTGTTTTCGACGGGACACTTAACGACATAAGATCTCTGATGAGAAGAAGTAGGTATACACTTTTTTGATTGCTGCTTGTGTGTGTTATGTATGTGCGTTGGTGGTGGCGTGTGTTGGCTTTGAAAATAGATTTTCGAAATTACTCAAGGGGCCAAGTATAACAGGCATATCTGTTCATTACGGATGAGGTCATAATTGTAGCATTGTTGGCAATGCACTGCACAAAATTCATGTAAAGGGTTGATTTGATTTGATTATTTAGGAAATTATTGTCATTTCTTTTTATTATGATTAGGAAATTTGTATGGTTCAATTATGTATGGAACAAAATATCGGCCGCGACCTCGGCGGCACACCTCCATCCGATGGTCCAAATGTTCGATCACGCTGAAGCATAATTGAGGTTATATGCCGTTAATGTGCCGAATTATCTCATCCTTTAGCTCTTGAATTGTTGCTGGCTTATCGACGTACACCTTTTCTTTCAAATAACCCCAAAGAAAAAATCCAACGGTGTCAAATCACATGATCTTGGCGGCCAATTGACATCGCCACCACGTGAGATAACACGGCCATTGAATTTGTCGCGCCTAAGAGCCATTGTTTCGTTAGCTGTGTGGCAAGTGGCACCGTCCTGTTGCAACCACATATCGTCCACATTGATATCTTCCAATTCGGGCCATGAAAAGTTCGTTATAGTTTCACGATAGCGAACACCGTTCACAGTAACTGCCTGACCGGCCTCATTTTGGAAAAAATACGGCCCATAAGTCGCACCAAACATTGCACTCTTTGTGGGTGCATTGTATTTTCGACAATCACTCTTGGATTATCATTCGCCCTAATGCGGCAATTCTGCTTATTGACGAATCCACTGAGGTGAAAATGTGCCTCATCACTGAAGATGATTTTCTTCGAAAATTGATCATCCACTGTTGCCATTTCTTGCCACCATTCCGACCATTGACGACGCTTGAAATGGTCAAGAGGATTTAGTAGTTAAGGTGCAAACCTTGTAAGCGTGTAAATGCAAGTCTTTATGCATAATGTTCGTCAACGACGAGCGTGAAAGGTGCAATTGTTGGGCACGACGACGAGTTGAGGTGGACGGCTCTTCAGCCACACTATCGCGAACGGCAGCAATATTTTCTGCAGTACGAGCTGTACGAGCATGCAGTGGTGTTTTCACATCTCATACAGACCCGGATTGCTCGAATTTTTGCACGATTTTTCCGATTGTACGCACATTTGGACGATTAAATTGACCGAAAAAATCACGAAGTGCACGATATGCATTTTGATTTGAAAGCCCATTATAAGCCTGAATAGCTTTAACGCGTTGCTCGATTGTGTGTCTTTCCATGGTTCGAATTGAGTTAGTCTGAAATTGAGAAATGTCAAATGAAATGCAGAAAAAAACTTGAAGTTTAGGTGTGGTTCACATTCAACATCGGCCCTTAAAAACCCTTTATGAGCACAAATGCAGTTTTCAGCAGAACAGGATTGCCAAAAAGGCAGTCATGAATGCAAAGTAATGAGGCCATAGAAAAAGTGTTTATTTGGCGTTTGTATTGCTTAACTTAATTTGTTCATGACTAGAAAAGTTTTATACTAACTTTGCATATAAAAAAAAAAAAAAACAATATAAAACGGTAGCAAAATAAATACACAACAAACGGGTCACTCTTAAGAAAAAAAATTAATTGGAAGTCAAAACATGTTTCGAATAAAAGAAAAAGTCTTCTTTTCGGATTCCCTTTAATCCTGCAACAGAACAAAAATCACTACCAATTTGATCGCAGAGTGACGGCCACATTGCAGTTGCCGACGGCTCTTATCTCTGACGTTTATGAACTCAGCCCAGCTGGAACAGACAGACACAGAATGAGCACCCGAAAGAATTTCCACGGAAGCATCTGTCAAACGCACAAAAAGTTCAAAGTTGACCAATATCATCCGGCGCGATTGCTGTCTCTCTTACTCCCATTAGGTCTTATAAGTTGTCAATTTTGTGACATTACGCAACTACGGGTTTGGGTCTTACATATGTGGCTGAGATAATTAACAGGGAATAGTTTTCGCCATGCTTGTTGTGTGGACATGAGCCATAAAGCGCGCGATAGAACTCTCTCAACCATTATCTCCGTGAGAGGATGCACTTGGACAGATGGTTTAGTGCGTAAAGCTAGGTTAGGTTAGGTTGGGGGAGTGTGACGATTGGACATCACTTCCACTCGGAGGCCTTTGGGCCCACTGTGAATCCCTTCATTTGTGGAGTACACATTCTGTTCCACCTAGTGCTCTTGCGAATCTTAGAAGATCTGATACATCCTTGCTAAGCCCATGCGTGAAGAATCTTTGGCCCAGGCGTCGATTTTGGGCAGCTGGGCAGTGGCAAAGCAAATGTTTGATAGTCTCGGTCTCCCGTCAGTCATCGTCGCTACTCCGGAAAAGATCACATTCCATTTCGGGGGTATTGCTCCGATGGGGCACAGTCCTGTGATCACTCCGACAAGCACATGAGCACACGAAGCTTCTTTGTTAGTTAGTTTGTAACTAACAAGTTCTGGAGTTCTGGAGTCTGCTTGATTGATTATAGGTCCACCCAAACCTCGCATTGCGTCGTTAATTAGGACCAGGAAAACCCGACGCAAACCGAGGTTTTACACATAAATACAACGAAGCAAAGCTTAGTTATTGACATCCATCGACAACAGGGATTGCCACACTTGCATGCTATGTGGTCGACTTTTCGCTGAAATTGCTTACCGGTGCTACCCATTCTTCTGGCTTGGAAAAAATATAACAATTCAAGTGTAATTTTTCTTAAACTTTTATTGATGCACGTTTGACCAAAACAAACAACAGAAACAGAAATGTGCTTATTCGAGCTTAAATTATACACATGCCGCACAGAAAGTCATAAAATTCATGCAATTAAAGGTGTAAGACGAGGCAAGTTTTTCGTTGCAATTCGCAAACGAGATGAAAATGAGATCCATATTTTCTCTTGATGGCATGCATTGAAGAGAATGTTCATTCACACAAGTGCGTGGCCCCAAAAAACGGGCGGCATGTGTATGTGTATGTTTATATTTTTCCTTACGAAGTGGGGTCCAAAAACAGTTTGCGATTAAAGGTCTTGATTCCAGCTAAATATCGCATTATAGTCTCAAAATGTCATCCCCAGAGCTGTATCCAAAATTGCCCACTCAGACATGGACTGCTATCACCATCAAATGGAAATATGTTACATAAACTTTCAGCACACACAAATCTTTCAAACCGTCCTTCAAGCAATGTATGTGGCTGTCTGATCGGCACATTGGTCATTCTTTGTGTCTTGGGCATCGACGCATTATTTCAAACTGTTTTAATTCACCGCGATTTAACTGGCTGACACACGGAGACATTTTTTCATGAGTGTCCTTGCGACACATACCATATCGGTTGTAGTGATCGAAAATGCTTTTCAAAGGCAGTGCCACGAATGAGAGAAATAAAACACACACGCACTTTACTCTACTCAAGGCAAAAGAAATTCTCGCTCCCACCCACCCTTGTAACGAATAACTTACCAGAGATAATGAAGGAACAGATGTTCGTCTTTCCAGTGGGAAACCCGCAGTCCATCGCAGCTCACCGGTTGTGCTCTTAAGTCACTCATACTACTTTATGTTCACGACCACTTGTAAGGGGTATAGAGCAACGCACTGGTGTTAGGCGGGAGTAATTAGCTTCGCTTAGAATTCACAGGCGTCTGAAAAGGTTATAAAAAACGCTGTTCACTAATACAGTGGCCGGTCTACTCCGTCAGGATTATAATGCGGTACAGCAAAACCACCGGCATTGATCTCATACCAAGCCATCTCGTATCATCCTCATCCGACTATACACTCTCTAGACTACATTTATTTAGCGACTTTGCTTACGTTGCAGTTGTGCAGGAATTTGAATTGGGCAGACTGCCCCGACGGCTCCAAGATAACCGGTACGGGTGTGTTCTGGCAATTCATGAAGATTTCAAAAACCTAAGCAGTCATCAAAGCTATGGTTCCTTTTGAGTAAAACCATGGTTCCTTAGAGTATTGCTGGCCTGAGCTACCCCCCGTAGAAGGCCAGCTCAAGGTATCCTCATCTGTGTTTCAGGTCACACGTGACATCCCAGGGAATGAGTAGGCCGATAAACTGGCTATGCAGGGATCCACCCTGCAGTTTGTCAACGCCATAACGACAGAGAGAGAGAGAGAGAGGGTTTGGCGGAAATGGAGTAATATAGAAGAGTACAACTTCACAGCTGATTGCCCAAAAGCCCGTCGACGGCTTTGAGAGGCTTTTTCCACAGTTATTCACGAAATAATGCGAATGACGTTGTCTGCTTGGTCAATCTGATTCGAGAAAAAGATTTAAGAAAACTGTTGTCATTTGGGTGCACTCCCACTGAAAGCGGGCAACGCTAATATCTCAACACACTGCCTTGAAATAGCAAACCTAAGCAAACCGACTGACAAGCTGCAAGCCGTGCAACGCAAACAAACACATGGCCCGAATATAACCGACGTAAAACAAAAGAGCTTTTTCTGCGACATCGTCATGATAGAGTGCCACAGCCGTGGTGGTCTGTATGGCATGCACACATGGCAATAAGGAAATTCCGTCAAACTAAGTATTTCACACAACACTCAGTGGGGCTGTTGCAACAACACAGCTGAGACATAACAATTGTCAAAGCCAGGCCACAGTGCCTGTAACTCAACACACGCCGTTATCTTCAATTCGCATAAGTCTGCCAATTACTATTGATTTCTGGATAGGACTTATCTCACCCGTTATCGATAAGAATTTCTTCGAAGTTCTTGATAAGCTGATAAGCAACACTGTGCCATACCATGTACAATAAGTAGTTCTATTTGCATCTTCGAGCTGAAAAGGTATATTCCTTCGTGTGTGAGCCAAGTTTAAGAGTTTTAAATTTTTAAATGGATTTGGACGGACTTGCTGACCTTTTTGTAAAATCTGGACTGATTGTGGAAAACAATGGCCAAGCCGGAATTAACGTGGTACGCGTTATTGAGTTGAGCAAATCATGGACCGATCAAATTGTTGATACTATAGAGGGAGCAAGGCAAGCTCGTGGCAAAAAAGGTCAACGAGCTAATCGCTCACCGGCACTATCAAGTGCCAGTGGCCAGGACGTTGTAATACCAAGTTCAAGCTCAGCCGCAATCGAGGGATTACAGGACACGAATATAAATGTTCCAGCAACATCTACCACTATTAGCGCCATAAAGGACAAGGAAAAAATTATCAACCCCGACGGTCTTCATCCTGGAAATGTATACATAATAAATACGAAACGATTCAGTGACAACTCGCTTGCAGATAGACGGGGAAGTATGGTTGATGTTATGCGATTGATTAGTGTTCTGGACAAATTCCACATGCACATTGAATCTGTTCTCGACGGGACACTCAACGACATAAGGCATCTGATGAAGAGAAGTAAGAATACACTTTTTTGTTACCGCTGTATTGTGTGTGTGTTGCTTCGTATTTGGTCTTGAGAATTCATTTTTGAAGCCCACAGACCAAATACGTGATTTTGATAAGGTTTGAGTGATGACGTGATTCGTAAGTTCGTTGACATTGTGTTTGAAAGAGCGCCATCTAAGTTCCGGAACAAAGCGAAACATAATATTATTGTAATAAAATACTAAATCGGGCTCTACTCATGTTTATCTGGCCTTTGTCAAATCACTGGGACCATTGCACAGTTATTAAAACCATCGTAACAAGTACACAAATAGTGACAGAAGGGAAACGAGAAGAAGACACTATCACGCAACAACAGAGGAAAGTGATTGGCAAAGGACGCTACTCATGACAGACTCAAATTTAACATGTAACGAATAATCGCCCTTATTCTCTTAGCCGTTTCATTTTATGTGACATCTGTTTTTTTTTTTTTTTAAATCCATTTACTTACATGCTAGACAGCTCTTACTTCTAACCTACTGAACCTATACTAAATAAGTTGGCCACCATGGCCAACTAGCGCGTCATTTAGAAAAGTCAGCGGCGGCGGAGACTGGCTTTGGTGTAACCACCAGTAAAATTGCCGCTCTTTGGCAGACTCTCTCCTCTCTCGAGCAGAGATCGCTCCGCTGAACCGGAGGAGACGGCGACTCTCGTGACTGAGAGCGACATCCCGTTCATATTGAAGTCGCCTATCCACTGTTCGGCGTACGACATGGAAGATAACAGGACATCCGTGTGGATCCTGTATTAGGCCAATTGTGTCGAGGTAGAGGAACGCCGGTAAGGCGCAGTCTCTCATGATATATTACGTTGGGGTAGTGAGCCTCAAAGATCAGACTGTTAGAAGAAGTCATAGCTCGTGCAATATGCCTTCTAGTCAGCTTAATAATAAAATGATCAATACTTTTCAAATTTGCCCCGTTGTAGGGGGCCTCGTTGGGATAGGACTTCTTGTACCCAGGCTCGGGTGTACGATACAACTGGAGACATGCCCGAAGACACTGTCTCTCGAACAACCTCATCTTTTCCATCTCGGAAGGACTCACGTTGAACCATAATTGGCCGGATGAGAACATGTAGCAGACTACCTTCACCCTGGCATCAAGTTGGCTGCTGTAAAACAACCCCCTTGCCACAGCAATGGCCTTTTTAGCTTTCGTCAGAGCAATATATATGTTTGTCAAAATACAGATATTGATCCAACCAAATGCCAAGATATCTAACTACACTTTTCACATCTAACAGCCGTCCCTGTGGGTCCAAAATGCCGAACTTACGCCAGTTTGTGCGCGTATCCCATGATGATGTCATGTACAACAACACTTCAGGAAGTTGAAAATCAACTTCCGGTCGTCGCAAGATCGCTGAACTTGTTCGAAGTCGCGTTGCAACAAGATATTTATTACTTCGACCTTCGGACCTGATCTGTGCACCACTAAAATCGTCAGCGTACGCAATTAAGTGCGGCCTTGAACCTACATATAAGATCTGCAGTGAATATTGAAAACAAGATCGGCGATCCAACCGCCCGTGAAAGAAGTTACATCGCCACTTTTCACGACGAACTTTCTACCTGTTATCATGTCATAGATCATGTATAGCAATGGTTTACTTATGCCTAGCCTGACCAGCTTGAGGAAGAGGCCCTCCAACCAAACGGTGTCGAACGCTTTCTCCAAGTCAATCCATGCATTGCTTTTTGTCATTATTCCACTGAATGCCGGACACCAGTTTAGACGCGGCATGTGTGGTTGCATGCCCCGCCCTGAGTCCGAATGGGTTGTCTGATATGATATAATTTTCCTCAGTCCATTGTTTCAGAACTCGAATGACGATCTTTTCAAAAACCTTGCTTATGCAAGGAAGAAGACTGATCGGCCGAAGGTTCGTCTGGATTGATCTGTCCTTGTCCTGCTTAGGGATTGGTTGCACCACAGTTGTTTTCCAATGTTCTGGGTAATATGCAATGCTCAGCGCATTCTTAAACAATGTTGTGAAAATCTGCACAGCTTCGGGGGGAAGACGGCGAAGCACAATATTAGGTATACCATCGATTCCCACTGACTTTTTCTTCTTCAGCTTCAGCTTCTTCTGCAATCATCATTGAACCTGGTGAAACCTGGGTACTCAGATCGCCAGATCGTCAGATCGTCTTATCTCATTACAGCAGGGCTTCGTTCTCCAGTTCGCGAACCTCGTTAACCGTGCATGTGACATTTGTCACTGGCACTACGATCGGATGTATTCCCTTAGTCATGTTTCATGAGAAAATGAGATAAAATGAGAGAGACTTTGTCGCTTGCATTTTCGTTGGTGACGCCAAACGACGCAGGGTAAATATATAGGTTTTAACCCAAATTGTGTGTTGATAGGAATTAAAGTTGATTGGTATGTTCACGATTACTGTTAAAATAACAACAAACCAGCAATTTTAACTGAGTACAATTCCTATCACACCCAGGAGCTCGATTTTTTGAGAAAACGAAACGTATGCACTCCTTTTTCCTTTTTCTTGGACTGTCAGTGAATATAGCCAATCTGGGAAGTTTAGCAAAGCCGCGATGCAATACGAACGAGCGATTTAAAAGCCATTTAAAAATTTATTTAAGCAGAATGATTTTTACAATTGGCCTTAAAACTAGACTTTCAAACTAAAGGTTAGGGTGTTGGCTCAACAATAGGGCTCAACTTTGTTTAATTTACTGTTTGCTGTTATTGTCGGTTTATTGTTTATTTTTCATGCCCTACAATGGCTGGTACATCGGGTTGTTCAAGGCCGTGTGTCCATGGTGGTCCTTTGGGACCACCTTTCAGTCGCCTTAGCCTCGAAGGTGATCGCTATCGCTGCTCTGGTAGAATCCATGCAGGCCGTTGTCCGACGTCGTTGGAAAGTTCTTCTTGTTTAGCAGATTTAACGCGTTGAGGTAGCGTTGTCCGGGAAGTGTGTTTCTCAAGTTCCTGATTTCCTCGCTAGGATAGTTTGTTGATGTTTACTAGCTGCTCTCTGAACAGTGTCACCTTGTACTGTTGCAGGGGGATGATGCGTGCTTGGTCGTAAAGCCTATTGTTGCTGCGGTGCTTTTGACAGTCCCTGTCGAAGTCGAGTCCGTCAAATATTCGCAGTATTTTTCTTTCGAAAATTGTGAGCTTCTCATGCTTATCCTAGAGATGGATTGCGTATAAGCTGCTTGAATAGCAGCAGTTTTGTCCTCTGGCTTCATCCATTTGGCTTACGCGTCACTTCGTCTCGATCCAATTTAACGTCTTCAGGTATACTTCCCAGCTAGTTCAAATTTGTAATTTATTTGAATTGAATCGAAATCAGTCGAGGGCGATGCGATAAACAATGTTTTTCGTCGGTAGAACAAACAACGAATACTGACCGAAAACAGGAAAATTCGAGATTAATCCCACAGACTTCCAGCGATTCACTGATTGCCATCGCAAAAGTCAATCGAACGGGGAAAGGAAGATCAGTTGGAATAATAGGAATTCTTGGGATAAGGACCTCCTCTCCTTTGATGATCATCTCTTGATGGACAACCGCGCACGATTCAGATGCTGCAACATGAGTATGATAGATCCTACCTGCAGCTGTAAATTATGCACCGGAGCTCCTCCTGGCACATCATTCGAATTCAAATATATCCTCGTCGTGAATGCAGTTCTCTAGCGATTTGACTTTGAATGATGAAATTCAAGCTATCGACGCACACTGGGACCAAACGAATGCAAATAAGCCCAAAACTATTAAAATATTCTTTCATGTATTAAAGTGAAAGGAAAACGTGTGCTGATGGTTTATATTTTTTATTTCAACTTCAAACATATCAATAACTTCACTATCAAACATTTTTTTGTCGGTTACTGGGAATTTTCGCATAAGGCTGATGAATGGGTCCGACGAAATCAATAGTCGATGCATTACGTCAGTGATGTTGTCCGTCCCCGTCGTCATCTACCATAGTAAACAATGTCTGCTATGTAACGAAGAACTTTTGCCCATCCAATGTTATTTCTGTTGGTATCAGCGCTTCTATTTGACGGTCTAAATTTTATTTTTTGACCATTACTAGATCACCTGTTTCTTTTTTGTATTCAATACTTATTGGCCTACAAAATCTTGGGGAAGAAGGTTTAGGTTTGTTAGACGCAAGGGAACTAGACAAGTCAAAAACATATACTTCATAAACATCATATACATCATCTGCCACTTCAGACAGGAATTTTTGCTTATTTGGGTATGACAAGCCCATTTAGAATATAAGCAGATCTTATTAGAACTCTCATCCAGTTTTGATTGAATCACTGTTTTTTGGCCTTGCAACAAGCGCGTAGCAGTGTGGTCCAAAAGTGATTGCAGGTCTTTGGTATACGAGTTCCGTTTTTTCTTCTTGGATTTATAAGACGGAAACATATCCTTGGCGTAATTTCTTATTATGTTATACTGATTTCTGCTCAGCTTAGCTTCAATTATAGTTGAAAGTGCCTCACGGGGTGAAATTTTCGCTATTTTGACAGATGAGCCTAAATCCATGCAGTCTCTTCTATATATTGGCACATTTATGGCATTTTTTAGAAGGTTTGCTGCAGCAGTTTTACCTCCAGCTCTTAAATTTATTTGCGCCGCATTAGCCGAAACATCGGCACTGAGCTCGGAACAAATATCGGCAGTTTTTCTGCGTTTTGAGCTTTCGCTACTGCCATTAAATGAGGAAGATTCTGGAAGAATGTCCGAAAAGTTATTTTAGACAAGCACAAGAAAAACTTTGTTTAAAAAAAATTCCGCAACAGGCTTTTACTTTGGACTTCTGTTTAGTATACAGGACATATTTGTGCATCTATTTGCGTAAACAGTTTCAAAAGCCTGTCAATAACTCCCGTTATACGTAAAATAAAATTATGAAATCTGTGTGAAAAAATCCCTCTTACCTCGGTCCATTGCCAATTAACTTTAGTTTTTTTTGTTTTTTATAACAACAAAAATGCACTCGATAGAATTAGTACAATAAATTTAATAGCACACCACTTTTCTTAGCCGTCCCTAAATTCACAACTTTGAACACGTTTCTTGCACACAGTAGTTGATACTAAAATTATCTAATACTTACTAAATGATGTGAAAGAACCTGTACTAACGGACAAACACTGGACACTCTTCCGACGTCCATTTTCTTCGACAATCGTATTCGAAAGCGGGACCATTCAAGTCTACATTTACGACTGGTCTTCTTCTAAGAAAAATTTTGTCGAATTTGAGGTTGTGAATGTGCAGCGCGAATCTGTGCTGAATGGGCACGCCTCGATTCATTTTCTTACGCACGTTCCTCTTGCGTTTGATTATTACGGACATTCTGACTAATTATAGCACGACTTGTACGTCGTCCAAGGTTTGATCGCCTAATAGGAAGAATTAGTCAAGCAAATATGTGACTCTGCCTTAAACACATCAAAGGCTTTCCTCACTGAACTTATTGAAAAGAAAATTCGCTTAGGAAAACTCTTAGGAATGAATGTTGTGCAAAGAATGCCCGCAATCAAATTGGATAGCTTCACTTTTTACACTTATTTTCTGATATTTTTTGAAGTGATAAACATTACATTGAATTTTGCAATTGATCATAATGTTTGTACTACAGTATTATTTCCTGACGTTTTCGGGGGGGTTTTCCCAAAATTTTCTTTCGTAAAAACCTTCTCCTGGCCTTCTTCAAAATCTGCCCAGCCGAATTACTATTAATTTTAAACGCCATTTTTTAAAATAGAAAACAAAATCCATTAAATTTTATTCACGGACGATCTTGCAGGACTCGATTCCTCTCGGACAAGGTTTCTTTTGAGTTATTCTTGCCTAGGGTTGTTCATAAATACACGAAAAAAAAAATTGATATTCAGAAAGGTTCACGTCAAGATAATAATCAAGGCATTCCACATCGTAAGCAGACTTGTGTGACTAGGTGTATTCTTCGGTGTCTTTCCGAGACATCGGCAAACCTTTATTTTATGTGACCAGCATATATTTCCTGCCCCGTTTTTACACACATGCTCTGTACTGCACTGTGTCACTTTAAGAAGATTTAATGCTTTCGTTTATATTTACAGTTGCATCACATGATTTTGGAAAAGTATCTTGCCTGATGATTGTTATAATGTCACATGGCTATGAGGGCAACATTATAGCAGCCAAAGATGGTCCTTATTCCCTAGACCGTGACATCATGTATCCAATCCTACAAAACCAAACCCTGGTATCCAAACTGAAACTGGTTGTGACACAAGCCTGTAAGGGTTCTGTGGACCCCATGCAATTTCAGGTAGAAGGACCGAGGCCGACTGTAACTCCCTCAGAAATTTTGCATTTGCACAGCTGTGTAGAAGGTCGTACTATTTCCAATGTGTTCCATCGAATGATTGAGATTTGTTTTTTTTTTTTGTCAATTTTTAGGCTATCCATCCTATCTTAACCCAAAAACAGGATCAGGTTTCATCAATACACTGTGCGATAATTTGGAAGAATATGGCTTCAAGAAGGATATTCTCAGCATTGCAAACAAAGTGGTGGCGGACGTCAAGAAAAAATTTAGGTGAGTAAAACATGTTTGAACTCGAGCGCAGACACGAACCTGACGCACCTCTTTTCTAGCGACATTCAAATTCCAATGATACACTCAAACTTAACGAAGGAATTCGTATTCGGCCATTACGTTCCCACTACCGCAGCTAGAGAATGGGACTCAAATTCTTCATCTGACAGTGAATGCGATCAAATGGTCAGTGCCACCGACCACAAATAGAACGAACGACTTGATGCAGATGTGAAGAGAAATAAAGGCGCAGGGACACAAGTCCGCAAGTCATAGGTCCATAAAGGACTTATGTCCCACCTAAATGGGTCATCAGTTCTCAAAAATACTGGTGGACCTGAGTGGGCAATAAGCCAGCAATGGATTTGTGAACTTAAGTCCATAATATTCGATGATGGACTTATGACTCATGGACTTATGGCCCCGCGCCGGGAAATAAATGTAAGCTCTATTGGAATTATTTCGTGTTGCACTTTAATTTATGCGATTACAAGAATGGAAAATGCAGAAAGGACCACAGGGATGTAAACCTCAGGGAAGTATAAGACAATCAAAACCAATATTAAAGCCTGAGAAATTTCGAAATTAAGGCATTTAGCACGATTCTACTGAACGTTAAACAGGTCTTCCTTCTTCCACCGATTGCGTCGACGGAGAAAAGTCTTGAAAGACTTGAAAGCATAGAATTGCCAGTTGCTCGAGGAATGGTTAACTGGTTGATACAGTGATTGTCAACATCAATTACCGATTACGAAAGGCGTTTAACACCTTGCTTCGAAACGTCTCTATGATGTCGGTATTACGATTGTCGAGAAAGTAGTCTTGCTACGTCATAACACGACATCTATTGGGTCTACAACTTAATCGTGTGGCTTCTTTTTTTCAAAATTTGAACGTGTGGGATCGAGCGTTGTCATGATGGCAAATTATTGCCTCGTGTCTGGTCGCATATTCCGGGCGTTTTTCGACTACTGCTCTACTGCGTTGTCCATTGATGGTTTCACCCGGTTTTAGCAGCTCCTAATACAGCACACCCTTCTGATCCAACCAAATACAGAGCGTTACCTTCTGATTCTGCTGGTTGCCCGGGTTTCACATAAGATTTTTGGCACTTCGGGTTGTCGCAATGGATCCATTTTTCATCAGCAACAATCCGATGCAAAAATGACTTCCTTTTGCGGCGTTCCAGCAGCATTTCGGGCATGCAAAACCGCCTTTCGACGTCTCTAGGCTTGAGTTCATGTGGAACCCAATTTCCTTGCTTTTGAATACATCCAGCTGCTCTTAAACGTTTTGAAATGGCTGCTTGAATGACACCCAAAGATTCTGCGAGCTCTTCTTGTATTTGGCAACAATCTTCAAAGAGTAATGCTTCCAGTTCTCCATCTTTTTGGCTGCCTAGGACGTTCATCATCTTCCAAACTTTTGGCACGTTCGCTCAGCTAGCGCATGTTCACCATAAACTTCCACCAAAATACGATGACTTTCGGCAGCAGTTTTCTTCATATTAAAGTAATGAAGAAGAACTGCCGGCAAAAGCAGTTTTTCAGGAACAAAGTTCGACATATTTGAGTGAAAAAATTATTGTTGTTATACTGAAATGACGTACAATGACAGTAGCTTTCCAACGCATGTTCCAATGGAATAATACAAGTTACGCCATCTCTTAGCAAACCGCACGAACTAAGTTATAGATCCAATACTTCATCGACTAGAGCTTGGATTTCGTCGGTCCCTATCACTGCTGCTTAGCCGCCGTTTGGAAGAGCTGCTATCCCCAGCGGACTGGTAACCAGGCAGCCTTCACAATTTCGAGGAATATGTGTGCTTTTCTGTCGTGTTTTTTGTTTGTTCCTGGATTGATATCCCTGAGGTGGCCACTTGGAATAAACCTTTGATTTGGCCAGACGCTCCTTTCCTCTCGTCGTCTCGTTGCATGCTTTTTCTGCTCACACACGCCATCATATCGCATCTCGCTGTGTCGTTAGCTCGCTCCGTCTGGGAGGTGCAATGTCAAAGCTTCTCTTTATTGGCTGGTCCAATTGTGTAACCGTCCCGAGGTCTCCAGCTTGAGGTGTGGATTCTGTTATGCATGCGGCTTTCAGGATGTCGTAGTTGTCCTCTTTGATACAGTCGTCAGTCTCGTCGGCAGGGCTGATGATAATCAGCCTGTCGCGCTTGCTGTATGTCGCACTTTTTGTCCTCGTCATTTCCTGCCCTACTCAGAGTATTTTCTAGATCGCAGCAATGTCTGCTTTGTATAGGGTGAACACCATTTCCAGTTGCTGGGCGTTCGCCAGAGTTTATAGAGTTTAGTTGTCCCTCTCGCAAACCGATGCACTTACATTCCCGGAGACAGCTCTCAAGGCGATGCCCTTTCGCGTGTCGTGTCCTCGTTGTAGATCCCTCCGCTGTACGAGGTAGTGCCTCTTGCTTTGGTGGCTTGCATGGGTTCACCTCACAACGGGTTCTGTAGAAGCTATTCAAAACGGTGGCTGTATGTTAACTTGAGCGGAACATTAAAATCGATCGCTGCTGCTATCCTGTGAAGTTGGGAGCAGTCAACAGGTTTGCTCTGCACCCATTCGTTAAATTGTAGCAGTTCAAGAGTCTTCGAAAACTACTTTGTCCTAATCAAGTCCTGCAAGATCTTCCGTTGAGGAGATTTGAATAATGATGTACTAAAAGAAAGGCCCTGTATGTTCTTCGTCCCCATCCAATAGCAGTGGCCACCGGAAAGTCATTCGGTATGCATGTTTGAAGCAACCACAAAACTGCGCTTCAATTAATGTTTCATCCACTATTCGGGGTATTGCCTCTCTTAAGTGGTTCAACTATGACTGCTCCTCCGAATGACTGCTCCCAGTGAATTTGGATTTCATTGCAATGCAAAACCTACGCCCTCGTCGATCTCTGGTTCTGCTAAAGTTAATATCTCAGTAAATTGTCAAAATCATCCCTGCTTCTGTGAGCACGCCGGGCTTAACGCGCCGCACTAATTATTTCCTTCAGCTCAACCCTGCAGAACGCAATCGGATGGATGAAATGGAGAAGGGTAGGAGAGCAAGGATGCAAAAGAAAAGTTTCTCCTTAGTCCCGCTGAGATGCCATCTGTTGTGCGCTTCCGCACTTTGAAGCGAAGAGAATGGGCGACGAGACGGGGGACGCGCAACATTATCTTAATACTCTGATGGACTCTTTCTCATCCATGCACCCACCACCCCCTGCCCATCGTCATCAAGAAAAATGTGAAAGCAAGACAAATACACTGGATGCTTCGATGCAACCAGCGGCGGGCAGCTTATGGACGCTCCATATTCAATGGCCTTGCAGGCGAGTGTTGCTTCGAATAGGAGCCGTTCAGAGAAAATCGGTGAACAAGTGGTGGAGCACAGCACATGAAACCGAAGAGCAAATAACGAGCGAATTCAGGAATCAGGGATCATCTGTTGGTATCGCCCTCAACTGGTAAACAAGTTTCCTTCATGTTGTGTCCACACTTTGGCCGTGGAGCTGGTGGTCGGTAGAGCAGCAGGGTTCGTTGTCGGTGTGTGCGTGGTGGCGAGGACGTACTTCGATGGAGTTCTGTTCCAAAAGGGGGAAACTGAGACCAGGACGACGATGACGCCGACGACTCAACTACGACTACGACAGAGGTTGAGGCTGAGGCTGAATCCAGTGGCTGGAGGGGACAAATGGTGGTGGAAAATTGCGCTCTTATCGGTTTAATTAGTTTTGAAAACTTTTATTTGCAGCAGTGCGGTTTCTTTCAGGCGGGGTATGGCACAACGTATCGCAGAGGCCAATCGGAATGTCGGGGGAGGGGGGCAGTGGATTGCGGTTAGAAGGATATTGGAAGGCAAGTAGAACCACAAGATAACAGCTAGAAGTAGGGAAAGCGGCTCTGGTTTACTCAGAGATGAAGCAGATGAATTCAAGAAATTACACAGAAATGCGTTCGTATCGCTTAATGAGCGGTTACAAGTTGAGCAGATCTCCCTCTCTCGCTCTCTCTCTCCCTCTCTCTAGTGGAGATTCGGTTAATGACTTCGTCGTTCAACTTCTTCTGATGCATTTGATAACATTGAATTAAAACGATCGAGTTAGTTGAACCCAAGGAAGTGAATTTTCGGTTGTGAAGGATTGGTCTTCATAGATTTTCCTTGTTCTCCACGGAGCCTCATCAGGTTCTCCTGGATGCGGCACTAGAGGTTATCTCGTTGTAGAGACTTGTCACTGCCGTCGAAAGAATGGGAAGTACCGATCGTAAGGCGTTCCTATGTTTCTACTTCCAAGCGAAATGGCAGCAGAGATGAGATGGACGTGCAAATGGTAGATTATCATACTCGTTCCTTCGCAGAAGATAAATGCGGCTTCAACGTGAATATTTAGGTAGGTGAGAACCTACTTGCTAATCGGCCATGTGCTCTGCAGGTCTGCTGCGAGGTCTTCAAGTGAAATTTTATTTATGCAGCCCAGTATTCCTGCATCTAAGGAAACCGCTGAAGAGCGACAGAAAACAGAATATCTTCAGAAGAATGATTGGTGTCTCACAATTTCCCAACACCAACGCTCCACGCTCACTTTCCGTCGAGTCTCATCAAATGCAGAAAAAAAAAAACTATTCCTTAATCTCAATAAATTCTCATACATCCCCCACCCGCAATTCAGCGTCGTCGGCAGAAACCGAAGACGACGCTCTTTGTTATATTACCTTCCATTCTCGATTAAAGTCACCTCAAAATGAAATTGAATAAATTCCATCCAAGCCACCCGCGACATCGAGCAACGAGGACTCTTCCTATTCGCAGAAAATTGCAAAACGAATCAGCAAGAATTTATGCAGGAAAGGATTACAGTTCGCACACAAAAGAAGGGCAAAGAACCAGAAGCAGAAACAGAAAAATAAGAGGAAAAAAAGGCGTTAAAACGGATTCATAGAAACGCAAGGAACACCTGGCGGAAAGTTTCCATCTCTTGAATTTAAAATAAGTCGCACTGCACAAGGACTCTTCCTTTTCACAAGTAGCCAGGGCATTATCTTTAAGACTTTTAATCGCAATTTTACTTTCTAATTGTTTTTACAAAAGTAATTAAATGGAAGTAAAAGGAACGACGGCAGGGCGAAGGCGAAGGGGATACGCCTGCGAAACAGATGAGCTGGGTCACACTGGGATGCATTTACCTTATTTCAATAATCCTTGCATTTATCAATTGGGACGTTTTCATGGGAGACGCCACACCACGCCGAGTTGAAGTTCACAAGCGAAATCCGCTAAGTAGAGTGGGCTTATTGAGGGAACATGTGTTAAGAGGGATTACCATGACATATCATCGTGGCAAAGCATACGTTCTTGGCATATTTTATTTCAGTCTGATTGCGGCATACGCTAAGTTGGCACCTTGGAGAGATTGCATAGAGTTGTCCGACAAGCTAGGGACATTGCTCAGAGTTCATATTTCGAACTTGAGCACTTTATGGTATTTTAAATATAAATGTTGGTAAAGCTAGACTTACGAAATGCCAACCATAATTAACGCTCTTTGCCTTAACGTATGCCCAATCGAAAAGAAGCCCGAAACATTTTTGAGTGTCACATTACCCACAGCTGCTTCTTATATCTAAATCATTTCTTGTATCTTACATTTGGACAAAAGAAGTGAACCCAACTGAACAGAGTGTTTATTCAGATGACTTAAACCTGTGATACATTGCCATCCAGCTTAAATAAACCAAAAGTGAACGAAGCTTAACGAAACTGAACAAAGTGGGTATTATGGATACAATAGCTTATGTTGACTAACGTGTGTCATTTACTTCCACTCAACTGAAATAAGCAAAAGTGAACGAAACTCAACGAAACTGAACAAAGTGCTTATTATGGGCGCAGTCGTTTCAGATCACTTAAACCTGCGATTCATTGCACTCCAGCTCAAGTAAAGCAAAGTGAACGAAACTTAACGAAACTGAACAAAGTGCTTATTATGGACACAGATCACTTTAATTTGCGATTCATTGCCACCAAGCTTAAATAAACCAAAGTGAACGAAGCTTAACGAAACTAAATAAAGTGGGTATTATCGACACAATAGCTTATGTTGACTAACGTGTGTCATTTACTTCGCTATAACTGAAATAAGTAAAACTGAACGAAACTGCACAGTCGTTTCAGATCACTTAAACCTGCGATTCATTGCACTCCAGCTCGAGTAAAGCAAAGTGAACGAAACTTAACGAAACTGAATAATGTGGGTAATATGGAAACAACTAAAATAGCAGAAGTGGACGAAACTTTACGAAACTGAATCAGTCGACGTTTGAGTGCTGATTTTTCAAAAAAGAGTGATAGATTAGTCCCTCAGAAAACGCGTGGCGCATGATTTGGGGAATACCATGGGTTGTTGACCAAAAATTCGCACGCAATTAGGGCTTGTATTGTCGTGCACCAAAAATCAATTGCCAACTTGCTGGATCCTGCACATCATCGACCACGATTCATGTTGTCCCTCGATCTCTCCAGAACGCGCAAGTGCTTGACAGTCGCACCTTGTGGATCAGCAGATGATGCTCGTAGAACCGTGCGCTGTCGTTGAGGATCGGAGATCCTGGGAGCGTTCGTCATCCTCAGGTCTCCTCTATATACCATACCAGCGACACACTTGTGCATTCTTTGGCTGTTTGGCTCAACTTAAAACAAATCTTGACATTCCCTTTGAATTTGGGTACATAACAAAGTGCTGGCATAATTCAGGAACTATGCATGCGTTGTCAATCCATTAAATAACAAGAAAAGGTGAATCGAGAAATCGGATATAATGGAAGTCATGTTATCCCTTCGCATCATCTAACAGAGGCATTTGCAATTAACACGTTCCCATAAAATTCCGTCTGTCACCTGTCATTGCAGAATGCAGAAATGCCACGCTGTCCCAGCACCCAGCCTATTACACGTATTCGTTGGTATGTGTTTCAGTTCCCAAATATGCAGACATGCACGCTGAAGACCGACAATGCTGCCCCGAAGAAGGTGGTATGCTCAAGTTACCACAATCCTCAATTAAACTCCCTCCTCTAGAAGAAGCCCCCAGATAGGCGCACAGCCAGTGGGTTCCCCGAAGCCGAGTGGCCGTTCCCCCACACCCTGGAGAAGGAACCGGCTGCTGCCGGACAACCCTCGTTCAGTGCGTAGTGTTGTCATCAAGCACTAAGCGACAGAGAGTGAGTGCATGCATGCGTGTTCACTTGTGGGCATTGGATGCAAGCTGGGAGCCAAAAGTGGAGACTCAATGCAATTTGTGCACAGCAAAGAACACGCATTGGGCCTTGGGTTCTCGGTGCCACTGCAAAGTGCGTGCTTATGTACGCGTAAGTAAATTAAGCCTGGTTGAATGCACAGAGCAGGATTCTGTGATGTTCCTTTGGCGTGGGCGTGTATGCGTGACTGCGGTGTGAGCTGTGACTATGAATATCTGAATGGGACACGCACAGAGCTGCAGGAGGACAATAATATTTTCTAAATTATATTGAGCGAATGATTCGATGTGGCCGGCATCATAATTGATTCATAATTTCTGGATAGTATGCGTATGTGTGTGTGTGTGTGTGGTCGAGTGCAATTGTTCGATTGATTGAGTTATCTTTGATTGACTTTGAAAGGAATCCAGGGCGACTGTCTTCAATCCTGGAAGTCTGGTTGATGGATTCAGGACTTGCAAGGTAATTAGATTGTCTACTTCATCCATTGTCTGGCATGTAACCACCTTCACAAGCTGTTGAGCGTAGGCGATGCTTATGTCAGACTGGATACAGGATACGTGGCCATTATTTTAGACAGAAATCGGTGATAACCGTGTTTGGTGATTTGGCGTCCGAGTTCGATGCGGTAATAGAGTCGCAGTCGATACCGCCAAACTTGTCAGATCGTGGAGGATAACAAACAAACGAACTCACGGAGACCTGGAGTGTTAAACTAAAGAAATATCAAAGCGACGCACTCTAATGTGCAAGACTCATTGGAGGAACGATCTTTCAGAACTCCATGTTAGCACACGCAGATGATGTGATGTCGTGCTTAGAGTTTCAGAGGCGAATAAAGTATTCTTAGTCTCTTCGATGGCAATGCACTTACATCCTCGAGGAGAGCATTCAATCACGAAGGGATGTACGGCGACTCACAGTCTACTCAGGCGTCCACGGATGCAACGACAAAGCAGAATGACCTCAAAAAACACAAAATGTGATAATGAGAAATGAACAGCAACAAGAGGTATTACGCGTGAGACGGAACTACTTCAGCCCATCAGTGAATTCTAGGTTAAGTTTAGGTTAGGTAGATGTGATGCCTCAGTTTGGCACTGTGGCCACTTAGACCTTTGGTAGGTTATTTGTGATATCAAAACCAGAGTTTTTCAAACCCCAATCCTCGTGTGACTCATCTGTAAATGCAAGAACACTTACAACAATTATGAAGTGACGCCTCGTGCATATACATTGAGTGTCGTAATTTAGACAATGTCCACCTGCCCTGTGGCTTAGAGCCGCCCTGTTCAATAAGACTCTCTCGGTCGAAAAAGTTCAGTGATGGGACTTGGGAAATGAATAATGGTGGTAGAAAAGTGGTAGAAAAGTGGTAGCAAACGTGAGACGGAACTACTTCAGCCCATCAGTGAATTCTAGGTTAAGTTTAGGTTAGGTAGATGTGATGCCTCAGTTTGGCACTGTGGCCACTTAGACCTTTGGTAGGTTATTTGTGATATCAAAACCAGAGTTTTTCAAACCCCAATCCTCGTGTGACTCATCTGTAAATGCAAGAACACTTACAACAATTATGAAGTGACGCCTCGTGCATATACATTGAGTGTCGTAATTTAGACAATGTCCACCTGCCCTGTGGCTTAGAGCCGCCCTGTTCAATAAGACTCTCTCGGTCGAAAAAGTTCAGTGATGGGACTTGGGAAATGAATAATGGTGGTAGAAAAGTGGTAGAAAAGTGGTAGCAAACACGAAACAAAGGTTTCACTTATTTAATGCAACAAAATAAGCAAAACTATTAACTAAATATTTTAATTTTTTTTTTTCAAAATTTGAACGTTTACTTAAGAAAAGTATCATCCAAAGTATTGCCCATCTGAAGCTATGACTTTTCCCCATCTTTCTGGCAATTTGTGGATTCCATCCCAATGGCCGGCTGGGCAGCCAAGGATGAATCAAGCCAATTTTTGATATTCTGCTCTGAGGTGAAGCGTATTTCAGTGAGGGCGTTCTGCATCGACCGGAACAAATGGTAGTCACAAGGGGCAAGGTCTGGGCCATAAGGCGGGTGGGGTAAAACTTCCCATCCACTGGTTTCCAAATAGTTCTTAACCGGAATAGCACCGTGGGGCCGAGTGTTGTCATGATGGGAAATTATTGCCTCGTGTCTGGTCGTATATTCCGGGCGTTTTTCGACATACTGCTCTCTTCAAACGGATGAATTGTGTTTGGTAGCGTTGTCCATTGATGATTTCACCCGGTTTTAGCAGCTCCTAATACAGCACACCCTTCTGATCCCACCAAATACAGAACATTACCTTCGAGCCATGGGTATTCGGCTTTGCCGTTGATTTGGCTGGTTGGCCGGGTTTCACATATGATTCTGTGCGCTTGGGGTACACATGTCAAATGTCACATTTTGGTGCAAATCATTTCATTAAGTCAGACATTTGCCTGCATGTAGCATAATACAATTACATGTGACACAACCCCCGAAAAGAGTACGATCCGTCGCATTCGAAGAGAACTCCTCGTAAGATTTAATTCTATGGAAAAAATTACGGCTAAATCATCTCTGTGTAAATATGCTTGGGATATTAGCTTCGTGCCACACTTTTTTCAGCTGAAATAGAAAGGTCATTTAGCTCTTTCAATGCGCTTCTAAGTCACAACCGGGGACGATTATTGCCAGAGAATTTCAAAGAACTCTTGGTAGTTCATTGCTATTACAATTGAATGGGTTCCTTTTCTTATTTTTTTAAATGCCTTCTTTTGCCTTTTTCAGTGTTTTGGTCTGCTTTTTTTTACGTTTTTAGATCGATCAAATCCGGTCCCTCCCCTTCGGAGTGTTTCCTGCACATGCACTACGTATGAGTAGATCTCTGTGACCAGTTTTGGTCCGATTGCGTCATGTAACTGACTACGTTTTCTGGACTTGTCAGGTCCATCCTGTTCCCTATAAAACGCCGGCAGTGGAAGATCACGTGCTCCGCATCCTCTTCAGTGCTTGGACATTACGGGCAGTAAGGCGAGTTATCGTGTCCGAATTTAGGTACTTGCGGTAACCGCCCTGCCCAGACAGAAACTGCGTGAGGTATTATTTGCAGTCCCCTGTCTTCCTTAATGTCCATGGTTCTATTTTTGGTATGAGCTTGTGGGTCCATCGTCCTTTGGTGGAGTTGCTCCACCGCTCTTGTCACTGCGCCTTTGACCGATCTCTACTCTGGGCTTGTATGATTTTCTTTCGGTTTGCTGTTCGCCGAAGGTACACCCTTTGCATTTCGTTTGCGATAATGTCTATGGGGACCATACCTACTAGAACGGTAGCTGCTTCGTCTGACATAGTTCTGAAGCCACAGATTGTTCTCGACATCATCCTTCTTTTTTGTTGCTCCACTGCAAGTGCTCCGCCCAAACTAGGGCAGCGTATAGGAGAACCGAAGTAACCACTCTAGATAGCAGTATCCCAAGAGCATATCCAGCCCACCGACGTTTGGCAGCATCCGGAAGAGAGCTGCTTGCTCCAGCGATGCCTTTTTGCTGACATACTTGGGTCTTAAAACTAAGCCTGTTGTCGAGCATAACACCAAGGTATTTTAGTGACTCCTTGGATTTGATCGTTTGGTTTCCGACACGGATGCTCGCCTATTCCACTTTCTTGGGGCTGGTAGTAAGAACAGCCTCAGTTTTATGGTCAGCAAGCTCCAGGCCAGCGTTTTTCAGGCAATTTTTTATTTTGACGACTGTATCGTTTGTCGCACTCTCCACTTCGTGGAGGTGTTTGGCTACGACGACTTTGACTCTTTTTCGGGAGCTACAGTCGCAATACATCGGCATACATTATGTTCCACAGGAGAGGTCCGAGGATCGATCCTTGTGGAACTCCTCCTATGGCATTGTTGTACATCAATCTTCTGCTGTTGAAGTAGTCCATGACAGTGCTCCATGAAGTAGATTTTAACATGAGGCTACTACTTCAACAACCTCAATAAGCTAAAAAGCGTCAGTATTAGCCAGCTAAACCGCTTTGTCACAAGCACCAACTGGGTTTAATTGTTAGGGGGAATCAATTCGCGTGGTATCACAACGGACCTACTTTGGCTTCTGCAGCCAGCCACTATAACCTAACCTAAACAATCCTTAACAGATAGTTTGGTCTGTCCATTCTGGACAAACTTCTCATTAGATGCGTCCAACTTGCCATGTTAAACGTGTTCTTGACGTCCAGGGTGACTATGTCTATTCATTGGTTCCCCATCTCCGCCTTGTTCCTCTCATAGCTTCCGCCGCGATATCTACAACTGTCTTTGTGCGTAGATGGTAGAGCGCGATTTTCTGAAGCCATATTGGTGGTCCGAAAGCGCTCCATTTTCTTCTGTTACTTTAAGGGAGCCTGTTGCATATGATTCGCTCCAAGATTTTCCCCAGTAATTCTAGAAGGCATATCGGGCGATACGATGAGAGTTCTTCCGGAGGTTGGCTTCATTTTGGTATAATCACCAGATTTTTAACCTTCCACTGCGAGGGGAAGGCACCTTCTTGTAGGCACTTAAGGTAAGTTTTCGTGAAATCGTCTGGTCTCGCCATAACCGCAGGATTGATTATTTTATTTGGGGACCGTCAGGCCCAGGCGTTTTCTTGTCCCTTTTTGACGCTACGTTAAGCTCCTCCAACGCGATTTCTGGAATGTCTTCCATGTTGATCTCCCATGGGCCTTAGCGCTCTTTCTAGGTCTCTTATAGGCAGTTTGCATGCAGAGAGTCGTTCTTGGAAGTCGGGTCTACCCTTGGATCGCTGGGATGTCCGTCGTGCTTTAAGACAGCATGGCTTGCCCGTACCAATGACAATTCTTCGCGGCATGGCGACGTCGCACGCTGTTGTGATCAGTTGTTTCAGTTGTATGGTCTCTGCCGACCCAGTCCATCCTAAGACTGGCAAGGGAAGTCATAGGCACACGGTGTAGCCAATATCGGATGCGTGTGTGCAAATTGCTTAGATTTTTCTCCCTTTTCTTTTATCTCTCTTCCTGTATTTTCATCCACTCACACATCGTAATGCAAGTTACTTGTTTTCTATACATCACACCAAAAAAGAGAGAGTAATATGTATGCATACAAAACACACGATACGCGAAAAGTTACCGAAATGCTGCAGATGCTGAGGTGCTCCATTGACCGAACCAATGTGGAATGGGGTAAATCGAGTTGTAGTGTCCAATTCCATTCTGTTTCGGGTTGGCTTGAGTACGTCATATGCTCACTGCGAGTTGAACCGTCTGCAGTTTTTATTCGGTTCGTTTCATCAATAACTCGTTTTGACTCGGTTTAGGTGTAACCCGGGCTAACTCGGTTCGCTAACCCGAGTTGACACACCACTAAACCTGATTACCGCTTTACACAATCACACGTACACGACACACTGATGCGTTGTATGAAAGTGCATGCAGTAACATCGACATGAAAAATCAAAATATTTTGATCAGGTCGGGCTACCGAAGAGTCTGCCCGTGGACTAGCCTACCACCCACAGCCCATCTTAGCAGCAGCCAACCCCCATTCACACAGGCACACGTGACATCTGTGAATTTATTACCTGCCTCACTAATTGTCTCCGTCTCTTGAAATCCTGGCCGTATTTTGGGGGTTTTTTTGTGCACCTGTGCACGAGCAATGCAACCATTATCCCGTATCGCAGCCTCCCACCGCATGAGTCTTCCAGAATTCAGTTCGCACAAAACTTTTTTTTTCGATGCGGGTCCCTTTAACGGTGGAAGAAGCACACTATTCGCATGCGACTCGGAAAACTTGCAATCTGCCACACACACAGTCCTCTCCTATTTCGTGGATTTATTATTATTTGCCAGCACGTTTTTCTTCTATTTTTCTTCATTATCTTCTTCTGGTTTGATGCGCTTCGCACACACTCTGGTGCTTAGCAGCCAACAGAAAAGAAAGCAGAAAGGATGCTGCACAGAAACTTGTGTTGAACGTTAATTCAAGATGCAACATTTTCTCTCGCACTCTCAGTTGCAAGCGATGCGGCCTGGTGGAGGGTGCTAGTGGCAGCTTAAAATTTCAAATGACATAAATTAAAATGAATTCTTCTATAAGTTGGCACTATCTGTTGTCAGGGTTAAGTTTACAGGTGCGAACAAAGCCATCTGTAACAATGTGCGCTGGCTCTCGGAAAAGTTTACTCAGTTTACCGAAAGGATTAACTTTACTCCACGAGTGGAGGCTTTGCATCGTCCCTTTGTTTCCCAAGAGCTTGCGGCAATGACTTAAGCACAAATGAATCTCTTTTTTCTTATCAATTCAGACGTTCGTAGATCCTATGCCAAAGGTGGTGGTTGCGCACGCATAGTAACCAACAGAACACACAACACGTGGACGTATACGTAACATTTCGCACAGGGACGTGGAAGTGCCTTTAGAGCAGGATAGTAAGGCAACCGGTAGGTATACGTCACATCACGCATAGGGACGCGAGACTGCCTTCAGCAGACTGTCTTCGGTCGCTTTGTGATCTTGGAGCGCGATGGGGAACCGCCAGAAAAATGTTTGTATCCAAAAATGTGCGATTGTTCACAAATGGAAAAGTTAGCAGCCGTCATTCATTGTTATTTATACGAAAACACACGCAAACAACATTCTTGAGCTAATGCATTCACTTAAACACAAGCTCACACAGCCGATATCTGAAGTATTACGCCCTCGTTGGTGTAAGTATGCAGTGTCTGCCTGTGGATCAATTTGACAGCAGAGTTACGCACATTCGAACGTGACCATCGTCCGCCACACACACGGACGATGAGCACCGAACCAAAGGACCGAACACCACGACACTGCACGCAGCAAAGGCAGCAGTATTTCGACGGCGACGACGACGCACTCCGGCATCAAACGCCAGAGCAAAATATTAATGTAATTAGTCAAATGTGTGTAGAAGGAGGAGGCGGAGGCAACAGCTGGATCCGATTAAGGGCAGTGCTCAGGACATCGACAGCAGAGGTAACAACAACGCACAGCAGCTCATGTCCATCCATTGGATGGCCCATGAATTATGATGTGGCTACGTGATTATGGGAGTACAATACACTCCCACCTCATTCTGCGTACTTTGGGCCGATTTTGGAATTTCAATTGTCGCCTACGTACCTCCGAAGGGATCACTCATGCACATCATGCAAGGGAACGCACAGTCTGTCACCTCAATGCATGAGCGTTACCCCACACCCGGGCATCCCCGGGCACAAGCACTGGCTACTCGAAGGGAATTTTTAATTTCGCCCACTCCATCAAAGGACACGTCCGCTTGCATGTACCTGATGCCGGATGCTGTTGTGTGTGGTGTCCTTGATCTGCCTGTAGTAAATGAGGTGAACGTTGATTTGTAAAAAGAGGCCGAATTGAGAGTGGGCGCATTGTTTATTTAACTTTGATTCAGGATGAAGAAAGCCCAACAAGAAGAAGAAGAAAAGGTGACCATTCATCAGCGTGATGGAAATTAACACTCAACCCTGCCAATCTAGGGGCATGCAGCGAAGCCGGCAACAGCATAAGCCGAACATAAATAATTCATTATTGCCAGTCGGTTGGAAGTGTATAAATCAAAAAGCCACATAAGACGTCCGCATCTGAGGTGATTTAATCCGACCGCAGGTTGGCCGTCGTCGGACAGGGAGTGCACGTAGACAAGCCAGACAGACAACCAGATGGACCAACGGAGAGATGTGTGTAGACGTGTGCGGCTTGAGTATTTAAGGTGAATTTTGCTGGTAGTTGAACGTCATTTGTGACTTGGATCGGACGAAGTTGCTAGGCAAGACTGATTAGAGTTGAATGATGAGACTAATAATGCAGGTTAACGGGGCTATTTAATTCTCCCAGTGAACACGTTTCCTCTTGGCTTTGTTATGAAGATTTTCGTTTTTCTTTTTGAGGAATGCAAGAGATCACGACGCCATGGTTTGTTGCGTCGACCCTACACACTTGAGCATTCGCAGTCCGGTACGAGCAAATTACTTTTCACGGCCCCACCTCTTGCGAGTCACTGACAATGCTCAGAGAGTATATCTGTCTACAAAAAGCTTCTCAAAGAGGCCGTTTGGAGACGGCATAAGACTGTAGGTCCCCTCCCTGCGTGCTGGGAAGTTTGGCCCTCAACGGGCTATTTTTTAGCTATTATCTTTTTGGCAACACTTTTTTTTAAACAGCTGACGCACGTTTCACATTTTGTTTCACTGTCAAACATCTTCAGTTTGGTCTATAATTTAACCATGAATCGTCTTACAAACGAACAACGCTTGAAAATTATTGAATTTTATTTTCAAAATGCGTGCTCTGTTAAGAAAGTTCATCGCGCGCTTCTTCCATTCTATGGTCAGTTTAGACGAAGCTAATTTTTGGCTCAATGGGTACGTCAATAAGCAGAATTGCCGATTTTGGAGTGAATATCAGCCAGAAGCATTGCAAGAGCTACCAATGCATCCAGAAAAGGCCACAGTTTGGTGCGGTTTATGGGCTGGTGGCATCATTGGACCGTACTTCTTCAAAGATGATGCGAATCGTAACGTAACTGTGAATGGTGAGCGCTACCGTGAAATGATATCCAACTTTTTTTTGCCCAAAATGCAAGAGCTTGACTTGCATGACATGACTGTGCCACATGCCACACAGCACGCGCAACAATGGACTTATTGAGAGGCGAGTTCGGTGAACATTTTATTTCACGTTCGGGACCGGTCAATTGGCCGCCTAGACCGTGCGATTTAACGCCTTTAGACTACTTTTTGGGGGGCTATGTTAAAGCTCATGTCTATACAGACAAGCCCGCTTCAATTGATGCATTGGAAGACAACATTGAAGCATTTATTCGTGAGATACCGGCCGAAATGTTGGAAAGAGTATGCCAAGATTGGACTAAGCGGATGGACCATTTGAGGCGCAGTCAATATTTGCATGAAATAATCTTCAAACATTAAATTATATGGACCGTACTATCGATTCAAATAAAGATTTCATGCATTTTTCTGAATTTTGTGAGTTTTTTTTGTTTTGAAAAACTTTCCTATAGCTTTTAAAAAATCACCCTTTAGTTGCGGAACTGGTTCCCGGAGCCATGTCGACGGAACTATGTACTTTCATGAGTTAAACATGTCCGCGGAACGGATTGATGGAGTACAAAGCTCCGCGGAGTACAAAGCTCCTTCCATGTGACATGTGAGGTATGTAGGCAAGTATGTACGGATTATGTGTGGATAACCGTTACATGAACATTTCTTGATGGTTACATACCTACACATGCGAAAGCGACAACGATCGTTCATTGCTGAACTACATTCATGCATACATTTGTGACCTTAGTGTGTTGGTGTTTTACATCTCTTCGCACATGTCGAAACTATGGGACATGATTGCAACTAGTTCCGTCCGTGGACATAGTTCCAGGAACTATACAAGTCCGGAACTAAAAAACTCTAGACTGACAATGAAGACAGTCTAGACAGGGGAGAACTGTCCCTGGATGTTAGTCACCGAAATAGACCACTTGAATAGCAAGGATATTATGGCGAAAGGAAAATCAAATGGATTTTGGTATTGGCGTTCTAACCAGCGCCGCTTTCTAATCAGAATGAGTATGAGCATGATGAACGCTCGCCGTGAGAAGACCCAGTCGCCAAAATTTCTTCCTCACAATGGCATGTAGCGCCGTATTGTGGGAATCACAATTCGGTTGTTGAGCAAAAAGTCAATTTACATCACTCCACACTTGTAAGGATCGACGGGAATGGTGTATCCCTCTTCGTTTCGAAAGGAATAAGGTTCGATGATGCAGACATGGCATAAACTGCAATAGTTTTGTGTGTTCAAATTATTATTTTTTTTTTTTTTTTTGTGAATGAACAAGTTCCTTTCCATCGATTAGTTGGCGAACTCACAATCTCGAATGCACATAGGTCCAAATCCAATCACAAAATTAGCTTTGTTCAATTCTTAGCGATGTGCAAACTAATTGAGCTAATCGCCGTAGAATCGACATTCATGGTCTTCTTTATTTGCACCATTTTCTGGTGGGCTTGTGGCGCGAAATCCAGAAGAGTGTACTCACACTAACTGAAGCCATGATAACGAGCGGCCTCACGACAAAATTCAACGCACTGATGAAATGACATAATTTTTAGAAAAAACAAAAGACAGCATTCGAGATCTTCCCCGATTATCGAGTTTTTCAAGTGGGAAACATACGCAACACATAAATGAAACGATGTGGGACGATAAGGAATGGTAATAGCGTGATTCATCCGCTAATTTTATTCATTCATTTCTGCAGTATTTATTTTCACTTATCAGCACTTGTTGGAGGTTTAAGTTTTTTAAGAAATAATTTTGTTTTCTTTCAATTTCATGTAATGAGGCTGACGTGACATCTTTTCCTTTGAGAATTTTTCCTAAAACAAAGGCAGGAACTTTAAAACTTAAATTTACAAGTGATTGAATATGACGATTGAGGACAATTGGGACTATGCATTTTTACGGTATTATCTGTGAATTGGTCACAATTTGCTCTTTTGGGGTTCTGAGTCAATAGTCATGAAGTCGGTAAACGCAAAGTGATAGTGAATTGTTAGTTAAGCAATGTCGTCAGCACTGATCGAATCGTTTTCCATAATTTCACACTGTTTGTTATTTACTAAGATACCATCAGCATTGTTGCAATTAGCATTTTTAGGCGAAAACTCTCTTCAACATTCCTAAAGGAGCTCGCTCCGGATGTCAACTATAAACGTGATTAGAAAGCCAGAAAGCCACTAGCCACGTTACATATTTTTAACATTTTCCTAATTTTTAATTTTCTTCTTGTACTTTTTGTTAATGAAATCGAAATCGAAAATTGTACATTGATTCAATTTAATTACAGCCGTGGCGTTTAATACGCAAAAAAAAAGCATAGGCAAGCATACTAATCGTAGCCAGATATGTTCGATAGTGTCGTAGTCAAACGTCAGTTGAAAAAAGAACGGTAATCAAAACAATTAAAAATTGCGTCGAACTTTAAGCTCGCGCACTATACACGTGTAATGTGGCAGAGATATCGTCAATATCTGCGCCACACTTTCGTTCGATTAATCGAGATTAATTTCCATGAAGGTGTAAACAGAAGAATTGAAACGGTATGCTCTCTCCCTTAACTTGTGTTTTTGGAACAGAAACAAAGGCAGGCGATTGTTCTAAAGCTCTTTGGCTTATATTCGAAGTTCTATCTTTGATCAAAGTCAGTGCGGTCAGAGTGATCGTCAAGCATAAATCGAAAGACCAGTGCGCCTACCAGTTACCGCTCCCGGTGAATTTATTTTTTATTTTACATTCAGCTTAAAAATACCTACACACTTGTATTCTTTGGTGTTTCTTTTCGTTCGTGTTTTTCCTCAAGTACACAGTAAGTCGATGTTTTATTGTATGTACATACTACATATTGTAGATAAAGTGTGAGTGATAAAACTGCGACAACCACTCAATTATTAATTGTGGTTTCTGTTTTCGCTTTGATCGTATCACGTCAAATCCGTACACGTTACCATTCATAAGTAAATTTGGGTATCCCCCCAGACCCGAATCAAAATGAGTCACAGTGGTACTTGTGGCGGTACAGTGGAGCTTACACTTGAATTGTCACTAAAGAAAATCACTTTGCTATTGGGTTTATAACGTTCGTGCGGTTTGCTAAGAGATGGCGTAACTTGTATTATTCCATTGGAACATGCGTTGGAAAGCTACTGTCATTGTACGTCATTTCAGTATATGTCATTCATTTGAAGCGTAAACAACAATCATTTTATTTCACTCAAATATGTCGAACTTTGTGTTTTTGTGGCTAGTTCTTCTTCCATTATTTAATATGAAGACAACTGCTGCCGAAAGTCATCGTATTTTCGTGGAAGTTTATGGTGAACATGCGCTAGCTGAGAGAGAAAATGGTGATTTTGTCTTTGAAGACGATGAACGTCCTGGGCAGCCAAAAAAGTTTGAAGATGGAGAACCGGAAGCATTACTCTATGAAGATTGTTGGCAAACACAAGAAGAGCTCGCAGAAACTGTGGGTGTCATTCAAGCAGCCATTTCAAAACGTTTAAGAGCAGCTGGATGTATTCAAAGCAAAGAAATTGGGTTCCACATGAACTCAAGCCGAGAGACTTCGAAAGGCAGTTTTGCATGCCCGAAATGATGCTTGAACGCCACAAAAGGAAGTAATTTTAGCATCGGCTTGTTACTGCTGATGAAAACTGGATCCATTGCAAACAGCCAAATCAACGGCAAAGCCGAATATTCATGGCACGAAGGTAATGCTCTGTATTTGGTGGGATCAGAAGGGTGTTCTGTATTATGAGCTGCTAAAACCGGGTGAAACCATGAATGGACAACGCTACCGAACACAATTAATCCGTTTGAATAGATCAGTAGTCGAAAAACGCCCGGAATATGCGACGAGACACTAGGCAATAACTTTCCATCATGATAACGCTCGGCCCTAATGTTGCTATTCCGGTTAAGAACTATTTAGAAACCAGTGGATGGGCAGTTTTACCCCACCCATCTAATAGCCCCGACCTTGCCCCTTGTGACTACCATTTCTTCCGGTCGATGCAGAACGCTCTCACTGAAATACGGTTCACATCAGACCAGAATATCAAAAATTGGCTTGATTCATTCTTGGCTACCAAGCCGACGCAGTTCTTTTGGGATGGGATCCACAAATTGCCAGAAAGATGGGAAATGTCATAGCTTCAGATGGGCAATACTCGGAATAATACAATAGTATACTAGTAACATGTTTTTCTTAAATAAACGTTCAAGTTTAAAACCGCACGAATTAAGGTATAGGCCCAATATCTATGTATAAATAATAATACTTGCTTATCAGGCTGACGACCCTTGTAGGGGTTGAGCCTGTGCAATTGCTGTCTTCCATCGTTGACGATCCTGGGGCCTCTGCCTCCAGTCATCAAGACCAAGCTCCGGAGATTCGGTCTTCCTCGAACCAGGAGGCTCGGATTCAAAGACCCTCTTAGCTGGAGCTTTGGTGTCCATTCGCTCGATGTAGCCAAGCCAGTGCAGTTTTGCCTTCCGAACTACATCCACATCCTGGTACAGCTCGTAGAGTTCGCGGTTATGACTTATCCTCCATTCACCTTCCTCGCAGACAGGACCATATATCCGACGCAGAATTTTTCTTTCGAAGGTCCAAGAATCAGCTCTGCAGTATTGCTTAGAGTCCAGCTTTCGGCTCAATAGAGCAGAACTGGCAAAATGAGAGTTTTGCAAAGCATGATTTTGGTCTTTCGAGGCAGGAGTTTTGAGCCCAGTTGTTAGGACAAAGCAGGTTGCCAAGAGCGATTCTACGTCGGATATCCACTGTAATGTCGTTTGTGGAGTTCATGTTTGCCCCAAGGTAGGCAAACTCCTTTACTACCTTCCTGTAGCTGTCGACCGTGATGTTTTGTCCAACGGGGTGTGCGTTTTTTGGTCGACAGCATATATTTGGTTTTGTCCTCATTGACCTTGAGACCAGTTCGTTTGGCCTGTTCTTCAATCGCGGTAAAAGCCTCTTCTATGACACGTTGGGAACGCGCGACGATATCATCTGCGTACTCCAACAGTTGCACTGACTTGTAGAAGAAGGTGCCTTCCGTGTTTACAGCTGCCCGCCGCACTATCTTCTCCAGTACCAGTTTGATGAAATCACACGACAGCCAAAATCGGGCGCAGGTTTCAAACGGCTCGCAAATCCTTGAGCTGAACTGCACGGTGCATCGCGTGTGTGTTAGCTTGGTGCGACACAACCGGATCAGTTTTCCCGGGATCCCGAATTCGGCCATCCCATCGAATGCCATCATATGGGGCTTTAAAATCGATGAAGGGATGGTGCGTATCGATTTGAAACTCGCTGGTATTCTCCGTGATTTGCCTTAGTGTGAATATGTGGCCTATAGACGATTTGCCGGACCAGAAGCTGCAAAGCGGCTTTAGACGTTCACACAGTACGCTGGACAGGATCTTGTAGGCGACGTTGAGCAGGAATATACATCTTTACTTGTTGCAAGAGGAAGGATCGTCTTTTTTGTGGATTGTGCCGTCTCCCTGTCAGAACATCGCCACCTACCTTGAAGAGCTCTGATGGTATGCCATCTTGTTGTTCTTGGCTGTGCCGACTTATTCAAACTACTTCATCGACTGGAGTTGGGATTTCTTGATCCCCTTTCACTCGCTCCCGGTCAGGCCAGCTAAGCAGCTGTTGGAAGTGCTGCTTAGACACATTCACTAATCCCTGCGGGTCAGTAACAAGGTTACTCTCACAGTTTCGATGAGCCTGGGTGCCTTTTCTAAAGCCAGTAGCAAGGCTTTTGGCCCGTATTTTCAGTCTGTCCCTAGACTCTTCGATATCCTTGAGCTGCGATATTGCGAGAGATCTTTTCTGCAGGCGGACAGGCTAAAAGGCCCGTATTTTCTGTATCCTTCCTCTTTTCTGCAGGCTTACAATCTTCTCCTCCCGTCTTGTAGCCCGGTACTCCCAATTGCGCTGCTCTTGTTTTCCGTTGCAGCGCCTTTTGGTATGCCTTCTCAGTTGCACGTTCCTTCTGCTCACACTCGCCATTGGGGGTGGTCGGTAGCCTAAGGTAGTTTCCACTACCGCTTTGATGGCCGAGCGGCAATGAAACCACATCTCGTTGGCTTTGATGTTCGACGTAGGCATACCAGACAGTCGCTCACTTAGTTGCTCTTCATAGGTCCTGGCAATCTCTGGTGTGCAAAGGCGTCCAATGTCATAACTCCTCTTTGTTGGCTGGTTCAGCTTTCTGACATTTTACAGTCGAGCTCAGATCAGAGTCGACGTTTGTCCACCTGAATGTTCGCACATCGGAGTTATTTGACGCATGCCTTGCGTCCGCCAGTCGAACATGGTCGATTTGACTGGCGGTTCGACGTGTGGTCCGGAGTGTAAAATATAAGAAAACTTAAGTCTTGCGCCTAGGTTCTGAACAAGTTGTTCGACTTTCGAGAAATTCGAGTTATGAATGTTCGACTTACAGAGGTTTAACTGTATACAGTCGAGTCCGCTTAAACGAAACTTTCGGTTATATGCCACAAGAAATTTATCACGGTGCAACGATATTGCTTACATCCGAACATCGTTTATATGAAAACTCCGCTTAGTTGCAACAGATTTTGAGCATATTTGTTTTGCAAATACGCGGAGTTGACTACTAAACAAATGAGAGCCTTGTGACAGCAACAAAGCAAGAGCAAGGATTTTTGTTACGAACTCATTTCCGACATTTATTCCATCCCAGTTTTTCCATCACAGCATGTACACACGTGGGTGTATACATCCCCACAATCAGCTCTGATACTTGTAATTTCAACCTATCCTTGCTCGTTGCCCCAATTTGAAGGATGGACTGACGAGTGTCTTTAAGATCCGTGCTGGTCTCCCTTCGATGGCTTGACTACCCAGGCGTCTATTTCACGTACAATCGCGTGCAATTCAGGCCAACTTAATCAATAATTAAAATAATTTCCACACAAGCCAATTCAATCGCAAGTTGGTCGAGATAAAAGCCTTCACTGTTTGCCACAGATAAAGGCAACTAAGCTAAATAATGATTGCATTCGCACCTCACTCATATTTCATTCGTGGGGCACACCAAGGACTGTAAGATTGCATCGCATTTCGCTCGACAAACAGCAAATTCCATTCTCACAGTGGGATCGTACACTCACTGTTACTGCACCCAACTTCATCCAGAGCAGACCGGCATCCTTTTCCATTTCCACCCGATACTGTGTATAATTTCTTCTCGGCGACCAAAAGAAATTTCACGAAAATTGTGAAAATACTTGAAACGAACAAATTCGAATCCAAGTGGAAAATTCCAAACAAATCTTCAATTCTAACAAAACACCTCGGCGAAGGACCCAGCACATCCGCAATTCATGCTAACGGTGAAGCGAACAAAACACCCCTTCCATGCAGAGTTCCAATGAACACAGACAAAGCGAATGAAACCACGGCGCGGTGGTGGCACCTTCACTGCATTCCCAGTTGAGTACGTGTGGGTGTCTTGATGGCGTTGATGTCCAGCGGCATTGGACCATTAATTTTCAACTGTCTCTACCGCCGCACACAGTGTGCCTTGTACCCCCTTGTGTCGCTGCAAACGTTGGAATTCTTGAAAGTTAACTTAGCGTTTAGCTTAGGTTGACGTTTGTGACAGCGTTGGCACAAGGAGGTTGACAAAAATGCAGAGTTCGCCATCGCCAGCGTCACCGTTGCCTTGCCACGGCTGCTCTCCCCACGGTCAGGTGATTAATCTTGTTTAAGTTATCGTTTGTGAGCTCTGTGTTGCGCTGATGGACAAGAAATGCTAGCGCCGCGCCGGACGCTGAGGTTGGGTGAAAAGTTTCTCTTCGTTCTTCTCATTTTCTCTGTCTGACTTTAAGTCAAATGGCAAAGCTCACCGGCTAAAGGGGACGAGGTTCAAATGGAAAGTTGTCTCATTATTGCTTAATTGTTTAACACTCTCTGTGCAGACGGCCGGGGGCGAGAGGCGACGGACAGCTTATGGAATCTAAGGGATTTCATCAAAACTGCATTAAATGCAGTCAGCGACGGATTTGATTTGATGAATGAATTTGTGCGTCACTGAGTGATTAATTTCCCAGAAATGCCAACAGCGGTAGACATTTTATTATCAGCAGTGTTCGCTGAATGATCGTTCATCAAGACGTTGTGATTAGTCTCATAACGCATGTCCTTGGGAGGCGTTGGAACTGCTTCGTCCATTGCCAGCTGAGCCAACAACACAAGGCTTGGCCGGGAATATGTGACCAATCAGCAGATAGTTGATAAACGGCTGCAGGCGTTCACACGAAGCAGGGGATATTGTAACGAGATGTATCACTCAATAGTTAGCGTGGTCAAAGTGGTCGATGCTGAGATTCCACGCGTCGGACATACTTTCCTCCAACCGTGTCTTACCTTTCAGAGGATGGCCCACCAGCAGCTTCATTGACGTCAGATAAAAGTGGGGAAGAGATTTCAACTGTCAGCATAGTCGATGCGACGCTACTTCCACATGTCCATTTCTGATCCGCTTCTCATGCTCCCTTTCTGACTCCTCAGAAGCTGGGTATCTTCTGTTCGAGTTGCTCCCGTAGTTCGTTGCAGCGTTATTACCGTGTAGGCTTTCAACTTCACTGCCAGTGCCGTCAACACGTCTCTTTCCTTTAATCCACCCTTTGCCTCGCCATTGCAATGCGGTCCATAGTGCTTACAGGAACCGGACTTACATCCTTGCTACGTGCACACAACAAGACACATTGCAACTAACCCACGGGATGTCAGGCATGGGCAAGCATGTCCCACAGGACAAAGTCCATTCAGTGTTGGTCACTAAGAAATGTCTTTGAACAAGGAAAACGTTTTGACATCAACTCCCAATAGACCGTCTTCAGTTCGTCCCCCCGCCGTTGTACGCCCGCCCAATGTGCTACTCCACTCAATATTCAAATGGTGAGTGTGCAAAAGTTATCATGTTCAACCTGGTCGTGAACAAATGCTCGGTGTGTGCGTGTGTGTGTGTTGGCTGCAACAGGGTAATGTAGTCCTACAACACCTCTCAGCCATCTCCGACCACTGAAAGCTCGACATTGGCCCTTTTTTCTTCTGTTGACTCCTTCATTTGTTGTTGGTGTGGTGTATGCATCTTCCGGTGGCAGTGGTGTGCTGGCTCGCCTTGTTTACCTGGACGCCAAACAATGGAACGACCAGCATCCCTCAGGGAGCAGCTAACAAACGGCCTGAACACAACTTTGAAATTACTATCGGTAATTTATGGTATAGTTGTTGGAACAAGGACTTAAAATATATGACCATGTGGCCATACGCTCCTGTTCCTGTTCGTTTTCCTGTACCCCGGACCTTTCGCTCGTCGCGAGTGATTGCCGGGGATGAAGCGGTGCCTGTGTGCATGTGTGTGACTGTGATGCCAGTGGAGGTGGCTACGGATAAGAAAGTTACAAAGAGAAAATTTAAGCATGGGATACGGCACTCATGACTCTAAAGTGAACTGAAGTTTCTTTAGTTTTACAACTTAATCTTATTTGGGCTTCCCAGAGTGGGTCTTCATTTCACGACGCTCGTCACGCCTTAAGAACTTACTTCGGTGGAGGGATGGAAGGATGCGGTGATTTGCTAGAGGAATCTTCTGCGGGCAAAAACACCGCCCGTCATTGACTGTCAATGGTGGTGGATTCTTTTTACTCTGGACGGGATGCGAAAATTGATTTCGGAAATGCACTCGTAACTCGCCACGATTGGTGTGGGACAGGGCTCACTCTATGGACCTTTGTTTCAAAGCGAATTTCCACATGTGCGCACATAGAAAAGCGAATTTGATTGCAAACAGAAAACATCACATCTTTGAAGGATCGAAAAGTGCTTTAATGACGAATGTAATGCATATGCATTGAGGAGCATGAGAGGAGCACACTCCTTGAGTTGTATAATTTATCGACGATGTTTTTTTTATAATTTGGGCGCACACAAGGGAGACACAGCACGGGCCGAAGGTGTAGAGGGAGATAGGGAGAGGAGGTACCTGTGCACATTGGATTTAAATATCTACGGATTGTATTCCCGGGGAAATATTGGGCTGGGAAGAGCATTCCATCTTCGTGTCGTGCGGCTGATGAACGAGGCCCTAAATTTGACTGTGCGTCCGAAAGTAGACTTGGGTAAACTGATGAGCATTCTTGGTGAGGCGGGTACTGCGGGTGAATTCATGGAGAGGAGGAATGCAGTTGGCAAGCTCACTTGAGCATCGTCTGTTAGAATAGCGATAAAATACGGATAGAGACGAGACGGTGCGTC
Organism: Eristalis tenax; assembly: GCA_905231855.2. NCBI lineage: Eukaryota > Metazoa > Arthropoda > Insecta > Diptera > Syrphidae > Eristalis > Eristalis tenax. The sequence continues at coordinate 49,045,870 of HG993125.1, forward strand.
GATGTTCGAGCGAGTCTAATGACTCTGCAATATTGTTGTCTCCTATAAGTTCTATCGCTCGCTTTCGGATTCTATCTAGTAGGTGCAGGGTGGTTTTGGGGACACCAGACCAAGCATGAGCGTTGTACTCAAGTTTGGGGCGTATATACGTCTTAAAAATTAAAGCCAAATCAGAAGGGGTGAAGTATTTCTTGCGTCGATTGAGGAAACCTAAGCATTCCGCAGCATTTTTGGCGGCCTCAAGTATGTGATCGTTCCAACTCAGTGTTGTGTCGATACACATACCAAGAATGGAAAGCTTTCTGGTTTCATCGACACAGGTGGCATTCATGGATAATGGCTGATTAACATGGGTTCGCTTGAGTGACAGCAGACAGCATTGAGTTTTTGAAGCTTTGAATTTCACTCGATGTCGAAGCTGCCGTTCCAATTCTACAGCCGAAGGGCGGGGTCGTGAGTCTTGGAACGAATACGAAAATCTGAGGGTGCTGTCGACAGCGAAGGAATGGATTGGATTAGAAGCAGCAGACAAGAGATCATTTATAAAAATGAGAAAGAGTGTCGGAGACAGCGCAGAGCCAGACACTAGCGTGACAGACTTGAACCCATCCAAAACAACGAAAGGTAATTTCTAATCCATTGAAGAAGAGATTCATCGACACAATGGGCACGCATTTTCGACAAGAGAGCTTGATGCCATACTCTGTCAAATGCCTTAGAAATATCAAGAAGATTGGTTCCAAGATTGGTTCCACTTTTCCGTCAGATGATAGACCAGTGGACCTGTTGCTGCGGAAACCATACTGCCGGTCATTAAGAAGCTTCCGCGATTCAAGATATTTCTCAAGCTGACGATTTATCAGCGTTTTCATGGCCTTAGATAGAAGCGACGTAAGTGCTATGAGTCGGTACGAGGTGGGTGACGAAGATTCGCCCTTTTTAGGGACGGGCTGGACAAATGCTGTTTTCCATCTGCTCGGAGAGAGACCTAAAGTGTGGCACAGATGAAAAGGCTTACGCAGTGGTTTGTACTAATATTGTGCACTAATATTCAATTCATATGGTAGCTATGGTAGCATAATGAAATGAGATCTCAAGGAAATCAAACTTCGTCATTAAAAAGGGAGCGTAAAGATCGTGGCCTGGACCGAACTGTCGGCCTAGACAGTACGTATGAGAAGCATATTTGGACAGGTGTTGGGCGACATGTACAATGGGCGATGAGAGAAGGGAATTCCGTCCCCCCGAAAGTCAACACTGTGTGATTACTTCAATCGCTTCATCGTTAGAGAACCATATTTCCTTTTGATTGAGCTTAGATTGCCTGTTGGAAACTATCATAAAACTTATCAAGGTTTACTGTCAGGTTCCAAGTTTTGAACGGTTTGTTCATCATTAGTTGCATGAGAACGTAATGTCTCCCCCGTAATGTCTCCCCTTAATGTGTAAAAGCGGAGCACTCTCTCACCAAAAGTCACAACGCAGCGGTCGCGCCTTATAGTTCACAGACCAAAATGAGAACTAATGTCACGAAAGCGGAGCACTCTCTCAACAAAAGTCACAATGCAACGGTCGCGCCTTATAGTTCACAGACCAAAATGAGAACTAATGTCACGAAAGCGGAGCACTCTCTCACCAAAAGTCACAATGCAGCGGTCGCGCCTTATAGTTTACAGACCGTAATATCGTAAGCGCGAGATATTTTTCGCACGCCTTCATTGTGATTTGGAAAAGTGAGGGAGTCGCGCTTTGACATCAATAAAATGCGTGCCGATGCCCATCAACGATCGAACGCGCGAACGCGACATTGTGATTTGACATCAACCTGCTGAAACATTTTGGTGCTGTTGAACATTTCCTTTCGTTACTCCACATTTTCATTGATCGGGAAAGTTTAACGGAAACTAACAAAGTTTGACATGAAACAACAGATGATTGTGACGTACTTATGCGCCAAAGCAGACATCGTAGCGTCCACGTAGTCGAGTCACCAACGCTCCATTGTGAAACAGGCAAATTGACAACTGAGCAGAAAAAACATAAAAGGTTGCTTCAACTGTTCAACAATTCTTTAAAATTTTTCAAATCACGTTTCTTCAAATTTTGTTTGTAGAGATTTTGAAGTATGATAGAGATACCCAACTTCACAGTTTATTGACCCCATCGACCAATTTGACGGATAATCATGAAAATTTTGACGGTTATTCATGAATTTTTGACAGTTATTCACGAAATAACGTAAATGCCGTTCTCTGAATGGTCAATTTGGCTTTAGAAAACGATGTAAAAAATGGTTGTCAAAAATTTTAAGGGGCAAGAGAGGTAGAAGTTATGCCTCTCTATCATACTTCATTTCTGCTCTCCACTAACATTTTGATTTGAGTATAGGTAATTGGCATCTGCGCCATCACACGCCCCCACACCGCATTCAAGTTTATTGGAGGTTTATTGTAAGATGTGAAGTGTCTTTTGGGTGATGCCCACAAGAAGATATCCGCCGGGCCTTGAATATTCTTTCCTTTTCTTCATTTTCTTTCAAACATGTACGCATTTTTGCTCGGCACTGTATGTATGCATATCTCGTTGGAGTATTTTTCGCGTGAACTGTGCCTGTCATTCATTGGACTTATCTTTTCCATTTCTTATCGCGAGTATTGTAGTGTACCTACAATAACTCTGGAATGTCACAGGCGTTTGGTCAATCACTTCATTTCATTGCTTTGAATTTTTGCTGAAATTTTTAACTCCTCTTTCAATTCAAGATCAAACATGGAAGAAACCGCAAACATAAAAAAGGGAAAAGTACTTGTGTTCAATACAACAGTGAAGAGAACCGGAACCGAGACGGATGTTAACCTTATCGAAAGTACTTTTAAACGTTTGAATGCCGATGTGGAAATATGTGATCAAGCCCAGCATAAATCAAAAATGAATGAAGGTAACATGCTCGTGTATACATATTTTTTTAAAAACATTCACACGTGAGGCTCTTAAGATAGTTAATTTAATTTCCTCTGCATATCGAAATTTGAATGGTGTTCTTCTTGAAGACGACTATTAATAAGTGAATAAGCGCCGGTTATGAGTGCAAAATAACTTTTACCTCCCACCTCTTCCGAGTCACTGACAATGCTGAAAGAGAATTCCCGTCCAGAAAGAGCTTCTTAAACTTCGGATTAAGATCCGGAGTCGGTGTAAGTGCCTTCCTTCCCTTCAAAACCCGAGTGGTGGCTGTATATGATAGCCGCTGACCCTCTACGGGTTGTAGCGCAGCCCATGTTATATTACATTACTTGACGCTACAGTCCGAGATGGACCAAGCTCATCACCATCATCATCATCTTCTGACCCGAATGCTCCACTAACCCGCAAGCACACAAATACAGCATCAAGTGGTTGCCGTCAAGTGTCAAGTGCGCGACCCATGTTCTATTCTACAATCCGAGAGGGTCCTGTCTCATCATCATCATCTTGTGACGCGAATGCTCCACTTAGGGGTAGCGTGGGTCAACCACGCACCAGAGGTCTCCACACAACTCGATTCTCCGCCATCGACTCTAACTCGTCCAGAGTTAACCAGGCGAGACTTGGTCCAACCACCTCGTCCTTTGTCTGCCAATCGGTAGCCTACCTGATGGTATCGCATTCAACGCCCGCCTCGGCAGTCGCGATGAAGGGACCATTTGGCCACGTGACCAAACCAACGAAGCAAAGCCCTTTCCGTTCGAAGAAGCAGCTGCTGAATGTGAAGTTCCTCACGTGAGTAATTCCTACAACAGCTCGAAGATATATCACCTCAGCAGCTTTTATTGGCGATCTTTTTCATTCGGTCATTACCCAAATTTCGTGGCCATAGGTGAGAGATGGAATAAATACTGAGTTGCACCAAGCTCGGCCTTCCTGATTACAGATCTAGTTTCTACAGCAGAAGTTTCTACTTCATTGCCGGAAAATTAAATGCGTCTATATAAAAATGGAAGACTTCTCGCATTTAACCGTAACATTTCAAACAAGGTTCAATAAATATTCCGACTAGTTCTACCACATAAGAACGGCGCAAAACGACAATGGTACCGCCTCGGCTTCAAGCCCCAAGCGCCCGGTCTAATTGTTGATGATTTTCGAAAATTGTATGTTTCAATGTTCATTGTGTGATGTTTCACCAACAATGTCTCCAATGTTGGCTCGTAGCCCCAGAGATAGGCGTCCAATTGACGAACGCTAGCCGTGAGATGACTTAGTCGCCAAATTTCTCCTTCACAAAATCGGGCGCCTCAAGGTCAGGTATATTATGCATGTGGTCGTCAGGCTTCAATTCTTGCTTCAGCACAATCTTAAATAGATCGAGGCCCACATCGAAATTTGTTGAGCGATAATAGCTACAGTGGCTGTGTTTTCTCTTTTCCTCCGTAAAGACTGAGGGTCCAAAAGACAGTGCTCACGCTCAAACTTTTCCACGGTGCGACGGCTTGTCTGAATACTGAAGACATAATGACGACCGACCAACGTTTTTTTTTAGTAATTTCCGAGCGCGAAACGATAGCACACCTTACTGAATATTTATTTTGACAGCTGCTGTCACTGGTGATGGCCACTGGTGACTTTGACAGCTCCTGAAGCATAACATTGCTCTCTGGTCACCCCTTATAACAAATTAGGAAATTAAGAATGTTGGTCCAGTTTGAAACAGAAATGAAGTACTATAGAGAGCCCAACTTCACAGTTGATTGCCTACTAGTACATCGACGAATTTGGGATGCTTTTTGACAGTTATTCATGAATTTTTGACAGTTATTCGCGAAATAACGTAAATGCCGTTCTCTGAATGGTCAATTTGGCTTTAGAAAACGATGTTAAAAAAGGTTGTCAAACTTTTAAAAGGGCGAGAGAGGTAGAAGTTGGGCATCTCTATCATACTTCATGTCTCAACATAACATTGTTCTCTGTTCACCCCTACAAATTAGGAAATTAAGAACGTTGGTCTAGTTTGGAAATGGTCGTCAGATGACACTTCGCACATAAGTTGCTTAAGTTATCGGCTGGGATATAGTTAGCCTATCGGAAAAATTAATAATTAAACATTAGAAGTGTTGATAGATTTACCAACGAAACTTACAACTTATATGCTATATCCTGTTTTGTTTTGCTTTAAGTACATCATCAGCAATTGAAAAATGCAAGTAACATTTTTTTTAGTGCCTTTGTGCTGTTTTCTGACTTTTGGGCCTGACTGTATATGTTCCTTTCCTTTGTTACTGGAGCCACTAATGTTGCATGTATTGTATTTTTGCAGTGAAAAATGCAGATTTCAGTGCATATGATTACGTCGCTATAGTTTGGGGATCACACGGCACTGAAGACGGCAAAGTATGGACAGCGGAGCAAGAATATATATATTTGCGAAGGGCATTGCTGACACCGCTGTGTAGAAACAGGACTCTTTCCGGCAAATTAAAATGGATCATTACACAAACATGCCGTGGGAGTCTTGAAATGGAAGGACAACCCAGCGTATCACAAGAAGAATTTCACGATCCCAAATATTATCTAATATCATTTAGTACAACTGATGGTAATTCAAAGCACTTATTTTACGTGAAATAAGTCCATTTCAATTTCATTTGTTCACAGGCACGAAATCATGGCGGTTAGATAATGGTGGCTCTTTCTTCATCAAAAGCTTATGCAAACAAGTCCTGGAGAAGTATAAATATTCTGATATTAAGAGCATTTTGAAGGAAGTTAGAAAAGAAGTGAAGGACGAAATCAAACGATTGAAAAACGTTAAGTATGAAATTTACTGCATACACCAAAAGTTTTCATTCTGTAAAATATGTGCCCGGTGCGTTTGTTCCAGAGCTAATGGAGGGATAGAGATATCCATCTTCTAAAGGGTGATTTTTTAAAAGCAATAGGAAAGTTTTTCAAAAAAAAAAAAACTCACAAAATTCAGAAAAATTCATGAAATCTTTATTTGAATCGATAGTACGGTCCATATAATTTAATGTTTGAAGATTATTTCATGCAAATGTTGACCTTGACTGCGCCTCAAATGGTCCATCCATTTAGTCCAATCTTTGCATACTCTTTCCAACATTTCGGCCGGTATCTCACGAATAAATGCTTCAATGTTGTCTTCCAATGCGTCAATTGGAGCGGGCTTGTCTGTATAGACATGATCTTCAACATAGCCCCACAAAAATAGTCTAAAGGCGTTAAATCGCACGATCTAGGCGGCCAATTGACCGGCCCCGAACGTGAAATAAAATGTTCACCGAACTCGCCTCTCAATAAGTCCATTGTTGCGCGTGCTGTGTGGCATGTGGAACCGTCATGTCATGCAAGTCAAGCTCTTGCATTTTGGGCAAAAAAAAGTTGGATATCATCTCACGGTAGCGCTCACCATTCACAGTTACGTTACGATTCGCAACATCTTTGAACAAGTACGGTCCAATGATGCCACCAGCCCATAAACCGCACCAAACTGTGGCCTTTTCTGGATGCATTGGTAGCTCTTGCAATGCTTCTGGCTGATATTCTCTCCAAAATCGACAATTCTGCTTATTTACGTACCCATTGGGCCAAAAATGAGCTTCGTCTTTAACTGACCATAAAATGGGAGAAGCGCGCGATGAACTTTCTTAACAGGGCACGCATTTTGATAACAAAATTCAATAATTTGCAAGCGTTGTTCGTTTGTAAGACGATTGGTTAAATTATAGACCAAACTGAAGATGTTTGACAGTGAAACAAAACACGAAACGTGCGTCAGCTCTTTAAACCAGTGTTGCCAAAAAGATAATAGCTAAAAAATCATCATTCGCTCTTTAGTTGGACGTTATTTCAAATGTTGGTGTTAAATTTCAACACAGTGTGGAGGAGTAAACGAACGAACAAATGTTGTGTTCATGAAGTCGTAGGTATATAACCTAAGAATTAAATTGAGGTCAAATAGTTCCAGTTCAGTGGGCATTGCATTACATTTTGATTCACGGAATTCCATATAACGATACATATTAGTATATGCTCTTAAGAATACGAGTCAACTTTTGAACACGCCCCGCGTCACAATACATGGATCGTGGGCAAACTCGGCAATCTGTCGCCATTTCTTCCCACTAAAATCCACGAATCGTCCGCCATTGCGTGGTGGATCCATGGTTTGTGTAAAAGTTGTGTGAAATACAAGGGAACACCACTACATCCCCGGTGTGGGCTAAGGGCAAAAATGGCAGAACGAACCATTATCTAAACTGACGAATGTCAGTCATGTCAGTCACTGATGAATGTCAGAATCGAACGAAAAGTAGCCAGACTCATTGTCAAATGTCACGTCCCTGGGAACGGAAAAATTTAACAACAATAATAGCCATTCAGCTACAACTTAAAAACGCTGAACTGAACGAAACCTATTGAAAGTGAGGGAAAGGGTCGATATGGACACAGTGGGTGGTGTGAATAAAAACTGAGAGAACACTCCGAGTGAACACACTTGAGTCGAGTGCTTACGTTCAAGGATACACTCAAGTTGGTTTTAATAAAAAATGTCCTCAAAGTAGGTTCTTTAACTAAATTTGACGTTTGAAAACTGGAGTGAGGGTGATTGGAAAGTATAGGCAATGTGTTTTCAAACATAATCAAACGAAAACCAAACAGTAGTGTAGTAGTCTGGTCGCATATTCCGGGCGTTTTTCGGGTACTGCTCTCTTTAGACGGATTAATTGTGTTCGGTAGCGATGTCCATCGCTGGTTTCACCCGGTTTTAGCATCTCATAATTCAGCACACCCTTCCGATCCCACCAACAGACAGAGCATTACCTTCGCGCCATGGATATTCGGCTTTGCCGTTGATTTGGCTGGTTGACCATGTTTCACATATGATTTTTTGCACTTGGGGATGTCGCACTGGATTCATTTTTCATCACCAGTAACAATGACAGTAGCTTTCCAACGCATGTTCCAATGGAATAATACAATCTACGCCATCTCTTAGCAAACCGCACGAATAAGTTATAGACTCAATATATTATAACGACGTTTCGGGGACACAGGAGAAAATTTCAAGAAACTGTAAAGATTCAAGTTTCATAACAGGGAATAGTGGAACCCTTGGTGGTGCCATGCCAAGAACTGAGACGATGGAGATATTCATTCGACACATTGGTGGCACGGAACCCCAAGTTGGAGTTGGTGAGGACATTAGGATTCATAGGATGATGCGTGCTTGGTCGTAAAGCCTATTGTTGCTGTAGTGCCTTTGACGGTCCCTATCGAAACTGAGTCCGTCAAATATTCGCAGTATTTTTCTCTCGATAATTGCAAGCTTCGCCATGCTGGTCTTAGAGATGGTGTGCCATATTGGGTATAAGCTTTTTGTATAGCAGCAGTTTTGTCCTCTGGCGTAATCCATTTTGCTTGCGCGTCAAGGGATAGATGCGATGGAAGCCTGGGTTGGCGTCAGTTTCGAATGACTGTTGAACTTCAACCTCACGGTGAAGTTAATGCCAAGATAATTGACCTTTTCGTTTGTTGATATTTCTGTACCGTTAGGGAGCACTACTTTATGCTTCGACATTTGGCTGCTGATCTGCATCCACCTCTGGATGGCCTCCTTAAGCACATAAGTACCGATTTCCCAGCATTGATGCGTATACCCCTTTTGGTATAGTAGTCAAATTTGTTCGCCCTTCACGCGGCTATCTGTGGTGACGTCGAGTTGGCATAAGCCAGCCAGTCATCTGCAAAAAGACAACATTTCACTGTGTCGGTTGGATGTGGTTTATCTGCCACGGTCCCAGCCTTGATCCTTGTGCAACTCCCAACTTGGTGCTCCGCTCTGTTGACTGGCTGCCTTCAACTGAAACGTAGAATCTTCTGGAATGCAGAAAGCTATGATGATGGAAAGGAATCCCATATGGTTCAGCTTGTAGATGAAGATCCAGAAGTGTTCACTATCCCTACTCAGGCCACCAGCTCATGTTTCTTCATGCGCATTATGTTTAGCCCTTTATTCACACCAAAACGGAGATAAGACTGAGCTGTCAAAATATGCGTGGAGGGGTTTCGTTAAGCCTGACGAAATGAATGTTTATTCACACCAGATGGAGTGTTTCCTCTAAAATGCTGAGGGAGCGCCTGCACTCAATTTTTATTCACACTACCCAGTGTGAATTTTTGAGTATTCGCTCGCGATTGCTGCAGTTGACTTAAGTCCACTCTTTATGGATTGGGCCAAAGCCAGGAAACTGTTTCATAGCACCACTGAAACACAACATAAGAATTCACAGAGATTAGAGACAGAGTTTAACAGTAGTGCCCCTTTTGACAAAAAATAAATGCTTTAAAACGGGAGACTAGAATGCACAACTACGGCAAAAATATGTTTTCCAGAATGGAACACCACGTTGATACGTAGACTTGTAATAGTGTATTTATCCATTTATTTGCTTTTATAATTCGACAGACAACGGCCAACCAATGAGGACAATTTCGGGGACACATTCTCGTTTTCATTTTGTAAGTAAATGTGGGCAATGACAATAGGAACGGTGTGAGCTGTACCCCAGAATATCAGTTAATGGAAGGCGGGCGTTTATTCAACAATCTATATCTATATGCATACATTTAGTCCCTATCACAGCACGTAAATATATAAAGGAACACAAACAAACGTATATTACGAATTTCAACTTTTAATTTCGATTTTTGACCTGCGAAGAGGTTGTCCGACAACATTGTCGGATTGAAAATTGTCACTCCACACGGATGTCAGATGTTTGCGACCGCGTGTTACAGCGACGATCTTTATTCCGGATTCGTTGACAGGCCTTAACAGACAAATTAAAAATAGTTTTTTTTTTATTCTACATTGAACATTCTACATTTTTTTATTCTAAAGTGTCCGTTGCAAAGACTTAAAAAATAAAATAAAATATCTACCAATGAACCTTCATACAAAGCAGATTCAAAATAAATTGTTAAGGAAAGTGATTTTTGTTTTAATAATAAGTTTGTATCCTCTCACTGATAGATTTCGAGTCTGGTTGCCTTGTAATAGACATGAGTTCCTGCAGCTTTGTAGTAAGTACGAAAATAAATGGACCGCTATTGACCTACCGACACACAACTCTGGCGGATAATTTTGGAACTCAGTATACTTGACGTATTCTGAGCTGTCAGAATGGGGATAGGAATTTACATAGAAATTGCGAAATGTAGTGTGGTACCGTCAGAGTCCTCAACAGAAGTCGTTGATAGATCTCTGTGTGGTACCATCGTGTGTGAAACGGATGGTTTTTGATGTTCGTGCGATGAGAGGGGCTGAACTGTCAACTGATGATCAGTTGGTGCTTTGAACGCTGTACCTCACTGATAAAGTTCCTCTCCTGCCAAGGCGGAAACCAAGAGTGGTTACACGCATACGGTGGGAGGAACTACAGAACAGTGCGTTGCGGCTAAATTTTGCGCGGCACATATCTGAAAAATTTTAGCGACTTCCAACTGTTCCATCGCGTGTAGAGGAGAAGAATGGCGACTGTTTTCAGCAGCTGTCATTGCAGCTGCACGGGATGTTTGTGAAGTGAAGCGGCTTGGAGTGGCGGCTGGTGGTGAGAAAAGAACTGCGTCAGCCATAAGAGAGAAGAAGAAGACCTACAGACACTGAATTCTCTTGGGGGACTCTGCTTCTCGTGACCGGTACACTGAGGCGCGAAGAACTTGCAAGTTGGCTGTGCGAGCAGGTAAAGAGCAGTCTTGGGCGGAGAATCGCTCATCGGTTTAAATTCGATGTTTAATCCTTTCTACTCTAGGCAACCATTATTTCTTAAATTTATGTTAATCCCTCTGTTGCTTGAATTAGACTTAATGAATTGGCGTTATTTCGAGTCACGAATAACCGCAATTTATTAAACTAAGCAATCCAAAGTCACAGCTCTGGAGTATTCTTCTTTGAAAATGAGACTTGTTAGGCCATAACGTCAAACGCGCCAGCTTCTCACATCAATCGGTAGACGTCAGAAATTTCCAAAGTCAGACTTCAACGTCTGTCACAGATACGACAACAATTGTTTACACACACAGACAAATATTATACCTACGGTTAACAGATCTGTATTTGCCATTTGCAAAAACGAAAACATTGCTTGCCACTGAATAATTCATGCGGTAAGCCCAAATTCCCTGGCTAGCAATCATAATTACTAGACCGAAGCAGTCTCAGTGCACTGCAACTGCCATCGGGGAAAATCCTGCGGTGGGGCAGAGAAGGGGAAACAAGCAAGTAAAGCAAACAAGTGACAGTGAACTCGAAATTCAAAATTAACCACAAAGAGAAGGAGTTGACCAAACAGTACGAACATGACACTTCGTCTGGACTGAGAGTAGAACTATAGAGCAGACAACTCTGAATGCCATTTGTAGTCATCTGCCGGCAGCGGGTGGAGCGAGGCAAATGGCATACGGCAGGAACACCGACTGCGACTGCCGCTGTGTTTGATTTCCTGCACACACCATTAAACGATATTATTTCAAACAAATTTACATAAATGATATCCCAGCACTCGCCTACTGAGGACGCCTCGCATGCCATCAGCTATCCTCCCAGTCATTTCTTCAGTTATGTGTTTGATACACTTCAATGTTAGATGCAAGAACTCTTAACACGTGGACTAATTTCAGTTGGTATCCGGCTGAGTGCTGTACATCATGTGCCCAGTCTCACAGGGTAAGCTTAAACTCAAATAATGATGTATTCGGTCTCACATTCTCGTTTAAACCTTGAGCTGAGTTCATAACTTCGAGGTAGTCAAGCACTTTGTCCACATCGGCTCCGCTGTAAATAGTACGAACAACATAAGTACCGCAGAGAAAAAACGCAGAGAAACTCTTGCCAACCGCTGTTTCAATGGGCTCAACAGGCAATTGCGTAATAGAACCATCTCTCGAAGGGCCAAGCTGGCTTTATATAAGACCTTGATCATCCCGGAGGCATGGACAATCTCAAAAGCGGATGAGGAAGTACTTGGCGTTGACGATTTTTGGAGGAGTCGATTCAACCACGAACTGTACGGCTGTACAGCGACATGAGACTAGGCAGACGTCTACAGATCCAACGTCTTAGCTCAACCACAACTCAGCTCCGGCCTGAAGAGTCTGGCATTTAAGGAAGCGCACCCAGGTGGAGAAGGACCTAAACCAACGGCACTGGCGGCAGCTAGCCAGAGATCGGGCTAGATGGGGAGGCTTATTGGTTGAGGTACAGGTCCACCCCGAACAGTAGCGCCAAGCAAAGAAGAAAAGAAGTTCAATTTGTATTTTGAGTTAAACGAGTGTTTGTATACAGCTGCTTAACGCTCGTCGCCTCGTTTTTCAAACTACACAATACAATGGTTCCATGTCCTTTACTGCGTCGTGCTACATTTTAACTTTTGTAAGAAAATTGAGAGCAATGAGAGGGCAACAGACCAGGGCACAGCTTCACAGAAACCACTCGTGTTGTGTGTGCTATTGTTGTCTCACGAGATTCCGAATTGCCAATTTGAGAAGCATTTTCTTGAACAGTTATTGCTCTTTGAGCATTTTCAGTGACTCGAAAGACGTCGGTCCGTGAAAAAATACTATCGCAGAGCGTAGGAGTCGCACAGACCCACAACGCTACGACTACACGCACATAGACTAAGCGCTTCTTAAACTCTAGACGCATTGAAATATAGCATACCACACAGCATGGGAATAGACGGATCCAAATTCATCCTTCGTTTGGAGCTGTAATTGGCCGGCTAGATCACACAAAGCACGCCTTTACCCGCTTTATTTATGGCGATGCGTCAAGCCCTAAGTCAATTGTCGCCTCAGAGGACAGCAATATACTAGACGATACGATGGGGAAAAGTGACTCCAAGTTTGACTCACCGTGTGCGGTATGGACTACTTAAAACGTGGCCGTGGCCAAAATGTACACCAAATATTCTTCAAAAAAAAACAATTTCTGGTACTGAGATCCATGACTCAGGAACACACACTCAACGAACAGCAATACAAACGCAAATGCAAAGATATCGTACAATCAACTCTCCATTAAGTTAAAATAGGCATAGTTGACAGAAAGTACTGTGAATTTAGAGTGTTAACCCTCCAGTCAGTGCCGCAACTCGGCCGGTGCCCAGGCACAGGGCTTAAGCTTAGAAGGGCTCAAAAAAGACCAAGACCAACTTCAACAACACGCATACGAAGGCGATATAAACAAATATAGAAACTTGCATCGGTCGCATAAAAGCCTAGTTGTCTCTAATGCCTTACATTTTTTTTTATTTGATTCAAATGGCTTGGATTATTATGGGACAGAAACATTTAAAAAAATATCTTGCTGGTAATCATTCTTCTATTATTTGCTCAAATTCAATCTTGTCCACGCAAAAATATTTACTTCCGCCCACGAGATGTTATTCTGACTTTAAAAGAATTTAACTTTTATCTCCCCCTAAGCACTTATAAACGTAAAACCGGCCTAGGGGCGCCTGTAGACATTATAGCGTTAAAGACGTGGCACTTGTAAGCGCCTGTAAGCATTATAGCGTTAAAGACGTGACACTTACTGAGAAAGATTCCGCAATATCTTAATAGTTTGTGGATCATTACAGCAGGCATTGATTTATCAACTCAAACTGACAACTGGATGGCGCAGTTAGTTAAGTGCCTACGATTGGTTAGTGGGATCCCCGTTTCGAATCCCCGTGAAAGCAAAGTTAATACGCTCTTATCTGGTTTTCAAATCTGGTCACCATTTGCCCTTGGGATCAATTTAACGGCACTATCACTAAAGTGGTCGATCACTGGTAGTAGTCTGACTGGGTATCAAAACGGACCAACACGGTCTAAGTGCACTGGTGAATACAGTTCAGAATACTGGACATTTTAAAAGAATATTTAATGTTTTGACAATTAAAACCAAAACGCTCAACGCACGTGGAGGAAAGGCGGAAGCTCTTTCCAACCTAAGGACTCCAATTCAGTTCCCAAGGTTCTGCAAGCGGATAGTTCCGCAACCAGTAGATGGGCCAGTAGAATGGGCCGTATAGAGCGGTGATGTACCAGGTCCACCGCCGAATTTAGAAGGTCTCGAAAAATGGGGCAGCAATCCGTGGGCAAAAATGAGAAAGCTTACTTAGGGCATCATCGTTAGAAGTGATGCCGACTATAGTATCTCACCGTCTCATAGAGCTCCAATTCTACTTAAACCTGGTGCTTAATAACGGAGTTCTGAAGCAGAATCGATGCCTTTGTAGACTGCGGTACAAGAAGAAATGGTTGGAATTCTATATGAAAACAGAATCCAGATACCCGATAATTATTACCGCAATAAATATGCTTTGAGCTTAGAAGATACGGTGATTCATGTGAAAATGAACGATAAAGCCGTTTCAAATTGACGAGGCTTATCGATTTCAGATCAGCTTTTATTAAAGCTCTCTTACATTCATCGATAAATTCAAGTAGCCACACTTTTTCTCATTCGTAATTCCCACCAACGCCTTCCTGCTGAGTAAACTTGAAAAGAACGTTGAACTTATCTAAATGTATCCGTTCCGTTTCCATAATTTTAACAGTTTGACAGGTAGTTAAATTCTGTTAAAATAATTCTCTTTCCCAATGTTCTGCACGAAAATAATAATTTCTGTTAACAAGTGAAAATATCACTTTGTGATTTGTTCTAAATTGATACACGTCGTCTCCACTGGACATGAATCATGTCCTCTTCATGAGCATGATGTGCACTCGCAGTTTGTGAAAATAGTTTAAACACATTAATTTCTGAACACTTTTGGTCGACACTGTGAAATAAAACAAACTATGAACTGTTCTTTAAGACATGAATTCACACAAATCAAAATAAATTTGTACGTTCAATGGGTGAAAAGAATTTGCAGCCTTCAAAAAAGCAAAATATATGTCATTCTAAAATATATATAACAAACTTTACTTACAAGTTCTTAAAAAAAATTCAGAACACAAATTAATTTATGAACACTCAATAAATCTACTACATTCTTTTGCGACACCACGCTGCCTTCTGTTTTTCGTGAATTAGTTGACAAGCAAGTGCACACACATCATCCATCCTTGTTCTTCGCATCAAAGCGGCCCTTGGCGTGTGTTTCGCTATTTCACTTACACAACAAAATGGCTGATCTGACATATTACAGTTTTCCAGCATTCCTCTTCCATGTGCTGCACGTGTTTTTCGAACTGACATTTCCATTTTCTTTTTATTTGTGAAGCTGTGCGGCAAGCCAGCTCTGTGGTGACATACAAAAGTTAATTTTCTATAAAGCGTATTTTGTAGTGTGAAATTTTTAATTTTTAAATAAACAATGGGAAGACCAGGTAATTATCTTCATAGAAATGCTAAACATTCGATTAATCGTTTATTCCGCAATTGCTTGGGCGGGCAACTTCTTATGGGGTTAAGTCCGACCGAAACGTGCTTCACTTTCCATGCGTTTTCAGTGAAATTCGTGTGGATTTTTTTTTTTTGTAATTAAACAAAGCTTAAATGTACATGTTTGTTTCTTGTTTCAGGATTCTCTCCTCGTGGTGGCGGTGGCCGTGGTGGCGGCGGAGGTCGTGGAGGATTCGGTTCTCGAGGTGGTGGTGGCGGCGGTGGAGGTCGTGGCGGTGGCGGTGGTGGTTTTGGTGGTAGAGGCCGCGGCGGTGACCGTGGACGTGGAGGTGGACGTGGTCGCGGTGGTGATCGTGGTCGTGGAGGTGGTCGCGGTGGTGGTGGCGGAGGAGGCTTCCGTGGCGGAAAAACAGTCGTCATCGAGCCACATCGTCATGAAGGAGTGTTCATTGCCCGCGGAAAGGAAGATGCACTTGTTACCCGCAATTTCGTCCCCGGATCAGAGGTCTACGGAGAAAAAAGAATTTCCTCAGAGGTAAGCATACTCATTTTTTGAGTCCGCATTGTACTTGTTGTTGTCATGATGAAGATGTGTAGGGGTACAGAACTTGGCGAAATGTGGCCAAGAGGGTATTTCTCCATCAACCTCCAGTTCGGCCTGAGGTCTGTGACACTGGAGGCGGAGAAAATCCTTTAAAAAGCGCTATCTGAACTCACTACCACTCCGACTGGAGCTCTGTTCGAAGCAAACACTAAACCAATCGCTTGTGTTCCTTTTTTGTTTTCATTTTAGGTTGATGGGGAGAAAATTGAGTACAGAGTTTGGAATCCCTTCCGGTCGAAGCTGGCCGCAGCCATCCTCGGGGGTGTGGACAAAATTCACATGCCACCGGGATCGAAGGTCCTCTATTTGGGAGCCGCGTCAGGTACAACAGTATCGCACGTTTCAGACGTTGTCGGACCTGAGGGTCTCGTGTACGCAGTGGAATTCTCACATCGATCAGGACGTGATCTGATAAACGTGGCAAAGAAACGTACAAATATTATTCCTATCATTGAGGATGCCCGTCATCCACACAAATATCGAATGCTAGTCGGTATGGTTGACACTATATTTGCGGATGTAGCCCAGCCGGATCAGGGTCGAATTGTTGCGTTGAATGCCCAGCATTTCCTAAAGAACAACGGGCACTTTGTAATTTCCATTAAGGCGTCGTGCATTGACTCCACGGCGCAGCCTGAAGCCGTGTTCGCAGCAGAGGTGAAGAAAATGCAAGCAGACAAACTGAAGCCACAAGAGCAGATCACATTGGAGCCGTATGAGAGGGACCATGCTGTCGTTGTTGGCGTCTACAGACCGCCGCCAAAGGGTGGAAGTTAACCATTTAGAATTTTATAATGCATTAGGATTAAGGTTTTTTTTTTTTGAATAAAGTAGACTACAAGAAATGTATACTTTTGGTATTGTTTTTCTTGAACTACTGCGAAATCATGGTTTTCATTTTCACATCACTAGCATTGGTTTCAGGGAGTTCTATCAAATTTCTCTAACTTGTGCTTAAATCTGTGCAATATAGACGTCTTCAAGACGCAATGAGTGTGGTGGAGAGACGTTCATTATGAACATGGTTCCTATGCCGAGAGACGTCCTGTACAGATGAAAAGAGTACAAGAACAGTTTGTGTCATTTCAAATTTGAGGCATATACGGCAACGCATAAATCGTTCGTGGTTCATAGTCTGTGGAAAAAGGGTCAATCATTGCTGAATTCGACCAGAAATACTCTAAGGTCTGGAAGGAGGATGTCACAGTGAACATGTAGCGAATCAAGTATACACTGATGATCTGAGGGGCTTAAGCGGATTTGGTGGAGAATCCACCAAGTGGTAGATCGTCTTAACACCTGCTTCGAGGATTTCAAATTCCCTGCTGAGAGGCAGACAGGAAGTTGTTGGATTCAGGCCCAGATAAAGGTGCTGAAAACGAACAACTCCATCTCTATCAGCGGCACTCCGAGGGCTCTATGACTATGGGACGTGGAGATAGAACAAGTGAACGAAGTCAACTTTGAGGCTGTCATTACCACGTTCCGTCATTGCTCGCGAACAGGGCGAATGAACAGAGCATGCATTGGCGTAGTAGGAGGGTGGTTCTATAGGTTCTAATTCCTGATACGATTAGCTGTCATATTTTTGCGAGCCACTGACATTTCTTAGAAAATTTAACTGGCTAAATGCTACTTCACAGTTCGGAGTCAGAATACATACAAAAGTAGATACCCTTCACTCCTGACGCATCTTGTGCAGCTGCAGGCTTTCCTCTAACTGCCATTCATTGCATTCCATGCACTAGATGGATACCAACCTTGAAGAGCAGACTCCCTTTCCAAAAGCCCTTTAAACGTAAATTGGAAGGGCGAAAGTTGCCGCCTTCCTCGCATTCATCCAAATAAAACACAAATCAATTCTTGTTGAATTTAATTTTATTATCTTTGAGTTCTGTTTTTTTTTTTTTGATAAATAACTTTAAGATCTAAATCAAGGAAAATACATTCAGTTTACAGTGGGTTACATTCCAAAATAAAAAATACTATATTCGGTTATACAAGTCAAAGGAAAAAATTAAAAAATGTATGTGTGTCCATCAAACACCCGAGTTTGATCTCAAATTCGACAATAACTCAAGTGGACAACAATGCATGGACATTGCAAGTTCAATGGAGAATTCATTAAATTATAATAGAACAAAGAATATATCTATGTATATAAGATTACAAAAAGGATATAATTAAAAGAAAAGTATATGGATGGAAATGAATTCCAAAAATCACAATAATCTATCGTTAATGCTGAATATGTGTAAAAACAAAATATAATACTAACGAAAACAAAAATGAAATGAAGTATATATATATGTATATAAATGTAGACATGTAATATAAAAAAATATTTATATAATATATAAACAATCACATTCAAATTCAATTCGTTTGCTTCGTTCGCTGATTAGTGGGTGTAGTTAAATTAAACAAAAAAATAAACATCTACATCACTAGTTTGTAATAATTCTATGGTCGTACAAAAGGAAATAATAATAATCACATGCGGAAAATTCGTAACAATATGTTATGTATGTTTGTTGAAACCTTAGAAGAAATAAAATCGATAAAAATAGGAAAAAAACAAAAAAAAACTTAATCTCCTTAGAAATAAACAATCACATGAATAATCGATTTTGTTGCTCTGTTCTGTTTCTCTTCAGAAATGTATGTTCTTATGTTTGTGTGCTGAGTTATTGATTTCTTTCTCTGTTATATAAATTAAAATCCATTGGCTTTTTTTTCGTTTTCAAAATGAATTTTTATTTTAAAATTATAATAGGTATATCCAATACAATATTTATTGGTTTGTTTGTTTTTCTTTTCTTCAATTTTCACTTTTTCTGTTCGGAATATATTATAATATATAAGGCAAATTAAAATTGTTATATTTACTTTCATTTTATATTCTTTTTTTTTTTTTGTTTTCATATTTATTTTCAATTAATTATTATTAATTATTTTTATTCTTTCGTCATCTCTTACTTATAAGTTATTTTTCCATATTAATTTCTGGTGATTCATCTTCACTTCATATCATATAATTTGTTGTTCCAATAAACATCCTCATTCTAAACACAAAAACAAAGAACAAAAAACATCTTCGCCTTCTCAATTCATTTGTTTCTCTTCAGTTAAGTTTTTTTTTTTTTTTTTTAAATTATTTCACGCATCACTTTCATTTCGTTTTCTATTTAGTTGATTTATGTAAATTAATTATTATAAAATCGTTATATGTACATAACAATTAAAAACTTATTCATTATACGCTAACCTATAATCAAAAATGGTATATATATATATTTATAATAAAAATACAAATTTCTTCATTGTTTTTATAAAATAATTCTAAGGGAAACAAAATGATGGAAACTTAAGGCTACTATATTTATTTGTTCATAGTTTTTGTTTTTTTTTTTTTCATGTTTTATTTCTAATATTTATTTATAATTACATTAACTGTTCTGGTTTTCTTATTCTTTTTCTCATTTGTTTGTTTTTGTTTTTCATATTAATTTATAATAATAGTAACTAGGAAAGAGTATTGAAGATAGTTAAATTATGATTTTTTCATTATCCTTGTTTCATTGTATTTAGTTATAAAGGATGTGCACAGGAGCCACAATCTAACTTGAAAAGAAAAGATACACGATTGTTCTGATTTTTGATTGAGTCTGTGTGGTAAGGTCGAGATTCATTATTTGTAAACGTTTCTTTTGTAAGATACTTTGAGAGATATGGAAGAGTTTTGCAGTTTAGACATTACCAAACTCGAATGGCCGAAAAACTAAATTCACTGACATAGGAATTAAGCAGAGTATTCATAAAAGTTCAACATTTTTACTTCACGCCTTCGATTGACCATCACAATTTTGTGCTCATCTCTGCAATTAAATTGCGTGCGTGGAGTGCAAAGCAAACTTGGAAACGTACTTTAAAAAAGCAAATCAAAAAAGTCTTGGTGGATTGTCAACAAGTGCAGGAGCTGCCATGGATAAATTGCAGTTGATTTAATTCTTGCCCAATATGCGCCTTATCGAAGTATCACAAGCATAACATTAATTTTGACTCTTTGAGATCAGCATGTGACAAAAAAGGCAAATTGAAGCATATTTTTGAATGAGCTGCCGAAGTCAGTTAGTTTTTCTTTTGCAAAATTCAAATGAGATAATGACTCCTGTTGCTGCACGGCATTTTAAATATCTTTTGTTTGCTAATGTTTACTGAAAGTTTTATTAAGGTCTGATTATAATGGACGGAAAATTTCAATTATCAAATAATAAATAGAAAATAAAAAGTAGAATAAACTAATTCAAAGTAGACTGTTTAAAAAAAAAAAAAAAAACAATAAAAACTGTACAACACGAAATGAAACCGATTCTCAAGTAGTAGATATTCTTTTTCAGTTTTGTTGTAGTATTGTGTGCTTGCCTTCGTCTTTCTTTATGTTTGTTTTTTTTTTTCCTACTCTTCAACCTTAGTTTGCAAAACTTTGTTTTTCATTATGTAATACGTTTTTCTGTTTTATTTTAGTAGTTAAGTATAATTATTGTTTACCTATATTTTCATATATTCACCATTTGTTTAGTTATTCTTTTGCTTCAAAGAGATATTTCAAATAATAAATAATTCATTGTATTTTAAAACGTCTACATTTCTGGTATCTTATGCGTTTTTTTTTTTTATTTCATTACATTTTAGGTTTTGTTACTTTTGTATTCTTATTTTCTGCTGGTTGTTTTTGTGTAAAAACATTTATATATAAAATATTTTCAACTGTATTCATAAATATTTCTATAAAAAACTTCATTTTTGTTTAATATTTTTTTATTTTCATCTAAGTTTTTGTTTTGTAATATAGTTTTTTTTTATGTTTTGTGTGATTTATTGTTTTGTTTTTTTTTTTTTATTTCTCTTTCATCTTGTTGTTTTGTTTGTTTTTTGGGTTGCAGTTACTTTTGTTAAAATTGCGCTATTTCAGGAAAATTATTTAGTAAAGTGAATGAAATAAAAATGGATACCACCGTATTTTTCCGTTTATCATAACCAGCCCTTAAATCGTGTTTTTTGTTGTCTTTTTTTTTTCTTTTTGTTCTTATTTTTGTTTTTCGGGGAAATTTGTTTCTAATGCATATTTATTTTAGTTATATTTTGTTTTTTTTTTTTTTGTTTATTTTTACTAAACATTTTTGTTTAAAAATTTGTTTTTAAAGATCACATTTTTTCACATATATTTTATATACGTTGAGTATATTCATATTACTTATTTCTTTTATTTATAAAAAGAAAAAAGAAAAACAATAACTTAACCGAAATAATTTAATAGTTTATTTTAAGAAAATTAAACACAAACGTTTTATTAGGAGAAGACATCGCATAAATATTTATAAGTCTAAGAACGTAAAACTACATAAATAACATAAATTAGGAATAGTGTGGTGTATTAAACTTCTTCTTTCTTCATTTTTATTCATTCTAAACGTTTGGTTTAAGTTTCTGATTAAGAAGACAAAACAAGTTTTGTTTTTCTTTTTAATTCTTATTAATGTGTTTTTTTTTCATTTTAATTTTTTTTACCTTTAGTTGTGTATCGTTGCAAAAATAGGACGTGACAAATTTACTGCTCTTCATTTTATTCAAATTTTCTTACTTTTTTAGAGAAAACCCTTCATCGTCTTTCACTTAAAGTTTATTTTAGAAATGGAGTTTTTTTTCTTTATTTATTAAAATAACTTCGAATATGGAACACTAATTTTTGAAATATTTTTTTTTTTTTTTGTTTCTTATTTTCATTTATTTATTATTGTTTTTACATGTTTTGCGAAACACTTGTACTTTGGCAAAATACTGCTTGGGCGGTGGAGTATGCGTGTGGTTGTGTTTAGGGAAAGGACATAGCGATTCAAAAAGGGAAATATTCCAGAGCATATCGTGAGATAATCCAGAATTTAAGAAAAAAAAAGCTCAAAAATCGGCAATCAGTTGTTTAGGAAACACTTTAAATGTTATGGGTAATTTGGAGACCCCTCATGGACTGTGGCATGGATCCGTAACAAGGCTAAAATCTCTCCATTCTTCATGCCAAACAAGTATTGAAAGGTTGCTTGAAATGCTTTAATTGTGAACGTAACTTGAGAAAGTCGCTGTGGGAATAAATTATTTGTGAATACATGCATTTTTTAAGAACATGATTAGGTTTCGAATTGAAATTCTTTAAAAATCTCCAATCGTGTATAAAATTCAAATACAAATGAATGAAAAAAATATATACTTTTTTGGTCTTTTTAAAACAGCATGAAATTAAGGTAGTTCAAAATTGATTCTATTCATAAGGAACAAACTTACCACATTTCCGATCTTACAATACACTCGTCTCAGTGTACTGAGAAAAAAAATATTTACATATGCATATGTCCAAGTACATGCAAGTATTTGCCAAATAGTGCTTCTATTTTCTTTTACGTTCGCCTTCCTTTCATGGATTTTAGTAATGAAAATTGTAAATTTTCTCTTATTTTTTATATGTTCTTTTAAATTTAATTATTTTACGTGTTGGTTTTCTTTCGATCTTAAATGGATCACCTAAGTTTAGAGTAAATATATATTTCTAAATATATATTTCATTCTGTGTATAAAGTGTTAAATTTTTTATTCTTATTTTGCTTTTGTTCGGTATGTTGGTTTTTGTTTTCATTTTAGTTATTTCTAAGTATAATTTTTTTCCTCCTATTTTCATCAAGTCTTCTTAGATGTATTCTGTTGTTTTTTTTTTTCTTTTTTTAAATCAAAATATTTATTTTTTTTTTGTTTTGTATTTTAATTATAGTATAAACGTCTTATATCTATACTATAATATTTAATATATATATTGTTTATTCATTAAGTTTTTCCTTTTACTCGAATCGCATTTTGAAAATGTATAATAATAGTAATTTTGTTTTGTATTGTATTTTATATATAAATATATTTATATTTATATATATATATATATATTTAGTGTTTTTGTTGTTGTCTATTTTGCAAATTTCCTCATATATTTTGTTTGTTTATAAGTGCCTATAGTAATAGAAAATTCTCACTTGATGTTATTTAGTGTTTTGGTGTTAATATATATATTTTTTGTTGTTGTTTTTTTTTTTAATTTTATACAAATAAATATTAATATTAAATATTCATACAAACACATGTATGTATGCATGGGATACTTATAAAGTGTATGCGATTGGTGTGAGTGTGATTGTGTGTCATGGGAGTGGTGTAGTTTAAATGTTTATTTATTTTTTTGTTTGTTGTTAATTTTTGATTCTTATATAAAAATGAACTTTCACTCTATATATATATTAAAATTGTTGTATTTTATTTTATTATTTTGTTTTCAGTTTAATACCACATTTAACAATTTAAACTTAATATTAGAACATACCAACGTGTGTTGTTGTTGTTTTGTTTATTTTTTTTTTCATATAAATTTTGTAGTTATTTGATTCTACTATGTTGTTGTTGTTGTGTTTGCTGGCAGATTCGCAACATTTGAAGCAACTTGCTGTCCAATTGCAGTAGCTAATTGAATATTTTTAATGATACCACCACCACGCCCACTTGCTGTCAATTGTGAATGTTGCTGACGATGGTGATGATGATGATGCTGTTGTTGTTGTTGTTGTTGTTGTGCGGCAGCCACCGATGTATATAGAATCGGTCCAGCTGCGTATGTTGGATTTGTTGATAAAAGAGGAATGCAATTCGCGTTGAAATCACTGATGCTGCTATTAGCCAGATCGTAATAGGTCAAATTTGAACCCAAAACAGGCTGAGCTTTTAAAAGGTGTTGAAATGTTGGATTGTAAGCGGCAGCAGCTGCTATGGCGACTGTTGACAAATTATTTGCTGCTACTGTAGCCATTGGGGTTGCAATTGTTGTTGTCGATGTGGTCGGTGCAGTGAGATTGGATGTTCCAGATGGATTTATCAATAGTGCCGATGGTAATGTTGTTGTTGTCGTTGTGGTTTGTGTCGTACTTGGTGAGTTGGTGGATGTCGATAGTTGTAGTTGTGGCGGGTATGGTGATGAAATTATGTGTTGTTGTGGTTGCTGTGTATTGTTATTGTTTTCAATATTATTACAGTATAGAATATTATTGCTAAAGTTATTCACTAAGTTATTATTGTTATTGTGGTTGCTTAGGCTGGTATATGCGGCAGAATTTGCACGAGTAGTATTTGTGGTTATTGATAGTTGTTGTTGTTGTTGGTGTTGTTGTTGCTGATGTAATAGTTGTTGTTGTTCTGGCTTTTGTTCTATGGACGTTGCTGTTGTTAATGTTGTTGCTGTTTGCTGATGATGGTGCTGGTGCGGTGGCTGTTGCGATGGTTGTTGATTGAATATTGTTGCCATTATATTAGCTGGAGGCAATACAACCGGTATGTGATAGTATTTACATAGTTTACGTCTGCACTGACCATTTGCATGATCACGACACACAGCCACACGTTGATCACATACTTCAACCTTATCGTCTGTAAGATATTGAAAAAAAAAAAATAAAACACAAAAAAATTTTAATGAGTTTTATGTTAACGTTAAGTAAGACCAACAAAATAAAAAAAAAAACAAAAAAACAATAAGTAGTTGTATTATTATGAACGAAAAATTATATTTTTCGGTAAGTTTTAGGTAAAAATTATGAGACACACTTACCTTCAGTTAAATGAACGAATCTGCAATTTAACCGACTGCACATAGATCTATTAAAATCTTGGCACACCGGGAGGGTGTCCAGTAACTATATACGAACATAGGCATACAATGTTTGAGAATCCAAGAAAAGAAGAGAGAAGAATTGGGGAAAAAAAAGAATAGGTTAGAACAAGATTGACACATTTGAAAAATTTTTCTAAAAATAAAAAAATAAAAATTCAAAAGATTGGCAAATAGCGGCAAAAATATATTATAAATAATGCACACTGTTTGATGATTTGTTTCTTCCTAACCTTGGATTAATAAATACAATTTTTCATCATTTTTTCGCTTTACATAAATTAACAAATGGATTAATTCTTTTTCTCATTCCTAAAATTTTAATTTTACAATGGATTTTACTTATGTTCTCTTGTTACTATATGATTTTTTTTTTCTGTCGCTAAACAATTCTTCCTTAAGTCTTAGATGTCGTGTACTTTAATATATATATATAGTATGTACTTTTTTTTTTGTGTGACATGATGTAAAATATTGTTATCTATGTAAAAAGCGCATAAGCAGAAAAATTCCATTCAATTTATTTTAATATGCGCAAGAAAACTAAGCAGCAAGGATACATATATAAAACTTAAATACGGCATTTAATCAATTCATTAAAAACACCCTTCATTTGGATTAACTGAAAACAAAATAAAATTATATTAACAAAATAAAGACGCGTGGAGATAGTATAGAGAAAAGAACAATTTAAACGAATAATTCACTGCTGGACAAATAAACGAGACAACACTAAATAAGAAAACTATTGAAAAACAGTTTAAAAAATTTAAAACAAATTAACTCACATTATATTGTTTAGCTTTTGTTCGGTATTTTATTTATTTTCTGAAGAAAAGCTATTTGAAATACTTTATTTATATTCGTTTCATTGGAATGCTTTTTTTTTAAGTAAGATTCAATAAATTTTGATTGCTGGTACAGATTATTTTTGATTTGATTTCCGTAAATCAGTTTAGTTTTGTATGTTTGTTTTTTTTTTATCTGTCTACTTGTTTATTTTTTGTTTTGGTTGTGAAAAGGATGTATTATTGCACAGATACATATCCTAATAGGTGGCACTAGAAAAAGTAAGGGGGATGCAATTTGAATTTTATTATATTTTGTTGTTCTTCTATAAGTAGATATATCATTAATATATAAAAATATTAAACGATGAAATGTTGATAAGCGTTTATTTTGTTTGTTTTGATAGACTTAAACTAAAGACAATTGAAAAAGAAAATGAAGAAAAAAACCAAGTACTAATATACACATGTACATGTAGTTTTTGGGAAGCCATCAACTAGTGATACATGATGTACGAATGCCATGTGGTTGAAACATAAATCGCCTACAATAGGACCTTTGCGAAAAAATGATAGGTATGTCCAAAAGAAAAGTACAAATAAACAGTATCGCAACGCAAAAAACTATACATTGGTTTATATAGGTATTGTTTACTGTAAAAAGCCAGCACACACAATGCAAGATAATTTATTATTCTTGTTTTGTCAAACAGATAAATCTAGATGAAATCAACTAAAATGAAATTGGAAAACGAAAGGAGAAGAAGAATGACTTTCGTAGAGTAAACTATTGAAATCAATTGAAAAAAAAGAGGAAAAACATAAAATATATTTATATAAACAAATAATATTTATCTATATTATTGTTTTGCGTTATAAAATATGTTGGCAGAAAAATTTGTTGTTTAATTTTCTTTTACCTAATTACATATATAATGCCGTTCATTAGAATAGGGCACTGCGAGTATAATACACCCGTCTCCGGAGGGGCTGAAAATTTAATAATGCATTGAGTTTTTGTTTTAAATTTTTGATTGTTTAAAAAATATTGAATTTTTTTTGTTTGTGTTTTTTTATTTTTTTATTTTTAAAATGTTTCAATTAACTAAGCGAAGGAGGGGATGTTTTTCTATTGTTTAAATTATTCGATTTTCAATATATTTCGTATCTTTTATCTAGATTGGTGAGTTTTCGTTTTAAGTCAAGTAACGGAGTTGATAGTTTGAATCTCTTTTGTAAGCAACATTTTTACTAAAAAATGATTTGGAAAATTTGTAGAAGATGAAAAAGGAAATTAATGCAAGTAAAAATTAATTAAAACTAAAATTAACTGGAAGAACTTTAAGTGTAATGAAAACAGAAAAATTGGTTTTCCTATTAATCGCCTAACATAATACTAAAATAACTATAAGCCACTGGTTGTGACAAACTTATGGTTGATAGTGCAATTGAATAATACATATACAGTAATGATTTATCGTAAAAAATATAATAATAAATCCAGCACGGATGACAGGGTAACCATCGAAGCATTTTAAACCTATTCAAGGTGTGAATTCTTAATAGTATTTTGTGACTTATTCCCCCGTATTCTCTTAGACGAGGTGACAAACTATCACAATCTGTATTCTTGAATTCAAGTGACGTGACAAAAATCCAATCAACTTCGCAACCCAAAAGAATTCAACAGGTTGGCGCAGATGCTGCAGATTTGTGTCTTCAAGTGGGATCAACTTCCATTCTTGTAATTTCAGGATGCCTTTAGTGCAGAACTCGTTCGTATTGGATCACGTCTTTGCTCTACTTCCCAGTTTGACTATATGCCGTGACAGTCCAAATAAAAGGATAATGAAAGCGTTTCGTTTTCTTAACAAATTCGATTTCTAGGTGTGATTGGAAGTATCCTCTATCAAAGCGACCAGGCAATCAAAGTGCTGACTTATTGTTATTTTAACACTAAACGTGAACATATTAATCAACTTTGAAATTTACATATTTATCCTAGGTCGTTTGGCGTCATCCTCAAAAATGCAGGCGACAAAATCTCTGTCACTGTATCTCACTTCCTCATGAAATGTGACTAAGGGAGTACACACGATAGAACACGAATTTGTCAAAGTGAAATGACGAAGAGAATAAGGGGGACTATCTCTCCCTAGAATCACTGATTTCTCTTTTTCGCAAAGCCATTGATTACTTGAGTTCTGATCGCGACAGGGCTGCTTCTTCTTTTCTTTTCATCGTCTGGCGTCCAACCATCCTATTTTTTCAGACATTAAAACCAAATGACGTTCTATCGAAAAAATTCTACTTGATTGTATGTACATTCAAAGCTCGCATTTTCCGACGAAATATCCACTTCACATGGAGTTTGTGTGCATTCACATGACCACTCTCCTTTCAACCATTGAGCATTATCCGGATATCGATCAAAATCTAAAACAAACCGAATGTGAAAATGTATACAAAGCCACAACCGAGAGAAAGTCGAATTTGATTAACCTATTTTCGTTCTTGTCAAGAATTGCTCTGAAAATTCAATAAAGCTACCTGCTATCTGTTCACTCTTCTTTACTCAATAGGATTTGATTATTCCTCGTTTTTTTTTTTTTCTCTCTCTCTTTTTGTTCGTACATTAGTTCAGCTGCATCTGTTCAAATTGATTTTTCCCGAATTTAGTGACCTTCTTTTCGTTTTGAAATGAGTTCGGGTAGTTTCGATGGACGGCAAAGAATTGAAATTAAAACGATCCGACTCTATTAGGGAATTGCATTCAATTAGTCGATCCGTTTGGCATAGACTTTATTTATTTTATGTGTGACCCCAACTGGTGAAGTGCCGAATGAATGTCTTCTCTTGGCACTTGTTGGATAAGTCCTATGTATCTACGGCTTTTTCCTAATCAAATGGAGCGTATTCGTGTGCGAATTTCGAAAATTTAACAGAACACTTTTCGAAAGGAACTCGACTGGATTCTAAGTTTCTGCTTAAAAGAGGCACTTGAAAACATTTACAGACAGAGACATCAATCAATAGACGCCCACGGCCCAATCATGCGCCAAATATTCAAGCAGACAGTCTTCAATTAGTTCGTAAAAACCAAACAACTTCCAGTGCCGCTGTGCCATTAAACATAAGTGTACCACCTCCGATGCCCTCGACCTGCCGAATTGTTTCCCGAAAACACTTCCTATTTTAAGCAATGTAATGAGTAATTCAAGTGCAATTTTTGTTTGTATTGCGAATTTGGAAATTGGCAGCTGGTCTGTTAGCATTGATCGATTCACACTGGAGCAACGCTTACGAATTAACGTTTCAAACAAAAAGAAGCAAGCGAGTGTTAGAATCCGCGACGAGAAAAATGCATCAATGCATCATCATCTTAACCTGGAAGTAGCACCACAATTGATCCAGTTGCCGGTCTGCAGAGGCCATCTATGGGCACTTCGCCACCTGCGAGAGCCAACCTCAATTGAATTAAGTAGACTTGAGCTTATATCAGAATCGACCCCGTCCATGGTAACCTTTGGGAACTTACGCAAAGGTCCAACATCAGCCGCCATTTACGTCCGCGTAGAGACTGATACATTTCGCTCAGTTCGTTGCCAAAGTTGAGGTGAGATGGATGGAAGTGATGGAGCTTAAGACTACAGTGTATTATTTCTTCATTCGGCGTAGTGCTGGAGTTGACTTAATACTTCTTCTACGTTCATTATGGCTTGGCCATAATTGTGCGCTACTTGGCTGATGGAAGAGCTAATTGACAGATCCGGAGTGATTAAAGTCTCCTTTGTGAAAACACAAAAAATCGCTTGTGTATGTACTCAATAAGCGTCGTCAACGACGAAAGGCGGCTCATTCGTAGTAGGCCTGATAAATACGTTCCATTCGATAAATTAATTCCCAAATTAAAAAAAAAAAAAAAACACGAACGTACATTTTAAAGAAGTTTTCACCAATCACGTTGCGCTTGTTTGCATGTACATCAAAGGTCTCGTATTTCGAAAAAAAAAATTCCATCCAATGAATGGAAAGAAAATGCTTTTAGTGAACGAGCAACGAGCACAACGTTCTCTTCCCCATTCCTTGCATTCTTTCTCCTCCAGTCAACGCTCTCTTTCCAGCGATTCTTGGCAAATATTTGCTTTTTAACATTTTTAAATCAGATTTAAGGATTTAAGAAGACGGCCCTTGGACTAGACAAATGTTGGCGCAGTTAATGCAATCAACAGAGTGCAATATTCGACGTAGGGCGCATCGAATTGCTGAAGAAACTTTCGGCGAATCTTGGGGCCAATTCATTCACGTTCTTGAAACTAATTACAAATCAACATTCCACACAGACACAGTGTACAATTCAAGATAGACACGCAAACACAGCCCGATATCCTGCTGAGTTATGTTTTCGACAGAACATTGAACGTCTCCCTTCTGAGACCACTGCTGCTGAGGTGTGATCTGAAGTTTAATTTTGTTTTAATTACTCGTATAATTAAACCCTATTCTCTTCCTGATGGGTGAGTGGGATGGGGGAATAATAGACCGCCGTGGTCTAGTTTTATAAATCGAATCGACGCAATCAATCAATTTCATTCATATCACATTAAAAGGCAACGCATGTTAATCAGTTCTGAGGTTTACCACCGTACGGTCTAGTTTACCGACTCAATGCCCTGTAAATTTGTGAATTCATCGATTCTAGTAGAGTTCTACGCACGGCTGTGGGTGCGTGTGTGTGTGTGGAGACGGAAGTTACAATTATCATATATTCACCGTTTGAATACCGCAAGAATCTACTTCATCAGTGGAGCAGTAGCAACACAGAGCGGTTGTTGTTGCGAAAGGCTCGTAGTGCATGTAGCCCTTAGGGTGGCATGGCTGGCTTACAGGGAACAGCTATTAGAAGTGAACAATAGAAACACATTCTGGGCAAATCATTTAAGGCAAAATCAATAGACTAAAATAGCACGCAATAAGAGACAACCTAACTGGTGCAATGGTCATTTTAATCTCATTTGTACAAGAGCTCTTACGAACGGGGTCGGTTTTGCAAGGAATGTGAGAGGGACAAGGGAAACTGTACGGGGCGTTGTAATGTGTGTCATGGAAGTACATGTTCTCCTCGCAAACTAGAATGGTGTTGGAGGAGAGTGCCATGCACCCTTAAAGTTAGACGACAGATAATGCCCGGATTTTTGGTGACTTCAAAAAGAACTCGACGTTGAAATTGATGAAGAAAAGCACACAGCCGCGTACCACCTCTGTGAGCCGTACAAAGATGTGGATATAGTACAGATGGCAGCGACCCGTGTCTCGACCACATCGAGCGAATGTCACCAATGCCGCAGCTAAGAGCCTCTGAATCCCAGATAGAGAGGAAGGAAATATGAAGTGATCAGGAGTGCCCAGGATCTGTAACGATTGGAGGCAGTCTTAGGTAAAGAAGCAAAAAAGGTAAACGATACCGTAAGGGTTTGAATCTCAATCGTCTGAATGAAGCATCGACTCCATTCAACACCATTGACGAGTACAATGTTTCATCAAAATGGGTTTTATCAAGTCGACCAACAAGAGGAGTGCTTGGAAAGACGCTATTGTTGTTGATATTTGAGGCGACCAAAAACACCGAAGTGTACAATGTGTTCGGTACTAAATGTTGGAAAATATTCCAGAAACGTTTCATATCCATGACGTTTGGCACAGCCATGGGTGAAGATTATTTTTCAGCAGGTCGGCTGAAAAACTAGCCGTTGAAGCAACGACTCCATTGCGAGACAAATTTACTGGTTTCTACCTCATAAGGGTCTGAGTAGAGATCAGGTTTTTTTCTTAAGTAAACGCCAAGAGGCTGGTTATTACGGAACGCAATTGGTCTTGAACATAAGACTGTGTTGACAAAGCTTCACCAGAGGCATGTACAGGCAACACTGGAAGTCAAGCACCCCCGAAATCACTGTCGATTTACATTGAAATAAAAATCACGATCCTTTATATTACATTGAATCCTAAGAGGATCGCTCTAGACGAATGATGAATGATGAATGACGAATGATGAATGATGACGCGAGCAAGTTTTCGAATAGAACGTTGCCTATCTCCACTTCAAGTGTGTCTTCTTGGTGGAAGCAATAATGAGCGCCATCAATTCCGTAGAAGAATGACTGTTTACAATTCGTGATAGAGCGTCTAAGTGCAAGTCCCGCACTCAAAGACACGATTTCCAACGAAGCCAACTGCTTATCAGGGACTTTCTACCAGCAAGACGAATCAATTTGCCGCCACTTCACATCCATATGCAATCATTTTTGCATCAAAATCACCCAACTAACCAATAAATAGAGAACAGCTCAAATTTATTGATGACTATAAACCTCTTTAGGAATTGTTTCACTTCCTACGACCACGAAATCGACATAAATCTTCACTGCGTTAAGTATTGAAAAGCCATTCAGAGGGAAACAGCACATCATTAAGAGAAAATCCTTATTCACATTATCAATCGTCAACGAGTCAATGCATTTTAGACTACGAATGCGCTACCGCAGCGCCGCGCTGTCGCTGCCGCTGACTATGATTACGATGAGAATACACAAGAAGAAAGAATGCGTTTTTGCTTGGTCGGTCCATAGGAAGGAAAGCGAAATAAGAATAAATGGGAATCCTTGAGTCCTGAATGCATTTTCTCAATTTCTCTTCTCCGTTATTCATGCTTACGCTCGCATTGAAAATTGATGGGAAACGTGTATACAACGAAAAAAAAAGAAGAAGAAAAGGAACTCATTTGCTTTAGTTGATTGGTTGCAAAATTCATTCAACTGGGAGAGAGGCGGAGATACATTTTGTTCAACTTCACTTGCAATATCTTTCTTCAATATTCAGAGATCTGTCTTGTTGCAAATAATGATTCATTGTATGAATTGGCTTCTGTGTTGTATTGTAAACATGACATGAAGGATTTTGATATTACGTTGATTAGGAAAAGTGTATTCTGATTAAGAATTGTAATCGATTGAAATTTGTGGGTATTATTTGAACACAATATCATGGGTTGATTGCAGAGATGGGTGAAGCTTTCCGGCTACGCTTGCACAGGATTTGTGGAACGAGCATCGCTGTGGAATGGATGTACATTTGATGATGTCAGTGAAGGCGGTAAGATTTTCACTTGAGTTCGAAGGACGTCACGGGGGAATGGGTGATAGTCAAATTGTATTCTTGTGCTTTGCTCTTATCCTGACCTTTCTGATCTTATTGATATTTCTTTCATTAATTGGCGCCACCTATGAGCCTCTCCAACTGGCCAGCTGCCTGCAGTTACTCACGCTAAGTTGGTTGACGTACAAGATTCTTGGTGCTTCAATTTCAATCTGACATCGAACAGTGCATCACCCTAAGGTATACTCTGAACCTATTGCCATTTAAGAAGAAACCCTTATCTTCCCCCAACAAATATGGTTATTTTCTCAAGGAGCGACTTATTTTTGAATTCAGAATAATAACAGCCTAATATTCTCACTGGACTCTTTGACTAAACTGAAGGAAATAATCATTTCATTTCGGGCACAATAAACAATTAAAAAGTATATGTTCCCTATTTGTTGACATTTCTCTTGCCACACAATTAACAGGATGTCCTTTCCCATTCAAAGTGTTCAAATTTGATTAGTAAATTAAAAAAACAATATTAAACTAATTCATATATCCTTGCTTGCTGAATTCTCTGTTTTTTTTTCTAAATTAATTAATCACAATTTTATGTATCTACTATTTCTTTTGTATATCAAAACAAAACAATAAAACTAAAAATTGAAACAAATTAAATATTGCATCTGACAATGCTTGCTATTATCCTAGTCTATGGGAATGTAAGAACAAATAAAAATAAAATATATTTATCACACAAAAGCTCAAATATTTTATAGATCTCCCTTGAAGGGATTATTTTTTGTTCGTTTCAATAACAATACAACCATCGGTAACTTAATTCTAATTCAATTAAACGGTACCTGTCCATTTGCGTCAGTGTAGATAACATAAGAAGCATTTAATGGTACTTTACTGGATGCTATATATATATATTTATTTTAATTATCACAATTTTTTAAAGCACAAATCATGCAGATTTTTGTAGTTGTTTTGTTTGTTTTTCGCCAAAGCATGTGTAAGCGTTACAAGATTATAACAAACCGCGTATATCGTTAAATTAGAACAAAATAAAAAAAATAGTTTTTGCAGGATTATAATGTAAGCAAATTCGATTTGAAAAAAGTATTCATTATTATTTATTTTAAGGGGATTTTATTTATTATTTTTCAATGAATATTTAATTTATGTTAATAGAGTTAAATTGATTTTATGTGTACACAGGAGAGAGTTTCAAAAACAAAAACAAAAAATTTAAATAAAACGACAAACAGAAAGAAAAAAAATGCGCAATGTCATATTGTGAGTGCAATAATAATTATAATATTAATCGCATGCAGGATAACACAGGATACAGGACACACACATGATGTTTTTAAGGTTCAAGCATCAGAGCGCCAGCAGCCAAACAAGGTAGGAGGACGGCAGCGTCAGGTGGTTGTTTTGCAGAAAGATAGTTGTGTTGCAGATATCCCCAAAAAAATAATATTCATCCAACACCATATCGTCCGATGTCCGATGGATGTTTGTTCGATAAAATTTCATCGATTTTAATTTTTGTTTTTTGTTTTTTTTTTTCGTTTGTTATTGTTTATATGCCAGTGAATGTAACGATTTACAATTACCGTTACGTGATATATGCATGAACATACATATTTGCGTGTGTATAAGAGGATTGACATTTTTCGTTTTTGATTCCGTTCCATTAAGTTTGTGATCCAATATACAATTTACACGACACACACCGGATGTGAGTTAAGAATTTTGTTTTGTTTTTTTGAAATGAAAATCGTCGATTCATTGCCGTTGGTGTGAGCGTGTGTAGGTTGAGGATTGCATGTGCGTCAGTAAACATCACCAATCCAATGAATTTCATTTATTTTTCGTGCAACGCAGGATAGCAGTTGCGGCAGCCAGTGTAACCAAGTTATTTGCATATGCATGCACAGCCACCGCCAGGTATTGTGTGGTTGTAGACATTCGAGTGTATATATTTTATTTATTATTTATTTTGTTGTTTAATGTTTTAATTCAATAAAGGAAATATTGTTGCAAAGTTTTTTTTTTTTTTTTCAATTATTTATTTTTGTTTTGGTTTGTGTGTGTGTGAGAGAGAGAGAGGAGGGCGGCATGTAAATAATATTAAAATAAATGTTAAAAAGAGTTGCATTGTAGATAAAGGCGATAAATAAATTTTAAATATATTTTGATAAATTAACTGTATTTATTGCGATGTATTGTGTTATTTTCTCTATTTTCAACGCAGCAGAGAGGGAAAGGTAAAACTTTGTACAATGAATTTTTCGAATCAATAAGAGAAATGTTTAAGACGTAGTTGCAGCTTGATGTCAGAGGAAGTTCCAACGATATTTGAATATGAACATGGAACTGAAAAGAACTTTAGGTCACTTGGAAGAAATTAGAGTTCGAGGTCGAGTTTACAATTGGGCAGTACATTGACAGGAAGACATCAAACGATTTTGCTCCATTGTGTCCTAAAGGACAGCGAAGCGTGTGAGCATAAAGTGCAGGGACGAAGAGTCCAGAGGCAATAGAAAAAAAACCAAATGTCTGGCCCGTCTATAGGAAGACAGTTGGGATTTTTCAAATAGCTTCAAACAGCTGCAGAACGGACATGACCAGGAGGCAGTGATAGCGAAGAAGTAGTTCTTCCACATAGCTCCACACAGTGATGAAAAAGCTAAAGAATATCAAAGAAGAATCCCCAAAGCCCTAATTTTGCCCCTTTTTTGGCCGATATTCAAATGCAAGGGCCAATGACATGTGCGGCTTTAGATTGTTGGGTGGAAGCATGCGTTCAATTATGACAACATTTTCAAGATTTCAGTCCCCTGCCCATGTCCATGGTCTACCTAAACTAAGCAGGCAAAGTGGAACATTTGGAGAAAATAGATAGCCAACTTCACTTCGTGTTGAGGCACATAATGGCTTCCAACCATTTCCGATTGGCAACGTTCTGTTTATTTCCTTTAGATTGAAAACTTAAAAAGTTTTCGAAATTTGTATTCCATTCGAGACAATGTTGTAATACGAGAGCCTTAATTCAATCAAGGCACAGATGAAGGCGAAGCAAGTTCCTTATAATTCGAACAATGAATGAGTAAAAATAAGTCATATCAGATCTTAATTACAATTAAAAAATAAAAACAAACAATGACTGTCGAATATTCACAGGAAAGTTTCCCTTTAAGATACTCTCACAGGACGAAAGTATGAAAATGAAGTGGCTTTCATTCAGCACGAGTAAAGTTTTGTTGAAACTAAACCTGGCAAGCTCTCCGGTCCCCAATCTTCCGGTCTATCTACAATCCCCCTCCTCCCGCTGGGATATAGTTTCTCATTGTTGCGAATGAAGCATAGTGGATTATATGCTGGGACCGTATGCCCATAAAGGAGGAAAATAAATAGAGGGTGAAACACTCTCTTCTCACAAGAAACTCAAGTCCTCTTAGTTAAAATTATTACCATCCAATTTTTGTTGCCATTGTTCTTAAAACGTGTTAACATTCATTGTCTTTTGTCTATGCGAAACGAAAACAAGAAAAGCAAAAAAACAAAAAGAAAGGAGACGAACAAACGAACGAACTAAAAATCTGAAAATATGTATGCACATCCTTGTTAAGTGCGGATTATAATAGTCTCCCATATGCGGAAGTATCTAGGTAATTTTTCGCTTATGTTAATGCACATGTTCCTCTTCATTATCCTATTTTGTGCTTTTAAGTTTTACCTTTCCCTTTTTTGCTTTGTTTTCCCTTTTCATTTAAGTCTTTGTACTTTCATGAAAGTGGAGGAGAGAGTTTGTGTGTATTTTTCGTGTTAATTGTGTTTTTGTTTTCTTGTCGGTAGAATATGTGATAATGTTTTAAAGCAAAGGAAAATAAAGGGATTAAGTCTGAACGCGGCGGTTGATTGTTTTTCAAGCATTCCTGAGGAGCATTCTTCAGTGTAGCAGAACTGAACGGGTGAATGGTTGGTTGTGCAGCCGTGTGGATTGGGAGGTGACTGGGGGGCGTCTTTTTAAAATTCCAAACTGACTTGTTCACTGTAAGACACGACAAAGTTTTTGTTTAT
This sequence comes from Eristalis tenax, assembly GCA_905231855.2. Classification (NCBI taxonomy): domain Eukaryota; kingdom Metazoa; phylum Arthropoda; class Insecta; order Diptera; family Syrphidae; genus Eristalis; species Eristalis tenax. Next base: position 49,082,649 of record HG993125.1, read on the forward strand.
GGGTTGATGGTAAAATGAGAGACTGTATACTCTCTCCATGCTCTGGTGCACAACCGGCCATCCATTATAACTTGTTTAACTTGGATTTTACAGCAAACAAGGGAAGTTTCTGATATTTACATGAGATATGCGATTTGGGATTTAGAAAATTTAGAAAAAGGATACTGTAGCTTGAAAAAAATGCAGTTGACCTGGGCCTAGCTTCTACAACAAGCACTTCGAACGGCCAAAGGCATTGAACGAAATTGAATTTAGACACCCAGGGTAGATAGTCTAGCCCCAAGAAGGCTACTGTCGCTTAGTAAATCAGAGGGAAATTTTAAGTGATGTAGAACATTCGTAATCCTTAATTGCGGGGCCACTGCTTGCCCATTCTTTAACAATTTGTCGGTTCGATTCAAGTTGACTGATGTTCTAAGATCTGGCCAAGGCTTGTGTGGATACAAATGAAATTAAATGAAAAAAATTCGAAGAAGTCGGCTATTTGCAAATTATACATCAGAAATTGAATAAAAACTTGATAGTTCTCAGACTTTGACATTTTTTATCGATAATTCAATTGTCCAAATTGGATGAAGCAGTGTTATACAACTGCTTGGAAATGATTCCCCCCCTGCACGTGTGTCACAAATAGATATGAAATTTTTAGCGAACTGCACTTCAAGAAGTGATTGTTTTTCCAAACAGACCCCTATGATATGAATTAAATTTAAGTTTAAAAATTTATATAAATTATTATTTCGTAAATTTCAATTATTAGGCGTGAGGTTCGTGTCAAGCTGAAGCAGAAAAGCCTGTAAAAAGCAGAGAAAGCATTAATAATTTTCACACAATTTTCAATGCACACAAAATCAATATAAATGCATACCTAGTTAAAGCTTGCGTTTAGAAAAGCTGTAAGCACCCAAAACAAAAAGGAAAACAAAAATAAATAAAACTTAACCATATATTAAATTACTTTTATATTTACTAAAGCGTAATACTTACTACAAAAGCCTGTAAAAAATTATATACTGTTTTATGTTAATGAAATACATTTTTTACCAAAAAACATATTCACCAATTGTTGTTTTTTATCTATCAATTGTAATTTGTTATTTGTTTGTTTTGGTTGAAAAAAATGTGTATGTTTTGTTTTATTGCAGTTTTTTTTTAAATATATTTTGATATACGCATACGTATAAATTGGCGTGTGTAAAGTGTGTTGGTGTAACTTTTGCAGTGTTTTTCATCCATAGTGTGGGTATGTATGTTTTCAGTGTTAGATGATTAACTACGTGTTTCATCCTAAAAAAAGCAAATTATACAAACAAATTATTTCTCGTATGTTTACAAAATGTTTGCACAAAAATGGTTTCCACAGGTTTATTTACGTTTTTGTTTTGTTTTTGTTTTTTGCAGATACACACGCACATTCATAGCTTTGAATTTAATTGTTCAGATTTGAGCATTTCTTTAGCCATGCAACTTGTTCACAGAGAGTTCCATCATCCAAAGACATTAAGCAGGTGGAGATTTGATTTTGTTTTGAGTTATTACTTTTTTTTTTTCTAAAAACAAATTCATTTTCTACATTTAAATAAATTACATACGTCATACTGTCGAGCGTGTTATTTGCTCAATAGGTGCTCTATATATGTAGCTAAAATGAAACAAAATCAAAGCATTTTTCTTCTGATAATTTGTTCGATTAAAAGTTTGAAGCGACAAATGTTAGTAAAGGAAACTAAAAAAAAAATAAAGAAAAAAAATATATGAAACAAAAAAATGTTTGTCCAAAGTGGTACGGATTAAAACAAAAACGAAAAGGAAAGTTCTTATATATATATTTCAATGGTAGAAGCGAACCTGGAGAAATAAAAGATAATTATTAATTATTGTATATAAATGGTAAATATACATATATAAATATTTATATTAATTATTCACAAAATAAAAAACACAAATAAATAAATAAAGTAAGCAAATTAAAAAACACTACACCATCACCGAAAACATTAAATTAATGTATACATATAATTTGAAAACAAAATCAGCAGAGAACCACTTCAGTGCGTCTTACCTTCAGTATTTTTGCATTTTGATATATTTTACTTTTTTTTCAATAAAGTGTGCATTTTTTTTTGTTTAATTTGTTACACCAACTTGAAGCTCCAATTTAAATAAGACAAAAAGAATAGAATTAAATTAATAACTTAATCGACTCGTTTAACGGCAAACATTTTATTTTTACTGAAATTATAGCAAAATAAAAAAAGAAAGATTTTATATTTGTTTCTAAAACAAATTTATATATCAACTCACTAGTTGTACAAACATCTTCTGCTGAAAAGTAAGAAGAGAAATAAAAGGAAAAACAAAACAACATAATACCAAAATACGAATGCGATTACGAGAGTCCATCGAAATAGTACACAGAAGAGAATAGTTTTATTTATTACAGGATCATAATGTTTTTCCAAAATAAGATTCGAGACAATGTCACACAAATTATATCGTGTCGTGACTAGGTTTATTTTGTGAGTAGAGAGAAGAGAACAGGTTTATTTTGTGTTGGAAATACTGAGGCACAACTTTGTATCTCCATCCCAGAAATGACAAATGATGTGATTGCAAAACTATTCATACTCTAAAATACAACGATGATTTTTGTTTCTTCCAAACATCAAAAGTGAAGCAATACCTAGAAGATGAGTAACAAACGATAGTCAAAAGTGCCTTGCCATCTTTTTGCTGCTAGTCGTATTTTTTGAAGTGCTGATGATTATTTAACTTAATGCTTTTAATAAATTCATAGCGCTAAGTGGTTTTTAAATTTATTGTATCTGCATACGACCCCTTTTTGCTTTTGTAATGTTTCCGGTATCGTCTACGAAGTCTAATATGTTTCCCTTTGAAAGAGAGCTTATCGTAAGAACGTGTGCTGATAACGCCCTCAAAAAAATGTATCTGCTGTGTTTCCTCTTCTATAAAATAAACATGTTTTGCATTCGTATATGTAATAGATTTGACTAGATACATAAAGTAAGGCGTCTTCAATCAATAAATAAGAATAAGAGAACTTAATGAGATATACACTAAAATAGGGCTGGGCTTCACCCTCTGCTCTGACGACTATTCATTTTATCCGTTAACATAATCTATTCCTTTTGCTAAATTCATCTGCAGCTAACTATAAGACGTATGCTTCGTGAGAATATCGAATAAATGTAAGGCTGTGTGATAATCTGCTCTAGGTCCGGTTAATCGCTTGGAAAAGTATTAGTTAAGTGATAAACTATGGCTTATAATTCAAAATAAACACAATCTTCGAGTAGCTTCGAACAGTTCGAGGCTTATTCACATTCTTTGCTTGCTTCTTACGGATGCTTGCATGTTTAGACCACTAACAAATTATTATACACAAATAATTTAAATCGGATTTGGGGCGTTGGATATAAATACTTTGAGTGATACAAGTCCTGACAGACATTTCCAATAAATTGAAACGCGATGGGGTGTACATACAAGTACGAGAATATAGACATTTACGAAGAATTTGACAAGGTAAACAGTTTTTTCTTTCGTCTCCGTTACTGTTAAATAAATCGTGTCTCAAAACAAGTTCAAGATCACTACTAAGTTGAGACTTCTGACAATCGCTTCGAAGCATAGTTTTTGTCATAAATCCGTCCACAGTTTGGAGTCTTGTGTAGTCACAGTGAAAAGCCAGCACATAATTTAGGCAAGAAGGTGTTATAGAGGTTGTACCAGCTGCGACTGCTTTCATTAAATTCATTAGTCGTATCTCAAGAACATACCTGCGTCTGTGACGTATACAGCGGTAAAGTAGCCTTTACTGTGCCGAAACATAATGTTTGCTGCTAATGCGACATGGTATGGCTTTGCTGAACGAAACTTGAAAAGAAACTGTTATAATCGCCGACCTGAGCGTACAGTGCATCATCAAAGTGCTGTCGCAAAAGTATTCGGAAAGAATTTAAGTACTCCTCAAGAATTGACGGCAGCTGATTACTGGATGCATAGAGCATGAGTGATTGCTTCGACGCACATGACATAGCATTGTCTTCACAGATGTCTCACTAACGTATCCACTTGTTAACAAAAAATCCGTATATTACGGTCGAAAGGCCATTCCATCCACCGCTTGATGTGCAATTTCATCGAAAGGGATAGTGGTTCACACTCCTGCGAAAATTATGAAGTTGTCACTTTCCCCATCGGTGCCCATCGCTTAAGCCAAGTGTGAACCGAACCTTTTCGGCGTCAAATCGAAGATGCAATATCACAGGAGATTACCCGTTTTAGCTTAATTGCAAGAAGAGGGGGCGATGTGAGCCCCTCCGCAAACGATCGTGTTTAAGCACATAATCCTTAGACGCCTGACGTGTAATTTCATTACAAGTCAATTATTACAAGTCATCCAATGACATTGAAGTAACAACACGTTCGAAATTTTATTTACATTTGCTTTCGGCACCACATAAAATATTACAGGATCATCCTACTGTCTGTAAAATTACAGAAATTTGTAATAGTCAATAGAAACGGAATAGGGTGGTTCGTTGACACAAGAAAGGGAAAATCAACTAAAATCGATTCGCAAATAGGATAATCAATTGAATAGGAAACAAAAATAAGCCATGAGCGCTGTATTTTTATTTTCCGTAAGCTGGAAATGGAGTTTGAAATGGAGAATGATTTGGGGCACAGTGCCACATGAGATTGCAGACTCTGAGACTAGACCAGCTCAGCATAGAGTCGGCAACGCTCAGTTGAACTCAATTTTAGCAGAGTTCAGTAGCTGCCCAACCATGTTGAAGGTAAAGCATTGGTGTAGCCTCGGTAAAACTTTTTAAGATCCAGTTTTCGTTAGAAAGCGATCATTTAAAATGGCTGCTCCTGAAGTTGGAAGTGGATCTGTGCGTAGTTTATATTCTATACTTATGCTGTGTATGCCGAGTTGAGGTATTGCTCCTCCTGGACATACAATAGATGCAGTATTTACTTCTTCTGACTCAGAAATTGAGTGAAGTTGTAGGTACACACATTATGAACTGAGTGGTGTCCTTACATCTTGACCAAGAGCCTGTCATTTTTCTCAGCATGGCGTTGTGTGGTTCCTACTTCGTTTTCCGCCTTCTCCTCTTTTTTATCATTATTTATTTTCACTTATGTAACGAATTGCTGGTGCCTTTGCAGTTCGTAATATTGGCCGCATGAGAACGATCCGCGAATTCTTCGAGTACTTAAACGGGGTGTCCTTGTACGTTTGACGACATTGTAAGGAAAATGTTTCGCTTAAAAATTGAAACAAATGGTTGGTCGCATGGAAATATGATTGTCTGCCTTTGCCTCGATTAATTGGAAATACAATTTTATGCTATAATTCGTTTCATTTGGATTTGACTGCCTGTAGGAGTACAGCCTAATGCAATGTTGGGTGGCGCTAGACCGCCAGGGGCCAACCACTCGTGCTGTGCATGCTATTGTTCCTCCACATGTGGAAGGGACCTACAATTTTATGCCGAATCCGAAATTTGAGAAGCTGTTTCTAGACATTTACGCTCTTTGATCATATTCAGTCACTATAGGAGGTGGAGCCGAATTTTATCACAATGCGCCTACTTTGGCCGAAGTGGCCCTCTGCAGCAAGCCGCTATAACCTAAGAGGTGGAGCCGAATTTTATGGCAATGTGCCTACTTTGGCCGAAGTGTGACTGCCCTCTGCAGCCAGCCACTATAACCTAAGAGGTGGCGCCGAATTTTGTCACAATGAGCCTACTTTGGCCGAAGTGTGACTGCCCTCTGCAGCCAGCCGCTATAACCTAAGACGTGGAGCCTAATTTTAACACAATGGGCCTACTTTGGCCGAAGTGTGACTGCTCTCTGCAGCCAGCCGCTATAACCTAAGAGGTGGAGCCGCGAGGATCTAACCGAGGTAACGTAGGCTCAAGTGCGCAGTGGTCGACGCACCAACCCACAAAGCCACGGCCGGAGAGCTGGCGTCCTGAATTATTAAAGTAATTATGCTACGGCGAGTAGCTGTGCCCTGGGGCCACAATAATGACGATGTAAAGAAAAAGTTCGTCAAAAGTATGGACCGACGGTTGTTGAAATATACGTGCTTTATAAGCAACTTCAGAGACTTTGCCTATTAAAAAAAATATGTTCACACATTTTATAACAAGGCTTAAATTGATTTAAAGTGACTCCTGCGTCTAGTTGACTCTATCTGTACTCTCGAAACAGAATCTAGGCTATGTCTAAAAACCAAGAACAGTCAGGATGACATTAGGACAGAGGCGACTTCTACGGAATTCAGACGGTAAAAATGACATAAAAGTTAATTTAATTTTATTTAGATAAAAATGACGAATTGTTATCAATTGCTTTGACTATTCCCAATTGGGCCACCTCTGCCAACGAATAATAATTTCAAGGCCATACAAGACATTTCCTTTGTTCCAACTACGGGAGGTATTCCCTGCGGTGGATGAAATTTAAAAGCCTGCGTTTGGTTCCTCTGTCAAGTCCCAATACAATAGATTAACTACAACACACCCGAGGGGCTGTGGAAAATTGTTAATTTTCTTTCTTGAAACTCTATCCGGCATACATAAAATGTAAAACTTAATCAATAACCTTAGATGTACTATGAATGACTTTGACATGTACGTATCGTATATCATAAGGCACGGGTATTATATATTCGCAAATGCTGTCAAAACATTCCGACAGTGGGTTGTTCATATTAACTGCGAGCCGACGGTAAACTTACTTACTGTTTACACTGTTACACCGAAGGTGTTAACAGCAAAAATGCCCGCCGGGCTTCCATACTCTCACACTCTCCGTCCGTACGTCAAAATTAAATTAAATAAAGTTTTGCTATAATTTCAGTTCTAGTACCAGAAAGTTATGTTTTGACTTTAAAATACTGTAGTTATAACATAACAATAAAGGTATAGTATATGGTGAGAAGCATTTCATTCATTATATATGTATGTAAAACGTATTCTTGTTACAGAGTCACAGATGCAATACAGTGTGTTGTTTTATTTTATTTTATTTCTATAGAGTGTACTTATGGAAGGCATGTGAGTGTCAGAATTGTTAATAACGCCAAACTATGGTGTGGTATTAAAGTAAACAAAATGCAAATAAGTTTTCCCGTAGCCCTCAATTATACTTAAAGCGTTCAGACATTGAAAAAAAAAATACAATAAAATGATCAAAAACAACCATTTTGGGGTGTATTTTTGACACATACGAGAATTGCGAATTGATTTTCCGACAATGTGGATATATTTTTGGTTTGTATTTTTTTTTTTTGTAAATTGAGAAAACAACATGCACATCTATAATATAATACAGTAAAACTTGGGATATCCAATATATCCGAACTCTATCTTTGCAGATCTCCACCCACGAATTTTGGTTCGCTATGCAAATTAAGATCACATAAAATGAATTTAAAATAAAATTAAGAATGTAGATAAAAATAAATAAATATGACAAAAATTTATTGCGAAATCATTGAATCTCCACCTAATTGCATTAGACACTTACAAATAAACCAAAATTACAAAAAACACATTCAAAATGAAAATATAGAGCCCAATACCTAAGATTTTTGTTTTTTTTTTGCAGCAGATATATTGTATAAGGTTTGTTAATCAGTTCCATTGCAGTCTCTTGCAATCTAAAGCAAATAACATATAAAAGTAGAAATAAATAAAAGAAGCGATATATGTACGTAACCTTAAACGGTTTTTGGTTTGTTGGTTTAGATTTATTTTTTTTTTGTTTTGTTTTAGGTCATAGCAATGCTGGAAACATTACAAAAGCTTTTTGTTTGAATTGTAAAAAAATGATTTAAATAATTGTTTTCTAAGTTCTCTAGGTTTTATTTGTTGCAAATATTGAACATTACCATTTTGCCCCAGAATAAGTAAAAAAAAAAACACGTTTTTATATAGAATATGTTTACAAAATGCAGTCTTGCTTTAAATATACAAAAACAGATCTGGAAATTTGTGCCGCTATTGTATATTTAAGTAGAAGTTTTTGAAAGTACTAACAATTTTACACATGGCCTTCAATCAAAGCCTTGAAACAAAAGAGAGAAGCGAAGAAGTGCACAAAACATAAACAAAAACAAATGAGAATGACACTTATACCTGATAATCAAGATGATCACATGTCAAGGCAATAATTTTGTGTATGAAACAAAACATAAAAAACAGAAACGATGAGCGAGAGAGAATTTGTATTTCTTTTTCTTTTTTTTTTGTAACAAATCAAAGCGCCATTGTGTAAAAGAGTTCTAAGGTCAACACTGATAGGGCTTTTGTCTAGTTGTTTATGTAAGTATTGTTAATGCAAAAAAGGAAAGTTATATATAAATTGATATGAACAAGGGTGAATGGAGATACATAAATGGGTTCTGCAGCGTTTCTTAATGATAAATACGTATATATATATATATCAAAATATCGTTAACAGATAAAGCAAGAATATTTGATATTTTTTATTCACGGATTTCGCTGTTTACTTTTGTTTTGTTTTTGTATAATCACTAGCACTACAAGAATATTACGAAAATTAAGGCAACACTTTCGCAGTAAGGTAAAAATGAAGAAATTCTAGTTTCAGTGGACAATGGAGCAGGTACCAATAAACGAAAACACTTATGTATGAGATGAAGTATGAAATGAGAAAAGAAACAATAAATTTTGAGTAAAGAAAGGAAAATTCGAAATCAACTGTTAACTTGCAAATAAATATATCTTTTCTAGTGGATCGGGGACGGGAAAGAAGGGGTGGGACCTTGTGAGGCTGTTGTCAAGCTTTAAAATAAGTAAGGGAAATAATTTAAGCCGGACAAATGTGTTAAGGAAAAAAATCTGAAGTACAAACAATGGTGTTGTAATATGCCCATCAATCAATTCTGATTTAGCTGGAAACGGCGCGAAACGACTCGGCGGTCGGTCTTTGACAAGCTTTGGTACGCGTTTTGTCGAGTTTACAAGAATATTGTGGGCAGAACGCGGCAGCCTCAAGTCTGTCTACTCAAAAGTTCCGAAATACGGATTCCCCAAAAAATATGAAATTATTGTAAACAAAATTAATTTTGCCAAAAATTCGAACTGAGGGATAAAGTTAAAAAAAACGAGTTTCGTAATTGCCGCAACGCGCGAAGAGAGTAGCTCTATCTACAACATCGTGCTCGAGCTTACGATAATACGGTCGCCGAACGCACGACCGCCCCATTCCGACTTACACAAATTATTCGCGAGTATCCTGTATCAACATCAAGGCGAAACTGTCAGATATTCGATTTAAATGATAGACACTCTGAGCGTGACATTGTCGACAAAGTAAAACGAGACTGTAGTTATTGCAGACCATTCCACCGAATGGGCGAAGTTATCAAGAAACGTCAGTCAGAAAGGGCATTTTGACTCGAAACCGCATTCGCGATAGCATTTAGCGTCCATCCCGGCAGTGATGGTGAATATCTTGATTTCCAGCTCTAGGTTTTCAAAAAGTCTGAATTACATAAAAAAAAAACGTTCAACTTGTATATCTAAATGTTGTAACTTGTAATTGGCAACTTAACGACTTAATGTATGTGAATAATGTCTACTATAGGGTTTGGAATGGCCTTGTGGCTTAAGTGAAGTTATGTATTGTATTGTATACGGAACATTTATAGGCACACGACGTCTGTCTTTTTGAATTCAAAGAAAAGAAGTCTTTACCGGGAAGAATTTACCTTACAAGATCGATAAACAATATACCAAGAAAATACGAAAAACTTATCGACACCCGAATTGTACTTCAGATAATATAACAGATAAAGCGATGAAGGATACATGATCAGCAAAGAAAAAAATATAATATTTGCAAAATTATAAGAATTGTAAAGGGAATTAATCGAATAGAGAAAATAAAATATAAATCGCGTTCATATGACACAACGTGATACACAAAAGAAACGAAAAACTAAAATTAATCAAAAAAGAAAGAAACATGTAAATACAACTGGGTGAGCGTAAATGAGATGAGTGATAACCATGTACTAGAGAGAACAAAGAAAAAAGCATCATATATAGTATATAATAGTATAATTGTATAATTACTTTTTTTTAATATATATATATAATAATAATTGTATAATATAATATTTGAAAACATCCATGCATGTAATTTTTTGTGTTCTGTTTCATAAATAATTTCGTTTTTTTTTTTGTATTTTTTCTCATTTTGCTTGTCAAAAATGGGTTTCTTTTGTTTTATTTTTGTTTTTCTTTAAATTTCAACATTAGTGTGTATTTCTTTTAAAACTTTTATATCATAAGTCAATATTTCCATCTTTTTTTTTCCTTTCTGAATATTTTCATATAAAATAACTTTTCGGGATATATAAATATATGAATGTTGATGTTGACGTTTGCTTGCTTTTCATCAACTTTTTAAATATGTTTTTTATGTTGTTGTTTTATTTTTTAAGTATATATATGTGTTTCATTGAAATCCTTAGAATAAATTTTACGTTTTTTTTTCCTTTCAAATATTTAATTTGTTTATTTCATGTTTTTTTTTTTCAAGACAATATATGTATATAATGTGTGTGATGGCGGAGAGGGGGCGGGCACAGGGAAGAGGTTATATTTTATTTTATGTATGCGGTTAATTGCTTGTTTATAAGAACGTCAAACAAACCGAAATGAATTGAATTTTCTCTTGCTATGCTAATAAACATTTCATTATTTGCTTAGTGTTGTAGGATTTAGTTCTAGTATGTTAGTGTATCTTGTGTGTATGTGTGAGAAAGATATATCGTAACACTTTGTTCAGTGGATTTATCCGCTTTTGCTTAGATGTGGATGACATTATAGTTAATTTCATTTTGCAGTTTAATCTGACAAAGCATAAACTTTTCATGTATGTACATTTATCTTGTAGTTGTTTTTTTGTTTCTTTGAATATATTGCCGGACGGAATTAAGTAAAATATACAAATGTTAGGCATTTTTAAAAAAATATATATACTTTCATTTATATTAATTATTATGTAGAAACTTTCAATATTCTATTGCATGCTGTGTGCACTTAATAATAAGATTCGTTTGTGGTTGTTGTGTTGTTTTTTATTTGTGGGATAGTTTTTTTTTTGTTGAAAAGTTTATACTTTGACAAATATTTCTAGGTATTAAGTCGAGGATACATAAATGTTGAAAATCATAACGAAATTAAGTACTGCTTGATAGAAACTGGTTGTTACGTTATTTAAGTTAAATCAGGCACTTTATTCAATTTTATTTTCTTTTGTTTTTTTGTCACTTTAAGTTTAATCGTTTTATTTAATTTGTTTTTTTCTTTTTCTTTTTATGTAGGTATATACTTGTATATTGAAGAAACAGTAAATTATTTAGAATAGATTTTCATTTGAAAAGTGGAGCTTTCGGTCACTTACTATAAGAAAATAAAGTACATCCGTTCAGGTACTTTTTCATATTTATAATACAGAATTAAGTATGTGGTGTATGTGTGTATATCAAAAGGTTTAAAAAGTGAGAGTAAGAATCGCTGGTTCAAAGTAAACATCAGGCAAGATTGTACCACTATAAACGCTGACACAATTAATACTCGGGCGCATGGACAACTATTTGGAACGAATTTTGAATTTAAGGTGTGACTCTGAAATTCAAGTTAATTCTCGTTCTCGTATTCTCGCAGACTTTTAAGGAAACGCCTTGTAAATTGTGATCAATGTGAAGAATGGCACATGAGGAAAAAATTGCACATGAAATTTTTGACCAATTCTGCATTTAAATACTTTCGGGAAATAGCGTCTGACGGCAAAGAATATGTTGGCATCATTTAAGCAATTCCACACTCGACAAAAACGTCAGTAAAAGTAAGAAACAGACCCTATATAGTGGTTGTTGATAGAAAATATTGTTAAACGCAATTTCTCAGGAGACGAAAGTGGATATAGCAAGCGTAGGGACACAATAATCCAGAGCGCATTCATGTACTCCTTATACACACACATTAGTCTCTTCTCGTCAGTAACTAACTTAGCCAACCAGAGCTTATACTGTGTACGTTTTTTTATATTTTTTGCGAAATATTTGTCTTGCCTTAAATGAAATTAAAACAGTTCTAGGATACAGGTATCATCGTGGAACGGATGAAGCTAAACGTGCATGAATAGAGTGAGGGATAAGTGTAGGCCGCTGTATGTCTTTGCAATGCAAAAGCTTTAAATGTTATATTTGCTAAGTAATATTCCAAATTATGTTATAGCCATGTTTGCTATTCGAAGCTAGATAAAAGAAATTGTAAAAGATATGACCCATCGAAAGCTCTTTATCGAATGTAACCTTGAAAGCCTAAATGATTTGAAAAAGATTTTATATAAAAGCGCCGATTAATCTGAATACTGGTTATTTCGCAACAGAAAGCTAACGAAACGAAATATGTTTTTTTTTTACCAAGATATTAACGTGCACTTGATTTACTTTTGTCGAAATTTGATACAAAAAAAAAAAAAAAAAACAAACAATAAATTGATTTTTAAAGCCTTAATGCCTAGAATAATTTTCGTTGCAACAAAAAATTAATTTTTTCTTTTAGAAATCTCATGTGTTTGTGTATTTAGAACTATAATTTAGCAGAGTATTAGTAGAACAAATTCAGCATTGTAAAGTTAATTGTTAAATTCTAGCACAGATGCCATTTTCTGCACATAGTAACATGTTCTCTTGTTAAAATTGTCCTTTTTTTCGTTCGTTATGAATTTCAGTTTAATGTGTTTAAATAGAATTAAAACACTTGAGTACGTTTATAATCCGGATATAAGATTATTTTTATGAGTATCTAACTTTATCTACCATAATATGGGAGTCATGTGAATTTCGTGAACGTTAGTAAAAGTACATGATACACCCGAAAATGTTGGGAAGGGGACGAGAAAGAAGCGCTTGTTGTTGTAAATTAAGTGATATTTTCAGCAATTTAAATCTAAGCATTTGGGAAGATAGCCCTTTTTGTATGAATGTTGTGAATTCCTATACAACCACATGCATCTTTTGAGGAGAAAAAAACATTTCAAATTAAAATTTCGGAAGGGCGGCAGAAAGAGAGAGAAAGAGAGGTAGAGAGATAGCAATAAATAAATAAATGAATGTAAGGGTCATTCCACTACTCTATAAGAACTGTAACATTTTTGTTTTTGTTTATCTATTCTAATTTTTTCTTCTTCTGAGTTTATGTCTTTGAATAATATTTTACTTTTCACCGAACTATTGTATGTATATACAATTTGGATGCATGTATATGTTGGTTATCTGTATGTGTTTTTTCTTCTGCACAAAAAGGACGAATCATCAATTATATATGTTAAGTACTAGGTAATATAAGTAAGTCAATTCATTTCTTTTCATCATAATAATATATACGCTTTCTAAATGATTTCCTTCCTTCATCATACTCAAAAATTAATGTTAAAGGTTATGTGTCTCAATAAATGTTTCACTTCGTTATTTTGCATAGTTTTCATTGTTTTCCTTTAAAATCTGCTGTTGAATTTTTTTTTGTTTTTTTTTTTTTTTCATCTCCTATAACTATTCTACTTAAACTTGGACAAAATGCCTAAGACTAGTTTGTTTTGAAATATTCCCTAAAATGTATTCCATATTATACGCAACATATACATATACAGAACAATATGTATGTACATGTATCATTGTACAATATAATTATAAATTTAATTATATATATACTATATAACCTTTTTTTTCTTGTTTTTAAAATAAAGTTGTTTCCTTAAAAAATGTATATATATATGTGGTGTTTATAGTTATTGTTGTTGTTCTTAAGTTATCTCATCAAACATATCAATATCCTTTCGTTACTTTTTTTGTGGTTTTATTTTGAAGAAGAACCTCTTTGAAAGACTAAAAATTGGTAACTTGAAACTCTACGTAATTTTTTCTTCTTCAAATCCTACAATCTAAAATCCTATTCTAATTCGTTCAAAAATATTGTTAAAAAAAAATAACAAAATTAAGTAAAAGAATACAAAAATGATAATAAACAAATTAAATGATTTTTTTTTTTTTAAATAAAATAAACGTATCACAAAATAATTCGTTCATTAAACATCTCTTAAAATGCACTTTTTTCAATTAATTTTTTATTTCGATGATAGGTGGAAATAAAAAAATTGCAATGGTTTCGAATGAAATCAGAAACAAAAAAATGAGACTTAGACAGACATTCATTCATATTACACATTTTTGTTCGTATTTTGGAAGACATTAACATTTGTGTGATTTTCTTGTCATTAGAATTTATTTTTTTTAAATAAAATACAAACATTGTTGCAAGGAAAGTACTCAAGGAATTTGGTTATGCTTTTACAAAGTTTCAGTTGTTTTTTCTTTTTCGATTCTAAGCTGAAAAATATATCGCCATGTACGTTATGTGAAAAGTAGGTATGGAGAATCAGCTAATGACTTCTGCTCAATAGTAGGTAGTATCCTAAAAAGATGGTGGGGAGATTGAGGAAGGGATCGATCTATTAGAAGACCCTGGCAAAAACAACGCTAATTATATCCTTTGTTAAAAAAAAGAAACAGATCTAAAAAGACTCAATGCCTTTGAATACCCTGAAATAGACTAAACGAATATATATATCATGTTTTTGAAACCCCATAATTCTATAAAATCTCCAATGACCGGACAGCGAAAAAATACAATTTTCTGATATAGATATAGAAAGCAAATATAAATTATCTTTTTCATGCAACGTAAGTTTAACACACACGCCTAGGAGGAAACTTTACGTCTATTTATTTTCAATAGCAGCATTCAAAGTGAATGACAAACAGAAATAAGTTTAAAAAATATAAGATAAGGAAGCGATAGATGATGATTTGTTTAGCGAACAAAAATAAGCAAACCCCTTTAAAACTTGTCTAGCGTTAAGCTATACATGTAATTTTTTACGATGCAGGCACTTTGTGGCAAAAAATCGGTTAGACGCTTGTAAGTCTGTCTAAACTACTTCTGCATTATTTTACCATATGAACACGAAAATTATGATAGAAAAGAATATAAAAACAAACTTTGTAAAAGCATTCAAAAGGCCAAAACCACAGATTTTCAAAGCTGTTCAAACAAATTCGAGGTTTATTCACGAATTTTTTTGTCTGTTCTTAGCAAATGTCGATACAACAACAAAAAAAAAAAAAAGAGAGAAAATTTGTGAGAAATAAGAAGAATTTCAAAACACTACAACAAAGTGAATCACATCATTTCCATTGCCTGCGTATGTAAAAGATATAAACAAAAATAAAGTGAAAATAAGAAGACTATCATTTTTAAAGATTTTTTTTTTTCAAACAAAATTTAATTTTTTATAAAAAAAAAATTGAAGATATCAACTCAATATATATATAATTTACAATTCACAGAAAAAAAAACAAATGATGATTAAACAATTAAACAATAGATTTGAAAGACAAGAGATGAAACAGAAAAATACTCAAAATTTACTATAACATTTAAATTGTATAAAATTAACATTAAAATTAAATAATCATAGAAATAAAAAAAAACACACGAGATCTAACGTCAAATTAAATTAAAAGAAAACAGCAAACAAAATTAATATTGTTAAATAATCTAAAACAAAAGGACAGGAAAAACTAATTCATAAAGTTCACAACGAAAAGGAAATACATACATATACATAGGTAATTGTAACAATTGATGGTTTTGTTTTTCGTTTTTTTGTTTTGTTTTTTTTTTTTTCATTGTAAGGAACTAAGAGATATTTAACAAATACAATAAAATTAATAATATGTAAACGACTCCTTTGAAAGGATCTACAAACTAAGGACAATAAGTGACTATCGATACTAGCTTTATGTATATATAATATAACTCCTAACTTTTACTGTCAATCCTTCGTTTAAAGTCAGAATTCTACATCAAAGTTTCATTTTATTTTTATATACTTTTAAGTTTTTCATTTTGTGTTTGTTTATGTGTATAATTTATTGTGTCTTACAAACCTAGAAATTAGTGTGTTTCTTAGCAAATCTAAATTTTTGTTTTACATTCAAAAATAAAAACAGAAAAAATGTATATATAAACAAACATAATTCAAATTTAACAAATAAATAAAATAAAGGTGTTTAAAATTAAGGAGAGAGAAAAGTAGAGCAACAAGAAGAAAGAGAGACAATAAACTACCAACAATCAAAATCCTATCTGTCTACTCTTTATGTTGTGTAGTTCTTTTTTTTTTTTTTTTGATTAAGTGATTTTCTTTTTTCAAATGTTAGTTTATATGTTTCGTTCACATATTTCTTCTTCTAATGCTAGTGTTCTGCGTTTTGTGTCGTTAAAGTCAGTGTAATAGTTTGTTTGTTTGTTGTAGGATGTTATTAATATTTTCTGTTCTGTAATGGCGGCAACAAGGAACGAAATATTCAAACCCCAAGCATTTTTTTTTCTATTTTTGAATAGGACAAGAGTGTGTTATTTTTTGTTAATTTTTTTTGTTTTGTTTTGAAGCTATCACAGTACTTCGCTATCCCATTTATAGTTCTTATGCTTTTATATTTAATTTTCTTCTCTCTTCGTTTTAAACTATTGTTTTCTTTTATAAACACAATTTACAGACGTTTTGTTTCTTCGTTCTTCTTCTGATAAGTTGAACTCACAAGGAAGGACATGGCGTTCTCAGTATTGTTTAATTGTTAAGGAACATAAATGCTATTATATTAACACAAAAATTGTTTTATGTACAAACTTAGATGCGAAGGATGCAGGAGCCGATGGGGCTACTGCTCTGTTGTGATTCGAAACACGGGTGGACTTGTGAGTGAGGTTTTTAAATCATCAGGTCGTGTTCGTGAAGTTCGTTAAGAGCAAGAACCGCCGCTCCACACGTGAAAAAGCTGTCGTTGGGCAAGCTTTGCTAAGGAACTGAGTCGGTCGGTATTTAATTCTCAACAAACTCAGACTTGAACACATTTAAAAGAAACGATGACCACCTCCTCCTTCCCATGAGTGTTTCAACTTCCCGCTCTTTGAGAGCTTTATTTTCAAATCCACACATATCCTTTTTTTCTTTAATTACTATATTTTTTTCACTAGGCACATATTCTTCGATAACCTAAGCTAATCTAAATAAGAACAAAACTCAGGAAAAAATACATGTATTTAATTTTTTTTCTTGTGACTTAAGTACAGAGGACCAGAGCCTGTAGCGCCTCAGCATCGATGAACTTACGAGGTCTTCATTTTCTTGTAGGGATTCAACACAACCGCACTGCCGCCAGCTTGAGCTGCGGCCGCAGCTGCAGCCGCCTGGGACATTTGAGCCATTTGCGCAGCTTGCATTTGTGTGGGCATGCCGGGAACACCGGCGGCGGATGTCAAGCCAGGTACACCGGCCGCTGCCATGGGGAACGGGTAACCCGGCATCATGCCGGGGTAGAAAAATGATTGCTGATGCTGTTGCAGATACTGTTGGTTGACAGCAGCGGCGGCTGCAGCTGCAGCATATGGATTGCCGGCTGTTTGTGCCATCGGCATTTGCTGAGCGCGCATCATCTGCGAGGCCTGCAAGTAACCGGCTGATGGTGCTCTAGACAGCAAGCTTGGCGTGGAAACTGGAGCAGCCACTTGACTGCCCATAGCATTGGCCACTGAGTGCGAGCCCATGCGTAGACCGGCTACTTGAGCTGCCTGTGCGGCGGCGGCGGCTTGGGCAACGGCAGCAGCCTGCTGCTGCTGATGATGGTGATGGTTGAGCGCAGCGGCTGCAGCGGCTTGATTTTGTGTGACGTACGCCTTGTTCAAGGGCAGACCTGTGTAATTTAAAGTCGTTGTGAGGGGCTTGCCAGAGAGCGCATTTGAGGCTGCGGCCATTTTGACCGCGTTAGCGTAGTTCTTTTGGGCCACTTCCTTGGCAATTGTCGCAGCGTCGGCATAGTAACTAGTTGTGGGGTAGGTTTGGTAAGACTGAGTCGGATAAGACTGTGTCGGGTAAGAGGCATAGCTGTAGGCAGAGGCTGCCGACGAATAGGGGATCGAAATGGTGGATGAAGTCACCGACGAGACCGGCGTGTAGCCGTGGTGTGTGGCCATCACATTGGCATACGAGTGCGGTGTGCTGTAGAGCCGGTTGGGGGTGCTAATCGGGTATGAAATGCTTGGGGTCGCCGGGACGGATAGGGACGTTTCCGCTGTTGCCGCTGTGGTCGTTATGGCCGAGTTGCCATTTGTCTGATCGTACTTGAGTAGACCGTTAGTCAGTTGTTGCTCAGCACTAGCCTGGGTAGCTTGAGTCGCAGTTGCGACGCTTGCTGCAGCAATAGTCGCGTTGCTATATGTTGCATTTGTTAATGTAGCAGTAGAGTTAGCAGCGGTAGTCATAGCATCAGTAGCAGTTGCACTATTAGCATTACCAGCAGTGTTAGTAGTTTCAGTAGCATTAGCATTATTTACGACCATCCGCAGTGCATCATTATTGTCATCGTTAGTTGGTGTAGTTGTTGTTGTGGTGCTTGAGTGTGAATTATTGTTATGCAACAATTGACTGAGCTGGCCACCGGCCGACGACAACAGCATCGATGTTGTTGCTGTGGCAACAGCGGCTGGCCCTGTCAATGCCGATGATGCCTCAGATGCAGAGGATGCGGCTGTTGGGGATAGGGAAGGTGGTGATGTGGATGAAAATGTTGTGTTAAGTGTATTATTTGTTGGCGACTGTGTTTGTGTTTGTGTTGTTGTGATTGCGATTGCAGATGAATTCGATTCTATGAGTGTATTAGTTGGTTTGTTGTTGCTGGCTAAGAGGGCATTACTAGTGTTACTACCAATATTGTTATTATTTATAGCGTATATATTGTTACTACTATTGCTAACGACAACACCGTTACTATTGTTACTCATTGTTGTAGCTAAAATAGCCGCTGTTGTTGTTGTTGTTGATGTTGTTGCATTATTATTATTCAAATTATTCATATTCAATATACCATTACTAGCAATACTATTATGAACAGTGTTCAAATTTACTTGACTTGTCTTATTGTTGTTCAAATGATTGAAATTATTTAAAATAAAATTGTTATTATTATTATTCATATTCATAATCGAATGATTATTGGTATTATTATTATTAGCGATAATTGGATTTGCCGTGGTGGATGTTTGTGGTTGTGGAATTGCAGTTGTAGCTGAAGGATTTTGACTTTGGTACTCACATGACACTGGTACAAATGGTTGTTGTAATTGCATTAGCTGTTGATAGGCTGTCGCACCAGGCTGAAACACGGGTATGCCGGATTTTTCGGCAGCGGGCCGTTTATAGGGAACCATACCAGAGAATGCCTGTAATTAAATTCAAATTGAACAAAATAAAATACAAATTTTACTATATTACTTTACTTGTCTATAATTAAAGTGATTTTAAGAAGAAACAAAAAATGTAAAAATAATTAAAGGATATCTAATGTTTGCTTGGTTTCATAGAAGAAAAAAAAAGTAATGGTATCATGGTCAGCGGGCATTTATTTCGAGGATGAATATCTCTGCCGATGGCTTGGAAATAAATTAAATGCATTTTCAAATATTTTATTTATTTAGTGTGTTAGCACACATCAACTTCCATGTTTACTTTTTATGTGAGGTCAAAAAATGACATTTTTTTACAAAATAGATAAAATTATATTTTATTAATACAAGCTAATTAAATAATTATCTACTCTAGCAAACCCGTGGACAGCTAAGTATGGTTGTAGAGTTTCAACGCTGACAATAGTAAGGTCTGACAAAGAAAAAACTCGTTGGAGATCCATTGTCGACGCATGAACTCATGTTGTATTTGCTTCGACTGAGGTTTGGTTAAATTTAAGGCTTATTGTGGGAATTAAAATTGAATGTTATAAATTTTTATAGATTTTGAGGCTTATTAGGTTTTCTTTTCGTTCCTACTTCAGTAGTATTTTTTTTTTTGTTTCATGTCCAGAAGCAACTGCAGGTTTTAGTTTTTTCTACATGTCAGCACGGTGCAGTGGGGAAAGTCCCCTACACTTCGCGGTACATCAAGAAGTGCATGAAAGAAACAGAAAAGATATCCTCTGTCCTTAAGCAAGAAAATATGGCAATTCCATTTAAACACATGCCACTCATTAGCAAACCCTATGAACGCATATGGCTCTGGTGGACTGGAAGGAGTAACAGCAAGTACCAGAAGCACAGAATTGGATTAAAAATATTGCCAAGGCAGCGGCTACAGAGGACATGATGATTGCAGTCTTTTATTGCTGTGAGCTGTATGTTGTACTGCAAAAAGTCAACACAGTACAAACGTACTTAGTACAGTACGGTTGCAAACAGTTGCACTATGAGGAGGTTGAGAACAGCACGTTCTGTGGTGAATTTCTCGAGTCCGTTTGTGAGAAAAGCGTTGAGAATAAGTAGATTTACTTCCGGAAGAATCACTCGGCCTGACCGTGTTTTTTTTATGTACTTATCCCCGCTTGGAGTGACGAAGCGAAATGTGCGCAGATTATTTCGACATCACCAACGAACCGCAGACGTGGAACCTCAAAAACATGCGCCAGATTTATGAAACGGTAGCGGACATAATTAGTCTGGCATTAAATGTCGAAATGAATTGAGTTACAAGTTAATTATGCTCTTTACAAAAAAAAAATCCGATGTCGTTGTTACATGGACAGTAAGGGTAGTTGAAATTATTTACGTATTTTGGAAACAAATATGAACATGATTGATTGTCCAGTGTTATTTCATTTTTTGAGTTTAGTCTTGACAGAGTAGATAATATCAACATCAGTACGGACTTAGACGTTATGTATGCACACACTTTTCTATATCAGCCACAGAATGGAAGACAATGCGTATAACATGACATGACTTTAACAAAGTGGCTGCATCAATATTCTCTCTCATTCTCCGCAATGTCACTTGTGAACACGCTTGCAATCAAAGAGGCGTTGTTGAAGTTATTTAGAGGTTTAACTCTAGAAGCGTAAGCGATATTTTCAAAAACCTGACTGACTGAGGCTTATTTGCTACTCGAAATTTGGTCAACCTAAGCATTCAACTCTGAAGGAAATTATAAATAAATAGAAACATACAAAGAGGCCACTGCGGCCTGAAGTATCACCTCAACAAACTAAATCTGTGTCAAGACTCGGTTTGTCGGCTTTGTCTCGAAGAGTGGGAGACTTCAGAGCACGTCTTGCGTGAATGTCCGGCAATAATCTGTTTGAGGAAACGTATTCCATAGGGATTGAAAAATACTATCATTCATGAGGGAAGTGGTATATCTTTTGATTTCACTCCAACCATTCAATACAATAGATCTATCATGATCGCGGTGTCGTTGCCTACAAGAGAAACAAAAAGATGACGAATAGGATTCAGATTGAACACTTGTTGAGGTGGATCTCTATCAATTCAGCCAGTAAGACTAACGCAACTTGTAACAGATCTTGTTAACCATAGAGACTCATCGGCTTGAGCACAGGTTCGTCTCGAACCAGAAATTTGTTAATATCGCCCAAGAACATGACAAATGTAGTTTGGGCAGAGATCGAGGGTTAAAATTGAATAAGATCGATGCTGTTAAAATTTAGGGGGAGGAAATTGAACGGCAGAGATCGGCGGTTAAAATTGATTGACACAAAATGCCTTTATGAAAGTAATGAAACGTTGAAACCAAGCAAACGACAACTATTTTTTAAATAAAACAAAGGTACGACAATACCAAAACGATACAAAATAGGGACTTATACACATAGATAGTTAATCCAAAGACAACTTCACAAAAAAAGAAAAAAAGAAAATAAATAAATACGATGCATGCTTAGCGGGAGAACTAAAATGAAAATTTCATAAGTACGTGGGGCGACAATACTTTGGGACTTCAATTAACTTTTGAATTAATCGACTTTCTTTTTTACAAAAAAAATCGATGAAAGTGAAAAAAAAAAATGTCTACACATGCATATTTAGTTTGACGACGAAACCCTTCAAATTTCATCCCAAATAGAAGTAAAAACATAACAAGAAGAAATAAGACTTGGAAAAGAATAAGGAATAAAGAAAACATATTTTATATAAAATATAATGCAATTTAGCAATATTGTGAATGTTTAATTGTACTTACGAAATTTTCATAGTAAAATGAACCAACCGTTTTTACATCCATCTGTTGGTGGATCGTTGGTGTTTCATGACAATTGGGATTGTTTTTTGTTTTATTTAGGAGAGATGATCATATTTTGTTTACGAAAAAATTACGCATTTTATGTATATATATGTGAGAAGGGAAGAAAAAGAGTACACAAAAAACACGAGATTAGTATTATGGAAACAAAAAATATGTAAACAGAGCTTAGAACAGAATTAGTACGATATAACGATAAAATATGAGTACGTTATAATTTCATAAATACATATACAAAAATCTAGCTATAAATATATATATAAAATTATAATTTGTTCGTAGTTATTTTACTTTTTAAGAATAAATAAACTAAAGTTGAACGGTTCGTATTCGATATTTCCATCTTCACAGTTTGCGGGCGGAGAATTTAATATTTTCGCTCGCAAGAAAACTTGTTTTTTTTTTTTCATTTTTTTGCGCAAAATTAAAACAAAATGATGTGCTTTTTTGTAAGAAAAAAACAAAACAAAACCATATCATCTAAATGCGAACATTTGTCTTTATTACATGAAGCTTTCAGTGAAAACATAATGTAGTTTTATTTAAGCATCGACAAAATTTCCCATAAATTCTCGGCAACTTCACCTGTTCTTATGTATAAATGCTTGGGCTTGGAAAATACACACACACACATAAGCACGTCACAAAAAGCCTTCTAAGAAGCATTGAATTGAAATTGAACAAATTAAATCGCATAGAAAGCCATAAAGAGTGTCTTAACTGGATTGTTAATTTATGGATTAGTAAATGTATTGCTTGATGTTGTTGGAGGAATTTTGTATTGAATATGCGACAGAAGCCAGGCAAATTTTGAGAAATTTTTGTTGGAGATTTGTATAGGCGCAAAACTGAATGCATTTAATTTCTGAAGACTTTGACTGAAAATCAAATATTTGTGCTTGGTAAATGAAAAAAATCTTGGAATAGGATGTTCAATCAAGTGATTGACATCTTATGAGAAGTGTGAAGAGTTGAAGAAAAAACTTCGAAAAATAGATTCCATACTGAACGAAAGGAGACCTCTCATACCGTTGTACCCGTCTGTAGAAGGTCTCTGTTTACATGCAGATACATATAATTCAAGAAAAACAGATAGGGTTAGGCGATTAAGGCAACTTCAGCGGTTGAACGAATATATAGAAATTATACACTGCGGCCTAACCACTTCGTTCGGTTTCGTTAAGAGCCAAATGTGAAAATCCGCCATTGTTAATCGAACAAATAGATTTACCAGCACAAGGAATTGGGTTGTCTTCTGCAGACACACGTATGGCTTCAGAAGATCACACACAATAATCAACTCTTAGTAAGAAAACAGAGGCATGCAGAAATTATCAAATAAGCCCATGCAAAGATTTTCTTCTTAATTTAATGAAACCTCTATTTAAATTTCTAGAAAACATAAGAAAAAATCTGAAAAGTTAAAAAAAAAAAAATAGAAAAAAGACAAGCAATTTGCAATCGAAAATCAAATTTGATAAGACATTTAGAAAATTCTTGCAAAAAAAAAAACAAAAAAAAAAGTAGTGAAAACTTAAAAAAAGGCAATACCAGTTGAAACATGTCATTTTCAGCTGCACGTTTCTTGCCCACTTCCAGTGGATGGCCAATGGCAACAGCATTTGGTGGAGGTGCAGCCCCAGGCGTTGGGATGGGATGTGTCAGAGTAGCAGCGGAAACAGGTGCAGTCTATGTATTTTTTTTTTTTTTTTTCAAATGATTTTGATTGGATTTGTCCGTGTATAATTTGTTGTTTTTGAATTGTTATTTTGGTTTGTTTTCAAAAATGTGTCAATATAAATGTTTTTCGTTTGTTTATGATATTTTCGTAGTTTTTAATTATTGATTTAAATTTAAAATGTGCAGAAAAAAATACGTGTACAGATTGGATAGTGTTAGAATTGATAACATTATGCAAAAGCGAGAAGCATAAATAATGAATTATTTATAGTTTTTTTTTTTGTACGAAAACATTTTTTTTATCCAAAATAAATATTTTTTTTTTTGAGAAATTTTTTAGTTTCCGAATTTTTGTATTGAAAGTAAAAATGTGTGTAAAAGTATTTTTTTATATATATATATATATATATTGTTGACCATCCATCGAAGCAATACATAGCAGGCGAACAGGTGAAATTAAAGGAAAAAATGAAATAAAAAAGAATATATGTTTAAATATGGCATATATATTTTTTGTATTTACTTATATATTAGAATAAACATTACCAATTAGAATAAAATAATAATTTTATTTGTTTAGTAACAATTACTTAATATATACTGTTTAAAATTGTTTTGTTTGTAAGAAACAAAAAAAGAAAAGAAAAACAAAGTACACCGAAAAATAATTGATCACATAAATATGATAGTACAAATGAAAAAGAAACCGATAGAAAAAAGCCAAAGAAGCTGTTTCAAAAATAAACGATATGTAAGTAAGCAATTCATTTTTCTTCGTTCTTAGTTTCCTGAAAATGAGATATTTTCAAATTTCGAAAATTTTATTGAATCCAGCTTTTGGGGGAATCCAACGTCTTTCCTGGGGAAAACTTACGAACTACACTTAAGTCTAGGAATATAATTTATTAATTAATTAAAACCATAAGAAAATACAACAAATCCCTTTTTTTTGCTATAATTTACTGTTTTCGATGTTCGCCAATTTACCAATTAGTTTTTTTTTACCACCGATGCATCGATGCTGCGAACGTAACAAATTGAATGAATAAAAATATTTTCAGTTTTTCGAAAATACGCAAACAATAGCTTTTGTTTGTCCTGAAAGGAAATTTTTTATATGTTAGTGTTTGACGGCGTATTTTCGTTTTGAAAATATAAGAGAATTTACATATTTTTTTATGACAGTTGGAGATTTTGGAGAGGCTTGTCGCCACTATTTTTGTCTAAGAATTGGAACTATTTCAAAAGGATTGACAGACATTGTCAGACTTTGCCACAAGATTGATGAATACTTTTGGCTCGACATAACTTTAAAAGACAATCATTTTTAAAAATTATTGTTGAACACATCCACAAGGCGCGACTTCGGGACTTTCGACTTTATACGAGCGCAGAAGAACAACCAACAAAGTGCGACTGATGTCGGCCGAGATGTGATTTTCAATATTGCTTCAGGCTCAAAGTAACTTGACCAAAGTATTCGGTCAACATTCAAAGGGTCTGCACTTATGTCTAGGCACTTAAGTGAAAGTCCAACACCAACTGTCATATTTATGAACGTAGAGAACAATTGATCTGGCTCCCATCTAAGACAGCTAAACTGAGCGAAATTTAACGAAACTGATCGAATTTGAAATTATTCTTACAGTGCAAGCTTATCGAAGCTTATATGATGGTTGAGGCTCGGAAAGCATTGAAAGGCATTTGAGTTTCAAAATCCTTTAAGTCCTTAAAATATAAGCTCTAAGATTCTACGGATCTTCTCGAAGTCAAATGTTTCATTGTAAGATTTCATAGAACGATGTTCACTTAGCATTCATTTTGATTTAACGAAATGAGTATTCTCACTCCTCATAACGAGCTGCCTTTAAATAAAGTCATCATTTTTTCTTAGAAAACAAATGACCCAATTAAGACAACTTAACAATCTAGAAAAATGTAACCCATACACAACCCAGTACAGACGTTTTCATAGCTTTGACAAAGGCAATAACTTACCTATTTACCCCCATTTTTACCTAAAAGCTAATGTGCACTGCCATTGGATATACCATGTTCGTAGTTGCCACCACCCGTTCTACATTTAACCCCGCCGCTGCTGCTGGCAGGCAGCACTCAATGACCCAAATAGAATGCCTACATTCCGACAAAAGGTACACAAAGGGACATTATCATCACCATCATCATCAGCGTTATTGCAAAAGGCAAATGTCGAAACGATAAAGTGTACTGGGTAAACGATGGCAGCAGCAGTGGCGCCGCCAATGACGCCAGCGAGAGGCGGCAAGAGGTGCTACCGCCGATATCAAAACCTAAATGCGTTCCGACTGGGGTGTGGATAAGCATTAAGGGAGAATAATTGGGGGTAAAACGACATAATTTTTCTCCATTTTTATGCACACACACAAACCCCCACATGCCATTGTGTACGTGTGTCCTTTCAGTCAGGTGAACTAATAGCAAGGAAACCGACAGAAACAAAGGATCACATCGATTAACATACCCGTTGGTAGAACCGCGGCGTTAGACGGTAGATGGTTGTGTCGCCTGTGAATTCTCCGACTCTGAATACCAAATATGGTAGAGAGTTAAAACAACGGTTTTTGGATTAGGTTACAAGGACTACAGTGTGACCCGAGCCAAAATGGGTGGGGGGATGGGAGTAGGCAAGTTCATGCCGAAATCGATAATTGTCGTCCTTAAGTTTCGTGATGTAGTACGGCCCCTTGAGCATGCAAACTTGCACGGGCCCACCACCCACCCTACACCCATCTTCATAATACAGTTCATACGGGGCTGTGTGGGCTCTGGAACTGCCCAAGCAGAAGTCTATGTGACTTTGCTCACTCTCGCTCTCATGAAAATGCAAATTTATCCTTTCGTGATACGGTACTTCCAAAAAATATTCAGGACATGAGAAATAAAACTCAACGAAAAAAGGAGCACTGAGACTGGTGAGAAAAAATACACTCATCCATTTTCATTGGAGTTTATACCGCCATTACGAAGCCTGGAACAGGGCACCTCCTCGGATGCAGAGACACGACACGAGGCACAATCAGTAGGGGGGGAGGTAGCGTGCAAGCAACCTCTCTCGCACAGGGGATATAATGATTTAAAAATGCTGTGTAAAAAGGATTACGTTTAAAATGGTATTTTGTTCGGGTGAATAACGAATGTGAAGTGGAGGATTTCTGTGTTTTCCTCCTTTGTTCATATTTTCCCATTCGAAACATTGGCTGTTTCCCCGCCGACACCCCCACCCACACTGTCGTGCATCGTGCTGTTGTGGCGCCTCTGTGTGCGCTGCCAGCCTTTTTGCGTTGGGATGCTATTATAATATTTTACAAGAGATTAGAAGTAAATTAAGATCGTATATTCGAATTTAACAAAAAAGGATTACACCGTACACACAGGCTCACCTGTACGCTAGGGGCTGGTGATGGGCGGCGGTGGATGCTGCCCGTGATAGTCACTTGGTAGGCATATTGTGAAATGAAATGTTCTCGACGAGGATTAACGTGATTTGCTTTATATTTTTCGCATATAGTATTTAAATGGGAATATTTAAGGAAAATGACGGCATACACAGAGTGGGTGGGGTGGGACGATAAACATTTTCCACAATACCTTCTGAGTGTACGTGAACTCTTGGTGTTCTAAGTGTTGGTCTACATATTAAGTAAATTGTAAAATAAGGCTTGTATAGGAATTAGCTGCGTTAGGAGTTCTGTTTGACACACAGTAACCTGCCATGGGCATACAACTTAATCTTAAACTTCTGTCAATTCAGTTTAAGCGTGCAGCAGGAAAGGCTCACATCACAGAGAGCTTGTCACATGTGAGAGCCAACTATGTGTGTGCACCATTTCTTCTAGAAACTTACGCAAAATTCCAAAAACCAACCGCCATTTACGAACGTAGCCATCAGCTGACTTTGCTCCCACCTAAATAAGCAGAAGTTAACGAAACTTAACGAAAGTAGAACACGGGGTTATTATGGTCACAGTATGTGTGATCATAAATCATGTCGAGATGTGAGCATACTGACAGGAGGACAGAAGACCTTTCTTGTTCTTTGGACTTTCTACTCAATTCCAGAACCTCAAGGACACATTTATGTGAAGACCATCCGCAATCCGAACTTTCTTTTTCACTTTTCCAGCGTATCAAGTGGTTTATTCGGGGTAACCACCGAAACACGCACCTCAGTTATCCAGATGATCCCCCTCCAGTCGTAAATGGATCAAGTACTAGTGACTCGAGTGGCAGTTCCATGGACCAGTCAGGTCCAAGTTCACCAACATCAACGTGACTGCCAACCAGACACCATTCGAGAAAGTCTTGCATACGTAGGACTACTTAGTGAGAACTGGCTTTGGAGAACTGCCAAAAAAGATCAAAATCACTCCAGCATTGGCTTAACTTCACCCATTCATCAAGAAAGACCCCGAACCTCGAAAGCCCCACAAGATCATACCGACAATAGACGGCATATTTTTCAAACAGTTATCGAAGATTGTGAGGATTGTTTGTGTTTGTGAGATTTTTGTTCGTAGCAGTGTGGGGTTTTTTTTTAAAGGACTAAGGAGCAGGTTAATTCGAAAGAATATAACAAACAAAAGAAGAGGAATAACAAAACTAAATAAAATATATAAAACACAAAAGTTTAGGTGTGTTTTTGTGTGTGTAGAATAAATTGTATTTCTATTTGCTTTTTCCTATCTAAACTAATAAATTATTGACTCTAATTTTAAATTGTTTGAAAAAAAATCTATATATATTTATTATTGACAAAAAAAAACAAGAAACGAATTCTAAAAATAACGAGTTATTTTAAATTGAACAATTAATTTTGAACACTTAGTTTAAAGTCTTTCTTAACAATGTACACAAGAGTATATCTGGGAGGATATATCTTCATAATAATAAACAACAAAAAAGGGAAGGAAAACTGAAGAAAATAAATAAGAGTCTCGAGAGGCATTTGCTAAGAGAAATAAACAAAAGGTATTTGAACATATCTACATTTCAGAAAACAAGAGAAGAAGAAAACCGAAATAAAAAATAGGAAAACAGGGGAAAACATTTTACTCACGCAGCACAGAATATTGTATGTCTTACATTTACTCAACAATTTTTTTTCTTTTTTTTTTTTCAAAAAAACATTTACTTTTGGATAGGTACGAGTATACAAAGGCGGCTAAAGCCATAGCTATATTAAAGAGTGGGGAGGGTATGCTTTAAATGCTGAACCAAAATAAAAAAGTAACAACAGAAATGAAAAAAAAAACCATGTATCACTATGGGAGGATTATATATTTGTTAACGGTTTTCTGTACAAACGTTTATCTTTTTTTAGGGTTTGTCATTTGAGAAAAAAAAAGTAATGCTAAAAAGAGGGGGCTGAGGAAGTTGAGCTAATAGATATAGAAGGCAGCGCTGCATCGGCCAAGCTAAAATTTTGATAACAGATACAAATTTACGGGTTTAATTTTTTTTTTGGGGTTTGTTGCATTGCATACATAAATTCTTCATAAATAGATTTTTTTTTGGTTTGGTTTAGCATAGAATAGTAACAGAAAATATTTAGCTAGCTAATGGAAACTTAAAAAAGAAAAGTTGAAAAAGTTTGACTTGACGGGAAAATAAAATAAATCAAAAATTATTGATTGGAAATTATTCGTTTCTCTTAAAAGTAGATACATTTATTTTAACATCTACATTACACTACACTCTATTCTACTGAACTAAATATGTTTGTGTATGTGTTTTGTTTGTTTGTTGGTGTGTGTTCCCGGGAATACTTAAATTCTGAATTTCATTCTTTTCTATTTTGTTCAGCTATTTCATTGAAGTTACTGGTTCGCATTTAGCTTGTTGAAAAAATGCAGAGTCAATTGGAGTCAATTTGGAAAATATTTTGAATCTTAGAAGTCAAAGTTTTTAAGGTTTGAGAATGTAACTGTGAAGGTGAAAACTGTCACGAAAATTCCGAATGAAATAAAGGGTGATTTTTTAGCTATTTTCTTTTTGACAACACTGGTTTAAACAGCTGACGCACGTCTCGTGTTTTGTTTCACTGTCAAACATCTTCAGTTTGGTCTATAATTTAACCATGAACCGTCTTACAAACGAACAACGCTTACAAATTATTGAATTTTATTATCAAAATGCGTGCTCTGTTAAGAAAGTTCATCGCGACATCACATGTGTTCAGCGACGAAGCTCACTTTTGGCTCAATGGCTACGTAAATAAGCAGAATTGTCGATTTTGGAGTGAATATCAGCCAGAAGCATTGCAAGAGCTACCAATGCATCCAGAAAAAGTCACAGTTTGGTGCGGTTTATGGGCATCATTGGCATCATTGGACCGTACTTCTTCAAAGATGATGCGAATCGTAACGTAACTGTGAATGGTGAGCGCTACCGTGAGATGATATCCAACTTTTTTTTGTCCAAAATGCAAGAGCTTAACTTGCATGACGTTGCGTGAAGGCGAGTTCGGTGAACATTTTATTTCACGTTCGGGGCCCGTCAATTGGCCGCCTAGATCGTGCGATTTAACGCCGTTAGACTATTTTTTGTGGGGCTATGTTAAAGCTCACGTCTATACAGACAAGCCCGCTTCAATTGACGCATTGGAAGACAACATTGAAGCATTTATTCGTGAGATACCGGCCGAAATGTTGGGAAGAGTATGCCAAAATTGGACCATTTGAGGCGCAGTCAAGGTCAACATTTGCATGAAATATTGTGACTGCGGAAAATTACTTAATGACTAATCAATGACAATTTTGTACAATTTCCCCGTCTGTAGTCGCAGATATGACCAAATTCACTCATCAGTATCTACTCAAGTCGAACCAGTAACTTTGCCGTCAATAAAAACAGCTTTCAATTCAAACAACATTTTGATGAAATTACGAGAACTATTTAAAGAGGAATATATTTAATTAAAAAGTAATTATTCATTCATTTACTATGCATTTAATGCACATCACTACAGTGGGGGTGTGTGATTTTCTGGTTTGTTTGTTAGGTGTCTTCAAATGTTTATTATGTAAATGTTAAGTGATATATTCATATAAAGTTAATAAGGTAGTTATTACTGAGTGAAAGGGTTAATTGAAAATAATGTTCAACATATTAAATCAAAAATTAAATATATATATTGATAACGAAAAATTAAAACATCAAATGGGGGCGGGGGATAAATGAAAAACAAGTGCTAATTCAATCCGATTTCATTAAGGCCCTCATTGTTTTGAGAGATCACTTTTGGCGCTTATAAAATATTCACGTTCAATTTGTTAAAGGAAAAATAAACAAAAAGATAAAATGCATTCTTTTGAAATGTGTTAATCGAATTCTTGTGGATATTCATTGAAGAACATATTTATTTTTAGTTCATGTCATATATGGAGGAGTTAGGGTAAAATAAATAAAACATAAAACACAAAAAAAAGAAAAAATTAATAAATTCAAACAAACAATTCCATCAATAATGATAAAAGTGTGTGTACGGGGAAAAAAGAAAACGAACAGAAAGACAACAAAATGACAAAAACGAAAAAGAAAAAGAAAATGATGAACTGTTTTTAGCCATACCGCAGTAGCGCGAGATTGCGCCGCTTTTATTTGTGCCTGCAGGTGCAAGGGGGGATGGAAATAACGGCAAGGATCACGAGCGCATCTACCCTTCACGGCATCCATGCATACCGTGACGGAACCGTCTTCGTGCGTTGTAACGCTCTCCTGTGGGTGTGCAAAACGGCATTCGGACTCAGCTCGCTTGCAGGCACCGCGCATAAATTCGCGACAAACCTAAATAATATATTTAAGTATTTTTGTTTTGGAGTTTTTTTTTTGTTTGCTGTTTTTGTTTATTAATTCAGTTGGATTTTTGCATTAATTTGATGTAAAAATTATTATTTTTTTCATACAGCTGCATGTTGCATATATTTTAGTATTTTTATGCGGTTGCACATGGCACATAAATTTAATTTTGATTCTTTTTTTTTTTTGCTATTAATGTATTACTTGCCTTTATTCAATGCTTATTGTAATACCAGGATACAACAGAAAAAAATCATAAAACATGTGTTAAAATGAAAATATTCTTATTCCAAACAAAATACGTTCGCATTCGGTGCACAGCAATAAAAAAAACTGAAAAAATTGTTATTTTATTAATTTTTTATATATACATTTGAGATGTATATATACACACGCTTTTTTCTACTGCCAATTAGACCGCTTTCCATGGAAGAAAGGTTGTTATTTGCCACGGCAAAATGCAGCCAATCATTCAAGTTCAGTTCACAAAGCCAATTGGTCGTCAATTTATCCGATATTCCGAAAAAAATATATATTAAAAGCTTATAAGAAATATCAACGAAATATATTCATTTCAAGCAGAAAATCAAAACAAAAAGAAATAAAACAAAATTGTTAAGATAAAGACAAAACTAAAAGTGTGGCTGAAGTGCGATTCGAATGTGATCGGCTTACTTGGGGCCTCTGCAAGGGGTTTGCAGATCTGTTAAACTTGCGTAAGGATACTTGCAAAGCCAGCAATTTGGCCTTTTTTTTATTAAATTCAAAATCACATTAAATATTGACAGGAGGGAGGAGGCGTCTGAAGTTGGTTGCTGTTCAAAGTTCACCACACAATGTCCTCGGCTGAGAAGAAGTGACACTTGCATGGTTAAGTGAAACAAAAGGGACGTTTGGAATTTAGCCGGTTAAATGCGCATTATTTCGCTGTGCAGCAACTTGAATAAATTATGTGTCTTTTTCTTCTGAATTCTGGCGATAGTGTTGTGATTTAAATTTGCAGTGAAAATATATTTGTTTTGCTGGCGCTGCTGGGGTAAGAGCATGCGGGAGCTTTGTCGAATGCGCAAAGCAAATGGTATTGCGTGCCTGAGTGTATTTAAAACTTGCTATTAATATTTTTTCTTTATTGTTTTATATTAGCCAGGAGTATGCTAATTGCAATATGCATGAACATCAAACCGAGGGTTGGATTTAATAAACATAAGGACAATCAGTGGTTTACCTTCAAATATTTATTTCGTTTGTGTATGAATATTGTGTATGTGTGTGTGTGTGTACATGACTGAGAAGATAACTTTACAGTATTTGCCATTAGTGCACGCACGCTTCAAAAATACTCGCCGTATAATAAAAAAAACCCAACGTAATGAATATTTTAAAATTGAATTGAGGAAATTCCCTTGAACTATACACAAAACAGAATGATTACTTGATCTCTTGTAGCCACTAACTAAAAATATAGCTCTTTTGTAGAAAAAAAAATTAATCTTTCACATTAAAGAGCCAAAAGAAGACACAACAAATTATATATTTTTTGTTAACTAACATCTATAGCTCCTAAAGTGAATGAATTATTTTCACTCGTTGAGTGAACTCAAATGCATCGAAAGAACAGAGCTATAGAGTTCGAAAGCAAAATGTAAAAAAATGTCTGATCAACTGACTTGACGGCAGACATTTAAAAATTGTAAATAAAAGTTAATAAACACAAAACGACAAAGAAAACGAATATACTCTTTTTAGGTGACAACGAATTTGTTATTTTCCTTTGGTTTCAATTAATATTCAAATATACGAACTACATAAAGCCTTATGAACTAAAACATAAAATATGTATAAAAACGTTGTGCATTGGAGTCGCAATTGATTTAAAATCACTTTGTCTGTTCGGAAGTTGTAATGGATCCAGTGGAGGATTGAGACAAACATGCTAAGTATTTCAATAATTTGTTTATTGTATTTTCAATGATTTCTTTGGATTCCTAAAGCCTCCATGAAACCCTTGGACAAATTAGTTTGATCGAGCAGAGCTAGGGTCACCCCCTCTGACCACCGAATGATTGGAACATACGGCGACACTGGGTGCTTGTTTAGCTCATTTTTCGAATAGTGACTACGTTAAAAAAGTTCACATGCAACAGTCGAAAGACCATTGCATCAACAGGACGTGCCTGGTATGCAGTTTCGACTTGGGGCGCCAAACTCCTTCGAGGAAACTACTTTGAGACCCTGTAGCCCAAGAGCCAGTCTAACTTTCAAATAGAAGACAAGAATGTGAAAAATATTGTACCACATCTCACCCCACAGCACGATTTGGCTTAAATGCAAGGAGATGATTTTGAAGCACTCAGGCTCAAAAATGGGTCCATTGTACTGCCAGGCAGCAACCTATTTTTGCTGTAGTTCCTTCTGGCACTTCTGTGATGAGGAGCCTACATCATCTGCTCTCATCACTTCAGAACCGAAAACCTGCCACCTGATCCGAGCATAGGCGGGACGGTGACAGAGGACGTGCTCTGCAGTGTCGTCGTCTTCTCCACAGGCACAGCTTAAGCCAGGCAGAGTTTTCTGCCAAGAGATAACAAGAATGCCGCTGATTTCTTACAGACGTTTGGCAGCATGCCTCTCGAGAGACCCAACCATCGATGGAAGCTCTAACCAAGGACGTCGGTAGACCCAGCGCAGGTTCATGTCCTGAGACTGTTTTCTCTGATCCTTGTTTAGCAAGTTCGTCGATGATCTCATTTCCAGCGATCCCGTGGTGACCCGAGATCCCGACAAATCTTAATGAATAATGACGGCCGATCAATGGTTAAAGGGTTCGATGGTTAAAGGGTTGAGCAAGGCCTAAGTACAACATTGCTGTACTTAGGGCCTTGAGATGGTTGGAGATAGTTCTCCTGCTTGAGTTATGTCGCGGTGATGTAAACTGGCCATGAAGATCGTGTGACTTGTACTCTCTGGATATGGGCCTCTGAAAAGGATCGTAACAGAAAAGTGTGAACACACAATTCGCAAACTCTTTTTTAACGAATATTCGTCAAGTAGTAAGTCGCGAATTATTGCGCAGTATGAGTCAAGAAACCATTTTACTTGTCAAAATCAAACCCCGCAAGAACTTCCGGTGGGGGATATTTGAATGATGCTATATTCCATTCACAACTGCAACATCTAAACAGAAGTCGATCGAAGTTCAGACCTTTTTAAATTTGATTTTGGAACCACAACTTAGGTGACCGTTTAACTGAAACTGAACTTTTTCCACCGAAGGCTTAAGAATTAACGCACATTTCTACAATGTCCTTTGGAATACCTAACATTGGCTGACAGATGATGTAACAAACATAATGACAAAAACAAATAAATTGAAACTCCATTGCACATTGAATGGCTGTTGAAAGTAAAAAAATGTTTACAAAAGTCTACATGATGCTTAAAAAAGTTTAACTACACAAAAACATTTCATAAAAATGTATTTTCAAATTGAACTTCGAACAGTAGCATATAATAATCCGTCCACGTGCATCAAGAACAATAGAAGGAGATTAAATTAAAACTAAAGTAAATTAAGTGTTTTCCAACAAATTTTACTTTCAGAACAGCCAATTCAATATTTAAAAAAAAATATACGATTATATAAGTATGTTTATAAATATTCGAAACTATCTACAATATTCATTCCTAGTTATTTTTATTTTCTCTTCTTTTCTTTTTTTTCAAAAAAAAGCAAACATATTAGAATGTTTAGATGAATTTCGAATTTAGTTATTACAACGCCAATAAATTCTAGCCGAATGTCAAAACACATAATATTAACTTTTATTATTTATTAGAAACCAAGATAACAAAGAAACAAAAAAAAAATATATATGTACAAAATTTCAAAGTTCAATAAACAAAGAAAGGAAAAATGGAAAAAGAACAATCACTCACCTCTAATCGATCGGATCTGGGAATTTTTTGTTGTGCAACAGGAACTGCTTGTGGTACAACTGGACCTAATTGTGATGCAACTGACGGATCTGGTCCTAATATTGTAGGCACTAGGTGTCCAGGACCAAAATATGGACTGTACGTGTTTGCTGGTATACCAGCCAAGTAAGGATTTGTTGCCTAAAAAAGCGAAAAACAGAACATTACGATACGATCAAAGTCATTGTTATAAAATTTTCGAAGGTTCTCATTTTTATTTTGCGTTTTTAATTCCCCAAAGCATTGGCAAACAAAAAATTAGTATTCAGGATGCATAGCAAGTGGAGAAGTGTTTCGTTTTTTGTTTCTCTCTAGTTGAGCTGGAGTGGGACAACAGACCTTTGTGGGCATCGGTCAATTAAAAGGGTTGTGACTGAATGTGTTCATTTTGCAGGTTTTTTTTATTTTGTGTTGATACATTTTTATCGGCGGGCGTGATGAAACTCGCCGAAGGAAAGAGTGTGGCATTCGCTAAGCCGAGCAATTAGATTTTAATCGAGTTGTTGGCTTTTGTCCCTGTCCCCGTGATTATTGCGTCTTTGTGGAGATTTATTTTCGACTTTTTTTTGGGAATTTGTAATTAACTAAATTCGGAAGAGAAATTATAAATTTGTGCCTTGGATAAAATGTTTATGAAAACAAATTTTTTTATTGGACATGTTGGCTCTATTGAACAATTAACATGATCTAATGTGAACCGTGCACTACCAGGTCCCTTCGTAGTTTTTGCCTTATTTTACAATAGAGCCAATGTCTTAAGGGACACTCCCTCAACTTTAGTTAATAACGAGGCTTATCGAACAGCTCCAGCTGGGTGCCAACCCACGAGCATGACAAGAATGTCCTTCTCTACCTCAAAATAGCTGGATCATCTTCTAGAATGTGACGCAGTCACTAAAGCAATTCCTGCAGAAGAAATCAAATCTGTTCTTACGTGCCAAGAACATTCATCATTCTATATGGAGTTGTCGTTGACAAGGCCTTGCTATGAAAGTGGCTCATATCGACCAGTCCCAGGCAATCAGTAGGATCGAACAACCGCTTGATATGAAGATGGTGGTAGTCGACAAGCAATAAAAAAAAAGTCAACTTAACCAATCGAAAGTACACACAGAAGTGACAGACTACTGTCACCATAAAATCCCTTCGTTCAGTGTCGTTAAGTTGCGAAATCTATCGCTCTCTTATTCCGTATATGGCAGGTTTTGAATACAGAAGAATTATGCTTCCTTATACTTTTAATTAGGTTCTGGCATAAGCTTGTTTTAATTTAAGTCGACTTTGTCTGGGCCTTTGGTTGACTTCCATTGGCCACGACTTCCGAAGTGAGATGTTTTCGTTTCTGTTTTGCATAAGACATCTTCCTAAGTGCCAGTCAAGCACAATGTCAACGACATTGTCCATTGTCCTTAATTGCCCACAAAATGCATGCCCACGCCTAGCCCCAAGTCCAACCAACACTACACATAAATGCAGCATTTAAACAAAATGCCATCATCATGAAATTGCTGAATTTCGTTTTTAATTCAATCATCTAAGGATCATTTGGAATATCCTTATAAAGCTGCCGACCACCGAAATGAGACGAGGAGTGGGAAAAATATACACACACAAAGCTACACGCATAATGGACGACGACAGTGGGACATTATTCCACATTGATTTCATTATTTTCCACATGAGTTACTGTATGAATTAAT
Source organism: Eristalis tenax (assembly GCA_905231855.2). Taxonomy (NCBI): domain Eukaryota; kingdom Metazoa; phylum Arthropoda; class Insecta; order Diptera; family Syrphidae; genus Eristalis; species Eristalis tenax. The sequence goes on from HG993125.1 coordinate 49,120,136, forward strand.
TTCGGCCAACGGCGGATGCCCAAAGGACAAAACAGTACGCCAGCGAACGGAGGCAGTCGGTGAAATTTAACTCCTGGCTGCTGCTGCTGCTGCTCCAGCACACACCGTTGATGTGATGGTGATGATGAATGATGATTTGGCATTCCAGTGCACACGAGCTTAAGCGCGCACACATGATGACGATTTGTGCCCGGGTGTGGTTGAAAACTTTATTTGAATTAATGAGTTTTTGAATATTGAATGAGAATTCATTGATTTGTCTAAAAACGCAACCAAACCAATCCACACACGCCTGCCCGTGCATCCACGCTTTGATGGCGCCATGAATGTGCTATCCTCGAACACATTTCTATTTGATTTTAATTAGTAGTTGCAGCTTTTATGCATTCATATCTTGTACTGCCCGTGGATACGTGCATATTCAATGGAAATATGCCGAAACTCGGAAGTATGAAAGCAGTAGGCAAGGCGTGTCAATGTTGACAGTTCAATTTCCGAGCTGAATTTGACATAAATTGTGGCAATAATGGGGTAAAGACATGAGGGTTCTTATGTTACATCGGTGCGATTAATGTTGTGTAGTCTTAATGGACACAATGTAGGAACTCGTAGAACACAAGCAGGCATCAACAGTCTGTGGTGACTTTAGGCTGCTGTCACTCACATTGCTATTTTTGTATTGAAACTTCTCTATAGCGGACAACAGCGTGACCGTCACGATTGTCCGTTAAGTAGGGGTGTGCTTTTTGAAGGGGTTGAAACACACGCAAATCTTCAAGACGCGACTAAGACGAATTTTTCGTAAATTGAGGTGTCCTCTTAATAGAGGGCTGTCCGTCACACTCCAGTGAAACTTCTCTATGGCGGACAGCAGCGGAATCGTCTTGATTGTTCGTTAAGTAGGGATGTGCGTTCTAAAGGGTTTGAGATACACGAACATCTTCAAGACAACACTAAGACGAATTGTGGGTAAATAGGAGTGTCCGTTAAGGAGGAGTACAGTGAAACTTCTCTATAGCGGGCAGCCGGACCGTCATGAGTGTCCCTTAAGTAGGGGTGTCTGTTCTGAAGGGGTTGCAATACACGAAAATCTTCAAGACTGGACCAAGACGAATTGTCCGTAAATAGAGTTGTCCTTTTTAGAGGGGTGTCACAGTACAGTGAAACTTCTCTACAGCGGACAGCCTTACCGTCTTGATTGTTCCTTAAGTAGGGTTGTCTGTTCTGAAGGGGTTCAAATACACGAACATTTTCAAAACGGGACGAAGAAAAATTGTCCGTAAATAGAGGTGTCCTTTATAGAGGGGTGTCCGTAAAGAGTAGTTTTACTGTAATCCATTCATAATGACATGTCCTAAAGTAACAGTTTGATAGACAACTCAATCGATAATGCGTTTTAATCAAATTTTCTTTCGAAACCACAAAATGGAAGACCCTGTACTTCGGGTACAATGTATTCATCGTATTTAGTTGGCGAAACGGACAGACGGCGAATGTGCTAGAAGGGGAATCATTCGAATCTGCATCACCAGACAGACAAGACATCTAATTTGATTTTCTTACCGCATTTGCATGTTACTTAAGTTCCTTAAAGAACAAGGACCTCAGGGGCACATTTAAAACCCACTTCAAGACATCCCCTATTTGAATGTACAAAATGCGAATGAATTCGCTCTCGAAATAGAATTGCGAAATCCCAATAAGGTGAACTAAATCCAATTAGGATTCAAGTTCCTTCTTGGGAATTTAAATAGAAACTTCCAACTGAAGGATACAGAATCGCAGTGGAAGAGAATGAGTCTGTTCGTTTATCCACATGAGCATGATACTTACCACAGCTGGAACTTGTCCAGGTATAACGGGCTGTCCGGGTGCAATACCCATTTGTTGCATAAGTGCATTTTTCAAGGCAAGATGGTTTCTTCCATTTATTAATAACTGATCCTTAAGATGCTGTGGGGGATGGAAATATTTGCATGGCGGTTTATCACGATTGCAGCGACCCTGGAATGGAAAAAAAATGGAGAACAGTTTATTAAATGATTCTTTGGATGGTGGAATGGGAAAAGATTAAATGAGAAAATAAAGGCTGAGCGCAAACAGTTTTGATTGCTGCTGCATTTATTTTCATGATTTTTATGAGATAATAAGCATTCTGTTGACATCTAGAGTAAAGCGATAAAAAATGTTCCTCGTCAGAACCCAAAATATGACTCGCTGTTCTGCTGTGATGTGGCGCTGAGTGACTGCGAATCATGCAGAACTCCGTCGCCAAAACAAGAGACAAGATCTTCCAAAGACTCAGCACAACCGCTGGGCTATGATGACATTGGGGTTATTGGCCGATCACTGCTGTCAATGAGTGAACGAATTGGAGGCGGCGAACGGAGGCAAATCGAAATATACGGAGCCTTTAAGAAATGACATATAACATCGATGACTTGGCCACAACGTGGGCAGCTATAACTTCGAGGTAGCCAGTGACTTTGTTGCGGATAGGACAGGCAACATCAGCACAGTCAGTAATCGGTGAATAACTCCTGCCAACCGCAGTTTCTCGCTGTTGTCTACCGACGAACCAAGCTGACTTTATATGGCGCCTCGTATATCCTGCTCTACGGCACGGTGACATGTGCAATCTCTAGAGTAAATGATGAAGAGGTTGGTTTACTTCGAGGGAAAAGTCTCAGCAGTTAGAAGAAAGATTCAATTCCGAACTGTGCTGGGCATGACATGAGTCCAGAATGTCCATCAATGCCTATGATGGCTAAAATATGTAAAAGGCATGGACTACACTGCTCCAACCAGAAGATTCTAAGACTCCGTGCTCATAGAGGACATCCACGGATTCCATGGCGCACACAAGTGGAAAAGGATCTTAGCCAAGTTAGACGGCTTAATTGAAGACAGCTGACCAGAGATCGGCCATGTGGAGAGGCTTCTTAGTTGAGGCCCAATACCATCCTGGACGTCCAAACTACAAACATTTGTTTAACACAATGTCTCTCCAACGGAGACACCTTATGCCTGATCATTAGTTCGGGCTCCGAAGAACTTCACAATGGTCGTCGAAAAGGTGTGCCCTAGCGCACGAACTTGGAAAATGTGTGATACGATGGCTTGAAGTATACGCTAAGACGGCTTCGCCCAAGAATCTAATGTCAGATCTTGAATCGTGAACACCGTAGATATGTCAAGTTGGAAGTTATGTTGCGCGCCGAAATGAGTAACCTCGAACTTGCCCACGGAGTACCGCAGGGGAACGTCCTTGGTCCAACCTTATTTCTCTTGTGCACTTGAATCAGCAGAGAATCTTATGGCCGGTTTGGAGCATTGTGGCTACGACAAGCTGCGTCGAGATAGCAGTTAAAAAACTGCAACTGGACAAAACCTTGGCGCATTACTTTTACAGACACCACATCGCCGCCGATTAATTTCAACTATCGTTGAGACGACACAAGTAACGTGAGCAAAATATCAGGGGATGAACCTCAACCCTCTTGGTTTACTCAAGCCACATTCGAAGGCCGACGAGATAAGACAAAAGAGTGCACCACAGCATTCAATGCCTAAAAGCAGATAATCCCTCTTACCTTATACCTCTCGTGAACACCAAATATTCTATTCCCTCTTTAAGCCAAAAACAAACAAACAGACAAAAATGCTCTCAGACCTTTTTCCGTCAATTTGGAGTGAAGGTAAACCAGGATTTTAATCGGTGTTCGACGAAGCATTCCCCCGATAACAAAGCAATGATTTAACCGAAATCCTTTCCATTAGTTTTCAATGGAAAAAAAAAGAAACACATAAGACAGAACATTCCTCCAACGATCCTCCATCAGCGAGCTTAAAGGTTCAGTAACTTCAGAGAGACAAACAGAAACTAAGGCATGAGACTATTTTTGTTCAGTCCATCCATGTCTTTTGCTGTCTTAGTCGACCCTGTCATTCTAATTCACATGACAACATCTACACTGCAGTAGGGAATAGAGCAGCAGCAGCAGTAGCAGCGGCGGCAACAGACGACAGAAGGGGCAGTACAAAATCAAATAAAGGAGAAAAAAGCAAGAAAAACACTGACAATGCAAACAATTTTATGCAGGCGTGGGCACTGTCCATTTAAGTGGGTGGCTGCCCTCCAGATAGGACCTACCACTCTAAGTCCTCCTTCAATACACGTACACAGAGTGGATGGATACAAAAATAAGTAGATGTACACTTTTTCGTTTGCCTGGGATGATATCATTTTCGCTTCTATTTATTTATTTATTTTTCGTTTCGTTTTCCCTTAACTCACTGTCAGAGATTAGCTTAGTTGTCAAGAAATAAGAATGGCATTCGAATAAAGAAGCGCACGAAGTAGCAGAAGCCGAAGCTTTTTTGGGATAAAGAAATGGAAACTTCCAACTGGGCAAAGATATTTCTCCGAGTAATCATTGCATATTTAAAGGATAATCCTTGTGAAAGTATTTCTTCTTCTGTTGCATTATCTGTCTCTCTCCCTCGCTCTCTCTGTGTTTGTGTGTTCATTTGAAATTCGAAAAACGAAAGGCACCGCCAGAAGTGCTGAAGGATGAAAGTGTCAGGGTGTGAGATTTAAGTGAAGTTGCGTTTTGGTATTTTTTTTTTTTTTTTTTACTTTTTTGATGTACGTACAAATGTACGAGTACGTCCGTCCTTGTTAGGTCGTGGCACTAACTGTTCAAGTGCAGACATGGTAGACGAACAATCATGGGAAGCAATAAATCGATAAAAGTTCTTTCGCTCGTTCGGGGAACAAAAATCAGACGTGTGTCAGGATTACAAATAAGCCAGCACGTATTGAAGTGACGCAGCGGCACTGAAATTGATTTCAAGGCTTTGCCCATGACGTTGGGTACAACTCTGTCACTCCGCTGATTTGTGTTCTCGTCAGAATCACATTGCAAGCAGATCGGTGCACGAAATGATGGCATGCTGTCGGGTCAGTGTGACGACAAAACATTCAATGACGAGTGCTCAAAAATTCGACCTGTCTGAGTTGAGTCTGACCAAATGAAAGCCAATGGACGGCTACTTTTTATCTCGTTTTAGTTCCCATCACAATTTCGACGTTGCATTCGATCTGATTGCGTGTAATCATTGTGAGTTCATATCTAATTCACTTATCATCGCCCGACATCAAAACAAATACACAGCACTTGGATTGCGTCCAAACAGCACACACAAAGTTTAGAACGACGAACATCATCTATGTGCTTCCCCTTGCGTAGTTCTTGAGGTGAACGCAGTGCAGAGCAACATCGGCGCAGTTCGTGTGTCCATCTGTCCGTGCAGACCTTCGGTTCAGCAATTGAATAATAATTCGAACTTCACATCAACCCCTTTTTTTTGTCCATCCTGTTAGATCCCCTCCAAGACGACCATTATCATTATCATGCACTATTCATTGCCCTTTGAGAGTGAAAATAAATAAAAATAAAAGGTCCACAGCGACATGTGTGGTGTACGTCGTCTCGTGGTGGTCCCCTCACATTTTGACCATACTCCGTCCGCATCGTCGAAAACCCAATGAATCTCCGAAGAAATCAAATTCAACGAAAACTGAAGCGAAGAGTAACCAAGAAGACCGGAGCACAGGAAAGGGGTCAAGTCATTCTACTCGCTGGCAGTCGTTATCCTTTAATAAGGATACACCTGGAAATCTCCATATACACACACTAAATGGTCCCTTTTTTTTGGTCGTTCCCCTTCTTTTTCCATTTTTTTCATTTTCTAAATTGAATCCACAAAGACGGCATTGAAGGCCACAGATGAAACAAACGAAGAGGAATAAGCGAGAGACAGAGAAACCTAAACTTCAAGATATCTAGAAAATGTTATTTGCATAAAATTCTTATAATTTCATCTTTCCACCCCTCCGACAGCGAAAGAGCTTGGGGGGGGACGGTGAAACACGAGTTTAAAGGAGGATGCTGCTGATGGATGAGGCAAATGAGAAAACGAAGCGCATGTGAACTATTCTCCCGCCATTTCTTCTCTCCAATGTTTTTTTTTTTTTGGGTTCACAGTAAGTGTAGCCGCTTGAATGAGTTGAATTATTGTGGGAGTACAGCTTGAGAGATGAGATGTAAAAGGATATTTCGTGAAATTGATGCCAAGGCATTTATTTCAGGGTCACATGAGATCCATTCGGGAATTCATTTGAATTCTGGCATTTTTCCTCAGCCTCGTCCACTCAAACGGGGGAGTCCTCTGTCCAACAGGCTCTTCGGGCCGACCAATGGTCCATCTCTCTCTTTATGCGTGTGGCCCACAAATGAAGACAGTACTTTTTGGATACTCTCACTGGATTAGAGGCGAAAGTCGCCGACAACTTGGGCGATGACTAGACTCATGACACTGTCCGCCTAATCCGTGGATGAAGCTTACCATCCAGAGGACAAAAAATCCCTTACAAAAGCTGTCCTCTAGAAGAGTACAAGGGTTTCTTTATCCACTTTCTGTGCCCCGTACAGCAAGAGTGGGGTGCTGAATGCAAGAAGCCAACGTGGGGCTTCGAGAGAGAACTCCAAATTGCCTCCTGCCTGAAACACCGATTGGAGATTGAAAGATACTCTGCATTGGATCTTTCAGTCATTGTAGAGGACGTCTCTTTAGGTAACTACTAGCTTCTTCTTGCCCAAATACTCGTGTAAAATGCAATGTACCCGCTCAGCCGAGATGCCTACAGCCGCGGGCACATTCTGATGTGACAATCTCCTTTGGGAGATCTGAACGCCCAGCAGCACTCAGTATACCACTTCTTAGCCATTGAAATGGATGGTGCAGGGTAGGGATGTTTGATGTTGGCAAAGAATTAACAACAGCTGAACATCGAACTCAAAACATCGATGTTTAGTGAAAATCGATGAACATCGAACTAGCCATTGAAATGGATGGTGCAGGGTAGGGATGTTTGATGTTGGCAAAGAATTAACAACAGCTGAACATCGAACTCAAAACATCGATGTTTTGTGAAAATCGATGAACATCGAACATCCCTAACGCAGAGCCCTCCACAGCATTTAACAAGATTTTCCTTGACTGCGGTGATGAGCAAAATATAATCGGCACCTTTTTTTGTTTCAAAATTCACCAGGCCTTCAATGGGTGTCAAACAAAAACTAAACGACACAACTTGTTCGAAAGAAGTTGTGTGTAACAATTCAACAAGTCACCAAACCCCGTCGGCTATGGGGGAGAGTCTGACAATCTAGAGGGCAGACAGCGAGATGGAAGTCACTAAAGAATGCGTGCACAATTTTGCCTTTTCTGAAGTAAGTGCATGTACAGGGTGTCCCAAAACTTACGAAAGTTCTGAATTTGCCGTAAATTGTGGCATAATAAGCAAGTAAGGACTATTGAAAGAGGAGCAAAACATTTCTCTTTATTTTTTCGGCTACATTTCCAATATTTCATACACAGAGATTAACTGAAACATTTAGTGAGACTGGATCAGTTGAAGGCGCAAAACACCGTGGTCCTCGAAAAGTGATTTAACACCATTCGATTTCCTTTTAAATTGTTATTTGAAGTCGACTTCTATGCCAGCCACCCGTTTCGACAAAAGAGTGCCGTGGCAAAGCCGTGGAGGCCCGTGTTTTCTATTCTTTAGTTAATTTTGGAACACCCTTTATGTGTTAAACTGTTGATTTCCTCAAGTGGAGTTTGTGCTCGGATAGGACTTCGTGACGTCCCACATTGTTAGACCTCTCTGCAAAAGCAACAGTAACTCCTATACCCTTGATCCGCGAACGTTTCGGTTATTAAAGATCCTTCAAAAATTCGCTAAACTTCTCAAGCACTACTTACAGAGACCTCTCTAGCGTACAAGCAGGATACGATCTTCATCTCCTGGTGGGGTACATTTCCAGACATCGGCTTCAACCTTTTAAAGTCGCATGCCACATCCTTTTTCAAGGATCTGAAGATTCACAGCGCATCTAATAGCCTTCCCGACCACTGAGAACGAGTTTAACTTCATTCGTCGAAACTTGTAAGCCACCAATTGAGGCGAATTAATGTGTTGAAAGAGACTCGTGTTGCTTCTCGAAGGAAAACTTTTGATTATTTGACCACAGAATCTTGAACAATTTTCAAAAGACACACCACGTGTGAGCTGAATTTCCGTCAGAAAACCCTGAACAAAATGCAATATGTGGGTTCCATTTCTTCATTTATTCTCTCCCGCAACACAGACGACAAGACAACCACAAGATTGAAACGGAACTTCAAATTGAATCAAATCTTTGTCCGCATCTCTCTCGTTTCGTTTGATTGAATAAAAATAAAACCTGAAAAACCACATTGTCATCCTCCTTATCAACGGAACGTATTTGAAACATTGCCTCTGAGGAAAAAAAAATGAAGAAACTCTAAGGACTTTACGATGACTTCACTCACTGTGCTGGACGAAGAAGAAAGGATGTAATAACGAGCCTCGTTGAGCAATCAATAGGTTTTTTTTCTTTCTATTTTTTGTTTTTGTTCTCTCTCTCTCTCTCTTTCCTCTAGTGAATCTCTTCAATAACTTTTGAGGATCTCCTCTGTACAACAAGCGGACATGAAGGACATTATTATGTGTGTTCATCCTTCTTAGAGAAAATGCACATGATGACAATAAGGTTACGTAACTGTCCACTTCTAGATATCGGAACAAAGCAAAAAAAAATGAGAAAAAGCCATTCAAGAAAACGTGAAGATACCAGCTAGTTCATATGTCTATCGTCGTATCTGTCTGGAAGGGCATCCGCTCTGTCCACCACTCCACCGCCTACTTTTTTCCAATAATGCTTCTGGTGGTTGTTTTTTGCTGTTTCCCCCTCCCATCTCGCATGTTCTTCTCTGTTGATCAAATCGTCCGTCCGGACCTCCTTTCAGTGGTGGAGGCGAGAAAACCAGCAACAACAAGTTTATCGCATTGACATTTCGATGAAGCGATACAGTGCGATTGCAGACGCTGGCGAGTGGATTGGACAAGGGCGGCGAGCGGGTGGGCAAGCCTGGAACCCTACGAGCTGCAATCTTCTTCAGTTTGCATTCGCAATGTTGCGGGAAGTAGCACGAGTACATGTGTGTGCTCAAGGAAGACCTCTAAGAATCGCTTCAGATTGCCAGTAATGACGTCCTTAGGTTGGTTTTTATTAAGTTACCATCGGATTGGTCTATGAATACTGAAAACAATTGTGTTGTTCAGTTTATTGATTTTCTTTCTGTCCGTCTGTGATTGCCGCCGTGTGCCGTGGTTTGATGATGACGCACGGTGGCGGCAGTGCTCTGGCCGAAAATCAACAAGAAAGCAATCAATACGACGTAAGACTGTGTCGAAAAACAAACCAAAGTCTCTCGTCAAATGACTTGCTATGAACTCATTAAAACCCCGACACGAGGTTAGTTCATTACCTCGTGCGGCGACATAAGGGCTATTTGGGGGCCAAGTCGAAACTACGCCGGCAAGGGGTCGCAATATGAAATAACAAGACAAGAGAAAAGCATTTTTCTCTCAACTTAATCGTAATGGAAACGTCATCGGGGGTGGGTGGTTGTCGTGCATGACCACATTCGCAGGATTTCCATGTGTGTGTGTGCGGCTTGGTATCACTTATGTATATCAATTGCGAGGGCAACAGAAATGAATATGGCCATAAAGTGACCAATTTTATTGGCAGCCATTGCATCGGAGGGTTGCTTTTGGACTAGTCTCCATTCCTATTTCCTATGCCCTGGCACTAACATTTATTTTGCGCTGTTTACATAAATAATCAAGTTGATTGGGCTTGTGCGTGCGTGCAGATGCATTGGCAGAGATCCTTGGGGATTGGGGTGGAAATGAATTGCCATCTTCGATAAAGAACTTGTCGATATTCACTTGTTTCATTGCCGTCATGGTTGAACAGTATTGCTCGGTTCAGCAATTAACAGAAAATGTTCGTCCGTTTGACGAGTCTGATAAGTCTGAATTTAGCATGCACTCTTAGCCGAGGTAATCTCCTGTCAAAGCTACCATCGGTGAGGGTACAGAGTAACTCTCTGTGATATATGGCATCGGCAAGGATTTGGTGCATCAACACTTACACTCGCGGCTGTCGTGCGGGACTGTGAAGGTTTAGCTCAAGTTAAGAACGCATAATCCTCTGTTGCACACATTTTTGGTTGAATCTGAAGAAAAAGAGGATCTGCCTGAAATTAGAAACATCACAGCAGCTGGTCACACACTCAACTAGGAGACTCCCTTACACCTTGCAGTCTTCAATAATATGCATCAAACTGTGGTTTACCACAATTACATCGTTTCCTGCGTTTGAAGGGACACACGACCAACTAATGGCTGATCCTGTTTATCCGACAAATAAGAACCATCCAAAACTCGAAAAAAAAACCAACCACCCCCCGCCTCAGGCAACATATTCATTTCGAAAAGACTGGAATTTTTGGCCCACTTTTTATGGGAGCATCGACTTTTTAATTGTTATTTTTGGACTTGCAATTTTTTAATTGACTCGAATAAATACACGCACACATGTGTGAAGTGGAGGAGCGGGGAGGTTTGGAAATAATTTCAATTCAATTTCTATTTGCACCACGTCCACGAGATGACGTCTCTAGTTGATACGCTCAAGCGTTCAGACCACGTTTCACGTTCCCATGAACGTTTTTCCAATCTTAATTTCCGTTTTTCTGATTGAAAATTGTTTCAATTCCATTCGCTCTGTCGTCCGTCCGATCACCTCTCGCTCTTGGTCCAGGGTGTAGTTGGTTGCTGCTGCTTTTACACTAAATAAACTTTGTGTAGTCCAGAGCTGCATGCATGTGCAGTCCAGAAAATAACTGACCATTGTGCATTTGTGCCGACATTTTGACCAGCCCCCTTTTCCACCCCATCATCATCATCATCATCATCGTCGTCGTCGTCGTCGTCATACAGCAGAAGAAGCAGCAGGAGTAGAAGCAGTATCATCATTTGAGAACACCTCGTCAGCCCCATGTCCGGGCTTCCACATGGTTTCAGGATTCTTTTGTCCTTTTGTGTGTTGTATTGCATTCAACATTATTATTTTCCAATCGTAACTGCAAGTGGGTGGTGCAGGGCTGCTGCCCAGAGCCGGGTTCATTGGCTACAGTGAGAGATTGTGTGTAATCCCAGAGGTGGAGCGGGCAGTGTGCGGAGGAAGTCCCTGGTCATCCAGCTGTATGTGTGAATGGAATATGTTAGAAATTTAAACAGCACTGCGAGCTCGCATAAGTGTGTGGGTGAGTGGCAGGAGATCAGCCAGCATGTGTGTGCTTTCGGCCAATGGTCAGTGACGACTATGGCTGCTCGTATGCGAAGGATGACGATGCTGCTCTGTTGCAGCAAGCGATGAAAACTGCAGTTAGCGTCGTCGTGCTCCCACTTTTCATTCACAGCGCACATGGGGGGACGGACATCACACAAGCGCGTCCAAGTTCAGCAGACGGTAAAATCGTTGCATTGAAATCTAAATATTGACCATTTGCATTACAATATGTTTGCATTTTGAAAATATTTTCATTTAGCATATTGCCATGGAATATGAAAATCCACAAAAAGGATATGCACTGGATCTACAGCGGCGGCTACATGCAGTCCCTCTCGATGCGTTGAAAATGAATACTCGTACACCACTCGCAATCATATCGGGCGGTCAGTGGCTTTATATTCTTCCATTCACTGGTTTACTTATTCGATTCGAAACGGGAGGTGTGGTGCGACTGTCAGTGGGAATGGTCGCTGGATCGTCGTCGTCGTTGCAAATCGACTGGAAATGCCCACTGAATGAGTTCAAGCAATGCAATACTGTCCACTGGGAGAAAAAGGAAATTATTTTCTTGCCATTCCGAGAGTCACAAGATGAGTACCTGTGTGAGAGGAAAAATAAACAGAGACTGCATCGTGCCAACTCATTGCTTCTTTTCAATCACTTTGTACTCGAAACCAAATTTTAATCGAATATTTCTCGATTTCGAAGGGATTTTCAGTACGCTCTTGTATTTTGACCGACATTTAGCTGAACTGGAGTGACCCGGAAGGCAGACTTGGCCCATTATACACTGGCCGCAACCAGCCGATTGTTCAGAAGGTAACATTTCCATTTCAACGTCTCACAAATGATCAGAGCGCACTTTTCTAAATCGGTCTTTGGACGGCGGTTCAGTCCGGTGTAGACCTGGATCTAAGCCAACAACCCTCTCTCTACCTTCTAACCATTCCTCTATTTCGGTTGTCCTAAATTTGCCTAGTTCTGATACTTCTATAAAAGGGATACATTGTTCTTAGGCCTTGGCAAATTTCGATAAACTTTTGATTGCAGTCATGTTCGCAAGTGGTGAGGGGTATTTGGAAGTGTGCCAATTGTCAAAAATTGATAAAAAAGAATTTTGGAAAATACGCAAACAGTATGGATGATCAAAAAGCTGTACCAACGTTTAGGCTCGTGACAATAAGGTTCGCAAGTGAATTCCTTCCTTTCTGGGACTAAATTTAGGCCAAAGTTGATGCTTTCACCAGAAGCTATGTAGATTTAAGGGCTGCAGTAAGCTGTCAGGTATTCCAGAATGCCAAAAGGCCGAATTGATGCTCCAAACTGTAAGCAGTAGTGAAGTTCAGAAAGTCGTACCAAAATTAGAGCTCATTTCAAAAGGGTTCCGAAGATCGTTGTCTTCTTTCTGCCACTTTCAATGCGCCTAAATGTATGCCCTAAATTGTAAAGAGCTCGAAAATGTATTCTGGAATTCCAGATACAAGGTCAGGAATATTCCAATTGTCAAGTTTTCAGCAAAAAAAAGGGGCAATATTGAACTTTCAAACGGTGAGATGGTAGGTTGACCGACTGGGCCCATTGGCCCTTGATAGATGAGCGATTTTCACAGAAACGTCTTCCTTTACAGAAACTAAACATTTCCAAACATGAGATATCAGGACACGCTATATGCATCAGCTCGACCATACTTCTGTTTCCCAGATCTTGAAAGAGGCGGGTCTACATTCACAGAGGACATGTCGATTGATTAAATCCCTTCTTCGCCCCGGCGACTTCTAAAAGAGTCACTGTGAGGAAAAATAATAAGAAAAATGAGTGGCCCGACAGTCCGAGATGGAAGTGGGCCTAGCTTCTACTTGTTACGCGTGCTATTGGTCTACCCTAGCGGATGACTCCGAACGGCGAAGTTTCAGAAGCTTTGTAAAGAGTACTCCTGCTTTGAGTATTGCCAGTAACTCGAAAAAGGTGGAGATGTGAATTATGAAAGTTGGTAAATTCAAGACTCGAACCTGGCGCCGCATCAACTCACTACTCCACACCGACCCACTGTCAGGGAGACGAGTGGCGGCACTACATGCGGTGTCTGAACTTTGGAGTTGGAGCGAGAACACAAAATTCTTGTGCACAATGCAACAGAGGACAACCGCCTCTAATGCGAAGCACACAACCAAGAAACCTCATCTTTGAAGCAGTTAGCCAAGCCTCGCAATAATTCGATGAGATTCACATTTTGACTTGAGCCCCAAACTCCCACATTCCGATTCGTGAGGTGTTGATGGGCAGGTTTGACGGCATCTTGCGTCTCAGCAAAAGGCAATTTAAAATAAAAACCGACTCAATGTAGAGCGATATTTAAGCAATCCAGTATTGGATCGTTTAAGGACATCCTTTTTGCAAAACCTTGGCAAATTGGGGACCCACCCACAGAAGTATGTGCACAGCCATTAAGCCGACCCTCATCTCATGCCCATCACATATCGAGGCCACATCCTGTGTGTGAGGCCAAACACACATCACAACAAATTTCTGAAGCAAACGAGACGAACTCAATGTTTTGCAAACCAACTCACGTATCTGTGCTGCCGAAATTATTTCGTTATTGTGACTTCAATACACAAGGCACGACTTTTGAATACATCCCATGCCCACCCGGACCACCCACCCAAGGGCCCAAGGCGGACAACTCTAAGGACAGACCAGATTCGGAATAGACTGATACATGCCGTCAGATCCACCAGATACGTGTGAATTTATACCGCATGCCCGGGAGGGAGCATCCAGTGTGTGTCTATTTGACTGGGCGACGACGACAACGATGTTCGAAAATTGTGAAAAATCCTCCGAAAAAATACTCATAAAATGGAAACACCGCAGCAGAATGGTCCTTTGTAATGTGCGCCAACGTGTCGATGGAGCCGTAGTCCACACATTGAAGACGACGCACGCACTCAGCGACTGCGACTGCTGCTGGGTCTTGCTTGTATTGTGCCACCACCAGAGCAGCGTTAAGAGCATTAGAAGCACATTTATATTAATGTAATTTTTCGAAAACCGTTTTATCGGTCAGACTTGGTCTGTTCGCGCAGGTTTGGGAGGCAAGAGGGTTGTTGTGTAAAAATACCATTCGACACGTACGCCCTCCATACGAAGCACCATGCATAATCCCCTAATTTTCGGGAAAATGCAAAAAAAGGAACGTTTTCTGCTTTCTGTACAGAGGCAACGGGGGTGGTGACTGCTGGTATCAACTGTAATCACCCCCCAATGGTGGTATACAAAAAAATCTTGAAACGTGGATCGTCTGCATGAGTCTTCCCTCCTCGTAAGGACCTGACAAGACTGCAGACTGAAATCAATATTCACATGAGACAGGAAGAGCGTTGTGCTGCGCTGAGACTCCCCCGCCTCGTCACAGGGCTGGGAGTGGTTTTTATGAGCGCGCAAAAATTATATTCGATTGTTTGTGCTTCTCAGTGAACACACACAGGTGTGCCGTCGTCGTGTCCTTATGTCGGTTCGGTTCGAGGAGGGGTGCGTACATACGCTGCTAGCTGATCGCCTTCTTATTATTATCTTTTTATTTATGGCTTGTGTGTATGTAGAATCGCCTGTCTTGTGTACGCTCATATGGGCTCATTAATGGCACAAAGGGCGCAACATCGACCGCGCGAGCGAACGAAGAAGGTGGTGATATCGTTCGTTTATTATATTTTGTCGCCGCACATTATCGTTGTATCGAGAGCTCTCGGTGTGGTGTGTGGCACGTTTCATTCTGATTCATAGTGTGCTGCTGTGTTCCTCTTCGGCGGGATTTTTGTTGGCTGTTATCGTTCATGGAACACGATAACAGAACGATAAGATGTCAGAGAGGGTTGAGATGCCGGTTGGGTGGAGGAGAAACACTTTCAAAGTGCTGCGCCTCACCGCGACTGCGATGGAATGATTAATGACCATGCAAGCATGCGTTGATGTCTTATTCAGCGTCCAGAGAGCGTGCGTGTGTGTGTGAATCGATAGGAAGTTTGTGCAATTGCTTGTCAATGTTTGCAAACATATCTTATCTAATAACCGCCCATTTTCTTTGCTTTGGCTCCTTCCCACGGCCGGCACGGCTTTGATGGACGTGTCGTGAGGTTTTTTTTTTACACGAAACATCTTTCGCTGATTGCGTTGATGTCATCGTGTACTTTCTCGTTGTGTAACCACACGACAAATTGCCAGCACCCATGGGAACCAAGACAAAGGCGAAATTTCTTTGAAATTCCAAATTTCATCGGGAAGTCTGCTACACAATGGTGTGTGACCACGACATCGAGATTATTTCGGACGGATGGGGTGGAGTCGGTAAGACAGCGACAACAATGCTGCTGGTGAATGCTTGGTCGACGACTAGAATTAGGCATGGTGTGTGTCAATTATGGTCGTTCATTGAGAAGTGAGCAGCGTTTTTCGGATTCTGAAGACTCAGCAGATGAACACATACTTTGTGCGAAATAAAGTACAATTTTGACCAGTTCTCCGAGGCACTTGGGTGAGATTAATGTGACGTACACTGATGACGTACTAATGACTTACAGACCCACAACGGCCGCCACGTCATGTCCCTTGATTCCCGGTCCGACAAAAACGAAAAATATTTCGGCCCATCTTTCGAGTCACCGAAAACGCTGAAAGAGTATTCCTGTCTACAGCTTTTCAATCTTGGCCGCTCGGAGTCGAGAGGACAATGGCACGCGGAGCATGGGTGTTCGAAGCTAAGCCCTGGCCCTCTACGGTCTGTAGAGCCAATCATATTATATATCATCGCCATCATCATCTTCTGACCCCCAAGATCCACTAAAGGGGTAGCGGGGGCAAACAACTGCATTTAATTCGATCCTCCGCCATCGACTCCAACTCATCAGGAGGTAGCCCAAGCGTAACCAGGCGAGTTTTTCGTCTTGGTCCAACCACCTCGTACTGGGTCTGCTCTCACCTGATGGAATCGCATTCAAAGCCTGCCTCGGAAGTCGTGATGATGGGGGACATTCGTGCCACGTGACCGAACCATCGAAGCATAGCCCTCTCCGTTCGAAGAAACAGCTGCTCAATGTAGAGTTTCTCGGGCACTGCCGTGTTTCTCACCCTGCCCCGGCGAGTTATTCCCACAACCGCACGAGGAAATCTCATCTCAGCAGCTTGTATTCGCGGTCGTATTCCTTCGGTCATTACCCAAATTGGATGAGCAATAAATATTGCGTTGAAAGCCGCAAACTAGGCTTTGAGACCAAGCTCGTCCTTCCCAATTACAGAACTACCAGAACTAGAAAGCTGTTTTAAAACTGACCCAGTTTGACCATTCTTCCAGGAAAGTTCGGAATTACTCCTAGCGTCGGTCGTGAAAAAGACCAGGAGATACTTAAACTTCTTCACCTGCTTCAATGGGACTCCACTAACATGTAGAGTGCATTGAACAGGCGTTCTGGAAAATACCATAACCTCCGGTTTGCCCACATTAACCTTCATTCCGGCATCAGCACATTCGGCCACAAACCTTCATTTCACATTAACCTTCATTCCGGCATCAGTACATGCGGCTACAAACCTATAGAGTGCTGGAAATCCATCTGGGAAGACGTAAGGATAACTAGGTCATCTGCAAAAAGAAGACGCAGCTCTCCCACTGTGAAATATCCCTTGCCTCGGCTGCGCTGCAACATCCAGTCCATATAAACAATGAAAAGGAGAGGTGACAAGACGCAACCTTGGCGAAATCAGATAACTGGTAGAAAGTAACACGGCTTTATTGGAAGAGTCGGTATGTGTGGTGTCCCAATCGTCACATCCTCCACAGCTCTTCGGAGTTGGATAAAACTGCGTCCACACATAAGAAGACCCCCCGAACTGCAGGAGCATCAGTCTCGTGAACATCGGATGCATCGGTATCGACACCAGCGATTCCTTTGCTGTCAAAAGAGGACTTAGGCAAGGTGACACGATGCCGTGTGATTTCTTAAATAAACTCAAACGCCTACACTGCAGGCACAATCTTTCAAAAGTTTCCGCAGACACCAACTATAACTTTTGCAAGAGATTTTGTCTAACTTGACTGAAATAAAGAACAACTCTTGCCAATGTACTTTGCTGGTCAAGTTTAATTAATTTCCAATTGAGAGCGCGAGACTATGCACTCATCCATTTCAATGATTAAGAAGTGGTTGCTGAGTTGCGGTGTGGTCGTACCAGTACAAGTGACGCCGAGCCCAAAAGAGATCGCCACGCCGGACACCAAATCGTCGATGAAATCCATATAATGGTATTGGCCGCGATGGGAACATCACATTTTGGTTGAATTTCTGGAACAACCTGAATGAGGTCAACAAAGACAAAGTTGGCTCACAGAAAGGCAATTCTGAGACCTCTTCAGAGGAGTGTCAAAAATTTGCAAACTGCTCCAGACTTAGCGGAAACAGGCGACTATGTTGAGAGCCTTGAGGGATGAACAAAAAAGAAAAAACTGGAAAAACACTGGACAATGGGCCGGACAGTAGAGTAGACATCAAATTGAGAGTTGAGCGTCAACTTCCTGTCACCACTTGCATTCTAAACTCGAGAGTTGACATTTTAAAGTTGACTTACTTCAGTTTGTCCTGATTTGTGACATACTCGGGGGTTGTGTCTGGCCACTCTGTTTCGGTTTATTTGCATTTTGAGGAATTAAACATTAAATAATGGCAGAAAGGATGGCAAGCTAGGCTTGAGACAAGACGATGCACTGTCATTCAACATTTTTGACATAAGTCTTTAAGAAGATCGTGCGTAACGCAGACGTCAACACAAGATGCACAATCTTCAGTTCTGTCTGTGAATCTGCCCGCATTTGCTGACTGTAGTATCGACTCAACACTACAACCGCTGGTAGTCAGATCACATGTGCCCTGAGACAAGATTGGACATGCACGGTTGCTCCTGTTCGCGAAATCGAACACCAGACATTTTGGTTCAAAGACATAGCAATCAAATGTGGGTAATGATAACCTGGATCGAGCTTCTACAGCTACCACTCGTGTTGTACGTGCAATTGTTCTCGAATGGAGGCGGGCTACATTTGTATACCGTCTTCAAACGTCGAAGATTGAGGAGCTTTATCTTGACAGTCTATACTCGCTGAGTAAGTGACTAGAGGAAATCCGAAAATCGTTGGTATAGAAATTAGATACCCAGCCTTAGAGTCCACGTCTGAATACAGCGCGGCAAGTGTAAGTAAGTTATGGTCTATTGTGAACTAACTTACAGTCAGGAGGTGATTTTTTAGCTGAACAAGCTAAAAAATATAACCTTTCTTAAAATTGTCCGCTTCTTAAGGCGTAGCCCACGTTGCTCTCCGTCCTGCCTCATCAGCTCCCAATCTCCAAAAAGTAAGCAAAAGTGGTCGCAGGGTAAACCGCGCACGAGAAATCTCCAGGCAACTTAATCCTCCGCCATCGACCCCAACTCATCAGGCTGTTTGTTTGGGCTGAGAAGGCAATTGAGTACAAATGGACTTTGTCAACAGCGGATGAGAATATACTCGCTCGGTTCAAGAAAAATTCTTCGAACGGTTTGGAGGAGAGCTGCACAAAAAACATTACCCGCTTAAGATGGCTAGTAGATCGAAAGGACGCCATTGCTCCAGCCGGCAGAGGCTTCGAGTTTTACTCAGAGAGAAAGCGCAGCAGATGGCGATCTCGCCTTAGGCGCACACGGTTGGGACCTCAACCGGCTAGCTGACCTTCCAGCTGGAGACGCTTGTCAAGGGAGGTTTACCCTGAAGTAAAGCGCCGTCGGAGGATGAGAACTGTTTCCAGTAGAGTCAACTACAAACCCACACAACCAATGCCTCCCATGTTAGGTGTTGCGGATCAAACACCACATGGTGACCATTTTCACGCGAAGTTTTGATTAAAAATCGACTTTAATAGCTCCAGTGAGTGCCGACGTAGACTGTGCTTCCACGTTTCTTGAGCTCACATAAAATGACGTCAATCGCACAAATAGAGTGGTGCCCTTGTATCGACGCTGTCACTGACACACACAGCTTCAGTACAACCCGATCAGAACTTGCATCTATTATCTGAGCCAGAACTAGGATATGACCCGATGACATCTGCTTCAATGAAAGTCATCTGAATTATTCATCTTCGGACTGAAGTGGCGAATTGGCTCAATTTCTGAGAACAAATTCAGCACAATCTGGTTTCTCCATGAAACCATTAAATGTCCCGCTATGTGACTCACAGTCAGTCACCCTTCCTCCTTCTCTACATGTATTGACGCACGCTTAATTGAATTATCATCGATCAAATGGTTTTACTTCTCAAAGGTCAACCACAAGAAGACGGCACATTAAGGGGCGCCCCACACAGAATGTATTCCGTTGGAATGACTCTTTCCGGCAGCCATCAAAAGCTAATATAATTTGCACAAGATACGAGTACTTAAGATTTAACCTTCACTTCGAACATCCACCCACAATGTGGCGCACTGGTGTGGTTTAATTTCCGAGTCACGCAACCAAAAAATTAGCACAGCGCTGCGATGCAATTCGCGGGAATTTCGAATTTTTCCATCTCACGCTCAGTCGCATCAAGCCCCGACACAATTAAGAGCAAATTAGATTCACAAGATGAAGACTCCGAACGCCGTCGGAGATCACGTTCGCAGGATCTTCATCGAAGACGAGGACAATGTGGCACAATTAGGCGGAGAGGAACATTTTCATGTTCTTATCGTAAAAAGAAAACAATGAATACACCTCTGAATGGAGTCCAAAGAGGACGAAGGTCACTGGTTCATTGATGGGTGATGATTGATGGAGGGAGGACGAGGGGTTTATTTTCTTCTCACAAGAACACACACCCTCCATCTCGCCAGGCCCAGGACGCCTGGGTTAAGCTATAAACCAGTTTCTGACCGTCCGTGTAAGGGGCAACGAAACGAACGCATAAAAAGCGAGGAGGGAGACCAAGCACACAAAACAAAAAACAGAAAGGATTTCAACTCAACTGGACAGAGGGAAATACTGTGAAAACTGGACAAAATTGGCGGGCGAAGGACCGAGCACCGATTGAGAGCGAAAGGAACCAGTCGCACACCCTATTAGCAGACCATCAGATGCGGCTGAAATGAAATGAAACAAGTTTCGTTTGTCCTTAAGGACATTAACGAACAACCGAGCAATGTGCTGCTGGTTCAGAGTGCACATCTCTGGGAAAATGAGAAGAAGAAGAATGTAGACGAGAGTCAATTTAAGCGGAAGAAGAGAGATTTTTCGTGTATTTTCACCCCATTTTGTCCCATGGGCCAGGATCACGATATGGACCAGTTTAACTGGAAGGTCAGATGCTGTTGTCCCTATTAAGCTCTTTTGGCGCCAAGAAATGACACAAGCGCGTGATGAGAAAATAAATCAATAAGGGCCGGGGAACAAATTTTGCCGTCAAAGTCGCGTGTCCCGCTTCAGGATGACCCGTAATAATACATATTTCATCCTTTGCCCCCTTTCTCCGCGGCGCAGAGTCACACCCATTCATTGCGACATCCTCTGCTGGGATGTTTTGCTATTTTTCAGTGGATGCGCTATAATGAACACACAAGAGAGAGAAAAGAACGAGTGACTCGTGTCAATCGGCGGCGGGAAGGGATACAAAAAAACCCAGGATTTGGCATAAAGAATTGTTTGGGTTTTTTTTTTTTTTTCCACCATGAAGAAGGGTGTCCTAGAAAAGAATATGATATCCTTGGAAGAAACAATAAAATCGTATTTCAAGTGGGCCGTGGAATATGTGTGTCATAGGCCTAGAGGGTTCGGATGGGAGTGCTGGAAGCGGAAAGGGGGAAAGGGATTGCACAGATGGGATGGGACACACATTCCGAAACGGGATCCGAACCCTTTACATTGGTGTGGTGAGTGTTTTCTTTTCCTTTCTGGGTACGAAAAAATCGTGTCTAATATGATTAAGGGGCGACACTCAGGTTGTTGAAATTTGCTTATTATTTATTGTGCATTTGGCACGCGGTCGCACGCGTCTTTTATCATTCGCTTTTTGTTCGGCCCTCTTTGTTCAATCCTTTCACAGCGAACATGTGTCCCTTTGGCAGACAAGGTATGGATGACCTTTGTGGTTGAGTCAATCGACCGACCTCTTACACCTTGTTTAGGGTTAGTTGT
The DNA here is from genome assembly GCA_905231855.2 of Eristalis tenax. Taxonomy (NCBI): domain Eukaryota; kingdom Metazoa; phylum Arthropoda; class Insecta; order Diptera; family Syrphidae; genus Eristalis; species Eristalis tenax. Next base: position 49,141,625 of record HG993125.1, read on the forward strand.
GTGTTCGTCGTCAGCCTGGGCACGTGCTGATCTCTTTTTGTCTGTGTATGTGTGTGCCTGTCCCCTTTCATGATCCAATTCAGGTTAACGAAGTATAAACAACAACTGACATCTAATTACTATCTCTTCTCTAAAGGGTGGGTATGTGATTTGGGACTTATTTTCCATGCCAGTGAATGTGCAGAATGGGTGCGTGCGGCGGGGGTTCATGCAAATCACCGACTCCAGTGTGTCCTTTGACAGAGCAGACCTTTGCGTGTGTATTCTTTTATGGCCGTCTGTAATAAAAGGGGATTGGAAACCGAGTCATAACAACACAAAAATTGACACAATTGAGTGTTCAAGTGGCGAAAGGAGATTCTGTTGTCAACGTTGCGGGGGTGGAGGCTATGGCTGACGGCGGTCGATCGGCAGCGAAATGAAGTGGCATTTTTTTATGGGTTTTCAAAATAATTTCTCTTCACATTAACGGCCGAGGATGACATCTATGGAGGGAGCCCAGCACAGATTTTCAGGAGCGTAGCAACTTTGGCGTGGCGTTTTGACCATCTGTTGGAATATTTAATTGAACAAACGTGACAAGTCGCTGTTTGCAGCAAAGTAAGGCCGACTTTAATGGTGACAACGATAAAAGCAGAAGTTTTATACAAGAAAGCATAGACCTTTATGCGTGGAAGTGTGGTCGTTGGCTCAAGAACATCGCCACGAGGTGGACGAGGGATTCTATCCTCCTAGACTATTGGGTTCAATTTTTTTGCCACTCTCTCCGAAAGGGGAGGATTTCTTGAAAAATAAACTAAAGCAGGTATTTCAACTGCAAAGTCACCGACTTATCGAACAGGGTTCTGTGGGCTCCGGAAACGGAAGGAGCAGCTCACCTTATCACTACCATGCCTGTACTTTGGCCCTCTCACAAGTATGCAAGCTTTAAGGCAGCAACTTTGGTACGAAACGGAGGAAATATAGCCTCCGCCGCCGTAGCGATCACCTGAAGTGGGCAGAGAGTCTAAGCCGACTAAAGCAGTTCATAATCATTGTCTATCAGTGTGTTAATTGGGCGCTGGAAATGGTGGCCGGAGATCCCAATTTTAAGCAAAATATCATCTTCTCGGACGTGGCAGAATTGCCACGAACAAGATCGGCAAGTGTCCACCCAAGCAGCAATGATCGGTTGGTTCGCTTTGTGGCATCGCATCAGACCTAATTCCTTTCGAAATGATGAACGAAACACCTTCGGCAGCAATCGTCTCAGGTGTAGACTGACGCTAAGTTACCATTTGTGGCCTGTGCTGGCGACTTCAATATCTCCGAGTTGTGGCCACGCAATGATTGTTGTGAAGGAGAGATCTGTTTGAGGGGTCATCTTGGTCATTTGACTTGACACCACTCGTCTACTTTCTCTGGGGCTACGATAAGTCATCTTGGTCATGCAGCTTGACACCACTCGACTATATTCTCTGGAGCTACGCTGACAAGCCAACCACCATGGCCGAGCTCGAGGCCAACATTCGAGAAGCTATTGCCGCCGCACACATGCGACCGATCGCTTAAAAAGGACAAAATTATGTGGCTTGAATGTACCTTTAAAATAAACCGAATATTCTTATCTGGCACCCTGTAAGAGGATGCCTCAGACACCGTGTTCGAAAATGAATTTCAGGTCCTCTTAGACGACTCTACATCATTTAATTTTGCGCACATTCACAAAGTGTGCAATAAATCGTTGTTACTCGCTTGTTGTTGTTTGAAAGCTCCCCTGGAGTGGATAAATGCCCACAACTACGGCTACAACCCCGCGACTCTCTACAGCAGTGAAAGGACCTCAAGTATATCCCTGAAATAATTCCGTAAATTACTGACCAAGTAACACTAACGAGCTACTCGGCCACACCTTTGAAATAATAATTAAATTACCCGAACTACCCTTAATTCGTAATCCACTTCACCTCTCCACACCCCGTCCATCCTGGCATTATACCCCACCCCACACCATCGCGTCCCTGCATCAACCCTATAATAATTCAATTAAAATGTGTTCTCGTTTGGTTCTCTATTGATGAGGAAGGCAGGCTGGGTAGTTAATTTTCGCCATTTTTTCACAGCTCCACCCACAGGAGCTGCACAATGATGTCCTGCCGTCGGCAGTAGGCATTGGCTCTGCACGTGCAATCGTATTCAAAAGTAAAATATTTACTCTCTCATATCCTTGCAAATAAACCCTGTTGTATGCACAGTAGCTGGGGCTACAGTTTGCCTGGGCTTCATCGAAAGTGGATATCAACAAAAAATTAAACGAAAAAAGGTATATATCGAAACTGATTAAAAGCCAATCATTATAAGTGGTAACGTACACCCAAAAATAAACACACACACACACACACATACATCCGCTGCGATACTCGAAATTTTCAAAACCACCCACCAGAGGTGGGGCCTGCTTTCGCCCCGCTCACAGTCCGGGAGGGGGTTCATTAGGGATATGATGTATGCAGGCTTGTTGCTCGAAGTCCGCATCCTTTTTTATTTGTCGTGTAAATATTTAATTTCAGCCATCATGTGATGTAGTGCTGGATTTATGAGGGTGGGCTATGAGGACACTCACCCAGCCACGACACAGCCTGTGAGGAAAATGCGGGAATTATTCGGGTGGAGGGACTCCATTGCTGGGGGGAATACTGTTTGTCGTCGTCTCGGAGTTTCGAGGGAGAGGCCGTCGCACTCATCAGCGGCGGGGTTGTGTGAATTTGAAAGTGTCCTTGCTGGGGTTTTGACTGATGGTGCTCAGGTTGAATTGAAGAATCAAATTTCTGAATCGATCGAGGGCGGGGACTTTTTCTTTTTTATTGATTTTTTGTTTTTGAAAACTTTTCTGAATAAGATCGTGATGGTTTAAGATCGCTGAAACTGCGAATTGCGAGAATGCTGAAGTTTATGCTTGCAAAGGCAGCCGAAGAGCATAGCTAGCTAGTCTTGCTAGATGAAGTCGATTATGGGCGAGTTACAGATTAGAAGGAGAAAGAGAATCTGTTTGGCGTCTGCTCGGCGCATTTCCTTTTTTAGCCGGCGGGTTTTCAGCCTCGCAGTTTTCTGTAATGGAACTGAATTCCGAAACTGGATCGTCACCTAGCTGTCAGGACATATCCAAGACCTGGTTAAAGCAAAGCTTCCTTGGTCACTAGTTTCTGCCAAAATGCGTTAGGCAATGGAAGTTTTAATTGGATATTTTGATCATTGGTCTCTTCGTCTATCTTCGATTTATCTGTTGACACTCGTAGAGGAGCTTCCAGCGACTAAATCTGAGTCTAGAGGGGGCCCTGGTTGTGAAGCCCTTCTCGAGGCGAAGCTTTGCTAGCACCGGCAGTCTCTAGACCTGAATCTAAATCGGTCGGGAATGAAAAACGGCGATTTCAGTTTGATTGCTTTCTGCCTGCCGATTAAGTTTAACGGGTGAAGGATGGTAAAGGAGTACGTTCAAAACAGCGGATAGGGTCAATGCGTTGCTCATGTAAAAGGTTGCAGTTCATACCATTTTCAAGTGCCTGTGCTAACTACTGATTCGAATGGCCAGTGGACCATGCGATGCTACAATCCCATGCTTTTGCATCCTCGCAGCACTAAGGAACTGAGCCAGAAGTCCCCGAACCACATTAAAAGCGCGTTCAGGACTGTCTCTGCACACTAGCACTGACAATTGACCTTGGACCAGTTAAGAACTTAGTCTACTGCGGGGACTTCATGAATTGCATCCTACTTCAATCCTTTCAACCAGCCCTACATGGGGTCGGGCCGGTGCTCCATCTAAGCGCGTCTTCGAATAAGAGCCTCTTGAAGAAGAAGGCCGACACAAAGACTTGCTCAATAACGCAAAGCTTCCTGGATCGAGGAAAGCATAAGGATATAAGAACACCTTGCCCTTAATGACCAGAAGCAGCAGAATGAACATCAGCTTTCTTCTAAGATTGGTTCAGCCGCTGACCTTAAAGAGCCGTCAAACTTAGGGTCCACTGGGCTGCCACGTGAATCCTTTATTATACTCCAAGAAACCATTTCGTGCAACCATTTCGATGCCCAACCTTACTTAACCCGGCTTTATTGTCGATTGAGTAGGTCCTGAATTGCCTTCTTCATCGAGTAGAGGATGTCAAGAAAACCTTCAAATAGTCGAAGAATTCAGTACCATGCCTCAGCTCTTGGCGATAGGCTCAGACTTCAGTTCAAACAAAGAAGCCCTGTCCACATCCAATTTGCCTGCCTTCTAAGATAGTTACTTTGCCTTGTGCATTCGTAATCTTCCGAAAAGGCCACTCCGCACGCAGGAATAAAAGCCCCTTCCCAGTCCCTCCAAGCCAAGACAATTGAGTACATTGACACAAGCTAAATAAGCTGTTTTGTCTATGGTCAGATAACGAAGTCAATAAATCGAATGGCATGTGTGCAGTCTACACCCCACTTGAGCTGAGGTCCTTGCGTTTACCTGAAGCATTCATTCGACAAACAGTCGCCGATATCCATGGGAGTGTGGATGTAGGAAAATTACACATCATCTCGAACGGAAGGCGATGAGACGACTTACATTCATTCCCCGACATGAAGGGAGCCAGTCGAATGGATATGCCCCAACAAGGAAGGCGTTTACAGGAGGAAATTTATTTTCGATTTCATGGGAGGCGAGGGAACAACAGACAGCCAGTGCCGAACAGCACATACTTATGTACGACCATAATCAGTGTTGCAGTTTACCGCCGAGTCCATGAAGTGACAATGGTCTTTGATTGGCAACCAGTCAGTCGGACATGCAACTCATAGTCGGGATAAGACAACTGATTGACGCCACACCCACAGCCCCGCACAGATACCGTCGTGACGGCGCCACTGCCTGCCATCACCTTTTTAGCAACGTGTCAGGAGCAACAGATACAAAAGAAAAATCATTTCTACTATAAATGATAGATGAACCGTCCAGGGGGCGGCAGATAGTAACGAGCATGATGGGTGCCAGTTGGGAGGAGTGAATGAGTGGCTGTGCGATGCGAGCGATGATGATGATAATGGCGAAAGTGGATCATCGGCAATGGAGAGGGAGTGTAAAAAAGCAACACAGGAAGGTGGTATACATTGGGTTTTCTGTTTCCATTCGAGTGGATTTCGACTGCAGTAATGAGTTGATACACTCTCTTCCTGCTTCCATTGTGTGGGCCAAACACACACACACACACACACACACCATTGTCGAGCTGGTGTTTTATGTCAGTGGCGAGCTTTTGACTTGGTGGGCGTCGTTGCTGCTTGTTAATGACGAGAAAAGATTGTTTCCTGTCGGGGCACACAGCAGCACCAAAGGAGCTAAGTACTCATTTATTTTGCGTCACGCCTCTTAATTAGTCTGAGACACCTTATTTGAAATTGATTACTTCTCGTCGGGTCCGTCAAGTGACATGCGTAACGAGAAAGTTGCCCGCCGACAGAGATGGGTGCTCAATGGGGACAACTTTCCGATGACGTTTGTTCGTCGGATGATTGAGATTGTGATTGCATCATAACACATGTCTGCACCACTTGATTACAATCTTGTACGGTGTGGGCCATATCGAGTGTCAGTGTGCGAGGCGAAATGAAGTAATTTTCTTAGGAGATGAGTTTGGCTGATTGCGGGATTACGCCGTACGTCTGTGCAGTTGAGTGAGTGGTTGAGAACAGCTTCCTGGTTGGAGTTGAGTAAAAATTGTCATATTGGTTGTGACTGCTCCTTCTGGGTCGAGACAGTGAAACAAAGCAAACAGCAGCGGTCGCTTGAGCTAAGTGGCAAGTGGCGAAGGTCCTCAAGCAACTTGGTGTGTGACGCTGGAGATCGTTACAGCCGGGAAGCCTCTTTGGTTGCGGTATGGCCCGGACTGTGACCATTCGGACGATTTATCAAGCAAACGTTCATTAGCTACTTGGGGGTATTAAATCTAGCCGGCGAAAGACTCGCATTAGGTACTGCGGACTATATTTTGTCACAATGACCACCACTGGCGTCCTAATGGATAGAAGATCACAAGTATTGAGTGCTAATCAGAATCTCTGGCAGGTTGGTATATGGCCTTGGCTCACTTAGACCCTCCTTTTTATTTACAATTGGTTTATTTTTTTAGCATCCCTTTTGTTGTCCTTTCATACGGCAAAATGAGGAGATTTATGAATTTTAGAAAATTAGATACCTCAAATCATCACTCGTCAGTGCCACTCGACTCGTCGGATATCTGCCAAAATTTACCGCTTAAAACGTCAACAATTACAAGAGGATATCTTTGAAAAATAAATGGCAAGCATTTATTCCAAAACTCAAACAAGAACTGTGTACACGTGATTTTTAGTACACAATTTAGTACTGTTGTAAAAGCCAATCCCTGGTCCTAGCTTGTAGGGACTAACAAAATATAATTATTATTATCAATTATTCAGTGCACTGCAGACTTGAGACGGATTCCAAATCGATGCGGGATCCACAACTAAAGTCAGCAGGAGCCACCTGATTTCCAGGGTTAGGGCGAGACCTTGGAATAGAGACAGCGCTGGATGAGCCTTTTTCTTAAGGCCAGCGACGGCACTTATAGCTTGGAAGAGGCTACCGACTCCGGAACTTTCGGGATCATTTTATCCTGGGCTAAACAAATGGACCTGCCCTCCCAGTTGGAGGTTGTGTGAGGACAAAACAAAGTGTGCATGTATATTGTCATCAAGAAAGGACGCACAACATCGACGACTCGGCCAGAACATCACTGTAGGCACCTTCGAGGTAGTGAAGGATTTCGACTGACTCGGCTCCTGTAGCCGAGTAGACTGCTACAGTACAAACAATATCAACTCTTGCCAACCGCTGTTTTTTGGGCTGAAAAGGCAATTGAGTAACAGAGCCCTCTCTCGGAAGACCATGTCAGTATAAGACCTTGATCCCTTGCTCTAAGTTGCAGAGGCAGCCAAAAAAATCTTCGACTCTGAGCCTGTGCTACAACTCAACAGAGGACGTCCACATGCAAGGTGGCGCACACAAGTTGAGGGGGACATGATGTGCGAAACTGGAGACAACTGACGAGAGATCGGCCGGCTGGAGAGCCATGTTGCATGAGGTCCAGGTCCGGACTATAGCGTTAAAAGAGGAAGAAGAGGCAGACTTGAGAATGATCATAAAATCGTTTAAAATTACAATTCAAGATTTCAAATTCTACAAAACCGCGACGCGTTACATCGAAGGCATCAAGCGATAAATGATTAATTCATCATGACAATGATCAGGTGTCCGGGATAGGTTACTTGAAAGTTTACTTACGGCCCAATACATTTAGAAATGTTTACCTGAAAGAAAAAAGAAAACAAATATTTATTAGAACTTTGTTTATGTTTAGTGAGCTAAATTAAATAAATATGAAACAGACCTCTAAAGAATTCTGATCGAGATTCATTTTCATACTTTACAAAGAATGCCAGAAATCCACAAAAGACAAGAGGCAGCCTTGAGAATAGGGCGGCAAATCACCGAAGTTTGCCTCACAAAGGGACTGGTTTCCAAACTCGAAGTGCAAACTTTTTGGCTTGCTGAGAAGGTTATTGGCTGCGAATCGAACTACGCAGTAGTACGGGCTCTTTAAATGGTCCACATTCCTCTGCGAAAGAGAAGTATATGAACACAACATATTAAGCCTCGTTTGCTTTCTTCATCACTTTTTTGAATGGCGCCCAAAGGCGGACCCTTGCTTCAGCCAACAAGCCTCAGCTGACAAAACCTGTTCCTGTGTCCGCAAGTAGGACTGTTGCAAGCAATTAGGGACTCCGTATGCGTAATTGGAATCCAGCACGCGGTTTACGTCAAATGATAGCCTTAAGACGTGTTCCACAAGTTCCACGAGGAACGAAATAGATGCAAACTTGACGCTGATTTGCCACTGCATAGTCAGGTTTTAAGGCATAGTGACTGACAAAACACCATTCCTTCTAAACATCTACAGAGGTCAGCCCTCTTGAGTTCAGCGCTTCGCCAAAAGTTAACAAAACTTGAGAACGCACTCCGAAAATCGATATCAAATCAATTCTCACAACAACACAGCGCCAAAAAGAACAAGACGAAGAAATTCAACGAATTCAACTTTCCAAATCCTTTCCACTTTCGAACGAAGAAACCCCACCCGAAGATGAAACCTACGGCCATACACGAGTTTATGAGAAACTTTCCTCTCGAATACAAAAGACAACTTCAATTCCATTCACAGTCAAAGTCCAAAAGTAATGAGTGCTCAAAAAAAAAAAAAAAACCGAAAACAAATATTCATCTGAGCAACCTCTCACAGGGAATCTAATCTAATTCCTTCTGTCACTTAAGTACGTATCCTCGCATTGAGAGAAAAATTCCACAGCGCCACATGTTCGATGGGAGAAGAACAAACTGCCAGCACGCTCGAGAGGGCAAGACGAATGGTGGTGGTGACGGTGGCAAGGAATGCATTTGCAATTTGCATCAAGTTAGAATGTACCCTCCATTACGACGAAACAGATTGACTTGACACCGCCAGGACACATATGGAAAAACTTCATGTGACATTCTATAACAACACACGACGACACAAGACGCGACGCAGCATCGAACAAGTGGAAGAACACCAAGAGCCGCGTATACACCCTCTTGTACACGTTCTCAGGAAACCCACATTGAATCCCGAGACTGGGCGAGGGCGATATATGTAGATGAGGAGTCGGGGAGAGGGTTGGTGGTGGAGGAGGAGGACTCTGAGGAATGGGTGGAAAGAGGGAAAATAAATCAAGAAAAGCGAAAGAATAAAGGATATTCTTCCCTTGGAACTCACCCTAGACATGATAACAAGAAAAGCGTCTGATGCCAATTTAACGCTTGGAAGAGCCTCACAGGATACCGATGGGGGAGAGACTGAGCGAGAGAGGAGGAGAGAAAGAAAGAAATAAGCGGCAGAAGCTCATGTAATATGAACACATGTACGGTGGGAGCCTGGCAGCCTCTCCAACACTGAAGGGGACACTTTATCCTTGGAAAGTTCAGTTGTTTTATCACATTTCTTGTTGTCTTCTCCGTTTTTTTTTTTATTTTGCTTCTGTTACCCTGTGCTACAGCTTCTTCGCTTTGGCTGCGTTGTGTTCATATTTCACACCGTGGCGGTTGTGTGTTGGAAAAGAAGTCGCCGCCGAGCAATCTACGGCGAAGGATGCCATGTGCGTGGTGCAGACCAAATGGGGTGTTGGCGACTCCGCGAGGTGGTGGCGTGAAAACGGATAATGCTGTACACGAGTGAATGATTTATGTTGCATTATAATGTATGCGAAAAGTACGCGACCGTGTGAGATAAGCCATATCGGTTCGGTTGATAAGTTGAGTGGAAGTAGTCACACGATCTAAAGTGTATCCTTGAGGATATGCACTCCCTCAACGCTTGTCTCTTGTTCATTTTGCACTTGATAAAGTTAGGATGCACTAGGCGGGAAGGTGGACGCAAGAGTTAAAGTTGAAGGAAGTTGCTTAAGCGTCATCCAACTTGTGATCCTTCTCAGTAGCCAGACTTGTCAGCCAAGGCTGTGAATGGTTAGCTTGAGACTTCACGATGGGGGCGTTTAACAGACGCTGAAAGTGTGAAAACAGTGAACATTTAAACGAAAATTGTAGCTCTGCCGAAGGTGCGTTTTGCAGATTTTGGTCGACCATGTGATACAAAAAATCAATGAGGCTCGCTCTGTTACAAAGGTCTGAAGGCCTATCCACCCATGATACGCACGATCTAGTCACTGTTGAATTGTTTGCCTAGCGGCCGCTGACTGGCTCTAGGAAGCAAAGTCGATGTCGCTCACCCTGTTCCATTGTTAGAGCACAACAAAGTCGTATAGGGCATTTGACTGTGTGGTCCCCACTAGGTCGCGCACTGATTTCAAAGTTCATCGTCATCATCTTCTGACCGGCATACTCCACTAAAGGGGTCGCGGGGATAAACCACACACGAGAGATATCCAGGCAAGTCGATCCTCCGTCATCGACTCTAACTCATCAGGCTGTTTGTTTGGGCTGAGAAGGCAATGAATTTGTAAGACCCTATGTAATCCTCCATCTTCCCGGTCCGAATCAATGAACTTTATCAACGGCGGATGAGAATATACTCGCTCGGGTCAAAGAAAATTGCCCGTACGGTTTGGAGGAGAAGATTCAACGACGAACTATACGAGGTGCACAAAAAACATTAGTCGCCTAAGATGGCTAGCACATGTAGATCGAATGGACGCCGTTGCTCCAGCTCGCAGAGGCTTCGAATAGGAAGACCTCGCCTTAGGTGACGCACACAAGCGGGACCTCAACCGGATTGATGTGCGCAACTGCAGGCAGCTAGCTAAGGACCTTCCAGCTCGAGACGCTTCCCAATGGAGGCACCGGTTCACCCTGAACTCATCAGGACTTATGCCCAAGCGAGTTTTTGCACTCGGTCCAACCACAAAGTTTATAGCTTATATCTTTTTGCACTACCCATGACAGAGATTGGAAAGAGGTAAATCCGTCACTCTGCCTGCTCAGGCCATATAAGTCATAAGTGTGTACTCAGTACCCTCATCGGCTTATCTCATCATCACAACAGTCCGTTGTGCAATTGACGAGCAAGCTCTCGAGGTGGGTGCTCCCTACATGATGAGAAGCAGTCCACACATGCTTGTGCAGTGTTTTCTGGCAAACCGTAGGAACTCACATCTTCAGAGCTACTTTTTTAATAATTCAAATGGCAAAAGTGTGATTGATGCGGTATGTAGGTCGTTGGATTCACTACGAGCTCGTTCACAATCAATTCCAGACGATCATGCGTTCAATAACCTGAACTCTGTGACGTTGGCGGCATTTTTCCTTTATTGCAAGAAGGGTCTAAAGATGTGTGGACCGAATAAAGCAGTCGTCACTGAACCAAACTTGATTTTGAAGGCCTTGGACCCTATACTTTGGAGGAAAAAGGGAAAACGTTGTACAGCACCCATCGAGCTAAAAGAAGGCTATGGCGAGAAATGGGCCATTATCAAAGGATCCTCGTATTTCGCGTGAATTGACCAGGATCGCCAATATCGTTGCATGTCTCTTACGGGGGTTATGCGACTGCTCCTCAAGATATGAACGAGTTATTGAACCGATATGTGTGTGTTGAAAAGTCACTGCCTCCTACAAGACATCACGTGCAGCATAATGGCATGATGTCTTATTCCACTCATAACGGCAAGGTCCTACCATACGATTGAAATACACGTTTGATGCAAATCTAAATTATAAGTGGGTTTTGTCTTATTCTACTTCTGCAACCACAAAATGGACGGTCTGTATTTTCGATTGAACTGTAGCCACATGGGACGGTGGTAAAAATATCCATGACACCCAACAGAGTGAGAATCCAATGAGTAATCAAGTTCACTTGGACACCTTAGCTTCAGTGGCGGATTGAGAAAAACTGAGAAAGACTGTATTCAAGATCGACTCCAATCATTTGCATCACACTTTCTCTGCACCACCATCTAGAGACTTAGTCGCCTCTTCCCAAAACACCATTCAGCCTTTCCCTGATCGCTGTCTGATAATGTGATCAAAGATCACGTCACTATTTGCATTTCTTTTGTGTCCAACAAGACACAGCCACTCGATCGCCATGAGTCACCGCCCAAAGCTAGATACATAATTTTGCATCCAATCGAACCGCCACGCCGATCATTTCCAAACCAGATGCCGAAAGCAAGAACTCCCCCTTTCGCCCCACACTCAGTGTTCGGATCCAAAATCCTATCTAGAGATATTCACGATAATTTGGTGATGACGCAGTCAGCTTTCTATTGCGTCATCCGCGATTGGCGGCGGGTAAGACGCAAAAACAAAATTAATGACTGCGAGTTAAGGCGGCCGTCACTGGCGGTGATATGGCGACGGAACTAAGAGACAGAAATACACACACATGTGGCATATGCCAAATTATTAAAAATCACTGCATCACTTATCTAATCCTGCCCCAGCCAGAGTGGCAGAGTCATACGCACCAGAAGCGGCAGATGCTGCGCTTCGAAAACCCTCACACAGAAACACAGAAACACTCGAAACACAATATATTTTTGTCGTCAATTAAAATGAGCAACACGATCGTCAATTAGACAGAACCGCACAAACTGACCACGAAAACCGGGTATTCGGATGAGATATTACGTCAAGCAACGCGCTAAAGCACTAAATGAGCCCGCAAGCGTGCGAGTATGTAGGTCCACTCGATGGCGCACGGTTTATTAATTTAATTGCAGCTCAAACTGCTCCGAGCAGCATCGAGAATACCACGCGATAGCCAGCGATCTCGCTGACAAACAGAAACAAATGTCGATTGTTTTTGTAATGACGAATCTTCTAAATTTATCTCAATCGATCATAATCGTCTGGCTGCGGCCCAAAAGCGATGCCAGCGTTGCGTCGCGTCGTCGTCGTCGTCGTCGTCGCTCTGATCATTCAGTGCAACATTCGCGGATTCCGTCGGGTCTATTTTTGGGTGCACCATCCACCACATCACCGCAGCCATCATATGTATGCTGCACGCTACGCATTCATTCATTCAGATCCACGGGTCTGGCTGAAAATATATGCATCCGCGCAATGTGCCGCCACGACCAGATACACGACGTTCGCAATTAAAAACAAAGCCGAACACTAAATGTGCGATACGGCAGCGAAGACGACGCTCAGTGGATGCAGATGTGCATATGCACGCATTTCAGCGTTCGCGCCCCAAGTCATGACTTCGGGAATTCTTGGAATACTTGGGCAGCTGTCGCGCTCTGCGACGATGAAATGACATCTCTCACATGTAAAATAAACGAGCATGAGCAATTCGCGAGTCTGGCTGCAGAAAAAAGACCACGTCTCGTATCTTTAAGATACAAGTTTATGTTTTTTTTTTTTGGTTCAGCATCAGCAACAGATACGAAGCGAAATGAGAGTAATTAGTGTCGTGCCCTTGGCGAATGGGTGAGATTTCGGAACAGATGGGAGAATGGGTAGCTGCGGATTTTGGTTTGTCAATTCGATTGCATTCGTAAGTATTCTGCTCTCGAGTGGCGCTCTTGTGAAGCAACAAATTTGGCATGTGGCAACAGATTTGGATGTACCACTTGTAGATAGGAACGAAATATTGGTCAAACTGGGGGCAACCTTAGCAGATGCGGTTGGATGGTGCTGGTTGCCCGTCGTGGGATTTTTCTCGGACTAGGATGTAGTTGGTGGTAAATTCGGCCAGAGGAAGCCGCCAAGAGTATTTGTGCCCTCAACAAAATGGTCCCCACCGTTGACTCAATGGCTTAACTCAAATGAAAACATTCGTTGCCCTAGAATGGACCAAGTCCGATTTAACTACACCCTTCAAGTTACTCGAAATCGACAGTACTACTCGGAGGTACTCCTCCAACTCGAAGCTAGACACAACGGAGTTAGTTTTAAATGCATCACTTCAGACGGCTCATCCTATCTGCCTACACTTGGGAAGTCAATGTTCGATTTTTCGATTGCCGCCACCGTCCAATGACCGGCTTAAATTTGTCTCTTTATTTCGTACACCTCTCATTGATCCATCTCAATAGTTGTTGTTTCAAGACCGACACAAAGCATGTGGATTTGGGGTCGATGGCAATGAGCACACCCGTCAGAACATACAGTCAGTCAGATGTCCTGTATACTGTGCCGATATACGTCCTCGAACTTGGTTAGATACCTAAGCATGGTGGAGGCCAGGCCATTTAACCAGTTGTTGGCTGTAATAACCATCTATGTACTTCACTCACACTCGGATAAAGTCCTCTGTCGCCGGTGTGTTATGTCAGCTTTCGAGGCCACAACCGAGTGGCACGTTGTGCTGTTCCACAGGCTTTTGGCAATCTCTTAGTGGGTCTCATTCACGTCCTCTCTCCTCGCCCATTTATACGGGATATTATTTTTTTTCATATGTGTTCATACATGGATTCAGGGTTTGGCTTAATGCCTGGTTAAATCCACAAACGAGCACACGGTTGGCTTGGCATGAAATGTCGTTGTGTTGTTGTAATTATCTTCAGTTTTGTGGTCGGTCTCTTTCTCGCTCTCCCACTAAGCGCGCACATCCACAGATAAAAGTGCATCTATTTTTTTTTTGTTCAATCTTTCAGTTTTTGCTTTCGATTATACTTCCATTGTCCTTTTTGGGTAATGAGTGCATTTCCATTGTCGAAATGAACTAAACGTAAGTGCTTAGCAAATTGAATGCAGTTTCCCTTTGTGCTTCCTTTGTATGTGTTGTGCATATCCTGTACAGGTTTGTTTGCTTGTTTTTTTGAATGCAGGGTAGACCATTGTTGGCCAGAAGTCAATTGATGTTTTCGAATGTTCTGCGTTGTTTTGATTCGCTTGCTCGAGCAGTCTTAAGAGGTAATCAGGACAGATGACAGTTGTACAAGAGTTGCGTCGAAACAATTCAAGTCAATTTTACTTGACTGGTTTCGGCATAAATGTCCACAGTTTAAGGATTCCCCCTCAGGTATAGGCTCAGTTTTAGGGAGGCTTTGAGGTTTGTTGTTGTTGAAGGCCAGGTACGGAGAGGAGACTGAGAACTCTAAAGACAAGTTCGACACAGAAACTTCGTTAAGTTTCGTTATTTTTTTGTTTGCCTTCTGAAGTTGCGACGAAATCAATATGAGGTTCAAAATAAGGGAGCTTTTCGTTTTTCATAGATTTTGTTCCCCTCCTTCATTGGCATTACAAAACCAAAAGGACCAACCTGCTCACTTATTGTGGTTCATGATTCTGAGTTGCTGGCACAAACAAAATGGACCAATAGAGTGAACGTTGTCAATTGAGAGAATACACTGCGACCAGAAAAACCACTTTTCTGAGTTTCGTTAAGTTTAATCTCAAGGCACTTGCTGCCATCGCTTGCTATTTTACAATATTTTTACAATATTGTATAAGCATGTAGTTGAATAAACAAATACCTTCGTTAAGTTTCGTTAACTTTTTCCTGATGATTGCAATGAAGTTGATTTGTATTTAAAACAGAGTTGCATACCAAAGTGTATTAGGGAACTTTTGAGAATTTAAAAACTGGTCACGTGAAAATAAATCACAAAGTACATGCGACGTACTATTTCATGTACATGCTAATTTGACGTCGCAAAGTGGAACAGAACATAAATTACAGCAGCATGAAAAACCTCATGGTGCATTAGGTGATTAGGCATTCGGGGAGAGACTGAAACGTTCATAAGCAAAATTATTTCATTTGGTGTGAAACAAGAGAAGAAAAGTGATGCTAACAAAGCGCCAGGATGTTTTTTTTTCATCAAATGGCGCCCGATACAAGACCACGAACAACAATGTTCCTCTTTCGAATGCGTGACAATCTCTGAGTAAAATTTTATTCAGTGGCATAATAAAATGTTGACAAGCTGTGCGATTGAAGTCGTCTTAAGTGCTGATCCCCGCTTCACGTACCTGCAGAACTTTTTCTAAGTTTTGGCTAGCAGTTTCCATCAATAGTTGCCAAGTAAGTTTTTCCTTATCAAATTGTCCTTATTTGGATTTGCATGTCATGCATGTTCAACTTTTTGTTTCATCATCAGATTCATTTTGAGAACACACACATGCGACGAACGCATCCAAAACCAGCTACATTCAATCCATCAGATCCATTGATTCATGCACACTATCTACACAATCTATTCCTAAAGCACACACACACACCCCATACCCCAGCCACTGGCAAGTATAGATGTGTGTCGAATTAAAAACACGGAAAGTTGGGAAACATCTTCGATGATTGGTCCAAACCAAAGGGAGATACGCTTCCCGGAATGAGTGTACAAAAATAGAACTGTTAAACAAAAAATACAAGCGAAAAGTTTTGTATTTTCTTGTCCTCTCCTCCCTCCCTCCCCACCGTTCCATCGATCGTCGAGTCCTTTCACAAAAGGGTCATAAATCAACCGATGAATATCATCGATTCCAGTTATACTCGATTTTATTTTTCTTTTCTTTTTGTTTATTTTTAGAAACGAAGACGAAATGAAGTGGGGAATGAGATTTTGTGTTGGAAGTCGTCCCTTGAGGCATCGAACGGTTTTGGCAAAGCGCGACTGAATAGAATCTACGGCGAACGTGAACCACAGATCTTTGAAAGCATGTGAAACGCATCAGCGTATACCGATTAGAACATGGCTATCATGGTGATTATTTATAGGTTCTGCAAATAACTGAAGTTTCCTAAACTCGCACGTTAAGGGGGAAAAAGCTGGGTGTACATTTTAAAAATGGACTGTAGCGCCACCCGTAGTCGACGCAGGAAAATATGAAATTTCGGTTATTTTTATCAAATTTCTTTGCGTAAACAACAAGCTCAGGAGGAGAAGACAAGTCGACCAGTACATTTAAATGCTGATTTTTTTAAACAACATATTCTGCTCCCACGCGGCGGCTTTCCTGCTGGGCAGATCGTGTAAATAAACAAAATGGGGAAAATGTATATTTGTAAGCAAATATGCGTGCAAATTAGGCATTTAACAGATTTTTTGATGGTACAGGCTGATTTTGATGTTCACTGTTTTCTTCCTCTTTGGGTGGCGCTTCAGAGCGGAAGTGATTTGCCTACCACACCTGTTGTAATAAGAATTCCGGCACATCCATAATGGACGCTTTTGGTGTAGCTAAAGCCAGCTTAGTCAATAGAGAGCATACATCATCAGGATTGATTAAAAGAGAAACCAGAAAGAGCAACAGATCCACTTTTGGCATTCTCCTTGACGACGATCGCCTTTTTCTCAATTCAAAAAAAAATAGACGACAAGAGCAGTGCCTGAGCTTGTATGAAACTCAACACCAGTCAAATTAAGAGCTGAGAAGAACTCCGCAACTTGATGACATGTGAAATCGGAGACAGCTAGCAATACAGAATGCTTGCCAAGGAGGTTTGTTATAACGAGGATGAAACACAATCTGGCATAAAAGATTGTGCCAAGTAATTGCTACCATTGATGGTATTCACATATCCTCATGAGCCTTTTTTAATTTCCTATATATCCTTCTCCGGAAAAGAAACACTCTCACTTAAAGGGCGATTAATTTCATTCTCCTTGCAGCAGTCAAAAATGAAACTTAACGAAACTTAACGAAGCTTAACGAAACTTAACGAAACTAAGCAAAATAGTTTTTACTGTCACGGTAAATGATTTCTGGACTTTGCTTCATTTAATTTACCTGTCCTCACAATCCTTAGGATGGGTCTTGGATGGAAAGTGGTTTGGTCCACTAGGGCCAAGCTCAGAATGCCCTATGGGTCATGTTGCTGAAAGTGTCAGGACACTGAACCACGAGAATGATTGGTTTAAAGTGATTATTCCCAGTGATCGGTCTGTGAATTTGTCTACCTCTTTGACAGGGTCTACCTCTGTGCCTCCCCTTGTATTTTTGCTGCACTTTCCCATTAAAATGCTATAAATATGGAAACTGTTTTCAAAGTCATAAAGAAAGAAAATATTTGATGAGCACCAATCGCACCGAAGACATTTCATTTCGTCATCACAGAGCGCTCAAAAGGAATTCATTTCCGGATTACAAAAATATAAAACCAAGATAGAAAATCCCTGCTGCAGGGACTCCCAGTTAATTCCACGGAAGGATGAAAAGTAAAATTAATTGCCTCCACTTTTAATCCACACAAAGAACCACTTAGGTAAAGCAGACAAAGAGTTCTTACTTCTATATTAATTTAAACAAAAAAAAAAAAAAGCAAAACAATAATGAGGAAAGAAATCCTGTCAACAACTATCATTAACGGTTACTGCTGGCGCTGTGAACTACACTGTATAAAATGAGAAAAATTAAAATAGACTCCAACACACACATACCCGCGCAGAGAATATGCCAGGAAGAGGTGGAGATACCGGAGATAGCTCTCATCAAAGATTTTTCTATTCGAAAAAATAAAGAAGCGGTCAACTAAGACTATAAACTAAGTTAAGAACTTGGGTATTAGGGTGATTAAAAGGAACTTGCTTCTGCCCTTCGGTAGGTGGTCGGAGTCCAAGTCCCTGACCCTTCTGGTGGTTCCGTTTGTAATTTGATTTTTCCTGCTTTGTTGCTACCTTCACTCAGGACACCGGCCAGTCTCGGTGTGTTAAACAGTGTCCTGTTACAAGGGTGTCCACAGCCCACCCCACCTTCGGCAGCAGCAGCAGCTACTGCGAATGCCATTTGTCACAGAAGAAAGTAATTTCCTTGCATGTAATTTTATTTCCATGCAGATTTTCCTGGTTCCCGCCTCACCCACCGCACCATTGTTTAATCCTTTGTCCGTTTCCCCATTGCAATTGATACTACAGGGGAAAGACAAAAAGATTGCCGGCCCCATGGACGACGAGCTTGACGAAATGGGGAGACGGACAGTGATGTCTCCTTGGTAATTTAGACCATTTCCAGGATAAAGGAACAAAAAGCCGTGTGCATTAAAAGAACAACAGATTATTAAGAACCATTGAAAATTAAAGCAAATGAAAAATACTGCGATGCTGCATCAGCAGGAGGGGGCACAGACCCCATCAGCACTTCGAAAAATAACAGGAGCTTAAGAAGTAAACCCGCTTTGCGGTTGTTGCGAGTCAGAGGAATTCCTTGAACTCGAAACCCTTGTCGGTGATTTTTCACCAGAGATATGCAAGCACTGATAGGATAAAAAGGTATCGTGTTACCTTCGCAAAAATTAATACACCCCCGCCCCACCAGGGCAGCGTAGTCGCTTCACTTCATCCGCGACGGTCCGTCGACAGCCTGCGGGGCTGCACAGCTGAAGTCATCGCGTCGTGAACTCCTTCAACGTTCTTTTTTTTCGTAGCGTTTCTCTTCGTTTTTCTTTCTCTGTTTCTGGTTAACTTGGGGAGTCTCATTCTACACGGCGGATCCCACCTTGAAATTTATTACGGCGGCGAAGTTGAAGACAAAGTTGCGTGACACTGGATCGCACAGGGAAGTGGGCAGAAATGGCTGTGATGCCTACCACCGGATGGTGTACATGTTTCACTTTCACGGATTGCCGGAGAGGATGTATCATCAATAAACACGGTTAGACTGCCTTTGGTTTGCCTGCCTCCAGTTCACTACTCTGTCATAGATTTGGATTCCTTTTTTCTTTGCTTTTCCTCCATCTCCCATTTCATTCGGTCGGAGGGATTTTAGATACAGAATAAGCAGATTGAAAGGCACATGCATGCCAAGCGAAGATAAACACGAACGACGATGACGAGGCGCACTGAAGAGAGAGACTACACCTTGGGCGGAAGTATGGCTGGCTGATGTGGTCCTATCACTCTGGCCATCGGAGGCAGTGCGTGGATAGACTTCAATTTGATTCGGATTACAAGTGACTGGGCGTTATTAATTTTCCTTCAAAGGATTTATGTTTTTTGCTGGGCTCTTTTTTTCTGAATTTCACTTGTTCGGAGACGATTTGTTGACTCTGAGTGGGACGAAGAGGTGGGCCTTTGCCCAATTGAACGGAAACGATGGTTTGGGCTGGGTTGTGCTGGTTTCTCGAGTTGGAGCGGTTCTAATCTGAAGAAGTGTGGAATGCGGTCTTTTATCGACAGGCTACTCATAGGGCGTAGTATTAATGGGTGGTGATGTATAGTCTGGCGTATGAATGTGTATGCGCCTGGCTTAGCCTACAGTGAAATCTTCGTAGGGCGACACGGAGGCAGGTGTCGGGCTACTGCGAAACATCGCTAATGTGGGCCGTGACGGGGGCTTCAGTTTTTTCCGCTCAGGTGCATGCAAACTGACACGACTGTAAAGGATTTATCCGCCCAAGACAGGTGCCGGAATCCGCCCAAGGTGCAAAGTCTGGCGCCACGACCATTCAATGACTCAATTCGGAGTCAGAACTTCAGTTTTTTGTGTGTTTAAGTCAGAGAGACTAGAATTTGGATATGCACTAGAGATATGGCCCTCCAATAGAGATACGGTCAAAGCAAAGCAGCACCAACTAGCAGTGCTGTGGGGACGTAAGAAAATGAATGGCTATGTTTATGTGGAAGCAGTGAGAGATCAACCAAAAGCGTCCTCCGTTTCCTGGCTTCGAAATATCCTTCGGGTACAATTTCCCAACAAGGGAGGAGTGCACTACTAGTTTACCGATCAACAATTCGACGACCGATGTGTAACCGGATGGATCGAAGATGATCAAAAGTACATGCGTTGTCCAAGCTGGCCTCATCCTGCGGCGAAGAACGAAGGTTTTCAGCAGGAAGCACTCCATTACTCTATGCTGGTTTCCAGACCATAGAGACTTAACCGGCTAATCAGGCCGAAAGCGACCCATCCCAAGCAATCCTATGCATCAAACCACCTCATGGAGTCAAAGTCTGTGCACTCTCTGAGCAAATCATGCGACTTCAAATGGATCGGCTGCGGTAACGAAGAAGAAAAAGAGGACACTGCCACCGCCCCAGATGAACACTGGGTGAGTACTTCCTCCAAGACCTCCTGGATCACAGGTAGTAACCTCTTTTCAGATTTAAAAGGACATCCGGATGGCTGATCAGATACTATCCTCCAACAATGGATCCAGTTTCGAGGATCCTCCAACAATGGATCTAGCAAGACCAGAGAGAGATATGGCTTAAATCCGTCTGTCCATTAACCTATCGTAAATCTACCTTACATGATTATCAGCATCAGAGCTTGAAGCTTACATTCCAAATCAAAATGAGACTATCAAGCTTTTTTTTCCGGATTTGAAATTGATTCATTGCTCGACGCTTTACAGCCAACAAATTCCCAAAAAATTTAAAACCGACCTACGACTGGCAACACTGTGATGGCCTCCCACCCTGGATCGCCTTCTATAAAATGGCGATCCATACAACGAACCCCTTCTAAATTCATAGAACCGCTCGGAAGTCATACACGTTATTTTCGCCATGGGATACGCAGCCAGGGGCAGAGAGCCGCGGCCGCGCCGTCTTACATTTTTCACAATTGTCTTTACATCATACAAGGCCCCTTGGGTATGGTTAGGCGCACATTGGGGGACAATGTCTTCGTACAAGGTGGGTATATGTGTGAGATTTGCTTTCAACCCTTCAGGGATTTATTTGCTGCTCAGCGAGACGATTGTATGTACGAAATGTATTTAAAGTCAATGAATTTATTTGAGTGTTTATTGGTGGCCGGTGACAATTGAAGGGGATCTGCAGGAATACTTCTCTGGAGGGGATAGAGAGGGATGTGGAATATAAATTCATGGGTAAATAAGCAATCGAGCGAATAAAAGAGATGCTTGCGTATTTAGCGTATGGCGCGAATGCATATAAGGGAACACAAGCCAGAGAGATATTTAGGGGCCTCGGAACGTGACACATAATGGGTCGTGATCACTTTGAATATATTAGAATCCATATAGATCGTTAAATTTTGAAATGGCTGTTCAGACGATTGCTGATGAGTGACTGAACTGAGCCAGCTATCGAAAATTAATGTGATAGCAGACGAAGATGTTTGTTTATAAAAAAAATTGAGATGTTATTCATTAAGGAAGACAACGCATCCAACAAAAATAATAAAAAAAAAATACATTCCATTGACTTAAGAAATAAGGGGTTGGTTTGAGAATTTTTGTTGCATTTTCTAAAGATATTTCAGCAAAGAAATTTTAGCCAGATCGCACTAGTATTTATGGAGGTAAATGACTTTGAGTGGAGCCATCTCTGTGTGCATGCTAATGGAACGTTCTTCTCGAAACCGTGTTTTCGAAGTCGGCGGTCAGTGAAAATTGTTATGACTTGTTCTAAATTGTGCTATCCTTCGTTAGCAAGGAGGTTTCTTTTTTTTTTGCGAAAATGTGACCGAAACTTTTTTTTCCAGAGCAAAAAAGAGGAAAAATCGAAACATATGTTGCCAAGTGGCATTATTTGAGAAAAGATGTCCGCCTGTTGCAGTTAGTCTAACTTGGGTCAAAGCTGTGCTCCAAAAGATGACAAATGGATGCAGCATAACGCCGCGGTGGTTACTTCGGCACGACCTCGACTCGACTACCAGGGGTAAATCTCGAAGCAGAAGCTCTGCTCTTCGGAATGACTGCTAATTTTAAAAACTGAGTAAATAGAGTAAATATGCAAATGCCTTTGCCACAGATTACTTCCCAGAAGCTCATTTTCATGATTTAGCTCTTCGTTGGGTCACCTACGTGCGACCGCTACAAGCCTAGTTTGCAACTCCCATTTTTGGTCTCCACCTTATGCATATTGAGGCCGTCAAACCACAAGCCTATACACACTCCAGCCATGACCGTGTGCATGCCCTCCCCTCACAGGTCAAACGGCTCCTCGTTAGCTCGCCAACCCCTGATCAGAGTTCGGTAGAAACACTAATGAAATAATGAATAAGGAAAACGACGACCAGTCAGTTAAGCCCGACCAATATGGAATCCTATGACACATTCCGACAAGTCCGACAAGTATCCAGCTAAATATATTACCCTTCCCTTTATCTCTGCGGACTGCTGCGGACGACGACTACGAATACGACTTCATTTTTTCACGTTTGGGCGGCAATAAAAAAAAAATCCCACCCGTCCGGGACTGAACGTGTGCACGAGACGTATATACCTACACTCCTGAACAGGACTAAAAATCCAACCGTTTCCTGCGGGGAAGGAAGAAATAGTTTTTTCCCCATCTGGCACATACACAACTAACAAATTAAAAAGAAATGCAAGCGCAAAAAAAAAAAAAAAAACGGAGAGAAAAACTCTTAAAACTGAAAACATGAAAATGAAAACTTTGAATACCGTTATTTAGTCTCCACCACTAGACCACCCTGCAAGCCCGCCACCGGCAACATCGTAGACGACGAGGACGACGCCAGGCAGGCGGCCAACTAGTATACAACAATCCACTGCCGAACACAAGAACGGCGCGCCGCGCCGTGTATGTGGCATACGAGCATATCCAAATCCATGGATGTGTGTGTGTGCGATGGTCGACGCTGGAGGACGGCTAATAATATGAAGCGAAAAGTCCAGTAATAAACTATCCAAGAGCCAAGTGTCGGAAGGGTGGTTTGAAGGTGGGCGAGGGTGGACAGAGGGTTTATGCCGGACGAAGAAAAGAGCACGGAATGTGAACGATAACCTTTACCATAGGGCCGGGGTCTGAAGCCTCTTGCACCGCCATCTGTTTGACGTTTGAGTCATTCACATAAGGAGGACGGCGGTGGACGACGTCCTGGGAACGTGGCGATACTAGCCGACTAGTCAAAGAGGGGGAGATGGCAACAAACAAGTTCCGGGCGGGAATTTTTTGGTTGACGTTTTTCTGTTTTTCAGATCTACTATTTTCCTGTGAACGAGGGTTTGGTAGGAGCTTGTATGACGCTAGTGGTGGCGTGCTGTCAGTTTTTGTTCCCTCATAGTTATTATGCGGTGGTGGTCGTAGCGGTGGTGTGGTTAGCAAGCATGTACCTCACCTGAGTCCTTGCGAAGCAGCAACTAAGCTGCACTGCCCACTATGCCTCTCTTTCTCTCTCTCTCTCTCCGTCTCCCACTTCCTCAGGTTGGGTATAAATTTCATTTGGGAAAAATTATACGATCTTAGCGTGGTTGTTGTTATTTTCTGTTCCGTTTTCATTTTAACAGTGGATGTTGATGAGAGGGGGAGGCGGGGAAAATTGTCGTCGTCGTCGACGCTGTCGTCATCAAGGGAATGGTGCGGGCTGTTGTCCAATGGAGTGGCGAGGAGAAGTTAGGGAAAAAAACGAAAGCGGATATACTTGAGACTAGTGGCGCCATGGCGGCTCCATTCTATGCTATTATCAGGATTTATTTATTTGGTTTAATGGCGAATTTTAGTGTTTCTCTTCCGACGTCCACCCTCGCCCCACAGCCCCACCCACTCCACTGGTTCAGTCTCCACCCACTTCTGTGTGTGTTTGTTGCGCTACTAGTAGGTAGTATCTTTGAACTAAACGAATGCAGAAAACTTTATACCGGAGGGGTTGTCAAATGGAAAATGGAATTTATGCGCCAGTTATGCTCTCTCTTCCACTCTTGAGCTGTTAACCGACGACGATGGCGTTGGAAGGTGTGTGTGTCGGTGGAGAGGGTATTTGACAACATTTCATTGCTGTTTTTGTTTGCGATACACAATGATGTTGTTAAAGGTAGCCTTGCCGCCAAAAAGGTGGGGACAGACACAATAAGGAACAACATAAATAAGGTACATTAATAACGAGTGCCAGTGCATGGGAACAAATTGTGGCGTTGTTGACTACCTTTTCATTGCTCAATTAAGATTCTTTGAAAGTCAACTTGGGCACTTTTGTAGATTGAGAAGCGTTCAAGGTTTCAAACTGAATGCCAACACGTGCTTAGGGAATTTATGAGTCATAACCTGATGAGGACATCGTATGAGTACGTGACTTTAAGACGAGCTATTCGTTTTCTTCGCTGAGGGCCGGAAGACTTCGTGGTGGACCTGGGTCCTTTACTAGATTCAGATTCCTTGAAGGACACCTGTTCAGCTAGAGATAGAACCACGGACGGGCTCTACAGCGAACAAAAGGTAGCCAGGCGCCTATGAACATTTTGCCTCCGTTCCCACTCAGCAACGCACAGCCAGTTGCGCATCAAGTGGAGAAGTAGCTCAACCAAGCACAATTGGAAGCGCCATAGTAGTCATTGTCGCTGTTGACGCTTGTTGGTTGATGCACAGGATTGACTTATGAATAGAACCCTGAGTGCGGCATATAATCCCCGTACGCGAACAGAACTTCGCTTTCGAGCACTAGACTTAAAGCCATCAACCCGCACCGAAAAAGCCTTTAAGACTAGCAACCCCTTAGTTCAACGCTCGGCAGATAATACATCACCCTTTCATGTGAAAACTTCATTCATGTAATCGTTTGTTTCCGATATGGAGGAGAATTTCTTCACAAATTACCCATTTTCGAATAGAAACAAATTCGCTCAACATCGTGTGCCAAGGCGTCGTAACCAGTTTTAATGTTTCGCAATACTAATTAGTTTTTGTGGCCTGAAAACTGCAGTTTTCCATGAATTCAAAATTAAAACACATCCAGACACGCAATCGTACACCCTAAGTGTATTGCACCTGAAACCGATGCACTGCAGGGCGTCGGGGTAAGGCATTCTATTTTCGTCCCAAATGGGGATGAAAAAAAAAACAAAAAACACCCTCGCTCCTCTCACACTTTAAGTACAAATAAAATGTGAAGCTTTCAGTCTTTTTCACAAATACGATGTTGAATGGGAAAGTCGGGTGAGGCGGGGAGCCAGCGAGGAGCCATGTATCCACGTAGATACTTAGGAATTAAACTTTTTTCTATTCCCTTTTATGATTGCATTTAATCTGCAAATTGTTGCTATAAAATTTTACTTTCCGTCGTCTGATGGCGGCATTCTATGTATTTCTCGTAAGAGCACAGCTCTAAGTTAATTCAGTTAATTGAAAATCGTAATTACCCCTACAGGCGTTTATGATGGTGTCTGCGCGAGGAGAGTGTGGTCGTTGTTGACTGAGGAGCAGAGCAGGGACGACGCTTTTGTGTTGCATTGCATTGCAAAGGATAGTGGCGTGTATAGACACCCTTCGTCTTTTGCTTCGCTCATGCCCTGCGGACGGAAGTTCTCGTTCTTGCATTAACATAATCACTAAGGGATTCGTCGCTGTAAAGGGTTGTGTGTACGGTGTTCTGTACTTGCTAGGTTAGATTTAAGCTTTAAAGGGGTTGCAGTTTTTTTTTTTTTTTTTTTTTTCACAACCTCCCCCAAGTCGAATAGACACTTTGATGTCCACTTTCAGCACAAATGTGTACGCAGACAACACTTTAAAGGGCGCACATTCAGGGACTTTTTGCAGAATGCCATCCGCGAAGTAGTAACGAACATGAATTCAAGAGGAACTGGCTCCAAGATCGGTTAGAGGTCGAAATGCGAACTCGAGCCTACTGGACTTTTGAGTGTTCCCTCGACCAAACACACGATTCACTGTTCGCATTTCCGGGTAATTGAATTAATCACAATGCTTCCTTGTAATTGAATACGAAACGGAAGCTTATCCAACTTCGGCTGCCCTGATGCCGAGAGTCCAACACAGAAGCCCTTGTAGCTGTCGCAGTAAACCAGGTCAGAGAAGCAGTCCATCCGGTCGGTCAATCGCACAAAAAGAACACACACACATTTGTCCACGCCTACAGCAACGCACCGACATTTGATATCCTTATTTTTTGCTTTGCTTCCGCCCTCACATGTGAGAATCCTTCTCACAATTCCTGAGTTCATCGATATGCACAAACTGCTGCTTGCTTTCGAAGCCAAACAAAAGTGAAAAGACAAAAACGAATTAGAATTCTCGTCGTCTTCTCCTCCTCTGTCCGGTTGACGAGAGAGTCCTTTCAAACGTGGAACAATAGGGGATTCACCCTGCAGTCACCCCCACAGCCGCCGAACCGTCTCAACTTTCCGGGTTCCGGACGATATTGATAAAAGGGTCAAAAGGAACGGCGACGACTTTTTGTTGTCCGCCGCCATATCTAAGGATTGAGGATACGAAGAATGAGAATTATTTCTGATTATTATTCGTTAACGAGTATTATCTCATCAGTGTCATTCAGATATAATTTCTCTGTTGATGTTGTTGCTTCTCGTGGTGCTGGTGCTGGTGCTGGTGCTGATGCTGCTGCTCAATCCTACGATGAAGCCACCGAACGATCCTTTGGAAATGAGATGCCAAAAGGATGCTCTTCTATTGTGCCACCGAAAGACATCATCTTTATTGTTTGGTTGCGGCTGGAAGGGGTATCTATCTCTACAATGAATCCTGATTTCGAAAGACGACCAGAGGACTCATTAAATTGGTATATTCACCCCCTCCGTTTAAAATGTATGTGGCAAACGAGTGTGGTCTTGTCTCGTTTTGATTAAAAAACACAAATAAACAATTCGCACCCGCACACAGCAGGCCAATAAAAAACAAAATGAAGATAATCGATTTTTCTGTCAAAGTCAAAAGCGTTACCACATATCCGCGGCATAGATTGAAAATCCCACACTCACCTGAAACGGGAAAAGCGAAAAAGAAAATTGTTAATTAAAATCACATCGAAATAAATTCATTTTTTTTTTAGCAAATAACGGGAGTTTTTAGCAAATAACGGCCTGGGTAATTAATTCGATTTTTTGGCATTCAAAGTAAAAAAAAAAAGAAATAGCTGTGCAAACACTCGGCTGATTTATCCTATTGTCTGTGCTTGATTATAAAAAACGGTTAGCAGAAAGGATGCCATCAATTGGCTTCGGAGCCTTCGAGGCATTCGTTGGACAACGCCTCAAAGAGTACTAGGTCGGCTTGAGGACAGAAAAGATGTTCCGTGTCACTGAGTACCCACATGAACTGTGTTTCAGAAGGCGTTTCAAAGACAGAAGTCGTCGGAGGAAGTCGATGCTCAATTTGACGATGGCAACCGTCTCAAAGGGGGGCACATTCCAGAGAGCAAAGTCAGTAAGATATCGATCATTATGAGTTATGTACGTACATAGCCAGTTGTGGAGAATCGGAGGGGAAACAATGTACGCTAAAATCGACCTTGATCAGCATACTAAGGGCTGAACACGGTGTAATAGATGTTCCCTGGAGACTCATGCTTAGACATGCTTGTTCACTGATGTAGTCTGTCTATGTCGAGTACGCCATGATTCTCAGTAGCGCCTGGGTTTGTCTGCCTCACAAGACAAAATCAGACTCCACAAGGGGTGTCTGTAATCGAATGTTTTTAGCCGGCGCACAGACTTCACACGCAGCTTAAAACATAGTAATTTAATTTCTGTCAAATGTACACTCGTGTACACTCGTTATGGGACAAGATCGTCCGTAGTGAACGACTCCCGCTTGCGGGTGAAGCGTTAATCTTTACTTAAGATGCTAAATCATCCAGGTATTGAGCAGTGTTGGCTGCTAGCCCGGACAAGACCAGTCCTCCATGATCGATGGACATTATGAAACAGGAGAGCTTCAATTCAGTTTACTATTTCGATTCCGAAAGTTTCTCGGGATTCTTGGATGTCCCAGCGAATTTTCGAAACGAATTTGGAGACGTTCCTAACAATTTACCGCCGTTCTCTTAAAAGGCACGTGGATCATGCTCCCGCACAGAGGCTCTTCGTAACTGAGTCCCCTGGTTCTGGAAATGGGTAGGGTATTGCTACAGACCGTACAAGACCAGGGTCTAACTTTTATAGCAACCACTGTTCTGAAGGGGACCTACAGTTTCACGCCGATTCTAAACGGCTATAGATTTATATCCTTTGACTGGAACAAGGTGGCGCAGTGAAAATGTGTCTTTTTTTGGTACCGGAAATCGAACCTAGACACCGTAGATACAAATGTGTAAGACTCGAGGCACATCTCCAACTAGCCACAGCGACCACATTCGCGGACGCAAGACAGCTTGGTCTTGACTGAAAGCTGAGACCAAACATAAACTTGCTCTGGCTCAGACCCTCCACGGGTCGCTGGGCTGATTAGTGAGGGCCTCTAGACCGCATGCACACACACCGGGCTTATAAAGCTTCGTTGGTTTATTGATGGAATCCTAAAAATTAAGTGCAGCAGGGAAAAGTGTGAAACACGCAAAGGAGGACCATTTGGACACATCGAAACCACTGCCGGCAACGGATGACATTGATGTTCATTTTCAATCATTGTCCTTCGTTTAAGATTGCACAAAGAATTGTTCATAAACAAAGCCCTGGGTGTCCAAGTGCCATTCCCGTAGAGTCACTGACAATGCGCTGAGTGTACCCATGTAGGGCTGCTAGTGAGTTCACCAGCGCACTTAGACCAAGTTAGTCCATTGTGATATCCAGTCAGATGACTACCACTGATCGACCACTGCCGTGATAGTGCCGTTAATTTGATCCCAACGGCAAATGGCGACCGAACCAGATAAAAGCGCTCAATGGGATTCGAACCGGGGACACTTAACCCACTGTGCCATCCAGTCTTGTTAAGCAAGTAAAAATGTTTCAAACTTCGCCCAACGGAGTCACCCTAGGACTCTAGACCCCCTCCACACGGGTGGCTGTTGCAGAGGCAAAGGCAATCATATGTATGTCAAAATGGTTCCTGGATCATTTTGATCTTCGTGCAAATAAAACCACGACTTTATTTTTTTTTCAGCCTTTCCTTAAGCGCCGGCACCTATCGCGATGTAGACGAACAATTTATCACATGCCGATCCCTTCACAAACCATAACCATTCCACGAATAACGACAGTTCTTCTGACTTAACCCAATAAAATGCACATTTAAACGCTTCAGGCCTTATAAAGCCATTTCATGGCGATCCTTAGTCCATGAGAGTGCATCATTCAAAAGCAATTCCAAGTAAAGTTCATTACCTGTGTTCATCGGCAGGTCAGTCTCCGGTGGTTGTGGGGGGGTCATTAAAAAAGTTTTTATGCACTGAGACACATCCTGCTCTCGCCCAGGTCTCACCTCTTTCTTCGACCTCTGCTTTGGGTGGAACGGAGTTCGTTCAACGTCTTGGGGTCAGAGTTTTTGAACCAATCTTCTCCACCCCCACCTCCCCCACACACAAGTCCTTCGCCCCCATCACAGCTCTCTGTTAATTGCCATCGAATGGCAATAGAATTGTGATGTTCGCACCACAGCATCAAACACAGCTGGATAGTAATTTGGCAGTGATTATGTTGGCTTCCATTTGCCACTTTCTTTTTTTTCGATATCCTTCGTCCTGGCACATCTCCCGGCCCCTGACATCGGGACTACGTTGCTGTACGACGCCTTCGATCACATGCTGGGTAATGAGAAATTATATACCGACACCATACCCACACGGATATTTATTGCATTAGGACATCACTTTTAGTCCGGTGACGGTTTTGCTTTTGGCAGCAAACAAAGGAGATGTACACATGTTCGTGTGTACGTTCCTGGGCGAGTAGAATGGGCATGTCGCCGTCGTTATTATTGCCGTCTCTGGTTAAATGGGCGAGCCGAAGTTTACGATTGCATTAAGGAAAAGAAATGGACGGATGAGCCACTCGCTTGGCATTCTAATGACTTCCTTGACGCCATCGTTAAAGTTCTTGTGATTCGGTAAATTTTGTGAAATGAATGTGAATGTGCTGGAATATTGCACAAGATAGGGATTGCTTCGAGTGATATGTGGAATTTATTCATAGGATTGTGAATCCTTCCAGTTCGCGATACTCCCTTCCTGTGTTATCGTTCCGCATGCTGTGAGTCCGACTGGACTGGACTGGTCGACATGACTCATGGTAGCGGAGGTGACTTGGACCCTATTGTACACATTCAGCAGATCATGTGAACCTTTGGTTTGGTTTGGCAGGTGTTCTGCGAGAGTGGGATCTTTTCCACTTTTTCTGTGTTTTGTCTTTTTTTTGGATCTCATCCTGTGTTGATGAGAGATAGTATCTTGCCAGTCTTCCTGCAGACGTCGCAGGTGTGCAGGTTAACGAAGAGGTCAGATCTTCACACTGGAGCTTGCTGGGTTTTGTCCCCCTCTTGGGGGTACATTCTATATAACCGGCTTTTAGCAGCCCCTTTGCATGAGTCCCGCTCACTCCTTCCCTGTTGCAGATGCCGCCGTACAGCATCTTGGCCTCGTTCAACAAGCCACTCCAGCGAGCGTGATTAGATTAAATGTTGCCTCAATTCAATTGACTAGCCACAGAGATTTGAAGGAGAAAACATCAGAAAAGCTCAGACAACGTAATCCCTTAAGCAAACCATTTGATCCTTTAAAAATACACTGGTCCTCTTATTTTCTGAGAACTCATTCTTCCCCCAGAGCAGTTGCACTCCGTTCCAAATGGCAAGCCATAAAACAGAGTTGCCCGCTCACTCAATTTGATGTCAATATACACAAGTGCCACGATGTCAGACACAAATGCTCGCCGAAGTGGAAGCATAAATTCGCCCCCTCCCCTTCGCACATTAAAATTTAAACCCATCGCAGGGCATCATTATAAATATCAAATTGAATTTACGATTACAAAATAATTTACTCTCGCTCCTCCGTGCCCCTGTGCCTCTCCAGATGCACATACCCCGCAGAGAGAGATACATGCGAACATAATAATCCTCTGCAATTACAATTGGACTACACTTTGCACTCTTTAATGTCCTTACAATGACGCAATGCATGCATTGTATTGCCATAAAAATTCACGTCACAGTGTCGGGGTGGCACAGGCTGGATCGTGGATGTTTGCTGAAGAGTGCGACATTTATCCTCCATACTGCACGCATACAGTGCACAAATCAATTTATTAGTTTGCACTTGCAAGGGAAAGCGCCGCAACTCTGCAGGCACTTTTCAGTTCTTTAAGGGTAGTGCTCGCGTGTTATACGGATACCCCCACACATGAAGGGATGAGATACAAGTTTTGCATGGCGATTGAATGGGTGACGTCCGTTATGTTGGGCAGGGGGTTAATATGCCTGTTTGCCATTCTCGTAGTTATTCTTTTTCCTTTGCAAAGGCCGCCTCCCCTCCCACCCTCAATGCACAGCTTCGCCCTTTGTCAATTAAATTTCCTCGATACGTATACACATTTATGTGGCTCTGTGAACGAGGCCTGCGTTTATGGGAATTAATTCCGAAATTCTTCTATATTTTGTGTATTTCTGTGTCGTGAGCGAAAATGTATCATAGTTGTTGGTTGGAATTGCCTGGGACGGAGGGCGGAGAGTGAGATTGGATTAATGGCTTTTCATACAAATAATGAGACTTTAGGGCATTCAGTTATAGAACAGTTTTTTTTATTTTTTATTTATTTTTGTGTGTGCGCTATTTTCGATTACCATTGGGATTAATTTGTTAGAATTTCAAATCTAATTTTATGTATCGGAGTCCTTTATCTATTTTCTATATCCGATTCGCTACGCTGGCTGCTGCCATTGACAACTGCTGTAGCGTGCATTCAAAATCATTGAATATTTTGTCGATTCAGCGGGGAGAATTAAGGCTTTAATTTTTGGATGTACTGGATTTCTGGGTCAATAAAGTGCAGCAAAGGATTGAGTGAACTGTGGCGGTGGGCTGTTTTCTGTACGACACTTAGGGACTATTCATTCGCAAGAGGTTTGTGGCAGTCGCTAGTGATTATATTGTAGTTCCAGCACAAAGAGACATTTGGTGGTACTTATACTCGTACTTCATCAAGATGCTTAGCTGGGCGTTGATCTGCTAGACCGAGCCGAAAGCTGGACAATAGGTAAAGCCGCTAGGCTTATTCCGAGCTGTTTGTTTCGAGGTGGAGAGGGTGACTGATCGACCAAGTTAGAAGGGGACGAAAAGCAGTTTGGTCTTGATGATTGGAAGCAGAGTGGCCAGGACCCTCAACGAGAGAAGGCAGCCACTGCTAAGGCTCAGACCGTCCCAGGGCCACAGGCCTGAGGAGTAAGTTAAAAAAAAAAAAAAACGGCTCAAGAAGAAAATAGGCAACCATTGCACACACGATAGGCAAAACCGCAGAGCTTATTCCCAGCCTTTTGGTTCGACGTGGAAAGGGTGACTGATCAACCAAGTTAGAAGGGGTCTTGATGATTCGAAGCAGAGTGCCGAGGACCTTCAATGAGACCGTCGATGCGCTCAGACCATCGATGCGTAGCAGGCCTGATGAGTAAGTAAAACACAAATGGCGCAACTGAGTGTCTCCAAGTTAGTGTCCCCGTGTACCCGTACATTATCGTGAAATTGGGTGTCGTACTTAAAACAACAAGCAAATTTCAAGCGAAACAAAAATAGTCCATCATGCTTAACTTTAATCTATGCATTCTGCCCTCAAGACTTCTTACTATTTACCGAAATGGCCCAAGTACCAAAGTCGCAAAACTGAGTCTGAGTGGCAATCCGAAGATTAATGAATCCTCGTAAATACAAATGATTATGTTTCATCGGACATGGTACTTGAAGGCATCTTCCACCAACTAATGCAAACGAATTCATAACTAAAGTCCAACAAAATGATTGATGATTGTCCGCCTCGGAAGCGAAACGATGTACAACATCCATCAATCTGCTTACGATACATTGCGACTGGCATACGGTAATGCATGCAAGTCGAGTTCGGATTGACTAGTTAGAGTATTTGTCGCGTGGGCGATTTGAATAACGCTGCGCACTGTTGACGGGAATGTTAATGTGAGCAAAAATTGGTAATGAATAATCTTTTTCCATTTCGGAGGGTGCAGAGCTCGGAGTGGACTAGGATGTAGCACCTGTGCTCTCACGAGGGGACTCTTAGGCTGACTTTAAACGGACGCGTTTCACAGGTATACCCTCTGAGAGGCGGTGCTGTGAAGTACGAAAGTTATTCGTGGCTGCAATCGAATCTAGGCAACGGATTGATCTACTAGATTTTGGGAACGAATTAGGTTTCATTTCTGCCCATTCTTCCACTGAGGAGCTGAGACCACAGACTTACATTTGAACCTTACGCATTCCAGAAAGCCTCATGTATCAGTGTTCAGCTCTGCTGAGGGGGAAAAGACAGACAACAGAATTAAAGTCAGACAGAGTTGTACACCGATTTCGTGGGTGCAATCTTTGCTCTGTAGTCGAAAAAACGTCTGCACAGCCTCATAAAACCCCACACCGCCGAAATGAGTCGCCTGCACAGCCTCATAGAACCCCACACCGCCGAGATGAGTGTAAAATTCAAGGAAATGTTTTCACTTTGCTTCGACTGTGTAGACGCTTGCGAAATCAGGCCCCAAGATACTTCAAACAACACGAGTAGTTGCTACCACCCGGACTCAAGCACCACCCTTCATTTGGCTTGCGATTGGCAAATTCGCTGTCTTTGAAAATGGCTTGTATTTTCTTCCATTTTTCGTTGACTCCTTGAGCTTACGTTGGCATATGCTCAAAGGAGAAAACTAACATTTCAAGCTCAAGAGGTCCTCCTCCGCAGGACCCAACTCTAGCCACGTGCGTAAACGTCCGCACAAAGTCATTAAATATCCTCCATTATCCTCATTCTGGCGCCCAACCAGTGTCCATCAATAAGCCAAAGTCTCCGGCATTCAAATGTGTTATTGACACAGAAACAAGAGAAGCTGAAAAGAAACAAATACACACCGCACCACCGGCAACAATCCGGGGCTGTCAACAGTTTTGAGTTATTACATTTCACAGTGCCCTGAAGGAATGAATATGCAAAGCAATTGAAGGATTCAAACAAATGATGATGACGGTGGCGGCGTCGCAACGACAGCGTCAGCTGGATTCAAGGGGGAGCAAGTCGTAACACAAAAGCGTCTTAGTTTACCATTTCTTTCGTTTGATTTATTTATTCCTTCGTTTTTTTTTTTTCTTTTTCTCCATAATTCAGAAGTTTTAACATTTTTTTGTCAGGTCGTTGGGGGGATGTATTGCCCCCTCAGACCGCCTGCATCCATCGATGGGAGGAAAGTGAAATCGGTTTTCCGTTCTGCCCGCCTTTGTACCCTTATACCCTTCGAGGGATTTGTGCAGATGGCGATTTTACATGCATGTTTGAGTGCTTGTACACCGATGTTATTCTATTATTCCATTTTCCGTTTGATAATTTCTCCATTTCCACTTTCTTCGAATCGACGGGCTCCCCAGCTTAGCTCAGTTCACTCAGTTCACTTAGCCCGCCCCATCCAGCGTTTGGGTCTGTTTTTTTTTTTTGTCTGATTTATGTTAAGAATTTTTGAGATTTATTTATTTTTCCATTTTTTTTTTCTGGGTTTACTACCCTTGATGGGGGGAGGATTGTATGCAAAAAGGGCTGACGAAAGCAGGAATGTCGTCCTTAAATTGAAAAAAGAAGGCTTATGAAATGATTGTCCTTTTGGAGTGGGCATGGGTGGCAGTCTCGACAGAAACCGCAAGCCCTAAGCGGATCCAAGTCGCCTTTGTCTAACATGGGAACACACTCATGGTGACAGAATGTCCCAAGTCCGATGAGGCTGGGAGAATACGCTTTGCAAGACCGTAGAGTTTATTCATGATGCAGGGTATTTCTCTGCAACAGTCACAGTGTCCATCTGAAATTGACGTTCGATGTGTCTCATTAGTTGTACCTGAGCCCTTGTCCCCGTGGACTTGAATAGTTGCTTATTTTGTGCCCTACGGTGTGTCCTACAGTCGGCACAGCAGACTCTGCAGTACTTGCTTCCTCTAGTGATCTCCCGATTACTTTATTCTTTACACCGGACTTGTGTTCCGTCCCTACAACACCTACACCCCAGTCCTTCCAACACAGTCAACACTTTCTAACTTCGACGCACTCTCGCTTTTTATACGCTTTACACTACACTTTTTTTTCTTGTCATATTTCTTCGAAATTAAACTCACCTTCGAGTGAACACAGCGTTTATCGGCGATCACATGACATGGCGTAAGACGCTTGGTACTCGGGACCAGAAAGGGGATGCTAGGAGAGTCGTACTGAAAGTGCTTCCCTTAAATTTGCCACAATTTGAACGGCGCGACACCTGGATCAGGCGAGTACGCCCGGTGGCCGTACGTTGTGATGCCAAATCTGCGTACAATTACGCTTGAGACACACGAGCGTCCAAATGGCAGTGGCACCATTTGTTTGCGCGTCTTATACAGCAGTTTGTTGTTGACAGTCTAGCCGTATTTAGTCGGAGACGCTAGTCCATTCTTGTTTCCTGGATTTAGGACACTTCTAGACAAGGACTCTGAGTTTCAGGCTAAAGTTCGTGGTTAATTCGTTAGACTGAACTGAAATTGTTTGAAAGTGTTCTTCACGCGGTTCAGGTGACTTCCAGACAAGGACTGTAGGTTTGGGCTAAAGTTAACCACGAACTAAATTCGTTAAATCGAACTAAAATTGTTTGAACGTGTTGTTTAGTATTCGGAATTACAGTGAAAGCGACAAAAAGCGTTCTGAAGGGGTTGACATACACGAACATCCCCATGCCGAGACCATGACTAATTGTCCGTAAAGTGAAGTGTCCATTATAGAGGGGTGTCCGCAAATTAGCATTCAATTTAAATACTTTTACGATGCGGAACAGTCGAGTTCAGCTGCATTTTGTGAGTACTCTTTCATCAATTATCAAGGCGATTTGAACCGGGTAATGCCTCAAGTATTTCGCTCGAAACGATCAAAAGCAGAGGTCTCTCGTACATTTTTCGAGACGAAAGGGTGAATCCCATCTCACGCAGAACACACGCTTATAAAGACTTATCCCTTCATGTTTCCTTCCCCGTCGGCTTCTGCTAGATTCGCGTTTGGTACGTCCTTGTCTTTGCCATTTAATGTGTCCTCTCATGGACGTGTATAGCCTCTTAAATCGTGGACAAAAAACAGTTTAATAATTCCCATTTAATTAGACACATGCAGAATACATGTGCGCTACTTATTTGTCCTTTTTCGACTGACAAGCACGCAAAAATTGTAACCGAACAATCCACCCCCTCCCCCGTTGAACCATTTTAATTACACAATAAGAAAATCCTTTCATTCATGCCCCAACATCGTAGTCCTCTCGGGCAACTAACCGAACCACGACGACAACGTTGAGTTAAAGCAACATCAAAATTATTTACCTTCCGGCGAGGCGCGGCGCGGTACGGACTAAATTAAGAATTTCTGCACGCTTCCTTGTTTGCCAGCGTGTACTGGTACACATACACGAATGTATGTCGGGGTACCCATTCCCACTTAATATTCATACCGCGATGACTCTTTGAAAGCGCTTCAGAAACGTTTAGCAACAGCGCGCCACTACACGGGGTTGGCTGGCTGGAGGTGGTGAGAAAAGAAAAATGTAACGATTCCAACGGAAAGTCACTAGGAAATCTTGAAAAAGAAATTAAGGTATAAAATAAAAGACGACGACGCAGAGAAGCGGGAGAGAGAGCGTGAGACAGAGAGAGGGGGAGAGAGAGAGAAAGAGAGCGACACACAGAGGTAAGTAAGAAAAAAAAACTAAAGTGAGTTCTGCAAGCAAGCACATCTCACAGGAGTGCCAATTGAGGAAGGAAATCCTCTGAGCTGCCAAATGAAGCATGAAAACGCTACCGACGACAAGGCGAAGAGACGAGCAAAGAATTCCCATTCCGTGTATCCGTATCTAGATGTCAATGGGAGGAAATGATAATGGCGCAGCAAAAAAAAAAAGAACACGAAACGAACCGAAGCCACTCACAGAAAGTGGTGAAAGGCAAATGAAGTTTATTAGAGAAAAATTTAATACATTTCATATTTTTGCTGGAGGGCGGTGACGCCCCCAAGACCATTCCGAGATGACATTTGTCACGCGAACTAACTGCCATTACAAAAAGCAAAAGAAAAAAAGCCATAAATTATGGCAGGAAGTCACCCTATCCGCAACCCTCCACCATCGATGCGGTTCGGCGAGTCAAAGAAATGCGTCGCTTTTGACTACTAACGATCTAACGGACACGCCAACTTTCAACAACATCTCTGGGGTGCACTAATTAAAAGCAAACGCACAAGAATTCCCGGAGCAGAAATAGAACACGAAAAAAAAAAAACACGGATACTCCATTCGTTAAAATATGATGCCCAATTGGCAAAGGAATCGATAGCTTATTCAATTCATTATCTTCTCCACAAGGAGTCTCTCTCGGAGGAGGAAGCAAGAAGAAGCAAGAAGGAGACTCTGTGTGTGTGTGCTGCAATTCATTTGCCTCAACCAGGACGAGTGGTATCGAATCGTCAATCGGCCGGGGAGTGTATCCTTTTTCTTTCATCTCTCACAAAGAATGGGTAATTAGGATAAATTCATATACCAGGCATTTGGTTGCATTATTCTGATCGCGAGCATTGTTGGTGCCCCATCTGATCCCTTTCCCACTGCTGACATCGGGCAGTCGTCAATGGAGGAAGGAAACAAAAGGGACACCAGCCTGGTCCCATCTTCCGTCTTATTTTTATGGAGACACTAAGAAAGCGATTATCCGCAATGAATACTGCGGTTACAATTCAATTAAAACAGTTACCCTTATACTCAAAGCGGGAGCATTGTTTATCAATAAAATTAGAATATGACCAGCAGCCGCTGCCACACTCCTTCCAAAGCGTATATCTGCCGCTGCTGGATTTCAGGATTCACGCGGGAAGGATAAGTCAAGTCATAAAAGCCAGCTTAATCCACTGCAGCACTCTGGGCAGCCTGAATATAGCATCGTCCTGTTAAGTTGTTCAGCTTCCTTTGAGTGTGCGCTCGCGAGTGTGAGTTGGGTCATTTTGGCTGCAAATCAGTCTCATTTGATGGTTTACGAGGGTATTTAGAAGGAGATACAATATCAGGCAATTGTTGGGGACACTGTTAGGGATTTCAGGAAGTCGATGCTTTTTTTTTTTTTGTCCAAAGGGATTGAACGGACTGATGCTCGAGGTGCTTCAAGTGGTTTAAAGGAATTTCTTGGCGTGCTTAAATAAATGAAAAAGTCAAGTTCTTTGATGGAGCCACTGTGCAAAGACACCCGTTCTTTTGTTTGATTGCAGATTAAGCAAATTGTGACGGTATTTTGACCCGTCATGCAACTGCGTATACTAGTCAGTGACAGTGCCGACAACCAACATCGACGGCAGTCGAACTTTGAAGCCTACTTCAAGGCTTCCTCTGTTATCTGTCAACCTAGGCAGATCACACTTAGGTTCAGTGGGATCTTACCACAATGGGTCGAACTGGACCTAAGTGGGGTTTGGCCCCGCCTAGTCTAGGATGCAAAAATGATGATACATCTACGCTGTTCATCAAGAAGCTTGTGATGTAGCTTGCTTGTGGCCTCAATCACTGTGGTCATAGCCTTGGTGTCGGTGCAAGAAGTGTGATGCGACGAACTTTGCTCACATTTCTTTCAAGACCCACGCTATATGGGCCAGACATAAAAACCTACCGCAGGCTTGAGCAACAAATAATACACCCTCGAAGTCATCGAGCGCGAGGCATGAGTAGTTTTCAGTTCATGTGGAGTACTGACCAAAAATTCCAGTCGAACGGTGAGCCATTAGGCAAGAGAAGTCACGATCTGACGTGAGTGTGTGTCGGACAACCCCTGATTGTCAATCCCATGTCGGACACAAAAACTTGGCTTTTCACATAAATCAACTTAAGACTTCGGCAATCATGCGTAATGGGTTCTGAAAGTGATGCCGACTTCTGCAAAATACAACCCTTTTTTGAGATGAATAGGCGGGTTCAATTATATCTTATACTAAGTAGATCAGCAAGCAGTTTTGGGATGATACGAATCCACAGAAAGTCAGTGTTGAGTGTGGGTCGTGGAAAGGCAGCGTCATTTGCCAGTACTTGTTTGGAAAGGACGACGGCATTGTCAACCACTTCAATGGAGATCGCAACAGAACGAATGGAACCAAATCCCTTTCGTCCAAATGCGATATTCATAAAAGCCGCTCTGCCCGAGCGGTGTTGATGGGCGAAGACACGATTTTGAGCGACATGCGGTCCCATCACTACGGTATTATGTTCTACACAGCTGATGTCACAATGTACACTATGTACCATGCCATGCATCCAGACAAAGCTATAAGAACACCGAAATGGTCTTGGGAGGCTTCCTTCATTTGAATTTCAATTTCAACAGGCAAGACCAGTGCCTTCAAAGTCGACAAAAATTGCCATGCTTAAATTTAGCCGTACCTATGGACCTCCCTCTTGGATGTGGGACAAAGAACGATGTGTCGGCGGACATTTGAACAATGTCGTATTTCACACATAATGCCATTGATACGACTTCCAAACAAAAAAGAATCGTCGATTTCACCTTCTTAGAATATCCATTAATTCACGGTAGTTGGACGCATCTCGAACAAATTTGTAGAAGCTACTCAATCACCTGCCTAGCTCTGGCATTAGCAAGTAATTCTTGCCTTGTCGCTTCTTTGACAACCTTGGTTACTTCAAACAGCCAACTTCGCTGCGGAGACCGGTTCGATACCAAGAAATGATAGGCCTATGCCTTTCTATAATCGCTCATAGGACCCTCGTGGCCTATTTCTGCCTAAATCCGTCTCCTCCCAAAAGTAGCTAGAGCAACATCACGCTAACCCCAGCTTCTCTAATCAGAAAATTAAGACCTTTTGAAGATTCAAAAAGAGGTCCCCGCCAAGACCCTGTTTGGGCATATGTCAAATTTTTCACGACTTCTGAAAAATGCAGTGGAATTCCGAAAGATTGAATTGATTGAAGAAAAAACCCTTGCCATCAATTTCACGGAGAACAGGAATACGTTTTTTTCGAAAAGGATGGCTACTTTCAATCTCTCTTGACGCCCCTACTGCACACATCCATCCACCCAGTTCGTGACCTATTTTCAAGGGGATTTTGAAAAATGAGTGTTCACAGGGGGCACTCTGTGCTTAACTGTCAACTAGGCGCCATGCTGTCGCCATAATTTCAAGGTGATGTTATTCCACAACTCGCAAAAAATCAAAGAATAAGGAACGAAAGGAAAAATAAGAAGCCTCCCCCCGGCACACATAACTACGTGGGATAATCCAATTTGGATATTTTTCACTTCAACGTTATTAAATTCCATGTCATCCCTTTGTTATGAACAGACCCTCTTATTCTCTCTCGAAATTGCCAACGATCCCGTATGCCCGTTACTCGTCAGCGTAACCCCGGCCAACACCGTCCAAATGACATTCACGACAAAACGATTGAAAATGAAATAAAAACAAAAATATTTGCACTTTCCAGAGAATCGCAATAATTTTAATGCGTACACCCCGTTGCCCACTCGCCATGGGCCCACCTTACAGTGCAACCCATTGCCTCGGTCTACCCCAACCCACCCACTTGTGCCCGGCAGCAGTTTTTCGAAATTTTCTCATTCATATTTCCACGTTAGTTTATTTTCTGCTGATGTCATTTGTTTGCTACTGCTGCTGCTGCTGCACAGGATGTCGACTGGCGAATGGCGAGAGGTGGGAGGGAAAATTGTATCTAAAACCCTGAAAATAGGAAGAAACACCAAAGTAAATTAAAATACCGGACAGACAGCAGCAGTTCGCATGAGAAGCGGGTCGTCTATGGATCCACACACTCATAGCGATGCAGGGGTGATGCTAGAGGTGTTGGTTAGTTCTCTAC
The DNA here is from genome assembly GCA_905231855.2 of Eristalis tenax. Taxonomy (NCBI): domain Eukaryota; kingdom Metazoa; phylum Arthropoda; class Insecta; order Diptera; family Syrphidae; genus Eristalis; species Eristalis tenax. Next base: position 49,182,842 of record HG993125.1, read on the forward strand.
GTTGCCTTGCCTTGCCTTCAAATAAAGCTTAGATGTACAAGAATTTATACAAAACCAAAACAACACACAAAAAAAAAGACACAGAAATAACGAGAGCAGTACACACCCATATAGCATGTCACACACAAGGACGACAGCAGCAACAGCGAGTTTTGTTCCACGGGGACAGAGGCAGAGCAACAGAGCGGCAGCAATGGAAGAAACACTAGAAAACTAAAAATAAAAATGGAAAAAAAGACACACTGAAACCTGAAGTGAAACCGCCGCGTGACATGCGGATAACACGAAAATAAGGAGAATGTACAAACCCAACACACAGCACTACACACCGCGAACCCGCACCAACACCACCACCACCCGCCTGGCTGCCATTTGACATTGCCGTCCTAATGGATTGCTGAAGGTGTATCTGCGCGTATCTACACGTAACCAACCAAAGTGACTGTGCGAAAGGAAAAGTATTTGATTAATATCAAAAATAAATTAAACGATTATTAAGCCCAACTCGGACACCGGGCTCTTTATGTCGTTTCTCCACCGCCGCCCCTCATGGGCAGAGTAATTCCGATTTTTCTTCATTTATGTCATCCTTTCTGATGTGTCCCTCCCTCCCCACGCCGACCAACATATGGGGCAGTTGTGTGCAGCATGTGCTGATGAGCAGCTCCACGTTGACAACTTGTGGTTGAGACTTTTATTATTGCGGCGAGTTGGGAGGGCGCGCGCTCTGCCCCGTAATGTGGGATGGAAGGTAACCCGTGTTCTCGAGAACCTTAATTAAATTCAACCAATATCTGACAGTATGGTGTCGCAGAGAGCGGACAGACACGCAAATAAATGAACGCTCACTTGTGGTGCATACCGTGCACATATGGTTAGGTTACTCAGTGGGCGAGGCGAGAACGAGGCAGGAGACCCAGCGAGTTGTGAGTAAGTTCACAAGTATTTGCACTCACTCTAAATGCTTAACTTTGTGTGATTAAAGGATAAGCAGTTTGGCGAAGCACTTGAAGCTTGAAATTGACATAAATTGGGTTGTTATTCCAGGCGATTGATCTGTCCCGGACTGAACCCCACACGCTCCAAGAAGCTGCTGTTATTGAACGTCAATCTCGTTTTGAAACATACTACTTTTTGCGAATTGGTGTGAGAAGAGGGCCCTGACTTCTGCCGAAGATGCGTGGATGGAAGATGGTTGGAAGGATGTTTCGTAGATCCGCGGGTTTAGTGGTCACATGTCCTTCGCGATTTACCTCAAGATGAAATTAGTTTTCCACCAGTCGATTGAATCATTACTCCGAGCCACAGCACAGCGTGATGAGTCATGTTTAAGTGAATCCCTGCAATCACCTAAACTTTGGGGGACTCGCTTGCACGTAAAATGCTTCGTCCTCTGTTAAGTTCTCATATTTTTAGCTGAATACCCCGTACAACGTGACGACTCTGTTCAATTTGTGCAAAAGTCCAAAAGAAGACATAAAACCTGCTGAGACTTCTCAACTCAAGTTAATTTTTTTTTATTTCTTGACTTGCCCTACGTTACTTACGAAAGGGGGACAATTTTTAAGACATCTTACTTCGATGCACATGGCAAATCAATAAACTGTTATCACGGTAACTACACTCAGTCCTTGAGATCTTAACTCTTCAAATGTACTGGAAACCATAAATCAGGTTTTGTGTTCTGACAAGCTATACCTAGCAACATCTGGCTTAAGCGGACCATACACAGCACACTTGTGGGAGTGCCCCCAAGTGTGTCCCCTGAGTGAACTAGGGCGTACACCGGTTTCTGTTGAGTCACAGTGTGTGCGCAAAATGAAAATGTTTTAATTTTTAGTGGGTGCTGTGTATGGGTCGCTTAAAGGGACTGTTTCAAATTATCGTAAATCGATGGCACTGGGATCATTTTCGATTTAATTTTTTTCGTTTGGCACTACACTCGATCTATATGCGAGAGACTGAGTCCCTCAAGTCCCTGACATGGTGACATCACGGATGGACGCACCACATCGACGTCTCGGACAGGCGTCATAATGGGCAGCAGAAACTTGGGGGTAGTCAGAGACTTCGTCTACCAAGGCTCTGCAGTAAACAGGGTTAATAACGCCAGTACCGAGATCAAGCGGAGAGTTACTTTTGCCACTCGCTGTTTCTTTGAGCTCACGAGGCTAGTGAGCAACAGAGCCATCTCTCCAAAGCACCAAACTGACTTTATATAACACTGTCATCATCCCATTCCATGCCGAGACATGGACGCTATTGAAAGCGGATGAAGAGGCTATTGGTCTTTTTGAGAGAAAAGTTCTGCGTGCGATCTTTGGTCCTGTTTGCGTTGATGGCGTCTGGAGGTGAAGAGATTTCGCACACAAGTGGAGAAGGACATCTATCAACTGTATGGGCTGTACAGCGATATGCACTTAGATAAGCGTCTTCGGGTCCAACGCTTAAGATGGCTAGCTCATGTAGAGACCCCAGCTCCGGCCTGAAGAGTCTTCGATTCAAAGCCATTGAGACAACGCAACAGAAGACGTCCTCGAAAGAGTTGCTCACAAGTGGAGACCAACTCGAGGCTAGTTGGGCGAGGATCAGGTCCACCACTGACTGTAGCGCGAAACAAAGAAAAAAGGAGTCCCTGACCCAAGTGAGGCTCAAGTGTGAAAAAACAACATTTGTTTGATCTCTGTGAAAATTCACCATCGTCACATCCTGCATAGCCTGACGAGCTTGGTCGGGTGATGAAACTGGGAATATTCGTCTACAAACACAAGTGCCTTTGAAATCGATTTCTCGGGTATTTTCTAGGATCTGATGAAGTCTGAAAATCTGGACTTAATCCATCGAAACTCATTTCACTGAAACAGCTTCATTTTTCGAAAGAAAAGTGTGGTGGGGTCTGTCCAATTAGTCATCGAAGCAATAAGGTCCAAGTTCGAGGCCCAATTCTGTTCTTCAATAACCAGCCAGACACATAACCACTGCCTCCCGTCAATCAGTTGAACTAAGCATCTTCAAGCCACTGAACCACCAACCATCAAGAGCAAGGGTTTACGAAACCAAGCATGATATTATTTCAATTCCCAAGCAAGACAATCGTTTAGATCAAGCGTGTACTAATGTATTTCCTGCCGTCCCATTACAATATGAACTCGCTGCCAATGACGGTCTACCAATGTCCACGCCTGCACCATTCCACTCAAGCTAAAGTGCAGTTGGCTCCGAAACAAGTCAGTTCAACAAGCTTCCCGGTGGTTTGCGAACATATGCCACCAAGTCGAGGGTCAAAGCCATTACAAAAAAGGTGCAACCCGAGTGCCGTCATACAATTGGCTTCCTACGAAAACCGGTAACACACCCTCCTACATAAATCCATTCACCTTTCAGCTGAACTCAATAAGTTTGCAGAGACAGGGGGAACAACAAGAATTTATTACGAAACCGTATATCGCCACTTTGAGGCATTTTCGTCCCGAAAGCCCGTAAAGGAAACTCATTGGCCATTACATTCGATCGCAATGAGCTTAAAACAACGAGTATACCCCCGCAGGCGCCACTGGTACATGATAAATTGTCATAATTTTTCCCGAGAATAACACCTCGGCAAAGTGCGTCAACAATTTTTCGGAATACAAAAACATGCCGGTCTGTCCCTTCGGGTGTAATTCACAGTTCCACCCCCTCATGCTGCGCCAAGCTTTAAGCACACATTCTCAATCGAAAGTGAAATTTAATTAACAACTCTATGAGACCAGAAGAGGATGATCTCATTTCACTTGACTGTCTTGTCTGACTCACGGGGCCAGCACACACACACAACAAGCCGCAAGAAACTGATTTCACTCTTCAAGTGAATGCGATTGGAAAACTTCGTCGCTCGCACTACTCTCGTCTCGATTAGGTCATAGAGGAGGGTCCTCCGCGTGCGTGTGAATGTGAATCATTGGCAGAATTTCACAGTTCCGAAAAAAGAATACTACTTGAGCCCGTTCGACTCCCATCAATCCTCCGTAAGCCACCGCCCAAAGCCCCGAACCCCTTCAATCATGTCGGAAGAATCGAAATAAAACTTTCTGATTACTTCAACCACTCACGGACTGGCTATGCGGTGTACACATTACCATGCAACGACGACGAAAAATCCAATTGGAATATCATTCCTAATGTCATTCAAAGTTTTTTATCTAATAAACTAAAAGTCGAAATTGCTATAGCAGCTGGGGGAGGGAGGGCGATCTATGCGTATCGCCGACTCTATTCACACAAGCGCCGAAGAGTGTATCTGGCAGACGGGCAGCCAGAGTTCTCCGGGAGACGATTTATGCTTGCAAATAAATGAAAGTGGTCGAAGAAGAATCGAACTACTTCAGGAGAAAAAAAATGCATCCCCCCTTGACGTCGTAGGTAGGTACACATGTGCTAAAGGTCGAAAATCCGAGACATTCATTGGACGGGTAGACTCTCTGATCTTTAAGGGAGAATCGAGGGCTTACTTACCGCCCAAACGAAAGTAGTTTGAAGTATTGAAACTTCTAACTAACTTTCAATAGGCGACCAGCAACAGAATTACAGCGAGACAGGCTGGCTGTGGATGGTGTTCCTTTTCAAAGGACAAGAGATAGACGGCCAAGTTGACCTGCTGGTGATTATGGTTCAAGGAAATAGAAAAACTTTGGCTTCGATAAAGTTTTGAGATGAAATGAAAAAGAAGTACGAGAATGAGAATGCCTTGTCAGATGTTCCAGGAGCTGCGATATGTTTTCTTCGTGGTAGACAGGAGTCGAAACGCACGAAGACGCTGCACGGAGTGTGGGGTGTGCTGAGGCGGGTAGTGGCTTAGGTAACTTGATTTGAAGTCTATGTGGATGACTGTGCTTGGTGGAGAGGCTTGTTGGCTGGGCTACGCGAACTCGGAATGAAGATTGACATGGGCGCGTATACTGACTGTCTGAGCAAGATTTTCAACTTGACTTGGATTGAAGAAGAACTGGATGTACGTGTCCAAAGATGGTCAAAACGGATACCCAATCAACTGTTTGCTTTACTGGAACAGTAAAGATGTAGGGGGTGGTTGCTTGCAAGCTTAACCGCGGATGTTACTTGGGGTACACTCGTTCCCCAGATTTTTATGAAACTCCCGCCAATCAGTAAAAGCCTCAAAATAAAATATGTCCCTCTTTTTTTTTCTGGGATTTTGAAAAATAATTGTTTTATTTTATTTTGGGGTACAATTGTACCCCCTTGATAGCATAATGCTGAATCGCAACAGAGCGTTCGCGTGGCCGGTCTTTGACAAGCGCTGCTGTGTTTTATCGAGCTTACGAGAATGTTGTGTCAGAACGCGCCAGCTTCATTCAACGCACGACTGCGCCTTTACGATGTGGGTATAGTAAGTTTTGTAAAAAATGGTTGCAGTCCAGGGTTGAGACAAATTATAATTTTAACAAATCATAAATGTTCGACATGAAATTACGGGTGATTAATCCTTGTGAGACATTTTGCGGACAAGAAACGAAAAGACCAATCAATGCACATTAGTCTTACGCAACGCATTCATTTTTCATAACCCACTTCGCTCTAAAAACGAACATATTTCAAGGAATTCGCAGAGAATTTTATGTTGGCAGACTTACAAATGCATGAAGTGTCTATAAATACACTCAATTCGTGGGTTGTGAGACGAAAAGTACCCGCCGTCTGCCAGAATAAATAATATCCAAAAGATGTGACATTTCAAATCACACCCAGATTGGTTTTTATTTTCGAACTGTAGGCGACAGAGAGTGACGAAGAGAATAAATCTTAGCTTGTCGCTGATGGGATTGATTGGATAAGAGATTGACAAGATGACATCCTTTTAGTGGCACAGAGCTTCCCATCCGGAGGCAGGCTAATGAAGCGAAGTGCCATTTAAGAGCGACATTCAAAATAAAACCGCCCACCAACTAGACAAAATGCGACAGACACACATACCGCCTAATTAAGTTTAAAACAAAATAATAAGGACAAGTTGCTGCCCCATTACGCGAACTACACAGTGTCGGGCCCAGTTAATTAATAGCCAAACGCAGTGAGTAATTGCAGATAGGGTTTACTATAAACATTACCTCTGCACGCAGAATGTTAACACAGGCAGGAGTAACCGATGGTGGTTGGCGCCACACCTTCGACATAAAATTACACACGATGACTCAATTTCACTTACACACAAATGTTGAGCACACACTCTAGGCGTACACGCTGGCTAACTTATCGATCAACACGGTACCAAATGGAACACCAATTGGAACGGCCCTTCGTCTGCGAATCGCTCTCACATCGGCGGCGCATAAATTCATGCGATTTGCAATATTTTCCCCGGTGTGTGCGATTAACTTGACCAGAAGTTATGTGACCTCTCGCCTGGTTCCCGCCCCCTCCCATTCCAGCCTTGAGCGCATAATCATTGCAAAACGTGTAAATTTTGTGACCCAGACCAGGTGAGCTATCGTTTGAACAAAATTGTCTCATAATTAGTGATCGAATGCGCGCGGAAGGTTGCAGGGTGGTCGGCGTGGTAGTGGTCGTATGGCAATGTGTTCATTCGACACGATTTTGATGTTTTGCTGCAATTTAATCAAATAATCCGATTTATAATTATTTTGTTTTTCCTCCCGGGGGTAGAGGCTACAGTGCGGTTTATTGTGTGGTTGTAGGTTTTGGGTTGTAGGTCTTTGGCGAATTTATTTTTTCACATTCACCTTTGTTGGCAGTCTTCGGTTTTTTTTTGTGCGCCACACCCTGTAGTCAAACGACAGTTAAGGGGTTTCAGGAGCATGGCATCAGTCATGGGGTAGGTGTCGTATCGTAAGTCGCGTTGCTAGAGGTGATTGAGTTTTCGTATGAGAAGAGTGAGTGAGTGGAAGAGAGGGTGAGGGGGAGAGAGAGAGATAGATAGATAGATAGATAGATAGATAGATAGATAGAGAGAGAGAGAGAGAGAGAGAGGGAGAGAAGAAAATGAGAAGGAGGGAGAAGGAGAGAGAGAGAGAGAGAGAGAGAGAGAGAGAGAGAGAGAGAGGGGGGGAGAGAGAGGGGGAGAGTGAGTGAGTGTGAGAGAGACAAATAGAAAGAAAGAGAGAGAGAGAAAGAGAGAGAGAGAGAGAGAAAGAGAGAAAGAGAGAAAGAGAGAAAGAAAGAGAGAGAGAGAGAGAGAGAGAGAGAGAGAGAGAGAGAGAGAGAGAGGGGGAGGGGGACAATTTAGCCCAAGTATGGAGTATTATAAAGATGCCCAACTTTACAGCTTATTGTTCATAGTCCACCGGCGAATTTCAGAGGCTTTTTCATTTTTGTACTCTTGACAGTTATTCACGACGAAATAAAGTAAACACCGTTCCCTGATTGATTAATTTTTTGGTGCCTTAAAAAACGATATAAAAAAGGGGCGAGGGATTTACAAGGACATCTCTGTCATACTTCATTCATTTGGTCTAACCCTTAAATGCCCCCAAGTCTATTTTGGACACGCACTCTTTGAAACAAACAGTTTGTTTTGAGTTAGGACCAGCGTGCCCAATTGGGTGCGTACTTCTTCAGATTACCTTTCCCAACTACCTTGAGTTTTATTGAAAGTAGAACAAAAATGGTTGAGGATTGACTCCTCTACAACACATAATTTGTCCCCCAAACAAAAATCACTTGGACATTAGAAGGTTAAGACTTTAAAGCCATTTCAGATCAGAATCCGATTCTCAAAAGATTCACAGCTTAGATCGTGTCCCAGAGCTATTTTGGACAGGAATCTACACTGCCTACTAGCGTGGTGGTAGCGTGACTTCTTAACAAGAAAAATTGTGCCAAACACAGAGATTCATGAATGAAGAAAGCCCAGATAACATCAGGCAGTGTTGGAGGTGTTGTTGCTCATATTTGGTTTAAGATCGAAGGGATCTACTCAGCACTTTCATCGATCATGCCACACGCCGGCGAAGAGCTAAAACTATTTCTAACTGTGGTAGGAGGAAAACCTATTCATTATCCATTTATTGGTTGAGATCCTGCTGATCTGCGACGCCTCCTTACTTCAGCACTTGCAAGAAAAGAGTGGATGACACGATCGTAGAGATATCAAGCAAAATATGGAAATCAGACACAGGAAACTCAAGACCTCTAGGATCTAACAAAAATCTCTTTTCAGATGTATAGGGATATCAAGATGGCTGACGGATACAAAGTAGGGGTTAAGAGGTGGAATTCCCGCAAAGTTCATGCCAATGGGCCCAACAGGATCTAAGTGGGATATGGTGTACCCATCTTCTCATTTACCCAATCTAACCTACTTCAAGGCTAAATTTGAGCTTGGAACAATCCTCTCATAGATTATGATTCATAGAACGAAGACCACATTTTTATTAAGAAAATAACACTAGTTCCAAAAACCGCCTCTTGCAGCCTGACCAAGCGATTGGGCCCGCATAGTGATGCAAACACTGCTTTATTCTGGGTGAGTTCAGAAACAGACCACTGCTGCGGTATCCACTTTCCGCCGTGTTTCTTTTCCATCCTGTTGCATGAAAACCTTTTCTTTGTGGAATATCCTCCGAGAGGACTGAGCGGACAGAAACAGGCATAAACTCATGGATCATAGCTGTGTTGCCAGTAAATTTGATGATCCTTGGCATAATTCCCCACGGATCATCAAGAAGACAAAACAGGCCAGCCATAACCCGACCCCTCAACCACAACCAAATTCAACACTAAATGGCCCGTCTTTAACATCTGGCCACTCACAATGCCAACGAGCACCATAAACCATAAAAACACATTCCCCTTGATTGATTTCGATCCAATGAAAGTTAAGGGGGTGGACAGGAATGCTTCCCTTCCTCCTGGCGATTATCCGTCATTCACCACAAATAATTAAACATGAGCGAAAAAAGAGTAATTTTGTAGCTGCAATTTATTTAGTGCCATGATATACTTCACTTCCATTTCGTTCATTGCTGATGGCTGAAAGGTTGCTCTGTTAAATGCATAATTAATCTCTGATTTAGCGGCGTGATATAATGCGTAAGTGTAAACAATATGCAAGAGTGTGTATGCGCGCTTATGTTTACGCTTCGCAATTTGTTGGATAGTTAATTGAGATAATTAACACGTAAATATTTTTCATATGTTTACATGAAATCACATGAATACAGAGGAGTGCGTTGAGTTGAGTTGAGCCTTCTTATGGATGAAATCTGCGCATTGATCCAGAATAGGGGTGTCGGTGGCTTGACATCGAATTGCGTATGCCTAATTGCCAATTTACATATGATTACTTTTTACATGTAAATCATCATTTTTATCTGACCCGCATGGTCCACAAAAGGGGTCACCACGGGCGAGAGATCTCCAGGCAACTCGACCCTCCGCCATCGACTCTCAGGAGTTATACCCAAGCGTAACCAGGCGAATTGTTGCACCTCGTCCTGGGTCTGCCTGGAGGCCGCCTACCTTAAGGAATCGAATTCAACGCCTGCTGCGGAAGTCGTCAAACTAAAAACGCGATCAACAAAGTGCCGGTCGCAGCTCACGATCGCGATCTGTTCCGATCTGAAAAAGACGCGAGTCATGTGCCATGTTTGCGAAATTCGCAGTTCGTTGCAAGTCACAGCACTTCACGCGATTCACCCATGTCGTCGGGAGACGGCAACAAAAACGACAGGATCTAATTGAGGTTATGTCGCATACTGCATTCTCTCTTGTTACTCTGGGTTTCAGCACCCGGTTCGTATGCAACTCCGGATCTTAAGACTATTCACATCTCAGAGTCACACACGACCGTGACAAGATAGTCGTGTTAAGCTTCATGATGCTCTGATTTTAACCTCCATCCAGCCAACACGACGAGGACGATTTTTCAGACTGACACCGGCTGTACGTCTCAGTAGCTCTTGACCGAACGTCCTCTGTTACCAGCATACAGCTTCTGGTAATGCTGCGCAACTAGTCTAAGGTCAGTGGCCTACAACCTATTTGTCATGCAAAGGGCCTTTCTTTGGAGTAGCGAGGCATCCAAAAACAGAGGCCCAACCTCTCAGAACAGGGGACATTTTGTAGGCTAGTGGGATGAGAATACGAGTAGCCCGCTAGGTAGACAAGGGACACATAGACCATGTTGGTCGATTGTGATACCCACAGTCAGACTACTGCCAATGATCGATCGTCCCAGTAACGCCGTTAATTTTATCACAACGGCAAATGGTGACTGGATCAGATAAAAGCGTTCACTGGGATTTGAACCGGGGACCCCACTAACCGAGGACAGGCACTTAGCAAACTGTGCCATCTAGTTGTCCCTGAATTTGTTTCCCATTTCGGAGAATATAGCCACGCCATATCACGTCCGGGGACAATTGTGCTGTCCAACTGATGGGTTCTTGGGAAGCCAGTCAGCTCTGGTGATCATTTATGAAGTTAAAGGATTTTTGCGACTGATGAGAAGTCCAAGAGACTTCGTTGTACTGCGCGCTTCCCCTTTTATGACGTGATCTAAGGCGGACTCTCAAGCGGATAGAGTTTAGCTATAGAGTGTTACCTCATTCTACGGACAGAGATGCTTGAGAGCAAGCCAAAAAACTGCCAGCAGTAAGAGCAAAACTGCTCCCAAACCGGCTGCCATCACAAGTCAATCACTTGGTACCTCAGACGCCGTCGGACAATTGTTGTGTACCACAAAAACGCTGTAGAGTTACGTCGCTCGTCTTCTACCGAAGACGCAAGTGCTTGCGGAACAACAGACTTCCTTGGGGTTTGGTTTTCATTCCTTGCCGGAGATCCCAGAACTGTAGGTATAGGACACAAGAAGCGCTTTTTTTTCAGCGATTCACAGATATTGGCAGAGCGGCGTAGTAGATGGAACATGTTGGATTCCACGGCTCCTTTGATCAGACTTGTAGCGTCAGATGCAAGCGGGTTTATAAACCGCGCCACAAACAGCTCGACGACAATGCATCGGTCATTGGAAACAAAGAATTAGCCCGAATTGAAATCCCGTTTGTTTCATTCTCTTTACACACGCAAACAAATCCGGTCTACACATAAATGTTGGTCGAAATGTGCAAACAAACGCCTCTAAACATACCATCATCGCCAGAAATCACTGAGCAACCACACTCCCCTTCAGTCAAACAGTGTAACAGGAGAAATTGTCTTATCTGATGTTGCAGCTTTACAAGACTGTCTTTTTGATTGTCTTGTAATAACTTCAATTTCAACTTCAGCCACAACCAAATTGGAGTTTGTTTATGATACGCTTCTGTTAACAAATTCAAAAGCCAACAGAAACTGAATGCATTTGATTAAATCGATGTCACACACACGCACATACTGATGGAATCAGTTGTCCCCGAGGGATGCAATTTACGACCAATAAACCACGTGGGCTCTTTACAACTCGACCAGGCAATGATGCGGATAATTACATGACAAAAGACTCCTTCTCAATGATGACCACAAGTCCTTACTCTGCGAGTATGTGTATGTACCTGTTTGACAGTCGGAACTTACTTAACCTCCTCCCACTCCCTCGCCTCTCTCTCCTGGCAAGATGCTTTAAGATAACAAATACCTAAGCATTAACGACGACAAGATACTTCAATAAATGCGCACATAGCCGTGTGCTCGACTGTGTGCGCTCAATATGTGTACGCACTCAAAGTGCTCAAATCCATAACAATGCACACGTTGAAATTGCCTTCAGATGGTCGAAAGATACTAATGGTCACCTATCGGGGCAAGCGAGTATGTGCCGTAGTTTCGATAGCCAGCAATCTGGCACTCCTCTCTGTGTGTGTTCAACCAAGCAGCTGACAACTGCCCTCCGGGCCAGTCAGCAGCACCAGCAAGCAGCAGCACCAGAGACCAGAGAGACAGCCACAGCAGCAGCAGTCGTAGTGTGCCTCCTCCAGGCCGTTTATATCGGATTAATGGGATCATCTGCTTGGACTATTGTGTGTGTTTGGAAAATAAATGGCTCATAAAACATATGTACCTGCGTATGCGCGCGGCTATAGAGAACCAGCCAGGTCAAAGTAAGGAGGAAAAAAACGATATACTTTGCGAGGCCTCTTCAATCACGTCACTGTTATGGACAAGCACTGCTATGGCGACGTCGAAAAGGACGACAACGATGACGATGGAATTAACAAAGCGGTGCCTCGTCTCAAATCAGATTTCCCCTTCAAACATCAAAAGTCTCCAACACATACGACGCTGTTGCTTCTGCAGTACCTACATGCAGTGCCACTCGTCACGAGCTCCATGTCAGAGAAGGAGACGGCAGCGACGCAGACCAAACGCAGACACACAGAAAGGGCGCACACCATTGCTCCACACTCGTGCGGAGGAGCGAGACCACAACCAAACACAGGATGCGTTTAATATAAATTATAACACCGGCGCGGCGTTGTGTCTATTAAAATGATTGTGTCCGGGTCCCGGGTCGATCCCACCGAAAGATACTAACACCGAAAACCACCTAAACCACAGAGGGACCCCCACAACCAAACTATCCTGCTCCGGCTCCATGGGGAGCAATAAAACACAGCCGAAGATAGATGCGAATAACATGCGGATATATATCAAAATATTTTGACATCTAATTACTGCAGATAGGATACTAAATTTTGTGGGCGCGTAGAATCCGTTGTTTTGTGTATCTGCGGTGTGACCAGTGAGACCGTGTGTGTGTGTGTCATTCCATTTTTTTTTGCATTGTTTTCATTCTTAAGCCACAATTATCACACGTATTGCGAATTAAGTTATAGCACTGCTTTCGGTTAATTTTTTTATTGCTTCGACAAAGCACTGCGACCGCGTGAGTTTAGGCAGCATACACATCATCAGTCATTTTTGTGGCTACAAAAAGGACATTTCAAATTGAGATTTATTATCCATCTGTTCTGACACAAAATTTATGCAATCCCCCTCCACACGCGGATGATTTGTGTCAATTTAGATGGAGTTTCTGGCAATAATCCCCGATGTGCGTGTATGTGCTGAGGTTCAATTAAAAGGATTTAGACAGCCGAGCGGGAATGGCGGCTTTCGAAACAAATCGAATTGTTGAACTGTGGTAAATATTCGAATCGATTTTGGATACTCTTGAATTTCAAATAATCCAACTGATTGCCCGGCAAATAGATGTTTGCGTAATTCGGAACTGCAACGCAATGAGCCGACAAATCAGAGGATCTGGGCGTTCGAGTGCGATCTGCTTTTTTTTCGAACTCGATGGCGGTACGTGATGCGTTTTGTTTAATTCAATGTTTGTCTGTTTCAATTGTGTGCTCATCTCGGGCTTGGACATGCAGACTCATCGAGTTCGTGGTTCAGTCACATTCGTCCAAAACAGAAGTGTCCCCCGAGATAGCACCACTTCACAGCATGAATCGTAACAATCTCTGAAGGCGTTCACATTTTGGAAAAACTTCCTTCAAAAATAGGGATTCTGTCGGCTGCACCTGAACATAATCCTGGTGTGGGCAAAAGAGCGAAACAATTCGGAGACTGCGGCTGCTGCCGATGGTTTATCAATCACAGAAGGTCTGTATGTGCTTGGTTCTATAAATGGCCGGGTGTGAAAATTAATTGAGAATGATTTTTTTCCTAGACCATGAGACCTTCCATGAATCTGTCTTGTCATAATCGGGACCTGCGCAACCAACCTCAAGAAGCATTGCAACCAATGCGGCTAAGGTGCATCTAGCAGGAAAAGAGAATGGGCTCTTGTGAAGGTTGCATTCGAGAAAGGATCCAGGAACATCGCCGTCTTGGGCAGAATGTCGCAGAACCACCGGTGTGTTGGCCAGAATGTCACAGGACCACCGGTGTGTTGGCCAGAATGTCACAGGACCACCGGTGTGTTGGCCAAAATGTCACAGAAACACCGGCGTCTTGGGCAGAATGTCACAGGAACACCGGTGTGTTGGCTAGAATTTCACAGGACCATCGGTTTATTGGCCAGAGTGTCGCAGAACCACCGGTGTGTTGGCCAAAATGCCACAGAAACACCGGCGTCTTGGGCAGAATGTTACACCTGAACGTTAAAATTGCCACGAACATCGCTAGGCCAGTACATAGCTCAGGAGCAGATTATATTGTGCCTGTCGCTGTTTCTTTGGGTTGTCTAATGTACCACTCGCCCTCCCTCACTCTCTCTCTCTCGCAAGTTCAAGCTTATATTATAGGAGGCAATCGCCAATCCGTATCCCACTCTACAGTGAGGAGAAATTAATGGTATCGAAAGCAGAACAGGTAGAGAGTGTTCTGAGTACAATCTTTGAGCCCCTGATTGCGTTCGTGGCAGCTGAAGGAGACTATTACTCCGAGTGAGTGCGACATAGCCCGTGTCATCCACGCCCAATATCTCGCAGAATTATAAGCCTAGCTTTGACAAGGATACATTCAACTAACTTGATGTGCGCAAGTGGTGGCAGTTAGCTAGACATCGCGATAACTGGAGAGGCATTTTGGTAAGCGCTCGGTAAACGCACATGAGAATAAAAAAACATGGAAAATAAAATCTTTCCACTTGAAATGAAATATTGAATAGTGTGTGAATGAGTGTCGATCTTTTCGAAGAACAGAATAAAATCAACGTCTGCCATCAAAGACCTGCACTCGACTTTAAAAAAAAAAAATGCTCGCTCCCATCTGTTAGAGAGTAAGTGACGGAAAAACCGCTTCGTCGAATAATTGAATATGCACATGACATGACTCCACAGGGACGGGCTCACTTAATCGCAGAGGCGAATGCCACAAACTCCTCAACAAACTCATTAAAACAACAGCGAGAATTATGAACTTCTGCTGAAAGATCCTCAGGCACCGTCGCACCGACTTCGGGGAATTTTTGAATTATATTCCGCCCGCCCGCCCCAAAGCGAAAGGAGAGACACCCCTCATTCGGATGAGATTAGAAAAATAGGCTCCCCTCTCGGACAGTGCTTGAGAATTTCACACTCGGAAAAAAAGGCGGAGGAGCATAGACACAAAATTGATTTTCTCACTTTTTTCCGTTCCCACCGACCACCACAGTACAATTTATTTATCTAAAACGGGAAATCGTGTAAGAACATGCCCCCGCACCTCCTGCGAACCGCCACGCGAAAGATTGATTGAAAAAGTGGACGCAGAGTAAAATCTGTTTCCTGTTCGACTCTGTGTCTGTTTGCTGGCCAAAGGAAACGTTTTGAGTTGAAAAATATGCTTTTGGCCAAAGTTAAATTTGTGGTTAAAATCAAAAAAGTTTTTAATTAAAAACTTTTAACTTTAGAATTATCCCAGCATCGCGTCGCAGTTGTCGTCGTTGTGCTTGTCTTGTTGGTTGGCTTCTGCTTCTTGGATGGGCGACGACGACAACGACGACGACGACGAATCGTTTACCAGCGCACCAAGTGACTTTTTTCCCAGAGCATCATGACTACGGATTAATAAACAACACGAAAAACGTTACCACTGAACGAAGACCAGTCCTAATCTGGTGATGGTGGCAGTGGCGGTGGCATGCATCTACTCAACTCTGAGTCGTTTTTAAGAGCTCGGTTTTATTTTCCTTTTATGCGGTTGACTTATTTTGATTTTTATGTTCTTTAAATAAATTTCTTTGGCTGTGTCTTTTATTTTTGCTTTAATTTTTTCGGTCGTGCCCTTTGTACTCGTAATTTATGGCGGAGATTGTCATGTCGTTGGTGGAGTGTCCTCTGTTTTGCCAGTTGGTTAACTTCAGTTTTCTTCGTAAATTAACTGTAGCCACGGGCACTAGGTCTGAGGCGCGATAAAATGGGCATTTTTGTGTTCTTTTTTTCAAATGCAATCATAAAAGGTGGAGCGAAGGAGCGTGTGAAAAGCGCAGAATTTTCTGTTGCTCCCGGGGATGGATGAACAAGAGGCCTGCAGATTGTTGATGTACCAATCGAGGAACCGGCTGCTTTATTCATTTCTTTTAGCTTCTCGTTTTCGGTTAATTTCCTCCTGACTGAATGGCCCCAGTGTGAGTGCTTGGAGGAGGTTAATGTTTGAGTGGCTTGCTTCTCGTTTGAGGTGGGAGTACATTTGCTTTTCAAGTTGAGACTTCAAGATGTTCGATTTCGCATAGTGGCTAGATGGAGACATCGCTCTGCCTCGACAGAACGGAGAAGTGGTGTGCGTGTGTTGATGTGGTTCACGTTGCATTTTGGTCAAGGTTGCGACTGCAGGAGATAAACATGAACACTCAAAGGGTTTCGAATATTTGCATTAATGTTGCTTAGGCATGTACTCTCACAAGGCACACCGACATAGCACACGTCTGGAGTTGAAGAACATGATCCTTGGATCGATATGCAATAGAAGTCACGCAGGAGGATGGGAATGAAATAAGGAACTCCTAGGCAGATAAGAAAAGACAGCCGATTTGCTGTCTCCAGTCACGCCCACCAAGTTGATAGAAGTCCTTCTCCACTCAAAAGGAAAAAGGTTTGTGCTTATCAATAAAAACTAAAATCGCAACAAAAATCGTAATCAACCTCATCGCAAATTGCTTATCAACTCCACAACACCACCACGAAAATGATGACTGTCAGCTGGAATTGCAAAACTCACTCTCGACTCAAAGCCCAAAACACCGAAAACACAATCAATTCCAAGCCAGACATTGCAGAGCATATGCGCCGCCAATCATCACAGCATGACTTATCATTGTCGTTCCGGATACACCCGCAATTATAGTTGTTCGATTCGAAAATGAATTAAACTCATTACCATAAAATTGTTTGATTGTTGCGCATTGTCCCGCTCATAAACTATTAATTGCAAAAAGTCTGTGCGAACTCTGCACCTCCTCGTTCTCCCTTGTGTAATTAAATAATTCTCCGATAAAATGACAATGTATCTTTCGGATCAAATGGTATCCAGCCTACCGCCAATCGAGCCCCTAAAATGTGATTTGTTCGCGCAATTGGAAACCAGACAATTATGAGGGATTAATAAACGATTTCAAAAATATTGCAAGTAATTATTATGCGCACAAAAAAAAAACAGGGCTCAACAGGAAACACATTTTGCCAAAACGTGTTTTGACAATACAGTAGTTAGCTCGTAAATAAACTGCTGCAACATAATTACTCAGATCATCGTGTGCACACTCATCCGTATGCGAGTCAGGACACAGTTGTGTCGCGGCAGCTCCTGTGGGCCAGCACTCCGTTTTTGCTCTCGCCTCTTTTTTTGCCGTGGAATTCAATTTCAAATCACCACATGGGACTTGGGAAACGCAATTACCTTATAAAACCGTCGAAGGCTGCTGAAATTAAATTTTTACCAGCAAGTCCAGCGGCCAGTTGAAGTGTGGGTGTGGACAGTTGGCTTGTAAATTTAATAAAAATTTAATACTGGGTGTCGTGTTTGTACGTACACTCATTCTGCTCTGGATCGAGACCATCGTTTTGTTTGTGTGGTAAAGGACTTGAGGGGTGACAGGAAACAGACTTGAGCGCAGTCTGTCTGCAGATCATGTGCTTCCATCCGTGTCAAACGAGGAAGGCTTCGCTGACCATCAGTGGAAGGGACCTATGCTGTTGGGCCGCCTTCAATTGAGGCTGTTGAAAAGCTGGTACATTACAAATGTGTATGCAAAGCAAATTTTGTGTGTCCGGGGTTGTACCTGGGTCTTGCAGTGCAAGGCTGTGCGTCTTTATCCTCTACGCCACGACCACGAACCACAAGCACGAATAAAGGCTTTCTTAGTTCGCACGATTCCGGATGAGGGATTTTTGGCAAACACAATTCGACACGGGCAACAGCCTTCATGAGAATTTATTGCGTGTGCCGAGGTTAATCCAGAGTTCAAGATCTCTTCAACAACGGATGATCCCTCAAAGGAACGGCATCCTGGCAAATTCTCATTCATCGCCAATCACTTGACGAGTCGTGTACGGCGGAGAGCAGTAAAGACAAACATAAATCGCTCAAAGCGCAGCCTTCAAAAGGCAAATCACAGTAAACAGCCCTCGCCGAGGCCGATAAAAGTCAACCGAGCGGCGACGACGGTACAGTCATCAGTTGACTACACAAAGCAAGCATCAACTTTAATTATCAAAGGATGCGCGAGGAGTGAGTGTGCACTCAATGCAAAGGAGCCAGACATATGGCACACCTCGCTCGCTGAATAATAATGCGACTCTGGATCGATTATGCATATTCACGGTGTGTGCTCAATGCACGAACGCCCCCCTCATCACGTCCTGTCACGGCACTTCCTTGTCAATCCGCCTGAAAGAAGACAATTTTCTCAGTTCCAAGCCGCCGCTCCGCGCTGATCAAATGAATGTAAGTCAACAACTGCGCTCGCCTTTCGCGCAGTAAACTGCCACTCAAAAGGCCTCTAAAGCATCATTCAGATATGTAGATACTTTACCTTACAAGTGTGTTTGCAGATACACCACTTCGGCGACTAGAAGGAATCCGCCGCTGTACATTAAACCCTCTAATGATGGATAATCCCGGGGGGTTAATACAAAAATTTCATGTCATTTTTCCCTCTCGATTAATTAGTCGCGAAAAAAATAATATCAGACGACAGTCTGAATTCCTTGACATGACGTTACGAAACATACGTCGTCGTCGCGTTCCGAACCAGGTGCCATCGGGTGGTAGGTGACTGAGGGCTGAGGGAAAGCGAACTTTCTTAGGTAACCCAGCCACCGGTTGTGATGTGATGTGAGAGTTCTTCTTTTTTATTTTCTTCCAAATATACGACAAGGATTATATATTTTTCTGCTAATTGGCATCACGCCAGACAAGGCAGCCTGCCCCTGTCACAGGCGGCAGGGGAAATGATTTTTAATTACGAGCAACAAATTAGCCTTTTGGTTGCAAAATGAAAGGAGAATACTCGTCTGCTCGGTTCGGCTGCGCGATGTGGGACAAGACAAAATCTGTTTTCGCCTTTGTGTGTGCGCTGAATTTCAACCAACCACCGGATACAGCACAGACCTTCGGATACACCACGCCAGTCGATAAATAGACGATCCCGAAGATTTCGTGGCACTTGGAAACTTCATAAATGTATCTTCTTTAGTTGCTTACGGCTACAAACACACACAATATCGGGAAAAAGGGGTATAGTCTCGGAAAATGAGACTCTCCATAATACTTACGCTCACGAAAGACCGACACACACGCATGCACGTGTATTTGTCTGCATAACGTAATTAGTTTGTGGTGGGATGGGTGGGTACGTACCTAAAAATAGAAGATGAAAAAAAAAAACAGAAAAACATTAGAAAATCGTATCGAAATGTACGCGTGTGTATTTTTGGAATTATAAATTAAAAGGAATTTCTTATGCATGCACGTATCCTTTAAACAGCGTTAAACGGTGCCGAGGGGGCGGCTGTGTGCTGTTGTGTAAATGAGGGTAACTTCAAGCTCCCCTCGTCGCAGAGTCAGTAAACAATGCGTCAGAATGAGGGGACCGGCCCCCGCTCCGAATAAGCCACATTTCTTCGAATGATGTGTGCTGTGCTGCATATGTGATGCTTGTTGCGTTGTGTATTTTAAAGAAATGTCTTTTGTTACGGGGACTTATCTGGTTTAAAGTGTCAGAAAGAAATAAACGCCACTGCGAATCACATGAATCAACTGAATCAGATGTGAGCAGCATTCATAACGCAGGCAGCAGAAGGGCTTATTTTTTAAGCATTACATCCCACATGTCACATGCGAATGTGTGTAACTTGGACACAAGCTTTTGCACGAACTTCGCTGATTGCCCTCGCTCGTTGGCAGCTCGCGAACTGCACAACCAACGTGGGAACTGAGTGATTCGATGGTTGGCCATAGACAACGACGGCTGAGAGCTATGTCGATACAATTTCAATCAAATACTTTTTTTAATGTCTGAGATTGTGGTTCTATGAGATTGAGAGGATTCGGGTGATGTTGTATGGGAGCCAACACCTTCGAAATGAGGTGACACATTTGACGTGTATAAGCCACTTGATATGCTTCCCACAGTTATGTACAATGACGAGGAAGTATGAGACCCAAAAAGAGTTACCATTGAATATGCTCATCTCATCTTCAGTGATCCGCATGATCCACTGAAGGGTCCTCGGGGAAAAGGCACTCAGAAGAAATCACAGTAAACGGCCCTCGCCGAGGCCGATAAAAGACCCGCATGATCCACTGAAGCGTCCTCGGGCACAAAGCACTCCCGAGAGGTCTCCCCAGCCACACGATCCTCCGCCGTAATTGAAAAATTCAAAACAATTCTAATCAAAATCTAGATTTTGTGTGGATTGGGGGACGAGACGAGCAACAGCCAACATCGCTGAACATTGATGTACGGTTCAGCTTGTTACCCATGTCGTTAGATGTTCCTTCAATTCGAACGAATAACTCATGTAGGCACACAAAGCATGTCTATCGTCAAAGGCTACAAATAAATTCTCATTTCATCGCATTTTGGAGGCTGTCCAGGAATCAAAGCTGGGGGAAAAAGCAATAAGAACCAACGCATTTTGTGTCTATTCTGAAGTGATTGGAGGTCCGTTTGAAATTTAAAATTGTCGTTAATCTGAGATTCGATCAAGAGTGTGTATGCTGACATGATGACCAAGGGAAGGCGTTCGAATTTTTGAACGTTTCCAAAAAAGGAGACAATTTCTTTCTTCAAAGGTCTCATTTCATAACTCATTGTACCAAGACGACGAGAATTTGTTGGTTTCACCAGAAGCCGAATTCCGCAGGAGTGCGTCTTACAGTGCAGTGTAAGTGTTGCCATTTAGTTCGTTGGCCGGAGCTTTGTTGTCCGCTGCACATGACCTAACCACCTGACACGAGAGACTCGAACTCGTTCAAAGAGATCGATGTCGCTGTACGTGTGGCGCCAGTACATACGACAATACGAATCTCGAAGCGACCAAGGATCTCCTCGTCTGCTTTGGTTAGTGCCCATGCTTCGGCGCTGCATGGGGCTATCAAGATCTTTTTCCCTTGGCAAGCCCAAAAGACAGCGATTGGCAAGGATGGGTAGTTGCCTAGCTTCTCAGCAAGCACTCGTGTTGTGCGTGCAAGTAGGAGGGCGTTACATCTTTCCGCCGAAGTTTTTTCTAGGCTCTTTGAGCATTGTCAATGACTCGAAAATCGAACCTAGGTAACGTGGGCTTAACTGCGTAGGGGTCGACGCAGCAAGCCACAACGCCACAACCGCCACTGCTGTCTATAGCAACGTCTTATCCAAGAAGTCGGTGTTGGTTGACCAGCCAGGGCCTAGCTTCTCAGCATACACTCGTGTTGTGCGTGCAAGTGGGAGGGCGTTACAGCTTTCCGCCGAAGTTTTTTCTAGGCTCTTTGAGCACTGTCAATGACTCGAAATATCGAACCTCCGTAACGTAAGCTCAAGTGCGTAGGGGTCGACACAACAACCCACAACGCCACAACCGCCACTGCTGTCTATAGCAACGTCTTATCCAAGACGTCGGTGTTGATGGACCAGCATATATGTACCCCCACTGACAGCCCGTCGTGCCTTTCCGATGATGTCAATGTCATCCTCATTGTATATGCAAGTAGTAGTTGCACATATTTCTGGAAGATCGTGCCGTCTCGAGAATGATGGGAAATCGCCACTCTCTTCTCTGCTGCTCATGCATTCAGTCCCTGGATCGCCCAAAAATCCACATGACCCATTCGTGACAGTCAAACGCCTGGACTCACCCCCAACATCCTTCGTTGCCTGCATCAATATTTCCACCACAGCAGAGCACATGCAAGGCACCTAAGCGTTCTTGATTAAATGTCCTTACAACCGCCATCATAAAAATTATTATATTTAATCCCGAAAATTCACCACAGCTCCTCCTTATCAGGGATCATATTTCATTTGATATTCAACAAGGATTATCTGTTTACGTTGAGTCAACGAAGGGAGCACAAAAATATGTGAAAAAAAGGAAATATTAAAATCATCCTCTTGCTGAGAAAAGCTCTGCTCAGACACACGCACACACACACACAAAGCGTAGGAAACGTATCCACCGCAAAATTACAACATCCTTATATATTTTTAAACACACAAATTTATGCGTGGAGTTTTATATCCTCGCCTTGGTTTGGTTGGGTGCGAGACCACGTCCGCCTGTCTTCAGTGCTGTGCCATCACCCCAAAGCGATGCGTCATCGTGTCGAAATAAAATTCAAATTCCGTTCTCCTCAAGTAATTTTGAAAGTTGTGTTATTTGTTTTTTTTTTGTTTTGGTTTTGCTTTGCCCTTCCTTGCCGTGCCCTGGTACTTTGACTTAGGAAAGTCGTCTTACAGCGAAAATATGAAAACGATAAAAGCCAACCCTCGCGCGCAAGGATTTTCAAATTTCGTACTTTTCCCTGCACTCCGCCACCCGATAAGAGCGGCGGCGGTGGTGGCTTGATGGGGTGGCATCAGGCAGCAGGCGGTGTTGTCGTCGTCACCCTTAAGGGTCGATTGTGGAATTTTACCATAATGATGATGCCACTGCTTGCTTGCTAGCCCGCTTTTGCTTGCGTTGCGCTTCTTTATCTGTCGAACAGATATCCTTGGGTCTCGGTGAAGAAATCTAAAAGCACCCTCGCATTCTCCCTGTACACCGTGCGAACAGACAGAGAGTGAGTCTCGACACAAGTTTCATTTTAAAGCAATAACGGGGTCCACGGTGGGGATGCTCCCTTCAATTTTGGAGTGCCTGTGCCTCGGTGTTTTTTGTTCGACCGCAGTTTCTCTGCCCATGCAAAGGATAACCTCAGATCGGGGAGGAGGGTGAAGGCCATCGTAAGGTTTTCACTGTTTACTTAATGACGGTGTACAAGTTGAAATATGCTACTGACCGCGTTTTGCGAATATTCGCTGTGCGGAGCGTTTCCACGCACACGTCCCGCTGTAGCCCGGCCGCACACTCCCTTGTTTATGCCTGAACTCGCAACTGTGGAGAATCTTGGCTCTCATCAGTTGTACACTGCGCGTCTTTTCGGGCCGACTCCTTCTCACTTCACTTCCTTAGCGGTGCCGTGGTTGTAAAAGTAATTTGCTCTGGGTAATGACTTGTTATTATTCCAACGGATTTGAACATACACCGCACTTGTGACGACGTGGATGTGGTGGGCTGGGGTTGTCCTCAGCCGTCGTCGACTGGAGAGTGGAACGCTATTTTTGGATTAGAAATTTGTACCAGCTTATTGTTGGCCAAGCGAATCCGGATCAGCTTCGGCTCCTTCTTCATTATTATGACCCCGTAATTAGTTTTTCACAAGCATTTGACTGTTCCATCCAGCTGCTGGTGTAGACTCTTGTGGCCGGTGGGGTGGGGGTGTTTGTGTGGACCAAGGTGCAGGGCAATTTTTCATCTAGGAAATGTACAATTTCAATCAGCAACACCGGCCAGGGCGCTGCTTTATTTATTGGTTTTCGCGAGGTGGTCTTAAAGTTCGCATTTGGCTGGTGGAAGATATGCAAATGAAATTACTTTTCGCCCGATGCCCCCCACCCCTCTGTGTGGAGGTGATTAATTATGCGAATAACTTCTCGCTTTCTGATTGCATTATGGTCTCGTGCGAAAGGTGAGTCTGCGAAGGTGGGACAATCTCATTTGGGTGAACAATTGATTTTCTCTTCGCCTTCTGGTCGAATTTTCATTATTTTCTGGGACCCGTCACGGAGAAAGCACCCAAGCAATGAAAAAAAAGACCATCTTTTTTTTCTTTGACCGAATTCTTTAAGATATCAAGAAGTGGCATGTCTCGTGTCTCGGAATTTGATTGTGGGCAGCTGTTGCCTTTATGTGGTGGTGGCCTCTTTGATGTGGATGAGCTCAAGGCCGGAGCAATTTAATTAAAGCACAGCATCGGCTGTCGTTGGGAGATTAGGGCAACATGACCGTTGTGATGCTCTTGTCACACGTGTTGACGATACAAATGGGATGTAATGGTACCGGATGAAAATAATCCAATGCATTGAACTGGTCGTAGAATTTATTCTTCGTTGTTACTAGTGTCGAATGGTATTCCACAAAGCGCGGCACATCAAATGCATCTTGGCAGCTAAAGACTCCCCGTCCCTCGCAACCGGCAAAAGCAACAGGTGCGACGCTACAATCACGTAAGCGCATGAAAACGAGAGGGGCCTTATGACAAGAGGCACGATGTGGGAGCCCATCGAGGTCGTTGGCTAAAGACCGAGATCCTCCTATTGCAGCTCGAACGCCCCAAATAATCGAAGACAGTGGGAAGGTCCAAAATGGAACCTCCGACTGATCGGTAGCAAGGCCAAGACCACAGCGAGGTATCCAGGAACTGCAGCTAGCAGTAGTGGATGGATTTCAGCTCGCGGTATAAAGGGATCCAGGAACACACTGCAGCTCGCAGTGGATGAATTTCAGCTCGCGGTATAAAGAAGATCGAGAAAGCTCCAAAGTGGAACCCACTGATCGGTAGCAAGGCCAAGAGCACAGCGAGGGAACCATGAACTGCAGCTCGCCGTAGAGGATGGATTTCAGCTCGCGGTATAAAGAAGATCGAGAAAGCTCCAAAGTGGAACCCACTGATCGGTAGCAAGGCCAAGAGCACAGCGCTGGATACAGGAGCTGCAGATCGCCGTAGTGGATGGATTTAAGCTCGCAGTATTCCGAGAAAACTATGGCTAAAGCGATCTGCCATCCATACGCTTGGTGGAGCTGAGCAGGAAAGTCAAAGGTTTGGAAAAACTAGATATGAGCAAATGACATACCATTTTCAACTGTCTTTGCAGTTGGACAAGTCAGTTTGTCAATAAAGCCGTTAAAGAAATGTCCCTGTGAGATGGTCATATGCTGTGTCCTCAAATACCCAAGTTCCTACAAGCGCAAAATCGTTCGATCCCGATCAAGGGATGAACTATTGAGGGCGAGGAAGAACCCAAGGACGGCTATATCCCGCATTCGCTGAGGAAAAATCACCTAGAACACTATGCATTTCCGTGAATGAGGTACAGCTCAGACTGATGAAGCAGTCAAAGGAAGGGATGTCGAAAGAGGCCACTGAAGCTGTGATGGAGACTTTTTTGATCACCCGTGAGGGTAGTAAAAATAAAACGGGACAGTAAGGTACCCCCCAACGACTTGAGGCTGCTCCTCTTCAAGGAGGACGTGGCCCTAATCCAAGAACTTTTGAAAAGATATAATATGGTGATGGGGTTAGGGTCAAGGAACTGCCACTCTTTGCAGCATGTTGTTGGCACGGGATGAATCATTACCAAACAACTATGGCCTACGATCGCCCAACCTAATTAGGTAGGTAGTGAAGGGATCTGCTAGCACACTTAGACCATGTTTGTCCCTGGTGATACCGACAGTCAAACTACTACCACTGATCGACCACTCCAGTGATAGTGCCGTCAATTTGATCCCAATGGCAAATGGTGACTGGGCCAGGTTTGAAAACCTGGCATGTTAACTTTGCTTTCACTGGGATTTTAACCGGGGCCCCCACTAACCAAGAGCAGGCACTCAATCAACTGCGCCATCGAGTCGTTCAAACTGATTAGTTTAAGTAGGCCGAAGTCTTAGAACCCTCCTTGGCGTCGTTGGCATTGCGCCATAGGAATTCACGTCTCCAGACTAGGCCTGCCTTACAATGACTTCTGTCGAAAGACGCATTTGTAGCGACCAGGGTGAGGAAGTAGCCGTTGGACACCTGTTGTGTACCCTGTCTGAACGCGTTATTGAAAGCATTAATTGCCTGGCGGTGTAGATGTACACAGAACGCATGGTAGCACAATGGGTTAAGTGTGACTGCTGTCTTTCCGTGCAGCAGTCAACAACTTCACCCTAACCTAACCTAACCCTGATGCGTGCAAGATCCAGTATGCACTTCGGCGCGGATCTGTTGATGCTGCTCACGGTGCGCACAATTAGAGGTTACATGCTACTATCCGAAGTAGTTTTACATCTCGTTGCAAACTGATTCACATCAAGAACGTATCAGTTTGCCTGCAACATTGTGCCCGCTGTTCAACAGCGAACCTTATCAGAAACTATGTATGCCATTACTATTTCCGTGCTCCATTATCAGCTCTCACTTAAGCGACTTTGCGTTTTTCTTCTCTTTTTTTTTCAAATATTTTATCAAAGTTCCGGTGACGATGACGAAGTTCGTCGTTCCATTTGCCCTTAACGTCAGATGGCATTGTATTAGTTCCTGACACCGATTCGCTGCTGCTTATCCTGGTTCACAATCAGGCGTCAAATCTTGAAGAAAGTGTTCACCGTCGCCCACCCCCATCCTTCCTCTGGGGGTTTTTCTTCTGCTTATTTTTTCATCACAATCCACTTGAAGGCAAACAATGGGGTCTGCATTGTTCTTTCACAGGCTTAAACCAATCAACACTCGATTATCATCATCATCAGGTCTTGTGCGCTCGTGGCTTTTCTTCTAACGGCATTGTCGATATCATTTATTCACACAGCGTTGTGAATAAATGCCCGCTTCTTCAGCTTCATCATCTCTATGCATGAGTGTGTAGATATACCGCGTTCATTGGATGATGATTTTTCCTAGGCATGACGTCATTCTATGCAAATCCCATCCTCAGGCAATAAGGAAGCTCAATTTTATTAAGTCCTGCCCTCGGCCCCACCATCACAATATGGAAGTTTTCTTCGTTTTGTTTTTGTTCTCTGTCTCCGTTCTGAACGCACTTAAAGGCGCCTATTATGGGCTTTCCTTTATTTTGTCATTCATTCTTCGTTAAGATTGGATTTCCTCTCAGAGGGCGTTTTCATTCTTTTCATTCGTAAAATGCTGGTGAGCCAGCACGTTGCCATGAGAGTCCTTGGAGTATAGTCACGTTTCTAATATGAGCCGAACACATGCCCGCACATACAGCACAGCTGGGAAAGGAGCATCCGAATAATTGCTATTTTATACCACAGCCACCGATGAAGGATATCTTTTGGCCTAAGACGCACATATGCAGGCTTTGAGGCATAATAATGATTTAGCGAATGGCAAAAGGATGACCGAGGCGAGGACATTAGCGCTGACACCGAGGATTGGATTGGTGTGTTGTGGACGGAATAACAACTGAGAAGGAATTTCTCTCCTCGTTCATATTAATGACTTTTAATTTGTGTGGAAGGAATTGCTGTGAGCCATGTCCTGGCACTAATGAATATCCTGCGCTAAGCGATGTTAGGAATGGAATTTAAAAGCGGTTACATTACAAGGAGTTTCTGGTGGTTGACAATAAACGGTGCGACCTAACCAATGTACTCGTGGACTGTAACGAGAAGTTGAACATTAGTACATGTGACTTGCGCCAAGTTTTGCAGTGCCGAGGTATTAGTTTCATCATGGACTGCAGAGCGATACGCGTCTGGTAAAAATTAACAAGGAAGAACGTGGGTGGGAAGAATGCAGGATGGGCGCAAAATCGAGAAAGTTCTTGTTGCAGCAACACATAACACAACCGAGTTGAGGACAATGTAAACAACGTAATAACTTAACCATGGAATGTTTTTTGGGGTACACTGGTACCCCGGTTTTATTGAAATTCCCGCACTACCAAAAAATGATGAAATTTCATTTTATTTTAATTTTGTGAACAAAAAGACTCTTATTGAATAATAATTGAAGGCATTCTTTTGGGAATTGCCAAATAAATTGTACCTACGTTGTACCCCAACGTAGCACATTACGATTAGCAAAAATGTGTAGCATTTCACGGTTAAGAAGGCCTCCTTCTTGCGACCACCATTCGCCACGGAATGTTACTTTTACAAAAGACGCAGACGTCATAGCCACCCTGAGCTGAACAGCCCTTCATCTTCAACTAAACCCTGTCATTGAATTAAGCCGGGCTTTACAAACTGTGCTACAATTTCACTCAAAAGCTTGCAACACAGCTCCCGATCACAAAACGCGGACTCATTTCCGTCACAAAAACAAAGAACTAACCACCAACCCAAAAACCCCACCCACACCCAAGGCTGACCACAAAAATTGTCCCAAAATTGGTGCTTAATGGCAGACTTCCTCAACTGCTGCTGCTACTGTTCCAGAAAACGAGCTCTTGCATAGTTTATCATTGCATAGCCTTCAAAAAACACAGCAATGTCTGTCGTCAACAAGCAAACCACCCCCGATCCAAGAATGCATTCAATCATTTGGGCGAATTTTCATTTTAAAGTCCAAGACGACAATTCCGAAAAGCCAACCAAACACACAGCGGCACATCCCCCCGCCTAATGGCCGCACATATATCAAGGACTTACGTTATTGCCAAATGCATAAAGTAAACCCTTTTGCCTATAATGTACGACTTGCTGGTGGCTACACCTGCTGCCGCTGCTTGTGCTGGGGCTGGTTCTGTTGCTGTCTCTGGAAGCAGCGCGCCGCCCCTGTCCCATCGGACCCTGAGAGATAGACCGGATGTTTGGAGGGTGGGTGGCAAAATATTTATTTCCAAGAATAATAAATGACGACAATTTTGGTTTTATTTAGAAATTCAATTACACAACCTCCAACTCCACCTCCACCTCCACCTCTCCTGCCACCATCAAATGAGAAAGACTCGCACACAAACGAAGCGCACACGGAGAGGGCGCCAGGACATGGGGCATGAGACAGCAGAGGAGTTTGGACGGAATACGAAGAAAAATGAGAGTACAAAATGAAAAATGCAAACAAAATAAACGCCTCCAGGAGAATTTTCGTGATCTAATCCTTTTGACTTCCATTTGCTGTATTTGTGCGATTTTCTTTCTGTCTGTGACCCTGGTGTATCCAGTTCGGACTGAAGTGTTGATTGCTTCTTAAGGCGAAGCTTACTGATGCATTCAATTAGCATTTTATCTAGAGTATCCAGCGGATGGTACAACGAACAACCTCCGAGAGTTGGAGAAATTCAGCGAAGAAATAATTAGGAAGTTCCAATTGAAATCCTTTTTACGGTTGGTTGACCCTTTTTTCATTGCGATGGCCACAGTGAATGTGGGTGCACAGATAAGAGTTCGAGGTAGATTGAGTTCGATATCATTTTCGAGTTATTTTTTTTTGTTTTCATTTTCTTCTCGTCGCTTAGGGATACCACAACAAGGCTGAAGTTGCTGTAAAGAGGGTCAGCGTTTGAGACCTTTGATTGCAGTGGTAAATGGTAAACACTCTGAAGATTGAAAATACGGTTTGAGTGGTCGTTAAGTTAAAGTGGCTGATGGAAGGGATTAGTTTTTGTCACTTCGTCGCACTTCTGAGTTTTTCGGGTGTAGTTGTTGGTTCGTTACTTGCTTGGTTTCGTTTCAAGGTTGCTGCGGTAAGGGTAACTATTAAGACACGAATTTTGACAGCACAGTCAACTAAACCACCACTTGGTCCTTTCATTTCGTGCTACGAAAAAATCACTGAGTTATTCAACAGGATTTTTATGCGCTGCAATTCCCGAAGACGGATTTATTGCTTTCGGTAGACTTCTTGAACACTTTAACGGAATTTCTGATCAGTTTTCCATACGAAATGGTGGTACCACTGTTCACTGACTTGTGGAGGAAAGTGAATTTCATCTTAATTTGAGTCATGTGAGAACACACACTAAGTACATCATGAGCAAGCATTCCGCATCTGATCTCATCTTCATCAACCCGTATAATCCACTAAAGTGGTCGGGAGGGATATCCGACGAATCTAACTCAACAGGCGAGCTGTTGCACTTGGTCCAACCACCTCACCCTAGGTTCATCAAGCACTCGCGTACCTACTCGAAGGAATCACATTCAACGCCCGCTTCAGCAGTTGTGATGAAGGGGAAATTCGTGTCACATGACCAAACCATCGAAACGCAGTCCTTTCTGTTCGAAAAAGCAACTGCTCAACATTGAGTTCCTCGCGTATCAACCTTTCGTGGCGAGTAACTCCCACAACACAAATCTCATCTCGGCCACTTATATTCGCTGTACTGTCATGGATGAGTCATTTGTGGTGGAATGCTGTCAACAGACCAGATCATCATCAATGAAAAACCTGCGATAAGCAGCCACTGAACCCGTGTGTAATTAACAAAAGCCTCAGGATCGCACCTGAGGAGCGATTTTTCCAGCACGCAATACCACCTCTAGTCTGCGAACCTAGCCAGCCAAGTCCCGCTTTGCAGCCATGGGGAATGGATACGGCTTAAGTTAGATGCAAGTGCATTCAGTCGTTCATCGATGTATGTAAGGATCATCTTGGACAGTGGCTTAATGAGGTTTACTGCTTACGAAGTCAGTACAGCAACTCGAAAAAGTGCAGCATTGAAGCCTGTGCCCAAGAATGCAGTCATTGCTGAGATCAGACCTTCAAACTGCCACCCTTGATGGGGAAGGCAATGTCAGGATTCACCCACTGAGCATGTAGGTAGGTATGTAGGAAGGCTGGTGGGTGGATAGGGTGACGATGGGTAGGTTTGAGTTGGTAGGTTGCTTGGGAATTCCCCACCGGTCCACTGCCGATGCCCACAGACAGACTACTACCCCTGTTCGACCACTCCAGTGATAGCGCCGTCAATTTGATCCCAACGGCAACTGGCTACTGGTCCAGATGTGAAAACCAGACTAAAGCGTATTTATTTCACTTTCACTGGGATTCAAGACTGGGTCACAAGACACAACTGCGCCATCCAGTCGTCCCTGAGCGTATATGTAAATGTTTCCTCATTTCCTGTGTAAGCTGGATTGAGGAAACGAAGAAAGTTACTGGCGATGTCAAAGGTAACGCACGCTCAAGGGCGCCACAGGCAACTTGGAGTGCTGCGCAACTTGGTTAAAGTCCCGAAATGAAGAGGTGTAGTCTTTTCGGATCCCAGAACGCCTACATATCAGGGTAGGGTCGCCGATGCTTGAGTAACGTGCATTCCATTTTCAAGCGCCTGGTACAATGACTCAAAAACGAAGGGCTACTCTTCAGAAGTCTTCTTCAGAAGTCACGATGCAAGGAAGTACACCAACTACTCGTAGCTAGAAAAATTCATCGTCTAATAACATTAGAAAATAAATTCAAATCAAATTTGCCCAATTAGCAAATGAGTTTAGCGGTGCCGCAATGCCTTGGAAATCCACTGACTCGAGCAAAATTTCCACACATCAAACCCCTTACGAAAGCATTTCACTTTATTCAATTGTTCATTAATCCTTCCATTAGTGCTATCACAACAGAATCTTTCCAAAATATTGACACAACACATCCGCCAGAGCGAGCGGCACCGCCATCGTACCTCGGGCATTGTCACCAACCAACCACACACCACCCCGGCCACAGTCCCACCGCCGTCCGTAAACACTTATATTTCAACTTCTCTCCACTCAGGTCCACGTCATGTGCGATTTTCCACTCAAAATAACCTCTCGCACAACTAATAATGGAAGCAGAAAGCTGGAAAAGAAAAACAACCCCCAACAAAGACGGAAGCACTTTGGCTGAGCGCATTCCAAAGGACTGTGCTGTCATCGTCTCGCTCTATCCCACAGCCATCTCCATCATCGATAAAAGATTAAATGCGGCAGACAGAATTGAAAATCGTTTGGAAAAATTTATTTCTTCAGAGAGCAGAGCTGAGCAGAGCAGAGCAGAGCAGAACAGAGATGCGGAAGAAGTGAGATGGAACGGGCAGCAGACAGGACGACGAACGAAGTGAAAAAGAGAAGCTGAAATGTTCTCGTCCTTTAAGCTGAAAAGTTGACACACAGTCAATGCCATTGACATTCAATTCAATATGGCTCAGCTTTGCCATCCATCGAACAGCAGATGGGATTGTGCTGGGGTGTGAGTAGTGTTTTCCTAAGAAAAAGTGGGTCTCGAAATTCAAACTGCGCCTAAGAGCCGATGGCCTGCGGAATGAATTCAACACACAGTTAGCTGTCACCGTACTCGCACCGCTCCCCAGGCCATCATCATCCATTTAGCTATTTCCAAGTATTTGTCGTTTGACAATCGAGAATCCTTGTCGCTACCTCCTGCCCCCTCAACACCCCTGGCCCGACGACCCTGTTGACGTTTTATACGGTAGAACAAATAAAAAACGAATTACGTCGGAGGATGAATCTCCGATCACAATCTTCGCCAGCGCCAACGCGGTGCAGGCGATGCTGGGATGTCCCCTCAGCTTGTTTGTGTGTTGGCTGCAAAATCCCCTTGTGAGGGATACTCGAACACTCCAAAACCGGATGCCCGGCCTGCGAAGTGGGTGGAAATACACGATTGATGTTGGTTAAAGGTATACACCGTGGGCGTGGTGGAAGGGGAGAAAAATTCAAACGCAACACACATCAAATCGGTGGAAGTCATCGCATTGAGTTCCCAGTGCTCGACGGATTCCCACATCCTTTGTTCTGCCGCCCCCCACCACACCCGGGACTCTACCGTGGTTTTGCTCGCTGTAAGCCTCTTTCTCACTCTCTCTCTTCACAGCATCCCATCTAAGCCGCATATCAATGCAATTATTTACGCTGAGTTTCCTACACACTCCGGCAGCGGCAGCGGTTAATAGGTTCTCGTTTATCGAAGAATAATGATGTATTCTCGGAATATAATGCACTTCAGTTGTGAGTGAGTGCGATTGCATGGATAAGGAGGAACGAGGAGCCACCAACAACTACACGAGCACATATGAGCGGCAAATGAAGTTCCACACAATCGCGGAATGCTTGAAGTTTTCCTTTCGTTAAACACTGTGCCTGAAGAGCCACCACCACATAACCCACTAACAGCGTCATCATCGCGTGGAGGTCTTTAAGCTGGCTTTCGTTTGGAAAACACGAGAAGCCATAAGTTGAAAACTATGTATAGCGAGAGCGCTTATGAGCTTTCGGTGACCTCGCATGGAGAGTTTGACTAAAGAAAGATGTGGATTCGACGAGATTACATATTCCAGGAAATCCACTAAGACGTGCCGGCATGAGACACTGGAGCCGAAGCTGAGAAATGCGCTATGGTGAGTGGATCATAATTAGGGGGGTATTGTTTGTGGATGGCAGGGAACAGCGACCATTGTGGAACTCAGCTTTCAAGTGGCCAGCTAATGGTTAGTGACTGGCGCACGTGTATTTTTGATTCAGCCAGAGATTAGTTTTTGGTGAACACTACAGGGAAGGGACGTTTACGGCAAGTCAAGAAGGCGGTAGACCATCAGGAGAAGAGACATTTCCGCGAAGTCGAGCTTGGAATGATTCAGAGGCTTAACTGATTAGTCACGAGTAGCGGGTAATCAACAAGTCGAGCTTGGAATAATTGAAAGACTGAACTGATTAGTGATGAGTAGCAAGTAATCGACAACTCCCACAATCAAACATTGCTTAAAAGTAGTCAACTTTACCAGAAAATCATCAAAATCCGCAGTCGGTCATACCACAAGATGTGACTGCCGCAAGATGATGGCCCAGTATCGACGCCACGGCGTGGGACAGGCGATGATTTCAACCAAATTGACGGAGTCTGTTGCACACACTCACCCAAACTTAGTTTATTGGGTGAGGCTTGAATCTAGGATTTGACGTGTCCCTGAGTTAGGGCGACAGCGTCTAGTGCCGACGTCACCCTCTAACACATGTTCATGAGAGGCCCATGGTCCACATCGAACTGCAAAAGGACAAGACCAAGCTATGGCTTCGAGTTGGTGACTTGGCTAGTTCCATAGAAACTCAAACTCTTGCTCTTCTTTTGTTTGTCAGATAAACCTATTGTTCAAGGCATGGCGAGTTACTGCGATGGCTCTATATCATCCCAGACATCTGCCGCTGCTGAGAGAGAGAGATAGAGAGAGAGCAAGAGAGAAAGAGAGACCTCCTAAATTCCTGATCACGGCTAACAGAGACAGAGACAAAGATAGAGAGAGAGAGAGAGAGAGAGAGAGAGAGCGAGGGAGAGAGATAGAGACAGAAAAAGAACGAAAAAGAGAGAGAGAGAGAGAGAGAGAGAGAGAGAGAGAGAGACCTACGAAATTTCTGATGACGGCTAACAGACCTTTTAACAAAAGATCGACTAAACAACGACAACGACAAAATATGGTCGCTGAATGGGTGCTGAGATTGACTGTCATCACTGGCAGAAGACGATGGCTACTGGATCTTAGGAATTTTGGAGGAGGGCTGTGCGACTTGTGCAAGGACATTCTTCTGATCATGAATTCATGGAACCTCATGTATAGTGGTCCTCGCGGATACAGGAATTTTTGGTCACAACTAATGCTGCTTGGAACTAAAGACACGCCACGTAGGAATGCCATGGGAGAAGGGAAAAAAGAAGCACAACTAAGTGCAAGGCTTAAATGGATTCGAAGGATTTTGAAGATTATGTGGCAAATGTGGGGCACAGAATATACGTGCTTTTCAGTCTCCACACCGCACTTGAGGAATGTTGAACAGTGGTTCCAGTGCATACATCCAAAGAAGAGGACATCGATTAAGGAGGAGATTGCCTCGAATTTTTCCGACTTCACGTCCCAAGAAATAGAGAGCTTAGGTATACAGCCACAGTTGAAATTAAATTAACATTTCTCATGTTGTGCGGTAAGGTTTGCGATGCAGAAAGACGCCGGCTTAATGCGATCGAATTTCGTACTACATTCGTCCCAACAACAGACAGGCGTTTCTTCTCTTGATGAACTACATGATCGTGACTGGCTTTTGCGGCTTGTACTGCAAGCTCTCCGCTACTGCTGTGTTTATTCCCCTGCTGCAGCTGCCATCATTCTGCTATAAATGAATTCACTTTCAAATGTTAGTCAAATCCTTGAAGACCCCCAGTAACCAAGGCGCGAGCCACTTAAGCGACCTCAAACATGCCACAGACCTAGCCTAATGAGCAATCGTATGGTCTGTGATGCCAAGGTTTCATGTAAACGCAGTCATTTTTCGTCTTCCGAAAGCCAGCTCCCGCTGCTGCGGTTTTCCATTCCTGAGATCGCCCTTTGACACCCAAACTCATCGGGACATGCCACAAAATCAGAAACAAACTATTGACATGCATGGACATCAGCTTCAGCATCTCGTGAAATTCGTTTGCGAAATCTCAAACACAGCCGGAGGCAGACACTCATCCGCATAATCTACTCTACTCAATATCAATCTGAACCTTCATCTGGAACGAAGTTGAATCGGAAATGCAAAATGCAAACAACCCATCATCCATTATCCAGCAAAGATATTTGTCTAGCAGGGCATCATCATCATCATCATTCACAACGTCGTCGTCATTATTAACGCCGGATACTGGATAGGTACGTGAGTACACTTTGAAGGGATGCAGCAGGCAGGCAGGATACTCCATCACACTCATCATATCATTCCACCTATTCGCCAATTTCATTCAACTACAAACCAACAAAGGAGCAGTAGTGTAAAATTCCAAGGATATCCAGCAAACCAGTGTCGCATTCAAATTGCACACTTGAACACGAAATGAGTACTACACCATGACTGGGGGGGCGGCGGTAGATCGTTCGTCTAGCTTCATATTCACCCACTCAGCACCCACCCTCCACGAATCACGTCGCTTTTCCCTCATATGTCGTATTCATGAATTAAATATCCCTACACACAGACACAGCACTCGGGAAGCCCCAGCACAGCATTCCACATATTCCAGTTGATCCTTTCTCGACTTGGCATCCTGGCTTCTACTGCCGCCGCCGCTGACACCGTCTCACAGTCGTCACCGGCACCGTCACCATTGCTATGCATGCATGCATATCCTTAGATTATTTCGATTTCGATGGATTTAACAAGAAGCGTGTTCCACCATCGCCGCCAACCTCTTGTTATCCTTATACTTCTCTTTTTTTCTCTCCTTTGTTCTGTATTCTTTTTCTATCGAGCTCTATCTTAGTCCTTGACTTGTTGTATGCATACCAAACAAAGGAATGAGAAAGAGAGAGCGAGCGAGAGATGGAGGACTCTCAGTCAGAGTGGCACCGCCAGCCAGGCACACTGAAACTCATACTTATGCACATGCCGTCGTGTTTCACGAAAAGGACATTTCTCATCGATAAGTAATATACGTGATTCGCCCCAGTAATGGATACATTGGCGCCATCGTGTCCAAAACTTTTCCACTTCGCATTTTCTTTGGCGCCCCCCGCCCTACTTTCTGCCCTTGTCCGGTTCTTTTTTTCTTTTTCTTTTTTTTTTTTTGCATCGTCTCTGTTCGTCCCAAGGATTATAAGTTTGATGGGTGGTGTGTTAGTGGGAAAAATTCCAAGGAATAGGTCTCAGAAGGATACGTACGTACACATTTTAGCGAACGAAGATGAAGGGCGATCGGTTGACACTGGGTTGAGGGTTGAGGGTTGAGAAGCTGAGTCGGAGCTGGAGGATTGGGGTCGGAATAGAGTACGACACCTATCCCGGATAGCGACGGCAGTGGTGGTGGTGGTGGTGGTGGCAGTGGCGGTGGAAGCCAAGAGAGTAGTGTCAGAAAGTTACTTAGCGCAGATCTGACTGACAAATTGCACTTTGGGTGGCAAGAGCACGAGACTACCCCTGTTGATACATTGTTATTTTCTCTCATTTTTCTTCTCCCACCCCTTGGCCCTTTGCCCTTCCATTCTTTATCCATTGCCGGCGAGCTACTCAGCGCGGCGCGAATCGAGCGCACAAAACAAAAGAAAGAGACCAGAAAACGAATATTGCACTGGGTTCGGTTGTCCCGGGGAAACTTTGTCGTCTACACCATTTGGCCATTTATTATTGGCAGTACGATTTGGTGCGCGTTGACGCGCATAGTAGTTCCAAAGGATGCCTGACCTGCATATTAGTTGACTTTTCTACTTTATGAATTTTACAGGGTGGTGTACACTATAGTGCTTAACATTCCTTCTTCTGCTCGTCCGCCTCCTCCTCCTCACCTCCCAGGGGCACCGAGCAGAGCACATACGATGGGAATTTATCTTGGAAAATGGGAAAAAATTGCTCGTATCCTTCGGCGATATTGCCGAGTGGTAAATGGAGATTAAGTGCATTCCACTGGTTTTGGGGTGTGATTCCGATGGAGCTGGAGTCTTAGCCGATGAAGGATAGACGGTCCCGCCTATGAATCCTGGTCGTTTTTATCTCAAATGAAGCCATTAACGGCTTTCGGTACATCAAGGCAAACTCGAGTTAAGCTAGTTTCATGGAAAACGCCCGTTCCCCGACATTTCTGATCGCCCGATGCTCGAAATAGTCAGAAAAACAAACCATAACGCCCCATTACTTCGTCAAAATGTATCCTTTTTCACACCACACAGTCATGAAATATGCATCTGTGAATGCAATTTACATTCATCGAAAATACATTTCCTTTGAATTCGAAATGAAGGCCACCCCAAAAATTCAATCTTTCTGGCCACCTGTTCCCTGAAGCTTCAGCAAATGACGACAATCAATGGACCTTCGCCAAGTTTGCCATCGTCATTGTCGTCACAATTGAACTCATTTGCAATTGCCCTTTAAATGAAAAGAGGCGCACGCGGCATAGTCGATTTCTTTTTTCTGTGATATTCCACTTGATTCCCAGAGGGTGGTTGCGCTTCGATTACCCCCTATCATTGTGCGATGCGAAATCGATGAGCAAAAAGCCAAGAGAATATATTCCAAGGAAGACAGCACAGAGAAATAAAAACCCTTAGACGCATCCTGATAACAATCATTTCATCTAAACTTTTCCCCCGCCCCTCTCCCCCCACACTTATACACTCATCTTCAATCGAGTCTTCATCCCCAGCCCATCCCATCAATTTTCGATTCGGTTCAATAGACAACAACCACCCTCCTCTCATTCCTAGTCGCACTTTGAATATCGATTATAGCATCCTTAAAATCCAATAGATATTCAATCCGACATTCGAAATGAAATTCGCGGAAGAACAGACAAAGAGAGATCCTACTACCTCTGGGCCGCCCATTCTCTCTTTCTCTCAGAAATACCATAATTTAAATATAAAAGAAGGATGAGGGCTGGAAACAGAGGAGAAAAGCTTGAGCACAGTCTTTTCAATCGCTCGCCTCGACCTCAAGGGTACTTGACTTTTTATGCGTCCGGGTTGAAGGTGGGCGTTGGATACACTCAACTGATTATAATTTCGATTCTGTTTAATTTGTTTGTTGCTTTTGTTTTGGGGGAAGTATTTCAAGAGAGAGAGAGCTCTTTGATCACAGAATGGAGCTCATCTGCTTTTATCATACTTTTGCACACAGATGCTGTTCAAATTTGACACATATGTTACCGCCCGACTCCAAGCTACATGGAGAGGAACAAGTGAATTTGGAGTCTGACACTTCATGCCTAGCGTCGATGGCTTAGGTGTGCAGAGAGGATGAAGGCGAACTTTTCGGACCAAGAACTGAGAACCAGCTATTTTGTGTGAGATGACTTACGGAGTGGAGTCAATTCCCTTAGCCGGACAAAAACGCCTGTGGGAGCTTTCA
Source organism: Eristalis tenax (assembly GCA_905231855.2). Classification (NCBI taxonomy): domain Eukaryota; kingdom Metazoa; phylum Arthropoda; class Insecta; order Diptera; family Syrphidae; genus Eristalis; species Eristalis tenax. The sequence continues at coordinate 49,221,280 of HG993125.1, forward strand.
CTGTTCAGAATTCGGTTATAACGACCACTGATGAGAGACGAATTTCCCGTCGTTACAAGCGGATGTCGCTATACAGCGATGAAAAAGACGTTATTCATTATTGAAAGGGTAACCAAACTTAAGCGTTCAACTTCGTCGTTATAACCGAAGTGTCGTTACAAGCGAGGTCACCATGAGCAAATTCTACTGTAAAAGTTTATGGTAACACACCAACATCTAATAACTATTCCATCGCAGTAGTAGTCACCAACAACGCGCAATAGCAGTTTCGCCGGCGCATCAGTTTTCCATCGACGCGCGACAGCAGTTTCGTCAACGCAGCAACTTACTAGTAACACGCGGTAGAAGTAACGGAACCAACGAAAAACATCAGTCAACAGCATATGGGGTAAACTTGCCTTCCACGCACAGCAGCAATTGCGTCGAAGTCAGTGAAATTGTTCAGACCAGCACTGACCGCCATTCAACCTACTCGCGAAGTCAACAAAATTGTGCACGCTAGTCTCTCAGGAAGAGTGGCAAAACTGTTTCAGTTTCCTCCTTCGTTCGAATCGCGGCTGGCACAGGAAAAGGTCAATAAAATCGTCCCAATGGCAACCAAACACAATTTGCTCATGACAAGGCAAGAGTTGACATCTGTTTGAATCTCACACGAGTCATTAGAGTTCCCAGAGTCCACCAAGAACCAAGTCGACTTGAGTGGATGAGCAGGCAGATAATGACTTGATCAACTACCCATTCAAGGAACAACCCTCTGTCCAGATCTTAGAAAATCCGAAACCCTTTGAGCTGTCCCAATAATTATTGCCTTCACTATAATTCACTTACCCTCCTGACCAGATGAGGACAGGGACAAGAACTCAACTGAAAATCAATTTAATCATCATCATCATTATCTGAGCAGTTCCGTCATCAGTTTAAACAATTTTCATTCCATTTCGTGTACATTCTTTGAGCTCGAACTAAAGAGCATTGCATCAACTGCAAGCCCCTCCCCATCGCCACACACCTCACCACGGCTATGTCACAATCTCTTAAAATCAACCAGCAACAACAGTAGCCTTGTCCTCCCATGCCAGTGGTCCACTCCGGTCTGGTCTTTCTCTCGATGGTCCTCAGATACAATTTTATCGAAAGATATGCTGATACACAGCATTTTCAAAGAATTTTATGACAAATAAATTTCAAATTGCTTGAAAGAGATACGACTACGTAGACGAAACGTATCGATATCCACACATACAATCCACACATAAGATCGATGTGCAATGTGGTTAATGCACCACACACTGAATGGTGATGTTGCCAGCCAAGTAGTCACCACAAGATGTTACATCAAACTGAAATGGAATTTACTCTCTCGATACAAACACTCGTGTAGTCGTATATGGTTGTACATGGCTACACCCAGTGGAAGTGAGAGACGAAACTTTTCGTATTCCTGACGAGACTGAGACTTTAGATGCGTCCCATGTAGTCCCCACATATCCCATGATGAGATTAAATAGTTTTCTGATGAAATAACTTTAACTCTTCTTTATTTCAGTCAGCATCAAATTGGTTTTGAATTGAATTTGTTTTCTGCTGGGATTGAATGTCGAAGGGTCAATTAGTTTGCGAAATAGGTTTGAGAGGGGTTCTTCAGATTTAAAGGGTTTCTCTCAAATTAATCAACTTTGTTAGGGACTAACGAGCAGCTACTATCGATGGAAATTTGATTTGTTGTTTGATGATGATACGAGCACACTCATTGGCATGCTGATGATGATGGGGACAAAGTAAATTGAGTAGTTCATTGAAGTTAATGTTGAAGTGTCTACAGGATTTCGATGATACGCTGGAATTTCATATTCTCCGACCAAGTGAAATACTGATCAGCAGGTCTGATGCGAACAGGACAGCTTTTTGGTGACTCACTTCGATTCGCCTCAGCCCGGGCAGTTTTCGAGTTTCAAGTGTGTTTCTACTTTCGAGTATCATCCCCAGTTATGCGTAATTTCTTTACCCTTGCATGGATAGTCAAGCTGACGATAAATCAACAATTTGAGCATTTTTCATCACACTTTGATGTCACACACTGATTGTCGCCTGTCATGCTGATTGCTTGGGTTGGAGTCTTTGCACATGAGCGGATCAAAGAATGCAATGGTTTGTCAATAGTGACATATCCGACCAAACTAATAAAGAACACGGTAAAATAGTCCATGACAAAGAACTCATTGAAAGAGTCCATGTCTTTTAATTTTCTGCCACATAAATATTCGGCATTTAACTGCGTCCACTTGGACCGTACTAAAGAATATCGACATAAGCAATTAATTCTCCGCTTTGCTTGTGCGCACGCACTTTATCCATCATCGGACCACGCATCCACATGCGTAAACAATAAAGCATTCTTTGCTTTGTGCAACTACGCACTTTTAACTATCCCCTTTTATAATATGATTCTTTGTCTGTGAGGTAGAATTTAAGATTAGTTTTGTAAGAGTATACAGTTCAGTTTGAAGTGTAAAGTCGGGAGGTTGTCCGGACTTAAACAAATACTTTTTTTTTTTAGTTCGTAAACCTAGTTTTCAATTTAATTCAATCATCACCATCTTCTGACCGACATATTCCACTAAAGGGGTCGCGGGGATAAACCACGAGATCGATCCTCCACCATCTACTCTAACCCATCAGAAGTTACGCCTAAGAGTAACCAGGGAGTTTTTGGACTTGGTCCAACCACCTCGTCCTGGGTCTGCCAAGCTGAATCGCATTCAACGCTCGCCTCGGCAGCCGTGATGAAGGGGCCATTCGTGCCACAACGAAGCATAGCCCTTTCAAATGTTGAGCTTCGCGCGCACTGCCGTGTTTCTCACCCTATCCCGACGACAGCACGAAGAAGTCTCCTCTCAGCAGCTTGTATTCGCGATCTTTGTGCAATCTTAAGACAAATAGATTCCTATAGTGAGATCACTTTGCAAAGCCTCGAAACTGAGCCTCAAACCTCAGCTCACAGTGAATTTTAGCCGATTGTTGTCTCTGCCAAGATGAGTTCAACGTCATCAGCCGCATAGGAAAACCAACATTTTCAAACGTCTACATTCACATTCCTTGATTTTTCAAAAAGGTTTGTCATGAGTCTTTGGCATGAGCCTAGAATCCCAAACGCAAATGGAACTTGCAAGACCCTTTTTTTATAAATCATTAACAAGTTTGGTGGTTGGTTTGTAGTAGTTTTTGTAGCTTCTTAATAAAGCTGGACCAAGGTGACTGCCTTGAGGGACCGCAGAAGTGAGGTCCACTGGAGGTGCAGTCCATTTTATCAATACCATAAGAAAGCAGACAATTCAGCGCTGTCATGGCGAAGTTTGTTAAATGCGTCGACACCTACGCTTTTGCATTTTACACGCCATCCCAGTCCACCCACTGACAATACTCGGACGACAACTTAGCTCGCTCAGATTTCGTCAGATTCCATCGCATCAACTGCGATGTTCAACGCTAGGCACGCGATAAGTGCTGGAGGCTACAGTCGCATGTGTGCAGCTATCGTATCGACAGGCTTTCGTACTTCTGATCACTTTTTTGTATTTCTCTTCTCAGCAACGCGTGTGCGGGATAGAGAGAGAAGTGTCAACAATCATAATTTGAAATTTTGACACTTTCGATAAAAGTTGACTGAAAGCAGCGTACACCGGAGTGTGTTGGGTGCATGAAGGCAACATTTGTTCAGAATGCGACTGGATTGTGGGTCTGAGAAGTACAGCAAACTAAGGCAGACCAATTTAGCGTGACTAGGGCTTCACAGGATGCTTTCTTTTCTGAAGATGTCAAAATTAAGTACAATCGATTCTTGATAATTCGAAACTCAAGGGACCTTACAAAAAATTCGAATTAACGAGAGTTCGAATTAACAACAAGTTGTAGAGTTGGAGCAAGGACAAAAACGAAAAAGTGAATGCCCAGTTTTTTAAAGAATCTGTGATATTCTTGTTTTAATAACTTCCAGAGTGCTTGGTTAAGGGCAATGTCTAAGCCCGTGAGGATAACACCTCGCCGGCCACTCTGACGCGACAGGCAGAATTGGTTCTGCTTCCGATTCTTCTTGATTGTTGTTCCTTGAAGTGGAAGTTGCCAAGATTTCGTACAGAGCACCGCAGGCATCTAAGCCATCGTCAAAAGGTACACAATCATCGAAAGTCCAGACCAGCATTTTTTACTTGCGTTGTTCACGTCGCATACGTCACAATCGAACATGGTGAAGACGTTGGAAACAACAGCTGGGTAAAGAACAAGAAAACAAAAATCGAATTACTGAGATTAACCCGAATCGAATAACAGCGTCTTTTGCTGGCACCCGACTGAGCTGATTGCTTTGAGTTAACGAGTGCATCAAAACACAGGATTTGTTCGATTTATCAAGGATTTATCAAGGAACCAGTTCGAATTATCGAAAGTCGACTGAATGTTGTTCCTGTTTATGATTTCGTTCCAAATAAGAAACCATCAAACACCAGGATCTTGACATTTTCAGCAACCTGATCGAACTAGGAATTCCAGCGCCATTCATCTTTGCTGTGAAGAGCAGGATCCCCCAGATCCGTGTGTGCACAATGGACCTCTGCTGCCCTCAGTGTTGTACACAGTAAGCCACCAGAACATAACCTAGTTTGTGAGCCTCTGGCACCTATGAGTTCAGTTTAATTTCTTATTTCTTACTTGCAGCCGCATTGCAATGGACTTCGAAGTGATACCACTCTCAATAAAAAAGAAAGAATAAAAACCAGCAACCAGTCATATCATAAATTTTGCTCATAGCCTTGAGAAGCGAGACAGTAACTCTTCATCAATACTAATCAACACATTTTGGGACAGTAGGCACAAATGCACTCTGCCACCTCTGCAAGGACTAGCCAACCTTTTAGGCATGCGAAATCCATACGCCAACGCGCAGTCAACGGCATGCATTTAAGCAGCAGTAAAATGGTTGTAAAAATCAGGTAGAATATCGGAATGCATGAATGTTCAATGATTTCGCGTTTTTTTTTTTATTGCGAATGTAAAAAATGACGACAGTATAATGTTTCACACAGCAAAACACGGCGACGACAATGTTGAAAGTGTCTCGTGGTCGTCTGCCTGCAGAGGGTAATAAAAATGTTTCACCTAGCGAACTCTTTAAGTGACGACGGGGAAACGCCACGATGGTGTATATAGTGAAGTGAAGGCAAATATACTTCCGTCTCGCAGTCGAATGAAAACTAGGTGAGAGGGAAACTGCTTACCTAAGTAATTAACACACCAATTTCACTCATTAAGAGATGCTAATGTCAACAATCGCTCTGCAATGTGACACTGAGTTGCTGCATCATATTTGCATCAACAGAAGCATTCAAAAACCCACTGCCCCAGTCCCACACGAACAATCGGACAATCCATGAAGACTCGGAAGAAAATTGAAATTAATACCCACAAAGCATCAACAGATCACCCTTAGCCGACGGAGATTAGGCGAACTTATTCCCATTTTCAAGACCTATTTACCTAAATTATCTCAAATGAGTACAAACCGCCACGCCACCGTCTCATCTCATCTCTCCTTCACTCAAGTAGCCCCAGCTTCACATCTCGCCATTTGCAATTAATTTTCACCTCTTCACCGCACACGAACAAAAGTAAAAAACGAACGAAACAAAACAAAACCCCAGCCAAACGAAAAGGACGTCCTCAGGACAACAACGATGGAGGTGCTTCTGTTGCCACTTACCTCGTTGCGTTGCAAGTATTTGCGTTAAGCTCGTAAAGAACAATTTCCCATCTACCTTCAGTTCTTTTCTTGTTTTATATTTGAGTTCCTTTTCGTTGTGAAAGTTTTGTACACCAACCCATCCATTCACATGGATTGTGGGTGGCGGAAAGCGCGGGTGATCCGCGCACGCCAATGGCAACACTAACGCGAAACAATTCCAATTGTTGCCACTCCGTGAATGAAAGAAAGGGGACAGAGAGAGAGAGAGAGAGCTCAGGCAGCCAGCCTCTGTAGGAACATATTTTTTGTGACGGCATTTTTTTTTCTGTCCCGTCTCGCCCATTTTGAACGACGACGGTGGTGTGGTTGCCTGAACAAAGAAATGTTGTTGAATAGGGCGAAACAAAGTTTATTGCTTCCTCTTTTTCGCGCAGTTAGTGGTAGCGGCACCTTGTTTCCTTATTATCCTTTAAGCTAAGAAAGAAAGCGCACACAACACAACCAACCAACCAACTTGAACAACATAATGGGGGCGACACAGGGGTTTCCACTGCTCCACCATGCACCACGTTCGTTCTCGCTTGTGGTTGTGTGTGAAGTGCCTGCAAGTGCTGGTACTAGTTGGTTACACTAATAGTTGTAGTTGTGTGGCTGAGAGGAGCATCGTGGTGGTACACTTGTCGCGTGGCTCCCTTAATTAGGAGGACTCGAGAGCGATGTACCATCATTTCAGTCGTCGACAGAGTACTAAAAGATGCAGAAGTGCCCGTCGACAAATCAGAAATCCCCCCGGTAAGGACCAAACAATGAGTTAATTTTTTTCCTCTCTTTTCAGTCTCTTTTTCTGTTTTGTTTTCTGTGCTTTTTTGTCTGTTCGCGTGCCTTTCGAGTGTTGAACCATTGACAATAACCATGAAGTTGATGAACAACGGAAAGTGAATCCTACCTCCTCCATCACCACCTTCACGCGGTTCGTTTTTTTGTTGTTGTGTCTGTATCTTTGGTTGATTGGAAACTTTGCGCTTAAAAAGGAAGCATCCACACGCCTTACGGGCGGACAAAAGGCAAGAAAACAACAAGAATCGTGGTGAAACATTGGTTAAAAATGTAACTGCCACACCAACGAAACACAGAAGAGAAAGAGAGAGAGAGAGAGAGAGAGAGAGAGAGAGAGAGAGAGAGAGAGAGAGAGAGAGAGAGAGCGAGACAGAGACTCCGGAACAGACAGAGCGCCATTATGGCAAAGCAGCAGACTGCCAAAACTTCTTGGGAATCCTTTTGTTATCAACAACACTGTTCACTGTCATGACATTTTAATAATTTTTATTTGGCTTTCCTTTAATTTTTTATTTACATGGTGCGACTGTGCATGTGTTGGTTTCGTCCCTCTCGTGATGTGATATTAAAAAAGTTTTCCAAAAAAAACGTTGGTATTTCCTTTCAGCCGCTGTAAGTGTTCTTGCCGCTGACAGAATATGATTACGTAATTTTGCTGATTGAGGTTCTGCCTGCAATAAAGGTTCCTGTCAATATAAATGTCAAAATACAATTGATTTCTTCGCTTGAAGTTAGGAACTTAAGTCGAGAGACGATGTGGGTTGCCTGGCGGCGACAAATCGATGACAGGTCTGTCTGGTCCTGATGTCAACTCTTAAATGTTAGCTGGAGCAGATTTCTTGAATGACCTAAAGCGGTGGGAGAACGTGGAAGGGCACCCTGTTTCAATTTCCAGGTTACCGCACATGACTTTCTCAATCAGGGCTCTTAAATCCTTCCGTACTGTCAGAGCAGTGTCTATGAGTACAACTCCATAGACTGACACTGGGACATTGAAACTTCTCTATATCGGGTACCCACGGGACCATAATCATTATCCGTTATATAGAGGTGTCCGTTCTAGGGAGGTACGCTTAAGGTATTAACGAAAATTGAAAATTAAAATTGAGTTCCACTTTTTTTTTTAATTTTTGCGTTTTTTACTTGTGTTCGTCCCAACAAAGCTCGGGTGTCCTTACATGTTTAAATGTAAGTATACAAGCAGAGCAAGGCAATGCATTCATACAATATTTCTCCGTCTCTTCACTGTAAATTTTTGCTTGGAGTGTCCCTTGTTAGTACAACCGCTCTATAGGGGATTACATTCATGTTGTTGTCCGGTCTAGAGGGGGTCCGTTACGAATGGATCGAAAGACACGGCTATTACTATCTTCATGCCGGGACCATGAGCAATTTTCGGTAAAGAGAGGTGTCTGTTATAGATGGGTATCTGTTATAGAGGGATATCCGTTATAGAGGGATATCCGTTATAGAGGGGTGTCCCTTATAGAGGGGTGTCCCTTATAGATGGGTGTCTGTTATAGACGGGTGTCCGTTATATAGGGGTGTCCATTAAAGAGGGGTGCCCCTTATAGATGGGTGTCTTTTATAGAAGAGTGTCTGTTATAGAGGGGTGTCCCTTATAGATGGGTATCTGTTATAAGGGGATATCCGTTATAGAGGGGTGTCCGTTATAGAGGGTGTCCGTTATAGAGGGATATCCGTTATAGAGGGGTGTCCCTTATAGATGGGTGTATTTTATAGAGGAGTGTCCGTTATATATGGGTATCTGTTATAGAGGGATATCCGTTATAGAGGGGTGTCCGTTATAGAGGGGTGTCCCTCATAGATGGGTTTCTGTTATAGAGGGGTTTCCGTAAACAGAAGTTTCACAGTAATTGAACTTGACTTGACATACACACCAGAACCTAATGTGTGTTTGGCTTCATCAGTTCATTCTGAAAAGTGGGTTAAAAGAGCTCCGAAATCAACTCGAAGGAGATTCGAATTTAAAAACGACAACCGCAATTCTCGGAATGCGTGGATCATACCCCGATTGGTTGCTGACAGTCACGCGACACAAGTACTTGTCTTTATGTAACGGAAGCCAGTTGCACTTTTAGCATGATCAAATTTAAAGCACAGATCGAAAAAGGCATCTCCTCTGAAATACGAACTGACTTAAAGTCAAACATTTCATGACTTCATTTTGTACTCGAAATTTGAAAACAAATCCCTCTCAGATTATGGAGCACCTATGCAAAGCGTATAACGAGGTCGATTACAAAAGACCAACTGACGCTGAGAACTACGTCAAAAATATCCACTTCACCTCACAACCCTTGATTTAAGCTCTTTTTTGCAAAGCTGAGAGCACAAAATCCGATTCTGTCACATGAGATACTGAAGCATGCACAAAAAAGCGATATCTTTCCGACGATGAAGTGAAACAGTACAAAAAAGGACAATGGTTGCACGGAATCCTCCGCTCTTACCATCATCATCGTCATCTTCATCCTTTGCTTGCATCACGTTACCTTTTGTCTTTGGCGTTTGTGTTGCTCCTTTTTTTTTTTTTTTGTTGTAATTGTTTAATTCAGAGCAGAAGGGAAATTTCATTTCGTTCCCACCTATTATCTTGATCCCTGTTGTTCAACCCGTAAACTTCGTATCTAATTTCTGACGGTATGTTGCTGTCAGCATAATGACTTCTTACTCATCACGAACAAGCGAACGGTAGTGCACACGACATCAGCCAAGGACCGCTGCACTATCTATAGAAACAGTCTAGGCATGGTGTTAATAGTGGCAAACAGTTTTTTCACATCAGAGCAAAGCAGGACGACGCTGGCGTCGACGAATTGATGCGACAAAGGGGATGTCGTTCGCGAGAAGAGGAAAGTTAAGATATGCAACACCCAACAGACGGACGGGCGGATGTAGAGGAGCCAGAAGGAAAACAGAAAATGAAATTATAAAAGGATAGCCACCACCACCCGATTGGGTCTCAATCCTTCAAAAGGCGAAAACAAAAAAACAGGGAAAAAGACACAGAGGCGACGTAGTGGAGTGAGTGGTTTTGTTTGGCTTCTTTCGTCGAGGAGAGAGGCTCCCTTTGAAGGATGGGTGTTTGTGGGGGGGATTGTAAACAAATGAAAAATTATCTTAATTACACAGAGAAGCATAATGATAACATAAATTACGTGCCATTCAGTAATACACTCTACACCACTCCTCTCTGCCACCCTTATGTACACACACACACACCCACACCCTCTCAGACTCATAGAGATAACGAAGAGCAGTGAAAACACACCGCCAAGCAGCCACCCCTCTAACAAGTCCCGAAAGAGTGTAACGAATGATAATGGTGATAGTTGTTACATCCCGGGGAAGGACGATCACTCGAGTTGATGAAAAGTCATTTTTCCCCCCGAAAGAGTACGCGTGTGGGTGTGTGTGGAATTAGTGCCAGCACAAGTAGCACGTCAACTCCGACGAGGGTGGACTCGGACTCGTTGGTGCTTTATTCAAATGCGTGATTCATTTTTATTAGGTTTAACCCAACAATGGGGAGTAGTTAAAAAGAAAAAACGGGTGCGTGTTATTCTTTTCCCGTCGTTCCCTTTTTACGAGTATCTTTGCAAATTTTATTTCATTTTTTTACGAACTCGTCCGGACATCTGTCGCCACGTTGTAGACAACTGCCAGAATTGGGAATACTTTCATTATCTTCCAAGGCTTGCCAAGGTGCTCTGTTTATGGGTTTTCGTTTTTCTGACGTTGTGGCGTTTAATAACTCGCTGCGTTTCCAACCAAGTCCATTTCAGTGAATGTCTAGTTAACACAGCCGAACCCCTGACAACGAAAACAACTTTCCATTTTCGCCCCAAATACGCTTGTAATCTATATTTGTGATAGCGCAGTAGATTCGAACTGGGTTTACAATGCGCCGTATCTTATCAGCAAGTCACTAGCAAATTTATCATCAACTCACCGCCATGAGCCCATGCGAAGGGGTAAAGGTACAAAATGCACGTTCAGTGCAGACCTCGCACAAGCGGCAGCTATCAGAGAACAAATCCCTCTTTGAACAGATAAGCAGTCGAGACAGAAAGGCTGTTTGGGTAAGTTCCGACTACGTAGTTATAAATGGGCTGAAAATGGGCCCTCGGAAGTGTACTAGTGCGACTTGTATCTGATATTTTCTCTTGAAATTGTCTACAACCCCATGACAGCATTTAATTGGGAATTGGGTGGGAATAAAATGACCCGCAAGAGATCGCTATGAAGATCAAAATCCGATGTGCACTTTCTTCGACTTTGTGGAGGATTTTCCGAAAGGTGCCTGTTCCAATTCAAACTGAGACGATACATCTGCACAAGAAGTGATGCTGGGGCGACCTTTGGATTATATTCACTTTTTTAACGTCAAATTTCAATTCAGAATTTAACATTTAGATACGCCCAAAATTCGTGATCAAGAATTATTGCGTATCATTCGTGAGGCACGGCATGGCTTGTGTTAAATTGGAGCCACTTGTGAAAGAGGGACAAAAATGTTCGTTCAAATATTTGAGTTCTAAGATGTGACTGCTGCAATGGTACATGAGGCAGCCTCAAATTATTACAAAATTAGTCGCATTTTCGAGCTCTACGACGGACGTGTAGCTTGCATGAGACAAGGTCTTAAATGTCTGGAAAATTAAAAAAAATTGGTGTTCAAAAATTGGTGTTGAAAATATGGAGCTCTAAAATTAGAGATATGGTCGAAAAGGTCCCCAAAAATAATCCACAAATCGAGCTATGAAATCGGAGGAAGTAATTTTAGAGACACGGCCAACAATTTGGGTCTAAAATTGGTAAAATGTACCAACAAATTGAGTCTCAGCAATGAGCGGGTTCCATTTATGAGGCATGGCAAAAGAGACTCGTTCGAAGGTCTTCATGAGGTACGTCCCAAAACTGTCCACAAAACTAGTCAAAACCCGAAAGAAGTTCAGATTGAATGTTATGGGCCATGCTATACTTCGTAATACTTACAATCAGCCTGAGTCATGAGTCTCCTATCTTCCGTTTTTCAGTTCGAAATCCGGTCGAAAACAAATGTCAGACCAAGCTAAAATGTTCCCAAGCTTTGCAGGCGAACATGTGGCGAATCGTCATAAGTCCACAAAGAACAAATTGCACCGAAATAGACAACGGCAAATTTGGAGGCAAAAAAAGAGCATATCAGCCGATCATAATATGTGTACAGGTCCTATCCATTTTAACAACAGCGCCGCCGAAGGAACCCAGTTCTGCGAGCAACCGCTAGCGCTCATCAAACATATAGACGATCAATAAGGGCCGTCGAATCGTCGAACATCTGCAGAAATATGATAAATGTGAAGAAGTGAACGATTTGTTTCTTTTCAATAAAATATTTCATTTTTGTTTTTGAATTTTGTACTCAAATTTGAATTTGTTTCAATGGGGCGTAGTACAATTCTCTAGCACTCAACAAGCATCTCCACCCGTTTTTTTTTTTAGAACACCATTTGGTCTTTCGATTATATCACGGCGACGAGAGTTAATCTCATTAAATTGTTCTTCAACAGCTCAGTCAACAGTCAAAGTTTTTGTTCCAAAATGTCCAATACTTTGGTAAGTATTGCACTGAAAGACGATTGTGCCAAACCAACGTCGTGATCCCTTCCTGATCCTTTCCCAAGCAAGCGTGTTTCTGCTTGACCGACAAGTTCGCGTTTGAAATCTGGTGAAATATAAATTTACCAATTCCTTTTAACAAACGCTAACCATTTTTTTACATTCAAGGGTTCACGCATCTCCAAAGGACTAGAATAATCTCTTAAATGGAACACTTTCACTTCGTTGGTTTCTTCTTCCTCAAATGAAATCCTCATGGCTATGGATTACATTAAATTTATAAAAACTTCTTTTCTAACTTCAATAAAGACACAAACTTTGTTCAGTTATTTCTCAAATTGTATTTCACACTACTTGTCAAAATGACACTTGTTCGAAGCGACACAGCTGATTCGAAGTGGAATTTTGTTCGGTCGAAATTTATGATAACCTTTTCGTAGTTCACAACTACTACGGGCGAAGTGCTGTTCGGGCGAGACTCATGACAAGGCGAATGAGTAAATCATTGACAGCCAAACTGGTGCTCGTCGTAAACAAATAAGGTACTGATCACAGTCTACGAAATTGCTTACAAATGTAAACTCAACCGATGGCCAAATTGTGTACAGTCCATACCACTTTATCCAAGTACAAGTTGAAGGAGCGACGTCTTGGACCAAACGTCTCTATTGGCAGCTATAACTTCGACAGGGACCTCGTCTGCATATGAAGAAGTGATTGATCTCTTTTCTACATGCGACCTTTGGGTGAAGGCCTGTCTGAAAAGCCATGAGGTTGTCCCCAACAATGATTTAAGACGACTCACAAAAGAGGACAACGCAGCTAACTTGGCGTGCAAAATTAGAGACACTGGAGTTGCCAAGAGATCGAAGCTTCTTGATTGAGTACACCCGCAAATGTGGCGCACAAGGATGAAGAAGAAGAAGTTTAGTGAGTGAGAGCTTAGTTGGGAAGTTGTGGTATAAGACTAAAGACAACATATCTTTCGAGATGTAACGATAAAACATGCAAGTTCCGAAAAAGGACATGCGGTACCTCATTTGCTCATCTCAAGCCTCCATATATAGGATATGACGGAGTACAGTTAGTGATGAGTTCGTTTCCCTGCTCTGACGCGTCTATGTAGAGGCTGTGGCCGCCTCAAGATGGTTGGAAACGAAATGATTGGGGACATAATGGGGTTTGTGAACTACTCTGATACCAGTTGTTGCACACATCTATCTTATAGGGCCCGTACACGACACAGACACGTCGCTGCAGACCAATATATTTTGCTGTTGTGCACATGTCTGCGAAGACCGTCTGTGGCGTGTGTATTCTGTCGAATGTTTGCAGCGATCGTCTGTGTGAATTTAAAATGTTTGGAATTTTGCATAGTCTTCAGAGACGTGTGACACGTGCCTGCACAGACCTGCGGGAGAATTCATATCGTAAACATGAACTCAAACAAGGATGGACAATTTTGGAGCGTGTTTTTGGGAAATTCATAAAATGTGTACCACTCCTTGGAACATTTTTTTTGAATTGCCAAAGCAACGTTTACAGCGGCACAAGCTGTGTCTGGCATTTTCCGACCCGACGACTAATGTCTTTGAAGGCAGAATGCTGATTGTCTTCATCTTGTAGTGAGCGTCTGTGTCGTGTAGGGGCCCTATTAGGCAGAGATATCCTTCAATACAACGACGTGCAACGAGAAGTGCTAACACCATGCTCGACTGGAACAACGTTGGCAACTACAGTGAATTCGTTAAACAGACAAATTCCCCCGATAGTACGCTTCAGTTTCCCCAAACACAATAATCTTGAATAAGGCCAAACATTACGTCAATCTCAGGAAGGTGTCCCTTCATATTGCCATGCAGCAGCAAACTGAACACTGTTCATTGTATCTGGGTTCCCCGAGTCAGACACAGGGGCCAACATGATTTACAATCCTCTCAAGACTGTTATCGAACGATTTCGAACCTGAAACTGTTGCTCACAAGTCCTCCCCTTGGATCGATCCAGAAAGTTGTAAATTTTCTGTATTCACGGAAGCTCATATTTATGATTGCAATTAAATAGAAACTTATTGATAACGTAGGTTCGTATGAATTAATTTACACTCGAACCACCCGTTTGGTTTAATTCCACAAGATTGATTCTTTTCCACGCATATGCTGAGGAAAAGTTTCACAGAACTTGAGACTGATGTACGAGGTCGCTTCGCGGCGAGGGAACAAAGCAAAATCCAATAAACTGATAAGATTATGGATATCTATCGATAAGATACGGCGTGGTGCAATCTGGCCGCCGCCGCAGCGAGCGGAAGCCCTAGAACTAGGGGATTACACGCTCAGAATACCTACGAAAGGTAATTCCATTCCATGGGTCTGTTGAATATTTCTCCGATGATGTACTCGTGGTGCGCTGTTTCTATTTCCATTCAAGATTAGGTCATAGTCTTGAGTCGCAAGTGGGGAGAGAATGCGTGTGATCTATGAATAGATGGGGCGAAATGCTTGCGCGTGTGTACGTGTGAGATGTACACTCGCATACGAATATAAACAAAAAGAGAAGAGACAAGGAACACAGAAATAAACGCGCACACAATTGATCACAAAACTCCGTGCTCAAGCAGGTTGAGACCTCAAGATAAGGTTGAACTGGTGTGGACTTGAAGAGGCCATTTGATGGAGTCGATAGGAATCTCTGGTTTCCTCATGCGAGACACGACACTTTATGAATTCGATGAATAGTTTTTTTTTTTTTTTTGTGTGTTGGTTTTTGCTTTTGTCTTTTCATCTCTTTTGAGCAGACCTTGTGCGGTGTGATGTGAGCGAGTGAGTATTGAACTTGACCCAGGTGTTGGGGTGGCAGGGGGAGGGGGAGTTGTAATCATGACTCGCAGTTTGTGTGAGGAACTTAAGCTTATCCAGCTGAGTAGACAAATGCAGTGCAAAACGAGTTTGCTTTGAATTTTGACGGAATACACGAAACCGTGGAGTACACGAACCCGTGGAGTACACGAAACCGTGGAGTACACGAACCCGTGAAGTACACGAAATCGTGGAGTACACGAACCCGTGGAGTACACGAACCCGTGGAGTACACGAACCCGTAGAACCCGGAGAATGGTGGCAATTTGTAGGGCGTAAGACGATTGATTATTCGATTTAATCATACACTGAAATAATCATGAGTGCTTGTGCGGTCATAAACGACAGACCAGTCTATGTGTCAAAAAACAAAGCACTTGAGAAGTGCAAGCGCAGCATTTCGAACCACATAGTGATCCCAGATCATTGTAGGTTGTTTCAGGCAGACAAAGTGGCAGCCAGTGAGCCACTTGCTTGAGTCAGAGGGATCATAATGCCCGCCCGCGACATTCGTACGTGACAGTCCAACGGCTGGAATTAGTGAATTCTCGAGTCTGATAATAGATTGTCGCGTGTCGCTTTTCGATGAGCTTTATGAGCAGACAATAAACTTCTGTGTTGGACAGCAGGCCATAGACCAGGTGGCTGACTGCAGAGGTGAGTCATTGCTAGTAGGCGCACTGCGATACCATTTGGATTGGATAACTCTTAGTTCTGACATCTTGGAGAATTGCAAATCGTAGCCTCGTAGCGTTGTTAGTAGATACATCGTGTACTGGTTCTAATGGCGCATCTCTCTTCAATCACTGACAATGCGCACAGATTGCAGCTATCTAGAAGAAGCATCAGCCTTCATTTCATTTCGGCATAAAAGTGTCAGTCACCTTCCCTCCTGAGGGAACAATGGAGCGGACAACAGAGTAGCTGCTGAGGAAGCTAGATCCGGGTCCACTTCGCAATGTATATTAGGTATGCGATCAAATACTGGCGAACTGTTACCGAAAGGACAAGCAACTCAAAAGAAAAGGTAACAAATGGATCACCGGAAGCAACCTGATCTTGTCTTGACGCTCTAAATGTCGATTTCTTCCTAAGAGATCGGAGATGAATATGGGAATCATTGCCACATAGGTGCGCATGCCAAGAATTGATTTTTGCAGAAGCAGCCTTGCTTTGGACGGATCTGGATGAGGGAAAAAGATCAACACAACGCTTATGCCCAGTTTAGCATTGTTTAGTGCGCGAGATCAGGTCGGCGAGGAATGTGAACGGAGGGGAACAGTATAACCGATCTGAATGCAGTCCGGTAGACAAAAATCTGCCGACGGGACTGCTCGGCCAGACCTGATGGACACCCGTGATGCAGCTCAGTGGGGGAGAGATGGAAAGGAAGGCTGATACCAGACAAAGACGATGCATGGAAGCATCATGCCAGGGCGTCAAACATCACGAGTATATCCACAGATCTTGCTTCGACTTCACTCCGCTATGTGATCGATGAGAGATCAGTAACCTTACTATACCGTAAACATTCTCGTCGAATGTCATATCAAAGACTTACATTTAACAGTTTCACAGCTCTCAAGCAAAAAGCATGGGTATTGACCAGACTCGTCCAGTTCTTTTGTAACACTTAAAAATTCTTAACACAACGCAACACAAAAATTACTTTGTTGACACCCCCAGGATGTCCCCCACATCGTCAAAGCCCAAGATGTATGCCCAAGATCTTTCAAGCCATCTGCCTAAAGCGAAGCTCTATATTAAGGCCACCATTCACATTCATCATCATTATTTCAAGTTTTGTGCAAGATTTCTAACATTAATACAAATTCTTCCCAATACAGGAGCATCATATGAAAGCAAGTTTTTGATCTATAATAAATAAAGTGCAGCGCAACACATTGTTCGTTCTTAAGATCTAGTATTTTTTATCATTTGCAGCGTTATTAGCGTTAGTAGATACATACAACTTAGCATTTAGCTCATCATTAAAAAAAAAGAAACAAAAACAAATTTCCAACAAGGACAATGAGGTATAGAAAATAAAAAAAAGTAATCGAAAAAAAAAAATTCTTCATGAAATGCTTAGTTTCTAAAGCTTAGGTAAGAGAGTTATTTTGTTTAAAGAAGATTTCGTGTACTAACCTTAATACTGTCGTAACAGGCGGTCACTTTTCCATTCTGTACTTCAACATTAGCCGGTGGATGGGCAAATTTACATTCCGTATCCTGTCGTGAACATTTATTCCTTTGGAATTCTCTGCACACTTCCAACTGCAGCCATCGTGAATCTTTGCCACTTAATAGACTATTTACGTTAACCATAGCCGCCATTTTGTCTGTATTTATTTAAATATGTGTATATGTAGTATATATAGATGGTTGTTTTTATCTCGATTAGTTTAGATACGCAATGTGTGGGCGTCTCCTTGACAGAACGACAATCCGGGAGGTTTTCTGTTTCTTTTTGTTTGATTGATTTATTTTAATTTACCGCGCAATACACTTTATCTTCACTTTTCTATCTTGATTTCGAAATGCGATTGAAGAATGAAACTCACTCAGATTAACAAGAGACAAATGAATGAAAACGAAAAACGAAGATGAAAGATCTGAATTAGTTTTGTTTTTTTTTTTCTTTCTTGTAGTTTTACTTTTTAAATATATCACAAAATTTGTTATCGATGTAAAAGACGATGTACTATTTAATTCCTCTTCCCTTTGTTCTCAAGAGATATCTCTTTTGCGTTTGTTTCGTATTTTTGTTTTCCTTGTTTTACTTGAGTCCTTAGTTACGCACGTTTGATGACAGCGAAACAAAAATGCCTTATTTGATTGCGATTGTGTGGATTTCTACGTTCCAAGTGTAAAATATGTTCAGTGTTTTTCGTAATAACAGACAAGTTGATTTTTTAAGTAGAATAAGACAAACTTATATTTGTATGGCAAAACAAAACGACTAGAAACGATTCCCGTACTTAGAAAAATGAGTTTGTTTTCGTTGATTTTATACTTTCTTTTGTTTATCTTTTACCTACTCAAATGCCTTTGAATTGATTTAGATGGCGATATTGTATATTCTTAATTTCTTGTAATTTTCGTGTTTTAGTTTGTCTGTTGGTAGGTGTTTCTTTCCTTCAAGATAGAGACAGGGGGATGCGCAGAGAACACAATGTAAACGTATGGCAGAAAGCAAAAGCGGAACTGAGCGGATTTATTTGTTCAAAGGATGTATACCCGGCGTTATGTTCTTGCGTTTCAACTTTAGATACTTTATGTTTTGCGGTTTGTTTTGTATTAATTTTTTTTTTGTTTAGCGAGAATAACTTTAATTCACTGGGTTCTTTTTTTTTTTTTTGTTGTCTTTAATTTTCTTTCGCAAAATATTTCTACTTGATTAGGCGACGGGAATGGCTGATACAGTAAACAAAAAAAATATACAATATATTTTCTTTTGTTCGTTTATTATGTATGGCTAATAATGGCAAAGCTGGGATATATAGTTTAAGCTTTTATTTTTAATTTCTTTTAAGAGTATATTTTGTATACTATTTATGTATTTTTATAGGGAGGGATGAAAGACAAAGCGTTGAGAATTTACACAATTAATCTGAAATGAAACAAAAAAAATTACACAATTTTTTTGTTTAGCTACTTGCTTGGTTTGGTTTTTTTTTTTGTATTTTTTTTTTTTTTTTGAAAAAAAAAATAGAGGACTAATACTATGCTGTTAATTTTTATGTTTTACAAATCAAAAATGGTGTATTTTAGAAAGTAAAAAAAAAACGTATAAGATAAGTGACAAGAAAGAAAACAGTGATACAAATAAAGCTTACGAAAATAAATATGAAAGAATATAGTGTTTTTTTTTTTTTTTGTTTGACGCAGAATAACAGGGGGCACGATGCACGGAAATGACTTACAGCAATAAAGGTGTGGAAGATACCAAAAAGTCATTTGAAATTCCCACTAGCTAGAACCGAAATCCCCAAGAAAACAAACAAAAAATTAACTGAAACTGGCAATGTTAGTATATGCTTGTGCAAATAATTAATGGTTGCAATGGATGTTAGATATTTGGGTTTGGTTTTTCGTGTTGGGTCTCTTAAATTATATGAATGAGTGTGCAGCAACGTTGCTCTCGGCATGACGCAGAGCATACGAATTTTGATAAGCATAGCAGCTTGTGGAGTTTATTTATTATTTTTGTTGTATGCTTGAAGGCCGTGCCTTGGTATCAGAAAATGTTGACTAATAATAAACCGATATGTCTATCAGTGTGTCAGATAATGTGAACAAAAATTACATATTTTGATAGAATTTGTTGGGAAGTTTATCTTGTATTTTGGAACATGCTTTCAAATTGGCATGGACACGACTCGATTTGATTCCTTTTTATTTGCAGTATTTTTACAATTCAAGACCTGCTGTGTATGGCCGGAAATTAAAACATTCTATTTTCACATTTTTTTTTAAATATATGCGCACTTTTATTTATCTGTCAGCAACAGTTATTATTTGCTCAGAAGAGAAGGTCAACCACTAAATTGTACACCAAGACGTACCCGTCGTAAGTCCCCGTCGCCAGTCATAAAATAACCATTGTCCTTTGTTAGAATGAGCTGAAGCCCAAGTCTTGACTAATTCTTGACTGTCGCCGGGGGTAGTAAAATCAAAGTTCATTCGTTTATCGACAACGAATTGAAGCGAGGTTAAGTGCAGGAGTTAAAGTTGGTTGATTTTCTGTTCACTTTTGGAAATTATTTCATTGCCAATTATCGTCATTGTCAAAACTTTCTAGTACAAGAGAAGGAACGATTTTGTGAACAACTATGCAAATGAGAAGACCGCTGCGGCACACACTTGACTTCGAGAGCAGAACAATAAATGTCCGTGTCCCGAAAACAGGGGGCGATGTTGAGGAAAGTTGGCATTAACGATTGACTGCTGGAACATTACGGTGAGCATCAGTGAGCACGTTGACAAACCAAATCCTAGCATAGAAGGATGCCAAAAATGGCATGCAATTTTGTGTGGCCGTGTCACTGGTCCATAAGGCCCGAAAGTCTCAAATCGAAGATATTAATGTTGACCGCGTGTGGTTTCGTCGCACAACACCACACACTTTGCCTCTGTTGCAAGAAAAAAATTCCCGAGCGAGTTTTTTTTTCGGTTTCTTGTGATGTGACCAGCCGAGCTAGATCGTGGAACCCATCGCCATTACTGATCGTGATTATGCACAAAATCCGCAGACACTTTGCGCTTTGTAAGCAGTAATATGTGGCGAACAAAGATTTGTCAGCATTGAGTCCGTAATTGTGGTTTATTTCGAAGAGGATGACTTTGAATGAAAAATTCGTTGGAATCTTAGTTCATTTGAAGGTCTTCGCAAACCATTATTCCTCGACCCCACCTGATTATCTTGCCACTGTTTTATTGTCGACTGTAAACGTCGTACAAATTTAAGAATTCACCAATACTCAATTATCTCCAATAAGGATTCATAATTGATCAGTGAGACTAATTTTAAGAAAAAAAACAAACTCAGAGCTGAAGGCTGGTAGTCACATGTGCTCCCTCGGCGACGTGAACTCCGTGACTCATCGAGTGTGTTGGGTCCATTGTGCCCTTAATGGGAGTACGAATTAATGCGCCATTTGTTGGCAATATGTCAACGATCAAGACACATACTCAAAGTTCGTGCTTTTTTCGACTCAGACCCATGAAGTCATTAGAAATGCTAACGGATGAGATAAAACTTGCGATTAGCAGCATATTTCAGCTCTCATTTAAGAAGAATTAACAAAAGACAGCATATAGAATAAATGGCGCCCAACAGTGGGGAGTTAAGGAAGTCGGCTGAACGACTATTTCGAAGGGTTCACCATGTCCGAGAGGATCAGTTAAGACCTTGCGATGAAAAAAGAAAAAAATAAACAAATTAATCTACGAATTAAATAGCAACTAGCTTGAGAAGAACAATGAGCTACAAACGTCATTTGTTTATTCTTGTAATTTTAACACAAGAGATGTTAAGGTTCCACGATTGATATTTTACTGTGTTCAAATCTTTGCTGATTCGATTTTTTTCTTTACAAAATGCCGAACCAATTCCAGCTGTCGAATTGAACACATTTTGCTGTAACTTCGATTCAGGCCAAGAGTTACCGCAAGCTGTTGAACAATCACTTCTGTCAGAATACTCAAACCACAAAAATTTGATGGCAAATTTACGCTTGATTTCGTCGAACTACGCTTGACCACAGTACACTTGACTTGTTTTCATTCTAATTTATTTTTATTTTCACTTGTTTTGTGTTCATATTTTTTTTTGTGATGTACGTCCTTTACGCATCCTGTACGAGAGTAGATGACAATCCCTTGTTGGAGAATTTAGATATTGTTTGTAAGCTGCACAATACATTAAGCAACAGATCTAGCAGAAAGCGTTTTTGTTTTTTTTTTTTTTACTGCACTATTGATTGCAAGTCATACTTTAACTTACCCCATTTTATTTTTCGATTGTCTTTTCGTTTTGTTTTTCCTTTAAGTATTAACGCATAATGTCTAAGGACTACTCTAAAAAATAATTTTATCAATCTATGAAGCACTTGTTGCATTACGCTTTGGCAATAGTTTTGGTAAAGCGCTAGAAGCATTCCCATGTCTCTTTAGAAATTGTCAAAAAACCAGACTTGTTGTGCAAAGTAAAGTTGGGAGACATTGGCGTCAGTGGAATACTGGGATTACCATGACAAGCTGAAAGGAAGAAAATTTGAATTTTCTTGGGAAACAGGGGGTTAACAGCAGTTACAACGAAATGCTAAAGACTAGGTGTCCCATGAATCCTACTAGTGTTTGGATAAACTACGAAGTTTGGATCAGGAGTCAATGTAGACAGCGATATAAAACTTCATCTTCAACATCATCTTCTGACCCGCATGCTCCACTAAAGACCATGCTCGAGATCTCCAGGCAACTCAAGCCTCCGCCATCGGCTCTAACTCATCCGGAGCTATGCCCAAGGGTAACCAGGCGAGTTTTTGAACTTGCTCCAACCACCACGTCCTGGGCCTGCCAAGCGGTCGCCTACTTAATGGAATCGCTTTCAACGACCGCCTCGGAAGTCATAATGAAGGGGACATTCGTGCCACGAATTTGACACACAACGACAAATTTGAACAGTTAATCAGGAACGTAGGCATTTACGGACTGAACGTGTTGCAAAACTAGCTGTCAAAGATGACAGGGAACAGGAAAAGTGTGCGAATTGAATGTCTACGAAAGGTCTTCCATAGTGGTGAGTTGGATGGCCCCAATCCACTTCCATAAATATGCATGCCTTTGGGACGGAGTGAGTAGTCCTATTGGACTCCCCTTAAAACGTCAACAAACAACGATAACGAACTGTCACTGGTGTAGGGAAATCTAAATAAAATGTATCGCCACACAGTTCACCTTTCCAGTATAATTTGCTGCAGCTAACGACAGTACGGGTACCAACAAACAAAGACATTTTCTTGGGGCTATCTATTTATAGCTAATTAGCGGGGCGTCATCATCGCTTGTCTGCAGACATGTGTCAATTCGTTATTTTCTCTTTTTACTTTCTTTCTTTCTGTCGTTAATGTAAGCAAAATCAATATGACTGGACTCGTGCTGTCGTATCCAGTTACACTCGCTCTAGGAAGTAGTATTTGGGAAGGAATAAGAAATAAACCAGGTTGGCATCGTGTGACTGGCTTATGTTCAAACGCTTAAAGAATGTAATTATTTCTAAAAACCGAAGCAGTTAAGAGACCACAGTTGAATCAAGTAAAAATGTTGAGTTCCATGGAACTGAAGCAAAAAAAGGAAATTGTACTTTACACAACTTGAGACCCGTTCTTTAAATTTCCCTCTTGCATGAATCCTTTCTTTTCTTCGGTAAACATTGAATCGTTGAACCGATAAATGATACTCTGAAAAGGACGACTTTTTGAATAGAAGCTGAGCTCGATTCCGATCTTGTTTGCAGTCATTCGCAGCTTAGGGTGTACGATGGACAACATTTTATTTCAGTCTTCTACTCCGAGCCTGTTGGACGACGCTTTAGAGGACACACTCATTTAAGGTGGCACACACAAGAAGCGAACGACCTTAATCAACTTGTTAAGCGCAAATGGCTGGAGAAATTGCTGGAGGCGACACGGCTGTTTAAGACCTGTGCTGTCCGAGCGATCGTTCTAGCACGAGTGGAGCGAACTGATCATTTTAGGTTGACTAAGAACGTCTAAGTTTGAACAGCTTCTGGAAATTGAACTAAGACACCAGTTGAACGCAGACACCTATAATACACAACTTAACGAAACTTAACGAAACTTAACGAAACTTAACATTTGCGTTGTGCATGTTGTCTTAAGTGTACTGACGTACATTCAAGTTCGAAATTATGTGTTTTTTTTTTATGCAAATGCCAAGGACCGACAAGTGTTGTTCAAGGAAAATAACTCTTAAATGACACTAGGTAGCACTGGGTCTTGGAAGGCCATGATTCGACTTCTATTGCTTTTCTCGCAGTTAAGGTCGACCTTCAAGGCGAACTTATGCTGCCATATTCCATTCCTGTCGGGTCGTAATGTAAAACATCGGAGACAGAATAGAACCTTGTGGTACACCGGCTTCTACTTGGTGGATATCAGACTCGGACCCATTGAAGACAACCTGAATTGAACGAAGGAAGGAGAGATTCGTAGACAGAATAGAATCTTGTGGTACACCAGCTTCTACTTGGTGGATATCAGACTCGGACCCATTGAAGACAGCCTGAATTGAGCGATGGAAGGAGAGATTTATCTATGACATAGTCTAGGTTATGTTGTAATTGAATGTAAGAAGCAAGCATAGTTAGGACAAATGTTGCCTCCTTGCGAATCTATGCGCATCAGATATGCTACCCTAGGCTACCCTAGAGTCGATATCTAAGTCTGTTTTTGTCGAATGTTCTACCTTAGGATGGCCTTTAAAATCGACTTATGAGTTCCAAACTTACTCCAGTCAGTAACATAAAGGTTGAGCACTGAGTTCTCACAGATCCAACCAGAAGCAAGTACTCTCATTAATCACTGTTCACTCAGTTGACATTATAGATTTATCATCCAAGGCTACAGCTGTTTGACATTTATTTTTACCTCCATCCTTATTTAAGCAAAGCAAAATTACAAATCCCGGACTATGAGACGTTCAAAACCTTTCTGTCCGCTTAAACCGGCTGTCAATGATTTACGAAACACTTAAGCCATTTGTCTGTCTAGACTTTATGAGCACAGCAAAGCAAAAAAAAAAAAAAAAAAAACATTTTCTGAAGTAAATGTCAGCAAACAACTTCATTCTCTCCCAACGCCAAAAACATGTACGAATAGTGGTTGTATCCATATTTGCTCCAGCGTCGACCTTGAAGCCAAACAAGTAAATTCACTTAACCACCAAAGCAAATACCATGCTGACACTTCCTTTCAATTGACACCCGACCGAAAATGCCTCAAATTAAATTGAGCAAATAAAAATTCAAAGAGTCTTTATAAAAGATGATGGACCACCTAACCTTAATGCACCTCATAATGGGACATTTGCTGTCGTAAATATTTTCCTCCGGCCTCTGTATGCGTTTATTTAGTGCCGTTCTTCCCGGTTGACACGAGCATAAATCTTCTAAAAATATGCTATCGCTTATTTTCCATAATTTTTGTTCAAAATATTATCAGGCATTTGTAGACTCGCCGAGTCGGCGGATCGATCCTTTGCCTAGAAGTGCTCATAAATCACGCAGAAATATCACGAGCGGTGACATCTTCTTTTTTTGCAATCACTCAGTAAACCGTGTGGCTTGGGTACTTTTGTATTTTTGTATTTTGAGTTGCCGCGCTAACGGCGCCATCCACTCGGCCGTAGGTGGAGGATGAAAAAGTTTTTGACATTTCGAATTAATGAAAACGGTACAGACTGGAAAAACAAGTTGTGAACAGTGACATGACCGTCCGTTGATCGCTTCGGATGGGACGTGTTTTAATCTTGTTTCGTGAAGTCGAGTATATTAGATGATCACCACCAGATATGCCTGCATGACATCCGACAGGTTTTCGTGGATCGGAGCGAGTGAGATGTTGATTCGTTTTACGACGGGAATCATTTGTCAGAGCGAGCGAGATGCTGATTAATTTTACGACAGAAATCATTCGTGTCTGATTTGCGTCATGGCATAAAAAACAAAACAGAAATGTGAAACCTTCCCTTTCAAGGCCGTGGGGGGAATTAATTACAAATGCCAAAATGTTTCGCTTTCGATCGCATGCGATTATTGAGAGCGACAGGGACGTCCGATATCGTATTGCATCGTTGGGGCGTTACTATGGTTCCTACATAAATGAGGGGAATTGCATAAGGAGTTGGTCAAAGTGCGATACAAATTGTACATCATGCTCTTTGAAATTTATTTCCTTTTCCAAGTATTGTCATCAATTGGTAGTTTATGCGAGAGAAAGACACAGCAAGTACCAGTTTGTTCCCAAACTGAATCACTGAGCAGGCAATGCAGAAGCCATTTAAAGTCGTCGGATTCCACGAGGGACCTGCACCCGGGCTATGAGTCCCAACTAACCCTGACTAAGGGCGATGATCAGATTGGATAGTCTCGATTATTTGGAGATTTACAATTTTTGTAAATTTTAAAGCTTGTTATGTGGAAATAAATCAAAATAATGAAACATTTGGTTTTTCTGTGTTCTATTTTTGTCAGCTTTCAAACTCCGACTTGTTCCGTTAGCGTTGTCATTGCCATAAGACTTGCCGCGTTGTCCGAACAGCGCTTAGGAAACATAGAATTGTGTTATAAAAAGTCGTGCTCTTTGAAAAACTGTCTTTAGTGACGACGCATTCATTTCTGGTCGAATGTGTGTGTTAATAAACAAAATTACTGCATTTGGTCCAATGAACACGATCAGAAGTTGCCAATGAACTCGTGAAAAATACACTTTTCGGTGCGGTTCATAATCCGGCGGAATCATTGGTCCGTATTCTCAAGATGATCGTGAAAACAACTTTGCCATCAATGGCGCTTGTTATTATTCAATGAGTCCAAACTCTTTTCTATCCAAAATGCCATGACCTGAACCCTGTCGACATACATGACAGGCAGACAGTATTTACGTGAATCGGTGGACTAGTTAAGAAATGAGTTCGGTTGGCAATTTATCTCTCACTTACGATCGGCGAATTGACCGACTAGGTCGTGTGATCTAATCTAGGTCGATAAGGCAGTTGCTCGTGTTTTTTTTTTTTTTTTTTTTTTTTTTGGAGCCAATAATAAATAGCCTCTATGCTAAAAAAGGTGAGATACCAGCCAGTATGCTCAAAAAGGTGATTCAAAATTGGAAGCTAGCTATGGTCCTCATTTATATGAAATAAAAAAACAAACGTTTAAAAAGTCAACCACAACCTCATTGTCTTTTCATTTGCTTTGCAGAGCAGATACAACGGACCATGTGCCCAACTTAAAGCCTCTTCTGCTAGCGCGATATGTTGCTAGCTCAGTTGCGCACACCAAGTTTGTTAATGACTTCTTCCACTTGTGTGTGCCACGTATCATAAGACATACCCAACTGACATTACTTCTGAAATAGTGGCAATGACTGGTGATATTTTTTGGATCAGAAGGACACGATCGCTATGAGATACGCCAGAGATCGTCTAGCGCAAGAGTGATGTCTAAAAAGTTTCAAAGGTTGGTGTAAACAGTACACCCTTTGCGTAAAAAATAAAACAACACCGTGATTCGCACAGAAAACCAATGATCTTGAGCAGTGTCAGTCAATCAGAGTGAGACTCTCTAAAACCGTTACGGATTTCATCAGACAATTATGTAGCTTACAGCTGGGTAAGACAGACCAATTTCTTCGAAATTGATAAGTCATATAACGCCTCTCCACATCCAGGAATGAGTCGAAATAAAAGAGTCGCACAAAACCGTCTGTCTCCGATTCACTTCCAGCTAACATGACTTGTGTTTCCCCTCTAAATGCCTGTTTATTTTAAATGAAGTCATCGTCCGCTATCACCCACAGAAGCTGTGACATAAACACCCGTCTGGGACTTCCCGAGTCACACTCACTCCCTTCCCGACCAACAAAATGATAAATATTCTCCAATCTCAGTTCTAAGAACTATATCATTGGCTTACCAAATTAATCACATCTGTTGCCTTGCAAAACGTGCGAAATCTCGCTAGCATACTACAATTCCAATCCGACAATGGCGAGCATTTTCCAAAGTCAATCAATAGATGACTAACAGCAACCGCTCGTGACTACGTAAGCTGCCCCCAATGCAGAACGCATTAAGAGTACGAGAAGTGAAGACATTTCAAATGCAAATTTTATGCGTTCATTAGACAAGCTGTATACGAAAATTGCAACATAAATCTATCTCTGCGTACAGATACATATTTCCGTGATTCCCGAGCCAACCAGACGCACTTGACATTTCCAATCTGACTTTGAAACACTAATGTGCTTCAGACTCTAGTAACCTTCGCAATTAATACGGAATTGAGAATCAGATTTCGACTAGACATGGTCGACATGATTTCCACTCTAATCCGCTGTCGCCGAGTACGAAATTCGAGCGAGTTGTCAAATTCTACATGTTGCCAGTGACTCTTAGCTTATCTATCTAGAGCTGACCTTTCGTCTGGTGTAACCTAGAATTTGAGTGACAAAACTGCAAGAGATAGAGACTGAAAGTAAGGTCGGCTATTTTTTATTGTTTCGAAAATAGTGCGTCATTGATTTGACTGACATTTTGTCATTTTTTTTTTTTTTTTTTCATTGTCGGCAGATTGTATTTGTATCAGTTTGCGTGAGTCTGAAATGGGTGCAGGACGTGAGTGACTGAGTGCTGACATCATCCGCGGGGTCAGCCGCCAGGCCAATTGCATAAGCAATCTGGGAGATATCTCGACTCCAGGTGCGTATGCAAAAGGGAGTGGTTGCGAGTTGCTTGTTGTGTTCGAGCAGGTTTCACAAGAAAATCTGTATTTCCTGACCCTCAAGGACTGCCGCCTTGCAGTCTTAACTTAGTCGCCTTACAGTCGTCAGCAGGAAAGTAACTACATACATCACTGGCACGGGGCCAACGATTCTTCAGACTTTCTTGGCGACTACACGTACTAGTCACATTTGACACTGGCTCCGTGGATAACCGACTTTGGACAGACGGAGTCATTTTTCCTTCCTCACTCTAACTCAATCGCAAACCGAGCATTCATACAACTGGCATTTTTAAGAGCTCATGGATTCTCCTGAACTGATAGAAGTCCAAACAGCTTTGCTGCTAATACACCCAATGTGCGGCCACTTTCCTTAGAAATAACAGCATTATTCCCGACTCCCTTCCCATTCCAAGAATAATTCATGACGCTAATGTCGAAATGTTCGCAACCAAGTCCAGCATGTCCAGTCCTAAAAAAAAATCTTTGCCAAGGAAAAATTCTCCATCCGTGTCATCTCTATCAGGAAATGTGGACAACCTTATTCTTGGAAATTAAGAATGATCTGTAACTGATGACTACGAATGTGAGGAAGTCGGGTTACAAATTAGATCGAATGCCATCGCAAATTCGACATCAATTTGTAGCATTCAATGTACAATAAATAATTCTGTTCTTATCGTACAACAAGGAGGCTAGTCAAAGCATTTCGTAGCACATTAATCAGCGAAATTCCAAGACATGTTGCCGTGACTACTTCGACAGGCGAAATACTTGCGGACGGCACAAATCGCACTCGAAGGCCAATGTCTAGGTACAACGAAATCTAATAATTCATTGACAAAGGTAGCAAGCGAGAAAAAAGAAAGCTTATTGAGTTCACAGGAGGCGGGGAGATTGTTTCAAGCGGAATTTTCTATAGAATTTGAAGAATTTGAAGGATTATTTTGGCAATAAGTGGGAATTCCTTTGTTTGATGCGACCCCTGCTAACGCGCGACTGTTTGGGTTACATCGTGTCTAACCATAATGAACATAAGGAGACTTATGTCAGCTTAGGAAGAAAGCGAGTACGCAGAAATTCCACTTTGTTTAGTTTCGTTAAGTTTCGTTCATTTTTGCTTTCACTAAAGTGGGGCGAAACTAATCATCGCCAGCTAGTGTTGGAAGTTTGATGCTTCAGGATGCTTGTGGCCCCTTTTTGATCTTTTCTGAAACACGCTTAATTCAATTATGGTGAGTAGATCATGAGATGAGACATTATACATAATTGTCATTAAATTCTGCATGAAGCACATTCAAATGGTTCTCATCCTTGAAATACTCACATAGCGGCCTATTTCTAATAGGGCTTAAATTCACTCTTTTTTTCGCTTGAGTTTCAATATCTGACGTCGAACAATTGATAAGGGTTCTAGGTGGCAACACATGTCTCCTAGGTCCATAGACATTCCTAGGACATTGATGACATAAGGAGAAAATATCGTATTTTCTTCGCAAAAAGAATTTGTTAATAACCTTATTTCGGTTCTTCGAGAAGGAAAGTTATCGCAATTGTATGCAAATTAATGCCTTTAGTGCAGTAAAATAGGGAAAACATGAAATGGCGCCCGGTACGGACCATGATCTCAAAGTAAATGGACATAATCAGCTGGAAATTTGGTGTGAGCGGGATGACAGCACACGTATTTGACGACATTGAGTCATTTAAGCATATACATTCTCCAGGCTTGTGTTCTAGGCCCGTGGGCCATTTCAGTTGATAACATCCACTTCACCCACAAATTTCACTCATGCAGCTGACGCGACCAAAAAAAAAGTCATAAAGTGACTCATTGCATGAAAATTGTCAGCTTACTCATTCAACTTTCGAACACGAAATGCCTGAATATACTCCATAGTGTGCAGAGGGTCATCATCGTTCACCCAGCTGCATACGTAGTTGTTACAAAGCTATTTGTGTGCGGTACCAGAAATAGTTCTCTACAGATCTGTTTGAAATTACCTGTAGTTCTCTAAAAAGTGCACATGCACAGAAGGGAAGACATTGCAAAATCTAAGTGTGCATTTGTAAACTAATGTCTTTTGAAGGAAATGTCTGGACATGTCACTAATTAAATTGGCACGCATTGTCAACGCAATTCGATACTTAAGAAAGGACGGAGATCCTGAAATCATGATTGTCTTAGATCAAACTGTCTCCTCCAGTGCCACCTAGAGGAGCACTTTCAGGCTATATGACTCTTCCTGCTCTTGAGGAAAATAATCTTTCATGCCAAGGACTAGTGCGAATACTAGTGCATGGTAAAACCAAACCGCATGTAACTAGTGGAAGTGGAATTTTAAGTGGAGACTGACTTGCGAAACGGGTAATTGAAACTGCTTCCGAGTAAAGACCCCAAAGGCCGAAAACTGCCCCAAAGTGCAAACTTGGTCTGTAAGTAAATAATGAGAAATAGATGACGACTGGACCTTGCAGTTGAGCCGGGACTCTCACGCATAATCAGTATTCACTAAGTCAACCCCAGAGGTGTCCATTTTTAAATAGTTCCACGACTTTGGCCAGTTTGGAACGACCTTGAATTCAACGAATTATTATCGAGCTCGATGGTGCTGAAAGGAACTCATTTGAGGTTCCAAGCAACGGGCGAGAACTGACATCTAATCTTTGTTGTGTCACCAGGCAAGAAGCGATGATGAACACAAATGTGACATCACCTGTGTATATCTGACGAATCCCTAGAACACATTTGATGAGCTCACAGGCTCAACGGTCAGTGGTAACATAAAAATGAGACGTTCCTGATGTCTTTGTCAGGTTTCTTAAATCAAACTCAACCGATGACCTCAGTCGATTTCGAAACTAATCCACCCCCATTTTGAGGCTGAGGGGGATACAAAATCAACGACAACTTCAATTAAATAATTGCCTTAGTTTTGATTAATTAGCACAATAAACAATAAGATAAACCAAAAGATAAGAAAAATTAAAGAAAATCACAAGAAAAAATCACATATGTCGACGCACTCGCTTCCACTTACCAAAATTATGCAACTTTGAATTCCAAACAAGTTTCCTTTTTTCTTTAATTCTGGTTTATTCGTCGGGTTGTTTGTTTTTTTGTGTTTCTCTTGGAGGGAACGAAACAAATTTCTTTCGTTTTTACGTATATCCAATATTGTTTTGAATTTTTTTCAAGAACACTTTCTTAACGATTTTATGGAATTCTATTTTCATATTTCCTCTCAAAAATATTCTCTTTTTTTTGTATTTTTAAACTAAATGCACTGCAAGAGAGGGAGAGAGATGGGGAGAGAGAGAGAGAGATAGAAATCAGAAATGAAAATTTCAATAAAACACTCAAATTCAAAAGGGAAACAACACTGCATATTTCAAAAACCGACAAGAGAGAAGAAAAAACATTTCTAAAAATAAACAAACGTAATCAAAAATACACGAGAGAACAAGTACGAAACAGAAATTGAAGCATCTTGGATTTGGACACACGAATTTTTGTTATAGGTATATTCTATTTCCCCCCACCGACCGTTTTCATGTTGAAGACATGTGTATGATCTGGGAAAAGGCGCGCGCGTAATCGGATTATTTTTAGGCAAACAAAAAATTTGTTAAACAAACTCTTCTCACGAAACGTTTGTTAGAGTGCGCGGGGGGGGAGGGGAGGGGAGGGGGAAACCGTTAAGTGAAACGAAACAAAGTTATAACGTACGGAGAGAGGAATGAAAACGAAAAGGCTGTTAAAAATAAACCACCGTCCGGTATCATCTATCTTGATCACACACTCTTGCCGTCCGCGCCCCTCGTGAGACCAACTTTCCGTTTCTATTTGGTTAAGATAAGAAATCATTCCCTATGACCAGCACACACATTATTTCTTCTCTCTTCGAATTTTTGATTTCAAACGAAAAAAAAAAAAAAACGAATTCAAAAAATTATATCACTTTTAATCAAAAATATCTAAACATTGGTAGGGTGTGCAAAAAGGCGAAACGAGACTAAGCCATCAGCGAACGACACACCATTAGAGATTTTTCATAATTTTTCCTTTCATTTCATGTGTGGCATAATGAAAATATTTATAAAAAGATATCAATATCCGACTCGGTCTCGGCCGACAGTGTCACACAGAGTGAGGCGCAGGGAGGGAGACTGGATTTACACAAACTAACAGAAGAAAAAAAAAACACATAAATAAATAAATAAATACACCATGTGGAGAGAGACCAGCAGCCAGCCAATACCGTCTACGAGAGCACTGTCAAAGCCCACTAGCCAGCATCCAATCGGCCAGCCAGAGCTCAATCACCACACACAAAAAACAAAAATGAACAGAAACAAATCCCGAAGATACCCTCGTGAATGAACGAATGCATAATGGGTAAAACTATTTCAAAATCTACATATTTTCATCTTCACTTTATTTTTGGGTTAGATTTGATTAGCACATTCGCGAAGACACACACAGTAAGTTTTCCTTCTTTCTTTCTTTCAATAATTTATGCAATTTTTAAGATTTATCTTTTTTCTTCATTATTTTTTTTTTCTTTTTTTTTTGCTTCGACTCTCATCATATCGTCGTATCCGAGGGAAAACCACAGAAAAAAAAGCGCCTCAAAGCACACACAAGTCTTCAGATTTCGAAGACTCACTCACAAAACGAAACCAAAAAAAAAAAAAAAAAAAACAACGAAAAACAGAAAAACAAATCTACTTCAACGAAAGATATGACCAAAAAAGAATTTTTGTATCTATGTGTATAATTCTCTTTCTTGATGTTGGAGTGTAGTATCTTTTTGTTGAATTTCTTTATTTATTTATCTTTGGAATTTTTTTTCCTCGTTTTGTTTCTCCGTCTACGAGCGACTCTTACAGCGCAGATACACACACATGAACTGCCCGGTATATGGTATGGATGCGTTATTATTTATAAAACAAAACAAAACAAAAACTCTTTTTTTTCTCTTGTGGGTCGAGGGGGTAATGAATTTGATTTTTTAGAAAATAAATAGATTTTTTTTATGTCACGTACGGAGTGATGTTCGGCAAAAAGCGGCGAAGAAAATCAACACAACAGCGGAAAATTGAGGGAAAACGAACGAATTTTGTTATATTTATTTTTTTTTTTAATTTTTTTCTAAGACATCCAACGTGTATATAGAAAATGCTGTGCAGTGCTCGGCGCCTGGTCACAGACTAAAGATACAATACGTTGTGTTAGTTGGTTTTAGTTTCATACCAAGTCGGTGTGTCGAATGAAAACTCTTCACTCTCTTGCTCTTTACGAAAACTGAGCAAGAAACAAAAAAAGGAATGCCGACCGACACAACAAGAAGTGTGATTCGAAAGCCCTTGTTGGTGGTTGGTGGTGGTGACTGACTCGTGGTGGTGAGCTCTGAGAAATCGAAAGAAAGTCCATGCCCCTTTTGCTGGGGCAAAACGCAAAGAACTCGCTTGATTCTATGTATCTGCGTTTAAGAGAGAGTCCAGTTGTCGCCCAAGAGCACAACGCACACCGTTGCCATGGAGTCTCGTGTACGTACACAAAGCGCGGTTACGTGCAGTGCCGAGCAGACTGCAGCGGTGGTAATGGCATGGATTGGATTATTGGATTGGAATCGTTCCGTCCGAGTATCTGGAGCGATAAAATCGAGAGAGTGCCATTCTGGCGGCACTCTTTGGAGAGGGGTTCGAAAATTAAGAGAGAGCCAGAGAGTAGAGTGTGGCCTTTGTTACTCATGTTTGCATGCGAATGGGATGGTTTTTTTTAATTTCATTTCCGCCACAACACCAGAGCGGTATCTCTGGACTGGAGTTCAATTGAAATGAAAGGAAAAGAAAAAAAGATTAAAGTTCCACACACACACACACACACATCCATATGTTCACTCATCGGTCACAAAGCGGATTGGAAAGGCAAAAAGAAGAAGCACCATCGCAGCGTAGACAGACAGATAGAAGGGATATCAAGTACGATTTGAGTGAGATTAGGTTAGGAGGGTGATTCCTTTT
Organism: Eristalis tenax; assembly: GCA_905231855.2. Lineage (NCBI taxonomy): Eukaryota > Metazoa > Arthropoda > Insecta > Diptera > Syrphidae > Eristalis > Eristalis tenax. The sequence continues at coordinate 49,255,391 of HG993125.1, forward strand.
TCGCCTGAAAAAACAAACACACCCAAACATTAAGAGAGAGGTGACGCAGAGTGAGAGAGTGAGTCAGAAAAGACGAGTTGACACAAATCAAAGAACGAGTAAATGTCAGGGCAAGGCAAACCTATGACAACAGTGTTGATGATGTTGAGCTGATGAAAATGAGGAACGATCCTCCCCTTAAAAAGTAAATGTTTACTTCTTTCGTTCGCTTCTTCCCCATCCACATGACCGTCTAGATAGATCGGTTTTTTTTGTTGGTTTTTCCCAGATTTTTTTTGCAGTGCTGGACCGAGCCCAGCACATATGTAAGGAACCAAAGAATGGCACATAAAGGTGAGACATGGGAGATGGGATTCAAGGCTTTTGCTAAATTATTGCGGGGACGCTATTGTGTGGTGAAAACTTGTTTTGGATCTTAAATATCATCATCGTGTACATGGGGACCAGCAAACTGGTTCTCAAAAAAAGAAAACAAAGTAAAACTTGGTCGGACTGCTTCGGCGGGAGAGTGTGATTTGTGCGAATGCAAGACGACTTTGGTGGGTTTATCTACTGCCGCACAGTGGTGTGCATATATTTGCATTCGAGGTTTTACTGGTTATGCAAAATGGATTGACGCTGTAAATCGTGTGTGCATTTTATTTGTCTGTCGTTCGCCTTTCGAGAAACAAATGTGGGTAACTGTGGTAAATGTGCTATTTTGAGGTTAAATCGTTCGAGATCTGATCAGTCTTTGGAAAAATTCCTCCTCCTGATTGGGGACATCAATGCTGAACAATTACGACGATGTATGAATGCATTGTCGGCCGGCCATGGTGGTGCACACAAGTCGACGTCCTCCACTAATTTGGTGAAAGAAACAGGAGCCGGCTGGTGAGAGACGGCCCGTGCTGATTGGAGGAGTGGCTAGTTGATTGAACAGTGCGCTTATCCGGTACTGAGCCCACAATTATGGCTATACTAGGTTTTGCAATAAGCTGATCACATAACGCTGTGTGTTGTTTGCAGTATTTTCATGAAAAAAAAAAAAACCGTTAAAATGTATAATACTAGAGACAGCCGATTGACTTGACCGCACACGCTGTGGCGTTTGTATCGTAAGAACTATAAAAAGGAACGAGCGGAATGACACCCCTCGAATTTCATAAAAACCGTTAGAGCAAACGAATCTCTCGAAGAACGAACACCCAAGTGGAGAAGGGCCTCAATCTGTATTATTAGCTGGCAGATATGTCGGTTGAGGCCCAGGGTCACCCAAGGCTTGGGCGCGAAGAAAAAGAAGTTGGAAAATTCATGGAATACACGGGTGTTCATAATGTGTCGGGACTCAATTTGTAAATCGTCAAATTCTCTCCGTTTATGACTGAAAAAGTTTCTACGAAAAAGAGTTACAGTAGAATCTGGAATCTGGGTTCTATAAGTTGAACAATTCGGAAGGAGGAACTTAGTGTTTAAAAAACAAAGAACGACTAAATAAGTCTGTTTTTACACCTATCTTTGAATTTTTAATTTGAGATAGTCAATGTGCTTCTGCAGATATGTAGGGTAAAGGCACTAGCAGCCGGACACTTTGTCGTTTTTTGTCAAATAATAAGAGAATTTGTCGGTTTTAGTGTGCAAAATAAATACAAAGTCAATCATCTATGTTTCCAAAAGATGTCAATGCAAATGTATTTTGCTTAATTTTAAGCAAGAATTTTTCATGGTTCCTTAGGCATTTCAGTATGCGGACAGTGTTTCCTAATCATGAGACCGGTTTTTTTAGCTAAGGAACTGACTGTCCGGTCACTGAGAGAGTAGGTTTTTGTTTAAGGACACTTGTTTGTTTTCGGACACTAATTTGAGTTTAATAAAAACAGCTGCCAAATATGGTGTGTGTCGATCAACTTTTCATGACCGATTAAAAGGCAAAATGATATTTGGTGAAAAGGCAACAAAAATAGGCTTTTGGAACTCTCTTTGATCCTATGGTTAGGTTAGGTTATAGTGGCTGGTTGCAGAAGGCAGTCACACTTCGGCCAAAGTAGGCCCATTGTAATAGCACGCGGATTGACTAGTTGGTTCTTGTGACAAAGCGATTTAGCTGGCTAATGATGACGCTTTTTAGCTCATTGAGGTTGTTGAAGTAGAAGGCCTCTAGATGTAAGTATCTACGACCTGCCAGCGTGCTACACGAACAAAGTTTCAAACTCCTCTTTATCCATGCAGCTTCTAGAGAAGTCATTATAGGGGACTCCCAACCTACGGCCATGGGTACAGTGTCCTGTTATGACTCGTCCTGAGTGAAGATCTGCTGAGTCTAAGCAGATTGAGTGATCGTTTGATATTAAGCGATGGCCATATTTCCTTTGTTTTAAGACAAGTGGTATCTCTAGCCATTTACGATTATTGATGTTGATTGTGTGTATTTTTAGTAGATGGTAGGCTTTAGCGATTGGCATGTAAAGTGGAACACCTCCTATTTTTTGGGTGGAGGATGTGCCACACCTGGCGAGTTCGTCAGCTTTGCAATTGCCCGGTATGTCAAGGCGTCCGGGCACCCACATGAGGTGTTTGTTGAAATGCTCAGCCATCTCGTTCAAAGACAGCCTGCAATTAAGGGATGTTTTCGAATTAAACATGACATTGTCCAGGGACTTGATTGCGGCCTGACTGTCCGAACGGATGGTGATATCTCTCAAACCAGGACAGTGCCTCCTTTATCGCAATGGTTTCTGCCTGGAATACGCTACAGTGATCAGGGAGCTTCAGGGATATAGCTATGTCAAGGTCTTGAAAATAGACACAAGCACCTACACCCTCGTCTGTCTTCGACCCATCAGTCAAGATGCGGAAGGGATCAGCCAGTCCAGTCCAGTCTGGAGGGGATGCTGGTGGAGACTTTCTTTCCGAAGATAACTTGGGGTAGTAGGCGGTCGGTGTCGTTGGGGAGAAAGTTGAATTTATTTAGAATGGTTGAGTGGCCGAAGGAGAGTTCGGACCACAGTCGGAGCGTTTTACTGAAAGTGTCTTTTTGGGCTGTATATATTGGAGGAATTTAAAAATTGTCTCCATTATTTATATATCCAATCCATTTCACTGAAGCCTCAATAGTTCAAAAATTAGAAAAAGTCCAAGTTAAGATTTGTGTTAACTGTTCGGCTACTAGTGTACACAGCAATCATCAGACCAATTATTAATTATAGGAACCTAGTCTGGTGGACTGCCAGTAACACAAAATATGAACACGCCCAACAAAAAGTTGCTGTTTGTACAACGAGAGCCATAAGTAGCACGTCGCAAGGGTTTGACAGGGTTGGACATGCAACTTCCTGGTCTCCTTCCTCTGGACTTATTGATAAAAGACTGCGCCGCAAAAAAGCGCTAAGGGTGTTCTCTTTGTGGAAACAAGCCAACTATGCCATACTCAAAATAAGAGATGCCCTGGGAAAGAGACATGGTTCCAGTAGCCTCCAGTAGCTACAACCGACTACACATCTCCCCGTAAAGACTGCTCCCTCAAAATACCAATTATGTTCCCCGACAGAGACAAGTGGCTTTCGAGTGACTACGAGATCGCCCTATACACTCGGCCGGATTCCACTCTGACAACTTGCACAAACGGGATAGACTCCCTGACATGTGCAGTGTGTTTCAAACAGAGATTCTGGCAACAGCAGTTAAACACATACAAGCAAGCGATATCCCACCAGCAGGTATCACGATCCTTGTTGGCAGCCAGGCTGCACTAAAGTCAATAAGATCCAGTACGATGAGATGAAGGGCTGTTTTGAACTGGTGCGACACATTAAGGTTCATAAGTCACCACTAGGTCAAACTCTGCTGGGTCCCTGGCCACAGCGGACAAGGATCTGGAATGAACTTCAGCGAGGCGGGCACATCATTGCAACCACCGATCAGTGCATTAAACCGGACCATAAGCGATATAATACGAAAAGAATCCAACTCGTATTGGCAACAAACGACTGTCACACGACAAAATCAACGTGGCCCGAGATTAATAACGTCACAACATAGAAGCTTCTGGCGTTGGATCGTAACCGCGTACTCGTCGGAGTGATCACAGGACACTGCCCCATCGAAGCAATGCCCCGAAAATGGAACGCGGAATTCGCGATCTCTGCCGGAGCTGTGGCGAAGAGGAAAAAACCGAGGCGATCCAACATCTGCTCTGTCACTGCCCAGATCTCCAGGATCGGCGCCTAGATTCGCTGTGCCAAAGATTCTTCACAGAGACCGCGGACTTTGCGGATGCAGATATATCGGATTTGTTGAGATTCGTAAAGAGCACGGGGTGGTTTAAGGCAATCATTTGTCGCATGTCACTTAAGTTTGCTGCTGGACCCATTCTAGGGTTTGCAGATTTCGCTGATGTCATTTTCCAATCGTCACGGTCAATTTAATGGAAAATGTTCCAGACAGACAGTGGTACCTCTCACATATCACGTACGCGAGTAACTCGACGTTCTTCAGCTGCTTCTTCGAACGCAAGGCCGTTTTGTTTTGACGTGAAAACAAATGTCCTCGTCAGCATCACTTCCGAGGAGAGCCTTAAATGAGATTTCATGAGGTAAGCCGCCACTTGGCAAGCCCAGGGCGAGCTGGTTGGACCAAGTCCAAAGATACGCCTGGTTGCGCTTGGGCATAACTCCTGTAGAGTTAGCGTCCATGGCGAAGGATCAAGTTGCCTGGAGATCTTTCGCGCCTGCTGTCCCCCCGCGAACAACTCTCGTGGATCATGCGGGTGACTAACGACCCTGATGAGGATAATAGAGCATGTGTGCTATGTGTGCTAAACTATGCCACATTTGGAAGAGATCCTCAGTAGCAACTCTGACTGCCTCTGTTTAGAGGTTGAGGAAGATTTTTTAACTCACTACGATTGTACCAAAACAGCCACATCTTGTAGGTTAGTCTCAAGCACTCGATGTGCAGAAATTACGTCTCCTCCGGCAATTCTGATCTGTTCTTCTGTCTGTTCATTTTGCGTGTTGACTATTTCCCATCGATTGTCATGTCTAAGACCTCTAAGCCTTGCCAAATGACCCTTTTCAGGCAAACACCTTTTGTCTAGTAAGACTGCTGGCACACGCTGTACAAGGTCCATCACGTCCCATCCATTCGTCTTAAAAAAAAACCTCGGTCATGCAATTTTTCCCCCAACTCAACTCCCTTTCCTTTGCGAAGGAGATCGATTTACCCGCTCACTGTTAATAGGGTCGTAAGTGTCGGATATCAAGGCGAGAGTCGTACCATGCGCGGAGGTGATAATAAAAGTTACAACATAGCGTAGCGTCTCCTCAATAATTATCACATACATGATCATTCTCACACTTCAGCTGTGAGTGCACTTGTGCCCGATCACTTCGAAATTTTGGATTCGTTTGAGGGGTGTGATTTTGAAGTGGGTCTGTGGCACAAATATTATTGCACCCTCGTGATTGAGTTTGATTTTTGGTTCACGAACTAGAAATTGACTGTAAAAATCCAGTTTCCTTTTCATTTGTTTGTTGAACACTCCAGACGAGAAGATGTGAGATTACTTCACTTCCGGGAAAGCGTTTCATTTCCGAGTGGTTCTGAAACTTGAGCCTTTAAAGGAGCGTGCGTGTCGGGTGGTCGCCGTTGCGTTGTGTAGGGATACCGGTTGTGTGGGGATACCCCACATTTACCAACTTTCATTATTCACGGCTCCACCACGAGTCACTGTCAAAGCGTTTCATTTCGGAGTGGTTCTGAGACTTCATCAATGAGCCTTTCATGGAGCGTGCCTCATGATTGTCGGGTGGTCGCCGCGCTGTTGGGTTGAGCGTTCGTGCGTCTTCATGCGAGGATACCGTGTTTAATCCCAAAATTTGGCAACTTTCATTATCCACGGCTCCACCTCGAGTCACTGTCAATGCGCAAAGTTCTAACAAAACTTCTCAGTCATCCCCGTTCGGAATCGGCATCAAATTGGAGGTCCCGTCCACTCGTGATAGACCAACACACGCAGTGGTTGCTGTAGAAGATATGCTAAGGTCCACCTCGGACTGTCGAAAAGTTCTTCATACACTAAGCTAACGGGTCAAAAACAAGAACAGGTTCATTTGAAAGGGTTTTTAGTGACGCCTTGGCAGTTAGAGGCCAGACCTTAATGGTTCTGATAAATTAAGCAGCCTTATCATTCAAAGCCCGTAATTCGAACCGAATGATCGATGCACTCTGGTGGTCAGGCAGCAATCAGAGCCATAGCGTCGAGCCAACTTCGAAACTTGTCAGGTTATGCAGCCGGAACGTCAGCGAATTGTTCATGCTGAATACGCTGACCGTCTGTTGGAAGCGGTAACAGCACCTTTTTTGTCAGAAGCATACTGAAGGACTCAGGCAACGATTCGTGTCCATTGTACTGCCAGGCAGTAACCCCCGGTCAGACTACTACCACGTATCGGCCACTCCAGTGATAGTGCCTTTAATAATTTTGATGGTGACTGCACCAGATTTGAAAACCCGGTAAATGCATTTTGACTTTGCGTTTACTAGGATTCGAACCGGGGACTCCTCGCATTTATTTGCCACCCCACACAGTGACTAGTTGTAGATGTCGCAGAGACGAAGAAGAGGCCTTTATCAGAAGACCTGACTTTTAACAGCTGCTACCCTCGGCAAGTGAAAGTCTAAGACCACCATCATTGCCGAGGCCACCTCTTGGAGTCTATGGAATCATACTTAAGAGTAGTAATCCTGGTGGCTCTAGTGAACCAGGTCCTAGCCGAAAGAATTGTTGGGCAACGTTGACTAACTGGTTACAATCGTTGAACATTGTGAGTGACTCAAAAGGCGTACGGCGAATCGAACCTAAGATTAGGAAGATTCTGGTTGTCAGAATCCAACGCACGTGGCGACTACCTGGAGTCATACGTTCTTCGCATTAATATCACAGAATTGGGAATCGAGGAAGTCTCTTGTCTCACCAGAGCTTCCCAGAAGCATGAGTTGCGCAGGAAAAGATTCCACCAGCCTTCAAGAAATCCAAATACTAAAGCTGTTTATTGAAAGACAAGCGTGCCTTGATTAAGGTTAGGGCAGAGTGACTGCGAAGAACCAGGCTACGGCGCATACTTGGTATCTAGTTTGAGTCTGTTGCGCTGTACACCTTAGCTACTCGCTTGCCAGCCCTCAGCCATTCGCTTCATCAAATCTGTTGGTTAATGTAGCATAAAGTGAGAAACAGATTTCGATGATATTCTGTCTTACAGTCATTTGGGCATGTCAAGAATTTTGACAGACACTTCGTCTAGGCCGCCAAGCGAAAACTTGCGTTCTCTTTGTGGTCGTCGCTGCAGGAGCTGGGTAGCTCCGGTAATTGAGGGTTACCTCATCCTTCTCCTCATTCCTGAAATCCACCCAAACACAGTCATGATCATCTGCTTGCTTGAATTTCTTAATGTCGGCCAGAAATCAAGCACAGGCGGATAGTCGACTTCACAGCTGACTGCCAAATTGATGTTGCTTAAATCCGACGATGGATAATATAGTCGGCGAATTCGAGTGACATTTGGCAGTTATTCACGAAACCATGTGAACAACATTGTCAGAGCGGTCTGCTTGATTTGAGAGAACGATGTTAAGATGAAGTCTCGGTCCGAAACCCTGTGTGCAAGGATCCGAAGCAGAAACCATGTCATATCGAAACCAACGGACTTCCTTAACAATTTTTGCCGACGCTTTTAGAGCGGTTTATCGGATCAAACAGACCAGATAATGCCATTCACATGATTTCGTGGAAACGATCACAAGCCTCTGACACTTGGGAATCTCTCTAAAAGTTAATTTCTTATCCAATCCAAGCTGTGGCACCCTCCGGCCTCTGCCGACAACCAAATGATCACAAAATTCAGTCAAATCAACAAGATTATATATTATTGCCAAAATGCAGGACGACTTTCTACTTTCACTGATTTGAACACCGCCAAAGATCATGTCAACAAATTCACCTCTCAGCTGTGCCACTCCATTAGTGATCACCCGATCTGATCTGATTTGTTAATTGTTTTCATTGAGCAAATTTTGAATGGGGCTTTGCCAAGCACTTAGCTAAGCAAACAGCACGGATAACAGCAGTCAATAGTCTCGCCACAAAATTGTCTTAAATCGAAAAAGGCACGGCTAGACGCCACTTGTCCTGAAGTCGTTAAGTCGCTGCTAAATTGTTTGCAGTCTGGAATGAATCACGAATTGCACTCGATCTACATTTTGACGGCGGTTCCAGGTCTCAAGGTTGATCCGAAAACGGGTCTACTCTTGATTGGTGATTCATTCAATGGGCTAGATTGGCTAAATTGGCCAAATTGGTTCACTGACATAATTAGCCATCGCGATCGTCGTGTAGTTTTGTAGATCGACTGGCTCTGATTTCTCTGCGCCAAACTGGAAATCGTATTTAAATGTCAATCTGCACGCAGAGAGAGAGACAGGTTCTGCACCAAAAACATGAAATACTGACGTGCAGTGCACCGCTAAAATGGTGCAAATATAGAACTCGTCAAGAGACACATGCATACACCGGATAGCGGATCAGATACACAGTCGTGGATGTGCGTACATGTGTGTATCCATCGGATCGATTAAGAAAACCAGAAAAGTCAAATTATCTCCTCGAGGCCGCCCGCCGCCGTACATAAGACAACATTTATTGCCCCCAATTTTGGACACCACCAAACCAAAAGACTCGCTGAAAGCATCTAAAATTATCTAGTTGCGTAAGTTAGTCGAAAGATGTGATCTCACCACAGAATCGAAGAACCAATAAATGAAGTAAAACGCTTGTAAGTCAGGAGTTGGGAAACTTGATACAACCAAAAAAACATCTTGCCGCACCGCATACAAAACTTTGCTTAGCTGGCGATGGATGAATTGTATACCATTTATTGCTATCGTCAGCATGCGGCTGGCTGGCTGCTTGCAGCAACCGGCTTCTTGATTTCCTTCTTGTCTCATCTTCGTCCATAGCCGACGATGACGACCGCGACCGCGATGTCGGCTCAGACGTCAGACTCATCGCTGTTGCCTTCCATTTTACAGTATCTTTCGGTTCTTAAAAGTTGTCCAAATAAAGACAATGGAAGCAAATAAAGTTCAAAAAACCAGTTTAGTCTGAGCTACATATGTCGGAGATACGGCTCGAGTAAATCGGTTGCTCTTTCAATGAAAAAAGGAACATACACACACACACACACATAGAGCCACACCACAGTCGACAACTCTTCAGTACACATTGAGCGCTCTTTAGGGCGCTCTGTCTCTCTCTCTCTCTCTCTGAGTGTGGGGCTCGGTGCGAATTGGCAAAGTACCTATTTTCGTATCCGATTAGAAAAGATACTCTAATTAAATTATACACTTAACAAAGCCTTGACGTGTCTAATTGGTCTTCTATGCATTTCGCCCGACGGTCTGGTGGATTTTTCATTTATTTCTCTCCATTTGTTGCGAAAGTGAAATTCCAATTGGAAACCCTCGTGTCTTCGAGTGGCTTCTCTTCAGCCCCGCCAGTGTGTTGAGTATCCGATTGAGTGAGGTGAGTATCTGTCATTGTCTTATTGGGACGACGATGGCTGGAAAACCACATGCCTGCCAGAAGAGAGCCGGAATCGAGTGTTGTCCTCCTCACACAGAAACTTTTTTTTTGGGCATTTCTGACCCTGTTACCATCACTGCCTGTTACCGCCACCACGCCACTGTGCTGCTGTCAAAACTTCCATAATCGACAGAAATAGACTTTGCTCGTTAGTACACTCATTTAGCGGCTCCTGCTTGACACGACCAGCAGTATTGACTCTCTCCCGACGCCCATGGACTTGTCCTGGCGGAAGTCTTCAACGTTCGCTTTTTTGGGATCCACGCATTGAAACGAAACGAAATTAGATTCTTTTTTTTCTGTATCGCCTTTGTGTTGGATGATTTAAAATGCACGAGGGGACACCGACCGTCGACACATGGTCACAATTCAGGAGCTTCACTTAAGTGAACGACAACCTGATCTAATTAAAAGACGAAGGGACGAGGCCCATACCTAGTAGCCCGGATTTTTGTAGAGAATCCAATGCGAGTCGTTTTTGAGTTTCAAGTCTTCAAGTAAGCATAAGAACGGAAAGGAAAAAAAATTAAATTGGTTTTATTTTAAGACAAAAGCAACGAACCAAATGCACACACAGCGACAGACAAAACCGAACACCTTTCACCTCATAGATATAGATACTCGTGCTAACAGCACAAACGGAATGAATCGCAATGGAAAATACATAAAATTAGGGTGAATAATGGGAAAGAAAGAATTAAGAGGAACACACGACAAAAAATGAGACCGAACCAAATGCCAATACAAATAAATAACAAAAGTGTAGCAACCGCAACACTGGACAAAGTGCTGGTGGTGCAGGAGGAGCAGAAAAGACGGAAAAAAACAAAAAGCAAAGCCGGCAAAGTGTGTAGTCTAATTCTAACTTTGAAGCTGAAAAAATTCAAAATCAATGAAAGACGTTACCCGGTATGTATGAGCGACCGTTTGTGTGCCTGCCAATCGCGCTTGGCTCGACGGAGGGGGTGAAGAAAACCCGCAGATATACACAGACTGTGAGTGGGTATCCAATGAGTTATGTGCTCGGCTTTTGAAAGCGATATCTGGCGGGGGCTTATGCACGCTATACTGTTCCATTCGTTTAGAATAGCGAAATGGTCGTTGTATCTTAAAGTTGCACAAGTGTTGGGAAACAGTTTGGAGTTTCGTTTTCTGGTTGCTTTGTGTGTCAGGAGTCGTTTTTTTTCGGGTTCTTGACATAAAAATATACACATTTTGTTTGTTTTCGGATTTATTTGATTGAGATCAAGTGCTGGAAACTGATAGTTGAACGGGCAGAGTTTGAAGGATTTGCGAGTTCTTGAAATGACATTCGAATACTCGCCGACACGCTGTGTAATGAATGGCACTTGGAGAGCACTATGAGACAGGATGGTGAGTGCAGCGTGAAAGTGCTACGGTTTGAAAGATGGCCACAGTCGAGGCGGCAGTCGGTCTGTTGAATCATTGTGTCAGAAAATGGACGAATACTCGTTGTCCATGGACTTCAAGGTCTACATTTTTGAGCAAAAGATTATAACACCACCTTGCAGTCTACGGCTGGATGGCTTGGTTAGTGAGGTCCCCAAAGTTAATACGCTTTTATTTGGTCTTCAAACCTGGACCAGTCACCAATTGCGGTTGGGATCAAATTATCGACCGGTGCTTGTAGTCTGGCTGTGAGTATCACAATGGACCAACATGGACTAAGTAGGGCTGGACTCACCATATGAGCAGAATGTGCACATGCCAAGCGCACAGAAGCCTAGAGAAATAAACGCTTTCATCATTTCATTTGTTCACACACAAGCAACTAGTTCGAAAAAAGCCTGTGCACTATTCTTGTGACCATTTTTGAGTGCGTGTGCGAGAAATGATCGTGCTCAGCCTGGTAGGACATTTCGTACTTTTATGGCAGATGAGTGAATTTCAAACGTTGAAAAATAAATCCTGTGCGTTTCGCTCATATAATTCCATGTGAACAGAGAATTGAGTTTACTATTTTGAGATAATGGCCACTTGCTAATTTGTCAAATTTGTGACACTAATTGAAAGACTAACTCGTGTGTAATCTGGAAGCTACTTATGCCCTGGGTCTAAGTGTGCTGGGGAATTCACTAGCAGCCCCCTACCCGTGAGCTCTCATTTCAGTTTTGAAAAAAAGTTAATTTTCCTACCAGTGTTCATAGTCTGCTGGTTTACTTTGTCCCCATCGCACCTAAATAGCTTCAGGGACCTGTGCCAAAATGAGCTCACAAGGTGCGCAATCTCCCACTTCAGTTACGCACATCAAGTTGGTTAAGGTTGTTCTTCACTTGAGTGTGTTCTCCACTTTCAACGGAGGCTTTTTCTATTGCAATCTTAAACTGGCTACGTATATGGGGTCGAAATGTGGCGAGATAGTTAGGTACCTATGTGCTCTTTACCACACAAACTGGGTGAACACAATCACCCTGATTCCCTATGTCGTAAACGACAACAAACGACACGTCAGACCGCAATCGGTATTCTGTCGTGCACAAACACCAGCTGTTGTTTTTTTGTCGTTGAACTATGCCATTCCCTAATTACCTAAGTCGTTTGGAAACAACATCCTGTCGTTAAACCGACAATTCCTTTCGCTGCGACAACAATCAAAATTTGAAAGAAAATTGCACAAAGTCAACAATTGAAGTGCAAAATAAATGAATCTAACAATATTCACAATATTTAGTTGAACAAAAGTACGAATCAAAGTTATTTTGGGCTTTTCGTTACATTTATGAAAGTCACCTGCATCCAGCCCGAGGCTTCAACACAAGAATAAGATACTCAAGATCCTTGTCAAGAGGAAATATTCTGCAGCGATAATTTAAACATGTCGATCAAACGTGTTTTAATACCCAACTAAAGGGTGATTTTTTAAAAGCTATAGGAAAGTTTTAAAAAAAAAAAAAAAACACATACAATTCAGAAAAATGCATGAAATCTTTATTTGAATCCATAGTACGGTCCATATAATTTAATGTTTGAACATTATTTCATGCAAATGTTGACCTTGACTGCGCCTCAAATGGTCCATCCCCTTAGTCCAATTTTGGCATACTCTTTCCAACATTTCGGCCGGTATCTCACGAATAAATGCTTCAATGTTGTCTTCCAATGCGTCAATTGAAGCGGACATGAGCTTTAACATAGCCCCACAAAAAATAGTCTAAAGGCGTTAAATCGCACGATCTAGGCGGTCAATTGACCGGTCCCGAACGTGAAATAAAATGCTCACCGAACTCGCCTCTCAATAAGTCCATTGTTGCGCGTGCTGTGTGGCATGTGGCACCGTCTTGTTGAAAACACATGTCATGCAAGTCAAGCTATTGCATTTTGGGCAAAAAAAAGTTGGATATCATCTCCGCACCAAACTGTGACTTTTTCTGGATGCATTGGTAGCTCTTGCCATGCTTCTGGCTGATATTCACTCCAAAATCGACAATTCTGATTATTTACGTAGCCATTGAGCCAAAAATGAGTTTCGTCTTAAACTGACCATAAAATGGAAGAAGCGCGCGATGAACTTTCTTAACAGAGCACGCATTTGATAATAAAATTCAATAATTTGCAAGCGTTGTTCGTTTGGAAGACGATTCATGGTTAAATTATAGACCAAACTGAAGATGTTTGACAGTGAAACAAAACACGAAACGTGCGTCAACTATTTAAACCAGTGTTGCCGAGAAGATAATAGCTAAAAAACACCCTTTATTATTTGCTGAGGCAAAAATAAAAACAATTCTTGTGCGAGGCAGAACATGCATACTTATGAAGTTGCCATGCACCCAAAGACAGTGAAAACGAACGCCGGACAATGCCTTAATTTCATGTCTTGGTCTTGAGCACACCGTTTCAACACATTTCAACACATACTTTCTGGACTTGCTTGTTGTGTTGATCTATTAAAGGCTAACAGATACGGTTCAAGTGTTCACTTCAGGAATAAGGATCCTAATGTGTGTACCATCTGCTGTTGCGCGCACTCATTGCAAATGCCCTTATGTCCACTCGAGCACACGTTGAAAGGCTTCCTTCGATTAATGAAAATAACATTTATAGTCTTTGAGCATTGTCAGTGACTCGAAAGAGGTGGGACTGTGAACATTATTTTGGACGTAACGCGAATCGAAACCAGGCAGCGGGATTCAGTTGCGCAGGGGTCGACGCACAAATCCACAACGCCACGGCCGATGTGCCAGAAAATTAAACGTTGCATCAACAAAATTCATGCAAAATTTAAACAAAAGAGTGCGTATGTGTCGGCGAAGCCGTGTGTGCCATTTGGCCGATGTGTTATTCCATAAACAGCCCTATCATGTGAACTTTCTGATTTAATAAAAAATTAACATCTAAAGACTAAAAATTGTGTTCTCTATTTAATTCAAATCCTGCGTTAATTTTGAAACACGCTATAAAAGCGGACAATTCCTTAGACCAACGAAACCATTGTTATTCATTCATGCTAGGCTAAACTCTTATTTTGCCACTCCTTCTATATGAAGACGGTGTGTCGTTGAGCTATGGCGCAGTGGGTTAAAGCGTCGTCTCCTACGCAGAGGGTGCCAAGTTCGATCCCAAAATTTGCCAAATTTCACAGTTGTTGCTAAATGGAGGCGAAAGATGGACTATAAGCAAAGCAGCGGAGCTGATTGTTGGAGTGTGAATGGAGAAGAAGACATGACGGAGTTGCACCAAGATGTGGGAGCCGACTACGCTGACTCCAGGTAAGAGGGCCATCGAATCCTTGTTTCTTTTGGTTCGAGAACTGTGAGCAAGATCAAATCACCAAGTCAACGCGGAGGCAAGACAGTTTCATCTTTATGAACGGCTGCAGCGCGCAGCACCACCAACAATGGACGGCAACTTATCTCAGGTTCAGTCCCTGAAAAATGTCCTTTCCCTGACTTTAGGTGACTGAGAAGAGCGCAAGATAAGGAAAAATGCAGTGGATTAAGATGTGCGTTGGCTCAAGATGTGCGTTTGCGAACGCTAATTGTTGCGTTGGAGCTTTAGTTTGAGTTAGATACAGGTTAAGCCATTAAACAAGTCACAATACAGCGGTCGCGCTTTGACAGTTCACGGACTGTAATATCGTAAGCGCGAGCACAAATTTCTGTTTGGAGCTGCTTCGGCAAACTCGGGCTTTCAACAGTTGTGAAACAATTTTCTTTTATCTACTCGTGAGTTTTCATTTGTGGCAGGCTGAGGCAACTATTTGTGTACGTAAGTAATTTTTGTGTACAAATGCATTATTTTTTTGGAAAAATAAATTTTAGACCATGATACTTGTGAAACGCGCGCCTTTCATTGTGATTTGGAAGAGCAAGGGAGCCGCGCTTGGACATAACGTTCTCGTAAGCTCGATAAAACGCGTACTGAAGCCTATCAACGCACGAACGCGCGAAGTGGTATAGTATCATTCAGAAATCACTTTTGTCATACTTCTTATTTTTGATTACAACACAAGAGAGGCGATCAAGTGAGACGCAATGCACATTTGTTTGATTGCCCATCCCAATCCACACCAAATGGCAGTCTCCATCATAAAATCTCAGCCACCCCCGAACATATGCACCTTCGCTACTGCCCCTCTTACCACCTGGCCCAAAAAAGTGTATCCCATTAAACCCAGCCAATTCAAGTACTCTCTGATCGTCTAATTAAATGCACCGCCTTAAATTTGTCGCAAAGCAGCAAAAAGCAGCAAAGGACAAATGCAGCCGAGTTGTGTCTCCGTTGAAGCAACAACTGGGCTCCATTCATCTGCACCCGGAAACATATGAGCAATTAACACACTGCTGCCCTTTAGAGCATCGTCGTGGTGGTGGTGTTTTGTTTCGTTTTCAACCATTACCCTCGAAAGCCCTTTTTGGTCGCGCCATTGTACCCGTTTTTTTCTCCCCCAAAACGCCACACAATACTTGACTTTTTCATGCAAAAATATATTTCCACAACTTTCACAGCAGAACACAGAACACAAAAAAGTCAATGAATTCGAAAACATATTCCGCAAAATGTGGCACTCCTTCCAGCGAAATCCCTCCCGCAGCCTTAAGCTGCAAGGGGCAACAGGATGTTCGTATGATGCTGCATTCGCTGTGTACAGCATTTCCGCATGCGGATACATTTGTATCTTCGGAATGATCCTGTGAAAACACGAATAGTGGACAAGCCATTGTGTGCAGAGTCAAACTATAAGGCAAGGCAGATGTGGGTGGCAGTGGCAGTGGGGGTGGTTGTGCTGCTGCTGATGCTAGCCGGTTAAATCAAACAGCCCCGAATGTGCATGAATAAGCGAAGAAGGATAACACAATGCCAACGCTAACACCGATGACAAATTCAAGGATGCAATTTATGATTTGGTCTCTCCCCCCAAGGCAGTGCCGCACGCTGGCCAAGCACGTTAGTTTAGAGCACCCCCGTGAATGGGATGCGTTGTGTTTTTCGCTTTTCTTTTACAACCCAACCCAGACCCGAGGAGAGGTGCATGTGGAGCGAGATGGAGAACATGTGTTCGATTGTCCTTTGGCCCCGTAGCAGGCTGGAGCAGGACTGCCATGCCGGTTCTGGGCGGTGGCAATTATCGTTCTGTGCATCCCCTTGAATCTGGGGACTCTATTTTCGGTTGTGTCTCCGACGTACGAGGCAAACACCAGACAGCCGGTTACCCTTTATACACTTGCACAATACATCCTGATTGTCCTGTAAATACCGTCTGAGCGCAAACACACTCACATTCGGGAATCGGGGTGACAGTAGCTAATCATTATGATGAGGAAATATTATGATGTTTATGGCATCATCACCATCATCATTATCGCCGTCGTCATCGTCGCTGTCGTCGGTGCTATCTCCGTCGACCCACCGGCACGCCATCACTCCGGCGGCGGCCCGACTCAGATTTTTGTGCTTGCTGCTGGCGAGGGGGCGAGGATCGGGCTCTTCTCATTTGTAATTCACAGCCGCCACAGGACTTCGTTCAATGGATGTTGTTACATGTGGTGTGCGTGCACATGAGTTTCCTTGAATGGAATTTTGCGGATATGCGGATAATCAAATATCGGTGGGCGGGGTGGAGTCTGTAGGATTTCCCCCTGTTTACAGTTTGGTTCAGTGAACTGGAAAATATATGAAAACGTTTTGCTGAGGATCACAGATTTTTAGCTCATATCAATCTCACGTATTTTCCTTTCGCCACTCGCGGGCCGATGGGGTTGTTCGCGGGCAGAGGCCTGAGGAGGCTAGCGCTCATACATTTGGGGTTAGTGGAACATGAATCGAAATGACTGAGTTGAATGCAAACTTTGCAAAGCGCAGGATTCGTGAAGCTTTGTGCGGGGATACTTGGCCCAAGATGAAGCAAAATCCCCGTGCCCTTTGACTATCGCCTATCCGGCGCTGTGGTTGTGCAAGCTGGCTACCATGCGCCATTCAACAGTGAATTGAAATTCTTCGAGACCAATTAGTCTGTTGCAAAAGTCAAACAGCGACTCTGACACGGGTGGCAGAAATGTCCGGCCAGTGGCAAGTGGCGGTTGCGGTGGTGAGTATGTAACGCGAATGCGGGTGTGGCCATGAATAATTACTTTCGTTTCTATTAATAGAGCGAATGTCAGATAGTTGATGAGGGCGAGGGCGACAACAACGGCAACGGGACAACGGGGCGCCTATCTGAACTGGTAACGTGCGAGCCAGCCACGTTTTTCGTCATGCTTGAGCTAGTCAGGCGGTTTGGGGCGAGGGGCGAGGGGCGAGGTGGCAGAACAAGTCTTTGACACCCTCCATAATGCGGCAGACACAAGCGCTCTGACTGCAGATACCGAACGACGCGGTGAATGGATGAGTTCCTTGCACCTTTATTTGAATAAATTTTCGAGGAATTTTTCAATTTTTTTTATTGCACGGATTAAATGGAAAGATAACACCTTTCGGTGACACGTTGGGGGTGGTTTTCAAAGGAAAGTGTGCGGTCAGCCTGTGAGTGGTGCAATGGATTATGTCCTCTCGGGAGTCACATTCGGAACACGTTCAGAGTGCTGCGTCGTATTCACATTCAAGAAAACAGCATTTTTTCAGCATTGCGTCAAACGTTGACAGAGAGTGACGGGAGGTCAAGTCGGGTGTTGGAAACATCTGCCATCGTCGAAGGAGACTACGTTCGTGTGCTGTGGTCTACTCGTCATCCGAGGTGATCCCACAGCCTGATCCAACTGAACAGGCCCACTCTTGGGACTCTTGCATCATGCCTTGAGATTAGTTCTGCCGTCCACTGAGTTCTGCAGAGATGAGGAGAATAGGGGGAAACCATTGTGTAGCTCCTCTGCACCTGCAGCGTTCTCCCGATGGAAACTTATTTCTCAAATAATCAATCCGAACCAAGCAACATAGGTGTCACCCGTGTGCTTGTTAAAAGCCACAACTGGGTTGCGGAGCACGGTCGAAATATGATTGGGTGCATGGGGTGTTCTAGAAAATCATATGAACTGCGACCACACATGTCTACTGTGCGCCGACATTGGTCTAAGGCTGTTGAATTCAAGGCTGACGAAATTGACTACTTACTTAGTTTGGGTCTGTTTTGTGAAAGTGGTTGTTGCAAGAGGGAGAGGTCAGTAAGTGCTGCACATAGTAGGTTCAGATCGGGTCTGTTTCACTTCAATTTGTGCCATTTCGCGTTGCGTTTTACGATCGTACACGTTTCTCCAGCCTTAGAACAATAAAGGCGCACAAAATACACGAGATCACTGTTTCACTTCAACTTGTACCACTTCGCGTTGCGTTTTAGGATCCGGATTCAGAAGCATTGCCTATGCGCACGAAGTTGCCCCAGCGGCATCTAGTAAATTTTTCTTCACTCTTAGGCCTTAGGACTTTCGCTTTTTTAAGCTGGAAAACAAGCTAACATCGGCGTTAAGACAAAGCGTGTACGCTTCACCGGAAGAAGCAAGGTCCCCCCGTTTGATCCCCTTTACACCTGTCATCACATCAAATCGTGTCTCACCTTTAGCAAAGGGGTCGCGGAGCAAAGCACGTAAGTGAGATCTCCAGGCCACTCGATCCTCCGCCATCGACTCCAACGCATCAGGAGTTAGACCAAACGGGATCTCAGACTTGGTCTAGCCACCTAGTCTGCGGTCGCCACATGATTGAATCCCATTCAAGGCACGCCTCGCAAATCGTGCTGATGAGGACATTCGTGCCAAGCGACTGAAGTGGACAGAGAGACCATTGGAAGTAGCAGCTGCTTAACATTGAGCTCCTCGCATACTGTCGCGTTCCTTGTGTATCAGCGGGGTGTGAAGACGCACCCCATCGAGCTCAATTGAATCACCAGTTGGAAGAAAAGAATAAAACCATGGAACATCATTTTTAAGAAAACTGAAAGTCTTCTTCGTTTCTTTCTTCGACTTAACAGATTCGTCAAGGTCTAGAGATGACACTAGCATCAAAAAGGCACGTTCGGAAAATTTGGGACTTCTTAAACTGGTGAGTCAACAATAATTCTCAAGAAATTCAATTTCTTCTCCAACGACTCCGATCTATGCGGTGCCACACATCCACTCTAGTAGTGCTCTGGCTAACCATGGGACCTCACATCTAGGCACTTCTCAATAAATTGAACGAATTGGACGACATGAGTATAGACCAGCTGAGCCACTATGCTGTAAGCGACAACTGGTTCCACGTGTAGTCAATCCGCATGGTAAGGCGGACCTCACCTCACTTGCACTGCACTTCTTTTGTGCATCCGTTTTTTCGTTCCCCTGATGGTTTTCGCCTCGGCACTCAGAACAACTTCAAATAGACTGGTTAGATTTTTGTTACAATTACAATCTCAGACAGTTCATGGTCTTGTCAGTAGACCTTGTTATATCCAGGACCCGTGAAAGGTTTTCGCCTAACTGTAGGCAAGTGGTTGTGGTCAATTAGCCATCAGGGATGCGCAGTCCCCGAGTTGGGATGTCTTATGTCAAGATTGACCGGAAGACGAAAGGGTAAGAGTACCAGAGTGAGGGTTTCTCTGCCCATGTTTGAATCCGTGTAGAGACCTATATTTTTTTTCTTTCTCTTCTCCTTTTCCTGTGTACAGTATACGGAGGAGGGTGGCGGTAGCTTCTTAGGGCTTTAGTGGTGTGGGGAGTAGCCGTTGGCTGGGGAAAGTCTTCAAAGAGACCTAGCTGTAGGGCCGCTAGTGCAAGGCGAAGGTTGACCGAGTCACTCTTGAGTAGGAGTTCAGCAGAAGAGGTATAGAATAGAAGCGGTGAAAGTAAAAGTGACGCATCGATGACGCAGTGATTTCAAGATCTGTTAGACCAAGATCAATTTGTCTTAATTATTGTGCGTTTGACACAAGTTTAATCTGAGGTGAGGATAGCGAGCTAGCAATCGCTAGAACAACTTCTTGGATTTCTTCTCTAGCTGCAGTGGACAAGAATTGGAGGTTTTCCTCGGACTGTCCCAACAGAGTCATCCCGACACCCCTGTCTCTGACCCCGGCACGCGCGAGCTCACACGAGCGCTCCACAGCTGGTCCCGGGAAAGAGGTACAGACTACGGCCGGCAGCATAGAACCCCATATCATACCAGGTGTGTGAAAAGTGAGTGGGTCGTGACGGACATAAAATAAAATATAACATTACATAGGCTTGTAGTGTTTGTAGAAGACTCTCTTTAGGCTTTTGATTGACTTGGTCTCAGATCACTATTCTCTCAGGATTTCAAGTTCCGTGGCTGAGCAAGTCCCTCTGATACGGCTCCAATCAGACGTGGGTTAGTAGTCTATTCTAGTCTTTTTCTGGAATTCTCATCCGATCATTTAGATTTTCTCGAGGTCACTAAGACAAATGACCATGTGCTGACCATTTTTGAATGTTTGCCTGCACGCTGATGTCTTGTTGGAGCGTGTCCAAAATTGATATCACTCCCGGCGCGGGTGCCGTTCTCTTAGCTCCCGACGTGCTTCC
This sequence comes from Eristalis tenax, assembly GCA_905231855.2. Lineage (NCBI taxonomy): Eukaryota > Metazoa > Arthropoda > Insecta > Diptera > Syrphidae > Eristalis > Eristalis tenax. The sequence continues at coordinate 49,275,977 of HG993125.1, forward strand.
TGAGCTCAGTTTTGGTCAAGGTGCATTAAACACATATTCCATCTCGAATCAGGAACCTCTGTCTTTCTGCTGCCTATAACGTCGTTCACTGAATGCCAACATGTGACTTTCCCGATTCATCTTCAGACTTAAAGTAACGACAAATGCCCTTTCAAACTTTGGCACCCCGCCACGTCTTGTCTTCCCGCCTACCTCGTCGTCACAACGCTCTGAAACTGCTTTAGAAATGCACCATAACCCCTCGGCCTAAGAGTGCGGAAAAAGCAATTAACTGCAATGAACTTCGACAACCACTAGACCATCACAGGACATCATCTTTTTGTCTACCTGCCACCGATCGACGCCAGAAGTGCATTGGTTTAGTTGGTGTCTCCGACCCAGGGGATATAAGTTTTTCGATTCATTCAAGTATATGCAAAAACTTTTAACTTCCCCCCTTCGACGTACCTTAAACCTGACCTACATCTGTAAGATTTTCACCAGCCGGTGTAGGTACAACCCCACCCTCGCATCCACCATTCACCGATTTCCTGTTTAATTCCACAGTTTTTCTCTTTTTTGGTGCAGCCGCAAATTCCAATTTCAAGCCATTCAAGGATACAACGAATTTCACCGCGCACCGCTCAAGGTACGAAATATGTTTTGCTCTCACTTTTGTTTATCTCTGTGGGTGTGGCTGTGTGTGGGTGGGTGTGTTTGGTTGTTACGCTTCCCCACAATATTCAAGGCCCGCAGTCGAGCCCGCATAACATAAGTAGCAGCAGCAGTCGATCCACGACCGCCACCACCATGAGCACCGCCGTGCCGCCACCGCTACCAGCAGCAGCAGGTGCATTCTGCCGCACTTTAACTTCATTATTATTGTGCTGAGGGTAGTCTTCAGCTTCGATACCCAGAGCTTGCCAAAAACTTTCGCCCCAATTAATTTTGTATTTCATGGAACAATGCGCGCGGCTCATAACTACTTGACTCCTCTAGAGTCGGCAGTGCTGGCGCTGAGCGATGGGGTGGGTGGGTGTGCTGGCCGGGGGTGCCAGTGGGCTAGTGGTCGATGATTGTGGTGTCGTTGGTGTGTGGTTTTTTTTCTTTTGGGACTGGTGTGACGGTGTACCCTTCATGATGTCATTTTATCCTTGCATTACACGAGTTCTAGTACATGTGTGTGTGTGGCGGTGAGGGGGTGGGGGATAAGTTTGACTGGAACGAGGTTAATTCTTCGTTTTTGGCACGGATTTGGGTCAACTTAGAGAAAACATCGGTTCATCGTCGCTTTAACAGTTTTATTCAAGCTTTCTCGTCCTTTTTTTGTCTGTCGTGTGTGCGATGAGCTCAGCGTGCGAATGGAGATGGATAAATTGAATTCAACTTGAAGTCAACACACGAGCAAAGCTGAACTGAGCTCTGGCATTAATGTGTCGCTGTGATGTATTAATTCCCTCGGTGACAAGCAGTTGGGATGGTCTTCGCTTTAATCCCTTGCCGGATGAACTTTGATTAAAGTGTCTTCTGCGGCTGATTAAGGAAACGGGTGGGTGGAAGCGCAGGAAATTAGTTGGTGAAACTTGAGCAAGGATATCTTTTCTTTTTGTGAATAACATGTGCCGCATTAGTTGCGTGTGACTTAGAGTAATTATGACATCAAAATTTTGACGGGCGAGAGGGAGAGAGACGAGAGAGAGAGAGAGAGAGAGAGAGAGAGGGAGAGAGAGAGATCGAACGAGTTTAACTGCTGTTAATTGTTGAACTACGTTATTTATTTATTTACTTACAAGCTGACATAATATTGTGAAAAATACACATTCAGCCTTGCAAGCGAGGGCATGAAGTACGGTTTCACCATCGTGCTGTGTATTCCTTCTATATTCCACTAAGCCATTGACACGCTAGTTAGTATTTCAGCAATGATGCGACCATAAGTTGTGGGGACAACATCACAGCAGGACTTCCTCAATAATCGGTCATCGGACCTCTCTTATAGCACATTATGTGCGACGATGTTTTGCAATTAGCGTCGCCAGATGGAGGAAAAGCCATCGCATTCGCTGACGATATATCGCTGTAGTCAAGCATATTCAGGAAGATGACGTGAATCTGTCTCGGAAATAAACAATTGCCTGGAACATGCTGACCTGGAACTTGCTGATCATAGAGCTAAGGCTGTTTTCATTCAACTAGCCGTTACGAAGTGGAACACTCGAGACTCCGGTTTAGGAATCAAACTATCCAAGAAATCGCTCAACAATCTTGGAGTTATACTTGACAACAGGTCTGGTTTTAAGGCCCATGATGATAGCAGCTCTGTCCCGAATGCTGTCAAACGTCGCTGGGCTAGGATATGTCGATAGGGTTCTTCTATCCAGAGTGATTACCTCTGCCCTCTTTTACGCTGCCCCCGTTTCGGCGGGAACTCTTGCAGTGGAACACCAAAACAAATATTGCCGAGGTGCACAGGCTCTGTGCGATCGGGAATATTTGTGGGTTCAGCAACTATTCTAGACGAGGCAGCTTACGTGCTAGCTAGCATGGTCTTCATAGACAATATCGCAAACGAGATTCAAGGGGTTTCCTTCGGCGAGCCGCAAGTCGTCAAGATAAAGAGTTCATACAAGCCCAGCACCAGTGGACCAACTCCGCGAAAGGATAAACAAGCTTATACCGATCATAGAATATTGGACTGTAAGCAGTTTCTAGGCAACGGCTAACACAAGTCCTTATTCGGAAGCGCACGCGATACTCGCCATACTACTCGGGATGTCGAAGAACGGAAGAGGATGTGAAGGACAAAGAAGGAAGATGCTCTGCGAAGGACACGACTCGCCTGGCAAGTCCAGAGACCATAGGCAGTTACATGACGCAGTCGGAGTAACACTGGATGAGGATCGTAGAGTGTGTGCAGGGCCAACTCCGAAGGGCAGACAAACGAAGAGCACAAGAAGGGGTAACTTCTGGCTACAGAGCATAATTGGCAATCAGCCCCGTAAAATTGAAATATCGTGCCAGCTGTTGGCATAGGAACAGGACCACCAAGGACTATAGTGCCAGCAGAAGCAGACTTTACCGTTCTTTATGTTTGTCTAAAAACAAGAGGAATAGGAGTGACGTAAGAACGTACAGTGTCACGCAAATATTTCGACAAGTTGAAAGATGTGGCAGGAATACCAGGGAGCTTTGTGTTTTAGAACTCTGTTTTTATATTGGACTCTATTGCTTTCCCCAATTTGATCGGTTGTCAAGGTTGGGTTTTAGCGTGTTTTCCATACACTGCCATCCCTTTTCTACAGTCGTAGGCAGAGCCGTGAATCTCGGAGACAAAATTAAGAGCTTCCATCAAATAAGATAGAGTATGGTAGACAAAGCACAGCCTTGGGGAACACCAGCGATTATTTGGTGGATGGATTCAGAATTGATCACGTATGGCTTCATGGTGTCATGTCATTCTTATCCAGTAATCCACCACAAAGTGTCCAAATTATGCATTACAAAAAACAGCCTTTGTTATCTGTGGACCTTCAATGGGCTTGAACATCAAGAGTGTATGAACCACTCTACCCTGACCCGATTGATCTTCAATTCCCAGCCGGTGGATAACACAGTAGAGAACGAGTGCCACAAAATTGAAACGCCCATGTTGAACGGCAACATATTGGTATTTTGCTGAAAGTGTGAATGAGGCTAATCGCCTAGCACTGTGTTTACTCAGGTTGAACCCAGCCGCTCCTCACTTAACATGTGTCACAGTTATTAAATCCAATGCAACTCAAACGAATGCGAAGGTCTGAACAAGCTCCCAGACAGCAGGTCTTACAAACAATATTTTTTGGGTGAATGAATGCCAAGCAGATTTCCTCGCAAAGGAGTCGTTCAGTAAACCCATTTAATTGGTTACCTTGTGCGACGTCGGTTGCATCTTTACGTCTGTTAAGTCTCTTAAGAATGGCTTCATTAAATAATGCACATACGCCTTGTATGCCGTAGAATGCCTTGCGGAGAACGTGCGTGTCATTCCCCGGCACAGGCGCCGCACTCCGTAAAGGCTCATTTCGACAACGGTTACCCACAGTTCTAGTGGCCCCTACAAACGTACATGTGTACGTATGGTGTATGCATGCATAAGTTTCTCTTTCATCATTCAAGCATCTCGTCGGCTCCTCATTAAGTTTACACACAAGAGTCAAATCGGTAGGTGACATCACAGAACAGAGCAATATGCATCACTCCCACGAGCACGCACAACACCCCTCGCGTGCGCAGGCACACACCCGTATGCAAGTGTCCTTCCAGTGACAGAGGATCCGAAATGTATGCATATGTCATTTGCAATTATTTTCTACCTCATTAAGTCCCTTAAGGATGCACCACATCATAGAAATAAGGATATGCACACTCGCACAGAGCACACTAGCATCGAACACCGACGGCTGGATGCGAAACACGAGCGACAAGGAGGCGGTCGGGGTGGGAAGGGACCTAAACTCTACTCTCGAAAATGCCGTAAGAATATTGGAAAAGCGGATAGGAAAATTGCATTACACTACAGCATGAGCATCCATTATTGAGTGGTATTCGAAAGATATAAAGTACGAGAGAGTGAGAATGCCGAGATAAGATGCGAGAGTGCTGGGGTAACGGGGGCGAGTGTGTATCCTTAAGATATTAATGCCAGAGTCGTCACCAAGGGACTGACGCTGTGGGTGGGTGGTGGTGCTGGCACAGCGAACGTGCTGCGTGGGTGTGCAGGTATGGTGCTGCAGAGCAGCACATTCTCCTGATTTCTGTTCAATTGCTGACATTATTCCGCATGCAAATAGAGGCAAACATGCATGCTAAAGTAGGATGTGAGTGCAATGGAGCGCATGCAATCGAAGGATGGCGATAATTTATTGTTATTTTGTGGCATTCCTGTGTTGTACGGTATGCTGTTGTACATTTGTACGTTGCACTGACAATTGAATTTGACTTTTCGAGTAATTGATTAATCATTGCAATTTGTCTCTGTGTGATTAGTGAGGGATTTTTGATGGAATACTTTCAATAAATTTAACACATTTGACTCCCAAATAAATCACGCCGCATTTAATGTTTGCAACAAAAAAAAAAAGCTCAGTTTTCTATTCAGAGGTATGAACGGAGTGGTGTGCAACAAAAAAAGTAGGACAACATCCATAGCGACTGAAGCTTTGGAGTGAAAATCGACGCAAATTTGGTGCAATTTGCGATCGAAACGAAATGAGTTGTACTAAATACAAATATTCTATTTTCGACCAATTGTTGTGGGTGGTGGGAAGGGTGGTTTTCACGAGTAGATGCTAAACATTTTAAATTCACATCAGTCTTTTTTTCGGCCGTTGGTTTCACACTTCTAAGTTGGGTTAAGGACTTATATAATGTTGGTTCGAAGGACCAAGCTAACATAATATCAGACCTTGGTTATCCCTGTTCTGCTCTATGGCGTGGAAGCCTGGACAAAATCTGAAAAGAAGATGAAGAAGCCCCTTGGTCTTTTCGAGAGGAAAGTTATGCGTTGGTCCTGTTTACGCTGATGGCGGCTCGGGGAGTCAACCGCGAACTGTGCAGGTTGTACAGCGACAAGCACCTAGTTAAACGTCTTCGGATTCAACGCTTACGATGGCTCGATCACGTAGAGCGAATGGACACCACAGCTCCAGCCCGAAGAGTCTTCGACTCCGAACAAGTGACACAAAGCAATAGAGGACGCTCACGGAACCGATGGCAGATGACAGAAGTACGGATGGACCATAACCAACTTGGCGTGCGAAATTGGAGGCAGCTGGCTAAATATCTCGCTTGTTGGTTGAGGTCCAGTCTTACCCCGGACAGTAGCGACATTAGTAGAAGAAGACGTTGGGTTAAGGGTAGTTTGGTTTAGCTATTCATTAAGAATAGACTCAAGACGTTTTGGTAAGCTTATGTTAGGTTAAAGTGGCCGACTGTTGGTAAGGAGAGTCACCAGTCACACTCAGGCTAGCATAAACCCATTGTGTTACCACGCGGATCTGTAAATACCTACTCCGTATCCCAGCTACCACTTCGAAGCGGAGGAGAAAAGTGACATTATTTTCACTTGATGACTGTTTCTGGAGAGAGCACTGTAATTGCATAGTACATGTGCAATACTTTCCTCATTCCCCTCGTCTCTGCAGCTGCTGCAGAAGTCGTTGTAAGGAAGGCGCGAGTTCCAATAGTGCAATGTCCAGTCGATGAGAGTTCTCTCACTCTCACTCGGCCTGCTCACTCTGATCAGGCTGAGCGATCGTTTTGGCTCGACCGTAGGCCAGAGTTGTTTGTGCCAGTTGACCGTATAAACGCTTTACTTGAGCAAGTGTTTCGAGCTTCAGTAGATGTTTTATGGTAGTGTCCGGCATGGATGGATAGAGTACGGAACGAGCACCCTTCCTAGCGAGTTCGTCCGCAACCCAATTCTCTCAAATCTCACAGTGTCCCAATAAAGACTGGAAAGATGACCTAAGTCATGATGGTTTGAGACATGATGGCTGCCTGGCTGTCAGCGATATTTGTATTTGTTTTTTTTTTTAGCCAGGACAGGGATAAGCAAGGTCTGATAATTGATCGCTATAGTTTCTGCTTGAAAGGCGCCGCTGTGATTTGGCAGTCGAAAATTTATTCCTTAGAATAGATACCAGCACCTACACCTGCCTCCATCTTTGATGCAACTGTAAAGATGCGCAAACGACAATTTAGAGTCTAGTTTTCAGACTCCCAGTAAGACCTGGAGGAGCACGGTCTATAAATTGTTCAAATTTATGTTGAAAATCATGATTTTCGAGAAAGTCACTGGAGTCGTTGTCAAAACAGCATCGGATGCAGAAGAAGTCGCCTTGGCCGCTTGGGGCCATTAAAAAATAATGATGATCTAAAAGTTAAAGTCATCTGTAAGCGGTACGCAGACATTGTACACCAGCGGCGGCTTTCGCAAATATTCTTCATCTTCACAAATTCACGTCACTTGTTGTTCAGCTTCACTTGTTTAATCTCAATTTTGAGCGCTCCTCCTCGAACAAAAACACCGTTTCCCAATGGCTGACTTGGTTTTCTATGGTGTACGTTTGACAGCTCTCGCGTCATTCATGTCATGTGGCAATGTCAACCATGCTCAGTGTGCATTGACATTTTATCGCGGAAAGAAGCAAACAATAAATTATTGAAATTCTTGCTCCGTGAAAAAACTGTCTTTAGCATCGAATCTCATTTCTGGACGAGTGTGACGAACTGCCCTATTTGGTCTGTTGAGCCACCTGAGGCTATCTTTGAATGACTTCAACTTCAGAGCAGAACATTGTCGCGTTTGGTTTCAGTAAGACGTTGTAAGGCCATCATGCTCTAAAGAAATCAGAAATCTGCGGCTGCTATCTCAAAAGGGTGGATTGGAAATTGTTTGGCCAAACATGAGATGCGGCGCTGCTTTACCAACGACAGAATAACAAAATTGAGTTAGGAACCAAAGAAATACCAATTCACCCTTTTGATTTATTGCAGCCGCAGATTTATTTTATTTTGTTGGTGACGACTATATTGTTATAACAGCCAGTTACTCAGGTTATATCAACTTTATAAAACTACAAGAAGCTACAACGATGCGTGTCATTCAATTTCTAAAAACTGTTTTTTCTAGCCATGGCATTCCAAGCATTCTGGAAACCGACAACTGTCTCGAGATTTCAAGAATTTTTCAACCGAATGGGATGAAATTCAACCATAGGACCAGATCCCCTTACCACCCCAAAGGAAAGGGTCTTGCAGAAAGAGCTTTTCAGCCGCTAAGAACATCTTCAAGGAATGCAAATACGTTGACACCGACTACCAACTAGGACTTCTGAACTTCATGAACATTCCCAGAGGCCAGCTCGGAAGCCCTGCACAACGACTCTATGCTCGAGATTTAAGAACACAATTACCAACAACATATCATCACTTATTCCTAAAGTCAACGCACCAGACGTGCCAGAATTACTCAAAGAAGACCGACAAGAACAAGCCAAATATGCAAACAAAGGGACTTCGCAAAACAAATCGTTGTATCGAGGACAAAACAAAGCCACTAGAGTTAGCGGCTCAAAGGATTGGAAACCAGCAATCGTTTTAGATAAAGTTCATCCAAGACATCCGTGACAAAGGAGGAAATACTTACCGTGGCAACACTTGTAATATAAAAGCCAGCGCCGCTTACATTCGTTCACTACAAACCAGCATCCCAGGCTTTGATTCGACACAAAACCCACCGAACATCGTGCTACCAGAATTCCCAAACAGCCCCGTCAAGCACGCAAAACCAACCAAGTCAACATGCATTAAATCCCTTTGTTCACGATCAAGTATTGACTACACCAACGCCGTCATCATAGGCCTATACTACCCGGTATCGAAGAACAGTCAAACCACCTCATCGTCTAAGTTGGCGCAAGTAACTTTCTTTGACAATAAATTCCAAAGGGAGAGGGATGTAAGGGGATGCTCTAAAGTAAAAATACCAAGTAAGCATCCACGAATGTCATCAACGTAAAATATCACTTGACAAATATCACTGAACAAAATTGACCCAGCTTGACCAATCCTACAGTAAATCTCAGCGTTCATCCCATCACTCGTGAAAAATACCCCGGGATACTTAAACTTCTGCACCTGCTTCAATGAGACTCCGCTAACATGTAGAGTGCATTGAACAGGCGTTCTGGCGTTCTGGAAATGACCATTCCCATGCGCGGATAATTCCTTTAGGCGGGTAAAAGTGCTGCGACTGTCGCTGTCCGCCTATGGGAGCTTTCACTGTATACAATGTCAAATTTTACAAAATAAAGCACTCATCTATACCAAATGAGAATGAAGAAAAACCTTTGAAGACGTCGGGCCTGTTGGCGGAGTGGGTTGGTGCGTTGCTCACTCTATTTGCAGGTGTTCAAATCTGGCTGACACTATTCGCTTTTTGTTATTTATGAATTATTGGATAAACATTTCATATTCTGAATATAAAGAGACATGTAACAATAACAAAATGTAAATATGGCAGCGATGCATAACATGCTTCCAGTCATACGACAGACTTTTCTGCTAGTAATTAATAATTCGGTTAATGTTTCAATTCCAAAAATCATCTCACAGCATCCCTCATCTTCAGTTTGTGATAATCAATGGTGACCATGTGTGTGTACATCACAAAATGCAGCCAATGGCTGTAAGCACGCAACCTGCACAATGTGAGGTGATTTAAAAGACAGTTGCTAAATTGATGTTAATATCTGCAACATATCCACCCATCTACGACCACACTTGTAGGATGAACAAAAAATCTCACATGACGTTTGATTGACATCATAATCGATGCAGGTACTTAGCAATCAGATACTCCACTTTAATCTCGTTTCATGTTGAGTATGACGGGTGGCTTCCATGGGAGATATACATAGTAGCATCATTATCGATTGGGGTGCACAGCAACAACAGGGGTGTTCGGAAGTACCAAAGAGCAACTCTAATTATCTCAGTTAATCCAAGATGAATTATATTGTTCATTTGGTAAACATTGAGGGATTAAACATGATTAAGTGACAAACTTTTGTTTTGCCGAGGACAAAGGAGTTCGATGTGAATACTTAGCGAACTAAAATGGAATGGGGCCATCAACACACAAGAGCCTTCTGGTCATTTAGAACGGGTCGCTAAAACTTCAGCAAGTATTATTATGTCTTATACATTTTCTTCAGGTGATGCTACAGACCGGGGTGGACCTAGGCCTTTGTTGGCTGAGGCCTCTCCAAACCCCGCGATCTCCGGCTAGCTGCCTCACCTTTCGCATGACGAGTTGGTTGAGGTGCTTCACAACTCGAGTTGGAAGGCCCGGCCTCCTCTGTTGCGTTGTCCCACATTTTCAGAAGGCTCTTCGGGCTGGATCTAAGTCGCCCATGCGCTCTATACGGCCCAACCACCCTAGGCGTAATGGCCTGACTAGACCCATGTTACTGGGCCGAAAATCGAACTTTTCTCACGAAGAGACCAAGAGCTTCTCGATCCGCCTTTGAGACTGTCCAGCCTGAGCGTGCGTACTGAATCAACGACAGCCTTGCTCGAACTACACACAGTCAGGGCAAGGCAAGCTGAGTGAGCGAAAATAATTTGCAGTCAAAATGGACGCAAGAGTCCCTTTTTCAGTATCACAAAGTTTCCAGCACCGCAATATCTCCGAAATAAATCTCACACATCAGGTGAATTTTCCAGCAAGTTGAAGCAAGGATTCCGGGATGGAATAATTTTATCCTTTGACATTCCCCATATTCATCACAGACGCTCCATTTCCATGCAGCACCGGTAGCCACATCGTGTGCATGTGGTCTGGCTCCCCCTCAAACCCATAGTGCACATGGAACGCATGCTGCATCCTTGTATCATAGCCTCATCTCCAGCTCCTGTTGCACCACAGTTTCATTGCATATGCGGCGTCATTCAATTCCTCTCAGGCATTGATCAAGGATTGAAGGCTTAACTCGGATTTAGAAGGTTCTCGTTTAGAAAAGAAAGCACTGAGTGATGGAATGAAGGAGCCAACGATGGGAGAAATGTAAATCCTGCCCTCGAATGTGCATTATCTACTTTGTACCTTGCGCTGCATCCATTGGGGGGCACCTTAACACTGAGTGTAATTTGTATTTTAAGTGCTGGAGGAATGTGTGCTTACGTTGAGTGGCATCTGAGAAAATTCGAGAGAATCTTATCGCCTGGGACTGAATACGCTGGCGACGGGTACATTTGGGATTGGATTGGATTTGCAAGAGATATTGCCTCGACGTGGCTGTTGTGATGAAGATTGCAATTGCCAGTCATTTGACGTCCGTTTAGCGTAGATATTCAAAGTTCGGAGAGTGCAAGGGGTTTCATTCAATATCATGCAATTGGCAGCAGCGTGCTCGAGACCAACAACTGTGGAGGAGGTCAGGCTCAGACCCCCCATAGGTCATCGGCGTGTAAACCGAGTAAGCTTAGTCCAAGCCACCCGCGATGATGACGGGAGGAAGTCAAGAGTTGATCTTCTTGTCCAGCACACTGTACATTGCTTTCGCTTCCCGACGTATCCAACAACTCCTTATCACGTCAGCTACTTTGTAATCCAAAAAAGTATGCAAATGTAGCCAATGCATATTTCGCCTGTTGTCAAAGTCAGCCAAGGGCGCATCATCATCGAAGTTGCATAAAATTTTCGATAAATTACAGCAACGAGTCCCTGTTGGAGTCGTCCTCCCAGCGAAAGCATCGCTGTGCATCATCAACGCGGGATGCATGCAGAACGAAAACATCCCAGAGTCAGTGGATGTGTGCTGCAAACGTGTGCAGTGTACCTCAGGGCGTCGGTGATGGGATTTTGTCATTTGCATGAAACACGCCGCCGCACCACAGCTACAGCTAGCATCATCAGCAACGCGCACCCGCTCTCTCGCCAAATAAACACAAATCAGCTTGTCAAAGTCGCGGCTCGGCAAAATGTCGAATTTAAAGACCACCCCCGTCGCCACCCGCGCTGTCGGTGTCAGTGCACCACCCAGATTACATGTTGTACAACACCGATGTGACATACCTCTAATGTGCAAAGCACTGAACTCATTCAGGGGCGTTGTGATGCAACAACTTTGACGGGAGCCACACGTCCTTCTTCAATCCAAGGTGGCGGCGTTGGGCATGGCGCGGCGCAGCATTGGGTGGTAGAGCAAGAAGAAGCCCTTGTGCTTGCTGTCAGGCGAGCTGGCAGGGGACACCATAAACAGGACGGTCTCCACAGTATGGATAGATATGTAAATTAATCGCAGTGACTGGTAATCTGGGCCGAGCAGATACAATGTCGTTGTCGCCAGAAGATGGGATACTTTCGGTCATTTGCATTCAGCTGATACACATACACACCCATCCGGCGACTACGTGATGTCCCCACAAAAAAGGACCTTTCATCCACTCGCGAACAAACAAAATCCATTCCGCCGAATGTCCTTACATAAAAATCTAACCCAAGAAGTAATTTAACGAATAAGGATGCGGATACTTCTTCGCCACCAGGCCACCCCCCAAACGGATTCCGCAGAGAGCAACAGCTCTGCAGCCACCACCAAGCAGAGCCAGCCAGCACCCGGCAGCCTGTAGGAGTCACGATGATTTATGTAGCATTAAATTCCAGTGTTAGCATTTTAACAGCGTAAAATGAAAACGCTGCGGAGAATTATGTTTCAGATATACGAGCGGGAGTGTATATCCCATCCCCCTAGCCGGCCTCGCTGGTGGATTCGAGAGCAGCAGATATTCATTGCTCGTATCTCGGATCGCATCATGAATGGTGAAAGCGTGTCTGGTGGATGGTGGCAGTGGCGGTGGAGACGCTTTAAAGCGAGTGCACGGTAGAACGCTACATCGCAGTGGATGGCGGTGTCCTCCTCCTTGTATTTTATTCAATTTCATTATGTTTTTTTTTTTTTTGCGAGGAAAAGCCCGCAGATGTGTGTGAGTGTGAACTTAATGAATGAATTTGCTTGGAAGGACGTCGAGCTAATTTTCGAATCGAGTGAGGGTGGCAAGCTGGCTGCAACTTAATTTGTTCAGTCATAATAAATCCTTGATGATGTGATCCTGTTCAATGGATTTGTAATTGATACGAGTACGAGGTTCTACACGTCAAGTGGAAGTGACTGCTCCCATGTACGTACGACACGAGGGCGTGACTAACACGTTCTCGAATGAGACTCCGGCATGACTGCAACCAGTCGAGTGGAGTTGCAGCAAAGTTCAGCAGTCATGGTGCCAGGGAATCAAAACGAAGAGAAAGTAGACAGATGTAATTCGCACCGAAAGCAGTGATGAAGTCGCCGGGACTGCCTTCAGTCAGAGAGTTTACACAAGGAGCGAGTTCTTTCTATGAGCGAAGAGGATTGTTGTCGGGCCTGCCTTCAGTCAGACAGTTCACAAAAGGAGCGAGTTCTTTTTATGAGCGAAGAGGATTGTTGTCGGGCCTGCCTTCAGTCAGACAGTTCACGAGGAGCGAGTTCTTTTTATGAGCGAAGAGGATTGTTGTGGCAAGTGCGACTTGGTCCATGGCTACCTGGGCACTCTTGGCAGGTAGATCTTGGAAAGGAGAAATTGTGTCATAAGGTCAATAGATTTTAATTAGAGGTGGTTAGCTGCACTGGTGACGTTCAGCGTGTTGCCTGTGTAGTAATTTGATGCTGTCGCCAAAACTTAACGATCTATAAGGAGCATGTCCTCTTCTGTCCTGTTCCAGCCAGTCTATGGCTTAAGATGAAGGGACTTTAAATCCATAGACTGATACACGGCGCCGCGAGGACCGCGATATACACGCGTTATTACACGTCAGGGTTAGACGCTCGGCTAGTTGGACAAAGAGAAGTTTGCCCAGAATGGGTACACCAGGCTACATGATAAGGATAGTCATGGGCTATTAGGTAGGACGTTGATGTACCACCCTAGCCGTTGTGTCTACAGCGTACCTTCATTAGAGTAATGCTTGACAACAGGCTAAGTTTTAAGGCCCATGCCAAGTATGCCAGCAGATGAAAGCAACTCTCTCCCGAATGCTGTCAAACGTCGCTGGGGTAGGATATGTCGATAGTGATTACCTCGGCCTTCTTTTACGCTGACCCACGCTTAGGCGGGGACTCTTGCAGTGGAACAACAAAACAAAGATTGCCGAGGTACACAGCCTCTGCGCGATCAGGACTTTTTGTGGTCCGCGTGGTCCTCATAGACTTTATCGCGAACGAGATGCATGGGGTTTTCCTTCGGTGAGCCGCAAGTCGCCAAGATAAAGAGTTCATACAAGCCCAGCACCAGTGGGCCAACACCGCGAAAGGACCCACGACCTCATACCGATCATAGAATATTGGCCTTTAAAGCAGACAGGGGACTGCAACTATCACCTGAAATGAGCAGTTTCTGTCTCACGATAGCTAAAGCAAGTTCGTATTCCGAAAGCGCACACGATACTCGCCATACTCCTCGGGATGTCGAAGAACGGAAGAGGATGAAGACCCCTTGCGAAAGACACGACCGACCTGGCAAGTCCAGAGACCATAGCCAGTTACATGACGCAGGCGGAATAACACTGGATGAAGATCATGGAGTGTGTGCAGGGCAAACTACGAAGGGCAGGGAAATTAAGAGCATAAGAGGCAACTTTTGGGGACGCATTCATTGCTAACACAAACTGCAGTTTTGCCGGGAGAGTGACCGGCATTCCAGACATCGAATGCTTCGGTCTAGCGAATCGTTGCCTGGGCTTGAAGCATATTTCGACGTTTACCACATACTTTGGCGCATTCAGCGAAAAGTTATGGAAAGGTTCCTTTAATCGGCAAATTGGTGTAACACCGAATATAGCCATTCACAGGAAATAATCGTACCATGCTTTCACGCAGTCAAATTATCAATTTCCCTATTTCCCACACAAGTCTTGCATGCTTCCGGGTGAGACGCATAATATGAAAAACACAAAAGAAAGGAAAAGTGCTAAGAACCCTTGGAAAGTCGATACGATTTCTGCACACATGCGATGCGGGATCCAATACCCTTGCCTACAAACCTGGCAGTCGAAGCGACAGAGTCTGATAGTATAAAAGCTAGTGCCAGGGGAGAGGTTTGTTGGTTGAGACCTAGGTCCACTGTAGCGCCATTAGAAGAAACAGAAGAACAGCTGTTGGTTGGAGCTCCGGATTATAGTGCTAAGCAAAGAGGAGGAAGAACGAATAAAAGTGGCCAATACTTTAATTATTGAATTTGTTTAATTTTTATTTAAGTAAATATTTAAAAAAAAAATATTTAAGTCATGTTCACTGATTTTTTGCTTTATTTTTATTTATTTCAATTAAGCAGTGGCCGTGTAGAATCTCGAAAAACACGTGTGCGGGTAAAATTAAAAAAAAAAAGAATACATGTTATCTACGAAATTATAAACACTCCACAATCGCCGTCAGTCAGTGCTGGTGTCACAACTGCTTGTTAAAAAGCATTAATTTTCTGTTGTCAGCAAAAAAGCACAAGTGATGATCATAAGGCGCAAGGAACAAAAATGCAAAAAATGTATACTGTCTCGAAATAATTCCTTATATGTGTGTTCAGCTAATAGTCGTGTGGGAGCGTACAAAATGAGCAAATAAAATATATTTATGTATCATTGCTTACATGCGCCGAGTATGAGCGGACCAATAAATAAGTAGTAGCACCTACGTACCTGCAAATGAAAGAAATGATTTTATTAAAACAAAATATCGTAAACGTGTATTCACATTATCAAGCAGGGTTTCTTGGTGGGGGGACGACCGCGACGGGTGGTCCGGAAAACAAATAACTCTTGGTTATGTGGAGGCTATGACGATATTTTACACAGGACACAGGAGGAAGAGAACAGCAACAACAAGGAATCAAATCAAACAGAGCTTAACATCAACATTCTGGCTTCCGTGCTCCCACCAGGGCTGAGTTTAATCTACAGCCAGGCCCGGCCTTTATAATTTATAGGCTCCGGTTATTATGTAATCTGTACCCCAACCTAAGAGTGGTCTCTCTAGCGCATCACACACAGCTCGTCGCACTTGTACACGCACACATAATCCTTGGAGTATATTTTATGTTACCCTAGTTGATTTGCATCATCCTAGTTTCGGAGCTCCTCAGGTGCTCGGGTTTTTTTTTTGTTGGTCTTCTGGCATTTCCCTCATTCTTCAGAGGTAGTGTGTGGTTGTCAGCTACCCCAAAGGCTAACTCACCCTTGTACGTAATAATTTTGACTTACAACACCTAACCTATGAACCTATTCGGGTCTGTGGTGGCGTGCCCTCCTTGTTGACGTGCCTGTGTGGTGCAAGTTAACCTGGCTAAGGGTGTAAATGAGGATTTGGGGCCTTTTGCATTGTCTCTCACTCTCCACATGTCAATTTCGCCTGTTTGCAAGGAGGAGTCATAAAAAAGAGCACACTCCACCCGCCTGTGCGTCCCGGTGGGGGATCCTTGACGTGGGTGGGTAAACAAATTTCTTGTCATTCATTCATTTTTTTTTTGCTGGTGTACTCCTCCGTCCCACCCCCGCCATCCAACGAAATCACATGTAGAATGGTTGCAAATTTAAGAGCTTAAGGATATGAGTATGCAGTGTGATGTGAGATGCTTGGGGAGGATATGGGCGATGGAGAGATGATGCCCAGAGTAAGTAAGATATTCACACACTTTGCAGAGGTGTACTCGTATCTTGGCTCGTATAATTTATGAAGGAGTAACAACTTGGCTCCCCTTCAAGTTCACGTAATTAAATCATTCCGCACACCATCCCTGAATGTTGGATCTGGGCGTGTGGCATCAAGGACGACAGAGCCGAGGAAGAAAAAAAATAAAACGATTCATATATTCTCGCATGACGCACCATTGAATGTGTGTGCTTTTTTTTTCGTGTTTCTGCCTTCGCTAAGAAAACCCCGTTTGATAGGTGGATGGGGGGAAGGGTGAGTAGTTGTTGTTCCCCAATAACGCACGCGGTTGTTGAAGCAAATTAAATTCGCCCAGGATCTACCCACCGCGCAGTTGGTCTCGCACACATGCGTGACTCTTGTTCAATGGAAGGCCAATTTAAGGGTTCACGGCACAACAATTGCATGACACGTTTTTAGGTCCACATTGTGTGTGTGCGTGTGTGGAATAGCGGGGTGTACGAATTAAGCTTGTGCTACGGGAAGGAAACCCGCGCGAGTGCCGTCATTTTTCGTGCAAGGATTTAGTGATTCCATTTGAGTGAGAATTATGCACGAAAGAAAGGAGTTTATTGAATTTTATTCGGCATTTGATTAAATTTAAAATGAGGTTTTCAGGGCTAGTTAACACATTGAATGGGTGATGATTTGAGTTATGCTGGGTGCGTGACACCGGGGCGGATAGGAATTCATTTGCATGAATTTGGGAGATTTTCTTTTCCAGTTGCTTGGTGTTGGCTGCCCTGCGTTGGGCACGTGAACTGTTTGATTGCGATGTGTCAGAGTGAAGGACCTTACCAACATGCAATCGTTAATCGCTAATCCTAATCAATGGCACCTGGCTTTGGTGTTCAAGAAAGCACGGCAGTGGGCACGTTCTCTATGTGAACATGAGATGCTTTAACGAGAAGTCGAACGTAAAGGGAGTCAAGCCGCCTGTGCTTATGCTACCGCTCCACATTTCAGCGTGTCCTTGTCGACACAGGAGCTCTTCTTGGTTTGGTATGACAAAGAATTGCGTTCAGAGAGAAGTGTCACTAGATCATGCCGCTGTTATTAGCCGAATACCGCATCGTCCGTTCAGAAACAAGGCATTCAAGATCTTGTCTGATTGGTAGATCTGTAATCAGGAAGGCCCAGATTGGTGTCAAAGCCAAGTTAGAGGTTTATAACTCAAAATTTGTTCCACTTATGGTCATGAAATTTGGGTATTGACCGAAAGAATAAGATCGCGAATAAAACTGCTGAGATGAGATTTCTCCGTGTTGTTGTTGAAATCACTCGCCGGGGTAGGTTGAGTAACATGCCAGTGAGCGAGGAACTCAGCATAAAGCAGCTGCTTCTTCGAACGGAGAGGGTTGGTTTCGTTGGTTTGGTCACGTGGCACGAATGTCCCCTTTATCACGACTTCCGAGGCGGGCGTTGAATGCGATAATATTGATTGTTGTTTACGCTTCAAATGAAAGACATATACTGAACTGACGTACAATGACAGTAGCTTTCCAACACATGTTCCAATGGAATAATACAAGGTACGCCATCTCTTAGCAAACCGCACGAAGTTATAGACCCAAAACATAAGTAACACTAAATTCTAAAATAACTGCTGTTTTACATCTTGGTGGAAAAGAATGAAGGAATGGTAACGTTGTAGAACGCGTAGCGTTCTATTTCAGGCTGAATTTACATTTTTCTTTTGTTGTACAATCCTTGCATGGGTCCTAAACAACAGTTAATGTTTGATTCATTACCCCATCAGGTAATTGACCATTCCAGAGACCAGAAGTGATAAAAGGCTTTTGAAACTGAAGTACACGACTTAGGCCAATTAGAGCCGACCGATAAGCTGATTAAACACTTTATTAGAGAAATTGGGCAGCCTCTAGGATGGACAAAGTCACTACAAAGTGACTAAGTGTAGCCATACGTAATCATGTCTAGTAGTTCCTGGATCCATTGAAAAAACCCTAAAAACTCGCAATTTAAAATTAAACACCAGTGTTTTCTATAAGCAAGTTATGTGTACAGGACACTAACCCAAGCCCAACCGAGTCACTTCCTTGACATTTAAGTAAATACCCTCTGCAGGGCATGCACCACACGTACATTTATTGACTGAAGGATAATGTGTTGACTACAAAGAGGACACGTTTTGTTTAGATTGTTTAATCTACGCCCATACACTCACTAATCAACATCAACCTCCTCAACATGCCACAGAAATATTCTCAAAATGCACATGTCTCACGTAACCATGCTCACGGCAACCAGATGGGATATCCCTCTAACCTCAACCTCAGCTCTGGGCTCGCAAAAAACCCATTGATCCAATCAAACTTCAACCCAATCTTGGGCAGCTTAATTATTTAATTTGTTCCCTTCGTCCACACGTTCGACGGCAGCACACTCAATTCTAAACCAAACCTTTCAGGTGTGAAAACTTTTCGACCAAAAATTGCTGAAAAAAATTAACCAAAAGAGGGGGTGGACCTGCCCTTTGCAACGTCGACGTAAGCAGACTAAGCTTGAAATCGGAGAAATTGAAACCGAGCAGGAGGCAGCCGGACGGCCGGGGTTGAAACTGGTTGAATGAGTTGGCCAAAGTACTCCATTAACCGAAAACATCATCGGATGGGTCATTTGTTTACCGAAAATCCGCCCCATAATATAACCTTAGAAAATAATTAGTCCCTCGAATTCAGTGCGGTCGTACGTTGAGGTTAAAATAGAGCCCCTGTAGCCCGTCGACCGGAAAACACTGCATGGAGCGAGACGAACGCGCTGATCCTAACCTAAAGTGAAACTTGAAACTTTCAAGCGCACGTAAACACTCCAACACTTTGGTAAATCCCTTTTCTGGGCAACACCACCGATAACGCGGCGGCGGAAGGCGGGCGAAGAGCCTGCGTGTGTGTGTGTACACTGGAAGGCGGTAAGGGTTATTTGATTTGAGTGTACAGTGAGCCCTTCAGTGAGGTGAGATGGAGGCCGTCGAATGTGTGTTCGATGATAGACATCTTCTGAATATCGACGTTTTTAGGTGAACTTCCGTTCGAATGTCAATGGTCGTGCCATTGAGACAGTTTTGTCGTCGTCATCCTTTTTGCATCTGGGGTTGGATTCCGATTAAAAGTTTTGCTCTTTTGATCCCGTGTGAGTATGAGTGTGGGAAGATGATGAAGTGCCATCAGTTTTACTTTAATACGATTGAGGGGTGCGGGAGTATACGTTGCTGGGCAAGTTTAATTAATTTCCGATTGAGAGAGGGGGACCGTGCACTCATCAATTTCGATGATTAAGAAGTGGTTGCTGAGTTCCGGTGTGGTCGTACCAGTACAAGTGACGCCGAGCATTCAGGTCGCCCAATAGAGGTCGCCATGAAGGAAACCAATGAAATGATGAAATCCATATAATGGTATTGGCCGCGATGGGAATTTCACATTTTAGATGAATTTTTGGAACAACCTGAATGAAGTCATCAAAGACAATGTTGGCTCACATTTCGGAGACCTTTTCAGAAGAGTGTCAAAAATCTGTAAACTGCTGCCTCATTCAGCAAATTCTCCAGACTAAGCGGCAACAGGCGTCTATGTTGAGAGCCTTGAGGGATGAACAAAAAAGAAAAAACTGGAAAAACACTGGACAATGACCCAGACAGTAGAGTTGACATCAAATTGAGAGTTGAGCGTCAACTTCCTGTCACCACTTGCATTCTAAACTCGAGAGTTGACATTTTAAAGTTGACTTACTTCAGTTTTTCCAGATTTGTGACACACTCGGGGGTTGAGTCTGGCCACTCTGTTTCGGTTTATTTGCATTTTGAGGAATTAAACATTAAATAATGGCAGAAAGGATGGCAAGCTAGGCCTGAGACAAAGCGATGCACTGTCATTCAACATTTTTGACATAAGTCTTTAAGAAGATCGTGCGTAACGCAGACGTAACACAAGATGCACAATCTTCAGTTCTGTCTGTGCATCTGCCCGCATATGCCGACTGTAGTATGGACTCAACACTACAACCGCACTTGCTGGTAGTCAGATCACAAGTGCCCTGAGACAAGATTGGACATGCACGGTTGCTCCTGTTCGCGAAATTGAACCCCAGATCTTTTCGTTCACAGACATTACAATCAAATGTGGGTGATGATAACCTGGATCGAGCTTCTACAGCTACCACTCGTGTTGTGCGTGCCATTGTTCTCGAATGGAGGCGGTCTACAGTTGGATACCGTCTCGAAACGTCGAAGTTTGAGGAGCTTTATCCTGACAGTCTATACTCCCTGAGTAAGTGACTACAGGGAATCCGAAAATCTATGTTATAGAAATTAAACACCCAGCCTTAGAGTCCACGTCTGCGTAATTTTTCGATTTTTCAGAGCAGAAATTGATGGTCTATTGTGAACTAACTTACAGTCAGGAGGTGACTTTGCGGTAAACTAAATGAAGCAGCTAAAAAATTTAACCTTTCTTAAAATTTTCCGCTTCTGTCTAAGGCAGGACGGAGTGCCACGTCTGTTATGCCTTACCACGTGGCTCTCCGTCCTGCCTCATCAGTTCCCAATCTCCAAAAAGTAAGCTTTTTTTCCTTGCAGACTGCGAAAAATGCAAAATAAATACCGCGGGGATAAGACGAACGATAACCCTGGCCAATCGCTATGTCCTTGGGCTTGGACGGCAATTGAAAAATAAAGCCCCTTCTTGAAAAACCCGTTTGGAAAGAAGGAGTTCGGACGGGACTGAGCATCAGACTGAAGCCCAGGTCCACACAGGATTGTAGCGCCACCCAGAGCAAGGAAGGAAGTTTCCCAAAGCAGTGTAATCCGTTGAAGAGGAGGGCTAGTTGCTATCACGTGCATTAAAATACGGCGAACTAGTTGAGAACAAGAGGACAAGAGAACCGTGCCACAAGCCTTGATATGGTGGATCCTCACAGCATAGGAACAGTCGTTGTCGAGCCTGTGAGTTTTGAAAGAAATAACAACAAATGATGAAGTTCATGGGTTGGACGAATGCAAAAATTGGATCTGCCTCATTCGGGACTTTTTCGAAAACTAAACGGGGTCAGTTCAAACGACAGAGAATCAAGAAGCTGTCGAACATACTTAGGACAGCCACCAAGCCCGTTCCTGAGTTGTGGTGCACAGGACTAGGAATTAGATTGCCCGCGACAATGAACTCCACAGTATCCGATTGGAAAAGAGGCGTTCTAATCGAATTTTAAAGTGATACGAAAATTGTATAAGAACATAGAATAAGCCACCGACAGTGACAAAGATCCACAGTGTGATTGGATTATTTAACATCGGATGGTTTTTTTGATGTGTAAACATCTTATCTCTCGCCCCTGACACACGAATACGAAGGGATTTGAAAATAAATGACATCAAAATATAGTCGTGCGAGATATGGGTTGCCCGTGGCCGATGCCTAAAAAAAACCATCTTTATTGCAGCACTGCTGAGTTACAACTGAATTGACTTTATTAGTTTTCATATCACATTCAAAATACTTGCAAATGTGATGGCATGAATTTGATTTCGGACGGAAATGTCCCAGATGCTGACGTTGCGTTTCATACAATCACCTGCGCATTACATTGTTTCAATTTAGTTTACATTTTTCAGCTTATGCTAACACTGCAGTTTGTTTAGTGGCTCGTGTTGCGTTAAGGGGTTAGGGGTTGATGCTGTTGCAGGAAGGTATGGTAACTCGCGCCCAGCCGACCGTTTGTCATGAGTGAGAATAGCCCCTCATGCTCTCCGAGACATGGGGTAATGATGAAGAGATCATTGACATTCCGAACCACGAGTACGTCCACTGCTCACTCCTCTATTTTTCCAACTCACCCCTCACTCAATAATCTCCCGGCACATATGTCCTCATTTTTTTGACGAAAAGCTGCTTTTTTTCACGATACCCCATAACTTGCGATATAAATTCAGAATTTCCCTGCAACAAATGTTTTGCCTACCGCTTCACACATTCAGCAACCAACCATCGCCTTTAAGACTATGCCTGCCTCTAGTTCTCGCACCTTAAAGTCAAGGTCGGTTCAGAAAGCTACTAAAGTAAATAACTCCTCTCCAGCTTATTCAGACCCCAGAATTGAAAAAAAAATAGAAACCAGCTAGTAGTGCACTTAATTGGGATTTTGACTCTCGTCCAAGAGTCCATTAAAAATTGATTTCAAACCTCTCCCAACTTCGTAATAACAAAACTTTTTTTCGCGTCCCGGCAAAACTTGTTCACTCTGCAAAACTCTCCCAGCTCCCCATATGCATAAGCCCCTCAAATAGAACACTTTGCTCCTCCCCAACCGGAGCAACAAAAAAAAAGTGACGCGAATTAAGCCGCCATTTAAATCGCATAATCCAAAGAAATAAAAATAAAAATACAGTTAAATAAAAGTAAAAATTGCATCAGATTCAACTTTCCTAACTGAAATGAAACAAAAAAAAAAAAACCAACGAGAACGAACTGAAAAAAGCGCCCCCGCTGCACCGACTCCCGACAGCCAACAACCCACCCACCTACTACCACTAAGCCTCATGAGAGTAATTTATTCACTTTTAACAGTTCGTCCTGTCAGAGCTCCATATTCTATATGCACGCCACACATACCGCCCGACAGCCCTCGCAAGTCCGCCCCGGCCACCCACTTGCCATCTGGCGAGCAGGGGTTGGGGCGAATGAAAAAAATTTACGTTCGCCATTTAAACGTAAATAATTATTTTCCATTAGTTCAATTGTTTGGCATACGCTTAGTGGCGTTTTTTTTGGGTTTGATTTTTTCCCGCCGATTCGACGCTGTGCAGTCGCACTATTAATGTCCGATTTAATTGTGAAACAACCGCTGCCGCCGCGCCGTGCCCCGTCCGAGTAGTAGGCGGCTTTAAGCCCGCAGTCTAACGATTGGCTGGCGGGGTTTTTTTTCCAGCACTGCTATGAATAGATAAAATTGACGATGCGGGACTTGGAAAAGTGTTCACATGTAAGTCTTGCTGCGATTCGAATAGTCGTGAGATTACATATAAAGTGAAAAAGGGTTGAATGAAATGAAATTGTTCATAGCTGTGGATACGAAATGTTACCCTCGTGGGGTGAGGCTACAGTGTGTAGGCCAATGAATGGAGCTGTGGACTGCGGCCAGAGGCATGACATTTGAAAACATTCTCATGTCGAAGCTTTGTAAAAACACACATGCCACTCGGAATTCTCCAGAGGTTTTGGTTTTGTCAAAATTTCAAAAACTTTATTCTGTTCCAACCAGAAATGAAGTATGATTGAGACGCCCAACTTTACCTTACCTAAATTTTTGACACCGATATTTTATATCGTTTTTAAAGCCAAATTGACAAATCAGAACGGCATTTACATTATTTCTGGAATAACCGTCAAAAATTCATGAACAACTGTCAAAAATTCTATGAAATTCGTCGATGGACTAGGGGTCAATCAGCTGTGAACTTGGGCATCTCAATCATACTTCATTCCTGGTTCCAACTATAATTGTGTCAGTTGTGGATTTTACCGCACTCGTAAATTGAAACAAGTAAGCTGACTTGTAACTGATGCTGCGGACTGGCTTTCGAGAAAGTCTACTTTTTTGTATCCTTCTTCAGTTTATCAGTTCGAGTGGCTGCCGTTGCGTTGTGGGTTAGTGCGGTGATCCCTAGGCACTTTACCCAGGTTCGATTGCCGGTACTACCAAAATACTACTCATGCATGCACCTTTTCTTTTTGTTCTTCTGGACCTGGGCCTCAACCAACAAGCCTCTCCAGCTAGTACGATCTTTCGTCAGCTGTACACGCAAAGTTGGTTGAGGTCCTTCGCCACTTGTGGGTGCCATCTCGTTCGAGGACGTTCTCTGTTGCGTTGTGCCAATGGCTCGTGCCGTTGAAGACTCTTCGCTCTACATGACCTAGCCATCTTAAGCATTGGGCCCGAAGAGCTTAACTAGGTTCTTGTCGCTGTACAGCCTGTACAATGCGTGGTTGATTCCACGAGACGCCATCAACGCAAACAGGACCAAAGATGGCAAGCATAACTTTTCTCTCAAAACGACCAAGAGCTTTTTGATCCGCTTTCAATAGCGTCCATGTCTCTGCTCCATAGGGCAGGGCAGGGATGATCAGAGTGTTATATAAAGTCAGTTTGGTGTTTCGAGAGATGGCTTTAACTAACACCCGATAAAACAGCGATTGGCAAGAGTAATTCAGCGGTTGATCTCGGCACTGGTGTGATTGTCCCTGTTTATTGCAGAGATCCTTGACTACATCAAAGTTTCTGCTACGTATTATGACGCTCTGTCTGAGACGTCGATGTTGTGCGCCCTTCCGTTATGACAGCATGTCTTCGCGCGTTAGAGCACCACCAATTTATATGTTAGACATGACAACAGTGCGATCTCGTGCTAACTGCATCCACTTCCGTGGGCCCAGTTGGCTAAGGTCCTCTTTAACTTGGCTGCCCCTCCTTAGACTCGACCGCCCTCTGTTTCGTTGTCCCACAGGTTCGGAGTCGGAGATTCTTCGGGCTGGAGGAGTGTTGTCCATGTCCTAGTCCTCTTAGGCGTTGAATCCATAGACGCCTGTCTTTGTACAGTACGTAGAATTTGTGGTTGAATCATTTTCTCCAGATCTCATCAACCCAAGCCAGAGCAAAAATCGCAGCTCAGCTGTTGAGATTGTCCATGTTGAGAGCCGGTGTCCATTCATTCATTTACCGCCATACCCATTGTAGCCGCGTCGATCTCAATGCCAGTAAGCGCCTCATTGACGGCTCGCTGTGTTCAGCCAATCACGTCAATGTTATCGGCGCATGGTACCAGTTTTATGGCGTGTGAGTTCTGTACCAGTTTTATGGCGTGTAAGTTCTGTACGATCTTCTCCAGGATGTTGATCGGTCAATTCGTTACCGACCTTTGATGTTGCAGGCGCATGTGAAACACGCTGCCGTAGAATGGAGATTTATGGTAGCATCTAGATAAAAAAATTAATGGGATTGGTTCCTGGGATTTTTTTGTTTTTTTTTTTTTTTTCTTTATGCCCCGCTGTGCATATAGTTTTTGGCATATCCTCATATTTTGCTTACTTTTGAAATCGACTGTACACATGTAGGTGGAACGTGGCAGTTAATGAGCTGCTACTAGTACTGGAAGAGGCTGGATGTAAAGTTGTTGCCTATGCGATCGATGTTGCCATAGCTACAACTGGCAAATTCATCTCTACCTTAATGGACATAATGCAGAATGCCCCCAATAAGCTGGAAGCATGGATACAAGCATGCGGCCTCAGTGTTAACTCGTACTATTCACCAGAAGGTACAAAATCCATCAATCTGACCCCCCCACGCTGCACCACTTTACAAGTAACCGAAATTTTTGGATCTCATCATCGACAATAAGCTAAGCAGGAAACTCAATATCCAGGAGAGGGTCAAGAAGGCTTCTTCTGCCCTGTTCAGCTGTAAAAAAAGCCATAGGCTGCAAATGGGGATTACAACCACGCATTACCCATTGGATCTTCATCTCAATTGTCAAACCGACACTTCTGTATGGGGTCTCAGTTTGGTGGACAGCACTAAACACAGTTGTCAACTGCACGCTACTCAATCGGGTGCAAAGACTGGCCTGCATGTGCATCACCGGGGCACTTAAGAGCACTCTGGCGGATGAATTCAATATACTCCTCCATCTTCCACCACTGGAAACTTTCAGTAAACAGGTGGCAGCCAGCACAGCCCTCAGACTCAAAACGCTCGACTGTGGTCCGAATTCTCAACCATTCTAAACGAATTCAACTTTCTCCACAGCGACACCGACCTCCTACTACCCCAAGCTATCTTCGAGAAGAAATTCTCCACCAGCATCCCCTCCAGACTGGACTGGATGTCTGATAATCAGGCAGGCTGATCCCCTCCGCATCTTCGCTGATGGGTCGAAGACGGACGAAGGTGTAGGTGCTTGTGTCTATTCCCAAGACCCTAGCGTATGTAGGGTGGATGGCACAGGGCACTGCACAATTGGCGCCCATGCCCGAAGTTTGGGGGTCACCTACATTGACTTCTGTAGAAGCATGGATGAAGAGGAGGTTGAAACTACAGATCACCTACTTTGCTAGTGTAGCGCGCTGGTACCTAAGGGCCTACTACTTCAACAACCTCAATGAGCTGAAAAGCGTCAGTAGTAGTCAGATAAACCGCTTTGTCACGAGCACCAACTGGTTTTAATTGTTAGGGAGAATCAATCCGCGTTGTATCACAATGGGCCTACTTTGGCCGAAGTGTGACTGCCCTCTGCAGCCAGCCACTGTAACCTAACCTAACCTATGTAGGTGGGTGATACTAACGCCCGTGGTGGATCTTCGCTTCTCTATACCGATACCGAACGACAGAGACGGAGCTGATTTTTCTAGAATCTAGGCATTAAGTGTGACTCAAAAAGCTTCGATAAGTCCAAGATTACACTCTATGCATCCTATAGTCAATTGTTCCACCAAAATGGGTGAAGCCGCCTTTGGATGAGATTGGACTGAGATGACTGATATCGATCCTTCCGCCTGGGATGGACGCCATGAGCAGCTATCCAGATTCTGGCAGTGGCATCCCTGTTTTCCTAAAATACTCCCTAACAAAAATCCCCACATGCACTGATGGTGCAGTTCTTGCCAAACCAATTGTGCGTGTCGGTAGCCGATTGCAACAGGATGCATCCGTTCGGTTTGTTTGCCCCAACCGCCACTTGGAGGATTTTCACAAAACACATATGAACGTGCACTCTGCCACGAGCAGTCGGAAACCTACACAGCAAACACTCTCGTCTGAAACCACATGCAGAGCACTATCCACCACTACCGGGGCCACCATCATATCACACAACCACCCGTCAAGCACATATCCACTTGGGGTTTCTATCTTTTTTTGTTGTTGTTTTTCCATTTGGATGTGGAAAACTAATTGCAACTAATCGGCCGCACTTTATTCCCGCCCTAATCCGACTTCACGTCCGCCTCCCCTCCACCTCAGCTCCACCTCGTCGCCGCGCCATCCAACTGCGACCGACTGACGTACATTTTTTCGGTTGCACTCCATTTTCACTCATTTCTTTGAGCGCGGTTAAGGGCGGATCTGGTAAACCGGATCGAATTGAAAATGCACGTTGCACATCCTACAGAACGCTGACTGCTGAATTACAAATTTATACCCTGGCATCTCTCAACTTCATCCGCAAACTAAAACTGCAAAATAATACAAAAGAGACGACGACTGCAACGAACGGCGGGCTCGGCGGCTGCGGCCGTTCCCCACCGTTGAACGCTGTGCACTCAAAGCCGAACTGCGAACGCGCCACCCTCGAACCAAAAGGACGAGGTGTACCAGCGCACGCAAACAAATCGACGTGCTGCACTTTCAGTTCAGCAAAACGGAGAAACTACCAAAGGATGCAAGTTTTATTCATTTTAAATCCTCATCTTCCTTTCCTCTAGATACGAGTATTCTCGCATTTCTTTTTTCTTTTTTTTCGTTGGTCCTGAGCTACGTGTTCGACTCCTTGTGGTGCTGTGTATGTGCGCTAGGGGGGTGGGGGAGGGGGTGCATGCATGCGAAGTCAGTCAGGGGTGGATGCACCCTTGGAAGGTAATTAAACATTTAAACTGTTTGCTTTCCGCCATAATTTCGAATTGATGATGCCTTAGGAATTACATTAAACCAACACTAGTGCATGATGTCTTCAGAAGTGAAATGTGGTCTGGGGTCTGCTGGAGAACGCTCAGCACCGAGACTATATATTCCTGCTGTCTGTCTGTTGTATCCTGGCGTTTCCTGGTGGGCGTGTGAGAGGGTACGGCATGATCTTCATTTTGGGAGTGCTTCAAGGCAAAGGATTATTATGTTAAATTATTGTGGTTTCAGTGATTCATAACGTTGTGGCGGCTTGCTAATGAGAAGAAGTGGAAAGTGATGAATTTTTCCTCAAGGCACTGGGTGTGGATTTGCCGTTTCCCCTGCTACTTGTCGATGAAGGTTGAGAGCTGTTCTCAATCATAAATGCGTTTGTTGTTGCGATAGGTATGTGGGCCGCTGGCATGTGATGTGTTTAAGTGAGGTTTCGTCTTTCGATGGAACAATCGTTTGTGGGCCCCCATTCATGTGGGGCTTGCATGTGTGTTCTCTGGGCTGCGATGGGGGTTTGCAGAACTGCTCACTTTTTGAGCTTATTCCCGTCTTCATGCTGAGAAGATGGATTACAGCTTTGTTTGGGATCAAAGCGTTGACATGACGGATGGAAAGTTCATCCTTTGATATTCAATAGAAATTGTACAAGGTTTACAGGCAATATCTCAACTGTGCAAGACATTTTTGGGTTGGTAGTGAAGCTAGATAACGAGACACCGATTGATTTGGAATTCAACAAGCTAGCGGTGTTGAATTCAGTATTTATTCCTACTCTCACCTATGGTCATGGAATTCGGGTGATGACCGAGAGCGAATACAAGCTGCTGAGATGATATTTGTCCGTGCTGTTCTCGGAATTACACGCCGGGATAAAACACTGAGCAGCTACTTCTTCGAACTGAGAGGCACGAATGTCCGCTTCGTCATGACTTCCGAGACAGGCGTTGAATGTGATTCCATCTAAAAAGAGGAGTCTCCAAGATTTCAGCTATACCGAAACTTTTAAAAAGTATTTATTTAGCCGTCAAAGAACATATATCTTTACAACAACACGGCAATTTAACATTATTTACAAAATATCTGTTTGATATCAAGTTGATGTCATTTTCACCGAATTAAGAAAAGCTTTGAGCTTCGTCACATCATTCAATTAAACAAACTAAGACAACTTGGTATTCATGCAGTCCTTCTTAAATGGATCGAAAGTTGCTTAACAAATTTAATTCAAATGGTAAAAATTGACAATTATAAATCTAGAATTATTAAGCTATTATCTGGTGTTCCTCAGGGTAGCCATATAGATCCACTACTGTTCATTATATTTATTAATGAGATTCCTTCAATCCTGTCTCTTGTTAAATGTTTAATGCATGCAGACGGCCTTAAAATTTTCCTTCGTGTTAAAAATCGTCAAGATTGTATGAAAGCTTAAAATGACTTAAATATGTTTTGTAATTGGTGTGATCTCAATGGACTAAGATTAAATACTAGCAAATGTCATTCGTTTTCTGTTTACCATGTAATGTCACCCGTAATATCTGACTATTCGAATTGTGGGACATGACTTGTTCTAGAAAAACGGAAATAAAAGACCTTGGTGTAATATTTGACACGAAACTTTCTTTCTCGCTTTATGTTGACTACATAGTTACAAAAGCTAATTCATTGCTAGGATTTTTTAAAAGGACATGTGCTGAATTTTCAAATCGATACGCCCTAAAAATCTGTCTATATGTCGATTGTACGTCCGTATCTTGAATATTGTTCAGTAATAGAGTCTAGAGTTCAGAAGTCATTTACTAGATTCCTTATAAAAAGACTGGATTGGAATTTTGACACTATGCCCCCGTATCGAACAAGATGTGCATTAATATGTGTAGATACTTTAGAACAATGCCGAAGTGTTTATTGCATAATGTTCATTCATGACATTTTCTCGTATCGAGTAAGTTTCCCTGAGGTCCTCAAAAATATTATGACTTATGCACCGGCAAGAATTCTTCGACACCGGAAATTCTTACTACAACCAAGGCACTTATGTAATCATGGCCTCAATGAACCGCTAACTAAATGTATTAGGTAATTTATCTCTCTGGCAATTTGTGGATCCCATCCCAAAAGAACTGCGCCGCCTTGGCAGCCAAGAATGAATCAAGCCAATTTTTGATATTATCATCGGATGTGAACCGTATTTCAGTGAGGGCGTTCTGCATCGCCCGGAACAAATGGTACTCAGAAGGGGCAAGTTCTGGGCTATAAGGCGGGTGGGGCAAAACTTCCCATCCACTGTTTTCCAAATAGTTCATAACTGGAATAGCAACGTTGGGCCGAGCGTTGTCATGATGGAATGAAATTATTGCCTCGCGTCTGGTCGCGTATTCCGGGCGTTTTTCGGCTACTGCTCTCTTCGAACGGATTAATTGTGTTCGGTAGCGTTGTCCATTGATGGTTTCACCCGGTTTTAGCAGCTCATAACACTCAACACATCCTTCTGATCCACCAAATACAGAGCATTACCTTCGCGCCATGGGTATTTGGCTTTGCCGTTGATTTGGTTGGTTGGCCGGGTTTCGCATATAATTTTTTGCGCTTGGGGTTGTCGTAATGGATCCATTTTTCATCACCAGTAACAATCCCATGCAAAAATGACTTCCTTTTATGGAGTTCCAGCAGCATTTCGGACATGCAAAACCGCTTTTTGACGTCTCTCGGCTTGAGTTCATGTGGAACCCAATTTCCTAGCTTTTGAATATATCCAGCTGCTTTTAAACGTTTTATAATGACTGCTTGAGGGACACCCAAAGATCCTTGTGTTTGGCAACAATCTACATAGAGTAATGCTTCCAGTTCTTCTTCTTCAAACTTTTTTGGCTGCCCAGGAAGTTCATCGTCTTCCAAGTCAAAATCACCACTTTTGAATCGTGCAAACCACTTTTGGCACGTTCGCTCAGCTAAGGCATGTTCACCATAAACTTCCACCAAAATACGATGACTTTCGGCAGCAGTTTTCTTCATATTAAAGCAATGAAGAAGAACTCCCCGCAAAAACACTTTTTCAGGCACAAAGTTCGACATATTTGAGTGAAAAAAATTTATAGTTGTTTACGCTTCAAATGAATGACATAAACTGAAATGGCGTACAGTGACAGTAGCTTTCCAATAATACAAGTTACGCCATCTCTTAGCAAACCGCACCAAAGGCGACTGATTGGCAGACCCAGGACGAGGTGGTGGGATTAAGTCCAAAAACTCGCCTGGTTAGGCTTTGACGTAACTCCAGATGAGGTAGAGCCGATGGCGGAGGATCGAGTTGCCCGGAGATCTCTAGTGCGTGGTTTACCCCGCGACGCTTTTAGTGGATCAGAAGAGAATTTTGATGATGATGATGATACATAATATGATAGGCTCTACAGGCCGTAGAGGG
This sequence comes from Eristalis tenax, assembly GCA_905231855.2. Taxonomy (NCBI): domain Eukaryota; kingdom Metazoa; phylum Arthropoda; class Insecta; order Diptera; family Syrphidae; genus Eristalis; species Eristalis tenax. Next base: position 49,307,339 of record HG993125.1, read on the forward strand.
CCAGGGCTTAGATTCAACCACTCATGCTCTGCGCGCTATTGTCCTCTCAGTGGAAGCGACCTAAAGTTTTATGCCGGCTCCGAACGACGAAGTTTGAAAAGCTTTTTCTAGACTGGAATTCTCTTTCAGCATTGTCGGTGACTGAAAAGATGTGAGCCGTTTTGTCACACCGGGAATCAAGGCATTTCGAGTGTGTAGGATATCACGTGGCGATGTGGGTCTGTACGTCATCAGTGTTATAGTCCAGAGCATGCAGGTCAGAAGAAGATGATGATAATGATGAACATGCATTTTTCGACGGCACTAGGGGCTTGAAATAAACCTTCGAAAAAGAATCACAAAATATGGGCCACCAGAAGTGAAATGAGAGGGCAATCAGGGGATGCAGATAAGTATCTATTATTTTCATGTATTCTATTCAAAAAGTAACCGTCTTATCAGACACCGTCGTGCAGTATACCACCATTTGACGTACAATCAAAAAGAAAATCATCAACGAAATGACGTCAACATATTTTCCGACACATCAACCACAGATTTGTCACGGCCTCTGTCTATTTTTTTTTAAATCCACGTTAAATTCACCCATAAAATGCTGCCTAAATGAATAACTTCCATCCCACATTTGACATTTTATTTGCCTGCCTGACGATTCCAAGAGTACGGCCACGCTATGCATGGGCAAGCGCACCTTTAAGTGATCTAAATAAGCTCATAACAAAAATCCAATATCGTAAAACCAACAAAAGAGCAAGAGCCACAAACGTCACACAATGTCCCTTCAAAATTTCTTTGCTAAACTTCTTCATTACCGCGGAGTGGGAGGCAAGTGTATGTGTGGTCCCTTATGGTATACGAGTTATTATTTTTTCTTTGTTATTAAATGTGAGGCCTTGCGTTATGAACATACCGAACATACACTCTTGCTTTTCAGATGAAAGAATGGCAAATTGATTTTCCTTGAGGGCACAACAGACACAACACACATCAGCAGGCCACCCCAACTGTGCAGTCTCTCCCGGGGGCTGCACGGGCTGCACGGGCTGATGGCTTCCACGTCTATTCTCCAGCCGAGGTCGGACATGTCGTTTCCAAGGAAAAGTGGTATGTTAACATATTTCAACGGATGAAAATTTCATTGACCAGCAAGGAGGACACAGTGACGGAGTCAAGCATACACACACATCGACGGACCGACAGGCAGGAGCACAAGTGGAAGGACACATAATACAGCGGCAAAACATTGGCAAGCAGGCACAAAACCTGTACAACATCTGTTCGACCAAAAGTCATGTCCTTTCTCAAAGTGCGCCAGCACACAGAGCCACTTCCCCCCGTCCACGGACCGGTGCTCAATAAATGCGGTTTGCACACAAAATGGGGGGCGGCGGTATGAAAATATGGAAACGGAGTACAAGAAGAATAAAATAAAATTAAACGCAGGAAGGATACTCGTATGTTGTCGCAGGATTGGTCCTTTTTACAAGCAATATGAGGAACAAAATCACCATCAAGGTCTCGGGTGTTGTTACTCTTTTCCTTTTCTTCATACATATCTTCGGCAAATAGAAATTACTTCATCCTAGGAAGAACTCTGCACATTCCTCCGTATGGCCACCCACGGCCCAACCCATCCTTGTCAGCAGTCGCCCGGCAGATGCCAGCTCTACATGCACACGCGTACACAGTGTGTACAATATCGTATTTGAATTTCCCAACCGCAGTGTAGGGGACGCCTGCAAAGCCATTCAGCTGACGCGACGTGCACACAGGCTCACATTTTGAACTGCTGGGCGGGTGTGGGGTGGTGGGTGGAGGATGGAGGGCGTGGGGGACATGCCCTGTTTCTTGGCTTGAAGTTTATGGGAAACTGTGCGGCGGCGGCGACGACGATGACGACGGCGCCTGTGGTGGACGGAGATGGAGATGGGGTGGAAAATCGGAATGAAATGTCCTCGATTCAAATTTTATAACTTTTCCTTGCACCATACGCAAGGACACACAGCACGACGACACACACGACGGCAGAGAGTCTGCGAATTATTCATCCATTAGTGGTTTTATAGGTCCAACTTTGATAACTTAATTAATCCCTAAAGAGTTCCACTTAACCTCAAATTATTTCTTGTATTTACTTTAAATATTATCCTCGGCATCCTTTCGGAATTGATAGCATGGACTGTGAAAGATTATATGACGGAGACAACGGAGACCATGGGGGATGGGGGGGACGCTGATATGTTGGTTTAGTGTGTAGGTTTGAGTATTGTCATTGTCGTCACAGTGGAGGCGGCGGCATGGTTGGATTTCATCATCGTCCTTGATTGAGCCGCTTTCGGAGCGAACTCTGTCGGTGCATGGTCTGGAATACTCGTATTCCGTCCTGCAGTTTCGATTTATTGACTGACTCTGCGGAGGCGCTCGGGATCCGTCCTCGCAAGTGGGGTGCGGTTGGTGATAGTGTTGACCTATGCTAATCCTTGCTCATTGTTTGATTAGCAGATGATTGTGAGAGGGCACAATGCGTTAATTTGTTTGCCAGCATGTGCGAGTTGCATTTCATTTTCTATTGACTCAATCATGCAAATATGTGTGTTTCGTTTCGCTCTTGACATTTGATTAGGATAACGATAATTGCTTAATTTAACGTCAGCTCAAAATGGGACACGGTCTCCTTGTGAAGATAATCATTTGTACTTTAGGCTTGATGTTTCCTCGCATCTTGAGTGTGCATTCAATGGGCTAGGAAATTGTTGCGGCTTCGGCGGATCGGACGTGAATGGGTTTGGGGCTGGCTGGGGTGTCCATTCGATAAGGGCAATGAAGAGGCAATTAAGTTTGTAAGCCTGGCTTAAAAGTGGCCATATTTGAAGAAGTGGCTGACTCTGAATCTGGGGATGTCGGCAGTTGGCGAGATTTGGATGGGTTTTTTGAGGTGTTCGTTGATTATTTTCGTTACCAATTTAGGAATTGGGGTGTACACTTCCGTAATAAGACCCATACTACTATATGGCGGCGTGGTATGGTGGCCGGCGCTGGATAAAGTCAGCTACACAAAAATGATAAACAGGGTACAAAGGATGGCGGGCATATTCATTACAGGCGCAATGCGCACATCACCATCCGCAGCGTTAGAAACGACTTCACTCCTGTAGACATCTGTGGCAAGGACATTTCAACTAAATAGGCGCTGAGACTGAGAGACCCTCACAATGGAAGAGAGGTCACGCCAGTATTCGTAACTCACACAGTTCCACCGAAAAGCCTACGATTTTAGACATCGATATTAAATACAAAACCAGACAGTAGATAATTATGGGAGACGAACTCGGTACTGAACAATAACAACGGCAAGAAAGCAGGGGGATCCAAAACCGGAAGAGGGAGCGGAAATTTACTCGGAACATCTGCCGATCAGCTGGTCTTTTAGACAACCAGATTACTGTAGCGCTCTCTAGGCACAAATAACGGCTATTCGTGAAGCCGCTGAATGGCTGTTGATGAGGACGATATCGAACTAGAGCATCGTCCTCTACACTGACACCTCCTCTACACATTCCTGGTCACAGATATATTCCTGTGAAGCAGACGAGTTGGCCAGAAACGGACCAACAATCATCGGACCAAAGGTTGAAAACACCTGAGTTCCAATAGAAATTCAAAGCCAAAATCACAGACCTAGCTATCGACAGTGCATGTGAAAGATAGAATAACCTTAACCTGTGCCGGCATGCGAAACAATTATGACCAAATATGGACAAAGAACCGCGGCCATCCTCAGTCCTGGCACAAAAGACCTGAGTAACCTAGTGGGAGACCTCACAGGACACTGCGCAATGAGTAGGCAAGCCACAAGACTAGAATTACTATAGAACGACTTCTGTAGAAGATGCATGGATGAGGAAGAAGAGGAAAACCCCAAATGCCCAGCACTGGCCTCTATTAGGAAAGAAACCCTGATGAATACTACTTTCTTCTGTCAAAGGATATTTTAAAGCCTTTCCTTCAATGGAATAGGTCTGGCTGGACCTTTATACATTTTAATGAAAATTTATGGAACTCAATGAAATAGTTGAAGTTTTTTTTTGTTATTTTAGACATGTTATTTTAATAATTTTAATTTTAATTTGAAGTACATTTGTGGCATTTGTGTAACTGGATACTGTGTTGTTAAGAGACAGACGCCTAGCAGGCATTGCATGCAAATCTGTTTTTATTTGTATTTTATCGTTTATTCTGCGAATTCTACATGACATTTTTTCTGCGGCATGTTGATGTCTGGCTACCGCGGTGCTCCGAAAAAAGACTCGATGCCATTTCGAACGGAAAACACTCCTATTATCCTTGTATCGTTTATCCTTGCTTCGATCTGAGGTTTCACTAACTGCTCAGTCAAAGAATGCAAAAATTGTCGACGTGCATTGGTTTTGTTTGTAGCACTCATATCATTTGCGACATCCAAGGGCCATCACATCGCCTGTCGTTTACATGTATATTCTCCCATGATCCATGAAGTCGACGCCAACTTTATGTTTGTTGTAAAACAGAATTGCTTGTGGCTTTCTTGCTGTTCAAACCAATTCGGTCTCAGGTAGAGATCAAATAAAACAAAAGCTAGGTATGTGGTGAATATATAAATAAATAGATAATAAATACATAAATGAATGAAAATATAAATAAATATTGGGTCTATAACTTATATATTCGTGCAGTTTGCTGAGAGATGGCGTAACTTGTATTATTCCATTGGAACATGCGTTGGAAAGCTACTGTCATCATTTGAAGCGTAAACAACAATAATTTTTTTCCACTCAAATATGTCGAACTTTGTGCCCGAAAAAGTGTTTTTGCGTGGAGTTCTTTTTCATTACTTTGCCGAAAGTCATCGTATTTTGGTGGAAGTTTATGGTGGTTTGGTGATTTTGGCTTGCCCAACCAGCCAAATCACCGGCAAAGCCGAATATCCATGACGCGAAGGTATTGCTCTGTATTTGGTGGGATCAGAAGGGTGTGCTGTATTGGATATAGGATTCGACTTGCTATGTCGACTTTTTTAATTATGTCCTCCACATGGAGATTGAAGGTTAGTGTCTTGCCGAGATGCACCCCAAGGTACATAGTCCTTGATTTCCTATCTGTTTCAATGTTATTTATTTATTTTGTTGCTTGGTAAGACAGACCTTTTAATGGTTAAAAAGCCAGTCTGGGTCTATGAAGCATTTAGTTTAAGTTTCCATTTATTGAGATATGTTTCACAGATACCATCCATCGGTCTATGCCACCGCCATTGGGTGGAATTTAAGTTTTTGAGCTCTTTTGCCAATTGATCTCTTCTTGACCGGACTGCTTCTGAGCTGGAATACTTAGCTGTGAACGATGGAAAACATTTCTTGATTATTATCCGATTTCTTACGTCTCTTAGAATCGAGTGTTGTAAGATAATGTGGCTCCGGCGGAATGAGTACCAAATCATACTCCAAGTTTTCCTCATCATCTAAAATGGAAGCCACATCTACTCCTAGTCCCTTATAGTTTTTTGAAGAGTTGAAAACAAGTTCTCTCATCTTTTGCTGAGCTAATAATAAAAAAAAATGCATATGTAGTAATGTGGCCAATGTACTCGGATGAGTACTCCTTACGAAAAGTGTACAGAATTGATGACATTGTTCAAAAATGTTACATTTATCCCTTCAGATAAGTTAACACGATCGACGACGCACACGCGCAACTGTATCAATACACGAGGCCCTGCGGATGCAATTCGAGAGGCCATTCAAATGTCAGCCAGACGCTGCGCTAGCAATTATCGTCAGTGCATGCGCGGACTTGCCCGTGGGAACCAAAGCCAACCGAGCATACATTAAGAAGTTATCCATCGGAAGACTTTAACTAGATATTTCAAATGATTTTTGTTTTTACTAAAAACCGCAAAAAAACTATAAAATAACTCTCAAAATTATAATAATAATTGAACGTTCTCGATGAAAAATTCACAACTTTAGAACCGCACTATATCACAAGCGATTGAACAAATTCGTTTATTTTAAACTGGCACACTTAGGTCTTAAGAAATTTAAATTTTACTCAATTATGTCAATTATTTCTCGAGTGACAGGGCCTTAAGTGAGTGTACTTAGTTGAGTACAGCGGTCCTTAACGGGTTAAGTTTCCATTTATTGAGAAATGTATCGACATCATTTGCTCCAGATTGCGATTTCGGTAGGATATTACAACCAAATGTATCTGACGCAGAGGCATGTGTCGTCACATGAATAAAGATATTGTACAATATTGGAGCAAGTACCGAACCCTGGGGTACGCCCGCCTCAATTGGGAAAGTTTGAGATAAGCAGTTGTTTACCCAGGCAATGATGTTCCAACTCAAAAATTCTTGTTTCGGGCGGATTCCCTGCCAATTAAAGACCAAAGGCGTACAAAATCACATTTTCTTTAAGTTTCCCTGGCATTTTACTTTTGCATCAATCCAGCCCACAGTGGAAAGGATCAACTAAACAAAAAAAAAAAAACTACACTAAAGCAAGACGCACCAAAGAGCAGTGAACAATTATTTGTTACCAACTTTCAAATCATTAGCCATTACATGTACCAAGCGCATATATTTGCCTCAAGTCACTATGCCTTTGCGTCATGTCGGCATCACTTAAGATTCGAAGTAAATCCTTTATTGAGTCGAACTCCTTATACATGCAGAGACAGACAGACGTACATGCATGTCCCAATCCTCACAAGAATCATACGCCGATCACGAAGTAAACTGTAGACAGATTGAATGAATCTCCCACAGGATGTAACGGAACACCTTTTCCCACTCACGCCATTCACACCGCCACGCCGCCCACGATATGAGTGACGCTGACATTATTTAGCACCGCCTGCCTGCTTGCACGGCGAATACATTTTCCCATGTGCCGAGGAATTTTCAACTCGAACACACTCGTATGCCTTTAGTCTCGAAAGACTTAGAAGTGATTTATCCTCTTGCCACCAACCATGCAGCGCAGTCTGCACACGGAGGAGTAGTGGATTTCGGGAGGTCTTGAGGATTTCGAAACTCCATAGACAAACAACCCCAGCACAGCAAACCGGCACTTTCCGCACTTTATCATCCCTCAGTCTGCATTGGGGACCGGAGCTTCCCGTGCCCCCATTTCACGAATGCAGACGGTGGTACCCGGCTCCTTTCTTGGTTCACTATTTTTGCAGAACAGCCGTGTGTATTGAAATGGTTAGTGTTTTGAAAGCGTAGGCGGTTTTCACTGCGGTCTAGTCGGTGGAAAGTGGAGCGGCTGTGTGTGTGTGTGGATGGGATGGGATGAAAGGAACGGTTAGGCGGCTCAATTCGTGAAACCGAAGTGTCGGAGGCTTCATCGTTCCACAACAGGAACAAGTGAACTTGGATAAATTGTAAATTAATGCTCTGAACTCATGCGAGAAGCTCATTAAAGTTGTAATCAAACAAAATTCCTCTTCGAACTGTACCGCATAGTCAGCTGGCGGTGGCGTAGCCCGATAGATGGTATCTGTGAAGTACACACTCGGATATGCCTTGCAGAAGCATGCCACAACCGCCGCGCCGCCGCGCTCTCCGTGCCAACCCCTGGCAGCCACAGTTTGGCTGATGACTTACATTTACGGTCTCCGAAGTGAGGATGGGAGGTGATATGATTGCGAATTAGATACCAAATTGTGCTGAGCAAATTGCGAAATTAGTGGCTGAATTATATAGACTTGAGTGCCACGTCTAGGCGAACGGGTGTGTATGCTGGCGGTGCTGGGGGTGCGATGGCGATGAGATTTATTGCATGGGATTGGGCTTAAGTAATGAAATCTGTCGGAAAGTTGCCCAGTTTTGCTGAACTTTTATCTCTGCTCTATATCTTTGAAGTTCTTATCACATTTTGAGGCGGAAGGGAGTTTCGCCAAAGTTTCGTGGTGTTCGTCGGTTTTGTGTGGATTCGCAATGAATTTTCGGCTGTTTCTGAACAAGTTGAGTTGCTGGTGAGTTGTTTTTGAATTTGTGAGTGAATTGAGATCCTCAATCTGAACTGATTCAGAAGGATCTTAACTAGTTGGGTGGAGACGAATGAGAAACTGAGCATATTCGAAGCGAGGTTTTTCGACTCTGGATCAAATCTTCGCATTGACAACTCTTGGCTGGTAGGTTCAAGGAAAGAGGTAAGAAGTTATATGCCGTCTTTGTAGACTTCAACGCAGCCAAACTATTGACCATAGGTCTTTCGAGCAAATTCATCTGAGTTTATGAAGAGCTCATCAAGCAGACGTCTGCAAGCGTATCGAATGGTGGTGGATTATCGATCACTTTCGATACGAAAACAGGAGTTCGGCAAGGATGTGTGCTAAGTCCACTTCTGTCGCCCTCTATATCGGTGACATAGCAAATTCTCTACCGGGGGGTATTAGGGTTGGTGAGGTAGAGGCCATGGGCTGACAATCCACATACTCTCCAATTACAAATTAATAAATTGAAATGCTATTGGGACATTTGGGATCTAGAGATAAACACGAGTCTTAAGTCATGGTTTTTGGCTCGTGGCAACAGGTCATCACGTAACTACCTCGGCTTTCTCATTAGGTCAAATCTAGACATGCGGCCACGTATCCATGGGAAAGCGGTAGCTGCAAACTTAGCTATCAACCTAATGTGGAAAAGATTTTTGGGCAATCCACGAATCGATAGAGCTTCAAAATGTAAGGTCCTTCAAGCCACTGTTAATTCTTGCCTTTGGTACGCAAACCAAGGTTTTCGATGTAGATACTTCGAGGAATTTGAACTGGTCCAGTGGTATTTCTTTAAGCGTATTTTCAAACTCCCCTCAACAACTCCGGCATATGCCATAAATGTCGAATCTGGCCTTCCTCAAATACACCTGCGAAACCAGAAAGCTAATGCCGACTACATAGTCAAGCTGATAAGCAGGCCAAGCCAGAGTCTTCAAAGGAGATAATTCAGGATTGCACTTGAGCAGAAAACAACGCCATTCAAAGAATGGAATGAACTTGCTTCTTGAGTGATCTGCTTCTGTGAGATCTAGCACAGGGTATGGAAAGACAAATTCTATGAGTGCATACAGAGAGAGGATGGTAATGTGTTCGAGAATTTTGTAAGTAGGGCGCAGATCTCTTCATCGAGGCCTTTATATAAACTTCTAAACCACTCACTGAGGAGCAATAATTGACACTGAGTTGACTACCAGTCAAAAAACCTCCGACAAAAGGAAAACGTTGCGGGCCAGCATATGCTCAGTTTGTTGCCACGCAGATCTTGTTGATTCTACTCCGTAAACAGCCAGGTTATCGAAAAAGGAAGACCATTGACAGTGACTATTCCTTCATGATGTGAGGTCAGACAAGATGCATGATGGTTTCCTCCTCGCTTTTTTTTATGTAATTTTGTTTTATTAATATTAACTTGACTTACTTGCTAGACAAAAGTACTCAAAACTAGCTTAACTAGCTTAACAGTTGTTCTTCCTGTTAACCTACTGATCCTATGCGGGTACTTACTCTAAGTCAATTTATTGGGTCTATAACTTGGGGTTTGCTAAGAGATGGCGTAACTTGTATTATTCCATTGGAACATGCGTTGGAAAGCTACTGTCATTGTACGCCATTTCAGTATATGTTATTCATTTAAAGCGTAAACAGCATTAATTTTTTTTCACTTAAATATGTCGACCTTGTGCCTGAAAAAGTGCTTTTGCGGGGAGTTCTTTTTCATTACTTTGCCGAAAGTCATCGTATTTTGGTGGAAGTTTATGGTGAACATGCGCTAGCTGAGCGAACGCGCCAAAAGTGGTAGTGATTTTGGCATGGAATACCCGTGGCGCGAAGGTATTTTGGTGGGATCAGAAGGGTGTGCTTTATTATGAGCTGCTAAAACCGGGTGAAATCATCAATGGACAACGCTACCGAACACAAGTAATCCGTTTGCAGAGAGCAGTAGCCGAAAAACGCCCGGAATATGCGACCAGACACGAGGCAATAATTTTCCATCATGGCAACGCTCGGCCCCACGTTCGGCGTACGACATGGAAGATCACAGGACATCCGTCTGTATCCGGTATTGGGCCAATCGCGGCTAAATAAAGGAATGCTTCGGGAGGAATAAAGCAGTTAAGGCCCACCCTTTCATGGTACAGAATATTGGGGTAGTAAGCCCCGAAGATCAGATTGTAGAAAGAATTCATAGATCATTCAATGTGCCTTCTGATCAGCTTAGTATTACAATTAACTACCGTGTTCACGTTTGCCTCGTTGTACAGGACTTCGTTAGGAGTCCGGAAACAGGTCAAAAGACATTGTCTCTCGATCTACCTCATATTTTCCATCTGGGAACCACAATGGACAACTGTAGCAGATTACCTTCACCCTGGTATCAAGTTGGCTGCTAAAAAAAACAACATCAAAGGCCTTGCCGGCTTCAGCGTTCAGAGCAATATATATTTGTTTGTCAAAATGCAGATTGATTGATCCAGCCAAATGCCAAGATATCTAACTACACTTTTCACAGCCAACGGCCGTCCTTGCGGATCAACTATGCCGAACTTGCGCCAGTCTAGGTGAGTATCCCGCTAAGCCATGTACAGCGGGGTCCTGAATAGGGTAGTCGCGCAACCAGTTTCCAGTCGTCCCAAAATCGCTGAAATGTTTCGTCGCGCTGCAACAAGCTATTGATTACCTCGACCTTCGGACCTGATCTGTACGCTACTAGGTCGGCGGCGTACGCAATTAAGTGCGGCATGGAACCAGTAAATTCTGCAGTGAATATTGAGAACACGATTGGCGAACCAATCGCCCCCTGTTGCAGACCATTTTTAATGTCAAAGACCGTGGTAGAAGTTACGTCGCCACATTTCACAATAAATTTTCTGCCTGTTGTCATGTCAAAGATCAAAGTTATGCCGAGCCTGACCAGCTTGAGGAAGAGGCGCTCCAACCAAACGGTGTCGAACGCTTTCTCCAAGTCACCCGTGCACTGGTTTTTGTTTTTGTTCCACTGAATGTCGGAAACCAGCTTTGACGCGACATGTATGGTATCATTGCCCACCCTGAATCCGAACTGGTAATCCGGTATGATTTTATTTTTATCAACCTATTGCTTCAGAACTCGAATGACTATCTTTTCCAAAAAGGAAAAGGAACAAGACTGATCGACCGGAGATTTGTCGGAATTGACTTGTCTTTGTCCCGTTTAGGGATCGGTTGCACTACAGCTGTTTTCCATTACTCAGCGCATTGTTGAACAACGTTGTGTAAATTTGGACTGCTGCGGGGGGAAGATGGCGGAGCACAATATTCGGTATTCCATCGATTCCCGCTGACTTTTTCTTCTTCATCAAGTTAATATACTCTGGAGATCTTCTTGCGAAATCAAGATGTGATTTCCATCCTTGGCGACGGCATTATGTGCCAAATTATCGTCACTGAATGAGGTGAAACCTGGATTCTCGGATCGCCATTGAATTATTTAAAAACGGCCTACTTACTTCGTTGTCCGTGTATACTTGCTGGAATACAGCACCAATAGCTTTCTTCAACCACGAACCATCAGGATCGATGCCAATTGACGGCAGTAAATACTCGTTGTTTGTCGTTCTGGGAAGTCTAACGGTCTGAATGTCGTTTGAGCTTTCATACCCGGGTTGTTAGAGCGTACAGCTCGGATTTTATTCCCCAGTGCAAGCTTATAGCTAAGCTGTAGTTCATGAGTTGTTGGAGGTTCTGGAGGTTCATTGTTGGAGGCTCTTGATCTCCGACTTCAATGCCCTGACTTCCGGGTTTTGTGGATCTGTAAACCGCCTGTACAAGAGCTTATGTCTTGACACCAGCCTATTTTTGTGTTCTCTCCTCGCTTTGCTCACCCGAGTAACTTCACAGGGAACCCGTTGAATCGCAAATCCGATATACTGCGACCCTCGCACGTTTAAATCCATATAAAATGGAAAATCGATTGAATGAAAGTCCTAGTCGATTGTACATGGTTACTCTTTTCAAAAATCATCGGTACGAAAACGAATCCCAGTAAGAAGATATAATTGAAAAGCCAAACAAAACACACAATCCTTTCACTTTATTTAACAAAACAAACCTAAATAATTAAATTATTCGGTGACTTCATGGGGACACAGCACAAAAAACCCAGGCAGTCCGGCCCCCGCATTTGGTGACCACCCCAAAAACAGAAAACATACATAGCCCGGGGTAATAATTTGAAATTCGATTACCATAACCACTGCTAGTGTGTACTGACTGCGCGCTACTGGCTTTCAGGGCTGCCTGTTTCACACACACACACGAGAGAGAGACACTGAGAGGCAGGGCAACATTCGAACAAAACCAAAACCCGGTACCGCGGGGTACGACACATCATGTCAATGCAAAGGGACGACGGAATCTGTTTCATTTTTTCTCCGTTCGCTTGACGATGAGCCAGCAGGAGTGGGCGGCAAGCCCGATACGTCCGTGCATTTCAAAAATGGTGTGCTTAACAAAATGTCCATCTAAAACAGCCGCAAATAGCCCCTGAGGTGTATTTTAAAATTCAGAGAAGTTAGCTTCTCAGTGTTTTTTTTTTTATTTTTGCTCGTCCACCCGCGCGCCCGTACCAGTTTGGGTTAGCCTTCCCTCCGCCGGAGAATGCCAAAAAAAAGAATGTTCTCGAGGAGTGGTCGAGGGAGTTTAAAAACAAAAACATTGCTATTCCCCGACGAGGATAAAGAACGGACAGCGGAGAGGTGGCCCACTCTAAAAACCAACAGAAATTAGATTATGAGCATGTCCTTTTTTTCCTGCTGTGTGTTTTTTTTTTCGGCCACCGCGGACGATAGTGGGTGTGTGGGCGTCCAGCGTCAAGCGTCGAGCGTCGGGCGCTGCAGTGTGGTGTTGGACATTATTCAAGTCTTACACTGATCCGTTTTTTGTGCGGCAGTCTTCTTGGTTAGTTCATTTATTCATTCAATGGGCAGTTCATTTGCTTCTGTGAGACAATATTTTTTGCGAGCAAAATGTCCCTTCTAGTGTATCCTTTCTTGCAAATTTCCACCCCCTTGTTTTTTGTGGGCTGTGGTCAGTGAGGTCTCTGAGAACTCTGCAGGTGCAGGACATACTCATACTCGTTGAGCAGCGGCTAGAGATTGTCCCGGGTGCTGCGGAGAGAATATGAATATTGTAGGGATTCCCGTGGCTTCGTGCGGTGATCCGCTCCACGTATTAGAGATGTACGTACGTATACACCAACGTGCACTCGTATGAGTGGCCGGTCATGGATACCTGGATGCCTGTGTCCATTCAACAGTCGGGTTTAAGGGCTTCTACTCGGGTATGTGAAAATATTTTTTCTTCGCTGGAGGGAGTGGAAGTTAATTTTGATGACAACATAGGATGTCGCGTGGACTGGCATTGGGACAGGCATAGTTTCTGGGTTGCAGGCTGCTCCAGTCGAACAAATTTGCATACACGCTCGAAATCCGGGTTTCCTTTCGATTCAGCTTCCATAGATTTTCTGTGGATATTCTGGCTCACATGCGGGCGGATTCAATTGCGAAGAATTGTGTTTTGTAAATATTTGTTGGACAATGCGCGGAGTCCTTTCAAAGGCACCCGTCCGCAGACGGGGGGAGTTTGTTGGGAGATTCTCTAGGATCTATTCATGTGAATACAACTGGTGACCTTGAAAGGATGCGCTTTTGTGTTCGGAAAGCGAGACAATGGCGATGGATGAAGGGTTCTGCAATAGGGACTTGTGGATTGTGACAGTTCAGGGTGGCCATCTGGTGTTAATTTTCCCCCCACTTATTCTTTAAAGACGTGAATTCACGGGTATAGGTGATTCACGGTATCGCGCTGTCGCCTAATTGAAAATGTACATAATTCGGCAAGGACTTTCAGTTTGACAGTCGATTTGAAATGAATTCCGTTACCATAGCAGCCTTGTCTACGACTTCACTTAATCAACTTCATCTTCTCTTTTCTTTGCGTGGCGCTACAGGGAGCATGACATTCGCAGACACGTGTCTCCTTCATGTTCTCTTTTCTTTGCGTGGCGCTGCAGGGAGCATGACATTGGCAGACATGTGCCTCAACCAAAAAGCCTTTCCAGGTAGCGTGATCTCTGGCTTGCCGCCTGCGGTTACGCACACCAAGTTAGTTGAGGTCAACTGTGACTGTGTTCGCAACTTTTCAGTCGGGCAGCCTCTGTTACGCTGTCCCACAGGGTCCGATAAGCCAGGATACACCAAGATTTCAATCAAAGGGTAAAGGGTCTGGACTCACAGTCCTTGGTAATGCCCTCCCCTAAGGGATTCCCGAACTATCGAGCGCTGGATTTGCTAGGAAAGCTGAAAGGGGGTATTTAAAGATCCGGAAACAAGATCACCTGTGCATTTTTCCATAGAGGAAGAGGCGGTGGTTAAAGAATCCTTACAGGATATCTCAATGGAATAGATTCTGTGTAGGGCATGGGATGTGCTATGGTATACACCGGTCTAACTGCCACCCACTTCAAGACCTAAAGACGTCCTGGAAGATCTTCTAGCCGGTGAGGGAGCACATGCTGTTTCGTTCTAGTCAGGGACTTCGACTGCCTTGGTGGCCAATGGTGAACGGAACCGAAAACAGCATCACCGAGATGAAGGACAGAAAATTCTTCCCACGCCACTTTTGGGGCCCTCTTTTAAAGGATTTCATTCAAGACCAGATCTACGGGGCTCAGGCATGGCAACCGGATTAAGAAGTTCTCGTTTTTTTTTTTTGCTTTGATTTGATGACAGTTTGACGAGAAGAATTAATTACCTTGGCTTCCAAGTCATGAAGGTGGCTAGGCCGGACTCTACATGTCCTCATGAACAAAAACCCTCATGAACTTTGTTGGTCTCCCCGTGCAGACAAGTTCGAGTGAAGCCAATCAAATCGACGACCTCGCAATGGATCAGGTTAGTTAGAGGAGCCTGTTAATTGAAGCCCACGATTATGGCTACATTCGAAGGAGAGGCATTTTTAAATTGTTGAAATGATAATTGAGTGCTGACCAAAAGAACGAATACAAGCAGAGATGAGATTTCTTCGTGTTATTGTGAGAGTCACTCGCCAGGTGAGGGTGAGAAACACGACAGGAACTCAATGTTGACCAGTGGATTCTTCAAACAGAAAGGCTTATGATTCGATGGCTTAGTCATCGTCAAGGCTTCCGAGGAGTGCCGTGAGTGTCGATGGCGGAAGATCGCGTGGCCTGGGGATCTCTCGTGGGTGTCTCACGTGCTCTGTCCTGCCCGAGACCCCTTTAGTGGATCGGCCACTGAGGATGATACACAATATGGGAGTCGCTATAGCCCGTAAATGGCCAGGGCCTAGCTTCTCAGCAACTAGTCGTGTTGTGCGACAACAAGGCATGCGACATCAAGTTCATCCTGTCCAAAGATCCACAAGACCACAACACCATGTTGCGTTAAGTCATCTTGAACAGACTCCAATTTAACATCTATTGCCTAATTCCATTGTGATTTTTTCAAACCTCCCGCCGAAACATTCCTCATTTGAGCCACAACCTCCTCAGCTTCGTTCGATCGCAGCCAGTTGACAGTCGTTTCAAGTCAAACGCAATTTGCGATTTCTCCAAAGCACTGATTCACTGAGCAAACTACCGCCTCAATCGAGAATGCGAACAAAAGCTCCCCAAAGCCCGTGCACGTTCCTAATGATCAGCAAAAAGTAAACACACCAACTGAAATCAAGAAAGAAAAAAAAAAAAGAACCGAAGCAAAAGCCAATGAACAATGACCAAGGGCCACAACAGATCCAACTGTGTACACATAATGAACGTTACAAAAATTAACTTCGGACACAATTGATTATTGTTGCAGTGCCAGGCACAGCGGCAACTTGATGAGGATATTCACCCCCAGGCCGGTGGAGTGGGTGTGTGCACATACGGAAAAATCACGAAGTTCAATTGTTTTCTATTTTATTTTTGCTGCCTTTACGTTCATCGTTCGTTCAGTTAACCCAACCAAGTCATATTGTCTGCACCCCTTACAGCCGCTCCCCCATTGCAGTACGTCTGCTGATTCAGTTTCTGCTGATGATATCGCTTTAGAGAGAAATGGACGAGGAAGTACAAGAAACCGAGAGAGTGTGATAGAGAGAGATACAAAAAAAAAAAAACACACAAAAACTAACGATGTACACAGATTTTACTTTCTTTCTCCGCCCGAGGAGATCAGCCAACCACTCGCCCGCCGCCACCGCCTGCAGTGGCCCCGCTTACATCGCCTAATTGACTAATGATTATAGAAATTTTTCAGATAGTTTTTCTAATTAGAAGCAGATAGTTGGGCGGATTTCTTGCACACGGACGGAATGGCGGAGGGGTTGGTCGGCGAGGACTAGGGCCAAAGCGAGCTAGCAGAGCTTTATACCGATAGCCTGGGTCATTTTGTTTGCACAAGAATTGCGATTATTTGCTATTAATCCTATCGGGAAGGAAGTCCCGCACACAGCATGTATATGGATGTACACCACGACAAGGGGGGGACTGCATCCACGGAGTGAGGGCGGTGGCTGGCGTTGTTGGCACCCTCCTGCATCTCTTTTATTGTTAAGCGTCTTGCACTTTTATTTGCGTTCATCGTTGGTCCTTTTTACTTGGTTCCCTGGTCGCTTCGTTTCGTTTTCTATCTTTTTTTCGCTTTGGTTTTTTTTTTGTTGATTTTTGTGTGATGTTTGCGAAAAGTTTTACTCGAAGTTGTCTGCATCCTTCGCTCGTTTGTTAGGGTTTCTTTTTCCATCTGCTCCGTGGGTGGCGGCTGCTGCTCCTGCTCCTCTTTGGCCTTCGTTCTTAGACTCAAGTTTTACAATGATTTGTGCGAGTGATTGGCAAGTTTGTCTTTATTCTTAATTTCAGCTGTCTCTCCCTTAGTATGTGTGCATCCCCTGCCTGGTGGAAACTTTTCAAACGGGAAGTACGCAAACGAACGCGTTAGGAATGTGAGTGAATTAAGGACGATTACTATTGTTCTTGCCAAGCGGACAGACGGATGGATGGGTAGATGTTAAGAATATGGTGGAGTGGGACGAGAGAAAAGAAATCAACTTGCTTACGTGATATTTGCACAAAGTTTGAAGAAATTTCCTCCAGGACCTGGGGTACGTACCTGCAAGGAGAGAAAACGAGAAGGATAGTGAGTTGGAATTAATAAGTTACCGTTGAGCTGGAGTAAGCTTTCGAATTTGTTTAAGGATTTAAGTTAATTATTTCATTAGGGAACAAATCCACTCCACGAGGAGGTGCAGGAGGGGGGAAGAAATGGCAAATGACGCTTTTGATGATGATTCTGTGTGCACACAGCGATTCGCTGGTAATGGTTTTAACGGTGAGTCAACGCATTTCTTTCAGTTGCGGGACCTTGAGTCGAGGAATGGGTGAGGCCTTACAGTTCCGCAATGACAAGGCGTTCGGATGTCCACACGTTTATTCCTCTTAGAGCATTTGGTGAGACTTGGCGAAATAATTAATCGAAAGGAGACAATAAAACGCCTGTGCCAAAGTCTGCGGTAGACCTGGACCTTATAGCGTCCTCTCGGGCTGCCCGGGTCCTCTCAGGAGGGGACCTACTTTTTATCTAGACTCCGAATTGGGCGAAGTGTGAAAATCTATACAGTTGCACTCCTTGATCTGAGAGAGAAGGAACCGTGAAAATGATTAGTGATCGGAATTGAGCTTGGACATCCAGTGAAGGAGGCAATGGACCAATTCGCCACATTCGCCACTCATAGAGCATAGAAAGTGCACCGAATTAGTCGACGGACCAATCTATTATCAGTGCAGGATTGATCTGTTGCATACATGTACAGTGTGGGGAAAAGACCTTTGCAGACATTGTGAAATCGTTGCATGAGTCTCTGCAACGATCCTCGTTCAGGCTCTGGTCAAGTTAGCATTCAGCCGCCTCTCGGCATCTTCTGGATATTCTCTACAACCAAAATGTGCGTAAGGAAATATGTCAACTCGAACCGTATACAGAAATTATAGTTACAGTGGACTTACAACTTAGCTATGTTTCGTTAAGTGTCACTAAAAGTTTCGTTAAGTTTCGTTAGGTTTTGCTTTTAAAGTGAGAGCAAAAAAAGTCAACTGTGAAGTCAGAATGTGACGAATTTGGCGCATGTTTGTTTGCTGGCTACTTTGTTCTGTCGAAGGTTTTTAACATCGCACTGGAGCACTCAGGCTCAAAAAATGGTCCATTGTACTGCCAGGCAGGAAACCTACTTTTGCTGCAGTTTCTGGGTTTTCCAAAGGAAGACCAACAGACGCTTCTATAATGAGAAGCCTACACCATCAGCTCTCACCACTTCAGTACCAAAGCCATGCCACCTGATCCGAGCAAAGGCGGGACAGTGACAGAGGAAGTGCTCTGCAGTGCCGTCGTAGAGAGTTACGTCGCTTAGGCCAAGCACACTTAGATGTTTGGCGAAGGTGTAGCGTCCTGTTTGTTCGCCTGTAAGCCGACTGCAGTCTTTTCTGCCAAGGGATAAAAAGAATACTGCAGTTATCTTACAGACACTTGGGGTCATGTCCTTGGTCTGCCTGCATCCTGGAGAGCCGTGCCACCTCCGATTGTGTCGCAACCATCGATGTAAGCTGTAACCAAGGTCGCAGGTAGTCCCAGCAAAGATTCAGATCCGGAAAATGTCTCCTCTGATCCTTGTCTAGCAAGTTCATCGGCGATCTCATTTCTAGCGATCCCGTCAACCAGCCTCTCCATGCTGCTCAGCAGGAAGGTATCTTATGGACCTGACATAAAATTAACTGAAGTCAAATTAGGCTTAAGTCGCTGAGAGTTGACTAATTTTTTGGGTGATTTTAAATATGTACCAATTACTGTTTGAGACTTAACAGGTTTACCCCCGTTCGCGTTGCCGTTTAGGGCCTAGTATCTCTGCCGTGCATCTCTCCCTGTTTCAACCTCACACTGAGTGGACAGACAAGGCTCACGCGGCATATGCCATGCCTTCAAAGAAGGCCAGCCTGCAACATCATCCCATGACCTCCCGACCTCATGTGCTGCCAAGTGATAGCTTTCAGTAAGCAATTTGTGACTGATTGCCCCCATTTAGGTGTATCCAATGTCAGTTCTGAGAAAACGAGTGAATGATAGTTTACAGTGTATGCTGTTCCAGTGAATTGCACACGTTCACAGGAAGACAGAGTTCCCCCATAAATCACTCTTGCCACTTAATACTGCAATCCCTTCCCCGAAAACTTGATTGCCTGTCGATGTGAAAGCTTGTGATTGCCTATCTGTTCCTGTTTGCAAATTTTTCATGATTTTCCGTACTATTTGTAACAATGTCTGTTCTTCAATCAAGATAAAATTATTGAGTCATCATTTAAGGCAACTCACTCTTCCACCAACAGTCCATTGCTCAAAAGCCGCAGAACAACTTTCTATCTATCCGACCGAACCACCAACGACGGACCACACCTGGAAACCCCAATAGAAGTTATCACCAATTCATCATCACGCCGCAATTCGTGGACACATTTGCAAGACCTAAATATGAAGCTTCGTCGTCAGCTGCCAGCCGCTGGCCGTCATTCCTGACCCCATTGACTCCTTCGGCATCAGTCTTCAGAGCGTTCCCTTGCACAAGAAAAAGTCGTACATTTTAGCGAAACTCTTACTTAACGGCGGCCCAACAACTGGTTCACCTTCCTGAATCCATTCGAAATCAAATTTTCTCCACTAGCGCGGCTCACAACCAACGGTGCGGGTATCTATTGTAATCTCTAATGAGATACAAAGCACAAAACAGGGCCAAGAGTGACGAGCGACTACGAGCTACGACGATGCCGAGGGCAAGAGGAGAGGAAAAACAAAAAAAAAAAAATCATGCCCGCCGCCAGAGCAAAGACAATGCACTTTACTTGTTCTGGTGTCTGTGGACTCTGAAGGGGGACTTCTCTCAGTTTCCAGCATCATTTTGTAGCGGAAAAGAAAAGCGGCACCCACTTAACTGTTTTAGCTCGGAGCAGATTGCTTTGTTGTGGGTATTATGTCGCGCAAGATCACAGAAGGCAACTACGATACCAAAGGCTAGCTCGCTGCCGCCGTGGCTGTCGCAGCGACAACAGCAGCTAAGACTTGCAATTGCCATAATTAACTACTTTTTGTTGTTGCCACGGTGATTTATTGTGTGTATCGGTGTTCTTTAAAGGGGAAAAGACACTTATGCGCGGATGCTGAATCATTACCCTTGACAGAATCGTGTTTTGTTGGAGACAACAAAAAATAACGTTTGACTAGATGCACTGCGAGCGGGTGCCTTCGGCTATAGTCTTCCGGTTCGGATGGAGATTCTACACCATCACCGGATACACACTTCAGTTGGCATACCTTGTGCATGTACACATACCTCCATTCTCCGCTGTAGGTGAAAAGCAGTTTGCCTTTAGACGGCGCTTCCGTTTAATCAACGCAACGCTGTTGGATTGAAACCGTGGAGCTAGACCAATTCACATGCTCTTTAATGTGCACGGTTTCCTGAATGTGCTCAGATTGAGGACAAATTTTGAGGAGTTTGGCGAAGTGAAACTGGGTGAGTGGATCACTGAGACAGCATCCACTTTTACTCTTTATTCAAATAAGAAGAACAATAATTTCTCCAGTGGCAGGCTCTGGTCTGCTGGGAGTATTTTTATCTAGTTGTCTAGTATTTTTAGTAGTTGTCTAGTTGTCTTGTATACGTTTAAGACTCCGGCAAGAACAGCATGCAGGAATATATCGTAAAGCCATCGGACTGAATTGCGGATCAGCTCTTTAGGGTCCAAGTCCAAGAGAGTGCTGCGGGTGGGATTGTGACCCACTAAAATTTTCGTAACTGTATAAACTACGTGTGGTCATTCCCTAACTATGAGCCTGGGTTCATTCACACTCTCACAAGGTACTGACATTGATAAGAGAGTACACCCGTCAAGCAAAAGCGTCGTGCGCCTCATAGGGCTCATACACGACACAGACGCGTCAGCGCAGACCTGTCTGTGCAAACACCCCTTCGCCACTCACGGTGCAGACCATCACAGACTCAAGTTTGTATCATTTCGGCGGGTCGGAAAGGAGATAGAAGTTTGGACTAAGGAGAGGTACAATTTTTTCAAATTTTTTCAATATTTTTCGAAAAACTCGTCCCAAAATTATATATCCGTGTCATGTGTACGATATGAGCTTTCCTGCTGGTCTCTGCAAAATTCGCCATACACAACACAGACCCGTCCTTGCAGACCATGCAAAATACCTGATCGCGTCCATGACAAGATAAAATAGTTGTACTGAGCTTTGCGCGTACATATTGAACGTTAATCTAACATTGCGGCAGGCCGAAGCAGAAAGAAAAGCTCAAGAGGCCGCATTCCGGAATATAGCATCAATCGCTCACCAGCCCTAATACCTAACGGCAGTTCCGCGGGAAGAGTGGTAGAAGAGTGCTGGGTGTGGTATAGGACGTAGGCGCGAGGAAACAGGAGAATAATATCCCGTGAATCGTTCATGCTGGTAGCACGGGTTACCGGTATCTTGAAGAAGATTCCGCATCCATTGGCGCAAAAGATAAAAAAAAGAACATGCAACATTCAAATGAATTCGCGCAGACCGTCGCTGCATGCGACATGATTACACACCTCACAGACGGAACAAAAAAATGTATTGGTCTGCTGAGACGTGTCTGTGTCGTGTATGGGCCCTATTAAGCTTGAACTTGCATGTCCAACATGCTTGAGACGCACGAGTCGTCACAAATAGCCCCGAATCCACCCAAGGTCCCTTCGAATATCATAAACTAGAAGGTTTCCATGCTTCAGTGTTTATGGAGCTCTGTCTTGAGATAGCCGCACAGATTTGGACAGAATTTGACACAAAAGCTTACTGTCCAGTGGAGTATGGTATAAATGAACTGCGTTTACATCAACTCAGAAAAGGACAGATCTGTAGAAGTTGTTGACGTGCAAACACA
The DNA here is from genome assembly GCA_905231855.2 of Eristalis tenax. NCBI lineage: Eukaryota > Metazoa > Arthropoda > Insecta > Diptera > Syrphidae > Eristalis > Eristalis tenax. Next base: position 49,329,383 of record HG993125.1, read on the forward strand.
GTCGGAAAATGAAACTCGCTGTGGAACTGATATTACAACCCAGAGGCTGGCATCCACACGCCTTGAGTCTAAACATGGGACACACAAATTACAGACCATCGCCACAAGAATAAAAAACAAGAATTTTGCTAGCGTTCTTTAATCAGAGAAACGACTAAATATTGATGCGGTCAAACTGTTCTGTCCACCCTGCGCCACACAAAGAAGGTGAAAATACCAAACATGCCCATTTCCAAATGTAATGACATGATCCTCTAAACCACACAAAAAATACGACAAAAATCCATCAGATCAGGAACACTCAAAACCACCCTGAGCCGAAATATTTCAATCCCAAGGGTGACTGACCATCACACAAACTCTCGAAATCCCCCGATAAGTAATTAAACTCAAAGACCTATTGAATTGTTCAACCACACCGAATGTGGTTCAAATGGAATGTGCTATGCAAGCAGTTCAAAGTTTGTGAATGTCTCCGTCACAAACCAACTTGCAAGTGGATCGAAGCTCCCAAATGGTTTCCATTCCCTGTCATCCGCAAAGGACACGAATGGAGTGTCTACACACTTCTCAAGACGTCTAAGAACAATACCCCATCGCAAAAGGTACAACCTCTCAGCTTTTGTGTATGTCACTCAAGAGCTGTCTTTGTTCCTCCTGTTATCCACTTAATTCGATTCAATCCCTCTCCAAAGTCTCTAATTCACTTAAAATCCCAGCGATCAAACTAATCCTCCTCGGCCGGTGTGTCCAGACAATTTCAAGTGAAATGTATTCTTAGCACTTATTCGTGTGACCTGGACGTCCAGGTGACGAGTCAGAGAGCACTGCCAACCACCGCCACATGGGTTGAGGAGCCCAGCCCGACTGACTGGTGCTCAATCACTTGAATAAGTCACAAGAGTTTTTTGTCAGTCTCAGAACCTCACTGACGGCGAAATGCCACAGAAATACTTGTGGAGCAAACTACGAAACGTTCAAAGAAAGGCACAGATATCCCTAAAATATGCAGAAGCTGCAGGTCCTTTAATTCACGTGCTCATGTGCATGATTTCCGATGCGGAATGGATTGTAAAACATTAATTAGATCCGCACCAAGGTGAGTCGCCCACAAAAATGTCTGTAGGAAAAAAACCCCGGTATGTCCGTGTCCATCCCATGCCGCCCTAGCGGCACCAGCAGCAGACAATGGATGGAACCGAAATGGAACACACTGTGGACCGCAGTAGCCAACCGGAAAGCAACACTCGGAGAAACACAAATCTGAAAGCAAATTTTTGCTTGCACAAAGCAATTGTATTATCCTTTTGCAAGTGTTCATGCTTGTATGGTGTCCGGAATCCTGTTGAGCTCATTCCTCTCTGTGCGGTGGCAGTCTTGACTTTTGCCCCGTCCAGCGTACGAGTACGGAAAAACTTTTGCGAGACGCTCGAGATACACATGTGCCTTTACTCTGATGTTGTTTTTTCCTTTTTGCTGCTTTCTTCTTCTGGTTTGGGGATTTACAGCTGCTTTTAAGGTTCCCTTGCGTATTGTTGCATGAAAACCGACCAACAAAAAATACCTCAACCAACATGATCTCGTACTGTGATGGTCACGTGTAGCCAACATTAGTTCAGTAGAGGACTTTGGAATTTTTGTGTTTTTTTTTGTTTTTGGTCATGTGTGTGCTTGCAGTCGACCACTGCTGGTCCTGACGAGCTGTGACGAGTCAAAAAGCATATGAACCGGTTTTATCCATTTCTTCCTGTTATGCTGTGTCCTCGCAGGGCTGTGTGTGTGTGGAGGGTGGTTCGTGCTTTTTTCCGCTTGTTTTCGTGTAATTTTTAGATGGCCAATGATTTCCTGGGTCTCCCATAAAGTGGGAAACGGTGGTCACTAACTCTGGAGCCCAGTCTGGTGGTGTTGTAGTGTTTAGGTTCCGGTTATGCGATGTAAAGGATATGGCGTAAAGGAAGTGGTGAATATTTTTCTGGCTAAAGAAGAAAAAAAAAAAACAAGCAGCCACTGGGTGAGCTCACATTGTGACCACACAAAGTTGGCTTAAAAGGCGACCTTAACGTTGGACAGCGAGACCGTGACGGGTGTTGTGATTCTTTTTGAATTTGCAACAGGGGGTAGTTTGAAGAGGCAGCATTAAGGCCATTTAACTGTACGCCGGTGATTCGTAGAACTGTGGAGGTTAGGGTGCATTGTGTGTGCGGCTGTGTTAGGTTTCGTACAATTTGAATTAAGATGACAACAGTGAAACGTGGAAGCTAAGAAGAGACACGATCTAGTTATGCTTTACTAGTAAAGAGGAACTAAGCCGTAGAACTCGGTGGGCGAATTGAGGAATGAGTTCGGCGAGCTTGTTTTGGACCAGGAATTTCGCCGGCTAGGTCTTGCGATTCGCGTCTTTGTTACGGAGTTATGTCAAATCAGTTGTAAAGGGTGTTTAAGGGCCGATGTTGAATGTGAACCACACCTAAACGTCAAGTTTTTTTCTGCATTTCACTTGATATTTCTCAATTTCAGACTAACTCAATTTGAACCATGGAAAGATACACAATCAAGAAACGCGTTAAAGTTACTCAGGCTTAATATGAAAATGGGTGTTCAAATCAAAACGCATATCGTGCACTTCGTGATTTTTTCGGTCAATTTAATCGTCCAAATGTGCGTACAATTGGAAAAATCGTGAACAAATTTGAGCAAACCGGGTCTGTAGGAGATGCGAAAACACCAGTGCATGCTCGTACAGCTCGTAGTGCAGAAAATATTGCTGCTGTTCGCGATAGTGTGGCTGAAGAGCCGTCCACCTCAACTCGTCGTCGTGCCCAACAATTGCACCTCTCACGTTCGTCGTTGATGAACATTATGCATAAAGACTTGCATTTACACGCTTACAAGGTACAATTGACTCAAGAACTAAAGCCTCTTGACCATTTCAAGCGTCGTCAATGGTCAGACTGGTGGCAAGAAATGGCAACACTGGATGATCAATTTTCGAAGAAAATCATCCTCAGAGATGAGGCACATTTTCACCTCAGTGGATTCGTCAATAAGCAGAATTGCCGCATTTGGGCGAATGATAATCCAAGAGTGATTGTCGAAAAACCAATGCACCCACAAAGAGTGACGGCATCCACAAAGAGCTGGCGGCATCATTGGGCCGTATTTTTTCCAAAATGAGGCCGGTCAGGCAGTTACTGTGAATGGTGTTCGCTGTCGTGAAATGATAATGAACTTTTTGTGGCCCGAATTGGAAGATATGAATGTGGACGATATGTGGTTTCAACAGGACTGTGCCACTTTTGCCCTTTTGCACGACAAATCCAACGGCCTCTCACGTTGTGGCGATATCAATTGACCGCGAAGATCATGTGATTTGACACCGTTGGATTTTTTTCCAATTTGAAAGAAAAGGTGTACGTCGATAAGCCAGCAACAATTCAAGAGCTAAGGGATGAGATAATTCGGCACATTAACGGCATAGAACCTCAATTATGCTTCAGCGTCATCGAAAATTTGGACCATCGGATGGAGGTGTGCCGCCGAGGTCGCGGCGCCCATTTGGCGGATATTTTGCTCCATACATAATTGAACCATATTTATCATAATAAAAAAAATGCCATTGGTTTAGTTTCCTAAATAATTTGTGTTTTATTCAAAATCAACATCGGCCCTTAAAATTTACAAATTATATACAAATAAGCCAGAGTTAGAGCCTTGCCTCATGTGCAAAAAAATGTGTCAAGAGACCGAAATAACGAATGATTATCCCTCTACATCACCCCAAAGAAACGCAAAGCTTAAATTTTTTCATTTGATTACAAACTTTTGAAAGATCTTAGGAAAAAAATACATACAATATAATATTGTGACGTTTTAGGCGAATAAAGAACTCGGAACTTCGGAACTTAATTAAAAAATCAAAGTCGTCCGAATGACAAAAGTTTGGTATCTAACGAAAGGTAAAACCACATGTCTTAATGTACTGCAAAAACCGGTATTTTCCGCTGTGTGCCATCTCAAACAACAAACATTTTTCAGCAAGATAAATGTGAAACATCAGTTGCATTACGTGACTCAAATTCATCGGGTTCGAATTAAATAAGTAGCAACGCTATCTTTCTAATTGTTTGTTTCTGCCTCTTATTCAAGAAATAAGGAAAAGGTAAATTTGATCCTTGTACGACTTCAGCAAGGGGTAGTAATTATCGTTTGCCTTCAAGGCCTTGGACATATCCATTTTGTTGTACATTGCGACTTTGCGTAGACTTTCAAAAATGTACCCAAATCTACCCACTGCGAGACAAAGTTTAGAGTGTTCTCCTGGCTGTTGCCTTTCAGAATCCGTTTTCACTTTTTTCTCAATACAAAAATTGGAACCTCTTAAAGAACCTCGAAAAAACTAGTTTCGATACAATGAATTGGCTGAACATTATATCTTTCGTCATACTGGACGTGTACATTTCAATTCGTTTCAGTATGTTAAATCGCCCCAGTTTATTTTTTGATTTACTACACGACTTTTGCTGAAACCAACTGGAGAACTTTTTTTTTTAGTCTACTTCTTCTGGCACTGCTGTTGATGGTGGACCTGGAATTCAGTCAACAGGCTTCTCCAGCTTACGCCAAGTTGAATGATGTCGTTCTCCACTTGTGTGCGTCATTGGTTTCATTCGCGTCCTTTGAGCGGGAGCAGTATTGCCCATACGTTCTTTATGGCCTACCCACCTTAGGCGTTGGATTCGTAAACGTATAACTAGACATCATCGCTGTACAGCTCGTACAGTTCTTGGTTGTATTTTCTCAGGACCAAAGATTGAACGCACAAGTTTTCTCTGCTCTTGAAATTATCCAGCAGGACAGGCATGATTAGGGTTTTATATACAGTCAGCTCGGTCCGTCGGTTTGCCATCATTCACAGCTAAACGAAAAGTCTGAACGTTAGTAAACTCTTCATTGACAGCGCACACAGTGTGACCCAGCACGTTGGCAATTGAACGCGTGCTAGTTGGCTAGTGAGCCCTGCACGATCTTCTCAAGAATGACAGCGTGTCGCCTTGTCTAGATACTTTTTTGACATTGAAGGTCCCGGTGAGTCTCCATCGCCATCCTGCTTTGTCTGACGAGTTTGGCAGGAATGTTAAAACGTTGGAATGACGTTGTATAGCCCGCCTCCAAGCATGCGGTCATATGCGCCCTTAAAATCGACGGTCTGTATTTCTTGGGTTTCTTCCAGGATCTGTCGTAGTATGAAGATTTGATCGATGGTGGTGTTCCTTGGTCTGAAACCGCATGGATAAGGATTACATCGGAAGCTAGTTGGTGCAGTTAATGGAGTCTCTTTTTTTCGGAGAAGTTTAGATCTTAACACGGCTCGGTTCTTGAACTAATTTTACCTTGTAAGAGTTTAGACTAAGAATTTAATCAACAATTCGAGAACTGGCCACTTCCCAATTGATGCGATCAGACTGGCATCGGCTGTTATGGTTCATTTTGAAATGCAGCTCTCACTCCTGCGATTTTTTGGTACTTTTACCAAAAAAATGAACTTCTACCTCTCTTTCCCCTTGAAATCTTTGACAACCATTTTTTATATCGTTCTCCAGAGCCAAATTGACCAATCAGAGGACGGCATTCACATTATTTCTAGCCCGTCGATGGGCTAGGGGTCAATCAGCTGTAAAGTTGGCCTTCTCCATAACACTTCATTTCTGCTTGTTCCGCTGCCTTGTATCACGGTGATATTGTGACTTTGTCTACATCACTATGTGACACACAGCGTATCAAGTTAGACGATTTTCAAAAACGAAAATTGTAAATTTTCGCTCATAAAGTGTAGACTCACGTTAGAAATATTCAATATTTTCGAAGTCTTGCTAGTTTTTGACCATGGTTGAGGGCCACGATTTTCAACCCTTACCGACTTTTCGACATTGACAGACACTAAACTATGAAGCCTCATGCTCACATGTTGGTGACGACTTCTCTTGATAAATGGCGCATCCATCTGAGCCTTAAGTACAGTGCTATGAAGAAAGCCTCCTCCAAAAACTTGTGATGTGAGGTATTTTTAAGTCGTTCACTTGACCATTTCGACCAACGCCCGCCTCATTAATGCCCACACACCGCTCAAAAAGCTGTGTGTGGGAAAGCCATTTAGATTGGATCTCAAGATAACGCTCGTGGGGGGTACATGAGGAAATAGTATTCTGAACACGATGGTTATGAATCAAATACAAATGCAATTGTATTTCGAACATGCCAGTGCCACACAAATGCGACATGGACAACTGCACTCTTATCATTTGTTTCGCTATCTGCCGTGAAGACTTTTTCGGATAATGGATGGACGAAGGATATAAAGTGTAGCCGTAGGTCCAGCCCCGTCCAGACTAAGAGTACTCAGGCACAGATGAAAGTTCCATTCGAATAACAAAGACCGCCTGGACAATGATCCCGAATAATCCTCGCCAGTAACAACCAATTTAATAAAACCTTAAAAATGCCCCCAGGTTGGCCGTCTGTGAAACAGACCGTAACCAACGGAATTTTGTAGAAGTTTCCAAGAATCTGAGGAGATATCGGGAGCAATTTCGGGGACCCAAACCGCTTTAAGGATAAAATCATTTCAAGAATTAAAATCCGGTAATAATCGACTCAACTGGTGAAAGACAAGGAATTGCAAATGGTCTATAGGATCAAACAAATTCCCCGATGAAGGCGAAAAGGGGGATTATGCCACCATCTCTCAATAGACCTTCATCGACTGTCTATTGCCTTGCAAATCGTCGATGGCCATTATTCATTTATCCCAACTCACATTCCATATTCCACGACCACGACGATTGACGACAGTCAACCATTCATAACCCCGTGCTTAAACAATATCTCCATTGCAAGGCTCGTGAAAGAGGAGCTCAATTTAATTTTGATTCAAGGACAGCCCTCGCACGACTCCGGATACAGAGCCTCAGTTCACCCAGCGACTGGCTCCATTGTTGTGAAGATTTTTTTTTTCGCCTTTAAAAAAAAGACACACCGCACTCATGGAACATGGAGCATGGCCAGACAAAAACGTTCTCAGCGTAAAAATCCTTTTTAATTACCATGACCACACTCATGTGCACATGTAAGTCTGAGAGTAATTGTGCTCAATGGAGAGGCGAAAGCGGCGACGACGACGTCAACGGCCAGCAGCGACCAAGAAGGAACTCTCATTAAATTATCATCGCTTTGTGGGCATTCCGCTGCACTCAATTGCATGCGTCGCGAAACAGCAGGGCGTCGTAGCGGAAAGGGCTGTGCACAGTGACATCCTTTCACTTCGCCCATATCAGTGCATGTTCTTCACCTCGCCTGTATTTTATTTGTATTCTTTCCTTATCCTTTTTGGTGTCGTCTTTGGTATTTGTTTGTAATTGGCTTTGGCTTTTACTTTCGTTCTCTGTTGCTTTGGCTCTTATCGTGCTCTTGGCGGTTACTTGTGTCGCGCAGACGTATGCTCATTTGACAAGGTGTACCTCATGCATTTGAAATGCTGGCCACCTCCCCGAACTGTGTGCATACAATTTGCACATGAAGCCTGCCATAAGTGTCACATGTGTCATTCGATATTTGTGCGGTATCGCCGCCGTCGCTGTGACTATGACAGACGACTGTGTCGCTGCTGTTGAACTGCCTGCATGACGATGTACATCTAGGGAAGTGCTATCGTCGCTCGGTTGGATGCAGTGTGGATGCATAATTGCAAATTTTGTGTGCTACCGGGTAGAGAAGTCAGCGTTACGTCACGCCGCCGCGGTGTAACAGAAGACACTCATGACACAAGTAGGTCGGTTAAGAGGTTTTTGTTTTTTGCTTGTTTTAATTTGCTAGATATTATAATTCCATACGTACGTATGCAGTCGATGTGGTGGAGATGGTGTGAGTGTGGCGCAAGTTGGCTTGATGTTCCCTCGCAGTAGGTGCGCAGAAACGAGTGAACCCGGTTGCACATGTGTATGGCTGCGCGGAGGGGATCAACGTCGAATTAGAGCAGATTTTCATAGAGTTGACTGAGAAGACGAGTGGAGAATAGGGCATGTTGTGTGCAATTTAATTGCGTTTGTTTTGACCTCCTCGGTGCTGGAACAAGCTTGGAGCTTTGGAGCCATTGATTGACTGATTCTTTAATTTTGTTCATCGTGGAACGTCTATCAAGGTGACGAAGCAGTGGAAGCAAAGTGAAGTGAAGTGTAGCAGTAGTTAGTTCGATTTGAGTAATCACTTGTCCTCCACAGGACTGTCAGCAAATCATTTCATCCTCGAAAGGATAAAGGAAGTTCTAAAAAAGATGAATAATGCTCCATGGGTCTAGTAGACTAGACTGCCTTTAGCAGCCGGTGCTACTTCGGTTTGTCCCACTCGTATTGAGGGGGCATGAGCACTAGTGTTAAACACGTTGAGTGCCCCCATGAAATCCGAAAAACTGTCCCCACAGGCAACAGATTTTGTTGGTTTACTGGGTACCAGGTGTGCAGGAAGTCCCGAGAGGCTGCATGATGCCATGATGTGTCACTGCAAATTCCAACGGGAGAAAACGAAGAAATTGATTGATGGCTATACGTACGACTTTCAAGTGTTTTGTGGCAAGTCAAAACATGTCAATACAATGGCATGTAAGGTTGTAAAGGTTGCCATGGACCTGATGGAGAATCTTTTGGACAAAGGACGTACTCTGTGAACAGATAACTTCGACACATCTGTAAGTTTGGCATGCTCTCCCCCCTTTTTATTTTCAGAGAATGTTTTACAATGGTTGTATGTTCCCGCGAAGCCTTATAAAGGCTTTTCTGCAGAAGATCGAGTTTCAAAATTGTAAAATTAACTTTAGGTAGCAAGCTTAGTGTAAATGAATCTCAACATTTCTTTATTTGAAAGCAATTCATAGAAAAGTTAATTTGTATTTAAAAATTAAGATTATAAGATTGAAATAAAAGCTACATATTTGAATTCTTGCTTAGAAAAAATTGCTTTATGTTTTTTCTAATTGTTAAGTTTGTGATGTTTTTAAGCTGTTGTGGAAGCGTATTGAGAACTTCTGGTACACTACAATTCAGCTGTCTTCGCCCGTAGTTGTTGCAGAATCGGGTTCTTGAAGCATACCTTGTGCCCGTCTTCTTGTGTTGATCGCATGTTGAATTGATGTGATGAATCTATCTAAGGGTCATCTTAAAGATTTCATCTACTGGAAGAACTTTCACCCTTTTCTTGTTAAACTACATTTATCCGATTATCTACACTTTTAATGCTGTGTTTTGCAGGTTCTTAAGCTTATTTATGTGCGTTGTAAATGCATTATCCCATGCAAGTATTCCATGCCTCAATTCCGGTTCCACTACGGCATAGTATACTTGTCACAATACAGTCTGTGTGGAATGGAACTTTAGATAGGTAAGGGCATATAGAGCTCTTCTAAGGCTCAAGCGTAACTCATCAATATGCGTGTCCCACAGAAAATTGCTGTCGATGGTGACTCCAAGATATTTTAATCTCTTCACTATCTCAATCGGGCAGCTTAAAGGAATAATTTCTAAAATTAATTTGTTGATTAGTGCGGATTTCGTATGTGCATCATCTTTGTTTTTAATGCGTTGATCGTTAGACCGTGATCATGACACCATATCACCGCATTATCAAACTCCTCCTTCATAATTGCTGTTGCTGTGTTCAAAGATCTATTACGCACCACTATCGCCGTATCGTCTTCATACGCGAATGGAATGGCCTGTTTGAAAACCCTTAGCAGCCCGTTGGTATATAAAATTAAGATGTTCTAGCCCAATTTTTTCCTTAAGCGACTCCATATTGTACGCGTTCCTTTTGGCTATGCGCCTGGTTGTCTTCAGAAAAGGGCCCAAGAAAAGCTAAACAAATACAAGGCATATATCGCCTTGTCAGACCAACTGAAGTCATATAACACCAGCCTTCGACCGTGGTATGGAACATTAGCATTGACCTAATGACAGGTACTGCAGTTGTAAACGCTCTCAGTAGAAGTAACAAACAACAGAATAACCATAACCGAATTCAAGGAACAGATTGTTCAAGAATTGCTAAATACCGATGAGGATAAACTAGCCAGACATAGACTATAAGATAAAACCCGTGCCAATAGACGTAGATGTGCCACCTGTTACCAGAAAATTAAAGCAGAATCGGGGGGAACATTTGCATCAAGAAGAATTCTACAATCCACTGTTTGCAACAAACATTTTTGGTTGCAATGTTGTTTTGATGAGCACAAGGCCAAACTAAAAAAATAAATACATTTCGACAGTGTTCACATGCTCCGTATGGTGGCACATTAATCTCACAGCCAAAACAAACTTAACAGGCTCTTGAGTGTATAGTTTGGAGTGATAATAGATTCAATACGTTATGTGTCTAATACAATGCAGCATACAAAGATGTGCGTGAACCTACTGCGACCACTCTGGTCTCACGCTGCATAGCAAGTCCAAATTCGTGTGGCACTCAACGTGTTAAGCAAAGGGATACTCTGATCCGGCGAGAACGTGAGAAGATGACTTGTCTGCTGAAATCGCGGATGCAAGGCGGCTTAATTTTAATTGGGATGACTGACTGTCAGCATCAGCCTTATACTCCGGACACTGGTTCAAGGATCTTGGAATATTACGCAAAGTCATCAGAAATTTGGTTACTAACTTTTAGATTGTTGAGTTAACCGTCACTTTGGTGCAAGGAGCACAATCTGGCTACCTACCCACAAGCCCAGAGTGAACAGTTTGATTGCTATGGCAAAACAGTAGAGATTTGTAGATCACTGGCTTCTTCAGGTCGAGAAAAGGAACTAGGTTAAAGTGATTAAGGACCATGATAGTGTCCGCAATCAATACACAGCATGGTAAGAAATAAGAAGACGATGTTCATGTGTACATTGGTCTTAAATGTGGATTGTAGTGACTAACTAAATAAAATGTGGATTGTAGCGGACTAAGAAGACCGCTCATATTCTACGGAAGAGCCAAAAATCACGTCGCTGTTTCCTTAACTATGCGGCCAAAATTAAGCTTGAGGGTCAACTGCTGAAAGTTAATGGATGGGTCAGGCGAGTAGACCGACTTTGCGATATTGTCACACTATTTCAAACTGCTTGGAAATATAAAGAGCCTACGCCCGTATTGCAAGCATTTCAGTTGGATACAGCCTAGCCGGAAAAATATTTTTCAAAGTGTCAAAAAGTGCTGCCAAAAAGTGCCATTTTAAGGTCCAGGGTGCCATGAACGGAAATATATTTTAATCAACTTCATTAATTGCATAAATACTCAAATACCACTGAGTCGAGGGAAGAGCGACAGTAGAGAATTCACAAGGCGGATCTTTCTATTTGGATCTTCCTGGTAGTCAATCAAAAATCAACCCTACTCCCTTAAACTACCATCTAATCTAGACTATTGCCACATTTCCTTTGTCGTTGAGAGCTATACAAAGCATACAGCTTGTGGATTATGGTGACTTAAATTTTCTGGATGGTCCCGTGGTCAATAAGAGTTGTATGAATGCAGACAGCAGTTATACTTACACCCCTATTCTGGTTGTGATGTGGTCACAACGCACAAATGTCTGTGATGCTATTAATCCAATATATACATTTTAATGCGTTTTTCCATGTATATATAGCCATTATATGAACTAGGATAAACCAAATCGGTGAAGATCTTCTTTACTTTTTAACTTGATTTTTGGCTAAAAAAGGGCGATTTTCAAAAAAAAATTCAAACATGTACTCTTTCTAATTCCGTTGGATTTTAAGTCTAAAATCAATTTTTATGAATTTTAAGTCTAAATGTATGCAAAGTTACAAGCCCAAAAAAATAATTTATGTTCATTTACCAGCCCATTGAAATACGTCAAATTTTGAAATCGAGAGTGGGGGGTCCCCTTAAAAATGTTACAGGATGTCAAATATAAACGTATTCCCATATATTTATCAAAACTTAACGAACATTCAACTCTTTCAGAAGATGAAGCGACTATTTTATAATCCTTAATGCAAATATGTTAATTTTGATTTTTTTTAAATTTAATTCAATTTCAAAGTGCCACAGTGCCATTTTAACGAAAAGATGTCATAATGGCACGATTGTGCCACATCGGCTGGTTTCGTCTAATATTACAGCAAAATCGGAGCAGGTTGTAATTATACTGCCGGTCATTACAAAACTTCGTCAGCTCAAGACATTGCATAAACGATCATCCAGCGATTCCATGATGGCAAAGTTGTTAGGAGAATGAGTTGGTACGATGAGTGTGACTTAGATTCGCTCAGGACAGGCTGGTCAAATGTTAGGTTATGGCTGGCAATTTAAAGATCAGCTCTCTAAAAAATGTGTATCCTAACCTTCTCAGTCGTGAATTCATCTGCACCAGTGGTTCCACTTCCACAGAGACGTGGAGGTATTAGACTGTACAGGGGTCAACCTGAATACATTTTTCATTGGTGGCTCGGTCAACGCATTCATAAACTCATAGCATTGCCTCGGGACCTCACCGAAAGACAAGCCTGAACTTGCCATTTCAAAATCTAAAACTGGCCAGGGATTGGGAATCGTTGTTTTCATAAAAGCAATAATCTCCCGGGAATGTCTTGCATGATCCAACAGAGGTGTTTTTGGCCAAGAAAAGGTTCTGAATTTGATGCCTGACAGAGGAGGATCTTCTCTCTGTGAAACATTGGTTAATTATTTAGGTGCATTTTTGGAAAACTTCTCTCATGGAAGTGGAAAGTGGCAACTTCAAGTTGCTGGCTGTACACTTAGTCCACAGGTGGAGAGTAAGAAGGAGACATTATACTGTGACAGTGACGGAAATAGGGAAACTTTTCTGAAGTCAGCGGGGGCACAGATAGTGCACAAGAGTACACTACGGACAAAGTCAACTCAGTTGGACATCGTGCAGGGCAGCTCAAGGACGATTCACTCAGTTCTGTGCAGTACATAAAGTGGTGTATTCATCGAGTACTGTTCTGTTGCAAGGATTCGATGATTAGTGAATATGAGGAGGCAAAAATGCAGTTTTGTTCTTTCATGTATTTTATTGTAAAATTACAGGCACTGCTGAACCATAGGCGACCGCAGAGATGGGCCGAGGTGTGGGTCACTTACCCCCTTCCCGCCTGGCTCAGGGATCCCTGCAATATTTGAAGAGAGAAGTTAGTCTGTCTGAGTTGAACTAAGCTGAAATAAAATAAAACCGTTCCATCCTTCGACAACCAAGCATTGTCCATTATCACAGCTCCACAGCTAGAGCAGTGCATTTCATAGGTTGTGGCGATTAAAGACGGATGGTATTTCCAGCCAGTCCATCTGCAATCCAATTCCTCTAGCATTTCATTCGAAAACATCTCATAATGGTCGCTTATCTCTTAACGAGATAGACTAGCACTCCCAGCAGTCACCCAATGTGGTAGACAGCTGTGGCATAGCAGGAAATTGCAAAGCCGACGCACTCGCCAGACACGTCTCTCCATTCCTTCACCATGAAGAGCATACGTTCTAGCTGCAAGCATGCATACACCAAATCTTGTCGCTAGTAGTGGTCCAATGGGTATCGATCGCAAGTTCAAGAAGAAGACTCCTACAAAGTTGTAGGCGCCACACAGTCCACCAGTTCCACGGCGCTTCGTGAAACTACTCGTATTGCGAATAACGCGAGCGAAGCTTTCAAAAAATCCCTTTCAGACTCCGACAATTGATACTGTCGGTAAATTCATGCGCGGCACAGTGAGGATTTTATGCACAAGAGCCACCACCCCCACTTGTGCCCCGTCGCGTTCTATGAATTTATTATCGATGAACTTTCCCGGAAAGTGCAGTCGAATTGATTGGGTATCATAAAGGTGTAATTAATAATTTACGACTCATATGAAGCCTTATGCGAGCGTGAGTGTGCGTGTGTGCCAGTGTGGGCTTGATTGTGAATTATCCAAGCTGGAGTCCTGGCATTACATCCCATTGTGAGGGCGTTGTGCGGCGTGGGTTTATTGGCTGCATGTTGAAAATTTGCATTCTCCCATGGCGCAGATTGAAAATCGATATTTCTTGCAACTTGGTGTAACTTCAAGGAACTCTCCGGCATACACCTGTGCCCTGGGTGTTCGTATCAAAAATTCACCAAACCCACTGCGGAGGGGTTTCGTGTTCTGTTTTTGCCATATTGTGCCTGCCACTCTGCGCCACTCCTGTGCCGGGTCTCTATTCGTTGTGCACATATGTTACGCTACGCATATTTTTCATGTTTCCTTATGCCCTGGCGCACATGCATTTGCTTTTATGTCTTCAATAAAATGGGATATTAGTGCGCTAGTGTAACCTCCCCCGGGGGATGAATCATTCGCGCGCAAACTGCTTTTTTTTCTCTTTCATTTTTTCGTTTTTGTTTTCCTCGTTTACTGCCGGGGAGCAACCAACCCTTGGAAGTGGCACTGGAATGAATTAAATAACCTTTTTTTCGGTTTCGCCGGAAACTCACAGGAAACCCCTTTTTTACTGTGCAACGGAGAGAGTGTGTGTTGGGGGGTGTGGTAGTAAAATATTTTCACCATCGTTGCATGCAGAAAGAAGTCCTCTTGGCGCACGGCGGTGCGGCGGTGGCTACAGTTACATATGGCATTTCAATGTCAAAATTTTGCGAAAGTTTATTTGTTGGTGTTTTATTGCCTCGACGTCGACAGCGGCGACGGCGGCGGCAGTGGCGGCGCCTATCTGGCGCGCGAAGGTTTTTTGCTGTTTTTTTTTTCGGTTGGCTTTCGCTTCTGCAGCACTTAGTCGTTGATATCCTTGTATGGCTGCGCAACACAGCAGAACGGTGGATACTTAGTCACTGTATGATGACTGTTAAGCATGAACGGTGGGAAGGGTGTGTGTCTGCGTGTGTGTGTGCGAGTGGCTCTGTCTTAGCTAAGTCCCCTTGGGCGGGTTATTGTGGGAGGTTACTGCTGCCGCCATCGCCAATGCGACCATCGGATGAGGGAGTACTTTGAGCAACCACTTTGCAAAATGAAATTTTGGCGGTCGTTCAGTGGAGGGTTTGATGTCGGTAATCGATACAATTTGGCATATTGAATTCGATGAAAGGACATGTGGACTCATCGATGTGGGAGTCGCATTTAAGCGCTCTGTGTGGAAGCTTATGCTTATGCATGTGGTGTACGAAATGTGGTTCGTGTGGTTTGTTTGATCAGGTATTGTGTGTGGGAAGGTCAGGATCGTAAGACTTTCCTTTTGGCACTCAAATTGAAATGCAAGTTCTTTTGTGAACTGCCTCGACAACGATTGGACAGAGGGACAAATAGAAATGCATCCTACATATTTGAAATGATTTTTTCCCATTCAACACCTAGCTAAATATTGTAGCAAATGTAATTTGTGTAATATGAGTAGTCTGTCTGAAAATGTGATGACTGATGTGATTGCAAGTCGGCACTAAAAGCCCAATCAATGAACGTGGGAGGATGCAACAAGAACCGAACAAAAATTATCCAGAGAATTGCAGTTATTTATGTAAACGCAGAGTGATCGATCTCGCTCCCAGGCAAAAACTTAACGAAATTGAACGAAGCAGACACAATCTATAGCTTCTGATTGTGCACTAACAATTTCGATAGGAACTGCCATTTTCGAAAGCGCAGAGCGATCAATCACGCTCCCAGGTAAAAACTTAACGAAACTGAACGAAGTTGTTATTATGAGCACAATCTACCGTTTCTCCTTGTGAACGCAAAATTCCAACAGCAACAATCATTTACGGAAGCACGGAACGATCAATCATGCTACCAGACAAAAACTTAACGAAACTGATTGAAGTGGTATTATGGACACAACCTATGGTTTCTCATTCTGAACACAACATTCAAACAACAACTGTCATTTAAGGAAGCAAAGATCGATTGATTTCGCTCTCATGTACAAACTTAACGAAACGGAAAGAGGTGTTTATAATGGACACAATCTATCGTTTCTCTTTGAAAACATACTTAAAATTCCAACAACAACTGTCAACTAGGAAACACACAGCGATCAATCACGCTCGAACGCAAAAACTTAACGAAACTGAACGAAGTTCTTTTTATGGATATAGTCTCCATAACAACCACTTCATTTCTCTTTGTAACTGTCAACACTAACTGTCACTTAACTTAAGCAGTGAGCTCCCACAAGGGACATAGAGAAACTGAACGAAGTGGTTACTATGGGCACTACCTATCATTTCTGTGTTCTCGCTCAATTGCTTAAGTACACTTAGTTCCCATTACATCAACTGTGGTTGAGCCCTGGAATTTAGCGTCTGCATCGCAGCAAAGCATCCCCAACCAAGAAAAGAAACACGGTCTACAAGGCCGCACGCCTGATCATGCTTTATCAAATGCCCCGGTTCACTTCTTGATTTCTTTTTGCATCAATGAGCAAAATAAAAATGCATCTATCATCATGTTTGTGAGGAGTTCTTGCATTGTTCTTGGTTGCGTTTGAGTAGTGTTGAAAATGTTCGACGAAGAGGGGAAGGGCAAATTGTAACGATTATATCTGCTTGAGCAAATATTTTGCTGGCATATCTGAACACTTTACAAGAACTGCTACAAAAATATGGGAGATGACTTAAAAAAAGAGACTGCAGAGACACGATATCGATACGTTACTGGCTTCAGCGGGGAATCTAAGAACTTTCAATCCATGATACGTCAGAAAATGCACAACATTTCATTATTATTTGTTAATAAATTTAAAAGTAAATGAAAAAAACACCCCGCATCCTATCGAGAGTCACAGGCATGATTCTGAGAGCATATCATCGCAAATAAAGTATCTTAAGATATCTTTCAAAATTTGAAACTTTTAGGTAAAATAATCCTGGACTCTTGCATGGGAGACACACAATTTTGAACGTTCGAGCATTCTAAGCTCCCATTACAATCGCCCTGGTGTACAGAAATTTCCTGGGAGTCAGTGGAGTCTGGACTGCAAGTCCAGTGGCCACTGCAGTTGCTCTCGCCTGACTTGCCTCGCCCTCGGCCATCTTTTCAAAAGTCTGTTTCTGCTGTTGTGGAAACTTGAACATCCCGAACGAACTTCGCAAGCACAACAATATAGTTCACCCCGGGCATCGATGGAAATTTAAAGATAACCTCTTTGAGTAAGCAATTCTGTGAAAATATCAGGTCTCGCCGAGTGTGTGGAATGTCCTTGAATCGAATTCTCTCCCCAGTCTTCAGACATGCTTCCGTTGGGTCGGTTTAATGAAAGTTACTCTTTTAGTCGGCATCATCGAAATTCCACTCGAATACGGTACGCCTGAGACAGGGACAACTCTTATGCGACGAGTGGCAGATTACCTGATATTTTATAGCCATAAAACTAATTTCTTTTAATTTCCATGTTCTCCCTCCGCTCCTCTGAGTTGTCCGGATATGGAATCTCCTCTTGTGATATCCCGGATAATAACGGCCTTCAGTTTTCGCATGGGGGGCCCATCACCAGCATGGGTGTGGGAAAGTTCGAGAAGAAAAACACACCAAGGAAGAGGGAAAGCGACTTGCTCTTTATCTTCGTACTGCTCCGCCTTAGCCATCACCATCGCAATTGCCATCTTCCCGTCTATCGGTGACTCCTTAGGTGGAAGCTCTTTTGCTGTTATTTTCATGTCTGATAAAATAAATTATCCTCGCAAAAGTAGCATAACACATAGCCAAGTGAAAAGAAGCACAAAGACTGCGCGACGATGAAGAGGACCCTAAACCATCACCGACACCTAGGCTAAAATCACACCAACATTCTGAACTGTGGCGCACGACGCGACGCCACTGTGGGGTGGGAATGAGTATCTGTATCCCATTTCATGCGGAAGGAATTTCACACTGCAAAAAGCAATGAAATCGTTCGCGTGAGCAATTCCAACTGTGCCAGGGATTTGCCCTTCACATGGCAGCCACCAGCAACTAGCACCAGAATCAGAACCTGCCCAGAAGCAGTGGCAGCACCTCGCCATAATGGGTGGTAAGAGAAATTCGTGCGCACCCCTTAACGAGAATTTATTATCAGACAACAATCAAGAAGTCATCAAATATACATTTTACGCTATAATTTCCACCTTTCACGTGCATACTGAGCTGGAGCCTGCTGGGGCAATTGCCGCGGTGGCGGCGGCAACAGCGACGACGACGCCAACGACGATGGCGGCTGCATGACTAGGCGATGGTGAGAGGAACAGCCTGATGGTGGCTGCGTCGTTGCCAAAGGGTGGTGACCTCTTTCTGGCTTTGCTCACATTTTTTTCCTTGCTCGTGTCTTTTTTCTTTCATTTTTTTTTGCGAACGTGCTCGCTTTTTCGACCGCAATTGTCTGGGTTATTCCGTGAGGGGAATATAACTTAAGTGACTTTTTCCCATTTTCCCCATCTCCCCCAAAGTTAGGAGCACTCTACTCTCTATTTACTCGAAAAGGAGCATTTGTAGTCTTTGTTCAAAGTAACAAAAGGATTAACTCGGAGTGTGTGTATATTTTATTCAGTTGCGGCACGAGTTGGCTGAGTTCAGCAAGGTGACTGATGAAATGAGTCCCAAAAGGGTGAACTTCTCGAACTTCGGCGACACGCCATGCAAATTCTGTCACTATTGCTCGTAGATCAGTCTGAAGTGTGGGGGTGTGCCTTGGGAACGAAAAAAATCCAGATTCTCACTGCCTGCATGTACTTATCTGTTCAGACAGAGCCACTCGCTCTCACATATTCGTTGGTTGTTTGGTTATCACATGCGTTTGTAAGTGATTGGCAGCCATTTTTCGGCGTATACAAATTAAATTCGTCAGGAATAATATTTATCTTGTTTCCAAGAGCCTGCAAAAATCCTGCACTCTTTCCGGGTGGAGACCCTCCCTTCGGGCTTATCGCTACTATAAAACATCTGCTGAAGCTAGAAACGCTTGCTCAATCAAACCCCGGACGGACATCACGCACAGGACGCCTCATTACCAAACAACTCTGGCCTATGATCGGTCCCAAACGATCGCTTAGCTGGAACAGGTTATGCAGGCCAAAGCTCAGATCTCTCATTGCCGTTTCAACAGGGCATTGTGCCATCGGAACTCACGCCTCTAGACTGGGCCTTCCTTATAATGCATGAACGAGGGCGAGGAAGAAACCATTGATCACCTGCTTGGCAGCTGCAATGCCCTCTCATCCCGTAGACTCAGACTTCTTTGGGCCCATTTCTTTGACAATCTGGCTGAAGTTAGCAACATTAGAATCAGCCTTCCGCTACGCTTTATTTAAACCACTAATTGGTTTGCGGAACAGGTGCTCTCAGATCCGCGCGATAACACAACGGATCCATGCGTGGACTAGGTGTGCCTGCTGTCACTCTTCTGTGCAGCCACTTCTACCTAACCTAACGTCCAACAGACGACTGGCGCCATCCAGTCGTCTGTTCAGTTGGTTCAGTGCCTGCCCTTGGTTAGTGGGGTCCCCGGTTCGAATCCCTGTGAAAGCAAAGTTAATACGCAAATTAATACGGTTTTCAAATCTGGTTCATTCATCATTTGCCGTTGGGATCAAATAAACGCGACTATCACTGGAGTGGTCGATCGGTGGTAGTAGTCTCACTGTGGGTATCACAATGGACCAACATGGTCTAAGTGTGTTGGTTTTCGCTAGCAGCCCTCTTCCCTACCCTACCCTACCTAACCTCCATCAGGCTTCGGTATTTATTTTCTTTTCTCAGCAAACCGCAGTACAAATACTCCTTGTACTTGAGTGGCCCTGAATTCCAATTATTCGCAGGATTCAAGGGCCAAATCCACATCAACTCACTTGTTAGCCATTCATATTGATTTTTCAGGATTCATAAACATAAGGGGCAACAAAAAGGAACAAGCTCGCTCTGTCAATGATTTCTGAGACGTTCGTTTTCAGTTAATGTACTCTTGGAATGAAGTCGATTACCAAGCAATGCATCTGCTGCTCATTCGAATTAAGTTGAGGGTCTGGCATTTGAGTACGTTTTGTAGAAAGAGAGATGAAAAATCTAGCTCCACGTCCCTCGGGCTTTCACGACTGCAGGGGTCCAGTTATGCTAGGGCCAATGACTCCAGCGAGAGAATTATGTATTTAGTCAAGAATTAAACTGCAGCCGAACAAATGCAGTGCCCATCACTTGGTCACCAGGCGATACTGTAGTCTAAGAAAGCGAAAGGACGGATGCGAAAGAGAGACTTGGCTACTTGCCAGAGATGATTTTTATAGAATTCCGTAACTATCCCTTATGCATACCGCCCTTAGTTTAAAAAGTGAGTTGTTTTAATTTTTTTAATTTAGGGATGGGATGGGATGGAACTCCAACTAGCAGCCTTCAGTTTCGAACACACCTCCCTATACGCTGGCGTCCTCCACTTCGTTGTCCCACAGCTTCGAAGTCTAACTTCAAAGCGTTGATACAGCGTCTCATGTAGGCACGGGCGCCTGCATCTAGCCTCTGTCAACAAACCCCTTCTCTACCTCCATGTGGTTAAATCCGGAGGCCGGGCCCCTTCGACTGATGATAGGGTACTCATCTCCCAGTAGGGGGTTGTGAGTGAGTTTAACACCCTCCCTCTAGAGACGATCAACTGATTCAATGCCCCTGCCAGAAACGAAGTGTAAACCACCATGCTAGTTTTGACATTCCTGTGAAACTCGGCAGACTGTGCAGAATGACGATAGGGTATTTTCACTGTTCCATCAGACTGACCGAGACCTTCAAGATCTACAACAGCAACGCGCTGTCATGTGAATTTCGTTCTGGAGACGATGTTGTAAAGCACACTCGACAGCACTCGAGGAAGCTGATTGAAGGTGGTCCTGGAGGATCGTCTTCCCACCATGAGCAATCATTGGTAGTCATTGAACCAAAACTGTGGCTGAATTTTATATTGTATGTTCTTAGGCTTCGCTTTGGGCGTGGAGGACCTGGGCCTCAGCCAAGAATTGGTCGATTTCTCTCAATTTGCATCCAATTGCGGACGCTAAGATGGTTGAGGTCTGTGTCTCGACATGTGTGCATCAAGCTAAATCTTGCTATACCCCGCTGATCGCTCTTCGTGTTGGGATTCGAATTTACTGAAGGTAGGTTGAAGTGGCTGACTGCTGCATGGAAAGACAGCTGCCACACTTAGCCCATCATAGGCCCATGTTGTTGCCCGAGGAAAGGCATGCCTATCCAAAGAGGCGACGAAGCCCCATTTCAGGATGAACCAGAGCCAAAGGCATGGCATACGTCCATACCCCTATATTGAAGGTCACAAAACTCGTTCGCGAGAGATTTCCATTGATTGTACCCAATCGAGATTCATTGCATGTAAATAACAGGCGATTACTTCTGGATGGAATGCCATTGTACTGGCAGTATATATTCGGTTGAGAAAGCTTCACCAGAGGCTGAATTCTCGGGCCAAATGTGATGAGGAGCCCCCCCCAAAAAAACCTCCTTCGGTTGAAGTCCAAGCGTTTGGACTGGTTGTCCCCTAGCAAGAGCGGCTGTGATTTAAAACCCAAGGTCGAGTGGTTCATGGTGTTATTGCAAGTAAACCGGGTGCTGCAACCCAAAGAGTAGCAGAGGTTGTAGGTCGGCCACACACTTCACCAAGGTAAAGTCCATCAGCCTGAAACCCATTGGCACTTGGGATTCCTTCTTCAAGGCGGTAGGTTCAGACCACTCTCGATGTTAGGTTGGAATTGCGGCACAACGTCAACAAAGTTCTGGGCGCCATAAACCACCAAAGCAAAATATTGCCCGTCCCAGAAGGGTCCACAACGGAAAAATCGCTTAAAGCAATCAATGCCACGGACTCAGTTTTTTTTTTGTCCACAATAAGCTCAATCTGCACTTATATTTGGCATGCATGTCCTGCTGCCATTGGCACCTTAATTCCCACACAAATATTTTTCCCATCATCTGGCTTCACTTGTAAGCCAAATGTAAACCTCATCAGTGACAGGGGTTATCCGGAGCGAACAAAAACTATTTCAATCCTCGCACACAGTGCCGTGCTATTAGCCATAATTTTTTTGCAATTGACATTGAGCCCTACCGACGGTGTGGCTTCAGCCGCTAAAAGCTATATTTGTCGTTCGCACTATTTGCTTTGCACAGCCGACATTATGGAGTCGTCGCCGCCTCGCCGCCTGCTGTATGTCGACGTTCGAATGCGCCCCCATAGATCCGAGCGACCTCTGCACCGTAAAAATTGAATTCAGCACAAAAAGTACATATCCTCGCGTACATGTATGTGCTTTCGAATAAATCTCAATTATATTCATATTACTCGTACACTTGTTGCACTAGATCCTCGCATGCAGTGCTCAAGCACTCACATGTCCGTGCATCGGGGGTGGAGCCCTGATAATAATAAATCCATATGCGAATGTAATAAATTTATGACGAGGACGCCTTTATTATTGAGCACTTCAAAAGTCCTGACGTCGAAAATGAAAAATGGTTTCCGGATGCATTGCGCACAACACACAACTGCCGCCCACCGCGCGGTGTTGCTGGCAGTGGTGACGCTCCGGTGGCGTACGATTGCGATTACCCTGCCGACGATGATGACGACGACGATGGTGGCTGTAGACAAGGATCAACCTTTGAGTAATAGTAATGTTATTCAGAAGTGGTAGAGATTTTGTTTTTCTAACTCCTCCACCATGCCGTCTGCCATAGATGCGTCGCCGACACAGGATCAACATCATCATCATCATCATCATCAATCATAAATCAGCCACCAAAAATTGACAGGAGAATCATCCATTTCGGTTGGTAAGCTGGCAGGATTTCAGACGGTGATCCCCCATCCCTTTGAGAACGGCACCTTGTGGGACGAGATGGCAATTGTGTTCCTCTTGCGATTTTCGATTTTTCCACCTTGCTGAATATTAGAGTAATCCTCTGGCGGTTTAGCTGGCTGTTCGCATCGCATGGATTGTGGGAATTCCGAATGTATCCGTTGTGGCTGGGATGCGCGTGATGGGAATCATGGCGGAATGCCGATGGGGTGGAATAGAGCAGAATCGTTTGAAGTGGTATTCCAGCAGATCTCGCTGTGGAATCAATTTGAATTGACTGTGCAGGAAATGGATGGGGCGCGTCGTATAATTGCCGCAGAGTACACCTGAATGTGACTCATGAAATGGCCTTTTGAGTTGGGATTCTCAGCTAAACGATATGGCAGTGAGTGTGATCTGCTTTGAAATGCTCCCACGTCAATGGGAACATTCAGTCGTGTGGCTGTCTATAAAGTTTTGTGGTCTGTGGCTCTTTGGCTGCAAGGCAATTCTAAGCGGGCGTGCGTGGGATGCCATGACGATCCAACATTTGAGGACTTAATTGGACATCACATAGACGGAGCAATGCGCGTCCATCTCCGACACACGTGAGGACCATGGACAGATGGAGGAGGAAATTGAATTGAGGAACGATCTTTCGCTGTGAAATGTCGTGTGCAGTACAGCATACTCTCGGGGAAATGCAAAATGGAAGTTTATGAATAGGTTTTCGTTCCGTGGACTTGCAATAATAAATTCTGCCGTTGTAAGCCGAAACATGGCAAACAATGGCCATTCATGAGCGGATCTATTGATTTGACCTTGTGTTTGTGAATAGTCAAGTGTCGGCCAAGAGTGAGACTCCCTTGATTAATGAAAATGAAAATCATTGTTTGTCTAAGAAAATTTGTCTTACGTGCTCCTTCGATGCAAATAGGCAGCAATACATACCTGAAATGACAAAATAAAGAAGTACTTAGTCAAGTTGGAGTGCAATCAAAAAGGGGGTATTTGGTAAATAATTATTTTAATTTGGGGCTGCCGTGGCGTTGTGGGTTGGTGCGTCGACCACGACACGAGCGAAATACTTTTCACGGCCCCACCTCTTTCGAGTCACTGACAGTGTTGCCGCTGAGAGAACAGAAAATTCGCTAGACTACAATCTAAAATCCGCTAGAAATGTTTGTATGAAAAAAAAACGTCTCTATTCCATGAGAATGGAAAGAAGAGTCGAAAATGTTTATTCACATGAATGTCATTAAAACAATAGCAGCAGGAATTGAACGTAGTAGATTTGAAATATGTTGACAAACACAACTTTTCAAACTTTCATGGTTTGTTTATGCGTTGCAAAAATCTGCTAGATTTCGCTAGATATTTAAAAAAAAGTATACATTTACTGTCGAACTTAACTACAGGGTGGTGGGCCGATGTTTAATGTGAACCACACCTAAACGTCAAGTTTTTTTCTGCATTTCATTTGACATTTCTCAATTTCAGACTAACTCAATTTGAACCATGGAAAGATACACCATCGAGCAACAAGTTAAAGTTACTCAGGCTTTTTATGAAAATGGGCGTTCGTCAATTTAATCGTCCAAATGTGCGTACAATTGGAAAAATCGTGAACAAATTTGAGCAAACCGGGTCTGTAGGAGATGCGAAAACACCAGTGCATGCTCGTACAGCTCGTAGTGCAGAAAATATTGCTGCTGTTCGCGATAGTGTGGCTGAAGAGCCGTCCACCTCAACTCGTCGTCGTGCCCAACAATTGCACCTCTCACGTTCTTCGCTTACAAGGTGCCATTGACTCAAGAACTAAAGCCTCTTGACCATTTCAAGCGTCGTCAATGGTCAGAATGGTAGCAAGAAATGGCAACAGTGGATGATCAATTCTCGAAGAAAATCATCTTCAGAGATGAGGCACATTTTCACCGCAGTGGATTCGTCAATATGCAGAATTGCCGCATTTGGGCGAATGATAATCCAAGAGTGATTGTCGAAAAACCAATGCACCCACAAAGAGTGACGGCATCCACAAAGAGCTGGCGGCATCATTGGGCCGTATTTTTTCCAAAATGAGGCCGGTCAGGCAGTTACTGTGCATGATGTTCGCTATCGTGAAATGATAATGAACTTTTTGTGGCCCGAATTGGAAGATATGAATGTGGACGATATGTGGTTATAACAGGACGGTGCCACTTGGCCCTTTTGCACAACAAATTCAATGGCCGTGCTATCTCACGTGGTGGCGATGTCAATTGGCCGCCAAGATCATGTGATTTGACACGGTTGGATTTTTTTTTCTTTGAAAGAATGTGTACGTCGACAAGCCAGCAACAATTCAAGAGCTAAAGAATGATATAATTCGGCACATTAACGGCATAGAACCTCAATTATGCTTCAGCGTCATAGAAAATTTGGACCATCGGATGGAGGTGTGCCGCGAGGTCGCGGCGCCCATTTGGCCGATATTTTGCTCCATACATTATTGAACCATACCAATATTATAATTTGTGTTTTATTCAAAATCAACATCGGCCAACATTTTTACTCCCACCCTTAATTTTTAACCACCCTTTAAAATGAATTCTAACGAGATCAAGAAAAACTCGATTATATAGAAATGATGATACTTATTATCCACCAACTGAAAGAGAAAGCTGTGTCTTTGAAATTTGTTTAGGAGTTCGCTATAAGGAAGTTCGACTGTATTTTTAAATGTTAATTATTATTGAATAAAAAAACAAAAAAACAAAGAACAATGATATGAAATAATGATCACAATAAAAAGAAAAAACATTCAAGTCAAGAAAAAAACAATATTTTTGGACAAAAGAAAGATCATAGAAGTCATTAACTTCTTGGTTGGCCAGTGACCAGTGTTGCCGGAGAGAAATATTTGGGAGTGACACAGAAGCCTCAAAAGAGCAGTGTTATTAACAGAATAGTAGTACGGGAATTTTTAAACCTTCAAACAAATTTTAAACCTGCAAAAATCATATAGTTCTGAGGTGCAAGTATGTTTGGGCTAACAAAATATCTGATAGTTTCTATAAAAAAAAAACACTTGAAATTGCCTTAAAATTCGAAAGGTTAAATAAACGTCTGCTATAGAAACGGATATACTTCAGGAATTGGTGCATTTCAGAAGTTTACTTATTTTCTCAGCGTTAGTCAATGTGTCGACTCCCATAAGAACACATGTATTTCATGTGTCTGTCAAAGTACCGCTGACGCTGAAGCAAGTAAAGTATTTCATGTGCCGCAGTCTTTAAGCTCCTTAGCTAAAGGATTAAATAAATGTGTAGAAAATAAAAGTACGAATATGAAACGAGGAGTACAGTTGTTTCCAAGTTTTTTTTTGGTTTTATATTGGGTCTATAACTTATTTCGAGCGGTTTTTTTTTTCAAAATCTTAACGTTTATGTAAGAAAAACATGTACAATTGCATTATTCAAAGCATTGCCCATCTGAGACTATGACTTTTTCCCATCTTTCTGGCAATTTGTGGATCCCATCCCAAAAGAACTGCGCCGGCTTGACAGCCAAGAATGAAACAAGCCAATTTTTGATATTCTGCTCTGATGTGAACCGCATTTCAGTGAGGGCGTCCTGCATCGACCGGAACAAATGGTAGTCAGAAGGGGCAAGGTCTGGGCTATAAGGTGAGTGGGGTAAAACTTCCCATCCACTGTTTTGCAAATAGTTCTTAACCGGATTAGCAACGTGGGGCCGAGCGTTGTCATGATGGAAAATTATTGCCTCGTGTCTGGTCGCATATTCCGGGCGCTTTCGGCTACTGCTCTCTTCAAACGGATTAATTGTGTTCGGTAGCGTTGTCCATTGATGGTTTCACCCGGTCTTAGCAGCTCGTAATACAGCACACTCTTCTGAGCCCACCAAATGCAGAGCATTACCTTCGCGCTATGAATATACGGCTTTGCCGTTGATTTGGCTGGTTGGACGGATTTCACATTGTAATGGATCTATTTTGCTCCACCAGTAACAATCCGATGCAAAAATGAGTTAATTTTGTGGAGTTCCAGCAGCATTTCGGACATGCACAACCCCCGATCTTCATGTTCAAACTTTTTTGGCTGCCCAGGACGTTCATCGTCTTCCAAGCCAATCACCATAAGCTTCCACCAAAATGCGATGACGAAGAATTCCCCGCAAAATCACTTTTTCAAGCACAAGGTTCGACATATTTAAGTGAAAAAAATGATTGTTGTTCACGCTTCAAATGAATGACATAAACTGAAATGACGTACAATGACAGTAGCTTTCCAACGCATGTTCCAATCGAATAATAACAATGGAATAATACGTCATCTCTTAGTACACCACACGAATTAAGACCCAATAAATAAAGTGCCTAAGCCAGATAACATATTTCCAGCGAATGCGTCTTCCACAGGAAGCGACAGGATCCAACAGGAAATGACAGTGGTCTTGGTCATACATTGCGAAAGTGTGACAGCTGGTCGTGCTAATCAATAAAAACACTTAAACAAAATTTCAAGGGGTGCCAGCACAAAATTGTTCGTTGATTATACTTTTGATCGCAAAAAACTACAAAAGTTCGCCAATATATTTGCAACGCATCCTGAACGTCCACGACGAATTTAGTACTGACTATGAAAAATGCTAGATATAGCACCACACGAGGAGATATTGGCTTACTTACTTTATTGCTCAAATCCAATGACACTCCTGGACGGCTAAGCACTTTTGTTATGCTAGCTGGGTCAACGATTCTCACCTGAACGGTTCTCACGTCCATCCCGTCACCAGCGTATGCCAAACGCAATGTCAGCAATTTCCGCTGATTCGTAGTTTTTTTTGATCGCTTAAAAATAACAAAAGTTCGCCAATATATTTGCAACGCATCCTGAACGTCCACGACGAATTTAGTACTGACTATGAAAAATGCTAGATATAGCACCACACGAGGAGATATTGGCTTACTTACTTTATTGCTCAAATCCAATGACACTCCTGGACGGCTAAGCACTTTTGTTATGCTAGCTGGGTCAACGATTCTCACCTGAACGGTTCTCACGTCCATCCCGTCACCAGCGTATGCCAAACGCAATGTCAGCAATTTCCGCTGATTCGTAGTTTGTAAGAATTTAGATTAGTTTAGAATTAAGAACACATCCAAACGGATGCGTTCAAATTCTCCGGCAGTGTGTCGAAATAAATTATATACTATTGTGAGGTGCCAGGCAACATAGCCCCATGCCGGGTTTGTGCATAGTGGCTAACATTTTTGCCAGTCTGAGCTCCGAATGGAATTATAGGTGGCTGTCATCTATGATAGCCATGGCAGCCAGTGTGTTAAAGCTTGACGCGGTCAAATGGCGCAGGACGGTGAAGAATGAAGCCTGGCTGATGGGCGGAGGAGAACTGAAAGACATTGCTAGACACACCCAAAGTCATGGAAATGTGCTAAGGGACGAGCTTCCAACGTTCCCAAATATCGCGGAACGTACATCTACGAAATTCCCAGACAGCGAGTAGCGGATGTCGAAATTTGAAACTGCTTACTCCACAATGTCTGGAACCTCGATCGAGAATGGTTACACTGCATCAACAGTTTATCGCTTATTATCGGAATAAATGTATTTTTGTATTTTGATGTCAGTGAGTGGTATTTGAAGGGTAGACCAATAAAGTGCATTTCAACCCAATCTTTTTATAATTTGTCCAAAAACAGATTGTCATTCCTGATGACTGGCATTATCTGAATTTTGTCATGAAGTTAGGTTCCTTAAAGCGGCATTTCTTCCATTTGTAAGACCACGAAGGTACTGCCGATGGTACAGTGACTGAAAAAGTGACTGACCCTCCCCCAAGTCGGATACTGTCATAGCTCTTGAATGCCATCTTTTCCCCATCTGCACGGTGAGAGTAAATATTCTCGACATTTAAAATAAAGTCCTTAGTAAGATCAAACCATAAGCCTTGGCATAATACCGAGCAAAATTCGCGGATGCACCTCCTCCACAGTTGCCACTGTCACGGGGACAGCCTACAGAAAGTTAAACCTTCGGAACTTTTCAACCATGACTTTAGCAACAGAATCCATATCTATTCAAGGCACGTAAACACGAAGTACACAGGCAAGCCCTTGCCGAAATACATTATCCATCTGCACGAAATCCATCACCATTAGCGTTAGATGCATCACAATTTTCAATCATTAAATCACGTCAGCTTCGCCTCACAGAAAACTGTCACTTCTGCTCCATGACGGGGGATGTGATGAGACGATGACGACGACAATGGCTGCGATAGCATCGGTACGGCCATACCAACTACCTGCTGCCTTCAGTTCACTTTTTTCTGCGTCCTCCCTTCACACACAGAGCCACAAAGGCAGACGGCCGCTTTGCAACAGTAGCTGGACAGGCACTTGCGTCATGCATGCATGTGCAATATTTCACTGTCAATTAAAAGCACATAAATCAAAAAATGCGAACGCTTGGACAGGTCCTCCAACCAGCTCGCACATGGACTGCGACTGACACGGGTCTTGACTCGCATGTCTAAGGTGGAAGTGTGTTCTAATCTTTTCGTCCTTCAGGAAGACAATGCCACCAAGTAAAACGGTGCTACATTCCAAATAGACCAAAAACGCTAGCACAATGCAACACCCAGGCAGGTAAACAAGGATCCGCCTCACCGACCCACGAGCCGAGACCGGATGTGCAGAGGTATGTATATCAAATCAGATACATCGACGACAGGGATGATGGAAAAACGAATCCAATTATCCTCCATAACCCATTTCTGTGAGTTTTTTCCTTCACTCCACGGGCAGAGCGCAGCAACCAACGATCACAGGATATTTGACAGCAGACAGGTTGGTCGGATGGTTGCCACTGTATGCTATACGGTGGTGGTCTGGACTGGTCTGGCCTGAGCCGGGGCATGGTTATGTTCTCCTCTACGACGCCATTCGAACTGCATCCTTAGACTCCATCAATTCAATTCGCCCGAACGCTTCGGTGGTGCTATTATTCCTGTGCCGTTGTAACATACGATCCAGATGGCAGTGGTTAGTGGGTGGTGGTGGTGATGGTGGCGGTAGCGGCGGCGGCTATGGCCATGTGTGATGCATTGGAACGTAGGTAGCTGGTGATTACGACAGAATGCAGTATGTGCACGGTCGCTGGCGGCTGGGCGGAGTGGGGTGGTGTATCATGGCTTGATTGGCTAACTCATACGTGAAGTAATAAATTCCAATCGTGTATTGAGCTCAATCGATGGATAAGGACGAAGATTAACTCGTTCGTTTGCGTTTTTATGTGCCACCGGGATAGGGTGTGGCGCTTTTTATGCGATGATTCTACGCCAGAGAATTGAACTATGCGATGTGTGACATATTCATCACGCGGCCAGCAATAAAAGGGGCACTTATGGGCCATGTGAGCATCATGTGGCTTTTACTATTGTGACAAATGACGGTTTGACTTGTCTGTCATTTAGAACTGGGAAGGTGCGTAACTATTCCAGCATAAATAATAAAATCATTTCAAGCGACGGGTGTAGAGGAGGTTGCAAGAAATTGCCTTTTTGAAAAAGAGAATTATATAATAATTCGAAGTTTGTTGTGCATGTCAGTTCAAGGTCTAATGTTCCACCAAAAGACGTCATGCAGGGTAAGATCTTCACTGTATAGATTGTCGGAGTCACGTTATGAATAATTATTCAGCGAGGGCGGTGTCTGGCGGAAATGTGAGTGTGACGAGTGCAGTCTGATGATGCAAATTCTGGTCTCAGTGTCAGTCTTCAGTTTTTCTAAAGCTTTACTCGTGCAAAAAGTAGTGCTCTTTTTAAAAGAAACAAATGTCCCTTCTTCCATCTAGGCTAAAGCTCAAAAAGTGAAAAGAAACAATTATGTTTCTAAGCAACCCAAGCGCCGTCTGGCATTAAATTCACTGTCTCATCGCACTGACTACCCCTCGGATTGGCATCAACTTAAACAGGACTTTATTATAATTCCAAGCTAGGGCCTAGCCAAGCTAGGCCTCTCTGCAACCACTCGTGCTGTGCGTGATATTGTTCTCTCACGAGTGGAGGTGACCTATAGTTTTATGCCTACTCCGAACGGCGAAATTGAGAATCTTTTTTCCACACAGTTATACTTTCTGAGCATTGTCAGTGACTCGAAAGAGGTGAGGCCTTGAAATATATGGACTCAAGTGCATACGGGTCGATGCACCAAACCACGACACTACGGCCGGCACAGGACTTTATATTACTTTAATTGCTTACTTCTTAACCTAAACAATAGTGTTCGCTTCCTTGGCCGTTGCTCGGGTTTTTCTGATATTCGCCTGCTGTATTTTCTTGGCCCGTCTTATGGCTTAAACGTTCACTCTCCTCGACTGGCATTCCCCGTGATATGGCTTTCGTCGCCTGTAGACCCCACATAGGGTACGCAATAAATCGTGTCAAACAAGTGAATGCGTTCGGAATAATGTCAAATTAGTGTAAACTGATGCAACATAGATTGCGGCACGGCTGTGCTATCGGTGTAAGCCGGTCGGTTGGTTCGGACGATGGATGCAAATTTTATTCACGATTAAATTTTAATTATATGTGACACCAGTCAAGGTGATTTAATTGGCTGTCTGTGTTGCAACGAGGATAGAACACCATTTTCCCATTTCATTCACAAGTAGTGGCAACTAATTGATTTTAGTCAAGCGCAGTTATATGGTTTTATTCCCCATTACCAAACGAGAGACCTGCTGATGGAGTGCTTTATTCACCTTGAATAGGTGACGACTTGTTGTCGCCTCCAGGCATTGTCTTAACTGATTTGCAAGCTATCGCGTTTTCTTCTCATGATTGAGCATACTTTTTCTTATTCTACAATTGAAATCTAGTTTAACTTATTTCAGTAGATACTCGATTATTTCGACCTGACTTAGGGTGTAGGGAGCTTGTTAGTGTTGAACCATAATAATGGCTCAGTTTTGTTAAGTTTCTTTCAGTACTGTTTCCTGAACGGAGTTCATATTAATCGCGCTCTACGTTCATGCGTACAGCCTGATAGGATTAGACCTAATAATTGCTCAGTTTCGTTAAGTTTCATTTAGAATAGTTTCCTGAACGTTAGTCAAATTAATCACTCTCTACGTTCATGCGTACAGTCTGTTAGTGTTGGACCTAATAATCGCTGAGTTTCGTTAAGTTTCGTTCAGTATTGTTTCCTGAACAAAAGTCAAATTAATTGCTCTCTACGTTCATGTGGACAGTCTGTTAGTGTTGTACCTACTAATCGCTGAGTTTCGTTAAGTTTCGTTCAGTATTGTTTCCTGAGCGGGAGTCAAATTAATAGCTCTCTACTTATGTGTACAGTATGTCTGTGTTGGACCTAATAATTGCTCAGTTTTGATAAGTTACTATTTTCGGAATGAGTTGAACCGACAATAATGAACGTTGAAGTTTCGTTAGGTTTCATTTACTATTGTTCCCTAAATGAGAGTCGAATCAAGTGCACACTACGTTCATTCGTAAAAATAGTCGTTGTTCGAATTCCGAGAGGCAATTATGGGCAGTCTGAACGTTTGACGATGCTTCTGTTTATTTTTCGTTTAGTTCTGGCATTGGCTTATGTTCACTGAGAGGACTATGACCGACGTGAGATTGAAGATGACTTTCCAATTACCATCACTAACAGTAATCCACAATGTAAATTTAAACTAAACGCTGAATAGGTGCCCGTTTTTCAGGCTCCTTGTTCAATTGCTCGTTCGCTCTCTACGAGTATATTGCTCATTGCGTAGCCATATCTCTAATGTCAATCAATGCCAATGCAGGTACGCTTATTGCTCGTGTTGCCACTGTAGCCAGCGTATCTCATAATTCTTGGAATCAGTTCGATTTCTGAATAAATTTCCTCTCTGGACATGCCTTTTAATTGGTCAGTGCTCTTACAAAACCTGTTTTTTTTTATGGAGAATGAAGGCGTTTCTTCCTCTTCCTCATCCATGCACGTTCGGCAAAATGCCGCTGTATGGGAATCCCAATCTCGTGACATGATTTTTTTTTCAATTTTGCAGTAAACATCTCCAGTGGTCAACATCAAAGATACCCATTTCAGTGCCTTTCTTGACTAACTTGTTGACTCCACGATTGCCTTTAATATCCAGCACAGCATCAAAGTGGATATGCTCGGTGTTTCATTAAGAGGCATGCGACAATGTTGGACAAATTTAGATCGTATGTTTGGTAAGTTTGGTGCTTTAATTAAACACTAATTGTGCCTGAACACGTAAAACTTCCTACTCTGCTGCCAACTTCCTACTCACAGTCGCTTGTCATTGGGAAAGTTCTTTTATTCGCAATGCCAATTTTTTGCATTTTTTCGCCATAAATGTTTGAAGGGAGGTTGCGCAACTTATGTAATTTCCCGAGCCGAAATTGGTGTAGTTCGGCTGGCGCCTGTTGAAAGTCGTTAGGTAGTGGAGAGCACCGAAAGCAGGACTTGTGATTTTACTGCTCACTTCCAGGCATACGGCATTTAGTGCTATTGTGTTTTTTTTTGGCATCTGTCCAACATAACTTCTAGTTCAGCACCATGTCCGTAGATTAGGTAGGTAGGTAGTGGGGGCTGCTGGTGGTTTCACCTGCACACTTTGATCATGTTGGTGCATTGTGATACCCACAGACAGACTAATACCATTGATTGACCACTCTAGAGAAAGAGTCGTTAATTTGTTCCAGGACCAGATTTGAAAACCTGATAAAAGCGTATTCATTTTCACCAAGATTCGAACCGGGGACCCCACTAACCATGCACAGGCACTTATCCAGCTTCTCCATCCAGTCGTGTAGATTAGATTAACATAATCGGAAATACGTAGAGGCGCCCGTCAGTCAGTCATTTCGAGGTGTTCTCTGGAAACTGATGGTTCGGATTACCTCCTTCGGTGAATATACCTCTACATCTCGTAGATTAGAGTGTGTTTACTCATAATTTCTGTAGCATCATTCGCATGCCCTATGAATTTGAATTTGCATTATTCAAGTGGAAAGAGCACTTCTCTCTCAGTAAGCAACCACAATTGGGCTGGCAATCACCCCTTAGCTGTTCGGCGCTGTACAAGTCTATTTCTGCAGAAGCATCAAGGTTCTCTTATGCGAGTAATCCAGAGGATTATTCTTCTGTGGTCTTGAACACCGACTAATGCATAATGCTTGCAATGTGCATTACTGGCACCAGTTCCATAGCGTTCATCTGGTCCCTGAAGTATCCTTATATCGCCTTTATTTGTTGATTCAATATGCAGAGTAGTACGTTCCATGTGATCTCTGGCTAGTTACCTCCACGTGCGCTCACCAAGTTGAGTTGGATGAAGTAGTTCTACACTTGAGCGCCAACATAAGCGCGGACGCCCTTTGTGGCATTGTACCACAGAGCCAAGATAAGTTGAGTTCATGAACGTCACTCTGCGGCATTCCTGCAAGCTTTGCGTTCAAAAAAGTAAAGAGGGGCAGGGGCTATGAATGACAGCAACCTCAAAGAAATGTCTGTTCTTGGAACTTTTCCTGACTTCTAATTCTTAGTACTCAAAAGCATGATCCTTTCCCATCGTATTCCCATGTGACATTCCAGTGAAGGACGAACTCGCTAGAAATGGCACAATTTCACTGCTCCTTCTGGGTGGAGATATGAAGTCTATGCTTCTAGCATCAAGCCAAACTTATTCTGAAACTCTGGCTAATGTCAACTGACACAGGATGCTTAAGCAACTATGGCCTACCTTCAGCCTGATCAGAATGACTAGAATGGCTAGGTCTCGCATAAAATCAGCTTGATTGGTCCACAGATGGACGCAGTAATCACCGAACGATGCATGCAGTGGAGGTTGTTGTTGAACATCAACAAGGGGATGTCAAAGGCTAAGTGAACAGAAGGCCTCCTCAAAACAACTCCCAAAAATTCCCTGAAGCTTCTGGAAAATATCGACCATTATCCGCACATATGACGAACTATTGATGGCACAATACTTTTGACATGTGGATCTTAAACGTTAAAAAAACACACGAATATTGAATTTTTCAATAAATCATTGTAACACATTTTCAAACGCTTTCAGCTGAAGTTTGTGGCAGGCCTCTCTCTTGATTTGACCGCAGAGCGATAAGGTCTTGTTTACCATCGAAGTTAAATCGCGTGTTTAATTTTTCTTCAAATCGTTTATTTGCTGGCCATCCCCCCAAAACCGCACATTCTCAACAATGGAAAAACACTCGGTGTTGCTTGGATGCCTCAAACTTCATCCGGAAGAACATTGTCTCTTCCAAGATCTATGTATCTTGACCCAGGAATTCTAATGACAAAAAAGAACCCGCACACTCAGGCTGTCGCTGTGGTACATTGCGGCACTTTTCGTGTATCCACAAGTTTAGCATGAGCATTGAAAAAATTCAGCTAAGCAAAAGCCAGCAATGTACGTCCTTGTCCCTTGTACGGTGCTCGGTTTCCTCCTCGCCCCTCAGTAACGCTACCGAACATAAGCAACCGGACAACTTGACCGAGATAATAGCTGCACGAATGTCTCCAGCGATTTCCAATTCGTTGATCTCTTTGGCATCACGAAGCAAGTGCCCCAAATCGATGACTGGGGTCCCCTACTTGGAGATTTCCTTGCCACAACGGCCACGACTTCCACCGCGACCACGGTCACGATTGCGTCCATGAACACCACCACCAAGGAGAGCAAATCATCCGCGGAATCCACCATGAACGGGCGCTGCTGTCGTCTGTAGGCAATAACGTAATTTTTGTTCAAAGCAAATGACTTTAAAATTCTGAAATTCTATTGCGTCATTTAAGAACACAAGCAATTAAGTTTCGTTCGAATGCACCACATCTCCTTGGCAGCTTAAAGCAAGTGAGCAAATGAAGAATTCATGGAGCGCAGCACATTATAACGCATTTCTCAGAGCAAATCAACTTCACTTAGCCAATCAAGGAAACCGTCATTATTGTGACAGCGAGGACGATGCCATTCTGCCAGCCTGGCAACTTTCTCCTACCGTAGGGAGCGCATGCAAACATGCGATGAATCCAAACGCTATTGCTGTGCACGTCACGTTGGCTGAATTCTCGAAAATACGAAACGAATTCCAACGAAATACGATGCCCTTCACCAGGATTAGGTTCCGTTTTTGTTCCGTACCCCTGTCAAAAGTTGAGTAAAAATCTTCGCAGATTAAAAAGAGAACGCTGAGGCAGACGAAAAACGTGACTTAAATACTGCATCGTTGCCGCAGATCCCTTCATTTCTTCTCCATTCCCTGCAAATGGTTCCACGACTCGCAGACACTTGGTGCAACCAATCAAGTTGGCATTTGGATTGAGAACTTCGGACATGATTTAAACTTTCTAATTGCTGAAGGTTGAGTTTGTCTAGTTGCTGCCTCGACCGCGACGTTGCGCTCGTCTCGTGGCAGCAGAAAGTAGTCTTCTATGAATGACTTGAATTGGCTTGGCGTGTGCAACTAAAGTTACAACTGACGAGGATCTTCGAGAGGAAGGGTAATTTTGTTGGGTTTTGCACTGTTTCGACTGAGTTATCATTTTGTAATCAAAATTGACACATTTTCCGATGGTGTTGAGAACGACACAAATTACGAACTGAGTTCAGCTGCAATGGAACGGCGAACTTCGCAAACTTTGACTGCACGTCATTCACATTATTAGTAAGCCTTATCAGAACTGATCAAAATTAACCACAATTTGACTGTGCTGGAAATGAGAGTTCCATCTTTTCTATCTCCTATGATCTACTGAAGCCAGTGCCGCGTGCTGAGAACTTTGAGCTTTTCGCGGCAAAATGCTTCATGCTACGTTTCCACAGAACGAAGCGGCGAGGTTTCATCAACTTTCTCCTAACCTACCAGGTTCCGCCATACATTGTCGGGGTCTGGAAATCTCGCGGCTTCTGACAAAGCCAGTTAAGTCCTCCTGGAGTTCACCCATCCGTGGGAGGTTGTGATGCCGGATAATGCTACGTTTCCACCGAACGAGATTGTATCAATTTTCTCTGAACCTACCAGGTTCCGCCATACATTATTGGAGTCTGGAAACTCGCCGTTTCTGATAAAACTCGTTAAAGTAAAAAGTTCATCCGTCGGTGAGAGGTTGTGAGCCCGGATAAGCCTGCAGCGTTGTTTTCACTGTATTTTGGTGTTAATTTTCTCATTTTGCCTCTTTCCATTTTCTGGTATCCCACCTGTCAACAGACAGCTGCTCTGGCGGCCATTTTTAAATTGCGAGCGAGTGACTTGGAAATTGAGAGCGAAACCACTTCAAGCTCGGTGGAAACGGCTCACTAAGGTTTCAGTAAAAGTTCATCCTGACCTCGCGTTCAGTGGAAACGTAACATTTTTCTTTGATTTCCGCTCGACTATCAACTGGAATGGTTATATCAGCCGGTGGTATGCCATTCTGGCCGCTTGAAAAACGCTACCATAGCCAGGGATTCTGATGCATGTTTAACAACTCGGAGAAATCGGCCGCGTCTGTGTCTTTTCGCATCTTCGCTGGTGGAATTGTGGATGGCTTAGTTCGTAGACCACTTCTCCCTTGATGGCAAATGGCACCGGAACGGCATTTCGAGGTCAAGGCAGTGATCTGTGTAATCGGTTTCGATTCTGTCAAGTATACCTGCATGACCAGTTGTATACATTGGGAAGCATGCGCCCTGAGCAGCAGTCGCCCACTTGTAGAGAGCATGAGTAAGAAATTCTAATAAAACCTTATCCCAAGTCATTGCAATAGTGATTTTTACTGATGTGACGCCCAGGCATGCAAGGGTCTTTATTCTTGATAATTACTTTAGACTGGTGGATTTCAATTAAGTGTGCCACCAGACAAGGCTGCCGTATGTCAGGATCGGTTTGACAATCGCTGTGCACATTGACAGCGAGGTTATACAGTACAGACAGTCTAGAGCGTTTCAACGACCTCGACGGTTCTGATCAAGGTCCAGCGATTTTAAATGCAGTCCAGCAGAAACTCCAGCAACACTTCACTCTCCAACATCACTATTGAAGCGGGTTCATGTGGAGCTGTTCCGTTCTTGTATCTTTTTTGTTATACTGCCACATAGGACAAGTATCAAGTGGAAAACGAAAAGCTTAATCTTAACTAACAACCCTTTACGTTTTAGCAGATTGGAAGCCTTACATCAGAAACGCAACAGTGGTATGCCAAGGCACTCGCGAAAATTAACTCTCCTGCATAGTTTAATGTCCCGGATAATAGTCGCCCTAGGCACAGGTTCAGGTGAACTTGTATGCTAGGTCACCAGAGATTCCTCTTACCCTCCTCCCATCGAACAACTGCAGTGTATTCAACGCAAAAGCCAAATCTGCTCAGAAGACAGCCAGTAAGACAGACAGTAAATTATTTCGATTGACAGTATTTATACATTCTCCCTTATTCTCTAAGTCGTGTCACCCAAAAATATGTGTCACTTTGACAAATTTGTATTCTTTTAGTCACTTTATGAGGTATCCGTCACTCGCACAACGATCGTGTGTATTCCCTTAGTCACGATTCATGAGAAAGTGAGATAGAATGGGAGAGATTGCGTTGCTTGCAAACGACGTAGGATAAATATGTTTCAACCAAAAATTTGTATCAAAATAATTGTAGTGCAATGTAATTTTGTATTAAAATAACAACAAACCAACAATTTGTGTTTCTGGCGCTTCAAGAGAGGATAATTCGAATCACACCCAGAAATCCAATTTTTTAAAAAAACGTTGTCCTTTTTTTGGGCTTTCATTGAAATGTAATCCATCACATACGTGACTTAAGTGGTCTTCGGTTGATAAAAGAAAAGGAACACTTTTTGGTTGTTTTCGTTGAGGTCATTATTGCTTACAAGATCCTAATCAACGAACCCTTTGCGGACCTTGTTGATTCTCTTTTCTTAGCATTTTCTGCTGACGGTGCAACATCAGGCGAAGGGAACATCCGGCCAGCGTTGAACTCTGGTTTTGACAATGTTATTGCTGACGATGCAACAGCAGTCGACGAACAAACATTCGATCTGTTGATAATGTTGGTTCTGCTGATGTCGTGTTGTCATGTTGCTGCATATAACTCACGCACCAATATATACGTGTTCTGAACCAAAGGCATCTAAATCAACTGAAACCAATGAATTGAAATTGATCCCATTTAAAGACACAAATCTGCATCATATGTAGCTAACTAGCAAAATTTTGTTGGGACTGGAATTCAAGAATACAGATTTTGATGTGAGGTGACAGTAAAATGCGAGGCGATGATTTACCACCTCGTCTAAGAGAATAAGGGGGGTAGTAAGTCGGCCATATAGGCATTTGAAACACGACCAACATCAAGATGGGAAAACTCTTCGGTCTAAAGTAACCAGGAAGGGGCGGGTTCTCTTGCCACAGTATGAGGAGACACTCTATCTTTCACTGAACGCAATGAAATGATTGCTACTGGCAAAGGCCATAATCGGCAATACAACTTTTGATACTTCTAATAACTTATGATACTTGTACTGACTTTTGATACTTGTACTAAATCTTGATACTTGTACTAATTTTTGATACTTGTATTAACTTTTGATACTGGTACTAAATTTTGATACTTGTACTATCTTTTGATACTTGTACTAACTTTTAATAATTGTCCTGACTTTTGATACTTGTACTAAGTTTTGACACTTGCACTAACCCCAACTGGTTTGGAAAAAAGGCACTAAAATACCAGTTCCAATTATGCACAGATCTGATAACGGTCGGCGATATAAGGACTTAAAACAAGGATAACTGCAATAAGGGAGGAAAAAAAGCCGTGTAACAAAGCCGGAAAGTGGCAGCATAATAGACCCAATCGGCCTTGCTACTTCTTACTAACTTTTTCACTAGACATGCTGTCCACCCCACATACCTACACACAGCACGTGAATCGGTAGGCCGATAGAGAACCCGACAAAATTGTGAGATTTGCAGCCTTTATGCTACTTTTTCTGTTTAAGTATCTCGGGGCCTTTTCCACGAGTAATAGAAGGAGTAATGCTGAGCTTTTCTTGTAGGATTGGTCAAGCTAAGTCAATGTTGAAACAGTTGGTAGATCTGTAATCAGGAAGGCCGAGCTTGGTGTCAAAGCCAAGTTAGCAGTTTTCAACGCAGTATTTGTTCCAACTCTCACCGATGGTCATGAAATTTGGGTAATGGCTAAAAGAACAAGATCGCGAGTACAAGCTGATGACATGAGATTTCTTCGTGCTGTTGTGGATGTTACTCGACGAGATAGGGTGAGAAACACGAAAGTGCGCGAGGAACTCAACATTGAGGAGGTGTTTCTTCGAACGGAAAGGGCTATACTTCGGTGGTTTGGTCACGTGGCACGAATGTCCCCTTCATCACGACTTCCTAGGCGGGCGTTGAATGCGATTCCATCAGGTAGGCGACCGTTACGAGGTAGTTGGACAAAGTCAAAAACCTCGCCTGGTTACGATTGGGCATAATTCCTGAAGAGTAAGAGTCGATGGCGGGGGATCGAGTTGACGGGATATCGCTCGTACGTGGTTTACCCCTGCGACCCATCTAGTGGAGCATGCGGTTCAGAAGATGATGCTACTTGTTCATGGAAATACCTTAAATCAATCGTTTTTATCCATAAGACAGCATTGGACGCCAATTGCACGCTTGTTACATTAACGAGATACCAACCAATATTCTCGAAAATGTTAATCAAAATTTGTTTCTCTGTATGGCCCACTTACAACATAGTCTTAGGACCAACAGTCTTTGCGACATCAGCATTGTCATCCTGCACCGCAAAAACCTATCCAAAACTTGCATCTAATAAGCTGCCCCAAGAGATTTACTATGCTACCAAAACCACTCACATGGGGGACAGCTCAAGAGCGCGTTCTGCAATCACTTGGGGAGAAATCAAATCATTTGTTCCACTCCAGAGTAGGAACTTTTGCTCCCACACTCAAGTGGCGCGTCCTCCTCTTTAAGCTGTCAAGTTCTACACCATCCCGCGAACTCTCGAAACTTTTTCTATTCCATGTCATCAGATGTTTTCCTCTAAATGAAACTCATCTCACCCCAGTCAACCCCCAACGACATGACCTTTCCCGTTTGAACGAAGACAAGGCAAGACTCGAGGATCAAACTTCCGCGCCCGGTTGTCTGCCGTGCAGTGCCGCTACAACAACTCTAACGAACTCCTTTACCGATATGTCAAATAAAATCTTCTTGAAAAATCACTTTGGGAACTGTCAAAAACTTTTGTCATCATTTCCCCACGAACCAGTCGAACTCGTATTTTCTATGTATACACGCCCAGCAATCCCTCCCACGGGTCTACTCTCAAGTACATAATGTACCAGTGCATATGTACGTGCATATATCCGCTAGATGGGATTTTCGGTGTCTTTTTCGAACTTCAATACAAATCACAATTCATGACATGTATGAGCGTAACCGAGGGGCTGCCAAACACCAAAGAAGCCCCAGAATCGGACGAAAGTGGAAAAACTTTAAAAGAAAAAATCGAAAATCAAAAAAATCTCCTTTTCCTTTTTTTAAATCTTCATCCCAACAACACGGTACCCATAGCGGAGAGTGCAAAGTTTACCCTTCCAAGCAGATAATATTTGTTCCAAGGTTTTGAAAAGTTTCTGAATGTGCGTAGAAATTTAGAGACGTGCTGGTGGCGGTGGAGGAGGGTAAGGATGTCGGGGTGGTGGTTGGGATAAACTTTAAACGGAACAACCTAACCCAGGCATAGGAAACTGCAAACGAATGGGCTATAGTGTAGCAGAAGACGCTATTGGTATGAATGCACCGGGGACAAATTATCCTTGCGACTAGTGTGTGCGGCTGGCTGTGGGGATTATGCATTTCAAGCACACTCGAGACTTGAATGTCGTAATTTAATATCACTGCGAAAGGATATGTCAGTGCCGATTGTTTGGGGGTGTCGTATGGAGTGTGCTCGTTTCAGGGTTCCTGTCTCTCTTCCCTTCAGACCAAAGTGCGTTGAGTAAGTGTACCAAGTTTGTTTGGAAAGTCTTGCTTTTACGAAGATTTCGAGTCGACTCTTGGTCGAGATTGTGCTTACTTTCGCTGAACTGATGCTCTTGTGATCTGAATTGTAATGGATTCGTTCGTAGATTTTACGTTTGACGGTCAGAGGACGTTGGCTGTGAGATAGAAGTCAAACATTGGAATTGAAGTTCAGGAGAAGGAGAGTGAGGACACTTCACGGAGGGGGACTTATTCTTTGTTTCAAGGCTGCTTAGATGGCTTGGGAAATATCCATGGTTTTCATCGGCAGCGCACGAAAAGACCATAGTCGTTCAATTGGTAGGACAAGGTAGGCTATGTAATACTA
Source organism: Eristalis tenax (assembly GCA_905231855.2). Taxonomy (NCBI): domain Eukaryota; kingdom Metazoa; phylum Arthropoda; class Insecta; order Diptera; family Syrphidae; genus Eristalis; species Eristalis tenax. The sequence continues at coordinate 49,371,654 of HG993125.1, forward strand.
TGACAGCTTATGTTGAGACGCTGATAAAGAAGTAATTGATTCGCGTAATAATTATTATGCCCGAAAAATGGTTATGCGAAAGGTGATAGCAAAGGAGAATATTGTTGATGAAATTGTGGGTAAAAATCGAGAGTTGAAGTCAATGGAGTTACATTCTTTGAGTCTGTTAATCCTTTAATGAGTACTTCATTCAAATCTCTGATATCCTAAAACCTTCCATAGAATGGAATAATACTTGTACATGTAGTTCTTATTCAGTGATTGCGGATATGGTACAACCAAGCAGTTTCGTTTTTATTCCTATTACTTCTGAAGAAGTCTTCAAGCTGATAATGTCACTGAAAAATAAGAGCTCTCGCACTAGGGATGTTATTTCCAACATACTCTTTAAGAAAATTGTATTTACTATAGCGGAGAGCGTATATAAAGGATGTTTCCCACAATCAATTAAAGTGTGCAGAAGTTATACCTCCTTTCAAAAAAGGAGATCTTGAGGATCATAAATAATTATAGTCCCATTTCTCTACTTCCGACCTTTTCCAAACTGTTTGAGAAGCTTTTGAAAGCTCGTATGATTTAATATTTATTTTATATTTTTTTCAAACAATCAGCTTCGTTTTAGATCAAGGAAATCCACTGATGATGCTATTCTAGTGCTGTGTTCTATATTATATGAGGGTTTTAATTATTCCAAACATACTAAAGCTTTCGATTTAGTAGATCATGTTTTGCTTTTAGATAAATTGTATGCACCAGGTTTTAGAGGAGTTGTATTTGAATGGTTTCGTTCTTATCTCAAAGAGTGAACATAAATGGGGTTTTTAGCAGTTCCCTTACTATTAAGAATGGTGTGCCTCAGGGCTCTGTCCTTGGTCCTTTGCTGTTCTTCATTTTTATAAATTCACTTTTCTACGATCATTCAATGGCCAACCAAACGCATTTGCAGATGATATATCTTTTGCGTATAAAGAAGTGAATTTCTTTAATTCTGTTGCAAGTATGAATGGAGATATCCATAAGTTAAGGCAGTGGTTTGCCTTGGTCAGTAGGAAAGTGGTCAGTATTAAAAGCAAACTTTTATCTTAACATGGTATTTCACTCGCATGACTGCAAGAGGTTTGGTTGACCAGTTCATAGACTGTGGCTTGGCGAAATATAAAAATGCATTTCCATGTTCAGACAAGTGTTTTAAAATGTAATCCCTTAGTGAATACAGGTATTCGGGTGTTTTGATTCAAACTTAAATTTTAACGCACATATGGGCGCTACAAAATCGCAGGTAATACGAAAATTGTATCTCTTAAGATCATACTGTTCTAAGCAAATGCTAATTGTGATATATTAAGCACTGGCTTACTGAAAACTGCAATATGGTATTAGAAGTTGGGCAGGGGCTTACGATAACACTTTTGATCATTTATTTAAAGCTCAAAAATGTCTACTTAGAATACTTTGTTGTAAAAATCGTTTTACCCATTGTTAGTCACTTTTCAAAGACTTACGCATCCTTCCTTTAAGTCATCTTTACATTTTCAAAGTTGTTAGAGAATTCTTCAAGCGCAGCGGTAACATTATGAATAGGACGCCTAATTATTACAGCTTACGTGTCAATTATCAAGTCTCGGTAAATCTTCCTGTCGTACATAAAACCAAATTTACTCACTTTTATGCAGTCACAGCTCCTAGATGTTTTAATAAACAAATAATTTTCTTTCATTTCTAAAAAAATGGGATTTTCTCTTCGATTGTTGCTACCTTTCTTTCTACGGTAACACCTAGGTATTTACATTCACGTACGTATTCAAGCTCCATACTGGAATCATTGCAAATGTTGTGCGCACACCTTTTATTATGCAGACCAACTGCGCGGATGGAGAGTTCACTTGTGAGAGAAAATAACATTACTTAAGATTCGCAATTGAGGACCATTTCATGACACAAAAACCATAACGCTGCAAACTTCCGAAGACGACGATCGTATGAATTTTTGTATTTTCAAGAGAACGAGGAGTATATGACAAAGCCAGGTCATAAGCAAGAGCGACAATGCATCCAAAGCAGAGGTCCAAGGACTGATCCCTGAGGAACCCCTGAAATACTTTCTCCATAGTCTCTCCACGGAGTTAAGGATATATTTGGGGTTACTGGGGGATGCTTGCCCAAATTTTAGTATAAACATCACTTTGGCCCTTCTCTAGATTTGAGGAATGTAGCTGAATCTCAGGCAGCTGCTGAAGCTTGCTCTCAGCCTCAGTTTTGCTGTCCTACCCTCAGGAACTGAGGATGTGAAGGGATTAGAACTATGTCCTGTTGTAGTTTGTAGTTTGTGTGATGGCATCAGGTTTGGCGGTTGCGGCGTCCTAACCTGTCTGCCGTCACTAGAGTTATACATTGGATTCTTATTTCGCGGGGAATGGACGTGTATTGAAACCTATATACTCCTACTCCTGTTGACTATTCTAGAAGAAGAAGCAGACATCAAGCAGAAGAGACTTGCAGACTAGTATGTTGTATGCATCCAGAAAATACGTCAATGCTTTCGAAGATTGCGTGTCGAAGTACCACTACAACCTCGAAAAGAGTTTATATTTATCATTCCCTTGGGGCGGACAAAGTTTCTCTCCCCCAAACTACTAAGTACTTTCGTCAATCGTTTCTTGAAACTGAAAGCCATACATTCATGGCAGCCAGCACATTCACCGTCATCATATGGTAAATTAGAAAATTTTAATTGGAATTCCCGAGCACTAAATTGACTGCAGACATGTTTGCACTCACATGACAGATGTTTATCTTTGCCTTGCGACTCGTAGCCCCCACGTGCAGGTAATATGTAGTTTCGAACTGCTACAGCTCGTTTCTTATTAAAACGCTACGAAATAGGAAAGCAAAAATAAAACCGAACGCAGTCAAAAACATGTGAAACCAAGAGCACGACAATACGTGCCGTGTGCATGTGTGCCAGCCGGCGGCAGGTCCTTCCCCGCCAGCCAGCCAGCCAGCTAGAGGAACGGATAATAAAACCAAACTTTTCCTAATGCTTGCATCACGAAATGAAGCAAAAAAAAGAAAAACTTAAAACCCAAACGAAACTCCATGTTTCATCAAATTACGGTGAAGGAGCAAACAAAAAAGCTGAAGAAAAAAACCGTGGTCATGATATGATAAAAGGCTTTCAACCATAAAGATCCTTTGACTTGCATATGAGTATCATGTTCTCCTTGCAACATGCCACACACATGCTCGCATGTTATGCTTTATGGTTTGAGTTATAAAAAAAAAAGCAAACACTGTGTGTGGCTCCCCTAGTGCTTGATGGGCCAAACGCTCCCGCTGGGAACTGTGATCCTTGCATGTTCGTTTGATGTTTTTCTTTTGCAGTTTTTTGTGCCTGGTTTGTTGTTGATTTAAGACATTTCTTTGCGGACAGTAATAGTTTAATGGACGGGGATAATTAGCTGCACACGACACTAGAGGCATGAGTTCCGGCATGAAGGCGGTTAAATTAATTCATTTGATTATGACTAATCCGCTCGTCGAGAGAATGCTATTTCGAAAAAACCGAAACAACAAACGGTACAGTTCCTCTGCTCGTGTTGTGCCCCAGCTAGCCGTAGGTAATCATACACAGGGGCCTACTATTTCACGAACCTCAGTGACCTGAATGGAGTCACAGCAACCGATCTGTCACAAGCACCAAGTTGCTTCAGGTTTGCGAGTCGGCTTGGTATCATAATGAGCCTCTGTGGCCCATCTGACAGCCCATCTGTGGCTGTTATATGCAGACTGCAGCCAGGCACTGTTCTCTAATGTAACCTAAATATTCGTGACCAGAACATGCGTTGACAATGCAATTTCCACTTTGTACAGCTGCTGGAACTGGTGATATAGACAGCAACTCATTAGAAGTTTCCAGCCGGCAGGACTGTAAACGGCATGACGCTGTCACGCCATAATTCCTCCGCCACAGCAAGGGAGTTGAAACACAGTAAGCTGGGGTATACGTTGATCGTCCCGTAAGGGGCTACTTTTTGTATTTCATCGAGAAACACTAATCGCGTCTGATAGAACTGCTTGCCGAATAACCAACGAATCTGTCTGGAATCTTGTAGAATGCCGATTGGCAGTCAACGACCGATGGTAGTGCCGACGGATGGTCGGCGCTAAAGCGAAAGCTACTTTCACTCGACCAGATGAATGCTGATCGTTCTAAGTTTCCTTCTTGCTCAGATTACAAGTCAGCACTTATCGATGGACCGCAGCCGACGAGCCGCGCGTGGAGCATACATTTCGTCGACTCATGCGCTTAATGTCTAGGTTCTAATCCCGACACATAGAACTTCGTATTCACGCCAACACCACCGACGTGAGCTCAGTCATTCGAGAAGTGGTTCGAAGAGTGTTCTTCTATTGACGGTATCTTCAACAGTGCCATTCATCAACCTCCAATCCCACAACTGCAGTTTCTTCTAAGAGGTTTTCACAATCTGAGACATTTTCACAAAATGCATCCCCTAAAGTGTTTTTCCCCGACAACAGTGAGTGCTTATTGATTGAAAAGATTTTCGCAAAAGTGTTTATCTTATCTGAAGTCCTTCAGCTGACCTTGTTCCTACAATCAGAAGGGAAAAACCGCCCAAAGCTTCTCGGAATCATGACACAATTCCACGTCTCAACTCAGTTCTTCCCTGGTGGGCGAACACGCTGTGGACTATGCAAACAAAAAATCGGTTTGCGCACCCACTTCAAATATCTCGTTGCAGAATTTTGATCCCCGTTCACGGGTCCCCTGAAAGATCGAGTGGGCCATGCGAGGACGAACCAGCCGAACGAGAAAATGCCAGCAGATTCGGATGGCAGAAAACTATCTTTTGCATAACACCACAGATTAAACGCCCTACAAATTTCATGAAACTTCCATTAAAGCATTATCCTTGCTTTCCTTCTCTCGTACTTCGACTAGTCTTCGTGTTCGTTGTCATTCCTCCCCTCTTAGGGAAAACAGGGAAACACATGCAAATAGCATTTATGCATAGGATGTGCTGACTCCACTCTAAGTAAGGTTACGGTCGATGGTGGTTGATACCGACCCAAGAGGATGGATGCTTCGTGGAGCAACTTTCGTCCAAGAAGCACAAAATTCGTGTAGCTTAACAAATACTCGTTCTCCTGCTGCTGCTGCTTCTGCTGTTGCTGTTGCTGACTTCACGATGATTCTTGTTTTTTTTGTTTCTCCCCACTTTTGCCTGCTTTTTGATTTATTTTTCATTGAAACACACAAAAAGAAAAATCCAAAAAATGTACTACACTGCTGAACAAAGTTTTGGGAATCATGTTTTGGGAATTCCTTCGTCTCGCCTAGCAGTCGGGACACACAACAAGCTGCAAGACGGCGAGGATGGTATCTATGGATGGTACATCTATCTGAAATTTTGTGTGTGCATCAACATGATGTTCTGTCGTTGGGAACACCCCCCATAATGCATTGGGTCTTACGGATGCGGAATGGGAGGAATTAAAATATGAACACCATCGTGTACATTTCATCTGCTCTGTTGTTACCGCATCCTTATTGCAGTACACCACCACTTCCATCTCGAGCATCTTTGTGTCTGTCTTCTTGGGTAACTTCTTGTCTGAAGAAGCATTATTCTCGGATCACAGATCTTAATTCAGGCAACTTGAAGGTATCAAAACTTTTGTTGGAGACTGAAAGGCGAAGGGATATCACATCACAAGTTAAAATTTTGCAGAAGGACATCTCACCGAGTGTATTTGGAACTGAATGGCTCAAGAAATTATCCATCGAGGATGCAGTTCATATTTTCGTCCGTGTTTTTTGTGTTTTTGTTCCTTGCTTCTGTTCAGTGGCAAAGTACGGGTGAGTTATTAACAGTGTCACTCTTGTTGAGACTTGATACCGTTCACCTTCATGATGATGTAGGGTGCATGGCGTACACCTGACAGGGATGTGCTTCTGCTCCTGTTTGGAGTTTCTTATATCAGAAAGTTTCAATCTAGATGGATAAGTAGTGTAAGAGCATGTCTTTAAAGTTCATGGACTTCGTAACTCCGTTGGAGAGGGGGACAAAATAGTGAATATCATTTTCGGCGACGACAAGACACTTGATGTTTTACAATCTACACACGAATGAAGCCGTACTGATGCTTGAAGTCATCTTGCCGCTTGTTCGGAACTTGCGTAGAAACGAATACAGACGCAAATGCTTTGGGGATTGACTCGGGTGCTGAGCTCTATTGTCACACTGGCAGATTAACTTCAATATCAAGGCGTTGTATATTAATTCAATATCTTGTCGATTGCGACCCAGTTCTGCTATGGTTTGTAACGCTACACAGGCCAGGGAACAATCCAGTAAATGGGACCACTCATTCTTAAGTTTACTGCAACGGCACATGGTCTTGCAACGCGTACAGCGTTGAGAAGTCTGGCCCCAGAGATGAGCGAAGAGATTGAGGAACTAAATGGTAGGGACTGCATGCAAATAAAGGGTGTCACAACATTACGTGATTTGTCTTTGTGACCAAATGTGAAACAAACTGTTGGCAACACTGAACAAAAGGAAAACAATTTAGCAGCTGATACTTCTTGGTTGGTTAAAACGGAGCGTCACAAGATACAACAACGAGTTTTCGTTCATCTATAACGTGTTACACTTTGGTGGGGATTTTCGGGCTGGAGACAACGTTGGGCTATACTTTTTTGAAAATGAGGCTGGTCAAGCAGTGACTGCAACTGGTGCTGGACATCGCAACGTGATAACACAGCTCTTTCTGCAGCAACTCGATGATATTGATTTAGTTTCAACAAGACGGTGCCACTTGCCACACAACCTGTGAAACAATCACATGTACTCATCTTGGAATTGCCATGATTCAACAGCATTACTGGTTTATTAAAAGTCAAAGGCTTTTCAACAAAATTACCATTCTGCATGAATATGGTCATGCACAATGCTGCATCAAGGATGTTCAGCGAAAGTCGTGCAGAATTTAGTCAACAGAGTCAGTCAACGCTGTGGAGGCCAATTCTATCTACTCAACTGTCAACTATGCACTCCACAGTTCAATAAAAAATAACAAGTTTAAGACCAGAAAATTGGCATATATTCTATTAAAAATTGCGTGTTAATTTCTTGACACCCTTTACTATGTAAGCAGCACTATGCGCTGCTGTAGTCAGTCAAACATACTTTGAAATGACGACCCACTTCATCAGCTGTGTTCATTTCCAAAATGTAAGTTGACACAAACAAAACTGTCAGCTAAACGCAGCTCTCGCGCGGATCTTTCAACAGAATGCTTCTAGCTAAGCAACCATAAGGGCAATCTCCTCAGTAACCACTTCATCTAAATTGGTGCAACAGTGCAAGGAAGAATTCACTCTCGTCTGGGTCCCAAGCAACAGAAACATAGAGGGAAATGAGATTGGCGATGAACTGGCCAAGCAAGGAGTTTCCGGCAACGCCCCCACTGAGCGGGTGGGCCGTCACAATCAATCACCTCAAATACATCATCTACCAACACTTCCTGTCAGTAGCTAGTAGAAGGTGGGCCAGGTCATCAAGGTCCAAATTTTCTAGGAAAACCCTTCTACACGAAAAATTGGACTGATAACCTCCTGAATAGAAATCGCTCCGAAATACCTAGAGTCGTGGCTGCGAGCACGGGGCGCTGGCCAATAGGCATCCACGCTGCTGGACTCGCAATACCGTTTAGCCCACACTGTCGCAGTTGCCTCGACACCCACTCAGAGGAAGGTGTGCCTCACTTTATCTGTGAATGTCGGGCACTAGCCAAACATGGATACATCGCGTTCGTCAAACGTTTCCTTAGCGACCTCTCCGAGATCGCTATCGTATATCGAACATAATCAAATCCCTAAACTCCACAGGCTGGATTTAGCAAATACAAACAAAGTAGGTCTACGAGGAGTGGTATCAAAACGCTACTTGTACCCGTTTTTGAGCCAAATCGGGCAGCCACCTAAACCAACCAAATGCTTGCCGGACACAGAGCACTCCTACTTCCAATGATACTCTTGTCATTTCTGTAGTTTTATAAGAAACTACGCCGTACTTTGGACATTGCCTTTAAATTGCCTTGTGTTGAAATGCCGCGGAAGAAGCTACACACCATTGTGTTTCCAACGAAAGTGCACTACGTCTACCGTTATTGAGTCCTTTCCTGAAGAAGGATATACAAGCAGACAAGCATAAGAACACGAAATTCTCACATTCTTCCTGAAAACGGCAGCCAGCAAATGGGGTATCCGATTTAAGCCTCATATCTAATTACGTCTCGTGTCTTCTAATACAGAACCTTCATCAACATCTCCATCTTCGCTTCATCGCAAGCATAACTTACGTAGTTGCCCTCAAGACACAACCTAACTTGGTCTGGCTTTGTGTGTTCGTAGATGTACCCCATTTTGAGTTCCCCATCCTGAGCATCTGAATTCACAAACTCATGAGGCACTGCACTCGAAAAAAAAACAAACACCCGTAACACACTCAAGTGAAACTTGTAGATTTAATTAAACACCGAACGGAACGAGGAAAACTCGAAGCCACAGGCCCGTGTTAAGCCAGCCTCGTACGGGTGCATGGGCAGAGATTATCATTTACACGGCTACATGCGGAGGAGGCGACATACACATCGCCGATACTGTGAGGTCTTGATTAAATTTCTGCAGAGCAAAATTAACCCCTCGTTTTTAAATTTCATTAAGTTTGAATTAAATTATGCGATCTGCATAACCGACGACGCACCAGCACCAGCTACAGCAATCCAGCGCCAGCGAATCTGTCTGTTTCGTCAAATTACGATTCGCATCTTCCGTGCAATAATGTCAGTAAATAGGCTCCTCCAGTTCGCCTGCCCGCCGCCCACAGTTACACATGCCTACGCGGCGTGGAGTCAAATGATTGCGGTGAAGCCGAAAGCTGGAGAGCACTGCTCGCAACCTGGAATGGGATCCATTGACACCTATTACATTGTTATTATCCCAAACCGAACACTAATCCTGAATAATTTATTTTCGTTGGGAAATTTTGCGAAAATCTCAAAATAATTGCCCTCGCGGCAGAGACCGCGGAAGCAAATGAGACATGGATACGGCCGCGGCGAACGCGTGTACACGGGCAAACGTACGTACGTATGAATGTGGTAATTGTGACTGCTCTGTTCGGATCGTGCACCTCTACAGCAGCTCTGCTCCCCTGCTGCTGGAAAGTGTTTTTCCTAATGCGCAGATTTGTTGTTGAATTTACAGCGCGTTAAGTCGTTGCGTGTTTGGGCGACGGTTGTGGCGTCATTGCTGGGTGGCGCTGGGGGAGTGGGGTGGCAGAACCTATGCCCAACACCAGCATATGCCGGGCTCTGCCGTACGCATATTGCGTGAGTTGATTGTAAATTTACGTTAACAGCACATTTAAGCAGTTATTGCGCGCGTGGAAATGTCAGCATGTCAGCCCTTCCACTCAAATTTCGCGCACATAGTTGCAGTAATGGCAATATTGGGATTGCACACACACACAAACAGGACTCGCTAACGTGGCGTTCGCTGAGGGAACGAACGGGCGCGCCCTCTTGGTGATTCGTCCTCCATCCGACGTGGAGTCTAAATTGTTCGATTGACGCGTCCAGCTAGGGTAAGAGCGTGAAGTTGTGGACATAAGTTGGTAATTACTGAGAATGACAGGCATACGAATGGCTAGTGCATGGACGCGTGGCGGAAGGGAGGAGACTGTTGACGGTGTGCTGTGCAGCAGTGTGCATACGTGGAGTTACAGAATAGCATGTCAGACTCGTCTCATTGCGTCCACAATCTGGGCTTGGTGTCAAAGGCAGCACTTTGGAAGACAAAGACAGCCAAACCACGCAACTGGTCGTTCTAAAAATAGTTGAGCGGCGTTCAAGTAGAGTTTGACAACTTATTGCAGCTCATGTAGCGCATTCACGTTTCCGATCACTGCCCTGTCGAGAACGCAGTCCCCGCGATTGCACCGGCTCATTAGTTTCGACGTGTAAAAGACGAGGCTGAAGTTAATTCCGACGTCAGTGTCCTTCAGATGAATGCTTGGAGTTATAGAGAAGATTGTGTAGTACAAGGAAAGCAACTACCGGTGCTGGTAAACATGCATTTAGCCAACGAAGAAGGGCCCATTAGAAGCACCAAATGGATGAGCTCTCCAAAGAGACTCGATGGTTGTGTTAACTTCTTTTAACTGCCTTCCGTCTGCGATTAAAAACAGACAATCAATATGAGTAAACTGATGATGTACAGTGAAGTTATAAGAACTTGAATACTGTCCCCGATTTCATAACAATATGAGTGGCATTGCAGCCTATTTTTTATTCACGTTGGGTGGCCAAACCTTTCCATTCGCAGATGCAGCTGCTAAACTTTGAGCTCCCAGCGTACTGCCGTATGCTGTATGCCCAATGAATATCTCCTACCCCTAAATTACTTGCTGCGCAGCGATTCAACTGTTTTACGTGAATGTCCCCATAAGCATATTATACTACCAATCCAAGAGCATTGATTGAAATCTGACTTGGGACAGAAAGGATATGCTATTAACGTTGAATAACATAATGCTGTGCATCCCGCCTCACAGTGGGATACGTCCTGAAAAAAAAAAATAAATCATAAATAAATGGTCTTTTTTGAAAGAGGTTTTTATTGCTCGTTGTTTTCGTGATTCGTTCAAGGGAACAGTTGTCGTTCGTTTTTTGTATGCTCTTTAGTGCCACTGGGAGGCTCAGAAAGTGGGAACTTGGGTTTTGATAAATTAAAGTTTAGTCATATATGGGCAGTGAGCTTTCTGATGAGCGGACACTGACGGTATAAAGACATTTGTCCGCTTATGAGAGGTGTCCGGTTGTGAAAAAATGTTTACCCAATGCAACATTATTAGTGGCATGAGCTTAACGCTCATAGAACAGGCAAGGTGCATGTTGCTTACTATTAAATACAGTGAATCTTCTCTAAAGCGGACAGCCTATGGACCATCATGATTGTCCATTATGTAGGGGTGTCCGTTTTGAAGGGGATGAAATATGCGAATATATTCTTGACGTGACGATGTCGAAAAGAGAGTTGTCCGTTTTACAAGGGTGTTCGTAAATAGAAGTTTCACTGTATTTTATATACATAACGATGTAACTCATTTTTACTTTTAAAAATGTATAATTCGACATGACTTCGAATGGGTTCATACAAAATTAGAAAAACTATTTTGGGCTGAAACATCCCACTCCAGAAGAAGTATGAACGTTTTTGGCTGTGAAGCTATGGTATTCCTATGAGAAAAGACTAAAATTGGATCAGGATTCAAAAAAGCAAATTTTTGTTGGCTATTGCACTGACAAAAAGGGCTACAGATTTCACGACAACAGACAAAAAACAAATTGTTAAAAGTAGAGAAGTTATATTTTTAGGGAATGATGGCACTATCTGATCTGACAGAGTATCAAAAGAAGTTTGCTATTACGGATTACGAGGGTAATGAGAGTAACCAACTATCAGAAGTTATGAATAGCCCTGAGGATTAAGACAAAGAATTGAGGACGTGCTTGCACCAGTCTTTAGCCGAACTTCCATTAAATATTCCAGATATTTCATTGCCCTAGCTGCTGAAGCAATTTAAAAATCGAACAAATGGATGCGGTAACTGCAAGGGAACATCGATAAGGTTAACCACGTACATATGTAAGCGGAAAAAATCTATTTACGGCTTGAAGGCTCTTGCACTTCGACATTTGTTCATTCGATTAAAATCTCTTTATCATAGAAGACATGTTATTTTCCTTTTCTCAAGATATCTTCGTTGATATACTTATAACGAATTCAGGCACTCTTTTAAGAAAAAGAGCATGGTTATCTCAAGGGACTACCGGTGTGAAAGCAGTGAATATTAATAAGGATTTATTCTTGTGTAGTTTGCAAAGCGATACGGACGTACCCACAATAAAGTTTATAAAAAATATATTCAAGTGCTTCATTATTGGTACTTCTATCGGTTAAAGGATTTAATAACTTCAAGACCTTCGTTGGCCTGTGGCACTTTTCACATCTCAAAACAAACGTTTTATCACGAAGAAAAATTCAATCTCATTTGCAATGTAAATGTAACCGTCCATTTAATCGTAACGATCCATTAGATCAGCGGCTTTCTCGATGAAACTTGCAACATCGGCCTGGTTAACTCTTGCAACTTCCCAACCAACTGTCCCAACTGCAAATTTTGCCGCCTCTTTAATCTCTCAAGCCAGCATTAAAATTAGCATAGCTCAAACTTTTGGCAATTTCCTTCGCTTTTACCCTTATCCTGATAGTGGTTCATCTTTACTACAATCATAACAAAGTGTGTCACCTTCAGGTCATTTTTTCATTCACAGTATGTCAACTCGATAGAATATTTTCTTGTGAAATTTCCGCGGCTTATACTTTTTCTGATATTATATTTTGGCGCTATTTTGTGAACACTAATTTTTGAATAAGTTCAACTTCTCTTTCAATGTTAACAAATGCTTCACTTTTTCCATGATGGCCAAGTTATGCATACACGTTCACACATTCCCACGTATTGTGCAACGGGAATTATAGTCGGATAGTGGCCAGAAGGGCGCCGCAGACGACTATATTTACACTCTTTTACTTGTATAGTCATTTGTAACAAGGCGCAATGAAAATTAAAACAAAGCAAACAAAATAAGATAATGAAGTGTGCAAAGATGCGTTTTGTCCGTTTAAGAGAGAGTGAAATTCTGTTATGGTTATGAGAAATAGTGAAGCTTCTCCTTACGGGTAGCCATGTAAAAGGGACAACTCGACATGGTCCCGTTTAAGAAGATATTCGGGTATATCAACCCCTTCAGAAGGGGCCCCCTACATTACGGACAATCACCACGGTCCCGATGCTGTCCGATTTAGAGAAGTTTCACGATAATTATTTCTTTGAAGTCTAGAAGTATTATATAGAGAGAGAGAGGGAGAGAAAGATAGAGTGAGAGAGCGAGACAGAGGGGGAGAGATAGAGACAGAGGGAAGATTAACTAGACTATGTGACTTTGGCTTGTCCTACCATATATGCTCTGCCCAGCTTCGCCAAAGTTTGGTATTGTGTGAATGCTAATATCAATACCAGACATTCCTGTACATTTTGCTAACTGTACCGAAGTGGCCTGCCGTGGCGTTGCCGGTTGGCACTGCGACCCGTGCGCACTTAAGCCTAGGTTGGATTCCCGGTACGACTAAAATAATTTTCACGGCCCTACCTCTTTCGAGTCACTGACAATGCTCAAAGAGACGGTTACAATGCTCAAGCAGTCGGCATAACACTGTTACTCCCTAGTGGGGGTTCTACTGGCCGCAGCGCTACACATATTAAAGTGTGGTAATAAAGCCATAAAACAAAGGTCAACATGCATAAACACAGAGAGTGCAATAGCTTAAGCTAGTAACCGAAACAATGACCAAAATGGTCTGTCGGAAATGAGTGATACTGTCGTGTTGAATTTGCGCCCTAATCGGGGGACCCTAAGAATCTTTACTGATTTCTATCTGAATTATGTATTCTATGTTCATATATCTGTTAACAGGAATTTTTCGGCTTATTAGAAGAAATAAGGAAGAGCTACCTAGTCGTTAGCGTCAACTCAACCCTCATCTGAATCCATCCGGGTGTCAATTTTGTATACATGCACAAGACGTCTTAAAACTCCTTCATGCGTGTTCCGTCCATACACGCTGCAACCGACAAGAGATGATGGGATTACATAAGACGTTTGCACAATATCCCGTGATTAAAGACACTGTATGCGAGCCTCAATGTGACTGATTACCTTGCACAATACATATTTCATAGCAATCTCTCGAGAAGAGGACTTGCCCACGGCTTCCACAATCGGCCGACCCATGCAGCCCATAAATATTCCCTTTCAACGCAAGTTAACAAATTCGAAGTCATCACTCTTGCCGTGCCAATGCAAAAATGAAACCCCTTCAGTTGGCCGCTTCCCCTCAACTACGTTCATTGTGCACACAATTAACCCACTAAATCAGTGGAAAAGCGATTTCGAAAAATGCAGTTGATTATCTCGGAAGCAATCAAAAAATTGGTTAATACTGCTAGCAATCGGAAATTAGTCGCATTATGCCATGCCATGCTAGTCAGGCCATCAGAAATCATCGACCGTCGATGGCGAGTGCCAATACGTATTACACAGCGGCGGGATAATTGCATAGACCACAGCAGAGCACGCCTGTGCCAATAATCCACACAAAGTGGGCAGCACTGGCGGTAATAATGATGCAAGCGCGATCGCAAATTACCTCCGCAGTCGCCAGCTACACTCAAGTAAACATATTACACGCCATTTCGCTTACATGTGGCTTTAACTTGTTTACGTTTGCACTCTCAATCGAGACTTCAATTTGCCGCCATTTCGCCGAGTCCGTGTGTACTCGAGGTCACCGCCAAATGGCACAGGCATGTGGCATGAGCTTTTTTCCTAACCGTGGCCTTATTTACAGTTTTGAGTTTTTTGCTGCCATCATAGGGGCGTGTGGAGAGGTGCTGGAAGGCTAATTGGAATGGGAAGCAGAATTGCAATGCAATCACTTGCCAACATAGGCGCCAGCAGAAAATTTATAGTAAAAACTTAATACAAGCATCTCCCCTTCCACTCTGCGGGGCACAAATTTCCGAATCCTACAAAGGCATTGTTGGTGTGAAGGCAACATTATGAACGCAACATTCTTTCTCACTGTTGTTCCAACAGTCTAAGAGGCGATTTACCATGTGCTTTGAATTCGAGGATGGTCGTCCAATTCCGGTCGATTTTGGAAAGTTAGGTTAATTTGGCGGTCCTTGCGGAGCCTGACATCCCATCTTGTGTCAGGGGTACCACAACACAGACCAGACCTTGGTTTTGCCACCACCTTTTTGAGAAATCATTTCAACACTTCTTTCAAATCTGCTTGTCATTATACACATAGACTGGATGTTGCAGCCAAGTGAGGAATACTTCAGGTTCGTAGGGCTGAGGCTTTGTCATCACCTTTCAGAAGATTACTTAGTTATCCTCACATCGTGCCAGACGGAACTCCAACGCGCACTGGATAGGTTTGTGGCCAAGGTGGTTGGACCAAATCCGAAGTCTCGAATGAGGGCTAAGAGTCCTTAATTAAATTTGCTCACGGGAACTGGGGATGATCGATTTGTGCTGCTCCTCCCACGCTGAATAACTCGTGCCAACCGCTATTTCTTTTAGCTCAATGGGCAATTAAATAACAGAGCCCTCTCTCGGAAGACCACGCTGACTTTGTATAAGACACTGATCATATCAGTCGGTGCAAATGTACCGATCTCAAAGCGAACGACGAAGTCCGATTTTTGGTCTTGTTTGTTTTGATACGATCTGGAGGAGAAGATTCAACCAGGAACTGCAGGGCTGTACAGCGACATGATCCTAGTTGTCTATGCAAGGCCTAAGGTAGCAGAGCAATGTAGAGCGCATGGACCACTTACAAGCTTCGGCCCGAAGATTCTTCGACTCCGAAGTGGGATAGTACATCAGATGATGTCAGTGTCTCAGGTGCCGGGTCAATCTGGAGACGGACCTCAACCGCCTTGGACCGGCATTTGGCAGAGTTTTTCATCAAGCTCTCTTGTCGAAAATGTGTGCCTATGGTATCGATGAATCTCTTCATCTATGGATTAGAAATCATCTTTGGAACCGCTCAACTGCAGTTGTTTTGGATGGGCTCATGATTGATATCCACCAAATATATGCTGGTGTTCCCAAAGGCTCTGTTCTGTCTCCGACACTCATTCTCATTTTTAAAAATGGTATCCTGTCTGGTACGTCTAATCCAATCCATTCCTTCGCTCGTGACAGCACCCTCAGAATTTCATATTCGTTCCAAGACTCACGACCCACGGTTTGGAACGGCATCTTGACAGCATAATTAATTGGGGAAAGAACAACCGATTGAACTGTTCTCATTCAAGCGAACCCTTCATAGTCAATCATTATCCATGACACAACACACACTTAGTTGGAACAATTACATATTTGAGGTCGTCAAAAATGCTGCAAAATGTTTAGGTTTACATGATTTCGATGCAAGAAATACTTCACCTCCTCGTTGCAAGTGTTACAAATTCTTTTTCTGGCTTTTCTCAAAAGATGTAAGAAATAGTTCAGCCCATCTGGTTTGGCGTATATTTACAAGGCACCTTCGAGCCCTCTAGCTCGAGTAAATCGCTCATATCTAGTCCACCAAGCCCAAGACGATTTTTTTGAGTCACAGTCACACAAATGTAATTTATGAGTGGGTGGAAGAGAAGGCAACATTTCTTTAATTGGACTATTCGATACCACGCCACGACTAACGTCTGTTCTCGAGAGAAAAGATTCTTTAAACATAATCCTGAACATGAGGCAGGCGTCTACATTTGTTTTGTGTGTCTTGATGCGCCAGGGGATGTGGTAATCTTTGCAAGCTACTTATAACCAGTTCACGATGCCAGGAATGCGCCTTCGTACTCACACACCCAGGCCTTTTCAATCTTACTTTGCGGGCTGATTGCCAATTACTCTCTGTAGCCAGTGCCTTCGAAGTTTTCCTTGCACACACTCTACGATCTTCATCCAGTGTTACTCCGACAGCGTCATGTAACTGGCTATGGTCTCTGGACTTGCCAGATCAGTTGTGTCCTTCGAAAAGCGTCTTTAGTGCTATGCATCCTCGTGCTATGCATCCTCTTCCGTTCTTCGACATCCCGAGCAGTATTGCGAGTGTCGTGTGCCCTCAAGAACTTGCGGTAGCCGTCGTGCCTAGACCGAAACTGCTTAAAGTCCAGTACTCTATGATCAGTATGAGCTTGATTGTCCTTTCGTTGTTGGCTCAGTGGCGCTTGGCTTGTATGGAACTCTTTCTCTTGACGACTTGCGCCTCGACGAAGGAAAACCCCATGCACCTCGTTTGCGATAATGTCTCTGAAGACCGTGCCGGCTATAACGTAAGCCGCCTTGTCTAGAATAGTTGCGGAACCCACAAATAGTCCTGATCGCACAGAGCCTGTGCACTAAGGCAATCTTTGTTTTGTTGTTCCATTAAAAGAGTGCCCACCGAAATGGGGGCAGAGTAAAGCAGGGCAGAGGTAATCACTCTGGATAGAAGGATCCTATCGACATATCGTAGCCCATCGACGTTTGACAGCATTCACAGGCTAAAAAGGACCACAACCAACTACGTCAGTGGAAGCTGGAAAGGCTTGGTGATTGAGGCCGGGTTCAACCGGGACTGCAGCTCCACATCGAGAAGAAAAATTGCGAGGCTACACTTTCTGTACCGCTTCTTGTCGATGTTGAACTACTTTGCACAGAGCACGAGCAAGATTTCGATTCGTCATGCCAAGATGTTCAAGTACAAATACACAATCAAAATCAGGCTTCTACGTTTGGTGCTGGTACAAGGTGATTACATCTGCCAAGTCACACCAACCTACCTCTCAGCCATTAACCGCTGTGTCGATGAAACCGGACAACTTTCCATCCTAGGCATGTTGAAACGATCTCATATTTGAGGTCGCAAAAAATGCCCATGAAATCACCCTCTCGCCAGGAATGTTCATCATTTTACCCTTAAGCCTACTTTCGGACGCACTGTTGAATTTAGAGACTCGTTCTTCAGCCGCAGCACACGAATGTGGAATGCTCTTCAAGCCTAATCAATTCGCAGATATTTAAGACGAATGTGCACAGGTACCTCCTCTCCCTTTCTCCCTCTATACCTTCGGCCCGTGCTGTGTCTTGACCCCGGACACTTAAGGGTACTAACAACCCCTTGTGTATAAAAAAAGAACTATGGTGGTTGGAGGAAAGAATGAAAGAAACCACATGAGCCATGAACCATCACATTAAGGTTCCATCACCACCAAAATACTCGCCCAATTCTAACTGACGTCAGTCCCTCTGCCTCGATAATTGTTATTACTCGCACGCAGCTAAATGACTTAAAATATCAATTGCTGGCGTGTCACCACCAGCCATTCCCCATTCTCCCGGCCAGGGAATTCCTACCTACCAGCGATGAGTAACACAATTTTCCTTCTTGTCAGTTGAATTGTTACAAAGTAAACACACACTCTTGTGTAATAAACTTCAATTTAAAATACATTTAAATCAAATTACATTCAAAAGGCTGCCGTTATCTACCCTCGCACTTTGCTCTTCATAAATTTCAATGTTTCCCCAAGTCCCTAATATTCCCGCCATATCCTTTCTGTTCGCATACTTTACTTGGTCGCTCCTGCCGGAGTGCCGCATTCACAAAAATCGTATCGTCTACTCGCTCGCTTCGTGTGAGTGGGGGGGGGGGTGGGATGGGTGCATGAGGCATTCTTATCATTGTTACCTCACTTCCCCGTTGCCTTTTACAATATATTTGCATATATGTGCGTATGCGAGTGTATACCGCACAGGACTATAAAATAACGCCTTGGTGGCTTCCAAGCCACGTTCTTCTTTGGTGCTGGCGGGCGGGCCATGCCGGAATTCTCAGGCGAGAAAGGAGGACTTCAACCCTTTCTCCAACGGAAAACATAAAGAATTGGAAAACTTTCGCTAAACGATCTGTTAATGAACCCTTAACGAATTGAAATAAAAGCCACACACTCTCACCCAAGCACCCACCCAGCCACGAACACACAGACACGAAATGAACAATAAGCGGAGGACTTTGCTTTCAAGTTTTCCCTCAGCTCGGTCGTATGAATGCTTTGGGGGGCTAAGAATGAGTGGATTCATGCGAACCGTAGATATCAGCTAACAAATTAAAATTTATTAAAGTCCTTTGTTCTTTACCCGTCCGTTTACACAATCACACAAGCACACTCGCATACACAATCAAATGCGCGAAGTAAGCGCAAAGAAACGGCTGCTGAAGAAGTGTAGAAGCATCTTCAAAGACTGTTAGCCTTGTCTTTTGCCACTCCGGCTATGGTACTGTGCCCTGTACATGAACTGGCTGCAGCCACGTTATCATTCACCGAACGAGAAAGGACCTTTCGTACCCACTCACTGGGAATTAAAGTCTTGCGGACTAGGAGAAAAAACAACAAACCAAAAATAGAATTAAAAGACAACTCGAAGAACTGCCAAAGGACAGAGCACAGCTACTTCTATGGTACTTTGTGAATTTTTTATCACCCGCTAAGAAGGACTCATCATAAAGAGATATGGGGTGTAATATATTAGAGCAACATTTAAGTTCACCCACTGCCCCGTCCTTCCGCCCGTTTTATAGGAATTTAATGGCAGTGCACACTGCACAGTGGGATACGTTTGCCCTTTTGCCAAATGTATGGGGCGACGAACGGGCATGTGCACTGGTGCACGACCCATGTGCAATTACACGTACGGAATGTGCACTACGCTTGGACACAAACAAAGGGAAAACAAGCAAAACAAAAAATGTATGTGAGAATGCCGAGGCAAGGACGCATTTTTTTGTGGGCGAGTGCATGTCCTCCCCTGGACACGTTACAATGGAGTGCTCTTGCTCGCAGCAGTAGATATTTGTACGATGACCTTAATTACATGTAATTACCGTGCAATAAAATTCACATTTCTCCCTTTTTGTGGGACGCTAAATGTCTGCACAGTGTGCTGCACGGGGTATTAATGCACGGATTGTGGGTGGTTGCTGTTGGGGACGTGATTAGCTTTATATTTACCACGATGCGACCATAAGTTGTGCCCATTTATTGGAGGGTTTTGCGAGAAGTGATTATTTAATGGGACTCAAAAATGTATCGAATTGTAAGCATTAGTGAATAAGCGACTTGATTTTTATTCTCTTCGGATTTCAATATGACGCCTCACGATGCGACGCCCTACTTAGAGCCGGTGCTAGGGACACAAGGAGATCAGTGAAGGAGTCAGTAACACTAGGAGATTACGAAAATTGTCAAGGCTCATTTCTGGTAGAGGGATTAAATGTTAACAAGCGAAAATGCCATATGTGCCAATAGGTCATCTCTGGCAACTACAAGACCTATTAACGCACTCAGAAATGCACATTTTAATGCGGTTTATGGTCTGACTACCAGGATTATTCAGGAATGCAAGTCCTCTCTGAATTTGATCAGTAGTCATAATTCAGCAATACTTGTCTGGGTCCCGGGTCACTACGAAATCGCTGGAAATGAAATCGCCTATGAGCTTGCTAGACAAGGATCCGAGGAAACATTCTCAGGACCGGAACCTGTGCTGGGTCTACCTTAGTTACAGCCTCCATCGATTGTTGGGCCGCTCGGGAACACAATCGGAGGTGGGATGACTCTCCAGGATGCAGACAGACCCAGAAATCGGCATTCTTGTTATCCCTAGGCAGAAAAGACTCCAGGCGACTTACAGGCGTTCAAATGGGACTAAACATCTAAGTGTGCTTGGCCCAAGCGACGACACCCTCTACGACGACACTGCAGAGCACTTCCTCTGTCACTTCTGTCACTGTCCCGCCTCTGCTCGGATCAGGATCGGGTTGTCCCCATAAATGGATACAATAACGACGTCTTGGTGGGAATGTTACAAAAAGCAGATCCTGTTTGAAGGTAAAGCATGAATGGGCATCCCTTGACTCCTCAGTGGACGGCACCGGCAGTTGCTATTTCTGTGGGCTATGGACGAAGGTTGAGTCAAAGGACCCCAACGCACACAAGTGTTTGAACTTAAGACAATTGTCGTTGCAGCTAGAGGGGCTAGTTTGTCTGAAGTACCACCAGTGTAGAGTCAGAGGTTAGTGCTCCCTTGTGCAATATTCCTCAAAGAGGACTCAGGATTTTAAATTGTACAACAAATCTGTTCATCAATCGAGTCATTTGCTCGGCAAATCTTTAAAGCCGATTTATAGCCCGAAATTGGGTGGAATTGTATGAAGCTCCAGCCATGGTCAATGCTAAGCATAAAGCTGACAAATTCATCAAATTTTTTCCGAAATCAATTAATTATTTCCGAAAATGTAAACGATCGGGTTGAATCTACTCATTGACAGAAGGTTTTGAAAAAATCTCTTTTTAAACTTTTCCATAAGCGTTGACCGTACAAAAGTCCTGCGACCGCCGCGTCGCTGTCCGCTTATGGGAACTCTCACTGCATTTGTAACTTCAATATAATCCATTTGCGAGAGAAAGAACTGTGTTATCTTGCCGCGATATCGAGCACAAGTAAGCCTATTGGCTTAAAGTCGCCCCCCACACCGCTCCCACTCACCCGCACTGGCCACCCTTACGACGTCGACGGTAAATTCCATCAAAGTACTGCCACGGTGATGTCCTCGACCGGTTTCTTTGATGACATCGTATACATCCCTCAAACAATGTGCTCACAACTTATCAACTCATTGTCAGCCTTAAAAATCAAATCTCGGAAGCCTCATAACAGAAGACCGAAAACTGTACGAAAAGCAGAGGAAAACTTTTCTGATAAAATAATCATAAAAATACAAAACGTTCAGAGCGGAGAATGTTCTCGCAAATGAAATGAAACAAATGAGCGGTGAAGCAGGATTTTTGATTTTCCTGGGAGAGGAAGGGACCATCTGTGTTCGTGTGGGCATGGTTGGGTGTGTGCGAGGAAGGAGGACGGCATTTGTACCGGGGAGAAAGCTTAAGAAGATTTTGTGATAACACGGTAAATTTTCCAATTTTGACAGGGGATCAGGCCGGGGGTTTGCTTATTGTATGGCGGTGAAGTACTTAGGGAATGTGTACGCAAGTACGGAACCGAAAGCTGTGTGGGTGGACGACGAAGGAATTTACCTAACAATTTTTGGTGTTATGGGCTGGGGGACTGTTATGGACGACGGACTGTTTTATTTGTTGGCTTCTTTTTGGAATCTGAAGTGGTTCTGAATTTATATGGATTCCATTTCGTTATGACATTCTGAGAGAGAAATGGGCCTAGATACAAATTATCATATTGCGGGGGTCGTTCGCACTGTGTTGGGCTGCGGCTGTGTGGCTGGGTCGTAATTAATGGATTAGGAAAACAAATGAAACAAATAGGTTTCGTGCTTCGAAAAGGTATGCAGTACGTTGGTGGACTATGAACACGAGCTCAGATCTCTTTCAGTTAAGGGCAACATTGGCTGTTTGCAATAATTTGTCAGGCAAACCGCTGTCTTTCTTTTTAAGTTTGATCACGGAAACGAGAGACTACACCAGGAAGTGTCTCATGCGGTAATACGATTGTATGCGGCACAGACCTGGAACCATACAGAGTGAAAGCTCTTATTATGGACAACTCTCTTAGGCGGACAATCCCCTTGAGCGGACAATGTCTCACGACCGTGGATCGCGAATTCAAGTTCGATACGTTTTATATTTCCTTCAGCGGAGACTCCCTAACCTGGTCGTCGATAGGGATATCAGCAGCAATCAACCAATCCTACCTACCTTTGCTGATCAATTTCTTTCAATTCTGCTGACGTCTGATGAAAATCTGCAACTCCACACAATGATGGTTCGACGAATGAATTGTAAAATCAATACAATCACAGACACAGGAGACAAAGACCAGAACATTTCCTGCTTCTTTTTCTTACAGCGCTACAGTCCGAGGTGCACCTGAGCCTCACTCAACTTGCCTCTCCAGCCGGACCGATCTATCGCCAGCTGTCTCCAGATTTGCACACCAAACCGGCTGAGGTCTCACTCGACTTGTGTGCGCCACAAACTGATGTGCAAGACATGACAAACGTCAGCATATCATCACTGCATTAAATGATTGAATAAGCAGTGAACAGGTGCGACAGTAGAAAAACCCAGCACAACATTGGTGGTCGGAACTGTGAGCACTGCGTGAAGAGCCTACAAGGTAACCTTCTGATTTCTGATGAGGATCAGCTGGATGGAGAGAGCAAATGATCTCGAACTCTAACAGGTATTCTGTAGCAACAATCAAGTCACTCCACAAACAAGGCGTTGAGTAATCCTGGCACCTCTGCTCAAATTTGTCAAGCTGCCAAATATATCAGATTGGATGTAGCCGATAATTCATAGAGCTTGGGATAGCGAACGATTTCCCTAGGATTGGATAAGGATGATTCAAAAAAGGGAAACTTGATGGAGTGCGGAGAGTGGTGGAAAGCGTCAACTCGCGACGTCAAACTGCATCGCCACCTTACGGAGCATAATCGGGGCAAGTGTTGAATACAGCGCTAGAAGGTTTTCTATATTGCCATATTCTATGTTCTATATTCCGAATATGGCTTGGCGAAGTTGTTGAGGTATGAGTATGGGTTGAGGTATGTATTCCGGAAAATCTCATAGCTTTTATAAGCCTGGTAACCATCACGTCTTTAAGAATGGGAAGCCGTAAAACGAGATTCACGTCCAAAGTGGAGTTCCCCGAGGGTCCATACTGACACCGCTATTGTTTCTGACGATGGACTACTACAAATTACGTTACCCTTGATATCGGAGAATGGGTCTCCACATGATGGGCCACAGTCTAGACAAAGTGGGACTCGAAATAAATGCAACAGAACCCAGCTCAGTTCAGCTGTGTGAACATGTCCGGACAGATTGTCGAGGCGGTTAACAGGAAGAGCTTGGAATATTGGGAGTCCCGGTGGCACCGAACTGTAAGTGTGCAGCAGAATTGGAAAGGCCACGATCCACTATCTGGAAAGGCAATGTTATCAGCTTGAGAATTAAGCGGCGGCTGTTCCTCATCAATGTGAAATTGGTGCAGCTTTATGGAAGCAGTACCGGGAAAGTGGACACCAATGCCACACGAAAGCGGCAGCCATTCCTAAACAAATGCTGAAGAAACATCCTGAGGACATCAACTGGTGGAGTCTTCAAAGGGCAGTTATACATTAGAACATGCAAAGAACCTATAAACATTACAATACGAAAGAGAAAGTGGATCGGACACACCCTAAGGAGCGAAGACAACTTTATTCTGAAGTACGGCATGCAGTGGATTCCACTTACTCAGCCAGGTAGAGTAAGGGGGCGCCTTAGGCCAATTCGGCGCAGAACAGTTGAAGAGGGATCGAGTTATAAGTTTAAGAGAACACAAGTTTGTTGCGGAATTCCAAGCAAGTTTCCGCGAAGGCGCGTTTGACGCCATATGTTCCCGGGGATTTAACGAACAGAATTAAGTAATAATCAAAAGTTTTACGAGGCATGACCAACCATGTATTGCCACCACCATCAACGTGCAAATTCATCCGAATTGTGACTCAATATTATGCTGAAAAGAGGGCACGTGTTAAACTCAGCGCAAATGTCACTCGTCTTGTTGCTGTCTGTCCTAGAGTCGTGGTACCCCCGGAGACGAAGACTATCTTGCGAACCCAACTTCCAGAGAATAAACAACTACCTAACAGTCGCAAGATGGTCCTCACAAATACACTTTTCCATTTCTGGTCTTCTGCCTCTGTGTCTGCCTAAACCAACTCCTAAAGCTGAACGATTGCCCCATCGCTC
The DNA here is from genome assembly GCA_905231855.2 of Eristalis tenax. Lineage (NCBI taxonomy): Eukaryota > Metazoa > Arthropoda > Insecta > Diptera > Syrphidae > Eristalis > Eristalis tenax. The sequence continues at coordinate 49,396,193 of HG993125.1, forward strand.
CACCTGCCCTGACGTCCTTCCCCATCGGCAAACATCACCAAAAAGGATTTCCCCCCACCTGCTGGCCCGCATTTTTTAAGTTGCCTTTAAACGAGCAAAATGGCCAGCATAGTTGTCCATTTTTCGCTGAATGGTGCAACACTGTCGATGCATGTTCAAGGAAGCGCTGTCATGTTTGCAGTGGCAAAGGGCTAACGAGAGCGCCCACCAACGAATTGCAGGCAATGATGCTGCTGCAGTCATGTTTGGGTTTCTGCTACTGCATTATGGTTCATTAGGCGCCTAATTGTGGATAATTACAATTGCCAGTTGCCGCTAGGTGGCTGTTGCAATGCAACGCGTTCACTCTCTCCATCTGCACATATGTCCGCTGCTTATTTTTTCCCTTTTTGTTGTTCACTTCCCCTGGCCGCAGTCAAGTCGAAACGTTGAGTGTTTTTATGTTGGGGATTTTATGCAATTTCGCCGCATGATAAAAATAAAATTAAATTTAAAATTGCTTCCGTGAGGTGGCAGTTTACTGCGAAATTAAGAAAGGCGCGGCGGCGCTTGCCGGCTCTTCGATAATCCCAGACCCAGAGCGTAGAGGCTGTAATTATGTATGTCCCTCATTTGGGTGCAGTTGATCTCTTTTTAATTACCGTTAAAGCTGCTTGTTGAAACTGAGTTTGTGTACACATAAAGGGCGGGGTGTCCTTTCGGATTGTGCAGCTCTCGTGCCTGCGTGGCTTGACTTTTGCGGGATTTTACGAAAGGGTTGCATCCGACTATTAAAGTCTGAGTGCTGGGACGTGAAGCAAGTGCTTAATAAAATTTACTCACTCATGGCTTTTATGGGCTAACACATGTGCTGCGTGGGATGAGGTTGAGGTGTGCCTTAACCAGATTGATGATTGCGTTGTGAATTTTATCGTGAGTATGATTCGCAATTCCCTTTGGGAACTTAAAAGTAACGTTCAATACGCATTTGCACAGCAACTTCTCATTTAATGACAATCACATTTGTTTTATTCCGTAGATCAAAGTACGAGCACCTTTGGCAGCAACCACAATTAATCGGCGAAAAAATGCCCGACGCCAGATGCCAATGACGACACCTTCAAAAGTGTTCCAATGATAAGTGCAATCCATTTGCACAGGCATTTAAAATTCAATTCAGTATCTCACACTGGGTGTTTAGATCTCATCTAACGGTTCCGTGCAATAATTCGCAATTACAAATGCCACGTTAATTGCCAGACGTCACGAAGTCTTGTGTTACTTAAGCGTGCGCGTGCTGGGCACCCTCGTGTGCAAGTGCAATGCGAAGAGTACTGCTTCGCTCTAGTTGTTTTCTTGTCTATTTTAACGGAATTCTCTTTGACCATGCAACAGACACAGGGATGACGCAAGGTGAGACCAGTTAGTCGGAATGCACTTGCAGTTTTGTTTTTCAGTTAGAAAAGTCTAAATGCGTTGCGGAAGCTTTAGCTTTGCTCAAGAGCAGACGCAATGTCTTGTCCATTGTTTGTGGTGTAGTGAGTGTTAAAGGCTGTCTTGTGCCATGATCAATGCAACTGTTAACTGTTTCTGCAACTCGCTGTTGTCATTGGCATTTGGTAATGAATCTCGTCTCCGTTTGTGTCTGGTGTGATTGTGCAGAGTTAAGGCAGTACGGTGGAAATACTGTGGCATCTTCAATGCAACCGCCCAGCACGGGCTAATACAGGAGCAGGAAGGCTCTTGGTAGACACCTCTTTGATTCCCTTAATTTCGGGACAAATACTCGAATTGATTAGCTTTGTGATCGCTTCAAAAGCATTCTGTTATGGGCACGCAACACAGAGTCTCTGAAAAATTATTTTCGGGGACTATTTGATTTGTCTTCGATCTATACTAGAATACGGCCGCCACTCAAGGGGAACACTACCAAAGGACAAGTCTCAAAACTCAAAACTTAGAACACGAAATGGGCATGTGCGGGACTTGACATAGTTCCAAGCAGGGAAAACCAGATGAAACCCAGAGAAGCAAGCCTATCTGACTCATACATACATATATGGGTCTAAATACGAAGGTCCTGCTTATGCTCCTTGAAGCACATCGTCGCTAGATACTGATGCTGGGTTGATATGGGCCTGAATACGAAGGAGCTGCTCCTTGAAGCACAAAATCGCTAGGTCCTGATGCTGCGCTGATATGGGTCTGAATACGAAGGAGCTGCTTATGCTCCTTGAAGCACAAAATCGCTAGATCCTGATGCTGGGTTGGACGATTGTTAACGAGGAAGACCTACAAGCCACAGATGTGAGGGAGAAATAAATAAACTGCACCGTAGCTGCAGTATTTGCCGCACGAAGATGGCCCTTACGATTTTGTGAGATTTTTTGAAGATCATGTACGTACCAAACCAATCCCGCAGTTCCATTGTAAAGACCGTTACATGGGATAGCCCTCTGAAGACCATCGAATTCCCATTATCAATTCCCGTGGTGGAATCAAAACCGTGAAATCGACCAAAATCCTTCACTTCAATCGTTTCTGCACCAATCTCCAAACTTTGGTCAAAATTTGAAATTTCACACTCCACTTGTCGCACAGACTGTTCGTTTCAGAACAAAGTAACGAATTTCGTTGTTAATGCAAAGAACCTCGAGGAAAAAAAAACCCCATGAACCACCTCGAAACTAGAAATTTAATCCACTTATTGTGAATGGTTGCACCGAGTAATGGAAAGTGGGTTGGATGTGGGCGGTACCCACGACGGATGGCCGGGGTTGGTGGTGAATTTTTGGAGAACATTTTCAGCAAACATTTCCCGTACCACATAAACTTTCAAAAATCATTTTTCGGGTGAAGAACATTCTGCTGACAATGCAGATGGAGATTATTGAGTAAAACAATGAAGAGGATTTTCCAAGTAGACGAGCCAGTGGTGGTTGTTGCGGATGCTGATGATGCGACCGATGCGCAGGATGCATGGGAAAATTGTTTGCGAAGACTTTAAAGTTGTTGCAATGATTAACATAACATACACTTGTTCTGGTCCATTATCATATCGGATCAGTAAATTTGTCCCAACTCTGTGAGAGGAGGATTGACGATGACGATGGGTGGGGATCCTCGTGGGATGGGTGGATGATAGTTCTTATTCAAGCACTTACTCAGTTTCTGTAAATTTTATTTGCACATCCACTCGGTACGTACCTGAAAAGAGAGACAGAGAGAACGAATAATTAAGAGGGTCGCCAAACAAAAAACAATGAAGTTACGACTAAGCAATCCTTTGCGGAGACTGAGCCACAGACAGTCGCCGACAAATGGATCGCTGAATGAATGAAAATGGAGATTTGTTGGTGCAAAATATCTCAAAACAGAACACACAAAGGCACTTGATAATCCGAGGGATTTATCCATTTATCCTTTTAATTTTCAAGGATTATTTCGCCGAAAGGAGGAGCACAATTAAATCATAAATTATCAACAAAATCTTGAAGACAATGACAGCGACAGCATGGCCGTTGGTGGGTGGTGCGAAGTGTGAGGTTCCCCTTTAAAGAGGAAACACGTCACTGTCACTCTGCGCTAATGTATGCGAAGTTGGGGGAGCATCCCCTTTTCGTATGATGTGCCTCGTCTAATCCCTCTCGTCGTGTGCATTGACATTTTATCGCCGTCAATCTGGCATCTGTGTTCGTTTCGTCGGTTTATGATATTGTATCGTTGAGTGATGAGAAATTAATAAACTTGTCACGCAGGGGATGAGCTTAGTGAATCGATATTTGCGAATTAAAGACATTTAAAGTTGAAATTCAAGCCAACGAGGATAGATAATTTGGCTCAGTAAGACATGTGTTTTGAAGTACACCGCAGAAAAGGAATTTGGATACGTTTACTTTTCTAATTTATAATTTCATGATAATGTTGCCGTCGTAGAGTGTGCTCTTTGGTGATTCCAGCGGAACTTAATTTCAAAATTAAAGTTGTCCGAGAGACAAAAGTTTGGTATTAAACGACAGGCATAACCACAGGTATCCGCTGATTGAACATCGCCAACAGCAAAAATATTTCAGCAAGAGAAATACAAGACATTAGTTGCATAAGGTGACCCAAATCCATCGTGTTCGTGTGAAGTAAGTAGCAACGCTACGCTTCTAACTTCTTCTTTTAGTTTCCTGCCTGTTATTAAAGAATTTTTTGGTAAGTTTGTACGGCCACAACGAATGGTAATGATTTGCTTGAAGGCCTTAGAATTGTCGTGTTTTTTGTAATGTAACATCATGCAGAGATTTCAAAATGTATCCGCATGTAGCGACGAGGTGTTATTTATTACCTGCTCCGGACTATATACTTCCAGAATCCATTAAGACATTCTGTGTTGAGCTGCGCAAGTTATGTTTGCGATAAGAAACTCTACGCAACATAACGAGATACCCTTGCCGCCCACAATCAATGCAACAGACATCCCGCGACCTGAAGGTTGAGAAATACACACCACATATTTCAAGAATCAATAAGCTCTGAGTTCCAAGATGCATGCATGGCGGACAAGAAGTAATCGGAAAATACCACAGTTTCAGAACGATCGTGCGGAATGGTTGGATCAGGAAATTGTATTTCCGGCAGAGTTTTATGGTTAATCAAGCAGTTTTATAATCAAGTATGGCACTGAATCCTGGACGACCTTCGAAAAGATTAAAAATGTTGGTCTGGTTGGAAGAACTGGTCTGCACGAAAACGACTAGTGAAATTGCTACTGCCGCAGAAGTGTCTCTCGTAAAAGAGCTTGCAATTAGTTCCCCTGCAAGGGCTACCCATCTGAAAAAAAGCTCGATCAAGTCAAGAAAATAATAATTAAAAGACGACTCCCTCCCCTCCCTCTTCTGATGATGGTTTACATAAAATTAAGTGCATTGTGTTTCATTTTTATTAAATTTATGACACCCTATTTTTTAGACGGTTGATAGGTTTTCTAAAGCCTGTAAACGAAATCGAACATCGTTATAAACGTAGACTCTGACCCCTCCGCGCCGTTGCTTGGCAGATGGTAGATGAAGCTCTTGTACACTTTCCACAGGTGTAACCATACGATGCTAAATGCCCATACACAAAAGAATGTTTGGCTCTTATCTGACAAAAAATCTTTCAGAGTCTGAATGATATTTACTGACAAGTAAGGGTTTAGTAAGGGTTTTTGTTTCATCCCTTAAGTGTGCCCTTTCGTCTCTGTTGTTTCTGAAAGCAATCATCGTTCAAGTGAGTAGCTATAAGCTGGATTATTGTTTTCCTCCCACGCCGACGAAATTAACCTAGTTGCGATATGTCACTTTTTAATGTTTTGCCACAACCTCCATCATATCGTTAAATTAAATTTCATTTTCTTTGTTATTGTTGTTACACTGATTCTTGCAAACACGCGCGACCTCGTCCGCGAGGGTGCCCGACCAGCCATGGTCTTGTGGGTGGTTCTTCTTTTATGTAAGCGATTGACCACCAAGTTTTGAATGGCGACAATAAGCTGGTCCGCCTTTTAATTTGCTTCACAAATTTTACTACACAAACTTACAACTAACATTCGATTAAAAAAAAAAAAATATATGAAATTCAGTGAAATCCAGAAAAAAATATAGGAAGACCGTTTTCTCCAGGATTTGAACTCGGTCCCAGCCAATCCCGACGTGCAAGGTTTCCGCGTGCACTAACGCGCACAGCCACCGACTCAACCACTATTGATTCCCCGATTTTAACTATTAAAGAAGTTTAGCCATACCGTCCATGCGATATATACCGATTAACATTCGTGTATGCACTTCAAGCAATAACTGAGGATCAATGCTCTGGACTTAATTTGCTTCACCTGAGTGCTAGCAATCTGCTATCTCTTACCGGCTACCAAATTTGTCCATGATCCTCTGGGATGGCTCATCAATGTCCAGGTGGGGCTGCGAATACTTTTCGATTTTGCTCGCGTCTACAACACCGTCAATACTCATGCGAAGGAAAAGCCTCGAATCAGTGTGAGCAAAAAAAAATAAATACGATTTCCCCGGAAGCGAAAATTCTCCCCACCTTTCTTTACTCGCTTATAAACCCACAAAATGACTTTTCACGGCAATACTTCTTTTATTTATTTTATATTGTTTAAATAAATGAAAATTGAATATACTTAGTAGCTTCAGTACCCTTTCTTTGTATAAATTGAAAGGGAATTTTCCAACACATTTTATGAAGACACATGTGTGAAACCTAAAAGTGGACTCTCTAACACATGTCAATTGACTTCTAATCTTACCTCCAAGCGGCAAATCCTGAGTCCTGGCTGAAGAAATGAAGAAAAATATGAAAAAAAAAAACAAAATTTCCCCTCTTATGTTCTGGGATGATTATGCGGCGACTTGAGTAAGTTCCAAAATCAAATAGCGAACACTTCATAACACTTACGCAATGCTTGTTCTCTCTCCTGAATTAGTGTTGCCATAATACCGTGTATTTGTTCAAGACATCGCTGTGTGGACTTGTTGTGTTCTCCGAATTGACAATCAAACTAAGCGTATGCCCTTATCTACTTAAGTAATCTATACACCAAGCTTCAAATAGATCATCAGTCAAAATAGATCTAGTCGTTCAGAAGAGAGAAAAAGCCAAACACGATGCCTTGATGAAAAAAACAAAAAACTGATTTTTTTTGTGCGTTCGAGCTCTACAAGGAGGGCATATGCATTTTTTCCATTAGCATAAGACATCAGGTAGTGGCGGCTGTGGCGTTTTAGTTTGGTGCGTCGACCCTTACGCACTTGAGCCCCAAAATAATGTTCACGGCCCCACATCGTTCGAGTCACTGACAAAGAGTAGAGAGAACAAGAAAGAGCTTCTGGCTATGAGTCGGTTTTATACTGTAAGTCCCTTCCACTCGTGAGAGAACAATAGCACACACGACACGAGTGGTTGCTTGAGAAGCTAGACTCTCGACGGGCTGAAGCACCACCCATATTATTATTATATTATGAGACATCTGTTCCATGGTATCATCATACATGCACAGTAGGTACATTCCTGCTGTCAGATGAATCCGCTCCTCAACGAAGTGGTAAACAATAGCAGCTGATGTGAATTTACTTCTCCGATTTTCAGACTATTCATTTTCGAAATCAGTCCCGTTAGCCGCACACAATATCCCTTCGGCAAGGCCTTGATGAAATGTGCAGTCCCGCGTAAACACCGAGTGCATTATTTCCCAACTCGTACGAAAAAACAAATCAAAACTTTGGTAATCTCTTCAAAAATTACGTATACGCCACCAGTGCCAGAGTCGCAATGTTTCTGGCTCTCTCTCTCTCTCTCTCTCTCTCTCTCTCTCTATATATCTCTCTCGTTAAATCCGCAAATATTATCCCACCTCATTTCGATCAAATTGCATGGACATAGCATATCCTGTTTACTCACGCAATGGAAACCTTCCTGAAATCCATTGAAAATATTGACACGTCCAGCCGCCAGAGCACGCAATTTTTCGCCGGCCTACAGTCTCCGCTTCCCGGCCATCTGTTGGACAAACATTGACTAGTTTCCACGAGGCCACGTACATTTTTGAGCCAAAAAATCTCACCAAAATCACTGGCCATGCACTGCGTTGCATTTAAACAATCCTCCACCGCCCCACTGGCACTCCATGCGCTCTCCTACTCAGCGGATGCATGCAACACAGCGCTCAACCGGAAGAAGGTGTACCAGCCACCATTTGTTGAGCTAACGTGTTATCCTATTAAGTGTACTTAAATAATGCTTTCCGTCCATTGCCTAAGGATAATAAATCGCCACCGCTTTCGAGTCTTTTTCACGGACCATCATACATTTATATCACACATTTGCGCAGCCAGTCGAGCGTGTACTCAATAACAACGAAACGGGTTTAACGTGTAAATGAAAACAAATGACTGACGCTCGCTATTGTGACACATTCGGTTTTGTGATTATCCTGGCGAATGGGCAATGCAATGAATTGGAATTTCGGTGAACCAGGATATTTAACAATCTATGCTTTTCTGTGTGACTGGACGAATGCGGCGCGAGGGGCCGGCCGGAGCGAAAAGATGAATGGTATCGGTTTGGAATTTCAATGCAATTTTAACATTTCACGTGGAATATCTTTGGAGGAATGTCCGGCATGAAGTTGTCATTTACCTGCTGCACAGTGACTGTGTGTTTGTCGGAAATACAGTTTCAACTCGATTACCACAGAGCACAGAAATGGGAGGACAGAGGCAAGGAATGGATTGCGTGTGTGCTTGGGAATCTCGGAAATTGCGTACTCTGGAACTTCATGACCAAACATTCGCAGAACTAGCAACCTTTATTTAGCAGATGTTTAACGGGATATATGGTTTCATTGTTGTTTGACGCAATTTTGTCAGAATTTTCCATTTGAGATGGTTTCACTCAGTTCTAATTATCTTTTGTACGCTTGAGGGATACGACTGAAATTAAGTCAAGACACAGCACTGGCGGACATACTTCAAGACAAACAGGGGACTGCAACTACCATCTGGAGCAGTTCATGTGTGAGCAGGGGGCGCCGGCAAATGCGGACACGACAACTCGCCATGCTGCCCGGAATGTCGAAGTACGAGAAAGGATGTGGAGCACGTGATGTTCCTACGGTGGACGCTTTCGGGTGACAGGACTAAAAGAGAAACGTTTTATTATCCTAGATTAAGATTAGTATAGATTTAGAGCACAAGAGGCAACTTCTGGCGACAGAGCATAATTGCTAGCCAGTCCCGCGTTATAACGGAGAGGTTGAAGATGTTAACAGATAGAAACAATGCATCGGTGTTCAAGTGAGTCGATGGATTCCCCTGTGTTATCTAATCGCCCGATTTCATATTGTGTCCACGGGTAGAAAAGATAGGTCTTGGAGGCACCAGACCGGTTATGAGTGTTATTCTCATCTTAGGGCGGGTACAGGCCGCATAAATGAAAGCCAAATCTAAGGAGGTGGCATAGGAAGGTCGGTAGGGTAGGGAAGGGTCTGCTGGTGGATTCCCTAACATACTTATACCATTTCGGTCCATTGTGATACCCATAGTCAGGCTACTACCACCGACTGACCCCTCCAGTTATATTGGTGTTAATTTGATGCAAATGGTGACTGGACCAGACTTGATAGCCAAATAAAAGCGTTCTCTCACGAGTGGTAAGGGCCTACAGTTGTCTGCCGACTTCGAACGGCCAAGTTTGAGAAGCTTTTCGCAAGATAGTTGAGCATCGTCAGTGACTGGGACGAGGCGGACCAGTGAAAATTATATTTTTTTGTCGTACCGGCCGGGAATGGAACCCAGGCAGCGAGTTTCAGTTGCGTAGGGGTCGACGCACAAACCCACAGTGCCACGGCCCCCACACTAGCTGCATTCTGGTTACCTCCAATATGAGAAGATGCCAACTTATTGTTGTGTTGATACCCCTAGCAAGTATAGTGAAACATTCGGTTTCATCGTGTAGAGGAAATAAAGTAGACACGAATTCGATTTCGTTCAATGGCCCCTTTGTTCCAACACTCGGTCGATGACCTTACTGTCCCCTATCAATTTGTGACGCGTTTTGATATACGCGTGATGTTACAATCAACACTAGCGCCCATCTTGAATTATGCCTGGTTTGTTGGGACTTCGGTTCAGGGACAGCAGATGGCAGTGAATTCCACTCTATCCAAAGGGCTTAACATAAGGCCGAAGGAGGGGGCTATGCGTGCAGTCATCAGCGAAGGAGTCAATCGGAAAATAAGCAGCATATCAAACACAACTTCACTGAAAGGCATGTAATGCAATCTAAGAAGAGCAGTGGTTCGTCGTGCTGTGCAGTTTGTGTCGTGTGCATTTGTGTGTCTGTATCAATTTACTCTCAATACCTACACCGCTGTTCCTTCGAGGAGTTTACCTCGAGGAACTTGGTCATACATCGTTTTCAAATCTATAAAACAGATAAGATCGGTTTGACATAGTTTGCTGATTTCTGACTCAATCAAACTAATTGCGGTTTTTTGTTTAGTAGGAACGGCTTTGCCAATTCCGAAATTCAATTCTCCTCTTCTGATACGTACTCTACAGCTCGGGTCACAGGACACATTTGGGTTAAATAAGCTTCACTCTGTTCGGTCTGGCCGCTCAGCTATGGTCTGGCTCCCAGCTTTGCAAATTAATCTAGCATTCTCTGACTACATGAAAGGTAGATCGGTGGAAACTGCACTTCACCAAGTAGTATCGACCGTTGAGAAATTCGTGTATGAGAAGGGATATACCTTGGGCGCTTTGCTCGATATGAAGGTTCAACAACGGAACGAACGATGCAATTCAGACGAGTCTGCATAAAGCGGGAGTCAACATGATAATCTGGAAGTGGATCCACTGATGTTGCGATCACGACTGATTAAGTCATCCCTAGGTGAGCCATGTTGCACAAGGAAAGTAGAGAGGAGGACACCCCAAGGTGGAGTCCCCTCACCTCTCCTATCGATCCTCGTGGTTGACGAAATCATAAAGACGTTGGACACTGAGGGGTTCACAGTGTCTAGCTACGCGGAAGATGTGGCCATCCCCGTATTAGGAAAATTTCTTTCAAGTCATGGACTAAAGCAAGTAAATGACAGGACGCACTATCGAGTACTGAAGGTCAACCCGGAACGTCGACCATGTACAGTCGGCACTAGCTGCCTCCAGTCAGACACACCAGTTCGGCACCTTTCACGCATGCAACCTCCCCTGTGTACTCTACAGACCGAAGTCAATGATGACAGATGCTCCAAAATGATGCAAATGAAGAGTATTCCAGCTTGTGTTCAAACCGCGAATCCTCACTGTTGCAGTTGTTGTAGCACAACGCAGCGTCAGCCTCTGTTTGAAGAAGCATGTCTTAAAATGCTGCCAAACTTAACAGAGAGGAATGTGAATTTACACACTTTTGACAGAAGTTCCCTTTCGTCGCCTACTCCTTTTCGAAACCAATCCCAACCAATCCCAATCGCACACATTGACAAAATTTCAAAGGTCATAATCACCGTCTGATAAAACAAAAAGACCAAGAGCTTCATCGAGCTCATCTCTAAACTCCTCACTAAGCCACGAACAAGGACAGCCCCCGAACAAAGAACTATACAGTCCTCGCTCTCGGAATTCATCATACAAGGCTCGTTGTCCCTTTGAATAATAAAAATAATTGTTATTGTTGCTATCGTCATCTGCGTTGTGTCTGTGCAGTCATCAGCAGATACATAAAATCCATCATTGTGCTCCTGTCTGAGTGATTTTCTGGAATCCTGCCATCAACTCACACACTCGCTCCTATGACTGTTTCACCATGCAATCGCTAGCTTTATCTTCTGCCGGCTTTAATATATTTTTGTGGCTTAATATTTGTGTGTCCTGTGAATGGGAAGAATTTGTGGTGTGCTTTTATATTTTGCTCGTTGTATCAGTACTTGCGGGAGAGGACGTTGCGCTGGAAATGATTGAAATCCCATTCTCACTTTAAATGCAAACAAGTAAACGTGGAGTTGCATATTGCTTGCCATTTGGGTGGTTTGACCGATCGTACGGATATTGACCACGATGCGGTGGAACTTATGTATGTCATTGACATTTTTCGGAAAATATAAACTTGTGTGGAACGCTCCTCTTCAAACGGTCATAATTGAGGAACTGAGCATTGACGATGTGATGATGAATATGTAAAAAGGCACCGGGTGATAGGGGTAACAGATTTGTTGGTTGCCAAATCTTCACAGACAGACTAACACTTAAATAACCTCTCTGAATTATTCAGCCGTGCTACGAAAATCGGAGTTCTGTGAAAAAAGTTTTTCGTGCACTTCGAGCAACACCTGGTGTTCGATAACTTCCGAGTCCGTTATTGTCTTTTCCACCCTTAAAGTTGAGTCTGATTGTTGAGTTGCAATAATCCCAATGAGGCTAGCTACGATTTAGCATTTGCAAGCCAACCAGACAACACAACTCGTGTTATTTCGCAACGCTGGAAGCAGTGGTCCAAAATTCGACCCTAAGAATGAACCTTGTACGACGTAGTCGCGGGTAACGGTTACACGAAATTGTAAATGTTCGACATAGTTCTTTCGTTTTGCGTGATTTAATATCAGGTAGGTAGGTAGAAAGTGCCTGTAGTGTACTTAAGCCAAAAGTGGTCCCATCGTACCGCCACGTGGATGTTTCATGATGAGAGAGGGTTGCATAAGTTAAGACAGCCAACCAGTTTCCTCAGCAAATTTTAGTACTGCTTTGACTGGTGTTTTGCCGGGGTCGTTTAGACTGTCCTATAAATAGGAGCCTTTATTGGTCCTTCTAATTGAGGCAAGAGCGGGGCTGTTGTATAAAATTCTCCACGCCACGCCACGCCACAGCTACATATTGAAAACGAAAAAAAATAAAAAAAAATTTTACTTACCCACTCTATGCCCACCACCCACCCCACCCCCCCGACACACACAACTTCCCTCTGTTCAGCAACCCGTCGTATTTGTAGTTGAAGGTAAAACATTTTGGAACCCATAAGTAGGTGCCCTGATGAAACTGGTGGCTGTTGCTATGTTTTGCGGTGAAATAAAACACTCAAGCCCCACACTCCCCGCCACAAAAAAACAACAGGTCTTAATGAATCACCCTTTATTGTTGCTAACACTCACAACCCTCAGAAAAGAGACTTATCTCGCATCTGGAAAATATTGATTACTTGAGAATCTGTACAAAAAAAAATAAATAAGTTCTTCTATCGTCTGGTTCAGGCAACAGTTGAGAACTCAGCGCCACATGTCCTCAAGCAAGGATACGTCTTCTCATTTAAACTTTAATAAGACCCCGCTCCGCTTTAATGAAACCCACATTCAACTGAGCAGAATCCCATCTCTTTTTGCTATTTCAAAGCAAAGCAGAGATAGATAAATACACAAAATGTGTTCGTAAGCACAGGTTGAAGTTGTTTCGATTCACAGAAAGTCAGCAGTTTATCGTTATCGAAGTGCCCGCCCACACACTTTCGTCCCGTAATCCAGCGCTAATGTGTCTCGCATTACTAATTATGCGTATCTAGGAGCGAATCCACACAAAAAGTAAACACCCCGCCGCGCAATAATCCCGCCGCAACTTCTGTGACAACGTGCACACATCCTTGCTCTGCGAAAGTACCAACCATGATTATTTCAATGGATTCGTAAGACAGCGGCAACTGTTGGCAACAGCAGAGGACTCCAGCCAACCATTACATCCACTCGGAACCAATAAATTTCAATTCGAACTCAAGAAAAACTTCATTTAGCATTTATGAGAAAAGTTCCCAGGGGCCAGACCCAACCGTATGCGAATGTCCTTTGAGTTGGAGCGGGGGGGAGTGCGCCGTAACGAAAACACCCTCTTGAGGTGAGAGAACATTGAAAGATTTATGCCACAAGGTGATGGAGGGAAAATGTTTACCTGCAAAGAATGAAACACCAGTCACGGCATTAAACTGACCCGGACCGTAATGGTGTCCGGATGGTTGTGTGCCAGAGAATTCATTAGGGCCATAATGTCCGCCTCAATGGCTACGCACCTACAGGAGTACGAGCACAATCCAAATCAAATGCCCTTGCGCTCGTCATTTTGTTCCACAACACAGCACAGGGCCTTGATGTTTCATGGGCCTACTAACTTCTGAGTTCGCACAGTCAACTTTCGACCACTTTGGCAGCAGGGAACCGAGTTAATTCCACTTTCGGTCGATGGCTCTCGTATCGATTTGCCAAATGCCATGGTCGAGCAGAATGGTTTCAAGGATGCTGCACAAACTCTGCCAAACAGATTGCGTGTGCCTGTGCAAGGGATAGTTAGAACTGCATACGATTGCATTGCCAGTGCGGTCCGCTTTGAGTGCGAACACCTAGTCTGGGGGAACCGATGAAATTATTCGATTTTGTTTGCATAATGGCTTCAATGGTGTGTTTACCTTGGGTCCCTGACAAAAGACGAATCATTGCCTCAGACACTTTTGTATCACTCTTCATAGACAATGGGCAGGCCTGTGAAGGACTCTCCACGCACAGGTGTACGCTGGAGTGAATTCCAGATTCCTCTGTTATCCCTTCACACGTTGGGTGTGCCCGTCCTCTTTGAGGGTGCGGGTGGCTGGGAAAGATTCCTCCGAGTTGGCAATTATTTAGTCCACGTAGCGTTTTACTTTTCACCCTCCGTCCTTGTTTGCTGGTCCTCACGGAGGGAGGGATGGTGGTGAAAAGAAACAGTGAACTTAGCATCAATAGATAAATAATTTCGCAGTACCTGTGTGAGTGTGAGTCCTTTGAGAGTGAAACTGAGGAGGGAAGCTCGGGGTATTATATTCCGTTCAAAGCCAGATGCCCTTCGGTGCGTTCATTTCAACTTAGAAAGCCACGCCGCCGTGCGGCGCTCATCCCAAATGATTCAAAAATTGTGAAAAGAATTGTTGCGTGGGAGGAATTTTAAATCTCGTCTCCCAGGGGGGAGCGTGGAATCTTCTTTAATGTGTTTTATTTCATTGTCGCTGAATTTTGAATTGGGACTTGCCCCGCTGCGTGTGATATTGTTAATAAATAATTCAGCAGGTTCGGGTGAGCAGATTACTTTGGGCTAAGTGTGTCGATGTGTGAAGATTTTCTAATGAGTTCCGCAGGTGATCAACAGGGTGCTTCCTCGAGGATGGCTGCTGTACTCATCACTGGAATGAATTCGATATGAAGTGTGTACTTAAAATGTCATCCGGTTATCCGGATTACGGTAGACGGAGTGACCTGTGGTTGTCGGAGTCAAGGAGGTGTAAGAAACTGACAAGTTCGCAGAATTTTTAAGTTTTGTGTGCTTGGAGCTTGGAGGCTCTTCAGTCCAGGGAGTAGCAAGCAATTGTGGGGTGAGTGCTGTGAATGTGGAGTGAATGAGGACCACCGACTTTGCATAGAAGTACACTCCTGTGAAATAAAAGGAGTCGGATTTCAATTTGGGTTCCGTGAACCCTTTATTCTCTACTCTATCACTATGATGGCTCTCGCGATGACCGATGCATTGTCCCCGAACAGTTTGAGACTCGGTTTCATACCCGCTTGTATTTGACGATACACCTTTTAGCATTGCCAGTGACTCGAAAGAGGTGGAACCGTGAACTATGATTGGTTGCGATGGGAAAGTGCGTGCTTCTAATTTGCCTCCGCAGTAAATAGGACACTTGCCAACCACTGTTTCTATGAGTTCAAGAGGCAATTGAGTAATAGAGCCCCCCTCAAAACCAAGCTGTCTTTATATAGAGCACTGCACACCTTTCCTCCTGTACGGCTCAGAGGCATGGGCAATCTCAAGATCGGATGAAGAAGTCCCTGGCCTCTTCCAGAGAAGAGAGTTTGAGTGCGATTCAACCGAACGCACTGTACTCCACAGGAACCTAGTCAGGCGTATGCGTACCGAAGGCGGCTAGGCCATGTAGCCGAGATTTTCAACTCTAGCCAAGATTTTCAACTCTAGCCCGAGATTTTCGACTCCGAACCTGTGGGACAATTAAAACAGAGGACGCCCGCGTCTTTGTTGGAGTCAGCATGTGGCAAAGGACCTCAACCAAATTGGCGTGCTACACTGGGGGTCGTTGTAGAAGCATTTGCGGCGATTAAAGAACATGCCAATGGAGCTGTGAGGGTCAGTGAGGATCGAACTGGGTTTATGCAGTCGACCCAAACTAAGACATAGTGTTAACTCCAGTTGGAGATGGAGTTAACTTCCTGCCATCGCCACAAGTTCCAGAAGGCTCCACAAATGACATACGTTGGAGCGACGATAGCAACCGCTGTTACTGCGATTGTGTTGTTGCGATGTCGCTGTTACTACGGTTGGTTCAAACAATTGAACCATTACCTCGAAAAAGACCACAATCTTGCTCACCAAATCACATATTCTGCCAGATCTGATTTATTGAGTCAACTGATGGAGGGCAAACATTAGAGGAAAGTTAACTCGTGGTGAATCTTTGGCAAGTGAATGGAGACAATGGCACAACTGCAAAAGATGGGGATGTGTACATCTGGCTTTAACCATCGTCGCACTGGCTCTTCCGTAAATAAATAAGAATATTACACGGTTTCAGCAGTCAAAGTACACCGTGCAGCGAATCTTAGGGAAAGGCTGATCGACGATGATGATCCGTGAAACTGGTGCAGAACTATGAGAACTATGACATCGATGCAGGTTGGGTTATTGTGCGCGTCAACGTTGGAAAGACAGGTCAACAAACGTTGACAGTCCTAGGCACGCTGCTCCCTGTCACACCTTGGCATCGTTCCTCTCTGACCGTGCTGCACTTGCCCAGACTTATTGCCAAATTACCTCTTATTTTACGAGGCATATTCCCAAGCTCCACTGCTCCTTTACCGTCATAATCTACGCACTTGATGACTATTAAAGTACCTTGACCCGTCTGGCTGCAAAACCAAATGGAAGTACATTTCCGTTCACATTTACTGGCCTCGTAAAACCCTCACAACTCTAATTGCCAGACATAACCTTCTTCGTACACGTCGCATGGACCCTTTAAATTCCAGACAATTCCCTGAGCAAACAAGCTCGTAAATTCATAAAGCCCAAGAAATACCGAGAGACAAACAAAAACCAACCAAAACTCGGAAAAACGCAAAGACGAACAAAAAAAAAACCCGACAAAATTCGCAAAATTACGAAGAAAAGGGATGGAGAGCGGAGCAGAGCCGCCTTCAGCGTGCTTCGAGTTTTAATTGTTTTTTCCAGTTGAAAATTGAAAAATATGCTCTGGGGTTAATGGGATTCCTTTTTGGTGGTAAATAAATTTTAATAATTTCCAATTTCCTCCGGGCAAGATTCACTCTCCGCGAAAGAGGGTGAGCAATTTTGAATCTTCTAACATCTGAAGCCGAGCGGCCGTCCTTCCACTTCTGTATTCGCTCTCGCCTGCTGCACCGAAGAACAACCGAGAGAACAAAACGGAACGGGTGTCCTCACTTTCTATTAAAATCTTATTCACTGTGTAAGTCGTTAATTTTAATTAGGACTAATTTGAGGGAGAAGTTACATCGTGGCAGACAGTCGCCGGAGACGCTCTCTGCGTGTGATGTTTGCAATGAGTCCGTGGGACTAATTTCTTTTTTTTATTTAAGCACAGAAGCGCATCATACCGCCGGGGGGCGGTACTAAATGTAACATGCTGCACACGGGAACCAGTACAAATCGAAGCAATTTGAAGTCTCAGTTATGCCATTATCCGCAGGGTGCGGAGTGGGGCATGGGAAAGGAGGGCACTTATCTTGTGGGAGGACTTGATACGGGGGAGTGGATCTTTTTCAATCGATTTTCGACATTGAGCCCGTGGCTGATATCTGTTTTGTGAGCTGCAGCATGTTTTTTTACACAAAAATGATCTGTGGTTTGAGATTTTGAGAATTGAGGAAGGCCGAGCTGGGGTTTAAAGACAAGTTAGGGGTGTTCAGCTCGGTATTTATTCCAACTCTCACCTATGGTCATGAAATTGGGGTAATGACCGAAAGAATAAGATCGCGAATACAAGCTGCTGAGATGAGATTTGCTGTTGTGGGAATTACTCTCGTGAGAAACACGGCAGTGAGCGAGGAACTCAACATTGAGCAGCTGGTTCTTCGAACGGAGAGAGCTATGCTTCGGTGGTTTGGTCACATGGCACGAATGTCCCTTCCTTCACGACTTCCGAGGCGGTCATTGAATGCAATTCCATCAGGTAGGCGACCGCTTAGCAGATCCAGAACGAGGTGGTTGGACCAAGTCCAAAAAGTTTACGCTTGGGAATAACCCCTGATGAGTTAGAGTCGATGGCGGAGGATCGAGTTTAATTGAGATCTCTCGTGAGTGGTTTGCCCCTACGACCCCCTTTAGTGAAGCATGCGAGTCAGATGATGTCTTCTGGACCAACGGATGAGATTTGCACACATTGGCAGGTCCCCGAACTGATCAATGTTCGTAATAGGTTTCCCAATACACTCAACGTCTAGCCGTTGTTACTGACTCTTAGACACAGTATTTGCAAATATGATACAAACTTCAATCCAAGCATTCAACGCAAGGAGTAGCCAATGAATTGTTTGTTGTGACCGTGAGTGGTCGCCTGACAGAGATTCAGCATTATGGAAGCAACACAAAAAGAAAACCTCTTCTCAAAAGCATCGAAAGAGAAGACTTGTGTCTGCCAGCACTCAAGTTGAAGCCTTGAGCCTTCTTATTGAACGAACATTTTGTGGAGCAACCAACGCAATAGGTGGATTGGGTTAGGATAGAAGAAAGTACGTAAGGAGACTACAAAACCTATATGATTTATGTACCTTTAGAAACATACTAATTTTTTTAAAAAACTGTTTAAGTGTGCTTATTACTGGAACACATTCGCAGGGACAGTAAATGACAGCGATTAAAAAAAACTTACTTGATTTCAAAAAAAGGGTGGCCCAAAATAAAGGCAATATAATCGAGTCAGGATATTACGACGGCCAAGGACAGACGCACAAAACAAACGACAACAAAAAAAAATACTTTTCTGATTCTCCCAAATGTATATCTGAATATATATCTGCAAGCTGTAAACAAAAAATTAATATGTATCGAAATACATATCTAACTTAAGAAGTCTATAATTTTAGTTTGTTTTTGATTACATTTTGATCGATACTAAGAGCTACGTCCAGCGTTGTGTGGACGAGACATAATATTTTCCATATTGTCGCCTTGGAACGCACGAATACATTCAGCGTATCTGCAGTTTTCAGAGCCTCGGACGCACTGGGAGTTGAACAAATTTCATCCAGTTCCTCACAATAATTTGCACAATATTCTCCTTTGGAAGGTAGCGTATTGTTCAAGCTCCTCGTTTTCTATGAGTATTTGTTTATTAATACTTTCACCCAAACGGAAAGTCAGATGTCTTCTTCGACATCGATATCAGCCGAGACAGTGACAATCGAACACTCTAAAATTCCTGGGGAAACCCATGAAAAATGCAGTATGCCTAAAGCAACGATCCATCGCATTCGAAGAGAATTCCTTGTGCTATAGCAAGATCGAATTTTATGGAAAAAAATTTCGGCCAAATACGCTTAGGATATTTTTCCTTCGTTAGTAATTCTAAGCCCTGAATCCTAACCCCTGAATCACTACCATTAATCTTGCTGTAATTATTCGCAGAAAATAGAGTTTTCGGTTTTGCTAATGCTTAAGAGCAGCTGTCATAGGCCCCGTTAACACGGTCAAATTTCTCAATCTATTGTCACCATTTATTTGATTTTCCCTGACAAATGAAAGGCGAGGGAAAGTAGGTGAAATTAACCATTTCCTTTCGAACATTGTTTAGAATAGTGGGATTCCCAATAAAAAAAAAAGTTCCGAGGGAAATTTATGCATAATAGATAGGAATGGAGAAAGGAAAAGGAATGAAGAAGAAGAAATAAGGATCTAAATAGCGACAGGAAAGGGAAGCGCTCTCGAAAGCTGATACGATCTTCGATGCATACGGAAAGATCATGATCTCCCTTAAAATCTGGTACATTTTCCGCAATAATGCCACAATGTACATTTCATGTTTCCATGATAAAATGTTTCTTGATAGATCGGAAAACAGAATATGAAACGTTTATTCACACAAAACAAAGTGTTGCTGCCTAAAAAAAAAAACAATTAAGAATAATACGTCAAGCCAGATTTGAAAGCAGGTCTGCATAAACTGTGAGCAACACACCAACCGACAGCGCCAAAGAACCCGATAGCTTCAAAGGACTTTTTGTGCTCACATCCTGTATAGATGCTTTTTTGTATGTAATTTTGTTTTATTAGTATTCATTTGACTGACAGACAAAAGTACTTAAAAATTGTTCCTACCTACTAACCCTGTGCCTACTACGTTTTTTTAGCAATTAATGACAAACTTTTATTAGTTTTTTATTTACCAAGAAAACTGTTTTAAGTTAAGTTGGCCAACATGGTCATCACGAAAAGCCACCGGTGGCGGAGACTGGTTTTGGTGTAACCACCAGTAAGCCGTTTCCTCGCCTGTCCACTGTTCGGCGTACGACATGGAAGATCACAGGGCATCCGTCTGTATCCTGTATAAATCCAATCGTGTCCAAGTAAAGGAATCCTTCGGAAGGAATAAAGCCGGTAAGGCGCACCCTTTCATGGTACATAATATTGGGGTGGTAAGCCCCAAAGAGCCGACTGTAGGAAGAAGTCACAGCTCGTGCAATGTGTCTTCTGATCAGCTTAACAATAAAATTATCCATCCTGTTCACGTTTGCCTCGTTGTACAGGACTACGTTAGGATAGTACTTCTTGAAGTCAGGCTCAGGTAGGGTGTACGGCTCAGGTAGGGTACAATGTCCTTTGTGGCTTCAGAATGACAGCAATATCTATATGTTTGTCAAAATACGGATTGATTGATCCAGCCAAGATCTCTAACTACACCTTTCACAGCTAACGGCCGTTCTTGCTGGTCAACTATGCCGAACTTGCGCCAGTTTAGGCGAGTATCCCGCGAAGACATGTACAGCGGGGTCCTGAAAAGGGTAGTTTCGCACTTCAGGAAGTCGATAGCCAACTAGGACAAAGGTAGCAACGAACTCCACGACTGACATCCTAGTGATCACCCGACCTAAAATCGCTCCCGCCTACCGGTGCTACATCGCATGGGTCTGTCAAAGCAACATTCGACTCGAAGGAAAAAATTCTTGTTCCCTCAGATGGAGCCAAAAATTCTTGTTCCCACAGCTGGATACAAGGAACAAAATCCAAGCTATCTGAAAGGATCGAGAATTGAGGAGAAGACCTAGCCGTGAACTCTACAAGCTGCACCAGATGCAGACCGGCAGACAAAAATCCGTCTACAACACTGACTTCGTCATTGAGCGCAGGGACATCAATGCTAAGATAACTCTTCGAATCCGATTATTGTTCGAAAGGAAGACCGAATATCTGGCATTGAGCGCGCACAAAATGAGTTGTATCCGTCTCCACGTGTGACGCTACCAAAATTGTTGCCAAGAAACTAAAAGGTGTGCTTAATGCCAACGATTTTTCGACAATATCCTCCAAATTCTTCAATTCCGACCAACTTCGATCGCTTTTGCAAAAATGTTGACTTTCAGCGAACTCCTCTCCAGTAAAGTATCAGTGCAAGACGAATCTCTTATATTATCTGCCGCCACTATCTTGTGAAGTGGAAACGTCCAAGTAATAGTTCGTCGCACTCAACCACCACACACGGCATTTCACAATACAACTTAATTCCAACCAGAAACGATTGTACTCTTCAATCGTTTCCCTTCAATTACATTTATCCGAACCGACTTAAGCTGTCCGGCGACTCACCAAAAGTCGATATCGGATCGTCGCCATCGAATGGATACACGCCAACGACAACGGCCACGAAATAGAAGACAAGAAAGAGAGAATGAAAAAACGAACGAAAATAAATAAACAAAACTTGCTGATGTCACTTGATTTCAGGAGTCTCCCTTCCATCGCAGACCACCCGGTCATCACCATTACCACCCATCATCCAGAGTCTGCTTTGAGAAGAACGTACAGATTCGTAGGTATTCGGCTATCCTTCAAATAAATTCAACGAAATCCTAACGTAACTGAATAAGGGAGAGACGACGAAATTAAGAAAGGACGTGCCCTGGAGACAATTTTTCGGTTTTAACCTAAAGCACACTAGGTACACCCATTCCAATGAGAATTTCATGGTTTTCTTTTTGCTCCCCTCCTCGGGCACGTCACATCTTTCCGATGAATTTAACCTCTGCGTACGAGTATATCTGTCCTGTTGAGTGTTTGCTTTTAACTGCAGACACCGTCACATTGCCTCTACACAATCATTCGATTCGATGTCCTTGGCCAATACATTTGGACATTATCGGGATCAACTTAAATATTCCTTGGCATTCAATTTATCGGAAAAAAAGGAGACACGGACATCGACACAGGATAGATAGAGGGCGCATACAGACGCTCGTCGACTGAAGGTTGCTGCGACATTCATTTATTTATTCATTGAATCCTTGAAAGCGACGACCCTCGTTCACTCCCTCACCTCCGCAGAGACACACTAAATGGAAATACGCATAAAGAAAATGTTAACCCGAATCTAATGAAGTCTTACGAGCCTTGCGCCCTGCAGTATCGTGCAGTATCAGTATAACTTCTGATATCCATCTCGTGTCCTCTTTCAAATCGAAACGAATTTAGCCTTCGACGGCGGGTGGGGGTGTTTGGTTGCGCCTGATGGAGAAAAGCATCGATTAAACGACCACTAGACCGTGCATGTGCTTAGGTTCTCCTGAAGATTTGCTTCGGACTCGGATTCCTACGTGACAATGTGAAATTCTTAGAAAGGACTCCTCCCTCCCAGGCATGAATCTGACACTCATCCCCGCCCACAGTTGTGGGTGCCATTAACACGTATCCAAGGTACAAAATCATACAAAATCACCCGAATCGTAGAAAATCTGCTGTTGACACTTAACCCAGAAAATCCTTTCACAGGACATGCCACCAACCCGTTTTTGCTCCTCCAAGCGGACGACCTCCAGTCACTCCCCCACAGAAAAAACAAACGGGTGAAGTGTGTAACACTGCAAGAGTGTAAGCATCTCCAGCGCAGCAAGTGTCTAATTTCACACAATTTCACACAAAACATCCGACATACGACCCCAACTGTCCATACTACTTTCATGTAGATACCCCAAACAAAGCAGGAGCGTGTCCCGTCGAGCATTGGGCGGGCGTGTGTGCGTCATGACGACAAAGGATACTAATTTCGGTGTTTTTGTTTATTGGTTTGCAGGATAAAAAGACGGGACAAAATGATTATGACGAAATATGAGACCAAAATCGAGGGGAAAGCAAACAGACGATGGGTGGGTGAATGGGTGCAGGCAACAGGACGTCATCCACTGGACAGACGACCGCACACAAAAAATGGGGGTAGAACTGCTCCCATTTGGCCTCACTCCCTCCCTCTCTGAGACGGTGGAAGGCCAAATTAGAGGACTCAACTTTCGACGACGGAACGTAATGACCTTTTCAATTTAACACTTTTGAAATTTTAACCCTCCTTGCCAAAAAAAAGGGGACACCGAAAACCCGGGCACACTGCCCTTGGCAGTCGGTGGGTGGCTTGATGTTTTTGTTTCAGATCAGAGTATCTCCTTTCGTCGACGGACATGGGAGTGTTGAGAGGAGTTTTGTTTTCCGTTTTGCTTTGAATCTCACTTCTTTGAGGTGTCCATTGAATTTTGAGAAGATTGAGAGAACAAGAATTGATTAGAGGACACGGAAAGTAGTAATTTGATTAGACATCAACAGAAACGGGATTTGGCATGGTTATGTGCTTGGGGGTTTTAGCACTTTCAGCAATCTGTGATCCATTTTGGCACTCTTAGGCATTCCTTCTCGGGTTGTTGCATGAAAAGGCATGCGTCTGATGACCAGTCCAGAGTGTACCGGCCGAAGTGGGAAGGATACCAACTTTCTCGAATGTGCTGTCAGGCGGTGGAGGTGTACTTTGATGATACTAGGCTTTTGGACGTGCCGATCCCTTGGAGTGATACATGTTCGCTTGTGGCCAGATCAGTCTGCAGGTGTAGCACATGAACACAACAACCCATCAATTATTAGCCTTCCCAAAGCAACAGCTTACAAGTACTTACATACTTCTAGAGCCTTGTCCCAATGAGAGTGCTTTACATTCTTGACGGTCGTGCGTGCTCTGCTTTCGCTCATCAAGGACTTGTAAGTTTCCACTCAGAGGACCACACAGTCATAGGTCTGCTTCCACTCATCTAGGACAAGTTCTCTTGAGTCCCTGAAGCGGCGGTTCGGCCTCTTTTCCTTCTCGAACCAGTAGGCTCGGAAGACTCGTAGCCCGAGGATTGGCGTTCATGGGCTTGATGTGGTCGCATTTTCATCCTCATCACCGCGTCATCGATAACGTAGCAATTGTCTTTCATTTATCTTTCATGAAACATTCGTCGCAAAACGTTTCTTTTTTTATAAGGCACCCAGTGGAAAAGTAAGGATTCTGACAGAGTAGCTACCAGGATCCATCATTGCCCGTGATAGGCGTAATTCAGGACACACATGGATTCGTACATCGCCCGCCGTATAGTGGACAAGCAACGCCGTCATTCTAATGAAAGTCTTCTTCGTTTTTTTCTTCTTCTCCTGATGGCGCTACAGATCGGGATGGATACGGGCCTCAACCAACAAACATGTCCAGCTGCCACGATCTTTAGACAGCTGCCCCAATCACGCACGTGAGGTTCTCGTTCACTTGTGTACAAAATCGGTGTTGCGCTATCCCATGACGCGGGCCCGTAGAGTAGGACGTTGATGATCAAGATGATAAATAAAGTCTGCTTGGTCCTTCGGGGCTCACGTGCATCCTTCGAGTCCAAAGAAACAGAGAATGACAAGAGTTATTCTGGGCTTGATCTCAGTATTGTCAATGTCAATATCGCACGTGTATGCTAGCAGTAGCACGAACTTTTGGATGATCATGCCTATGGTGGCCGGCTCTGTAACGAATTTTGTTCACACAAATATACCAACATCAAATTAGGGCTAGGGGCACAGGCCCCGGGCGGCACATTGCATGTTGCTTCCCAAGTACCATTCTTAGAGTGAAAAGCTGATCTGTTGTACGAAAGCCGCACTTATCATCCCCCATCCTAGCTCTAAAACGCGCTTCCAGCACTAAACTAAGATTGCAAGCAAATCCATTTTCTTGCGTACTGAAATCGGCTTTGTGAAAGGTGGTCACATTATGCCTTTCGTGTTTGCGAGTGAAGTGTCCACAGTCTTCTGTAGATCGATGGTGAAAAGTCGCATGACAGCGCGTCTCCTCGTTAAAAATTATTTTTTGACAATGAATCTCTCAGTGAGTTCGAGGAGCAGGGATAATTCTCCATCGTCACCCGTCACGGCGAGCTTGACTTGATGGTAGTGTGCCAAGAAAGCTGCAAAGAGAAAAATGCAAAACACGTCCACACGAGTTTACTATTGCAAACCAACTGCCTTTTATTTTAATCAAATTCTTGGAGATCTCTATGGGAGGGAGTACATTTATGTTTTCTTTAGTTGGTTGTACTCTCCTGTGGTTGTACTCCCTGTAACTCAGGACAGGGATGTTGTCGGTTGACAAGTGTTTTCTTACGCGGCCTTGAAATCAACGAATAGGGGGTGAATGTCGATCTGCATTCTTTTGGGTTTTTTCAGGATCTGCCGCCGTGCACAAATAGTTTCAAAACTCACACAAAACCGCAGAGAAGATCTGGATTCTTATTCCACAGTAATTGCCGCAGTCGAAACCGCCTCTATAAGTCGCCACGATACTGAGATCTCACTGATCGGGCAGGGTTTGCTCTTACCGATCAGTTGCCGCATTAGCTCTACCAACTCATCTCCAGATGCTTTGCATGCGACTAACATCATCTAGGGCAGGGAGATGGAATTCTCTTCTATCATCATTCATTGCCTTCATTGCCGTTCCGCAATCTGCAAAAGCGATCTCTCCAGAATGTCTGTGTTCGCAAGTGTTCGACGAATTCTCTGCTCTCTCTTTATGGGACAACATTGCTACGGACTACATTGCTACCTTGATCTCTTTTCGCGCTTTCATTGTCCTTCGAAGAAGCCGGTGATCTTCGCTTCTTTTAAGCTCATACAGATCACAAACCGCTCTTGCCCTTCTGAGTGCGGGTGCCTTATATAAATGTGCACCTCTGCACTCGTTGGCAAACCAAATATAATACGTTGCGACATAGCGCCGAGCAGTCAATGCGACGTCAATCTGTTGTGCCATCTCGCTCCAATCCGTTGTCGTACCGATATTCGTTGTCCTACCTTAGCTACAAGAAGGAAATGATACGTTTTCTCCAGTTCTGCTAGTCACCTCAAATGTTGGCTAAATGCAAGTAAGCAACTACCCCTGAAGATCCTGGTTGGAAAGAGGAAGTGACTATGACAAAAGACAGATGAGCACAACACGAATGCTAAACAAGCGAGTTGGTATAAGAAAGCGTTCATATTTCTCAACCCAAGCAGGGGCCTATTCTTTTATTCTTGCATCAGCAGGGAACTTTTTCCTCCACATTGCAACACCAATACTCACCACGAAACCCCTCGGCTATACAGCTCTGCCTGTGAACGGACTTAAGCACACAGAGTTTCACAAATTTACATCCAGCCTGCTATGCAACAATATTCTACGAACACTCTCTTTAATTCAATTACTGTTCACATTTCGTGTTTTTTTTTTTCTTCTGCGTTTTCATCGAAAAACATCGATTGATACACATTTTGTAATGAAATTTCATGGGAAGTGGGACTGAGTCCTTCGGAAATATGCAATAATACATTTACGAGCACATAAAGATTTTTTCCGCAACTTTTTGTTTTTGGCCTTTTGCAACGAAAAGAAAATCCAATTGAATTCACATGATTTACTGCTGAGTCTCGTGGAAGGAGCCCCCCGGGAGCGTGCATTCGCGTGTAATTAAGTTCATTCTTTGCTTTAAATTTTACTGTGTAATTACATACATTTTTTCATCGCTGAAATGTATTACCTCTTGTAGTAAGGTTCAATTTGAGCCTCAATCAACACTCAAATAATGAGCACGATTTTAACGTGTTTTTGCGTGTGCTTGTAGAGTGGTGAGCAAAACTGGGCACACAACTGATTTAAGTTTGGGTGGCTAGAGAATTTCCATTTCAGACTCATGCGTGGCCAGCACAACGTCCGGTCTTAAATCTAATAGAAAATTCGTTGGTTTGGTTGTTTAGCGGAAGATGGGGACCAGCGATCAATTTGACAATTCACTCAAGTCACAACCTCGTAGAGAAAGTTGCAAGTCGTCTCCACCCGACATGAACCATGCCCTGTTCATGACCATGATGTGAAAAAATCTAGTGGAGACACAAAAGTCCATGCCAAAACCTACATCGCATGGCATGAGCACTGTTCAAAAGTTGGACATGAGATTTGACGTTTTCCTATACGTGCACGATTTTGTTTGAATGGAGTCGGAATTGGAAAATATTGAGAGTAAAAGTACAAGTGTATTTGTTTTTGGTATTATTTTTTTTAATGAGATCTACTTTGTTGATTGGTGGTTGGTTGCCCGATTCTTGATGTTGACGCTCTCTTTTGCCCACGAAGGAAAAAATCGCGGATGACTGTTCAGATTGTTGTTGGTTGTGATGTTGGGCGGAAATATGTCCATAGTAGACGGTGTGTTAAAGACTGTGCAGCAAAATCATCATGAGCAATTGCATGAACAATTGCTACTTTCCTAACAATTGGAAAATAGCAAAAATTGTCACAATACCGAAGGGGAACGCTGCCAGTGTTTCAGGAAAGAGGCCTATATCGCTCTTGAGCAATGTAAGCAAGATCCTGGAGACCCTTGTAGTGCGAAAACTAAAGCGATGATCTACCAACCTAAACATCATTCCAGATATTCAGTACTTATTTCGGGAAAAACAATTAACCCTACATCCCCTAATGAAGTTCCACCACAATGTTGTAGCTGGGCTGAACAATAACGAGGTCACCGTCGCCTGCTTCCTGGACGTAGAAAAGGCCTTCGATACGGTCTGGATTGAGGGACTCATCTACAAGCTGAACCAGTTGGGATTTCCCTCCAACCTCATCATAATAATTTATAGCTTTCTCCATTCCAGAAGATTCTACGTCTCAGTTGAAGGCCGCAAATTAACAGAACGGAGCACCAAGGCGGGAGTTGGACAAGGATCAAAACTCTACGTCACCAAAGCGTCGAAATCCAAACAGCGAACAAATTTGACTACTATACCAAATGGGGTATTCGTATCCATGCTGGGAAATCGGTACTTATGTGCTTAAGGAGACCATCCAGAGGTGGATGCAGATCACAAGCCAAAAGTCGAAGCATAAATGTACTGCTCCCTAACGGTACAGAAATATCAACAAACGAAAAGGTCCAGTATCTTGGGGTTAACTTCACGGAAAGGTTGAAGTTCAACAGTCATGCGAAACTAACCCTTAACTGGCCTAGGCTTCCATCGCATCTATACCTTGATGCGCAGATCCATCCTCACGAGGAAATCAGGATCCCCGGACAACGCTACCTCAACGCGTTAAATTTGCCAAACGAGCAGAACTTTCCAACGACGTCGAACAACGAGCTGCACGGATTCTTCCAGAGCAGCGATAGCAATCACCATCGAGGCTAAGTCTGCTAACACATCACCACCCAGAATCCATGATGGACCATCATGGATGTAGGCCAATGTAGGACATAAAAAATAAACAATAACCCGAAAATGATAATAAACATTAAATTAAACAAAGTACATCAGTAGGGCTCCTATTGTTGAGCCAGCACCCAAACCTTTAATTTGTAAGTCTAGCTGTAAACTCAATTGTAAAGAATGATTCTGTTCAAATATAAGAGTGTAGTGGAATGCCCTTTGAATTTCACACATACTCTTACAAAGTTCCCGGCTCTACCACGCATCGCAGCACTGTCTAAAAAACGCTCTCAGATGAAATCAAATGGCAAGAGAGGTAGAAGTTGTACATCTCTATCCTCCATTATCTCTGTTATCTAGAATGGTGTACTGCAAGCTTCTGTCTTAGGTCCCGCGTTGTTTTTATTTCTTATAAACTCGCTTAAATTGTGAATCCAGTTTTGCTCACCATAATACGGCGAGTATTTGTGTGATAAAATCGAACTTGTGCATGTTTTTGGAACTTTTGTGTCAACATACAAAGGCGACGCCGTTTCAATTTTACTTGCTTCTTACTAGTGACCAGATGTGCAGTCGAGTTGACATGCATTCAGAGCGAGATGAGTTGGCAACCGACAGCCAATTAAATACAAATTTGATCAAACTCCAAGTCATAAGTGAAGGTCGTAAAACAAAATGGATAACCCTGCATTCAAATGCTTACTAATTGAGCCCAGACAACGCCACGGTCGATTCCGCAAGCGAGAGAATGAGTGCACCCTTGGCTGTGCGCAAAATACGGTGACAGACTCACACGTCGACGTTCAGTTGCGAAACGTGAACACATTACATCGCCAAGCAATGATTGTCAAATATGTTTCTCAGCAATTTCCGGCGCCTTAAGGCAACGTTCAGAGAATAAAAGAATCATGTTCTCTAATTCCATTGATGTCCTCTCACTCACC
Organism: Eristalis tenax; assembly: GCA_905231855.2. Classification (NCBI taxonomy): domain Eukaryota; kingdom Metazoa; phylum Arthropoda; class Insecta; order Diptera; family Syrphidae; genus Eristalis; species Eristalis tenax. The sequence goes on from HG993125.1 coordinate 49,425,444, forward strand.
AAATCCTCAAAGATACATCGCAGCAGATGAAATGCTTAATCTTTCAATAGCCCTTGGCATAAGGATTCCCGTCAAAACATGATGTCAACCCTCAGCAGCAGCATCCGCAGTACGAGTGCGAGACAAGTTTAGAACGACAAAACACCCGACGAGCTGATCCTTATCAGATTCAGGTGGAATTTTATAGCCCGAAAAATAAATTAGAATTTCGTTCAGACGGCTGACTGTGGACTGAGTGCGGATCCTTGCGCACCGGGTATACATATCAGGTTATTATAAATATTTATGGGAGATGTGTGGATGTGTTGGCATCGCGCTCTTTTCTATGCTTCCACCCAAGACCGCCGGTGATGACAATCAAAGTGTTACTCGTTGCCCTCTTTGTTTCTTTCTCAGTCTGAAAAGGTGACAAGGATATGTATCAAGATACAACAGCGCAACGTGATGTTCAATAAAATACGAGACAAAGCAAAAAAAAAAAAAGAGAACGTCAGAGAGCCAAAAGGCCAAAACCCGAAAAAAATCTGCTGACTTAGCGTTGCGATGGAGCCAAGGAGCTGTTCGGAACACGATACTGGAATCACAGACAAGTGATACGGTAATGTTATTATATCCATGCCTTAGCTCCCCAAAGACGTTTTCATTTTCCGTTTTGTGTTTTTGTTCTTTTTTTGCGTTATTTTTGAAATCGTTATTCCTTCGCTGCTAGATTACACACGCCGAGATACATATTTCTTAAAGGATTTATACTTCTCGCCCGAGAGAGCTATCGCCATTGACCGTAGATAGTTTGAGTTTGTTTTTTCTTTGTTTTTGTTCCGTTTTGTCCCCATCGCTCCGGTCGGTGTGATTATGTTTTCACGTTCAGATATTTATCTTCGCCCGATGGATCGAATCCATAAGCTTGTAGTTATTGGGAAATAAACTGCATGTTCTCAAGAAATTTCTATCCGGGGAATTAGGTTTGGACGTTCTTTAATACGTGTACAGTTCATGTACTTGAGATTGGGTACACAAGGAAACACAAGTTCCTCAGCTTAGATCCGTTCGAGACTGACATCGGCAAGTCCTTGCGTGGCCCTTGCACGCCGTTGAGGGTGGGCATGTTCCAATCATTTTCTGTTCTATTTTTTTGCTTTTAATTGGCATGGAGGCGGGGGAATAATGATTGGTTTTCCTGTTTACGCAGAGAGCGAACATGAAATAGGATTTTGTCTAATTGGATGAGATCATCAAATATCCTTCAACTTACAGGTGTGTCTAACAACCAAGAGTTGCCAACTCAATATTCTCTCTCTTTCCAATCTTGTGCCAAGTTTCAGCAATTGAAGCGGTGGCACTTTCTCCAGTTTTCGTTTGTTTGGAATGTGTCGGCCACATGTGTGGAAGGTAGGTAAGAGCGAGTTCCCCATTTGGACTCAGATTGGCTCCGTTGTGCACTTCCCAGGTCTATACCCTGGATCCTCGTAGATCTTTTAGTTACTTCGTCTTTTGAAAGAACACTTATAAATTTTTTTCTAGTTTCTGTTGTAGGGCAAGAAACGAGGCCTGCACTGTTTCAGGGCTTCGACAGAAGTCACTTCATGGTGCTTCACCAAGTCTTTTAGTTTGATTTCATGTGAGGCTGTGTTCCATTTGCTTCTCTTTTTCTTCTGATGGCGCTGCAGTCCGAGGTGGTCCTGGTCCCCAGCTTACAAGCCTCTCCAGCTTTCACGGTCTTTAGTCAACCGCCTTCACTTCCACACTTGAGTGCGCCTACGGTTTAGCGGGCGTCCTCTTTAGTGGGCGTTGTCTCCCTAGTGTGGAGCAAATGTTATCCATGCGCTCTACATGGCGCAGCCAGCTTACGCGCTCCTTCCGTGAACGCCTGTCTAGGTTCATGTCGCTCTACAGACTGTAAATTTACTGCGGAACTTTTCCCTAAAAAAGACAAGCTCTTGAGATGTTCCATATATCTGGTCTACAGGACAAGAAAGCTTGGTCCTTCGACAGACGGCTCTGGTACTGAATTGGCTCTTGAACCAGTAAAAACAGCGATTGGCGTATGATCTCTGTACTGATGGTGTTCGTTGGTTTGGATGTGAACTGGTTACTTCGGAGCCGAGTTAGACGAAGTGCTTGACTGCCTCAGAGGTGTGTGTGTCTTTGGTGAAGTTGTGGTCAAGTCAACTGCGCAAGTTTGACTTGAAACTGGTCGACATTTCTGATACATTTCTGATCAGTTAATCTGGACATCTGGTCGAATTTGATATAATTTTGAACCATGTCAATGCGAATTGGAGAAGCTTTTTCTAGACACTTACACTCTGTGAGCCAGAAATGTAGTGTGTTACAGAGGCACAACTTCTACCTCTCTTGCCCCTTAAAATTTTTGATAACCATTTTTTTTTATCGTTTTCTGAAGCCAAGGTGACCAATCAAAGAACGTTTTGTTTGTTAATAACCCTCAAAAATGCATGCAAATGGGCCTGTGAAAAGCATTTTGCTCGTACCGGGAATCCAACTTAAGGTTGACGCACCAACAACCCACACCGTCACGACCGCCAATTATCCTTTTGGTTCTAGGAACACTCGGTTAGAATTGAATAAACTACTCAAGTCTCAAACGTCTAATGAAGTGTGGCCAATGGACATTTCTTCGTTTTGCTCAACGTGAACTCACTTCGTTGCACAGATTTAATATACCCAACATCGGTTGAGTTCTTAGAATTTAAGTAGAAAAGTTGCCCGTATGCTATCTGTACATCAGTTATTGACGGGCCTCGTCGAGGGTCATGCGTTGCTCTATAACATTCAACGCCTACACTTGTACACTCAACGCCAACCTCTCTTCCATCACTAGATCCATTGTTCTCATTTCTGACATAACGAGCCTATCTCGCGAATGTTACTGACAACAAATGAATTTATTTTCATGGACAGTTTCCGAGAGGGTCAAGATGACATTGACCAGTTCGAGAGAGAATTCTGCTCGCGACGTTTGGTTATGTTTGCATGCACGGCATCTAGACACTACGATCTGTACGGGCAGTGGGAGCAATGCAGCCGAGGACGCATCCGTCTGCGGTGATGCACACAATCAGGAATGCACTCAACCCAGTTGGCTTGCTCAATTTCAAGGAGCTAGCCCGAGGTCGCTGTGACTGGTAAAGTTTTTTGGTTTAAGCCCAGGACTGTTGCACATGATAACTGCACCCCTGTGCTTCCAATAATAAATATATTACACCGACCGCAAATCTTTCCCAGCAGCGAAACTAAATAGCGGCGTGATCTAACCTTATCTCCCCACCGACCTCTCTGCCAGGTGAAGCCCTGATTATATTACTCAAGGTTGCGTGTTATTACTGAAGTTAAATCGCAACATTTTATGAGCCATAGACAATCAGCCTAGGATTTCTTCATTAGAAGCTAAACGCTGCCGATATTTTTTTTTTGTCCAAACAGAACAATAACTCAGGATAAAGCGTGACACGATATGCAAATGCTGCAGAGACAAGCGAAATGCGGTAGAGACAGTTTTATTTCTGGGCAATAACTTTACGACTGCCAGCCATCCACGTCAACCCACCACCTATGCGCCAGCATTTCAGGATTGCACGCTAAAACTCTCACATACCACGTGCCGGTACATCGAAACACCCTTGAATGCTCACTCGTGATTGTATAAAGAAATTGCATGGAACGCTATTAAAACAATCTTCAGTCTCGTTCCTCTTCTGACATCTGTTTGCTCGTGAGGCGTGTGGGTAGTAGCCCCTACTTCCTCTGTTGACGTTGCAGCAGTAGAGAGCGACTTTGGCACTCCGCCGCCGCCGTGGGAACTTCGAACGAAACCCCCTTCAAGTCCTCTGCAAATGAAGGGTTGGCGCTATCTCAAGCTTCTGGGTAATACAGCGTGTGGCTACCCACCTTCAGTGTGTGACAGGCTGATGGGGCGCTAATCAATTATGTACATACGAGGAGGATGCGATGGGGGAAGAGCAAGGAAGGCATACACAACTGCATGACATAATTTGATAGGAATTAAAAAATCAACACGAATGCCAACAGCGGGGGCTCCTCTCTGCATGGCGAGGCTGTTGAAGAAGTGGATACATTTTTTGTGAGTGTTCGAAAACCGCGTTGTCTCCGTTTGACAGATTTCTGACGGAAAATATACATTTTTTGCATCGATTATTAAATTCTCTTGGTGGACGTTGTGCCCTCTTGATCTGTTGTATGCGACTTCCTCTTATACACACGTGCCACAGTTCTGGTTCTGATAAAGCAATGCCCCACAAGCAGGAAATGATCAGACATTACAGTGCAAAAGAAACCGTCTTCAAAATCATCGCGTGCCGATTAGAGGCAACTTTACAGCGTAAAAACTGATTAAAAAGAAACACAAAACTTATCTCTTACATCTGTGATCAGTAGAGGGTGGAAAAATTCTTTTAAGAAAAGCTGCAAGTTCACCAAGGCGGAAAACGTATTCAATTTTGGCATTACAATGTATGTCTCCTCTGCCATATGGTTCGTGCGGTGATCAACTGACAGCTCTGTCTTAATGGATGACGGACTTAGTTTCAAAGAAGTGATTGATTATGATCTGGGGTGCAAGCACGTACGTTGAGAATATCAAATCAGGGCCGAATTGTAACAACGTTGACCCATTTTCGAAGCGAAAGCTGATTGGTGACGAAGTGGATCACTTATGACAATCGCGGGAGTCGGTAGAAATTTGGATTGACAGGGAATCATCTATCATAAACTGACCGCCTACGGCAAGTCTCTGAACCGGTTGAAGGGTGCAATTGCCCAGAAGTGGCCAGCTTTGTCCCTTAGGAGAGGATTTGTGATAACTCATTACAACGCCAAGCTACACACATCGATAAAGATTCGCCAGAAACTCCGGGAGCTTGGTTGGGTGGTTCTTATGGAGAGTACTTGAGCTGAATCAGGACAACCCCAAGCCACACATCGACAGCGATTCCCCTGAAGCTCCGGGAGTTTGATTGGGTGGTGCTTATGCATCCACCTTGCAATCCGGACCTATCATCAAGCTTGCGGTGAAAAGGTGGCCTCAAGAGAGGCTTGCGGAAACAAGTGACCATAAAATAGGCAACCAATAAATCGGACCATTTTTTCCATGGTAAATACTAGTGGTGTGCCAACTCGAAAGTTCTTAACCCGGGTTAGGATAGAAACAGACCGAGTTGTAACCCGGGTTGAATAACTCGGTTTGATGATAACCGAACCAAAAGCGAACAATATGGGTTATGGAGTGGAGCAAATCCAATTATATTCTGTTTCGAGTTGGTTTTGATTGTTTTCGAGGTTCTATGTGCATCCTAAGAATATTGTGTTGGCAAGGGAAGCGATAGGCGCAAGGGATAGCCTTTATCGTGTGTGTATGAGCAACTTGTTTAGCTTTTTCTCTTTCCCACCTTATTTCTCTCCATACTTTCATCTACTCGGAGGTCGTAACGTGACTTACTTGTTTGAACGAAAAAAGAGAGAATAATATGCACCGAAATGCTGCAGGTGGCTCACACCGTGTTGAACGGTCTGTAGTTTTTTCATGTATTCGGTTCGTTTCGTGGGTTTTGTCTATTCAGTTTGGTATAAATATAACTCGGTTTGACTCGTATTGGGTGTAACCCGGGTTAACTCGGTTTGCTAACCCGAGTTGGCACACCACTCGTATATACAGCCTTAAATTAGTGCAAAATAACGAATGTGACTTATATTTGTCTGGGGTTGAATGGTTGAACAATCCTCGATTTTTTCCAGTTAAGTGCTTGCACTCAATTTCCAACTATCAATTAAACACATAAAGTGAACTTGGAGGGTGAAACTTCATTGCGGCCTGAAAGAACAGTGTCTCTTCAAATATTGCCTGCGTTTACCATTCGACCGGTCCATGCTGAAGGTTCAGTTTTATATCACCGCTTCCTATGCACAGTGTTTAGTACATGCTAGGACAAACTGAAGAAAGGAGACACATTTATTTCAAGGAGTGCACGCTCGTTGTAGTGAACAGGACCGGCTTTTATTAGTTCACTTTATCGAGCGTCTACTGTATATAACAATATGAGCGGCGAAACAGCCCGTAGAGGGGCACGGCCTGGCAGGCCAACCACTCGTGTTGCTCTCAGGAGTTGAAAGGGACCTACATTTTTATGGCGACTCCGAACGCCCAAGTTTGAGAAGCTTTTTCTAGACAGTTATGCCCTGAAAAAGTGGGGCCGTGAAACTTATTTTTGTCTGCTTTCGAGTGCCATAATTCAATATTGATTCAAAAATAAAGCGTGGGTTTTCCAACAAGACTCGTTGCCTTATTTTGCTTCCACATTGGCCATGAAGACAAACCGCATATTTTGGTCCGTCTTACAGACAATGTCTTGTGCTAGGCAAAGGACAAATGTTTAATCCTTGAAGCCTCCCACATCCTAGAAGTCGATTTCTGAGTGACCATATTGACTTCGCCCTTGCTGGAAACGAAAGGCGGACATCTCGAATTCTTGCTGGGAAGCAAAATGAGGACATTTTTTTTTACAATTTGTAGCCAAGAAGTGAATTAGTTTTGAACACTATTCAATCGTATTGATTTATTGTGTAAAAATTTGTGCCCGTTGTAACCTTCCAGCATACCTCAGTTTCCCTAGTCCGAATTATGTCTTAGCTTAAAATTGCAATTGGTTACAAATGATGATAGATTGCCATTGTACTTCACTTCCCCTGAGCCCAAGGGCTACATTTATCCGACACGCTCTCATGTGCTTTTTGCTCCCCAGCCCACTGATGACACTGACATTGACAAAACGCACTCATGAACCACAGATTGGAATCGAATCTCAGAGTGCAACACTCTATCCAAAAAATAAACATTAATGAGCCAAAAAACCTCTCCCCATCTAGGCAACACATCGGTCTCGACAACAACGGAAAATTCCAACCCTCAACGAAGCCACAACTGCATTCGAATAATTGTCATACCCCATGGAATACCCGTTTGAAGTCCATGCGCGTCCCAACGAGCGGAATTTCAGTTTGCGGCCGGAGTCCAAGGGCATTTAACCACACGTACGATCATGTAGCTTCCAAAGGGTTGTGCATGATTAAAGGCGGAAAGATTTCCAGTTTAATTAATTTATTCATGTGGCCTCCCCTTTGTACGTCATCCTGACGAGTGGCCTGTCCCTTAGTGATTGCCTCTGCCATGAGTTTTCCGCTTTTTCTCTTTCCTCTCATTTTGCTTTATTGGTTTTTTTTGTTCAGTCTGGTCGAGGTGTCCTAAGCCCTCGCCTGCGTCGGCGGTGTATCTGAGGTTTCAAATACTTTTATCATCATAATCCGTGATGATCTGCAATTTTTTGATTTGCCACGATGCCGCCTATGCGGATGCAAGACTTGCCGAGATACAAATGCGATGAAACAAGCGGAAAGGGAAATCAGTTTGAATGGGGAATTGATTGCGATCCCTGCGAGGGTGACGCAGACAGACGGCGAAAATTCATCATTTTCAATTACTCCCCAGCTATGTGCGGGAAAAAATAAATAAATCGCATTTCACAAAGTATCCCCTTTCGATTGGCGCACCCGTATTTGTTTATTTTTGATTGCATGTGTGGACGACTAACCGCCGTCCATGATGATGCCAGGCGAATGCGTCCTTTTTGAAGCATTGCATGTATTAATTGTCAAACGCAGTGCTATGACATCAATAGCTTTGATTTTGTCAAATCGACCATCACGGTGGTCTAATTAAAATGGTGACACCGGATTAATATGTTCAATGAAAAACGAGGGGCAATCATAGATGTGGAATTCTAGAGTTTCTGTTGTACGTGCATTCTTTGTTGGTATATGCAACGTGTTTGCACTTCGTCAACTGATGAACGTCGTGTTGAACTTTTCGAACATTGGAGCTTTATTTGAAACGCTTTTATTTGACATTGGAACGTCGTTGTACGGGGTTTATCGAGGGAATGGTAATTTTAACGCATTTTTTGGGCACCAGCTGCGCACCACACTCCCATCTAATGAATGCAACGGCACCAGCACTGAAGAATTATACGCGGGTGATGTTTGCAGAGAGTGTTGATTTTGTGTTGTTTATTAACTCAATTCACAATATCTGGTGTCTTGAGCAAGTTACTAGGTGGGAAGGCTAAAGAAGAATAGTAAACGAGAGGTTACATGAATGTCACCCTCTTCGTTCGCTTCATCAAGTTCCTGCTCTATTACTTGTAGATTTATTTGGATATGAAATTTGCACTACTGCCGGTTGAATAGTAGAAACCGGATTTGAATTTAAATTTTGGACGGTTAGCCTCTTAGACGGTTAGCCTCTTACCGGTTAGCCTCTCCAGTGACTTGTGATAGGAGTTATCCTGAGTGTATCAGCAATTCGAACGCTTCTCCCTGATCGTGTCTTTGCTGTTCTAACGTCATTAAATGTTGCCGCATGCTGATGAAAGTTTGTTATTCTTATCAGCTGAAATTAGAAAAGCTGGTTTCGTCGTCGTAAGAGAACGGAGAATTTGTCTGTTCGTCTTCACGACTCGAAGTGGACCTACGTATGACTGTTCAAGTCCGGTTCTGACTTCGTCTCTGCGGGTGAATAGGTAGAGAGTTCTTTGTTAAGAGGATTACTCTTACTCGTCATGGTGAAGGTGGGATTGGCGATCATTTTCGAAATGAAGTGAGGTGATTGACAAAAGTTGGCGCATTGTGACCAGAACTCACCTTGGATTCTGATGCGTTCTGCATACAACATTTCACCTGCTAAAGCTTGCAGGGCTTCCTTGAAAGATGCTCTGATTCAGAGCAGTACAGCAGGAAGTTCGTCGGCCCAGGCGGTGATTCATGGCGTTCTATGGCGGCTTTTAGTTGACGGCGGAACATTTCGACCAAGCCATTAGCTGCGGGGTGGTAAGCCGTTGGGGTTACATGGTTAATGCCAAACGATATGAGTAAAGCCTGGAAGAGATCGGACAAAAAATGTCGACCACTGTCGGATGTTTTTGAACGGTAACAAACTCACCAAGACCTTCAATCTCAGAAAAGGTTTTAGACACTGTGACGCGCTGTTATGTGACTTTTTTGACATCAATCTTGAGAAGGTCGTGCACAACTCACTCGCCAACACAGGGGGCACGATCTTTCAAAAGTCCGTAGAAGATGTCTAGGCCATGTAGAGCGCTTGCACAACAACGCCTGAAGATTCCACAACCTAACCAATAAACAAAATAGATGCCGGAAGAGGAAATTATTTGGAGGACACTCCCATAAATGTGCAACCTATTTGCAGGACTCCATGAATGTTTACGTATTTATGTGTCAACACATTACGTTCTATATCAGTAAACTCATAGAAAAAATGTTATTTTTTTTTTTTTCTAATTCTGATGCACCCTGAAGAGAAGAGACTATTCCCATCGTCTTTGTGATATAGACTCTTTAGGCGCCAAACACCTCATCTACGCTAGGGTGTCCATATGGTGATACACAAAAAAGAGGACACTCCTCGTACAGACAAAATGCTACAATTTAAGAATATTCATTCTATTTAAAAATAATTATTATAATCCAGGTACATGGAAATAACAAATAAACAAATTTATCATAGTAATTAGATATCACCATCTTCACTTCAGGGCAGCCGGAATTACTACCGAGGGAACGTTTGCACTACTCTCGTGTTCAATGTGCTGCCCTACTCCCTTCTGCTTCAAAATACTCCCTTGTTTATTTATTTTTTTTATATTAATTATTATTTTCACAAAGCTGTAAAAGACTTTGGGATCTTCAAGAGCACTCTGATGTAAAATTCCACAATATCTTATAAACTTCTTCCATTAGGTGACTATCGCTGGAGCAAGCAGTCAATAGAATATTGTACTCCTTACGAGAGCAAAAGACTCCCCTCTAGAACTTTCAAATACCCATCAGCGCCAAGTGCAGCATTGGAAGACAATAGCATAAAAAAGCATAAAAAAGTCAATTTCATAAAAAAAAAATGGATGCTTTCATAATGAAAACTCCCTGTTGTGACCTCATGCCACTTTCACACAGGAAAACTTCAATCTCTGTAACTGAGATCTCAATGTTTTCAGTTTCCCAGCCATTCCCACTCATCTCCTTCTCACACATGTACAGCGTGCTTCCAATACGCAATATTCAAAACATAAGACAATACGAAGAAAAAACCAAGAGAGATAAAAGGGAAGACGAAAAATCCCAAGTAATCCCCGAGCACACGAGACAAGTTATACCCCTAACAGGCTTCACCTGCGTTGCTCACAAGATGAACAAGTCGCAGACAAATTTAGCGTGTGTGAAAGCAACCATAAGACTTAATGCCAAGCATTGATTTATCAAATTTAAATTGTGTACACATTCGGAATTTTCTTCACAGATGAATCACTTCAATAATTAAACAAGAGAGCTACATTTTTTTTATATTTTTTGTATGTTTACTATCTTAGTTCTCTCTCTTAGTTGATGGCCATTGTTTATGAAGAAAGTCATAGCTTACAGTCTCAAATAAAAATTATTGATATTAAACAGCCTAAACTCACTTAAACCACTTGCAAGACATATGAGGAATCGGTACGTACCTGTAAAGAAAAAACATACAAAAATTTGTATTTGTAAGCAAGTCAATTTGTATGTGCTACATGTCAATGATTGTACATTATGAGATATATTTGCTTGTGCAAGTCTGCATCTTTTCAGTAAATATTTAAGATTTTGCGATGTTGTAACCTAATTGAGGGTTTGAGGAGTGCCTTTGGCTAGCACTTCATCTTCTAATCTAGTAATAGTCTAAATTTGAAAGAGTTTGACAAGACACGCTTGGCAGATACCAGCAAGGAATGGTGATCGGTGTCTAAATTAGTTTTTACCTGTGTTGTACTTTCCAACTTCAGAGAGAGAGAGAGGAACTTGTTGTTATCTAAGCTGTAATTTGTATAGCCCCTTATATGTTATTACTAAGTTTAATGTTGCTCTTGATAATGATTCATTTTACACTGGGAAGGTGCGTCACACTCTGTAGTGGGTGAGGATCTCAACCAAATTCGTTGCTGTTGAATCTGTCAGTGAATATAACCCAAGTCCTCTTCCACTTGAGGCATTTCTTCTTTTTTTTTTATAAAACTCAGTTGCATTGATCCAGCGAAATTCCTAGACAAGAATATTTCTTGAGCATTGTCAATAACTCGAGAGAGGTGGGCCGTAAATTATGAAAATTATGAACCTTCAGTGAAGGAGTTGTACTCTGCGAAGTCCAACACCAAGGAGTCTGCAGAAAGTACGTATCACGGATTATTGCTGTCCATGCCTTGGTTCTTTAAACTATTTCAAAACAAAGATTCTCGAGAAAATCACGCTACCTAATGAGGAGCCTGATGAGCAATCCAATTGGCTTCATATGAACTTACTGACCCATGTCGCCATGCATTAGATGGTCAGTCCACCAACTTAGAGTCGGGTAGCTCAAACAGTTGCATCAGCATATAGATACCCATGCAGAGAAGTCATATTGCCTCAAGGAAAGTCGCTGTTAATATGCTAACCAAGCCTGATAGTAAATCGAATCTTCGGCAGAAAAATCGAGGCAAATCAAAGACAGTCAGTCAACACAGAAAATTCATTTCGATATCTCGGAGTTTGCTCGGAAATGCATATTTTGGTGTGTATTTGTCTTTTAAAAGAACACCAAAGCCTACCGTCATAAGACATCCAAACTTCAAAGGGATGTACGATGTTGGCAAAACATCAAAGTTGACGTCGATGTCAACATCGATGATTGAACATCGATTGTCTAATAATCGAACTCAAAACATCGATGTTTGTTAATTCCGATGTTATAAAATGTGTTTATATAATGTAGACCAGAAGCTAAACAAATGAGGCAGTACAAAACAGTATACATAGAGTAAGTTGGGCAGCAAAAAATTGGGCCCACCCATAGCATTTTTCGAAATAAACCCATCAATTTATGTTGCATTCTTTAAATTATTTTTCCAGTTGTGATTAGAATCATTTTACTCTCACTCTTAAGTAAAATAAATGCTTTTAATAAATATAACAAAAAGGGAAAAGCTAAAGTAGCCTCAAAACTTGCCGGTAATGTGGCCCACCTGGGGTAGGCAGCTAGAGCTACAGATGCGTCGGGCAAAGATCATGTTTATGGGATACCAGGCGATATTGCGGACGCATGGAGTAGATCATATGACATTATTGTTACTAATGTTAAATTTAAGCACAATTCATAAAAATTAAAAAAAAAAAACTTTGATATGACTTTTCATCCTTAAAAAGATATTATGAAAAAAATTTACAACACTTACGAAAAAACAGAATTTGATGCATATATTGCACATCTCTCGCACCAAGCCAACGACGATAGGCTTTTTTTTTACAATTTGCGCGCGCACAAGGGATTGTTAATACCTTTAAGTGTCCGGGTTCAAGACACAGCACGTGCGGCTGATGAACGAGTCTCTACATTTAACTGTGCGTCCGAAAGTGGGCTTAAGGGTAAAGTGATGAGCATTCCTGGCGAGACAGGTATTGCGGGTGAATTTATGGGGAGGAGGAATGCAGGTGGCATGGTCACTTGAGCATCGTTTGTTAAAGTAGCGATAAAATTCGGATAGAGAGCGAGTATAATGGCTGTGCAATATTGTCTCCTATAATTTTATCGCTCGCTTTTTGTTTCTTTCTAGTAGGTACAGGGTGGTATTGGAGGCACCAGACCAGATATGATCGGTGTAATCAAGTTTGGGGCGTATATACGCTTAGATTGAGGAAACCTAAATATTTCGCAGCATTTTTGGCGACCACAAATATGTTATTGTTCCAACTAAGTGCTGTGTTGATACACATACCAAGGATGGAAAGCTTTCCGGTTTCATCGACACAGGTGTCATTCATGGATAATGGCTGATTAACAAGGGTTCGCTTGAGTGACAGCAGACAGCATTGATTGTTTGAAGCATTGAATTCCACTCGATTGTTCTTTCCCCAATTAATTATGCTGTCAAGATCGGAATTCAATGAGCTTAACATAAGCCGCCGTTCCAATTCTACGTCCGAAGTCCGGGGTCGTGAGTCTTGGAGCGAATATGAAAAGCTGAAGGTGCTGTCATCAGCGAAGGAATGGATTGGATTAGAAGTAGCAGACAAGTGTGCATGTATTTTCCACAAGCGGGCTTGATGCCAAACTCTATCAACCGCTCAAACAGAACCGATTACATCATCTTTGTACTGAACATAACTTAATCTCTGTGTGTTACCCCTTGTAGGAAATATGAGGGTGGGCCATATTACCCACATGGACGTCTTTTGACTTCCCCTTCAGTCTATTGCGATGAGGAGACAGCGCCTATCCAGCTTTGGAGAACAATATCTCAGCGGCCATCGATGTGACTATGCAACTTAAATGTGCGAGTGCAATTTTGCATAGCTTAGGATAGGTACTACCAATTTCATTATTCCATACTCCCAATGGTTCCTGTTTGTGATCCAGAAGATAATTATTCGACTCTGATGGTAGATCTGTTTCAGTCTGAGTACATTATTTTGTTGATTTATAATGTTCACTCCATTGACCAAATTTACGATGTTACGATGTTCGTCTTCACTTGACACTGGTTCGACATTCATTAGCAAAGCCTTGATGGTTTTGATTGCATTAGAACAATTTTGGAAGTGTATGCTTTTAAATCTAGCATCAAGAAATATTGATACAACTAGAACTTTAATATGTTCCGTTGGTAGTAAGCGGGATTCATTGCATACTCGGAAGAACCAATGTTGTTCCCAGAACTAAGACGGAACCATCCAAGGACTGTCCAGATCAATGTTGTTTTGTTCTATGCACAGGCGAATTTCACAACAATTCTCATGAAATGAATTTGTACATGATTATGATGAAATTCTGGTACAATTGGTCATATGAATTTTCAGAAAATTATAGAAAATCCTCAATAGCAAGTTTTTTTTTCCAAGGCCGATGTTTCCTTCTTAACATCGATTATCCGATGTTTTCATATGTACTCAGACATCGAAATCAAGTCAGAGCACATCGATGTAACATCGAACATCCCTAATCCAAACTACAAACGAATTTATGTAAAATGTATTGAGCCGCTTCCTTGTGTTCCCTAAAGCCTCAGCCATCGCAAGCACTTCATTTATCCGATCAGCCCGAAGAATATCTGATTCCGTACTAGGCAACGCAATCGGATGAAACCCGCGAATATTTCGTTGCTGACGTTGTAGCCACGACAGAACTTCTTTTATTGCCGCCTGAGATGCAATGATTCAGTCTGTCTGTCTCCCAAGCACCGAACTCTTGAAAATGTCAACGCATATAAATTGGTATATAGACCATCCAAGTGCATGACTGCAGCTTCACAAATGTAGAAACTGTAAATAGGCGACCATCAATGGGACGGACGCATTTCCGGTCCGAATGTGTTGACGGAACCTTAAAAAGCCTAATGAACCATAATCAGTCGGTATGTTGGGAGACAAATTAATTTTGCAAACGAATAGCTGATGACAGGAAATGCAAGCAGATTTACAGTACTTTTTACTAAATTTTATGCATTTATTTCTATAACCGTAAATTCTAAGAATTGCGCACAACTTCACAAATTCGAAATTGATTCCGTACAGACACCCCACGTCGTGCCTGTGTAATTGTTAAGAATGCATTTCAATTTCATAAATGGATAAATAATTAAAATTAATGACTGCTCTGAATGCCTTCATTTCTATTGAAGGCACTAGCCATTTACATCCACTCATGATCATTCGATTCGATTGCAATCCAATGCAAGAGTCGTGTGTACATCACAGCAGATACAGCAGACTCCTTCATTCAAACATCAGTTAATTGAATTACCATTACACAAGGATTTCTCCCTTTCCTTTCTGTGTGCACACCGTCTGCGGATGGGTTTACATCACTTATCGATCATTATTCACATAATTGCAAAGCACTCTAGAAAAAATGCGCAATCATGAATCCAGCAAATCATTTAATACTCCAGTACTTCGACTTGAGCTGAATTGACTGACTGATGATGGCGAACGGACGTACAGCGGATCAATGGCTTTTGTGCGAAATGAATCATGCTATGCCCTACGAAGTATTTGGTCGCTCGTAAGATGTTCGAAAGAAAGCAATCATGCAATTGGTTTCGATTGAATTTTTAAATATTGATGGGACTTCATTTCCTTGATGAAACAGATTCATCATCGGGGTTTTTTTTTTTTGAGCAGATACTTTTTGGTGAATCGTCTGAAGAGATCCAGCAATCAGTCATTTTTTTGAGTTTGTTGACTTAAGTCGAAACGGAAACTCTGATGTTTGGCGTTGAAAGTAGGAACAAAAGCCATTTTTTCAATTCATTGTTTGGTGGTGTTAGATGGAAATTCAATTTGAAAGCAAAAGGACTGGAGCTAGTCTTTAGTCCATGAGAAGCGAAGCTGTGCGATGGTATACAGGGGTGTTTGGACCCAGGACGAAGTGCTTCGAATCCATGGGCAAACATATCAGCATCTTTCAAGGGGAAATCTATAGAGTACAGACAAATCAAGCTTGATAGGAACCGCACCTGCGCAACCACGTCCGACCGTCGAGCTGCTATAATGGCCCTAGACTCCTACATCATCAAATCCAAGCTAGTGTGGGACTGCATACAGAAGCTTAAAGAGGTCAGCAGGAGCAACCAAGTAAAACTCTTTGGATACCTGGACACACGAAAAAAAAGGCCGAATCCCTAGCTAGGCAAGGAGCATCAGATCCCTTCCCAGGCTCGGAACCATTTTGCACCAGGGCAGAATTCAGTGAACTAGAAAGATGGAAACGAACAGAAACTACGAACAAAGCACATGACATGAAGCAGAGAAAAGAAAAGAAACTAGGTCAGTATAACCGAAGGAGGGGCAAATGAACAAGAAAAAACTCCGTATCCTAACAAGCTTCCCAACAGAACAGGACTCTGACTAAGTTAGCTGGGGTTATCATAAGAAGATCTGTACGGGTTCTGGATAATATAATGCAAAACGTACAGCGATTCCGTGAAAAGAGAAAGATCAAGCAGCTACTATCAGAGAGCTATGAACTTTCTAGAACCATCATTCATTCATAGGAAACTGGCCCTGAATACTCTAGAATAAACCTCTTCCTCCAGTGCTCAGCAGGAGTCCATAAACTTCAATACGACTTTGGAAGGAACTGTATGTGAGAAGAACTCGAAAGAGAGAAGTGTTATCAAAGAGATCACAATAGGTCGCGCTGCAATATGCCCTCAACAGTAGGCAATCTCATCTTCAGTGACCTGCATGATCCACTAAAGGGGTGGCGAGGGAAAAGCTCTAGGCAACTCGATCCTCCATCAGGAGTTATGCCCAAGTGCAATCAGGCCAGTTTTTGGACTTAGTCCAAACACCTGGGTCTGCCCAGGTCGCCTACCTCATGCAATCGCATGGAAGGCACGTATCGGAAGTCGTAATGATGGAAGCATTCGTGTCACGTGACCAAGCCATCGGAGGATATAATTGCCGTTTGAAGCAGCTGCTCAACATTATCACGACATTACATTCCATGTCCATAGATGAGGATTGGAATAAAAACTGTCTTCGAAAATCTTGGCTTTGAAACCAAGTCAAGCCCTGCCTCCCACGCTGCTTTAAATCTGCCCCAGCTTGACCAATCCTGCACCGTACCTTACCTACAACATAAAAATTAGGGAAAAGTTAACTAGGGTTATGTGTCTCCTAAATCCGTCAACCAAACCGTTTAGCTCAAGCATGGTTTAGTTAAACACCCCGGATCACATTTCTTTATGATTGAACATGATACTTCAAAGTTATCCAATAAACCCAGCAACAACAACAAACGAAACAACACCCTATGATCCAGAAACATGTGCAAAATAACGAACACAATAACAGGAAAAGGAAGTGAGATATCCTTTTTCCAATTAAACTGCAAAAACATCATCGATACCCAACAAAATAGCACAGAAAACTAACTCAAACATAAACAAGCAAACAAATCAATATCTGTGAACCAACACTGAGGGCACAGATAGGAGAAAGACTTGCTGGAGCGTAGTAGCCGGCGCGAATGAACTGAGTATGCCGATGAGAAAAGTGAAGGCACTGGAAAATTGTGAAAAAAGGAAGAATAATCGCTCGACGGTCGACGATTGCTATAAACAGACATCGAAACCAATGAACAAACGAAACGGAACGAATAAACGAACGGACACATCAAATCCACGGAGTATTTAATGAAGCAATCATCAATCGATTCGGATGGATACACGCTCAGGATAAAGTACTAGATATTTTATTCGACGATATGGTGGAGAGCTAATCACGCTGTTTACGAGTGGTGGCGAACGCTTAACTCGCTGCACTACCCACACACTCCCTCGCCTGTGAATCGGAGCTAAATCGCATTGCACTTGCACTCATCCCATCGGTGCAGTGGATATGTGTTCGGAGGAGGGTTAGAAGCATTTTCATGTTAAAAACTGTTCAGAAAAAGCAGAAGGTACGATTAAAATTTCATTCAACTGCTGGATTTGAAAAGAATGGAACGGCAGTGTCCAGGGACCGGGAGTCTTTTGTACTGCCGCACATGACACCTCTGTCGGAGTGAGGCTCTCAAACGCAACCACGGTGGAGTCCGTTTATTTCAATCACTTGTGGTTTCGACTGATTAGACTCGGTATCTCCGACGAATGGTTGAAGTGGTAAAAAAACACATAAAAAGTCAACACCTGATTTTCAACCGACTGCACACCAGAAAGTAATGCCCCCACGAAGATGGCTATCGGTTTTTGTCGTAACCGAGAGCAGCAGACAGCACAACATGGCTAGATGGTGAAAGCGTGTAAGCCCGCAGCAGCGAGCTGAAATGCGGAGTTGGAGTTGTGGTCGATTTAATGATACATATGAACTTGTGAGTGACATTGACGATGCATTAACTGTGGCACTGCCTGCATTTTACGAGCATTGAGAAACATGCAACAAATAGGTGGCGTTGTGCAAGAGGAGTAAAACTGTGCTGATGTCACGATGGTAATAAAATTATGCAATTTTCTACATCACATTTTTTTTTCAACAAATTGCTGATTTAGTTTTATATGAGGGAACCCATTTTAAAGGGCTTAGTTTCTTGAACAATCTTTCTGGCTGGCCTGGGAGCACTTAAGCCGATCTTGCACTAAGTCCAACGCCATATCTCATAAAATAAAACGAAGAATAAAGGAATGCAAATATTTCAGAAGAACATAGCAAGGTCATACAGGGTGACTAGATAAGAGCGGTAGGTGTAAGATGCGGTGTGAGGTTTTTAACGATATTTTCCAACTACATTCATCACATGTGTGAAATATCACATCATTGAAGCCGCCGGCTGCCTCGTGTTTTCCGACAGAATTGCAAGCACACGGTCCAAATTATATTTTTTTGAATGACCTTGTCCAATAGGTGCGACGTTATTTGGGCAATAGCCTTTCGATTGTTGGCCCTGAGTTCTTCCAAATGTTGGCTTTGTTAGCGGAGACTCTAATATTATTTGGAAGGAAAATAGAAAGGACCGAATAGGGAAGGATTGTGTTGCGTCCTACAAGTGCAAACGTACCTTCTTTCCGAAAACATGCGGCCTCAGGTTAGGTTATGTTATAGTGGCTGGCTGCAGAAGGCAGTAACACTTTCGCCAAAGTGGGGCCATTGTCATACCACGCGGATTAGTTCCCCCTAACAGTTTAAACCAGTTGGTGCTGGTGACAAAGCGATTTAGCTGGCTAATACTGACGCTTTTTAGCTCATTTAGGTTGTTGAAGTAGTAGGTCCCTAGGTGTAAGTATCTACGACCCGCCAGCGCGCTACACGAGCAGAGTGGGAGATCTGTGTCTTGAACTCCCTCTTCATCCATGCAGCTTCTACAGAAGTCATTCTAGGGGACCCCCAATCAACGGGCATGGGTGCCAATTGTGCAGTGCCCTGTTGTGACGCCGGCGAGCGTCCTGAGTGAGGATCTGCTGAGTCTAAGCAGATTGAGTGATCGTTTGATATTAAGCGATGGCCATATTTGCTTTGTTTCAAGACTAGTGATGATTAGTGATGTTGACAGTGTGTATTTTTAGTAGATGATGAGCTGTAGGGATTGGCATGGAAGGTGAAACACCTCATATTGTTTGGGTGGAGGATGTGCCACACCTAGCGAGTTCGTCGGCTTTGCAATTGCCCGGTATTTCACAGTGTCCCGGCACCCACATGAGGTGTATGTTAAAATGCTGAGCCATCTCATTAAGGGCAGCCTGCAATTACAGACAGCCAGGGACTAGATTGCGGCCTGACAGTCCCAACAGATGGTGATACCTCTTTTGGATATTACGTTGTTCTTGAGCCAGGACAACGCCTCCTTTACCGCAATGGTTTCTACCTGGATTACGCTACAGTGATCAGGGAGCTTCATGGAGATAGCGAGAGAATATACGCCAGCACCTACAACCTCGTCTGTCTTCGACCCATCAGTGCAGATGCGGAGGGGATCAGCCAGCGTCTGATTATCACATATACAATCCAGTCTGGAGGGGATGCTGGTGGACAATTTTTTCTCGAAGATAGCTTGGGGTAGTAGGCGGTCGGTGTCGTTGGGGAGATGTTGAATTCGTTTAGAATTGTTGAGCGGCCGAAGGAGAGTTCGGAACACAGTCGGAGCGTTTTGAGTCTCAGAACTGTGCTGGATGCCACCCGTTTACTGTAAGTTCCCAATGGGGGAAGATGGAGGAGTATATTGAGTGCATCCTCGGAGTGCTCTTCAGCTCTTCAGTGCCCCGGTGATACACATGCAAGCCATTCCTTGCACCCGATTGAGTAGAGTGCAGTTGAAAGCTGTGTTTAGTGAAGATCCAATGGGTGATGCGTGGTTGCATTCCCCATTTGCATCCTATGGCTTTTTTACAGCTGAACAGGGCAGAAGAAGTCTTCTTGATATTGAGTTTCCAGCTTAGCTTATTGTCGATGATGAGACCCAAAACTTTCGCACTGGCGGTTAGTTGTAAAGCGGTGCCGCACAGCGTGGGGAGTCAAATTGACGGATTTTGTACCTTCTGGTGAATAGTACGAGTTAACACTGAGGCCGCATGCTTCTAGCTTATTGAGAGTATTCTGCATTATGCCTCTTAAGGTAGACGCGAATTTGCCTGTTGTAGCTATGGCAACATCACCCGAATAGGCAACAAGTTCACATCCAGCCTCTTCCAGTATTAGTAGCAGCTCAGTAACCGCTACGTTCCAACGAAGGGGCGAGCATACACCACCTTGCTCGGTTCCTCTATTAACTCCTCTGCTGATCGTAGCATCTCCCTGATTAGAGTGGATTACCCTAATGTTGAGTAGCTGATGGATGAACATGGGGCCTTAAACTGCGAGTGATGTACTGATGAGAGTATATGTCAGATAAAAGTAGAACTGACATACGATTCTCCGGGCTAGTGGAGAGCTTTGCAGAATCCAAAGATCAGCCCTCCTAGGAAAAACAGTTTGTCGAAGTCGCGACGGCAGCACTCGAGGCTGTCTTATTGTTCCCACCCTGAGCTGGCAGAATCTGAGGCAGTCACTCGTGGAATCACCCTGCTTCATAAGGAAAAAGTTGGAAGAGTTTGCTGTAATAATATGTTCACCACATTTTGTCTCGGGAACCAAGGTAGATTATAATACCCTTGGCGGTCAACCCTCCTATACAGTATAAATTTACACCTTGGGAACCGTCACTACCTACGGTTCTCCCGGTATATCACATTGTCCACGTAGCTGCATGCGATCCTTGTTGCTGACGTGGCGGATTACCACATATTGTTTCGATGCTTGATGAACGACAGTCTGTTCTACTGGAAGAACGTGAGTTCTTATTACAACGCTCTGGACTTAGCGAGAACTCGATGACTTCGTCCTGAAATTGAAGCAACAGCAAGGCCCGACGCTGAACAAAAACAGATCATCATCCTTGATAAGTTCTAGTCACAAGAAAGTACGCATGTTACGAGAGTCCTTACCGGGTACTGTCCCACAGGCACGCACGAATTAGAACTGGCCATACCGCACAAAAACTTTTGCAGAAGCTATGAAGCGAATCTGTCCAACATCTGCTCTGCGAATGCCCAGCCCCTCGTGAAGAAAAGATGACAGTTACTAGGAAGGCACATAGAGAGCGTTTGATAAAGAGCGATTAATAAATGAGTCTGGATAGTTTTAGGAGTAAAAAATGAGTCACGGTAGCACCGGAAACATCCCCTATTAAGGTCACGCTGGATTCAATACGTTGGTCAAAATGAGCCAAGGAGCATGGCGGTAAGGGCACTTTTCGACGACGAGGACTTTACGTAGCCCCAGAGAAAATAATCGAGTCGTGTCAAGTCGCAAGATCACAATTGATGAACACTCACCGTGAGATGACCCAAACGTGAAATGTCGCCGTCACAACTTCGAGTGCTGCGTCTCTTCTATAGCATGTAGTTTTGCAGCTCAGATATATTGGTGTTGTTCAACTCTACAAAAAAAGTTAACCATCGCTGTACACTAAAGACCATTGAAGCCTCATTTCGAAAGAAGTAATGACGCCGCCATGTCATAACCACACCAAACCGCTTGATCGAACACTTGTGGATCGTGTTTACTCCAATAACGGCAATTTTGCCTGTTGACAAACTCGCTTAGGAAAAAATGGGCCTGATTTGTTGGCCAGGCCAACATTTTCAAAGTTCGCCAGATAACGAATTCACAGCTATGGTTGTTCCTGCATCGGCACAGTCCAATACGGAAGTTATTCCCAAAGTCAACCGGAACATAAGCCGTTTTCTCTCTGTATTCCCAAAGCCAACCGCAAAATAAGCCGGGTTGACTCTGTGATGGTCCTCAATTCAGGTGATCGGGACTGAATCGATAATCCTAGATCTTCTTCGATAACAGTGTTCTTCAAGTTTTGACTTTTGAAAAGTCTTCTTCATGTAAAGTAGTTTTCGTATTTTGATTAAAAAAAACTTTGGTGAAGGATTGGTCTTTTAAAATTGTACCGGTTTCAAATTGATCTTATATGAGATGGTAAACAAATCCACAGTCTAACAGAATGAATGAAAAAAAAAATATTATGAGAATAAACTCTCAACGTATTGGGTCTACAACTTAATTCGTGCGGTTTTTTCGTCTGATCGCATATTCCGGGCGTTTTTCGGCTACTGCTCTCCTCAAACGGATTAATTATGTTCGGTAGCGTTGTCCATTGATGGTTTCACCCGGCTTTAGCAGCTCATAATACATCACACCCTTCTGATCCCACCTAATACAGAGCATTACCTTCGCGTCATGGATGATTTGGCTGGTTGGCCGGGTTTCACATATGATTTTTTTCGCTTGGGGTTGTCGTAAGGGATCCATTTTCCATCACTAGTCCGATTCAAAAATTACCGTATCTGTCGTGGCTCCACAAAAACAATTTCAGGCACAAAATTCGACATATTTGAGTGAACAAAAATTATTGTTGTTTACGCTTCAAATGAATGACATATACTGAAATGACAGTAGCTTTCCAACGCATGTTCCAGTGGAATAATAACAATGGAATAACACAAGTTACACCATCTCTTAGCAAACCGCACGAATTAAGTTATAGACCCAATACAATAGCCAATTTTCTAAAATATCACTCTCAAATGGACCCCGGGAGTAACTCTGAAGAGTCAAGCAGCAAAAGTGCTCTCAAATGGACACGCGCCTTTAGAGAGCACTGCCAGCTTCAAGGCGATTACTTAAAATAATCAATTCATTGTATACCGAAAACCTGAGCTTACCTGTAAGCTACTTGATTTAAGTGCCCTCAATGTAAATAATAGCCAGTAGTGCTTAACCATCCTCCTATCGAAATTCAAACCCATTAAATGTGAAAGGTAACTTAAGAACTTAACGCAATGCCACATCCATTAGACAGACTGTTTGCCATGAGATACGAGCCTGTCATTACTCATTTTACGATTCCACCCTTTTTCGGGTGGAGCTGGTGATTCGATCGCCCCAACGTCGCTATCCCTGGTTCTTTTCATGCTCCACGTTCCATAAAACTCCTCGGGACAGGGACACTTTGTTACCTTTTTAGTCGGGAAAGGTCCTTCGTTTTAACAACAAAATATCGACTCGGCTGGACTCTAATTTAAATATCACACAGCAACTTAATTTATTCATACAAAAACGTGCCGCACAGGGGTTGCAATCAAAATGTATATGACCCGTCCACCCTTACATTAGACATTTAGCATTTTGAAATTCAGCCACCACCACCCCATAACCCCACTTCCGGTCTGCAGCGCAAAACAATTACTCGCCATAAAAGGGCGAATAAATCTGAGGGCTTATAAAGTTGTCAACAGAAAAGTACACACGCTTTTGTCCTTTTGCGACGTCGTCGTCGCCGTCGTCGTTGTTTTGCTCGTATTGTGCATTTTTCGTTCACTCGACATTACTTAGAGTTGGCGTGCACATGGCAACGAATGTGACATCCGGCAAAGCGTTTACTTCTGCCAAGAATGCTGCGTCCGATTCGAGTGCAAACACATTTCGCATGTCCGAGCAGAACGGACGTTGAGTAGTTCGCGCTAGGTCTTTATGTGTGCAAGTGCTTGATTGTGTCACTTATCTACCGACAGGACTAACAACAACACAAATGTCCCTTCGATCAAATTTATGATATGCAGTATATTTTTTTGTGAGTCCCGATAAGTAATGGTGACAGGACACGCAAAATTGATTCCTTTGACCGCATTCGGCCCCCTCCGCTGTGCGACGTCGAGGGAGAACAATTTAAAGAATGGAGGTCGCACGGAAACCAATGGCTATATAAAAAGGCCCCGCTGATGGATATCTCCGAAACAAGCACAACCGCACCAGCACCCCTGGCCCCCCGACACGCCGACAGGCTGGTGTACTGTGTCAACAGAAGGCGTAAGGCCGTGCATAAACGTGAACCCGATTCGGGGGTGGTTTGGTTTGGCGATTACGTAATCCTATTACGTTGGGGAAGGAAATGGAGAACCATTTTGTCCAAGTTTTTACTTGAACTCAGTCAGAGGGACTACGAAGCGAAACGACCGGAACCCCTTTTGCAATTGTAGTCGTTTGTTGCGCGGCGTCGTCAACGGTGGTGACGTCGGTGGCGATGGACAAACGTCTGCCCACGTGGGACCTTCAGGGCCTAGGGAAAATGGCAACAACAAGGGAAAAAAATTGTTTCAGGAAATCGCAGTGGCAATAGCAACGAGAGCGACAGCAGCTTATTTTCAATCAATCACGGGACAGTTTAATCGATATCACTAAGCAACGTTTACCGTTTATCGTTTCGCAATAAGAGTATCCTCGGGGAGGGACATTTTTCTCGTTGTTGGCATTGTCGACGTTGTCGTTTTATCGCCGCAGTCCGCGTTTGTTGGGTGTATTTATGTTTGGTAGCGGAAATTAATGTAAAAGGACATTGTTAATGCTGCCCTCGCTTTGAAGGCAAAACGCGCGACCGACAACGGGAGGGAGTCTGCGAAATGGAATACTGAAACCGATTGCGTTATTTGATTTCTATTGCGGAAGAGATCGCATTCTTTTTTTGTCTGCTCCTCTGGGAAATATCTGAAGTGGATTAAGCACATTTATACAAATGCTGATCGGGGGGATTTATACAGGAGCTGAGGATTTATTGCCACGGAGTCCTGCTTATGGGATGTTGTGCGCCAAGAGGGTGACTGAATATTAAATCAAAGGCAAGGTCGCAGACAATGTGGGTGTCATTGACCCAGGCTTGGGCAATCCGAAAGGACTTACCAGTGCTTGAATTGATTGATTTTATCAGTGTTTAACGATTCGATTTGCCTCGACTTTCTTAAGTCTCACAAAATGATGGTCGTTTTATCTCACCTCCATCCGCCCTAACTTTGGCTCATTTGCCATTTTTCGTTTAGGTTTATGAATATTAACGATTCCCTGTCGACCTTTGAGCAAGACTTTAGCGTTAACGTGGATTACGGACGGAAAGCATTCCAAACACATTGTCTAGCAATTGGAATATCTGACGATGCCCAACGGCAGCAAGCCGATGCTTCAAGTTTTGATTGGCCAAACCAATTACTGTGAGATTTTAAATTCGTATCCGAGTTCGAACCATGCAGATCCACAGTCCAGACCGGAAGCGACTCCCATCAGAATCAAGTGGCGTTAGTTCCTGTTGCGCATTTTTTCCTTCAAGTCCCCCTGTCCCTGGTTTACGCTTGGGACCGTGATTTTCGAATCTAGCAAAGCATGCAAACTGCTCACCATTTCGATTGACCAAGCTGAGATAATATGGACTAATCTTCCTTATCAATCAACACCAAGTTGGAGTCGAAGCAGAATTGCACAAAGTCAAGATTTTGGGATATGATTGCAAATCATAAGATCTTAAGGACCTTGCCTTGCCTCTATTGGATTTCTTCGTTCACTTCACCCAATCAGTCAACCATCTCCTTTCAGTGTCAGGCTCCAGCTACACGAGAAATAAAACAGTGCTCACCAACCCACTCTGTGGCAATGAGCAAATTTCTGGCATTAATTTCACTTAAAGGACAAGATAATGGATTTCAAAGTCCGTTTCGGTTCGTTTCATTGAATTAAAGTGACACATCTGGCACACTGGTCTGGGTCGAGGTTCGTTCTCCAAGCCCCCACCGGGCGTCCACATATGTGCGCAATAAAATCACATCCATCCTCAAAATTTCATACATTTACTGGGACAATAACAACAGTAATATAATCACCATCATTCAATTTATGACGATAAGGACGAACAGAACGTCCGATGATGAGACACATTGTTCCAGTGTGCGTCGGAGTGAAGCTTTTTCAAACTCGTTCACTGGGCATTTTCACATTAATCTGGATGAGAAGGAATCTGTGACGCCGTCAGGATGGGAGAAATGCACACACCGACAATTTTCGAGGGAGTTTGAGAATCCTTTATGGACTGTGACAGTATCAAATATAACTTAATTACAGCCTTATTTATGCTATGCGAGCGGGCAGCGTTGATCCTAAACGCATGTGTTGCTCCACTAAGGTGAAGCACTTTCCTAGAGAAACAAACCCACACAAAATGCCCTCCATTGCCAACACTAGATTTAACACGTCATTAGACTTAATGGCTCTGCGTGGAAATGAGTTTCTCTGGAGTGAAATACAAAAATTATGCAGGGACTGTGGGCATAAAGGAAGTCATAAGGACCAAATGATCATTGGGGACCCGCCACCAATGGGTCGTGTGTGCACAGTCAACTGAGATGTCTCTTTGTTGCTGTCGCCATTTGGGGGACTTGCTACAGTCGACGGTGTACGGTGGTCGGTTGTAGACGATTTCGAGTGAAGAGCAATTTTTGATTTCTTTGAACTAGTAAGGATATTTAAGGACATCCCTTAGATCACAAGACTCAATTCACAAATCAAAGGGTGCCTGATGAAAAGAGGATGTCTTCGAGACCTCTACACTCAGGAAGGCAGCTTTGGCATCAACCCCCAGAATACGCTGCCTAAATGTCCACAGGCGTCGCAAAGGGTTTCATCTCTCTTATCCCAAGCACATTTTGGAGTTTGGCTAAGGTGTAGTAGCTCGTTAGTAAGTCTTCTGAGGTCTTCTGTGTCAAGAGGTAACAAGAATTCCGCGGATTTCTTACAGTCGTCAGGGATCATGCTCTTGGTCTTTCTGTATTCCGAGGAGATCTAACCATTGATGGATGGCCAAACCACGGACGCGGGAAAGCCCAGAGCAGGTTCAGGTCTCGGGAGTACCGCCTCCAATCCTTGCCTAGCAAGTTCATCGACGGTCTCAGAAATCTTGAATTCCTGAACTATCCTAGAAGTAGTAAAAGGCATAAACAAAGCCTAAAGCATGCCTTGGATGTTTCTACAGACTCATGTACTTCCTTCCTTCCAATTGTTCTTGACAATATAAATAGCAAGCAATTAGGATGGTATAGGTTTCCACTTGGCAACCCGACTCATTTATCTATCGTGGTGTGCGGTCTAGCGTCGTCGCCCTTAACGAAGGCCCCATGGTCAGATCCTTCATTGGTCTTGGAGTCATCCATGAACATTCGACTTCAGTTCTTTCCTGGCTCAGATTCTGATCAGAGGGCGTTCTGATTTCAGGGAAAGTCGCCTTTGTATGCACGTAGCGGCTGTAGTAATGTTGTCCGTGAGTCTGACGACATATCCATAAAACTCTGCTCAACGGAAATGCGGTGCGCAAGGTCATCGAGCTCCAGTGCGATTTGCGACCAAGGACAACATCTTTTTAAGCGAAACACGGCCTTGAAAGTGCACCCCATGATGTGCTTTTCAGGGGTGGATATTAAGCAGAGCACCAAGAGAAGAGCCAGGCGTACCTGGGAAGACCGCTACGCCGCCGAGACTGACTGGAGGAATGCAGCAATTAACTCCTTACGCGAATCCTTGTTCCACCAAACAACCGACGCATAGTACAGAAGCGTCCCTCTATCGAAGCGGGTTGTTGGCGGATTATTGGCATAGATGTGGTAGCTCACACGATCAAGGCGTCTAATCGACAGGACGACATTACGATCATCGAATAAAGTCGATTGTTTTGTTACACCCACCGTGTCGATTGCGGCACCGCGTTTTTGAAACCACATGTCACGCATGCAATTGACCAAAGAAATAACATTGCAACATTTCTCTTTAGACTAAGAGATGACAAAAAACCATTTCTTTCTTCGAGCCCCTTTAAAAAATACCCCACTGATGCCCCAGCATGTAACGTGACCCCAAAGAAAAGCCCTTTAAACATGCCCAAGCACCCTCCAGAGTGTATCAGATGTGCAACAAGGAGACCGTCATCAAATTCCTCCAACTTTCTCTCGCTTAAAAAGAGGAAACAATCACCCATCGTACATATTTGCTAACTGCAATTACGAGCAAAAGCGACGTTTCGGTTTTCAGATCCGGGAATCTCCAATTTCGACTTACTTACAGAGCCCTCCCCTTTCACGTACCCCGTTACACAGGACAGTGCTGCAGTCCCTTTAAAAGCGGATAACTGAAAGAAAACGGTTGCGAAAAGAGTACCCCATGACGAACAACTCGGAGATGATGGTTAAAATTCCTTTGGAAAAAGTTCAGCATTCGCAGAGTTGTCCAATGGCGCGGGCGGCAAGGATCTGCTTTTGTAACGGGAATTATTGGACACTCATTAGACGTGCATGGGGATATAAACGAAAACTTTAATTTGTTGTGCCCCTATCCAGCGTCGTCGAACGAGCTCAGTCGTTCAGTTTTCGACGAGCAACGAAGGGATTGTGTGCTGCCACTGGCAACGGATAACATCGTCAAGTTTCTCATCTATTCCCATTGCAACCAACTGATTCGAGGGATGTAAGTTGAAAAAAAATTTGCAGATGTGTATCTGTGACTTGCTTCAACCAAGTGGTTTTTCTTTTTCTGAAAGTGCTCCTGTATCTTGACAAGGAAAGTAAAGTGGTCAGCAGTGCTTCTTGTCGGTTTCTTTCGGTGGTTTCCGAGCAGTTGCTGGACATCCCTGACTGCTTGAAGACTTCAGCCAATAACTCGATGTGCCTTTAGCCATCTCGCGATTGACTCGGATCCTTGAATTTCAGAATTGGTCGTCGAGTTGTCGACCGATGCTGTCGATTGTGATTTCTTGTCCAGAACATAGGAACTCTATCGGCCAAGTTTTAGAAAAAGACAAATTAGCTGCTTATGAGCTAGGAGGCCACAACATCCAAAGCGATGATTATTTTCAAGTTACGTCTTTGAATGGGGGCATGGGCCAGTGCACCCAGGCGATATTCCTGCGAGAGTCCCCATAAGTGCACAGGTCAAGTTGACATACAGGCTTGAGGCTCGGCAACTGCCTAGTTATGAACTAGTGTGTACAGCGGTCCCTCTGTAAAGGGGCTTAAATGAGGACCGTGCCCTCCAGGGTATCTGCTCCGCCGTGTATAAACCCACTAGTTCGGAGACTTCTCGGAAATAAATGATACTGCTGACGACCAAAGGGAAATGGCTAGGCAACGAAAAAGAGGCAATACGTTTCGGTTCTGCACGTGGAACGTGTCTAGCGTTGCCAGCCGTTCCGATTTCCTCGGAACATCCCGAGTTCTAGACTTAAATTCCTTAATCCCGGATAAGATTGGTGTAAAACTTCATTAATATTTGAAAAATAACTTGGCTTGGATTTAACGTATTTTCTTTGGACTTTAATCGAACAAAAATTTTCCGCTGAACGTCATTATGTCAACCTGACAGCTGTCCCAATAATTCGAACTATTAGAGACCACCCTAATTCGAACTACGAATTTTCGAATTACTGGACAGCTTTATTTTAAACAACTTATAATAATAAAATGGATAAGTTTATTCAATATTTTAATTATAATTTTTTAATTTAGAATTTTTTAATTGTAAAATACGTTAAGTACAAAATTTGGTGTTAGAATTAGTGGAGCGTTCGAATTGTCGAGTGTTCGAATAAGCGAGGCTGTACTGTATAAAAAAAGACTTCGTAAAATAAGCAACAGGAAAGTTTATCGCATTTTTCATGCGCAAATTTTGTTAAAAATAAAATAATTTTTCGTTAATACATAAGCTTTTTACTTGTCCCGTGTAAAAATTTAAAATCCCAGTCATTTTAGAAATTACTGCGATTCTTCCCGCTGAGCTACGAAAAAAATGTGGCAACCTTAAACGTGTCCCTAAATAGTTCACAGTCGATGAACATGCGGAGGACCTAGAAGCCGAGAAAGGAGACATCACCGCAGGCAGACTTATGCACGAAGTCTTCTTTTGTATATAATTTAAAGAGCGAGCGCCTCATCACAATCCGCATAAAAGCTTAATACAGGAACGACATTTATGATCTCCAAGAAAGGACGAGCGATCTTTGCCCCAGCTACCACGTAGAGATCGTTCTAGGAGATTTCAATTCAAAAATACGCAAGGAAGACATCTTGGCTAGAGTCGGAAGGCACAGCCTAACATGGTAACCCATCCGAAAATGGATTCAGGCTTTTAGATTTATTGCCTGCACGAAGTCTTTATGTTGACAGTACGCATTAGCACTATCCAAGCGGTTAAAAGTGTCGAGCCCTACAAATGCCCAGGCATAGACGACGTCAGACCGGCTGAAGAACAACGGACTAGACGTACTATCGCCGTAGCTGATTTTTAACAGCTGATTAAGATTCGGCTATACTTCTAAACTGTGGCGGAAAGCTGTGGTGGTATTCATACCAAGGAGTGGAAAAGCCACACACAGCTTACCAAAGGACTTCAGACCCATAACCCTTTCCTCTTTCCTCCTGAAAACTATGGAAAGGATAGTGGATCTACAAACCAGGGAAAGTTTCAGCTTCAGATCCTTATCACCAACCCAACATCCGTCTCGCAAAAGTTTCTCTACAGAAACAGCACTTCACTCAGTAGTCAGCATCATTGAAACGTCCCCCAGTTAAAAGGAATATAGAATGGCTGCTTTTCTGGATATAGAGGAAACATTGTTCAAATGCTGAATTGGAGGAAATGAACAACGCTCTAGATAGAGTAAACGTAGTAGACAGTATGTGAAGATGGATTGGCAATGTCCTATCCCGAAGGTATATCCATTCCGAACTAACCACGAGGATACTTAAAGGACCTCCACTTTTCTCTGGATATTGGTGGTGGACGAAGTTCTTATAGATCTAAGTCGTACAGGCCGTAAGCCAATAGCCTACGCAGACGACATAGCCCTAGTTGTAAAGGAAAAGATTCTTCAAGTCGTTAGGGATATCATGAACGCCTCACTAAATAAAATAGAGAAGTGGACAGGAAAAGCCGGTCTGAACGTTAATCCGTCCAAAACAGAGCCCGTACTGTAGACGACTCAGGCCCCTACGTTGAAGAAAATGGAACTTAGTTTCACTAGTCAGGCCAAATACTCAGTCGTAATTTTAGACAGTAAGGTGAGCTGGAAACCGAACATTAAGAAGGCGGCGGCAGCTTTTTACACATGTAAGATGGTCCTTGGCCTTGAACCGAGAATGGCTCACTGGATGTATACGACTGTTGTTAGACAGGTCTTAACGTACGCTGTCCTTGTTTGGTGGCCAGCACTGAATAACTAATCCAATATTACATTGATAAGCAACATGCAAAATTCAGCGTACATCTGCATCATAGGGGCATTGCGATCCACACTCACGGCCGCCATGGAAACATTGCTACAGCTTCTTCTCATGGGCATCTATGGGAAGCTGGAAGCTACCAAGGCAGAGTTGAACAGATCATACATCTCAGGTCATACAAAGAAAATCAGAAATGCGAGAATACCAACGCATATAGATTATACAGCTCACGCTTTAGACTTCGAGTTTGGGTTCAAAACACTCATCCCAGGCAGAGAAGACTGCGCAAACGATTTAGTAAGGATACCTGGCTACCTGGAAATCTACACAGATGGCTAGATGGTACCGGACTTGGGGTTTTCGCCGGACATATCCTTTTCCCTGTCTCTTCGACAGCCCTGGCAGAAGTAAAAACTATGCAACAGGCAAGACCCGTTTACTGGCAATGACCAAACCGATAGACGCGCTAGAAACTAAAAATGATATACCAGGCAAATACTTTTTCGGTAACCTACAGGTAATGACACACTTGAAGATACATGACATAGCTATGTTTTTCAGGAAAACAAATAGCTGTAAAACAGCACAGGAGAGGATTCATCAACATAGACCACTGGGATACGAGGTGTTAGTGTAGTCCCTTTGACCCAAAGAGGAGCTGGTATACAACACCGGGTAGTGTTATCACGACGGATCCAACTAGGACCTAAGTCGGCCACATCTGCTACGGTGTTGGCAATCACAGCAACCTAACCTAACCTGGCCCTAGCACACACAACACGAATGTTTGGTGTAGAAGTTAGGCTCAATTGCACCTAGGGCTGTCACACCACCCACTTTATTATTCCCTCCTATTCTCTTAGTCGTGTCACATGTCGATGTGACTAATTTGAACTGTTTTTTTCACTGTATGTGAGATTTGTCACAGTGACATGTGACATATGTGACAAATTTGTCTTCAATTAGTCACTCAGATGTCACATGAAGTGACAAGGACCGTACAAATTGTCACAGTGACATGTGACACGGGACTGATTTCCCCAAGATCATCCTTTTTTGCACCTTTTTCAGAGTTAAAAGCGCGAAATCATCGATACAAACACGAGAACACACGCACTGAACACAAGCTTTCCCGCAGGCGGCTATGCACACATCCGTACGTTCCGCACGGTGTAAGCACACTCGTGCGAGTGCCACTTTTTACCGTTGACCTCGTAATTGCGTGCCACTTAAAAAGGGAAAAAACACCAAGGACATGTGCACGCTACTTTTGTTTCTTTTAAATTTAATTTAATTTCCCAGCGAATCCGGCAAGCAATTGAATAATAAAAAATTCATAACCTAAGCACAAGCAAAAAAAGGATAATCATAAAAAGAAACAACACCTGTTTATTCCTGCCAATTATCCCGCCTTCCGCAAGCAAATCAGTGGAGGTTCCAACGCCACAGCCAACAAAGGGAACGAGAAACATCGCCTCACAAATCGACAAAAGAAACGACGAGATATCCACACACTCTCAAATTGCTCATGCCGGTCGCTCCTTCCTTCCTCAGCCACATACAAATGCATGTGTGCGAGTGAGTTCGTCTGTATTTTGCTTTGCCAATTTGGAATGCAATCAACCGCAAGTTCATGATCCTTGTATCAAGTGGTACACACACTTGTGCCACCCACCACAGAATACGCCTCAATTTTCTGCAAAGTATCCTGGTTCCTTTTGTTGTTACCCTGTTTTTTTCCTCCTCGCCGTCGAGGCCCATCCTGAATGGGAAAGAGAAGAAAACAGAAAAACGCGCCGAGGATAAGGAGTGTGCTCTAGAATCAACGCTGCTCGTTCATTACCGTCATATTCAAATATCCTGATAAGGTTATGTGGCATTTGTTTATTTTACTCCTTCTTAGAGAGGACAGCGCCAACAACAAATATAGCCGCGCACGGCACAAGGAGGAGCGAAAGGATTTCTCATCTTCTCTTTGAGGGTACGTTTTTTCGCCCCCTTCTTAGTTTTTTTTTTCTGTGCTCTCATGTGTTTTTTTTGTGTCCCAGGTGAATTGCACACATGAGCATGCCGTCGTTGCCGCCGTGTGCATTGCTCTTAAGAGCCGGGGAAGGCTGGGTCCTTGTGAAAATTATGAATAGAAATGCAGAAGTGTCGAAAGCGGTTCAACAAAACAGGAGGAAAATACATAAACAAATCTGCACTCGTTGCTGGTGGTGTATGCGAAACTCGGTATCAAGATCCAAGCCGAGAAACAGGACGAAGGGGCATTTATTATGCATGTCCTTTCAGCCGTGGGGTTTGTTTGCTCGATGCACAGTGTGCAGAGCGCAGTTTGTTTTCCTTTTTCATCAAGACACGACATTCATAAAAGGAAGGGTCGTTGCGGTTTTTAAGGAAACAAGCCAAACAAAGAAATAAACAAATAACCCACACACAAAACCTACATTGACATCAAACCATGGTGAAATGCACAAGGAGCCCATACACACCGCACGGTGGCAATTGCTTAAGCACGCATAATTGACTTCACTGCATGCATGAGTGCACACAATCCTTTGGCACACTTGTCGTCGCCGTAATGATGATCATCATCTGTTGACCGATTCGCATTTAGTTTAGCGACTTAGTTGCATTCGGGTACACGGACTCAATCATCTTCTCCTCTCGGGTCTCTTATCCTTGCCTAATCTCTGCTAATTAACTTTGCAAGGACTTTTGCTGCTGTCAGTTTAGGGGTGAATCACTGATAGGAATCAATATTGTCCCTACACGTTCCATCTCTGCATCTCTGATGGATGTGGGGCTTGATCCTTTCTGAAGCAGGATAACGAATGCTAATAAGAATCACGCACCCACACAGAGCTTCATCCCCACTGACATGCAGGAGCACTCCGCCGATGCTTGTAGAGCCTGCAAATACGACAACGACAACGACGACGACGCTCTGTTCTCTCTCACTGATGACTGCATGAGCGGCGAGGGTGCTGCGCCTGGATGGGTGGTGAACGGTGATATCTGGTTTCGAAATCTGTGTATAAGGACATTTGATAATTGGCTCCTTGATTTATCTAATCGGATTAATTTTCCGGTATTTTGAACATTGTGTTGTCGCCGACAACGCATCATTGTCCTTTGTGCAGCCGTGTGGGGGGTTTTTGCTGTCATCGTTTGTCGTTTAGTTGACGGCTACGTTTTTAGATCTGACTCATCCAATGTCTATGTTTTGTTCCTGTCTGTTGTTCATTCTATTGAGAGATAACCGCTATTGTTCGGTGGCATAATTATAATCAGACATTCGAATTGGGTGTAGTGACACGGCGGCATTGGGCGGCCCACTGGTTAATCGATTGGGGTTTAGTGGAATATATTTTATCCAGGACATGCATAAATGGTGGTGGCTATACACATGGATCTGTAGGCACCCACTACCACCCTTGTGGTTCACTGAGACGAAAGCAATCTGAAAACGAAGTGAATTTTGCGGAACTTCTTTTCAGTAGATCTGCGTTCAATGGTATCGATCACAGCTGAGGTTTGGCGCTGCTCAGTACTTGTTATCTCTGCTTGCCGGGGTAGTGATATAGCGAGTGGAACTGTTTCAAGGTTCTCTTTGTTCGTCGATGGTTGAAGTCATACGAATGATCTTTGAATCTTTTAAGAAAAAAAGACAGAAGCATGCCAGATTCAGGTGACCCTTACAAATACTTGGAGGCTATTTCTTCTCCCTCTTTTCTCTCGATTCCAAGGAAACAGCAATGGACAAGGATTACTCTGCTTTTGAAACTAGTATTGACGTTGTTTGGACAGTTTACTGCGGATCCGGGGCAGGCGCAGTCTCTGATTACCTCGAAGTGTCGATGATATCAGCCCCCACTTGAGATCAGCGTGTGCAGTCGAACCTCCATAAGTCGAATTGCAGCGGGAACCGACATTGTGTTCGACTTAAGGAATGATCGAGTAATGTAAGTCTTGGGCGCCTTTAAGTCCTGAAGCATTTATTCGACTTTTTTTTACAAAATTCGAGTCCTTAATGTTCGACTTACAGAGCTTTGACTGTATTTCGGTTTACCCTCACTCACCACTCACTCTGATTCAATGCCAAGCAACGAATCATTGACGGCTCGTACAGCTCGCCTCAGTGAATTCATAAACACGGCAAACGACGACATGCAATTTGTCGTGATGGTGCATGAGTATAACCAGAACATCGCTATGAGCACTGCAATGGACTGCTGCTAGGAAGATACGAAAGAAACTTTGGTCGTGTTCCAGATACCATTACAGGTTCTAGAAGAAGCAATCGTGTACCTCTGGATCCTTACTTGCCTAGTCAGTTCTCTAGAAGTACGGTGCTATATCCTGGAACCCAGACCATGTTTAGTAATTGCTTCTCTGCTAATTAGAGAATCGTTGAGTCATTGAAAGACCAGACTTGGTCCAACTGTCGAGTAACTGTTGCGAAGGGCTAAGCGGCTAAGTTAAGTGCCGAGGAGGAAGGCAGCGGCACGCTTTAGGTGACACGGCTCAGCTCGTCGGTACACCACCCATTTACAAGGAAAAACCATCTAGTTCCTACAGCTTGCCAAGAGAAAGAATAGAAAGAGAAGAAAAGTGTAAAAGAAAAGCCTAATATCATAACCAAGACCTATGGACGAGCAACTAAAGATTGGCAGATGACGAAGAGAAGAGAACGTGAAAAGGAAAGCCTGTACATTCAATGCCCGTAGGCCCGAGGGCTCTCGCTGCAGCTATCCTACCCTAACTACTCTTGCATCAAACCTAAGCGTACACCAACTGAAATCATTCACTTTTGTTCCAGCAGGCTAAGCGGGTAACTTCAGTGTCAAGAAAGAGGACGGCGGCATACAATGGGGTGCAAGTCCTCGCTGTGGCCCCATGTTGGGCGCCAATGTATGCAAGTTGGTGGCACCAGTGCAGCAAAGGAGGACGGCGGCAAGCTTCTGGTTGCACGTCTCGAATAAAGCTCAAGACCATAAAAGCTGAGGAATGGTTCGGTTTAGCTCCAAGAAAACGCTCACATTTGAGGCGAAGCTTATGTGTCCACTTTTCATTCCACTCTGCTCTTGGTATGAGCATTGTACACTGCGAAGTGTGAATTGATTGGGATCTGGTCCTTGGAATTTGGTACGTTTTTACCCTCGGCACCAAATTTAGGACAATTCCATGGCCATACTGTGATGCGTTTTGCAGTCACTGCAATATTTTGGATTACAGATCGATAGTCAAAAATTCTGAATGATTGTCAGACCATCTGAGAAGAATGTTCTGTGTTGACTAGGCATGTCATTCTTTGAATCGTATAGAGTTTCGTTACATGGTACTTTTTATAATGCTCCGACCAAAGATCTGACAGGAAGTCTGTCTTCCTGGCCCTCTAGTCGTCTGAGAATCTAGAACGGATGAATGACGGGTGAGCGAGAACGAATGGAAATAAGCCTATTTTCAATAGATCTAGCTTAGCCATCCTACACAAGGGCATAATACTCGAATGCTAGGATTAGGTTTCTTGTGTTGCAATCCCTTCAAATGATGCCCACAAATGGCTTTAGTGAACCAACGACAACGACTTTCAACATATTTCAGGTAAAATTCGCCTCAGTCTGACATTGCACTCACACCTCTGCCCTTCTGTTGCACCTAAGAACGAGTGAGCACTGTCAATTGAGTGAGTGAATCGGTCCACGAAGGAGATTATCCGAAAACGTTTCATGACTAGCAGTGTCTGTGACTGTGGCAAGGCAACGAATTTGGCATGACAATTGCAATGACATTTGGTTTGAAACCTTTAACTGGACGCAGATCAAACTAATAGTAAACTCCTCTCCGTACAGCGTCAACATCAATCATCAATCGCAAGGCCAGAATAAGTCTTAACAGAGCTCAACCAATCATCTCGTTTAAATGAACTTCATAACTCAACTCTCGCTCTTGTTAATAATCACTCTTCCCACACGTTCGCAGTTGACGGCCTTCTTGCACCGTACCTTCCTGCATTCGTTGCACTATTAACAGCTTCACCTGTACCAGCAATTGTCTTGCTACTCACGGCATACCCACTGCAAGCTTCACGTAATTAGCCATTGCTTGGTCTTGGATCTAGCTCCTCACAGCTGTCGCGATGTGATTGACGTAACACTGTCCCTGCTTCAGTTGTTTTTGATCGGCCGCGTTGTGTCTGCTTCCAAATTGGAACTAGTGTGAGCATCGAAGTGGAAAATACAGCAATGTAGCAAAGCTGGAACAAAGTCATCCGATCTTCGGCACAGGTAATGCCGTTCAAAGTTTCTTTCGCCTTTTTTCTTCAATTGCTCCGACTCTCGCGGCGCTAATAACCACAATCATAATCCTGACTGGCAAGTTGAGGTATTTCCGTGAAAATTTGCGAAAATCGCGAATTGATCGCTGTGTGGGTAAAGTTCCAGTTCAGTGAGTGGAGAGACGAAAAGATCGTGATCGCAGCCAAACACAATGCGCATGAGTTTGATAATGTTAATGTCTCTATTTGCCTGTCGCAAGCGGCCGCAGGTCGGTAATGAATACGTTGGGCAATTTTCATTTAAGGCCTTGGGCAATGGCAGAGACCATATGTCGACTGCTGCCTTGTCGCACGAGTCAAATAAGGAAGTCCTCCTTAACGATTCCAATTACCAGCAATTTGCAACACCAATCTGGGTGACTGAAGGTACATGTGCCTGTCGGAATGTTTCTGCCGAGTAAGAGACAGACAAGTTAGCCGTGCAACAATTGCTTGAAATAATGATGTTATTAGAGCTTAATAATGCAGACTGACAGAGCAAATCAATGATTGAATGAACATTTATTTCTTGGGTACTCTCCTTCGAACTGACCCGAACCTAGCCACCTTGGTTAATTGCTTAAGACTACTAGGCTACTCTCTGCACACATGCAGTACGTGGGACAATGAACGATTGCGATTGACCACGTCTGCACCCGCTGGCTTCATATTCAATAAGCTCAGAACAATTGTACGAAGGAATTAAAACCCGGATCTCTTTTGAAATGTTTATGTTGAAGAGAAAAGCGTTCCATGGTTCCCCTGCACCTGGCGGCTCTAGTTTCTACTTAGGTGCACACCCATTTTCCTTGCAAACCTCAGCAGAGGCACCTATCTGCGCTCTCTGTCCGTACAGGCATATCATTAAATGGGTGATTATGACCGGTTTTTGACAATTTTAAATTAGACACAAACAAATTAATTCGGATGATGGAAACGTTAAAGTAGACTGAGAGAGTGGTGTCTGCCATTTACCTTTTGAATGCAATTCCGTGCAAATGTTGGCGCGTCTACGCCGTACTGGGTTCATTCTGAAGGTCCAATCTTGGATCGCTGCTTGCGACTGGTAGTTGCCCAATTACGCCAGTAATGTTGGCTTCCATATCCTGTGTCGTATCTGGCTTTTCGCGCTGGATGTGGTCTGTTCGTCTGTTGCGTCGAGAGACTCGAATTTGTGCTGACTCGGAAGGTAGATGACGCCAAAGGCAAAACAAAGTTATGTTGACCAAGGCTTGGGGAGGTAATTTAGGTGTAAGCCTTTGCATGGTGATTCGTCAAACACTGAATAAGACAAACGAGTCACCACGAGACCAGTTATCTCTTGAAGGACGTAGTCTAAATGAATCACCCGATTTGACGGAAGTTCTTACATGTGTAGGTAGTAAGATGGACTAAGGCTGGTTGAAGACCAGATTCGTATGGCCGCAGGCCAGTAAACAAACACCTAAAAACATTAGCTCAGCGCAAGATAACACCTACAGAATGTGTAACGAGGACGCAGAAACTGCAGAAGATACACTGTGTCACTGCAAATGGGAGGACACGTCATCGACACCTAGGCGGATACTCTCTTGAAGCGGACTAGTTCACTCAAAAACATAAGTCATGTTCAGCATGAACTCAGATTTCCTGTGTGAAATCAAAATGGAGGGAATCAGAATAGGTCCATCAGAGGCAGCAATGATCAAGTGATATTTTTCCACCTCCCCTCAACCATTCTACTTCTAATTTAAGGTGTAACAGCATCAACCTTATTGAAGAAACAAGTCAAAATCCACAGATCGTCCTGCTTAGGAATAACAGGTTATCTTAAAGAACAACACAGTGTTGACGGTAACACTCGAGGTCACTTCCTTCTTCTTTCTCTCGACGAATTCTGCAGCGCTGGGTATCCGATCACAAAATATAAGACACACAGCCAACTTACCACCAGCCTTAGCCTCAGAGAGATGTATTCCCGGAGCGAAAACTATGACTAGAGAGGGGAAGAACGTCCTGTACACAATATCGAGCGCGGGTACAGGCGGTCAGTGCGTGTCAATAGCATCGGATATTCTGATGCTGCTTAGGTCATGCAAATTGTCTGGAGAACTCAATGACTCTGTGCTGGGTACCATGGCACACTGGCTTCCGAGGAAATGAAAACACTGAGTCTTGGACAGTTTATAGTAAACCCTTATTAACTCGCGCCGCTTAGCCCCATAAGAAATGAAACTGTATGGCAAAGCTCTGGATAAAGCCAGACTCCGCCATTGAAGCAACAGCAAGGGCCCAATGGCCGACATCGTGGGAAGTGCATGTCAAAAGGAAGTGCTTGTGAAACGGAGGTTTATATTACAGCACTTACCGGGCGCTGTGCCATAGCGACTGAACATGGGCACTACGACTTTTGCAGAAACTGGTGAGGAAGAAATATAATCTGTTCAACATCTACTGCGCAAATGTCCTGAAGCAGTCCCTCAGAAAGCTCTCTTTCGTAGAGCTGGAGGACGGAGGAGCGGTGTCTAACTGAAAGGCGTCCTAGGATTCATGCCAGAATCGGGATTAAAAGCAGGTCTCACGGCAGTAAGCAATATTCTTGTAAGCTCACACTGAACCGAATTCGTTAGTCTAAGGTCATACGGCCTTCAGTCCACCCATATACCGAATGAACTAGTTGAAGGAAAATCTAATTAAAAATTGAACCCATCTGGCAGGCAGCCGTGACTTTGTGGGTTGGTGCGTCGACCCTTACTCACTATAGCCTACGTTAGCTAGGTTCGATTCCCGGTACTAGCAAAATAATTTTCAAGGCCCCTCCTCTTCCGAGTCACTAACAATGTTCAAATAGTTTCTTAAATTAGCCGTTCAGAGACGGGATGCAATTGTAAGTCAACTCCACTCGCGAAACCGCCCAACACGAGTGTTTGCTGAGAAGCTAGGCCATGGTTCTCTACGGGCTGTACCGCCACCCAAGCAGCAGAATCTACATTTTTTACAGCCATAAGTAGGAACTAATAAATTTCAATCTAAAATAATCTTAAAATGTCCTCGTCAACTCAGCCCAAACTGCAACGAACGAAACTGACACGGACACGCGGTCATTGAATCTGTCCGCCATCTTTAAATACAGCAAATTAGCAAAAGTAACCACCAAATTTGTGAGCAAAGTTCAGTTGCAAGCATCAATCAAGCAGGTCTCCATGCAATGTCACCAGTGCACTTAAATTCGTGCACAAAATCTGATCCATGCCATTTCGCTCCACTTGAAGAAATGAACAGAGGGAAGGAGAGAAAAACGACATTCAATAAAAGATACAAAACCAACTTTAGGTCCTTCCGGACCGCAATAATTTGATTTAATGGTTGAAACCAATCATGCAAAGCGCAGAGAACTACGACTCCAGCAGCGGCAGACTCAAGGATTCCCCAAAGAAAATCCCCCACCAACGAAGCACACAGGAAGCCCAGACCTATAAATGTGAATTACGGAATATTTTCCTTCTTTTTTGCTTCTCTCGCCGAATGTCATCTATTTCCGTAAGATATAAATCGAAACCTGAATTAAAAATTTATCGTTATGAGATTTATATTACAGCAGTGCCGCCCACCTCCCCCGACGTCAGTCTTCACGTTGGTAGCTGCAAAAGAAAACTTTTGAGGGAATCTTGTGAAATATTTCAACCATAACTGCCGTAACCGCAAATAAAACCACAGCCAGCCATAGTTGCAGTTCCATCGCCACCCTTCCGTGGTACCCCTCATGCGTCGCCTGTTGCGGTTGCCGGAAAATGGAGCGATACTTGAAACCAAAATCCCAAAAAAAGAAATAATCATGAATAAGCGAAAGAAGGCAAGGGAGGACTCATCCAGTTTTAGTGTACTCTTGGTCCAGTGGGACGGGCAACTTTTACCACACTGCACCACACAACGCCAGTGATTTTTGCGCAAAGACACAAATTTGTCACATAAAAATATTACGTACGGGAGGACGTTAGTGGGACCACAATCGGATGGAACCCCCGGGTGCGGAGACAAGTCTTTGTTGCGTCTGTGGTGTGGGGTCCTGCGAACGGAATGTGTTAACATTATTATTTAGAAATTGTAATTTTTATATCACATGGCTAGGTGACGGCTTCCGGAATGCATTCGAGGGGAACTGATTCTCGGGCACATAGGCCAAGAGCACTCATCATCAAGAGGAAGACGGTTGGTTTTTATGGTCGTATGGGACAGATATGGGTGGAGCGACAGTCCGAGCTAGGCTGGACTACAGCCTAGCTTCAACAGCAACCACTCATATTGTACGTGCTATTGTACTACTCCCAAAGCGTAACTGACAAACCGTATTGATTCACTTTGTCCTACCGACGTCTCAAAAACGGATTGTGAGGGAAAACGGATTCTGGGGCTAGGCTTGTCAGGTTTCAAATAGCGAAAGCGCTAAATCGGAAATAAAAATAGCCAAATTTTCAAATGTACGACTCCAAAATGTTTAACCGTAGACCCACGTTAAAAAAATCGACTAATCTTACGTTGGTTGGTAGTTTTCGACCCTCATGCATACTTCAAGGGTAGGGTAGGGGGGAAGGGGGCTGCTAGTGAGTTTCACCAGCACACTTAGACCAAGTTAGTCCATTGACTACTTCCACTGATCGACAACGTGCCATTAATTTGATCCCAACGGCTAATGGTGACTGGACCAGATTTGAAAACCAGATAAACGCGTATTAACTTTGCTTTCACTGGGATTCGAACCGGGGACACCACTAACCAAGGGCAGGCACTTAATCAAGAAGAAGGCGCCATCCAGAAGTTTTTACTTCAAGGAAATGCACACAAAAATTAAAATTGTTTTACGAAACGAATTCGGTTGTGCAGAATTCAGAAGAATGCTTAGCCGCTTCCGTCTCAATGGGCGTTTTTCTCCAAGAGTTGTTGAATGAGTCAGATGACAGTTCCTCTCTCCGACCTTGATGGAGCAACGAAATCCTTCCATTGTCATCCTTCACCACCTGACCAGTTTGGCGGGAATGTCGTTAATAGACTTAACGTTGTATAGCTCATCTTGATGCACGCTGTCATATGCAGCCTTGAAATCGAATCGCAAGTCGAGTTAAGGGGTGTCGATACGAACTTCTAGGGTATA
Organism: Eristalis tenax; assembly: GCA_905231855.2. Classification (NCBI taxonomy): domain Eukaryota; kingdom Metazoa; phylum Arthropoda; class Insecta; order Diptera; family Syrphidae; genus Eristalis; species Eristalis tenax. The sequence goes on from HG993125.1 coordinate 49,468,120, forward strand.
GTAGCAACTGTTATCAGGTACGGAAAGTGGATCGGCGTTTGCTGAATCTGCAGATCACCATTATTGGTTAGTACAAAATATCGCCTTTTTCAGAGTGTGGTCGATTTTATGCCGCTAAATGTTTACAATCGCCAATTCTGACAACACTGACTCAATCTGCTTCGCTCAGGATTATGTCAGTGTCAATATGCGGGAGACCTGTCAAACCCTGAAGTCACACGCAAACACCAGCCTATAAAAAATCACAGCTAAATCTTGTTGACAGTCACAACGAGTTGGCTTCTTCGAAGAAACAGTCGAGTGTAATTTTTCTGACGAACTAGGGAGGGCAGACGTCTTTGAGGTAATTCACGAGGTGGCCAGTCATAGACTCCTCTTCGAGAAGAACCTCTCAGCCAGCATCCCCCAGATCTTACTGGGAGCCGCCAGACTTTGGATGGTCCTCTGCGAATCTTCACAGATGGAACGAAGATGAATACAGGTGTGGGTGCTGGTGTCTATTCCAAGGTTGTAAACATTTAGCTGTCTTTCCGATTACCGAATCACTGTAGCGTCTTTCAGGCTGAAATTTAAGCGATTAAGGTAGCTCTGTCCTGGCTAAAAAACAATGTAATATCAAATACAGATATCATCATCTGTTCCGACAGCCAGGGAGCGATCAAATCTCTGAACTTAGTCACTTTTAACTCCAAGACTTCCCTTAATTGCATCCTATCTCTTAACGAGATGGCCAAGTATTTTAACACACAACTTTTGTTGGTGCCGGGACACTGTGACTTTCCAGAGAACTAGCTAGGAAGGGCACAATTTCTGTACTCCAACCTCCATGCCTATGGCTACTTTAAAACTGCTGCTAAGGCTGGAAACTCTAGCTCAAGTGAATAGCAGATGAACAAATGGCACAGGATGCCACCTCAACCTAACCTGACCTAGATGGAACACTTCAAATGACCAGGCAACGTCAATGAGGATATGATCTGCCAACAATTTGGCCAGAACAACAGAGCCCATACACAAGACTCAGACGGATGTTGCATGAAAAACAAGGATCATCCGGGGCTAGTGACAGTCAAACTGCCACAAATAACAACACACTTCTATCACTGTGAAGTAGCTGAAAGGCTACTTTTGTATCCGTCCAACACCTGCCTCGCTCATCGCAGGACTCAGTTAGGACATCGAACTTTGTTGCATAAGAAAGAAAGGATTTTTTTTGTAGCTGTCCAACACTTGCCGCGTTCATCGCAGGACTAAGCTAGGACATCGAACTTTAGGAAAACCTACTTTGCTCGAATCTCTCGAGGAAATTTCCAAAAGCACAACCAAGGAGTTACTGTTGCTTCGCGCCTGGTTCAAATAGACTCCAGCAACATCTTCATCTTGAATTTGCTGTTCATTGCAGTGGTATGAAAAAAAGGCGCCCTTTTAAACGCACACATTCTGGCTGCTGGTAAAATTGTTGTGACAACAAGAGTGACATAATGAGGCTGAGGGAACGCTAGAGCCCTCACTTTGAAAAGCACTTTTCGAAACAGTATCACTCTGACGTCTCGGGCTCTGCACTTACCGAACAAATGTTGAAACAAGTCGTTTGCCAATTGTACATTCTAAGCGCTGGCCCGGTAAGTATATGTCCTAACTGTCTTCTGAAGGAGCCTGCTATTGAATTTTGAATTTCAACAAAAATCAGTTAATTAACATTCCCCAATAGACGCACATTAAAGCCTGCAAGTGAACTGATCCCAATAAGCGTGCGACGGGCTGCTGCTTAGCAATCATATAGCGACTTCGGCCGTCATCTCGCCTCGAACGTAAGTCCTCTGGAAAGAGTTATGCCCAAGGTACATACCCACATACCCAAGTCCCAAACTTACCACCGTGGCACAAAAAGAAAATAAAAAACAACCTCAACACACCAACAATGTGAACGATCTAAGGCCGTTCATTAGTCGTATGAATAAAATGATAACACAAGGTCATAAGGACCAACGACTGCACTGCACTTAGCGCCCTCGCCGAGTTATTGCGGTTGACAGCCATAAACTTAAAGCTCCCTAGGCTCTTCCGTCAGTCTGGGGCGCCGACGGAGTACGGATGACATCCGCTATGCCCGCCACGACTGCCCCATGTACCTTGCCGTCGTGTTATGAATATCGAAAGTTGTTTATTCTTTAGTGCCTCGCCGAATATGTTCTGGTCGCTTTCAACTGCATGTTACATGCCGCTGTGTGCGATTTTTATATTATTATAACAAAAAAGGGTTCTGGCCCTGATGGTGAATAAACATTTATCATGGTTTTGTCGTGGAGTGAAATTTCTACTGCCGACTGGAGCGCAAGTATACCTTTAAAAATTTACGATACTCACCGCCTCGTCGGGTGGGCGGTGAGGTTGGGGCGAAATTCGCTTAAAACATGTACATGAATGGCCAAAGTGGGAGATGAGTTTTACGAGCGACCTGGCTCGGGACCACTTGCTGGTGGTGCGGTGCGTTGGAATAGGGCATAAATCTTGTAACAGGATATGTGAAAAATATGTCATTTCATGAATACGAAGCCAATTTATGGGTTCATACGATGATATTTTCTTAAGCTTCCTTCGCATTATTGGCTGGGAACCATTGAGAATGTTTGTCTGCACATAATTCAATTTATTCTCTGTTGGCCTACGATTACAATGGGCGGTGGGCGCTTGCTGTTGGTATTCTTTTCGCAGTCGAAATGATTGAATTATGTTCCAAGCTTAGCCGGGGTTAGGGTCAGAGTCTTTGTTATGGCATCAGTCATCTGTAGGCACTAGACAGATTACAGTGGATCAAACCTCCTGACTAGAAGAACCAACATCATTCCGTACGGCAACATATATGAAGCCGAATGTTGGGCGATAAGCAAAACAGTAGAGCTGTTTCGGCGATATCTGTCCATGAGGAAGGTGAATGGGAGGACCCTACTAGCGGTGGAAAAATGTGGATCCAACCAGGAAGTAATGAATCGATCGACTAAACTGTTCTGGCCACATCCAGACACCAGCGCTCCAGCTAAGAGGGTCCCCGAATCGAAGCCTTCTGGTTAGAAGTTATTAAGTCGTCGCGGACACCAGACAGCCTGGTGTTGGTGACTGGAACCGGCGTGCACAGGACCGAGTACAATGGAAGGCAGCTATTGCTTGGGCTCAAATTTTCAGTAAATTCAGTCAGATGTAAGTAACTTGTGTGGATCTCTAATCTTATGGGCTTTGTGCAGTGCAGATTCTGGACGCGTATGTCATTTACGTCACCGAAATCCTGTGAGCCCTCTACACTTGGTGTCTTGGAATCCACATGGAAGAGATACTAGATGTTTCTGCAAGTATGATGTTTTTGAAACTCATGCATCACGCCGACCAAGGATGTCTTGGTTTCCGCTGCCCCTGTGTTTACTCAGCCGACTGCGTTGCAGTCGCTTTCTGATCAGTCACCTAGATGACTTGATGGCTAGGGTCGTCTATTCCGGTTTCATATTAATAGATATGACGATGTTCGCTTTGGGTTAAAGCCGGTACCAATGCCAGCTGGTGGTAGTCAGCGCGTCCGATTCGTAGTTTCCAGAAATCCCCACTGTAAGGCCTGGTGCGCAACACAGGCGTATTTTAGACTACTCCGCCATTTCATTCAAAAACTAGAGACACTATACTCAGTGTATTAATCGCCAAAACTATATATTCCAGCTTTTAGATAATACGGGTGTCTGCTTCAGCTTGGGACCCATCCTGGACTAGAAGTGTCTGCATTAGGGCTGTGTGATCGAAGTAAAGTTTCTGCAGGATTCTAGAATGTCCTGGGAATGTGCTCTATTCAGCAGTACAAGCTTTTCTACTTCTGTTTTGAATGAACTTTTTTGGCTAATTTGGCTAGCTAGGTGTCGATCAAGAATAATTTATTTCAGCAAGTTGCCTCTACAGGCTTTTCCCTGAGAATCATGACAGAATGAGTGGTGAAGTGAACCAGTCGCACCATGGTACCTATGCACCTCCTCTCATCCAGTGGAATTAGCTCGTTAACCATTGCTTTCCACAAAAAGGACCCTTTGGTTAGAGGCCACACTGACACATTTTGGTACTCTGGAAAACAACAGCTTTGCGAACTTGTGATCCGGGCACTGATCACTGCGTTCATGACTCCACGGCGTTGTTTATTCATTGTACATTGACTCAGATATATCTGGTCCTTCAATAACACTCACTAGTGAGCGCATAGTTGTTTCTACCGGTTTTCCTATATCCTGTGTTGAAGGTGATTTCCAATAATTATTTCCAGATTTTCAGACACGCTGTCGGTTGTGTAGAATTCGTAACAGGTAACAGACGATATTCGAAGAGTTATTGATGAAGACAAAACGACCATACTAGCCTTACTCGACTTCTCGAAAGCACATGACTGTGTAGACCCAACGATACTCCTCCAATTCAACTTCTATAATCCTACTAATAAATTAATTCTCTCGTATTAAATCTCTCGTAACTAACCTAGTCCAAGCTGTTTTCCATGTCTCAAAACTGTCATCCGTTTGTTGCGCACGCCTCTAGGTTCCATTCTCCGTCCGTCATTATTTTTCAATGTTTATCAATGACCTCCCATTGGTTTTGTCCTATTGTAAATTCCATACCTTGTTGAAGACTCAGTTGCTAAAATAAACTATGATTTGAGCTCTATCGCCAATTGGGTTACAGAAAATTGCCTTATGCTCAATCCTGACAATACCGAAGCCATCCCCGTTCTCGATACAAATGTCTTCTTTGTCCAAATTCCCGCCACCAGAACTAAACCCGACCGCAATTGAATATGTTGCCTGTGTGAAAAAAAAAAACCTTGGAATAATGTGCGTGAACTGACATGGACTGACCACAACGATAATGTAGTATCAATGGTTTATACATCAGGAAATATATTCTCCCTATATGCCAAAGCACTCATAGTGCCACTGACTGTGATTATTCTTCCTCACAAAAATTGACAAAAGCCATCAACGCAGCTGCGCGGTATGTTTTTAACCTTCGAGACTTGATCATGTGCATAAACTGCGCCGCATCATTGTCAGCGTCCGTTGGTATCCCACGAGATTAGAGAGCCACACAATTTACTTACATCTGACTGAGTTTACTGAAAATCTGAGTCTGAGCAATAGCTGCCTTCCATCGCTGGCATGTCTCGGAACAACGTCGCATTCTCCTAGGATGCGAGTTGGAAGCACTTCTAAGCCACAGACCGTGCATATTACTCTTCAAAAACCTTCTGTCGATCGAGTTGTTAAATTTTCCTGAAGGCACTCCACTCATACTTGTTTAATGTCACACAGACACTATGATGTTCATCTCTGGAACCACTTGCCTTCACACAAACTGTCTAGACAATTTTGTGACGCTTGCTTCCCCTATTTCTCCCGCACGACCTGAACAATACAAACTGAATGCCTACAAACTTTGGATTTTAAAGCAAGATGCTACAAAAATCACCATCACCGGAATGAGCTTTGAGTTTAGGACGCATCAAGTTAGGTGTTTGGATGATTGTGGAACCCCGCTGCTGAACGTCTGTTCGGATATCGATGGAAGATAAATAGCTTGGGTGTTTGGTTTAGGCTGCTACAAGGACTGTCTTTAATATAACAACGCAGGTGCATTTTTTGTTCTTTAACTCAATTCACTATAAATCTTCATCAAATACGTTCCAAGATCCACGCAGACGAAGTCGCGGAAATTGCTAGTTTAGCATACTTCAAACCTCGGAGCCTCCTTCTGCCTCCCATCCGCACCATCGGTATGTCCCGTGAACAGCAGGCAAGCTAAGCCCAGCGAAACAGACAGAAAAATAATAAAAATAGATAACCCACATCCGCCATCTCATCGCTTGTGATTATATGACGCTGAAGAAAGGCGGGCCCGGCCGTATTCTCCAAAATATTACCTCAAGTGATTGAAGATCTTCTTCCTCTTCGCGAACGTGAAGTGCGTCCGTAGAGCATTTGCGTCCACATCCACCTCGCCATCGTCGTCGTCGGGCAGATGAAAAATGACTTCAACACCAGAACGCGAACACATCGATTAGTCGCCGCCGAGTAGATCGCTGAACTGAGTCCTTCATCTTATCCCCTGGACACTGCCTGCCTGCCTGCACACTGTACACAGTGGCACTGCATAGTGGCAATAGGAATTTTCCAAGCGAATGGCTTCCAATTTTCTTTGAAGTATATAAGTAGACTTCCCGAGTGCACTTGTAACGTCTGCTACTTGGCTCCCTTAGTCATCATTGCCGATACGCTAGCACTCACTCCTTGCATCGTTCCTTGATGACAGTTTTGCTCCTCGCGTCTTGTGGATACGTACCACTTCATCATCCCGGCCAGTCGAGAGTAACTGCGCCCACACCCCACAACCAAACTGCATCCGCATGACGCCTGCTTCACTTGGCTTTGGGCTCCTCTGACGGATGGGGCGAATACGATGGTGCGATGGGGCGGGTGCAAGAATGCTCGTGGATAAATGGTGGTAACTGTGTCGGTTTCCTAAAAGGCCAAACGAATCAGTCGTGAAGATTAATAGTCGTCGTGGTCTCGCAGACTAAAAGTCGAACGATTATTCGCGCGAAACACGCCGACACCAGGGCTCGGTCGTCGTGGCTGCGGAACCGGCACGGCTCGCTGCAGTGGTGACAAGCAATAATGAAAGAATCATACCGCTACGAGCGCAGTAAGAAAAGGTCATGTAGCCTTTCGTGGGGGGGAAAGTAATCTCTACCAGATGTTGGCGCTGCCTATGCTGCTGTCGTGATGTGATGTACCTTCAGTGTCATTGTTCCACACAAACGGAACTTTCGGCTTTAAGAAGACCCCAAGTCTGCGCATCGTTCTCGTCATCGTCGGAGCCGTGTGCAGTTCGGGAAGAGACGAAATTTAAGCAGAAAATGTGCTGCAATGTTGGTAGTGGCCGCTGCCAGATGATGTTTGGGAAACCGATGTCGCCTGTGCAACAGACGAGCCAGCTGCAGTCGAGGGTAGCTAGGCGTTGTGGCGGAAATTTACGGGCGTGTTAATTTTGAATGCAGAACGATTGTGTTTCACTTTTGCTGCGATAATGATAAAAATTGTGATTTGTTTCGGTCAACAACGAACTGCTGGCGGCTAGGTTTTGTGCATGGAGGTAGATTTTCTGCGCATTATTGTAGAACTGTAGCCACTAAATGGAAACTACGAGATACACGAACGGAACAGAAGGATTTGGAATGCATTTAATTCACTGTTTTTCTATGAAGTCATTGGGATAATGGAGACGAGGTAGATTTATGCTTAAAATAGTTCGAGTTTATTCCAGTACGTGGAGCTAATGTAAGGAGAAAGTTGGCTGTTGCACGAAACAATTGCTTTGCTTGTGGCGTGGTTTTCACACACACAAAGGCGCAACCAAACTGGTTGCGGACTAGACCAAATGATTCTTGCAATCACTCATATTTTTTATTTTTGATGTGAAACATCCGTTGGCGCGACTGATGTTTCACGCTTCGTACGACAAAGTTGGTTGGAAAAATTCAATTTCTTCAATTAGGGAAACAACGCTGAACTCCTTGTCGTCAACCATATTCACGTCAACAACATACCAACGCTGGGCTACGTGTTGACAGAAAAATTCATGTAAACACGCTTCTGTACAAAGCCCGATATAAGGTCACCAGTCTCTATACGAGGACGTTTAATAACTACAGATCCAAGTACCAGAGAATATGGAACCCTGCTCAAAGCATTGGATCAGTATATTAAGCAGTTCCAGTGAATATGGAATTTAAGTAATATAATAATAGTCGATATTACAATTTCTAATACGGAACTGTAATTAAATGTGCAAATTAATTAATAATTTAAATTTAAGTTAAATAGAATGCTGAAAATAAATGTTGAATGAATTTCGGAATTTTTAGTAAATAATTGCAATTATGTAAAATAATTAATTGTGTTAAATAAAATACATATTACAGTAGAATCTCGATGATGTGAACCCCGATAATGTGAACTATTCAATAATGAGAACTGAATAAATACTATATTACTCGTGACAATTTTTTGTCATTCAATAATCCGAACTATGTTTTTTTATTTCCTCTTTATTTCTGTTTTCGTTTGTTTGCAAAGTCTGGCCGTTCTACGAGAGAAGAGGTGAAGGCAAAAAGTTAATATGGCGCTATCCCAGAGGAGGTCATTGTATCTACGTTACTCGAGCACGTGCTCATTTACGTTCGTCTTTTTTGGGGTTAAGGTTTAGTTTTGTATATTTCATTTGTGCCTCGTGCTGCGTGGAGTTTGTGTACCACTTCTGTACAACCATAATGCTCTGGCTCCTTCAAAGCAAAAACAACACCGATTCCGTACAATCTGCCATCCATGTTTTCCTTGATTGTAACGAGAACATTGAACCATTGAACACCTGCTGTGTAGCAGCAGATTCAAACACTCCAAACGAAACCAGAAAACAAAGCATTCTGCTTCGCTGGGTGTGTGTTCAAAAACGTTTTTGTGACTATCGAATCAAAAACGTTTTGTTTGATCCGTTGTGTGTTTTCAGCCATCGCTCTCATTTTGGAAGCCCCTAGCCTAGAAGCACACAATTATTGAAGCCGTAGCCGATGGAGAACAGTAGAAGACTGTGGCTGAGCTTTTTTTGGTGTCGCTTCATCCAAGCTTGCATCTATTTCAATGCAGGGAATGTTGGCTGTATGAATATTAAAATTTGACATTACATTGCATATGCATTTCACAAATTCGTTTTCCTTTTCTATTTTAAACTTGATAAATTCTAGTCTCGATTATCCATAAATTACGGAGTAATTCGTATGTAATAGCATATAATTCGGTTATATATTGCACAATGATGTAACCTGTTCCGGCACATAGACAAACACCCTCAGTACATCAATACGTGATCGTAGACGGATTCCGAAATCTTCGGCCATGTTCCTGGGGAATTCACGATTCAGTCGAAATGTTTCCCTTAATCGTTCATCCCAAAAGACGCCCTGGATGACAACAGTAGACACACAAGAACTTAAATAACTCGAGCACTGGCAGTAAAACCGACTAGCATGCCGTGACGGCAAGGAGCATAAGGCTGTTATGCCACACAACATTAGATTAATTCAAAATGGCCACTCCGTGTGGGTGACTTCACACGTCATAGTTGTGGTCAACATTTACACGAAGAGTTGCCATAAGGCTAGACCATACATATACACCGCATGAACATCACGAAGGAAAAGAGTCTCAACCAACTTGGCGTGTGACCGTGCCAACCCCACCCACACAGTATAACAAAGGACCTTATTCGACCTATCAGCTTAGTGCTTGTTGCTTTTGCCTGCACTTTGCCATTCTTAAGCGATCGGTTACCGTGAGATGACTTCGTACCAAAGATTTGTTTAATAGATCAGGATCAGGATTCTTCGGCTTTCGTTTCTAATCACATGTAATTTTATAATTGACTTGCCGCTACAACCTTCAGACGGTCCATGCATGAATGTTTCAAGAAGCCTCCGATACAGCAACGACAAATTTCGCCAGCAACAACGTGACAAGCTGCACTCAACGCTTTCAGGCATCAAAACATTATCGTCGTCACCTCGTCTTTCCCTCCGCCTTCAGTAAAAGTGGAAAATAATTTGCGGCCAGAAAAGAATAAGAGGAAAATCCAAGCGAACAAAAAAAGACGAGAAATCCGTCAGTATGAAGAATGGATTTTGCACAGATGAAAGACCACAGTGTCGGTGTGGTCTTCTGTGTCGCAGATTATAATTTACCGTCAGCAGAAGCCGATGATTTTAGACTGTCTTTCCCTTTCAGCGGGCGAGTGGTTTTTGCTTTATTTCTCGTTCAATGGAATTCAGTGTCAAAATGACGGAATCCTTATCCAGTGCAAGGCGGTATGCAAGCCAACGGATACACATACTTTCATACATACATTTCTTTATCCCCAGTTCCGTTCAGTCGCTCACTTTATCTGGAACAATCCAACCGTACGTTAATGATAATGACTGCTCCTCCACATGGTCGACCGAAATATTCACATTTCTGGTTGAAACAATGGAAATTTGTTGAAGCAGCGCGCCGCGCCGTGCTGTGGTCCTAGGCAGACGACGGACGACGAGGCGAGAACAGAAAAAAATTCAAACTCTCTTTCTTTTTCCTTTTACTCATTTCATTTCATTTAGAACCGGTTCTAGATAGACCGCCATATATAGCCCAATGTCAGCCGCGCAGCGACGGCGGCGACACACACGGAAAAAGTGAAAGCAGTGGGAACGGCTCTCAGAACAAGTTACTGTTGAGTCTAGCACGCGGGGCAGGCAGTGGTATTTGAGTGAGCGGGCACCTACCACTCTAGGCTTTAATTAGCCGGACGCTTAATTGGCCTCTAAACGGAGGAGAGATAGAAAAAAAATGTATAGATGTTGCCAAGTGAGGCGGTGTGCACCGCGGCGTCACACCACGCCAAACCAAGCCGCAGCGCAAAGCGTGAGCGAAGGTCTTCACGCGTCTGTTTAACGGCGTGGTTATGCGGGACCACGGTTCGGACGGCGCGCATTGTAACGTGTCAAGCCGGTTGTTATAGGTCAGTAAGCGCGCGTGAGCGTGTATCAATTTTTATTTACATTTTTTCTTTCTCTTCTTCTCTCGCCTTCCGTTTGGCAAACGTTTCTTTGGCTTTTCGTGTGAGACTCCGCATGCGGGTTTAACTAGCGTATGTGGGGTGCGGCAAGTCGGGCGGGAGTAGGGGCGGGGGTGGCCAGAACTCACCCTGTACGTAACGAATTCAAGCTTACGGCAAGGTTTTGAGCTACAGAACGTCTATGGGTTGATACGTACCTGAAACGAGAGAGAAAAGGGGGCACATTAGTTATGATTTACTGTAGCATGGTGGCGGGGTGTTGAGGGCTTTATGTTGTTGATAAATTTAAGTATGCGGCAGCCGAGGGAGAGGGGGAGATGAAGGCAAAAGGGCTGGATCGCAGATTGGTTGCAGTTGGTCTTCGGTTGGGTTAGTAGACCAAATGGCGGTATGTAGACAACGGATTACTGGAGGCTGTTCCTTTTGCCAACTTCTGTTGAAAAATATGTGCGTTTGAACAAAGTTGGGGATTGAAGTGTGGTTTTAAGACTGAATACCAAATAGGGCCCCCCCATGCAATAAACGCGTGACAATGGTTATAAATGGAAATGTGCAAGGGAATTGACATTTTAATAGTGTGGCGGAGATTTTCGGAGTTCTTTCCGAGCTTTGACGCGAATTTTAAAACCTGTTCGAAGTGTGAAAACGCAATATTTCTTCAAACTAACGAAAATGTTTATATTCGGGGATCGAACCTAGCGTCCCCGGTGTCGGAGTCAACGCACCAACCCACAACGCTACAGCGACGCACCCATTTATTCATGCAGAGTGATCAGAGTAAATATTGACAAAAGAGTGCGTATGTTCCATCAAAGCCTGGCCTCCACCCCAGTTGCGCTATGTGGAATAACACATAAGTAACCCTATCCTGTGTATGCACAGTGGAGTCTCGATTATATGAACTCGCAGTTATATGAATTACTCGAATATAAGCACTGCTAATTTTATGTACTGAAATTTGTTTATATGAACTTGCATAGTGCAAATTTGGTCAAGGTAATATACATCGCACTGGTGATCGCTATAGCACGGTAGCAAGTGCGGAGATAGTAATTAATACTGATAAATAAGTGTAAGAAAATATTTGTAGTTCTGTTGTTAAGTAACCGTCAAACAAATTAGGGCCTTCTTCCTCTAACAAATATTTTTTTATAATAAACCAACTTCTTTTTCTTTAACTTATATATGTACATGTACAATTATTTATTGTTATGTACTTGCTATGTGAATAATTAGATAACGAAGGTGTGAATAAATTTTATTTTTCAGTTTTAAACTAAAAGTATACCAAAAGAAATCGTTTAAAGTTGATATGAAATTTTAGTGTTCGGCTTCTGAAACGTCCAGAAACTAAATATTACTGTCCGGATACTAGCGCAAACAGAAATCTTTTTAAGAAGTAGAACAAAAATTGTCTGCTATAATATATGTATATGTTTGAAGAGTTTTACTATATTTATTTATATATCCAAACATTTTCACAGAAGTTTTAATAGCTAAAAAAAAATAAGAAGAAGTCAAGGTTAAGAATTGTGTTAACTGTCCGGCTATCAGTGATTTGAATTCTTCCAATTTTTGAACTATTAAAGCTTCAGTGAAAAGGTTTGCATAGGCGCATCCAACCGCTCTCGCTTTGCCCTAGTATCAAAGATTGGGACGTATTTCACAATGTCCTTTCGTGGACGTACTAATGGGAACATTACCATAGGTTCAAAGACTTTTCCATAAGCATTTTCACTAATTAGTCTTTTCAAAGAGTTAATCGCCAAACATTATATTTGACAGTTGCTTTTATTAAACTCAAATTATTTGCCGGAATATCTTCTAAAGCTTGTTTTAAACTGCTTCCATTCTAAATATGGCATTTTTAACGTTTTACATATTTTATTGTGTAAAAAACAAACAATTGTCCGGATAAAAAGCCGAATCTTGCAATGTCCGGACCGTCAGTTTCGTAGGTAAAAAACGGCTTCTTAGTTAAAAAAAAAAACACGGTTTGCATACAGAAATTAAAAAAAAAAAAACAATGCAATATTTTTTGTATTTAAATAAAGTAAGAGCACATTCATATGTAGGTATTGTTTTAATGTATTAAAACATGAATTTATAGTAGTAGAATTTATAGTAGCCGGAAACACTGTCCAGTGACTAAAATCAGTATAAAATTTGGGCTCCAGTATCCGGACACCAAATAATGTGCGAAAATTTAACATTTTTACTTTTTTTTTTTATTGAACACAGAAATCATTTATATTCAATTGTGCAAATGTAATAAATGACATTGAAAATAGCGCCACTATTTAAAAAAAAAAGCACGTAGCTGCAGTCTTTGCGACTACCACCTACCAACTGATGCGTATTTCGCAACCCAGTTCTCGCATCTATTGGAAACTTCGTGTGCTGGTGTATAATACAAAACATAGATGGTTCTTTTTGTATTTACAATACAACCGGAAAATTCCCTTATTATTTGACAATATCCGTCGAAGTGTCCGAAGTGTCCGCTAGCACCGTAGTGCCTTAATCCTAGTCAGGGAATAATTCAAATACATTTTTTTTAAATCCCTTCCCCTCTTAAATCAAGCGAGCGTCTTCTTATCCAGTGACCTACATGCACCCCCAATCACAAACTCAATCCACTCGTACGTTTCCAAGTCACTTATATTCCGGATATAGCAAGCAGTCAAGTTCAATTGTTCCCTTTCTATATCAAAGGTCTACGGCAAGGTGCTTTGTTGTCGCCACTTACCCCAGCTCACGAAGGCATTCGTCAGAAGACACTCAGGAACAACAAAAAAAAGGATATGAATAACTCAAATGCAGATTCGAATTGCCATGAATCTAATTGACTGTTTGTCTATTGTTGAGTCTCATCCAATCATCCCACGCCCGAGCCTGCCAACGACAATTTTTCTTTCCAATTCCAATGCTCCTGTCAATGCAAGAAGAACAAAGCCAAGCCCTTACTCTGTAATGGAAGTCGTGTTTACTTAACGTTTATTTTTTGTCCGCCTCCATCCTCGGCGCTCCATCGCATTGACAATACAAGAAAAATAAATAAATCGAAGTCGAAACCAACTAATAATATTCTTTGCGTGAGCACAGGGATGAGGAGCAACACAAGAAAAAAATGTATTCATCGTCTTTCACAATCATTTCCAGACAGACAGAGCCGGCCAGGCAAGTGAGGAAGCGAGCAAGAACGCGGAGAAGGATCCGACGCCAGACAAACCGTTCTATGGTTTGATAGTAATTTCTTGAAGATGTCCTTTTTGGTCTGCTTAAGTGGCGCGCTCTCTCAGAAAATTTCATTTCACTTTGTGCCACAGAAATTAAATGTGTCATTTGCATTTGATCGTCTAACGGTCTTCCTCTCCAGACTCTAGAGTCCTTTATGCACGGAGTTTAATTAACTGGAATATGATGGACTGGCTCCTCTGTGTGCTGCCGTTTGTGGTTAATCGATTTGAATATGAAAGACTTCGTACTCCGCCCAGGAGTGAAAGACACTGGAAGACACAGTGTTTGACTGTTGGAATGGTTTTAATCTACCCAAGGTAGCTTGTGGTGATTGTTTTAATTTAATGGAATGATCCACTAGTTCGTTGTTGTCAGAGAATAAATATCTGAAAAAATTAAGCAAGGATCCATTTCATATTTGGTAGTTTTTGCAAATAAATTTAATAATTGCTTTTAGAATTTAAAATTAAATATAAAATAAATTGAATGAATAAAAAATTAAATTTTTTAGGTTATTTTTACAAATCCTCTCCCGAAGACGGATGTGCCATCTACCAAATGATCAGGGACCGGACCCGCCATATGTGCAGGGTGTACAAGTGCAAGGGGCGCCAAGCAACTATGCCCAATCTGAAGCTTAAACAAATAAACGTCACAAAAGAGCCATAATAAAAAAAAATCCCACAGACAAGTTGAGCAATAATTGCAGAAAAAAGAAAAAAAAAACGTCTGTTTGTTCTGAAATAAATTCTGAGTGTTAGTTTGAATGATTCCAAATAAACAGAGAACTGTGTTGATTATTTGAGATGGTGAACATTTGCTAATTTGACACATTGAATGTCTACTTCTTGTAAATCTGTAAACGACTAATGCTACACAAAATTAAGAAGGGGGCGCCAAACGTAGGGCTCGCTCAGGGCGCTCATTTGGCTCGGGGTGACCCTGCTTATGATTCCTCGCAACTTTTCAGTTTTCGCTGCTAGGTCAACTTCACATATTCATCACGCGAGTGTATATAATCTCTGAATTGAGTGCTGTCCATCGATGAAGAAAAGTGCGACTAATAATACACAAAATTAAGAACGGGCGCCAAACATAGGGCTCGTTCAGGGCGCTCATTTGGCTCGGGGTGGCCCTGCTCATGATCTTCCGTAACTTTTCAGTTGGGGATTCGCTGCTAGGTCAACTTCACATATTCACCACGGGAGTGTATATAATCTCTGAATTGGGTGCAGTCCATCGATGAAAAAAAGTGTGTCCTCCATGTCGCATTCGCAGCGTCTTTCTAATGCGGCCAAAGTCAACTCTAAGCGTTTGCTCTGGAGTTCAGGTATTCACTGGCTACCTTGAGTACAGGTACAAAGATCTAGGGTACCTCTATAAGCTATTTATTATTATATTTCCAATGTTTATCGTATTGCGCAAAGGATACGTTTATTTATGGATAAACACATCGAAGAAATGGCCCTTGCGTCTTTGCAGGCACATACGCACACGTTTGTCTAAATTTTGCCGGACATGGCTGCATAAATGTGGTTGAACTTCGTTCATGCGTTGGATTTCCTCCTGGAATCCACGGTTTGTTTTGGGCTTGTTGACATAGACTTCAAATACCCGCTTGAAACGAAGTCTAATGGAATTAAATCGCACGATCCTGTACCAGCGTTGTTGCATCGTGTGACGCTCCTCTTGCCCCTAACCCTAAATCACTCCATCACCCTATCAACTAACACCCTTTATTATGACCATTTATCAGAGACTAAGTTGGTGGCACTCTTCGTCGCCAATATAAGCTTATCCTGTTTCAGTTTTCGTACAAATTCGCAGGATTGCATGCGATCCAGGGTTGAACAATTCATAAAGTTGGAGTACCTACTCCTTCAGATTTAAAGAAGAACCATTCCTGAAAGACATGTTAACCCCTTTTCGAATGCATCCATCCAGTTAAGGCTGCACCCCGCCCCGCACTTTGAAAAGACGAGTTCATGGCACTGCTCTGTGCAGAGTGGGAAGAAATAAGGACTAAAAAGAAGAATCCCCTTCGCAAGAAACAAAAAGATGAGAACGAAAACAAAAAAAAAAAAAACGACGTAAAATTCACTTGTGGATGTCAATTGCACAGACTCACACTCCACACATCGCAGGAGAATGTGCATTCTAAAATCCGCCAAAAGAGTGAGCAAACGATAAGAGACTGAATGAAATCCCAAAGGATTTTCATTCCACAAAAGGAATTCTCTCATTTCTGACGGCCGAAATGGGTTTAAAGGATATACATTCCTTTTAATTTTTATCTCTTCTCATGCCCCGCTCACGTTGGGTACATATTTTATCCTGTCATTGTGTGAATCGTCGGCTACTGCAGACGGAATATGTGCGAGAATTCTCTTTAAAAATCAAGCAGGAGGCATTGACATCTGTGCTTTATTTATTTATCCCGCGATTTTCTTCTCGTTCCTGCCTTTGTTGGTTGTTGTTACTTCTGCTGCTGCTCTTTGATTCAGTTTTCAGTTTCCTCTTACCATTTTAGTTTCGTTGTGCAGCGTGTGTGCCAGGATGGGGGGAAATGAGATTTACACCTCTATTGTCCTTCCCTACGAACCCTTAAGTGTGTGTGTGCACCTTGCTTGCACTTAATGTGCAGGTGACAGTGTTAAGAAGAATAAATGTCAAACAAGGAAGCATTATCCTGCACTTCTCGCAAGAGGACCCTCTTTCTTAAGCAATTACACGCATAAAGCCCACGTTTGGCAGCGCCATGGTCTCCCGCTGCTACTGCTGCTCCTGCAACAGTGCCACACACTGACTGACATTAACGAAACTTTTCTGTCGCGCACTCATGCTCATGCCAGGCAGAACAGTCATGGCACGATGTGCATCCTGACACTGGGAAAGTATGTATGATTCACATATGCGACTGTGGCCCCCTCCGTCCGACCGCCCTCTTATGACAGTGAATTGAACGGGAAAGGGTGTAATTGTTATTTGGTAGCTTTGTTTGGAGTGTTTTTTGTGTTTTCATATCGAAAATCGAGAGTTTTGTGGGAGAACGACGAAACCGATTTAGTTCTCAACCCCCTATCGCGTCGGCAGCGCGGCGCGGCTGTGGCGATGGTGACATGCATGCACACACCGACCCACCGCCGACAAAAGTCATTTCTGTTGTACTGCAGGGGAAAATGGATAATCATCATCACCATGGCGAGTGGAAGCAGCATTTCAACCCCTTGAGCAGCAAGACGCACACACGGCCATATCGGAAAACGTCCACTGGGAATATCCTCCGCTAGACTCTTGTAATAGAATCCAACTGTGCAAATGACAGTCGTTAGACTTTCTCATCGTGAGTCTTTGCTCACTTGTGCTTGCCTCCACACTCTACCACTGTGCGGCCAAATACAACGACGACGACGCCGCCTTCGACCAGAAGCAGGACGATAAGAACGGCGACTACTATTGCGACGACGACGACGACTGTGGCGACGACCATGGTGACATTGCCAGCATTGTTCGATGCGGCAGATGCGGCATGAGCGGCATGGTGGCTTCGGGGTGTACTCGGATTGCAGGAGCACTCCACTTGCATTAAGCAACACACAGTTTCGCATGGCAGCCTGAGGCTATAATCCTTACAAACTGGAGAATTCATGTGCGAATCGGTTGGCGAACTTGTGGGATGCTTACCGTTACTGGAACATGACTAGAAAATTAAAAACAAAAATTCCTTGTGTGAAGGGTGATGCTCTCGAGCGCTTGGGGTGTCTGTTGCTGTTCATATTTGAAACAAGGATTTGTGCATAAGCTCGGTTCTCTGCAGCGCGACGGATCGAGTGTGGGGGATTGCAGCTGCAATTTCAAAATGAATTAACACGCAAGATGAAGGGCAAATTGATTTGGTTGTCCATCCGAATGGTGGGTTAGTGGTGGATTAGGGCGTCTGGTGATTCTCTTGTAGAGTGGATTGAATTGTGGAGTCATGTGGAACCCCGATGCAAATGCATTCTCTTTGTTTGAGTGCGTGTTTGAGATAGTCGACGAATAAGATGTCGAGAAGCTAACTTCTAAGTTGTGTTGATGTGGGAATGAAGGCTGTCACAGGTGTTGAGGTGCGACGGAAGGATTCTGAGTGAAGCTGAATCACCTTTAATAGTTTTGCAGGAGTGATTTAACATCCAACGATGAGAGCTCAGCAAATGAGTCATAACAAGACAATTGAAATTTCTTGATTTCCCGGCAAGCATATTTTCAACTTGTCTCTCAGCACGTTATGGCTTAAAATGCACTTGGATTGTGACAATGCAACTGGAACTGTCGAAGGCCACAAAATGGCACTGCATCCGGAGAGAAAATTGATCCGATGGTGGTTCTTCGAAAGTGTAGAGAACAACGGCACGGCCATTCATATCGATAAACCCAAATTTTAACTGATTTTCTCTGATTTTCGAATCACTGGAGTGGTCGATCAGTGGTAGTATACTGACTGTGGGCATCACAATGGACCAACATGGTCCAAGTGTTGAGGTGACTTCACTAGCAGCCCCACTCCCTACGTCTCAACAAAGGGGGTCATCCTTTGGATTATTGCAAGAGAAATTTCTGGGACAACTTGCAACGCGTGTGTGATCTTCTGTCTGGCAAGATCATCGGATTAGTTGTTGGCGTCCCAAAATTAAAGCATGCTTTGCTTGTGCAGGAAATAGTTGGCAACCGTGAAAATAAAACGACGTGCAAGCTGATAGTTAAAATTTTGAAGTAAACGATAGAATGGCCAGTTTTCATTATCGAATACGAATGAACGGTTTTCGGCCACAGTTCGAAAATTGCATACAAAATATGATCGGTATAGTGCTCTAACTTCGTTGACTGTGAAGAGATTATTTGAAAAATCCAGGGAGATTAGATCAGTTGGAGACACTAACCTATTCACACCCAGAGGAGTTCCAGACGGAACTCCAGCGCGCACTAAAGAGGTTTGCGGCCGTATGTGTTGATGCTGGGATGGAGGTTAACGTGGACAAATCGGATGTTATGGTCATCTCCAGAACGCCTGTCCGAGAAGAAGTTTAAGTGTCCCGGGGTGTTTTTCACGAGTAATGGAAGGAGTAATGCTGAGCTTCCCTGTAGGATTGGTCAAGCTGGGTCAATGTTGATACAGTCGGTAGATCTGTAATCAAGAAGGCTGAGCTTGGTATCAAAGCCAAATTACCGGTTTTCAACTCAATTTGGGTAATGACCGAAAGATTAAGATCGCGAATACAAGCTGATGACATGAAATTTCTTCGTTCTGTTGTGGGAATCACTAGCCGGGATGGGGTGAGAAACACGGCAGTGCGCGAGGTACTCAACATTGAGCAGCCACTTCTTCAAGAGTAAAGGGCTATGCTTAAGTGGCTTGGGCACGTGTCACGAATGTCCCCTTCATCGCGACTTCAGAGGCGGGCGTTGAATGCGATTCAATCTAAATGGCGACCGCTTGGCAGACCCAGGACGAGGTGGTGGGACCAAGTGCAAAAACTCGTCTCGTTACGATTGGGCATCCTCCTGATGAGTTAAGGTCGGAGCGAGTTGCCTGCAGATCTCTCGTGCGGGGCTTACTCCCTCGACTCTTGTACTGGAGCATGGGGGTCAGAAGATGATGATGTTGATGAGAAACGCTAAACACACTGGTCGTCCATAAACAAGCTTGGTATTGTTGGACCATACTTGTTTGCAAATTTGTCTGGTCCAGCAATGACTGTTATTGGTGCACGCGACTTGGTAACACAGATCCCCTTGCCACACAGACCGTGAAATACCTATATTACCGCATGAGATATTTCCTGGGCGTGTGCTCTCTTGTTTCAGTGATCAGTGATGATCGTGGGATTTAAGGCCGGTGTCAACAAGATGACAATCAAACATGTATTACAGGAGGAAATTAAACACTCCATAAGCACAGAATGGTCATGCAGAATGGAGACAAAAGTGTGTGTATGTTCAACAAAGCCGTGGAGGCCTTTTGCGCGATGTGTTGTTCCATACATAACCCACATAGGATAGTACTGTAAACTAACAGTCTAGTGTCTAAGAACTGCGTTTTCTGTTCAATTCAACACTTAGGGACACCCTTTTTGTGAATAAATTCTACAAATAGTAAGGCCCTTCCTTAACTCCACAGCTCTATGAACACTGCTGGCTGTGAAGAACAGTGGCATTGACTTTTTTAGTGATTCAACATCTCGTTTCCTCATGCCCTTGCTCCTTCCAAGCCGCTCAACATTTCAAGGAGCTCTGTCAGAGATCCCAGCACAAATTCCTCAACCATCTCGGATCATTATCTGAAATTCGTGGGGGTGTCCTAATGAACACTTGACAAGAAGTCACACCGACTTCCAAGCACCCAAATCACACAAATTGCTTGAATCTCAAAGCCAGGGAGAGGGTTGCATTCAGACGGAATCCTTTTTCGCATTGATTCGAATTTCCTTCTTATTTCAGAGTTAACAAAGCCAGAAGATATTCATTATTGAAAAATCGAATACCCCGCGGCGCACTGGAATCCCCACTGGGTCGGTGTTGTACGTGCACCGCTTGCGGAATAAAAACAGAATGCCCTTGATTTGATATTTGCGTGTGTGCCACATAGAACAACATTTGATGGATTCATTCGTTTGAAGATGTGTCCCAGATAATCAAAGGATTGCATGGCTCTAGCTGAAACATTTCAAAATTACACGCACATCAAGTAGGACACGAGTTTAAGCAAATGTCGCTGCTTGTGCTTTGCATGCGTGTGTGGTTCTGTTTGTGAAAACGAAAACGAATTAGAGCCATGGCTTGAAGAACAAGGGGAAGCGAATATCCTTGACAAGAGAGTTATGCGAATCGTTAACGTTGGTGTGGAAAATTTGCGTCTGCACATGTTTCGCTAACGACTTGTGCAATTTGAAAGCTGCGAGGTTATGAAATGAAACTAGGCCTGGTGTCATTATTTTAGACGCCCCCTCCTTGAGGTATAACGATAATGCGAGCGGAACGTTATCAGAAGAGATTAGTCAACGCGGAGGTCTCATCAATGTGCAGGGGCAGCTAGGATGGTAATCTGAAAACGGTCAAAGTGTTCTAATTGATCGAATTTTACGTGTCGTGGTTAACGGCTATTTGTCGTAGGACCTGTGATAATGTCGATTCGGTGACATTCTGCTGGACATACTGTCACCCATTGGTGAATATTAACTCCAGCAGGAGGCCCAACCACCTCATCCTAGGACTGTCAAGTGGCCGCTTTCCTGATCAAATCAAGGCACGCCACTGGAAGTCGTAATGACATCGATGCTTAGTCCTCAACATTTAGCCCCTAGCTTACTGCAGTGTTTCTTACCATGTCGTGGGCAGTATCGAACATAACAATGCGAAGAAAGCTCATCTCGGTAGCTTGCTTTGGCGATCTCATGCTTTCGGTTTTCTCCCACATTTCATGGCCTGGTGAGAGTTGGAATGAATCTGAAACCTAGCTGACTGTTCAAACTCTGAGCTCCAGGAAAAACCTAAAAACCATTGCTTGTGACGGCTTCCTGTCAAACAAACTCCAGACCTAATTCCGGGCTGCATCGACATATAAAGAAACATGTTAACTTGCAGGTCAGTGGGTGAACAAGTCCTCGGACATGGGTATGGCGTAGGCGGAGCCAAAGTGGACATCAGTGCTCTAAATCAGAGAAAGCAAGTCCTCGAGGGTGACGTTTCCCTCGGACGAAGATGGAGCTGCAGGCGTTTCTTCCTCTTCCTCCACTACCTCCACTACTTATAGGGTACGTCCAACCCGGAGTGTATATCCCAATGGCGCAATGCCGATGCGAGTACCCATGTCTGATTAGATCTGCGACCATTTAGGTTTTAGAGTACATCTCCACTGGACATATTTCTGCCCAACATCACAACCACAATCTGAACAGACATCCGCGATATTTTATTTCCTTGGCAAGATATGCCATGTCGGCTCACTTTAACGTTGGCTGCGAGAGCGTCAACATCAAGAAGATTGAGTTAAACGCGAATCCATCCGCAGATTTGATAGCCGCAAGACTGTCAGTACGCATGACGACATCTCTCACTGCATGTAACCTCCTCCATCAACTGCACATCAACCACAAAATGCAAGCCCACCGTTTGCAGTGAAGGCAAACAAGTAAACTAGAAAATAACACACTTGGTTAAAATTAGCCACATTCAAAATCCCACACTGCACAAGCCACACGTACTTTTTCCAAAACGCAAACACAAACAAATAACACCGCGTTCAGTACTGTTTCCGAACAAAATTTAGCTGTCAATTAATGCAAATATTCCCAACTACAACCACGATCGAGGATACATTTTTATGCGCTTCACAAGCCACAATTGAAAGGAATTTAATTCACATTGCGTGTCATAACCCGAGGCATAGGCCAGCCAAGTAACTGAAGGCATTTCGGAATCTAATTGTTATGAAATACGTACTTGGATAACTGAAAACGTTTTCTGTATGCATTCTTTTCCACTCACCCACTGGCATTCGACAGAATTTCCATTTAATTTTCCTTTTCTTTCGAAAACTAATTCCGAAAGGAATGCCCGGCGTTCATGCGAAAGCCTGACATTTCAACCGAGAAATGCGTGAGCGTAAAACGGGAAAGGAAAAAAGAATTAAAATTCTATTTGTAGCCGAGCATGCAGGCGGGGGATGATTTATTTATCCGAGGCGTTTATAAGCTCAACAAGTTGAAATGCATGTCGTTTGCAATATTTATCATAATGGCTCACCCGGAGAGACATATGGCTTGACCAATACGTACCTGCAACGAGAAAGAAAATAAGATTTATTATGTGAATCAATACTTTGAGAGAGAATTTTATGCGTTCAAATTAATTCAAATCACAGGCAATTTAAAGTGCATTTCTCCTAAGAAGGTCAATGGCAGATCAGTGGGCATTAGATCGGGGTTTTGTAATCGAACGCGAATCAAAATCATTAGAAAGAAAGATCATTGGTGTGTAATACTTTGGAGGGGAGGTGTGAATAAGGAAGGGTTCGTCGAAAAACATGAAGGGGCTTATAAGCATTTAAGCAATATTCCACATGAGTTGAGGGAACGAGTCAACGAGATATGTCGATCGAGCTAACGCAGGTCACTGATCACAGACTTCCGCAAAGAATATGAAATCATTATTACATAAGTTATCACACTGGTCCCCTGGTAAGCAAACAGATGATCTGCGTCAACAAAGGCCACAGATCCTATCGACAAACATTGAACCATTCCACCGAAACCAACATCGTTATCTTATTCAAATATAAACACAACTGAGGTGATAATTGAAATGAAAATTCTATAAAAGAGGAGGACGCCAAAGTGCGGGGTCAGTAGTTCGCCACGCGTTACTTCCCTTAATGAAGCATGGCATCAATAACAGGAATCTACTCTACTCTAAAATATAATCTCAGACAGCCACGCAGTACTTAAAGTCTACACAGCCTTAGGTTCAACTCCAGGGCTGTGTGGGAATGCCAGGAACCTCTCAACACGCCGTCATAGAAAAACAGGTTAAGACTCATGAGGGCGGCAATGAGAAGGCAGACATGCCAGCAGAGAACAGGCAGGAGGGGCTTCAATAGTCAAAAATCTTCATAATGGCCGATCCCAGAAGAACCAAGGAAGCCTTCAAACTGAACTGGCCTAAGGTTATTTTGTGGCGCGCTTACAGCAGAACAGAAACTATAGACGATGCTGACAATCAAAAGGAAACTATGGAACTCGAGTGTCCAAACCTGACACTAAGTAGGAGAAAAAAAAAACTGAACCACCTGAACTATCAGGAAGAAACTATCAGGACATTCCATCTAGTGAGGCTATGAAACTTCTCAAGACAGCTCTCTGAATGAAAAATGCCTGGTGCGGCACATTGATGGCGCTACAAACACAAAACCTGTAGCAGTTCCACGCCTATATTAGCGCTTCTAGTTGAAATTCGTTTATAAATTCAGACTTGCTTGTAGTTGACCCAGTGCATAAGGTTGTTGAATAGACGCTGGTCTCTAGAAAGCACGTGTTTTACTTTTTGCCATTTAATGAATTTAATCTTGAATTTGAATTGAGATCCGTGTGTTTTAACTTGAATTCATTGTGGTAAGAAATACAGCCCACAGACCTGTAGTCAGTTGTGAATCGAGTAACCATCAAATGAGGAGACACAAGAGCAACCAGGTAAAAACCACGGCGGGCGCCACGTATCATAAGCTTGGTTGTTGCTTATGCAGCAATTCCTCGTGTTGTGCATGCTATTGAGGTTTTACGTGTGGATTGGACAGTTTTATGCCGGCTTCGAATGGTGAAGCTTTGAGAAGTTTTTCAAGACATGCATACTGTTTGAGCCTGAAAGAGACAGAACCGTCCATCTTCGTTTCTTTCATCGATTATAGTTGGAATCGAAATTGTAAGAGTAGACTCACTTGCCCACTAGCTATGGCGAAAAAAGAAAAATATTGTAGAATTCCCTTATGTACGTTGATGTCTGCCTAAGTGTGAACTTAAAATGCTGCCACAGTGTTGGTTATTAGGCAGAGACTGCAAGAAAAACTAGACACTTTCCTCAACTCATGCAGTCATCAACAAAGGAACTGCATATTGTCAACGGCACCCAGAGAGAGTCATCTGCAATATTAGTTCAACAAAGCCTCCCTTCTGTTCAAAGCTGACCGCCGCTATAGGCCCCTCCGAACGGGAGCGAACAAGCTTATGCCTTGATTTACTTGATCTGCTGTCATTAGGTTCATGTATCCATTGATATTCAATTCGCTTCAAGCAGAGGGAGAGAGAGAGAAATAGAGAGAGAGCGAGAGAATAGGGGGCGGGAGGAGAGAGACCATTGTAATACTAAGGAAAGCAACTAATAAGCAATCTCAGCAGAAAACAGGCTCAAAAATAGACAACTGATCAAAACATCACAATGCATTATTGATTTTCCCAAAGCACAGCGCCCATTCGTGTGTTTAAAGACCCCCGCAAGCGAAAGTGCATCAGTGTCTGTCAGGAGTTAATAATGCGGACACAACATTTCGTATACAATATTAAATACGATTGCTGTCATGCATACACAACCGTGCATGCATTTCAGATGCTCACGTATGTGCGTATTTTTACGTGTTCAAAATAATTGCAAACATCGTTCGGGAACTGTACAAGTTGGGAGCCGATTCGCCAGCAGACATATCTTGCATGCATACACGACGAGTCTAGGTGCACGTATCGCACATTAGATGCTTAGGGCTATTTAATTTAAGTGCTTAAAGTGCCAGTGTGGGTGGTGGAATGCGATTCCTTCTGTTTGAACCCCAACTTGTGCTCATAAGTAATTTCACTTTTAATATGCAAATTAATCGTCAATTATTTATTCCTCCTTGTCTTAAATTTCTTTTATAGACCTACAGAGGGGTTGCGTTGACTTGCGGTTAAGTGTTAAAAATAAACGTTAATTGGTTGCTTCCAATTAGGGAGACTGTTTGAGGAGACTCCGGGTCAGATTTGATCGGTTGACGACGTTACTGTTTCCAAATGTATGTCAACGTTTTCAGTCAATTCTTGAAAATTGGAAAGAGATTACTTACTGTGCGAGTAACTTCAACCATCACAATGAACACTCACTGCATTATTTTTTTTAGGTAGGCAAGACTTGTCCAAGCAAGAGCTGTAAGAAGCGACGACCTCCTGAGGTTCATAATGACATTTGTAAGTCAATTCTCAAATTCGAGCTTATATGTACATCAAGCAGTCAGCAGAAGTTCCTTAAAATGCGATCCTCGGACATGTGTGTCTGTGTACTTTATGTACAACGGTATTTTGAGACTAACGCTGCAAGATGTAGTCAAAGTTCTCAGCTTCGCTGACTATATTGCCATTGTCACTGTAGACAAGCACATCCACGTGAGCGAAAATGGAGCTGTCGCTGGAAAATGCTGCAAGTTGAATGGAGAAGACACAAACGCGGACTCTACTAACTGTACCAGGATGTGGATGTAGTCCGTCGACTGCACTGGCTTGGCCACATCGATCGAATGGACACGAACGCTCCAGCTAAGAGGGTCTTCGAATCGACCAAGTAAACGCGGATTCAAGATAGCTTGGTCTTGATGACTCGAAGCAGAGCGCCCAGGACCGTCAACGATGGGAGCCAGCAATTGCTGGTCGTCGGCCTGATAAGTAAGTAAGTTTGGGAAGAAGTCTATGTTTTCAGACGCATGGGCTATGTTGCTGATTTTATGAATAAAAGGGAAGTTTATTCATAAAATCAGCAACATAGCCCATGCGTCTGAAAACATAGATAAACTATAAAGTTTCGTCAAAATACTTCCAGACGCTTGGACTAGAGCTAAACCAAAATGGAGGCTAGCTCGGGGTATTTATTTAGTTACGATAGTACTTTCCGAATCATAGTCATAGTCATAGCCATGATGAACATGACCAGATGTTCCTGGGGAAATGATGGCTCATCTTTGGTCTTCGATGCTCCAGCGTGATAGTGCTGCATCGTCCCGTCTCCTTAACGCAACTGCCACTCACCTGGATCCCCCCTCAAACAGACCAACGGCCAGTGGACACCTGTTCCATTCTTTCAACCCTCCCTGTTCACTCCATTTGTCCTTCGGTTGATCCCTGGTGACTTTCCTCCTCAAACTCGGGCACTCTTCTCCACGGAACCATAGTCAAGTTTCGTCTAACATCACCGCCTTCGTTTTCCCGGAAACGCTACAAGACTTAGCAACTGAGTCCACTATGCCTTGACGACAACACCTTCGCATATCATTTCCTCCTGCGTCGGTTTTGATTCATGTTCCATAATTTTT
Source organism: Eristalis tenax (assembly GCA_905231855.2). Classification (NCBI taxonomy): domain Eukaryota; kingdom Metazoa; phylum Arthropoda; class Insecta; order Diptera; family Syrphidae; genus Eristalis; species Eristalis tenax. Next base: position 49,494,902 of record HG993125.1, read on the forward strand.
CCATAATCACACCTTCACATTTCATCAATGCTGAGCAGGAAGTGCTTTACGAACGCAGCACTCTTTTATCCTTTAATAGATGTCGGTGCACCATTTCAACACAGTATCCCAACGCTGATTGCACAACTGAGGTAAGTGGTACGTTCGAAGCCATGTAAGCGCCATAAAATGGGTCACGATCCGACCGAGCGATAAGCCTACACTGCACCGGTGCAAATCAAATCTATTATTGCCTGTTCGTCGGCTAATTCAATCTGTTTGCAAAGCAATTGTCTGTCGAATTAGCAAAGAGTCGTAAAACAAAGTTGGAAAGTGAAAGCAGAACAAACTGATTACACAGGAAAACTGCACTGCAGCGCCAACGGTCATAAATAGACGGCTATGATTTGCCTTTCAAATGTCGGTATACATTTACATCGCTGAATTGCTCAAGGCATATTCATCTGAAATGTTGTGATAGTATATGTGACTAGCTTAAAGATGGGTGGAGATCTTGCCACTTGTTACTGAGGGAAAGATGTTGAACTCCCACAGTTTGGGCTGGACACGATATCATCTGAAGATAAGGCCGCATTCATAGAAGTAACGACTTTTGTGGGAAATAAACACTTTGAAGGATATATCGGGTTCTCCAAACCCTGTGTGGAAATTGACATCGGTTTGCAGCGGTCAATCCATTCGCGCGATCCATTCGCGAAATGTGGTGGTGAGCGAAGGGCAATTCTAGATAATGCCGTGGAATCGAGTAACAACATCAAGTAGTGGGCAACCAACCACCAATCAACGAAGTAGATCTCACTAAAAATAATGCCAAAAATGACATTCTACTTTTAAACTCGTTATTAACCACTCAATTCAACATTTCAATTCATGCCCAACTTGTAGGACACACAATGACAACTGCGGCAACTTATTTTCGTTTATTTCTGAACACTATCGTTGAAGGACAGTGTATTTTTAAAATTGACTTGACGTCATCCGTTTGTGGAGAGTTCAGGTCGTTCACTCGATCAACTGGCCCTTTCCAAGTATTAGATCACAGCTGGCAAACGGTAATGTGCATTATTTAATCTTGCATTACACTATGTCGTACAAGCAAGATACTGCATATTTACTCTCCTAGAAACTTTTGAACAGTGCTCATGCAATGCCGTAAAATCAAGATTCGCCGACACGATGTAGGTTTGGACATGGATTTTTGTGCCTCCACGAGATTTTTTCCCAGCATGTCCATAAACCGGGCGTGGTTCATGTCCAGTGGAGACTGCGTGTAACGACGGGCGCTTTAACGGCAGCAATATTTTCGGCACTTCGCTCCACCCGTTCTCTCACTGGTACGACAACGTCTAGTAGCGATAATTAAGACTCAGATTGGGACACTTGACTATGATTTGCTTGTCCGACTCAGAATTTGGGTAATAAATTCATATTTGCTTACTGATCTTGATGGCACAGCGTCGTGGCGTAGTCGGTAGGTGCGTTGACTGCTACGCTGCGATGTCTATGTTCAATCCCCGGACACTGGTCCACCTGCTGGGACTGTTGCGCCACCAGATACCCGGCTAGTCTCTACATAACGTCTATGTACCCAACTAAAAAACGCTTTACAAGATTTTAAAAACCATGAGATATCGACTTATCTTGAAGGCCCAACAAATGAAAAGTGTACAAAGTGCTCACTGTGGAAAGAAGTAAAAAATATGCAGAAGCCCCAAATGCAGGCCGGGCCAATCAGGAAAAACAAAATTGAGTGAACAAAAAGTTATAAGGAAAAGACGTATCTTTTTGCCGAACATTTAGAGGAAACATTTCCGACTTTTGATGGACAATCGTTGCTCGACGATCGAAATATGATTACTACAACCGACAGCTCTAGAATAGAGACAGTGCGGCTAATAGAGCTGTCAATCGTGACCGGTTCGTTCTCTCAAAAGTGTTGCTGATTGCATTCACACAACTACAAACCAATCAATCATATAATCAGTACTTTTGAAGATTCGTTCAGACCGATACGAACGACCGAAATCTAATGAATGACCGAAATGATATGAACAAGCGAAACTATGCAATATTTTTGTTCTATTCATTCTATTCGTTGCAGTCGATCATTGGCTTCGATCGCTCTTTAATTGTTTCGTTCGTTCTTATTCTTTCGATCGAAATAAGCGAAATGATTTCCTTCCGTCGTCCCTTTCTCATTCGATGCATAATTGTAGAAGTATATGCACTTGATTTGCAATTCCGTTGATCTATTCGTTCCTTCAAGAGAGGGCCGTTGGACATGCACACATTAGTACATACCGCTCGAGTCCCCATTTATACATATATTCTACTGTGTTAAGTGATTTTTGTATAACTGAGAACATTTTTGGCGTATGGATATACAAACAATCGTGCAGCATATTAGTTTTTTCGTATGCCAATGCAATGAATCTGTATGCGTTCAAACAACAATCGTTTGGTTGAAACCATTTTAGGCCCTTGACAGTAGTTTATATCGGTCTCTTTCTTTGAATGACCGATGATTGAATTGAACGATCGATTAAAATGACCGAGTTTTTTTTGCAATCAAACTTTGAATGATTCGTTCGGTCGCTTTGAACGATTGACCCAACTCTCTCGATAAAGTCGCCAGCCGGACTCTCGCAAGCAATTAAAAACCTAAGGAACAACAATGCTCCTGGCTATGATCTAATAGGCGGTCAAGTCAAGAACTTGCCGGAAAAGGTCCTAACTAAACTGATCTATTTAACTAACGCTTCCTTTAGACTATCATATGCTCCAGACTCATGAAAGGTTGTGGAAGTGATAATGATCCCAAAACCGTACAAGCCGATAAACGACAAAAGTACGGACCCATAACGCTGTTACTAATAATGCACAAAATATTTGAGAAACTTTTGGTAATATTATCGAAGAGAAGCGACTCATAAATTACCAACATTTTGCTTTTCGAGCAAAACATTCGAAGAAGAATTTGAAGGAGCTTTAGAGGAGAAAAAGATCTGCTTGACTGTTCTTGGCATGACGAAGTTTGGCATGAAGACCTAAAATACAAGCTACGCAGGTTTATATAAGATCTGAGACTCCTACCTCGATAATAGGATATTTAGAGTCAAATACGGAACTCCGAATGATCCGATTTTAAGGAGATCCGAGCAGGAGTTCCTCAAGGGAGTATACTTGGTCCTATATTATTCTGCTGTACACCAGAGGCATACCTCAAACTGAGAGTACCCTTGTGGCTACATTTGCCGATGACACAGCTATCTTGGCAACGTGTAGTTCAGTTTCAAATTCAAGGAGTTCTAGACAAGACATTCGAGTGGACAACATGTTGCCCAATGAGACCAAATCAACGCATATCAATTTCACTTACAGAAAAGTAGAAAATCGACCAGTCTTCATTAATTCTGTCCAAATTCCGTAAGCTAATGAAGCTTGACATCTTGGTATGACTATCGACACGAAACTCAAGTGGAAGGCTCACGTGAAAAAGAAACGTGAAGAGCTTGAAACTCGACACACGGTAATGTACTGGTTGCTTGGGAGGCAATCCGAGTTAAACGTGTTCAACAAACTGCTTGTAAACGAGCAAGTACTGAAGCCTATATGGACTTACGGCACACAACTCTGGGGTTGCAAAGATGAAAGTTGATTTGTCGCAAGGACACACACAGAAACGTTCAGCCAAAGGGTCGAAAACGATAGCTTGCCGAAGGCGGAACAACAAAAGGTTGGTTCAATCTCGTAAGTGAAACCGGGAAGTAAAAAAGCTCGAGACACGGATAACCATACAGGGATAACCCTTCTTTTTCTTAATTCAAGTTTATTAGACGATGCTAGTTAATATAGCTTTACATTGGGAATGACTTATCATCACGGTCATTGCCTCCAGGAAATCTATGGTCCATTTTTTGTCTATTGTTACGAGGGGCGTTCAATATATTCTCGGTATCGGGGTGAAGCTGTGGTTGTTATTTATCAAGTAATACTATTATTTTAGTGCATTCATGTAAAATTTCATATAAATGTGATTATTAATTCGAGTTTTATCTCTAGTTAAACAGAATCATAATGGCAACTGAGACGATGATGGTCAAAATCGAATTTGTAATAAATTCCTCACTAAGCAAGGAAAAAGTCAAAAAACTATTCATGAAGATGTGGCTGTTTACCAGGGTTCCGCACCTTCATTATCAACTGTGCACAAGTGGTCAAGTGAGTTCAAGAGAGGCAGAGAGAGCATTGAAGACGACCCGCGCTTCGGCTACTGCTTGTACGGGAGAAAGCATCAAAGAAGTCGAAAAACTTGTTCTTGAGGATGCTCGCTTTCAATTGGTACCAATCACACCATTCTTCATGAACATCTTAACCTTTCAAAGGTCAGTGCAAGGTGGGTGCTACGAATGCTCACAGCGCCTCAGAAAAAAAGTGAGAATCGCATGCTGTAGAGAGCTTTTGGAGATGTGTAGTGAGAACGCGGACGGTGTTATGGATCGAATTGTTACTGGTGACGAAACATGGGTCCACCACTATGACCCTGAAAGCAAACAAGAGTCCATGCAGTGGCATAAAAGAGGAACAGACCCCCGAAGAAGTTCAAAGTCACTCCGTCTGCCGGGAAGTTCATGGCCACAGTTTTTTGGGACTCAAAGGGAATCTTGCTCATTGAGTACAAAAAAAAAAGGTGAAACCATCAACGCTACATTCTACGCTTCCACTTTGCATAATTTGCAGGAGGAAATTAAAAAGAAAAGACGGGGTAAACTCGCAGCGCGTGTTTTGCTTCTTCATGACAACGCTCCTGTTCACATGGCGCGAATTTCCATGGCTGCTGCGCGAGATTGTGGTTTCGAAGAAATCCAACACCCACCCTATAGTCCAGACCCCCTAATGATTATTTCCTGTTTCCGGATTTGAAAAAAATGTCTTCGTGGGAAAAGATTTTCGGACGATGAAGAACTCAAGTCGGAAATAAATGGGTATTTTGCAGAGAAAGAGAAAATATATTTTTTTTGAGGGTTTAAAAAAGCTTATCTCAAGATGTTATTTTATTGAAAAATAAAAACAACATAAATTGAATTCGCGTTTTCCTTCATACCGATACCGAGAATATATTGAACGCCCCTCGTAGTCCAGCTACATAACGCCACCATGCACCCCCCGGTTCCGACTTCATACGGGCCCACAAAAAGTTGAATGCATGGAAATTTGTGCATTGCAAGAAAAAGAACGTCGCAGGGTGGGAGGAGCCAAAGTATGATCTTGAAGCAGCCAGACATTCAGTGCATACATGCACACCAAAACCTCAGAGTACGAGTGCGCATCGCCAAAGCTTCGCATCGTGGGAATAGCCAAGGTGTGGTCGTTGACCCCTTGTCGCTCACGATGTAGATCATTTCTGATCGCCCAATTTGGATGAAATGCCGTCGGCAGCTTACTGCGTTCCGATGATTTCCCGTCGGCGTTTCTTAATGGATTTCGCGATGTCCAATTTGCAACACAAGTAACAATGGATTTATACAGACCTTTCAAAATAATGTTATGCGGACTATTGCGAAAGCTCGCTGGTATCTAAGAAATCATCATACACAAAGAACACTGCTATATAAGGAAACTTAGTTGTAGTAAAGACACCCCAAAAAAGGGAAGGGTAAAAATACCCTCAGTAAAAATCTGACACTACTGTGTGTACACCGGACACATAGTGTCTTGTCTAATCACCCAATTCAGAGTTAAAGCTGTGGTCTATACCAATGGCTTTCCCCTTTCAATGAGTTTCCGCGATCTATCATGATATCCAGAGATCCACCAGCCAGCTTCAAAATGGACATAGACTTGTCTGATCTCCATGCAGTGATGCTCATTATATCCACATAAGTGCCGCAGGCACTTCTTCCTCCATGCATGGCAATCAGAAAGCAGCACGCTTCCCCACCATCGTTCATTTTCGCTTCAGGTCGTTAGCTTTCTCCTGTGCGTTGTCTAAGTCCTTTGTAACTCTGCCTTTGCCCTTAAATGAATATATTACTAAACCTTGAGAAGGAGCATGTGTCTTATCTGGCATAAGTGCAATGCAAACTGTGGTTACATGTTTAACAGCGCCCACGCTCTATTCTGTTCTCTAGAACACACAGTCATCCTGGATGGGACGGCCGTACAGTACGCTGAATTGTTCTCTTTTGTTTCAGTTAAACAACAACAATTAACATATTGATTGATTGACCATAACTTCTTGTGATGGTCAACATCAACGAGGACCATTAACCTCGAGCATGCTTACATTTCCAGTCATGAATACCGACCGTGGTCTTATTGCATACAAATGCGGTCAATTGATTGATATGAAAAATTGTATGCCAACGACCACATCTCACAAAATAAATTGCCTCCATAAATGCTCAATTTGCAAAAAAAAAAACTCCCACCGTACAATGCCGGTCGTTAGGCGGTGGACTTTCTGGATTCGCCGACCCAATTTCTCGCCTAATTTCACACTGATGACGATAATCGACCGCACTGGAGTGTCTTTTGGCTTTTGAGTCAAACATCAACTATTTACTTGCGAAAATGTCTAAGGACCCACGTCCAGTCTACGCTTTCAGTCAACCCGTCAATTCGGAAAGAATAGGCGTTTTAATATGCCACCTCAATCGAGTATGCATGAGGCCCAGCGGCGGCCCCAAATCGTCTGGGTATGCGGAACTCCGTGACACATGGACTCGTGCATGTGATTCATAAAACATAGTTTCATAAAATGCGAGACCTTCTGCGGCAGATGTCAGAAAAGAAGCTCATCACATCCGACCGAAGACGACGCCAATAAGTTGGCCAACCAGACGGACTTGGTTTTTCGTTATCATTCCACAAACTCACATCCTGCCTCGGTGCTTTGCCAAGTCCAATCTTCTGTGTCCTTATATATTCATGAAATGTATCAGTGCTCTGCTCAGCCCATAGCCGCGCCGCGCCGCTCTGTCGTTCCCCACAGTTCTTCAAAAACGACAAAATCTACGAAAAAAGTCCATTGGAAGCGATGTGTCAATAAATTTTATTTGCTTGGCCTACATTTTGGGGTACGAGGCGTACAGCTGGGCGCCTTCCTCATGCCACTCCAACGGAAGATATCCGATATACAATTGAAATTCGAGTGTGGAATGGTGGCGGGGTGACGATGTTGATCGGACAAGTGCAGACACTGAAGAGGATCCGTTCTCAGGGGGGTAAGCCATGGCGAAAGGCAAATAGAGTGTTAATAATGGGCATGGCAAGGAGCATTCTGTATGACCTGGCTTCGATTGATTTTTGAATAACGAAATTGATTCACTTGCCAAGTGGGAGATCGGAGAGCCAGAGAGATTTCGTCTATGTAATGCTAAACCTCCCCCTTGAGTGCGAGTGGACTGTTTGTAGTTTGGAGCACAGTGGAGTGCAGTTGCCTGCTCCAATCCAATTAAAGGAAAAAATCAATTGCCTGAGCTTGAAGCAAGCTCTTTGGATGGGCTACTGGGTAACACGTGTTTGTGTGGCCATGGATTAGCACTCTGAAGTGGGAGGATTAACGTGACTGTGAGGGCATTGTGGGGATTTTGAAGAAAGTATCCGATTCTCGTGCAGGGCATGAAGTCTTTGCGGAAGCAAATTCTGTTCAAGTTTCCTGTTACAACGGGAGTTTGGACGATTTGCTAGCCAATGGAGGAATAGAAAATAAGAAGACGGAAGAAATTTAGAAGTGTGCGGTGGCGGAATCGAGGGGATTTTCAGGTCGAAGGAGTAAATACTGATTCTGGAAGAAGGCTAGTCTGTGCGAGCTTCGTGCGCTTTTCCAAATCCTGAGTAGAAAAACATGGGAGACACTGTCTTGGCATGACTTTAATACGTGCCGTGGTGAGGGGCTTTAACGTGTATATATGCTCTCGTGTAAAGCATCACGAATAACGATCAACAGTTTACAAAATGGGACATTAATGGGCAAGCGCTACACTTCACATCCTAGTCAGGCAATGTTACATCGCAGTGGAGATCCGACGTAGAATCACCTTCCTTTTCCAACTTGCCTCAAGACTTTTGATTTTTGACTCCACTTTTGCCGTTCGAACTTAATGTGGAGCCGAAGGCTGGGCGGTGTGTAGATTTGATTATAAGTGTATGTGAGGAGGTGAATCGAGAGGAAGACACAACCGTAATGGATCTAGACCGAGAGACACAAATCCGTGGACTGGACAGGCATATCCAGCGCATGGACAGCAATGCTCTTGTCATGGGTGTCTTTGAATCCAAGCTTCGTGTGTTGAGAAGGGGAGGTAGAGCGACTCTTCTGTACAAAGACCGAGTCATAGCGGTCATAAGACAAGTTGGGTGCGTGACCTTGCAGCTAGGGGGATGTTTCCGTCGGAGTTATTTCAGAACTTACAGGAGCACGGACAGTAGCGGGACCATCATAATTACACGTTATGAAGGGGTTGAAATACACGAATACGTTCATGCCGGGACCATGAAGAATTATCTCCAAAGAGAGGTGTCTCATGAACCCAAGTTGACTCCAAGGACATCCCGACGCCTGGTCGAAGAATCACCGTCTTTAGCCCGTGCGACAACAGTAGCAGCAAAGAACCACGCCACTTCAAGTGTTTTAATGATGCGGACAGAATATAATAATCGCTGTTTGAAAACGAAGAAGATGACAAGGAATGAAGAACATCCTCTCCTACTTGATGCTCCTACCTAGACAACAGCTGTACATCCGACTTCTTCATATCCTTCAATGGCTCTTAACCCCAATCAAATTGCCATTCAAGGCATACACTCAGGAAGACTCTCCAGACAGTCAAGAACTATAAAAGTGATGCCAATCATGATGCAAGAAGCATTTAAGGCCAACAAAGGCAATAAATCCCCGCTAGCTTGTGGATTTACGAAATATCAATCAAATTTACATATGAAGCCCAAAAGTTATATGGCACGTTTAATGGGCTTGAAAATTTGCATTTTAATCGAAAGTGTGTACAAATTACTCCCGGGTCCATCCTACGAGTAGAATTTCTGCATATTTGAAGTGGCACACACAAAAGTAACTCATTTACCGGATCGTTTACTGCGGATTCACAGACGCAGGCTCTCAATAGAGCCATTAAATGCATTTGCATACGTGTTCTTATTAACATGCCTTTAAACGACACCACATCACCATCGTTTTAATTGCGTCGAGAGAAGGAACGACGTGGCGCAGTCCATGTGAGGCAATGCCGGGTTAACAAACTGCTCACCTTTGGGTGCATGACAAACGAACGTAACTCAAGATTTCACAATCTCGATCGATCGTGATCGTGTGCTGACTGAACGGCTGGCTGTGAGGGCAACACTTTGACTTTTATTTCGTTCCTATGGAGCGCGGTTTGATTTGCAACACCCGAGCGTGATGCATGTGATCAGCATGATCTGGGTAAAAGGTAGATTGCGGGCTCAACTGAGTCGATGGCGGTAAGCCAGTGTTTAGGGAGGTTTTAGCGAATTGCGGAAAACATGAGCCGATCTGGTGATGATATGTACGAAGACACGATTCTTGCTGTGTGATGAGTAAGTGATTTGCTTAGGATTGTTTTTTTTTTCGCGGAATGAGGTCCACGTTTTGGATGTGTTGCGTCGTGTTCGGTTGCGGTAAGATTTACCAATATCTGTCAACCTCGCGAAAGTGAATGCAAACGTGACAGAGGATATTGAGAACGTTTTTTTCTGAAAGGGCATCGTCTTTCAGGACTTCCTTGCACACTGAGCGAGTATCTTTCAGTGGGCATCAGGAAATGGCATCACAGTGCTTAAAAATGCTTCATATGTTCCCAAAAAATGCAGCACCAATATATGGCAATAAAAACGATGTATTTTAATGCAGTATCGCTTACGGAGTGTTTAAACGGGAGACAGTCGTTAACACAACTCAGAATGGTCCTTTCCATCTGCAGACACGAGTCTGCGTTAAATCATCGCGACCACCTTTTGGGCAGCGCTGGCCACACATTTCCTGTGCGAACTTCCAATTCAGGCCTAACGCCACAAGTTTGTTGATATTCTGAGAGCCGCCGCGATAAATAATCAATCCGTGAGTGAAAGTAATGCCTATAAATGGCGAGTAACGCACACACAACCCGTCCGGTGATCAAGTAGTTGCGATTCCACATAATCCATTGCGGATAATCCACTGCAATATAAGACATGCGGACATACATGCGAACGTAGGTGTTTGTCCCAAAGTACAAGCAATGCCCAAGACATGATGTAAACAAAGTAAGAAACATGTCACATTTCAAAAACATCAACCATCAAGTGATGTCAGCATTTCTCCTCTTTCGGTCAGATCTTCTCCGAAAATAGCCGCTCTTATGCAGTTCTGCCATGCCGGCCGACGCTTACCAGTTTTCCTTATTTAGCGAACTTCCAGTTGCAACATAATTAGTTTTGCGGAAATGACTCCATGTAACCGCCGAGCTAATCGACGGCTTTGAGAAAAAAATGAAAGAGCATCGTGTAATCGATTGCAACTCTGCTGCGTAGTTGACGGCAGACTCGGATGACAGCACACGGAAAGTGATTATCATTGTCACCGCCGCCGATAGTAGATATCTAAATCGATTTTACTTTTCATGGGAGACCGTTTCATGTAGCATTCCATGCCCCTACGAAGCTCATGACACCTATTGCACAACCCACTGTTCAATCGGGGCCGCAAAAATTCGCAGAATGCAGTCATTCGCATGTGGAAACTACACACAATATCACTTTCCTACGGTCTTTGCTTCTCCGTGCGTGAAGCGGAGAAAACTTACAATCATAGGCATCCGCCGAACAAGGCATGCAATCAGTTTGATTTTTAATTATAATTGCTGGGAGTGAAGTGATGGGTGGATCCTTGTTGATGGAGTACGTGCGGCGATGTAAGAGCAATCTTTTAAGTAGGTGACAACCGTGAAGGTGCAATTCATAATACACACCATCGGAAATTAATGACATTGGACAAATATAATGCGTTTCCATAAGCTTGGTGGACTAGTTCTTGAGTTGAGTGTTGCGCTGGATGTTCTTATTTTCTTCAACTTCGAAGAGAGTTCGACTTTTTAAATAGATTCCTATATGATCAGCTAAAATACCCATCAAGAGAAACAACGTATCCTTTTGGATATTCTAAACCGAAATAGCTCCTTTCTTCCAACAGCAATGTAACTGGATCACGAAAAGTCCAGTGATATATTGGGCCTATAACTTCATTCGTGCGGTTTTTTTTTTCAAAATTTTAACGTTTATTAAAGAAAAACTTGCACAATTGTATTCTTCAATGTATTTCCCATCTGAAGCTATGACTTTTTCCCATCTTTCTGACAATTTGTGGATCAAATCCCAAAAGAACTGCGCCGGCTTGGCCGTCAAGAATGAATCAAGCCACTTTTTGATATTCTGCTCTGATGTGAACCGTATTTCAGTGAGGGCGTTCTGCATCGACCGGAACAAATGGTAGTCAGAAGGGACAAGGTCTGGGCTATAAGGCGGGTGGGGTAAAACTTTTCATCTACCAAATAGTTCTTAACCGGAATAGCAATGTGTGGCCGAGCGTTGTCATGATGGAAAATTATTGCCTCGTGTCTGGTCGCATATTCCGGGCGTTTTTCGGCTACTGCTCTCTTCAAACAGATTAATTGTGTTCGGTAGCGTTGTCCATGGATGGTTTCACCCGGTTTTAGCAGCTCATAATACAGCACACCCTTCTGATCCCACCAAATACAGAGCATTACATTTACAGCATTATTAATTTAAAGAAAATTACGATTACCAGACTTCATAAAAAACAATTTTAACATTTAATTCTTTTACAATTCGAAATTTGAAATTTAAAGAAAATTACGATTACCAGATTTCATAAAAAACAATTTTAACATTTAATTCGGTATCTTAGGCATTTTTTGCACAAGGATATTTTGAGTCGACATCGCTTCAAAATTATGCATTAAAAACCAAAATAATTCAAACACAAGGAAAAAGCTTACTACCATAGCGTTCAAACTGTAATATCCTTTTCTGTTTACATATTGATCAACAACATCCAATTATTCCGGGTTACCTTTCCGTTTCGGGCGTTTTGTTTCTATCCGGAGATATGTCTCAATTGATCATAATTTGTATTCAACTGCAAAACGAACAACAGTCAAGATCGTTTCCTACGTTGTTCTGAAGAAAATACATGCGTATCTAGCAGGAATTGGAGGCTGTGCTTGAATTTTGAAATTCACATTCCAATAGGGTTGAGACGAAGTGAAACGCTTCGTCATTCAGTCAAAAAAAAAAAACTCAAAAAGTTAAGCTTAAAAGCAATTTTCGGAACAAATTGTTTCAACTTACTGGGTGTTCCAAGGCATTCAAGTTGTCTAGAATACTCTTGCACTGTCGAAGCATTCCTTTTTGTCTGTAGATTTCATTTTCTTCACGAAACAAATCCTATCGCTTATCCTATTTGTAAATTTTATAAATCTATTGACCAAGGAAATTATCAATTAATGAACACAAATAAAATGCTCAGGACTTGACGTTTATTTATTCCATTTTTTTTTTTTATTGTTTACTCCCTATTCTTGCACTGATTTTCGAACTCACATTGTGAAGTTCGCCAGCCGAAATAGGTTGAAAGAGTTAGTTCGCCGATGAGAACAACTCCCATCGAACATTCGATTAGGCAAGCGTTATAAACGAAATATGAGCCTGTGGATCCATTGCTCAACAGTCTAACGCTTTTCATTTTGTACAGCCCATTTTTGTTTTACACGGAAACAACCTCGTTCTGACGCGGTTTAAAATCTTTTTGTTTCGCTGTGAACTGTATCATGTTATTTTCAAACAACCAGATGGCAAAAGTGTGACCATTAGGTCGTGTGTGTATCTATTCTCTGGCAACGGGTTGCTTCTTTATTTGTTGGTATGAGCATATTTATGCTTATGGGATTGCATCACTGTCTATTAGGCACCTAGCTCGTCTTCCTCTTCTACAAAAAAAGGGTTATTTCCTCTTTTTGTTATTCATGTTCTAGAATTGATTTCGTATGGTGATGATAAGTTACATTGTACCATGTGGGCAACGGCGTTCCTTCTTTATTCCCCGAATCGGACATATGCATATTTTCTTTTTTGTCTTCATTCTGTTAAGTGTGTTGTCTTCTTCGTGTTGGTATATTAAAAAAGGACATAATAACTTAAGTTGTGTAATTTAATTTAAAAATTTTAATTTAATTATTTAATTTAATTTAGTTTAATTATTTAATTTAATTTAATTAATTAACATTTTTTTGCTTCAACAAAATATTAATTCTTTAGTTTGTCTGAAATTAGTCCGATTTATTACGTTTGAAATAGTAATTAAATTCGAAACTGAAGTATTTTACTTTTGTTAAGCTTTTTGTTTTGTTTACTTTTTGTCATGTTTAAAACTAAAATTTAACTGTATACATAAAATTTAACTGTATACATTTAACTGTTTTAATTTAATTCATAGAACCTAACCCCTCTTTTAGCACTTGCTTCTCTTATCGTTTAACACAGCATTTTTCAGGAACATAACTCACGTTAAGCCTCTATCCTACCTGCATCTTTAAAACTGATGTTGGTCACAAAGAGTTACAGTCAACGGCGAACGATACAGAGCCATGATTAGAAGAGTGCAAATTAAAAAACACTTCAAGTTCGCTCAGTTGGAGTTTCAGTAACGGAACACGTCCGCTGTCATTCAACTGTATTTTCGAACTATCCGTTTTTCAAAATTACATAATTTCTATTACCGCTAGACAAATGAAATAATGCCGATGCACTTGCCGTCGAGCATTATCTCATTATAAAAATTACATAAACTCTATGGAATGAAAAGATATTAAAACGCGATTGATGAGGTTAGGACCCTTTCAGGACCGAGTACATAAAAAAGAATATATATCATTTCTCTTAGATTTTGAATGAATAGATGGGAATAAGTAGTGCAATCGTACTTTAACTTGCATAGGTGTGTGATGTCTGAAATTTAGCTAGCCGAACAGCAATGCCGTTGCAGTAGGCTTTAAAGTCGTTGCGCGTGTAAACCTCGCATCACCATAAGTTCGATTCATTTCGAGCTGTGCAAAAAACATATCCGACTTCTAACGTGATTGTCATTGACCTTTAAATGAAGCTTCAGTTGCTACCAGACCGAATGAACTTGCCTCTCAATACGGAATCTTTAATTCATGCCAGTGCCATACAACACAAAAAAAAAACATTAATTTAAAGAAAATAAAATTGATTCGGGTATTCCCGATGGACCTTGAATATCCAACAAAACATGCGAATGATAAATTCACGGAGCCATGATAAATTGCTTGGCATGAGCAGGGTAGCCTGTGGTGACACAGATCCACCACAATCAACATGAACACTTATTAAATTCACAGAAATACGCAACTCAGCAGACATTTCCGCATAAAAATAATATTTCACGAGGACATGAAACCAAAATGTAGCATGACCACCATGCTGATGGTGGCATCATCATTCAAGTCACCGGTACGCCACCGGATATGAATCACTTTTATGGCGGCTGCTCAACGAACCCGCGACCTAACCCCGGACAATCTTGTTTATTTTAATCCAGGTTTTCCACCCACAAATCGATATAATGTCGGTCCACACTCTCTCCAAGGACACGCACTTCAAGTCGAACTCAAAACTCATATGAATGCCAAATGAGTCAACTCCTGAACTCAACCAATGTACATGAAATGTTTGTGGATGTACAAACATAGGCACTGAAGTGAATAAATCGAGATGAAACAAGCACAAAGCACCAATGACAATAAAAGAGAGCAGAAAAACAATGGCAAACAGCACCAAGACGCCAGTCGGTGCGGAGATATTCCGATGTTGCTCACTGCCATCACTTTTTTCTCAGCTATAAATTCACAAATATCCTTCGTCCAACTGCGGGCGGGCTTGCCTGCCGTGAAGTATTCCCCTTCACAAAAGTCATTGGCCCCTACCCCAAGAGCATCCGCAGTGGGTTTTCAATAAATTTGTCTTCTCTTTGGCGTCCGTTTCCTTGTTTCTTTTGCTTGGGATAATCCTCTGTGTAAGAGTTCAGCGAGGTGTTGAGGCCGGGGTGGGGAACAACTTTCCTGGCGACTCAAATAATGATCTTTCCCCTCATGCGAAATAGAAACCTCCCCACTTCCCTTTTGCCAAGTGCGTGTGAGCGAAATCGTATGCTGACAAGGATAACAAGACAGATAATGAAATTTATTTGCCAACAAACACTGGCGAACGATGACTCAATTTTCCAGCGGCGGCGATCTGATTTTCCATCTAATGAGGCCCCCGTATGCCTACCCATGTCATCGTCGTTGTCATTCGGAAGGACACCGCTCTGGCCACATACAATTTCGCTTATTTTCGAGAACCACTGGGTGGTGAGAGCGGCAGACGATGGAAATTAAAAACAGAACAAATGTATGCACACATACAGCTTTTGGATGGGAACAGAACACGTGAAGTCATCAGTTTTCAAAACAAGACACTACGAGCAAGGGATCAGAAGAGAGGGAGAGCAAAGACAATTCGAGGGCACAATACGTTTGTGTGTCGTACAGAGAGCGGCGCCAGGACTTTTAACGATTTTTTAAATTGTGAGTGGCAGTGTGCTGTCGTCGCGGGGATGCAGAAGGGGATTTACTTTTCTTCGCCTCCGTCACCAGTCAGTTTGGGAGGATTTTGAGGGATTTCCATGAAAAGGCGGCGAGAGTTTGGAGTTTCGGCTTTCGAGTCGCCGACGGGGCACTGAGGAGGAATTTGTATTTGTAAATGATGTCAGATGTAATGGCATGTAACAATAACACAACAGAATCCGTCACATGCCATTGTGTAAGAAGGCGGTGAGCTTAAATTGATATTACGCACCTGTTTGTCTTGACGTCCTTTGATTGCAAATGGAATGCCATTTTGAAAGAGTGGTCATGTTGATGTTAGTTCGACAAACCTACGAACAGCTGGAGTGGTTGTGCAAAAGGAAGTCGATGTAAACTCATCAAAACTTCTCTTTCCGATCGACTGACACAAGCCGACATTCACTCTTAGTCATCGGTTGTGAAGTGAGCAGAGTAAGAATAAAGGGTCAATACGTCACACAATACGTCAAAACAATCAATCAGTATAAAATTTCACGACAGGCATTGTGTCCACAACAGTGCCTGACTGCAGGTTGGCAGCAGTAACACATGGGCCAGAGTAGGCCCGTGATGTTACCACGCGGATCTAATTGATCGTATTCCGCCAACTATTTCGTGAATTTCATAAAGCCTTAGAGGTGACACTATGATACTCAGTTCGGTCAGGTTGTGGAGCTAGTACGCGTCTAAGCGAGTTTTTCTTCGAGAGCAGATGGCGCTGCAAGTTCGGCCAGATTGTAGAGCTAGTAGGCGTCTAAGTGACTTTTTTTCGAAAGGAGATGGCGCTGCAAGTTCGGCCAGGTTGTGGAACTAGAAGGCGTCTAAGTGACTTTTTCTTCGAAAGGAGATGGCGCTGCAAGTTCGGCCAGGTTGAAGAACTAGTAGGTGCCTAAGTGACTTCTCTTTCGAGAAGAGATGGCGCTGCAATTACAAAAAAGTTTCTTCTTCCTCCTGGTCTCTGCAGCTTCTGCAAACGCCATTGAGGCTTGAGTTCTCATGACGCAATGCCCGGTCGTGACGCCGGTCGTGAGAGAATAATAGTTTTATATCGCAAAAAATAATAAAAATATGGGCGACACTACAGCTCGTACAGGGTCCAGCTTGTACAGCTGTCATTTTCAAACTTATTTAGTATATGGCCCCTTTGTTAGTAAAAACAAGTTGACGACCCCCACATTACAATGTGTCAGTTATTTAAAAACCTACATACACTGAACCCCTTCCAAACCCAGCTTATTACACAAAATCGTACTTATTCGCAATGAAGTTCGCGACAAAAGAGTAGCAGGCCTTGCAGTAGCAATGCAGTGTTTTTTGAAATTTTAATTGCGAATCAGAATGCATATTCCGGCATACCTCTGTGATGTGTCACAAGTCACACCTGCCAGGGTGAGTCACTAATTGTGGGGTTTTCTTATTGTGAGCATCACAACGATCACATTTCTTTTCTCATGCGTTTTTGAACACATGCACGCTGCAGACTGTGTGCAGGCCTGCTTTAGTACGATTGTTGGGTGATGAATCATCGTACAATCGGGGGAGAGTACGATAACTTTGGCGCCCAGACTTGATAACGGTATTTTGTAAAGGGGTTCAAGACTAGCATTTTTACAAAGTGAGGGAGGTCATGAAATATGGATAATGACCGAAAGAATAATGTCACGAATACAAGCTGCTGAGATGAGATTACTCCGTGCTGTTGTGGGAATTGAGGAGCTGTTTCTTCGAACGGAGAGGGCTATGCTTCGTTGGTTTGGTCACATGGCACGAATGTCCCCTTCATCACGACTTCCAGGGCGGGCATTGAGTGCAATTCCATCAGGTAAGCGACCGCTTGGCAGACCCAGGACGAGATGGTTGGACCAAATCCAAAAACTCGTCTGGTCACGCTTGGGCATAACTCCTGATGAGTTAGAGTCGATGGTGGAGGATCGAGTTGCCTGGAGATCTCTCGTGTGTGGTTTACCCCCGCGACATCTTTAGTGGAACATGCGGGTCAGAAGATGATGATGAGGGGGGTGAGATGGGTCCCGTTTAGGAGTTAGGTAAAAATTACATAAAATGTACAAAAAATTATTACAAAACAGTGGCAACACTTTCTATACTGTTATACCAAATGAAACCTAGAAATTAGCTCTTTAATAGAAAATTTACGTCACATTATTCGTGTGAATAGTTTTTGAGTAATTCGCATTCAAACTCAAATTGCTGGGAAAAAATGAAAAAAAAAAAACAAAAGAAAATGACTACAACTATTTTGTGTACTTAATTTCTAATGCAGTAGTCAGCCTTTCAATAATAGCTACAACTGGTCCTAATCGAGGCTGAGTAGTGGATACTCAAGTGATTGACAAATGTGGTAGTCACTTTTTCTGTTGTCAGCCGGGGGAGAGAGAATTGAAAAAACATTGTCTCCTAAGGCCAGCTTCCTGTAAAAAATTTATGAACATTATTTTATGTATTTTTTAAAGTCAAGAATGAACTGTAACTGAAAATGGCTTTTTTTCAATATTTTTGTAAATTTAGCTCTTTTTCTCCAACACTTCCATAAAACGGAAACTTACGAAGACTTGAACCAAACTTTCATTTGTAACAAGATAACAACAGTTGCATCGGCACAGAATTTTGCATCCAGACAGAAGACGAGTTGTAGAGAAAAACCCATGGTAAGTAAACTAAGGCATTTACTATCTCGGTTGACTTTTTGAAGGAAGTGGCTGACAAGTGGAGGGGGCTGACCTAACATGTCAAAAGGTAAAAGGTGAAGAATTGGCTTGCACGAATTCCAGAGGTTCAAAACCTGGACGGGGCTGAGTCCTGATAAAGAAGTAAACAATGACAAGAGACTAATCAAAGTACTTGTTGTGTGAATTATTATTTTTCACTGCTTTATAGCTTTTGATCACGGACATTACGAAGCTCATCACACCTTTCGCTTATGGAAAGCGCCCATGAGACGCCGCCGCGCCGGTTTTTCCTCAATTTCGTTCAGCAGACGAAAACATGAATAATGTGCATATGTATGCAAGTTGAATTAGATCACTCTTCTATCAGACTTAGTTGCAAGACGGAACATGTTTTGCATCAATCCCCGATATATTTCTCAACAGTGCAGACCATCCACGTTGGGGAGTAATTAGTTTGCCGGCAGTAGCCCGCTCCTCGACGGGTTGAATGCATAAAATATGATGTTAACGACACCGACTATGTGAGAGCTACCCATTCGATGACATCATCCAGAGCAGCACCTTTCTTGTCCTTCTGCGTTTGTTTTTGCATTCATATTTTGTGTGTTTGTTTGTTCTTTCACCTGCTGCGGTTGTGGTTTATTTACATACACTCCTGCCCTTGTCTGTGCTCATCATTCGAATTCTCCTGTTGTGCCAGTCTTTGTCGGCAGCAGCTTTGTCCGGCACACACGAGTGTGGGCACACCCTTAACATGAACTGTTGTGCTCCTATTTCATCGTAACTTTGTTTGGTTTCGGTCGATGGCATTGATCGATTTTAGGATTTTTTTTTTGTTTTCCTTTTGCTTTTGCCCCTTGGGAGCGTTTTTCATTTTCATTTACGGTAAAAATGAAGTGTTTACATTGGGAATTTAGAATGCACACATGTACGAATGCAAACAGAGTCACCGTGCATGGAGTGAATGTGCCCGTGCAGGACGGTGTTTGAGCACTTGTACGGGTGCATACATATGAATACTTAGCCGAGGCGCATGAGTTTATGGGGTAAGCTGTTTTTTCTTACTGGACAATTGAATTTATTCGAACATCGTCCACTTTATCTTATTAGCTAAATACTTTGATATATATGTACATGTGCGAATAGTGAGGTTAGAATGCAACCTATCATCCCAGGAGTGTAGATATGTGAGACGACAAGTTCGTAGGAAGTACAGTTTGTGCTTGTCCTTTAGAGACGGATTATTGAATGTCATTGAACGAGATTTGTGTCTCAAGCATGTACGTCGAGGTAAGTAAACAGAGGCGACATAGACAATTCATAGAATTTAAAAAAGTTTGATTAGATTGAGGTAAATGAGGATATTGACTGTTTATGTTCCATGTTGTTGTGGTTTTGATGACGCATATGAGTTGTCTTTTGAAGGTCCTGGAGAATTTATGAATACACTTCGTACCGAGGTATTGGTTGTAACTGTTGGAATACCTGAACAAAATAACATTACTGAATAAATAAAAGATGAATATTTCGAGTAGAATAGACCCTTGGAGTTTCTCAGCCTGAGACCCTCGTAGCTGGAGCGTTGGTGTCCATTCGCTCGATGTGGCCAAGCCAGTGCAGCATCGGCGGGAGTGGCGTTATGTGTTGGTGCGTCGACCCATATCCACTTGAGCCTACGCATCCCAGGCTTGAATGCTAGAAACTAGACCCCGGCCATCTACGGGCTATAGCGCCACCCATACTATAAGTTAACGAGAAATAAATTCATACTCCAAATCCGCAAACATTCCACATCGCCACCACATTTCGACAAATACCAACGAACATGATCGCATCAAGCAGCCGCATGCAGCAACCCGACCCGATGCACTTGCAGCAGCACATCGTCGACAGTAGATCACTGTCCGCGCTTAAGTAGTATTTAAGATGTAGATTTTAAGAATTTGTATTCAGTTTGTAATAATAGCTGCCGGATTAGATTTTGGACTAAATCATTTTTTTTTAAACTTTTAAACTTAATAAAATTTGATTTTTATAAGTTAACCAAGTACGGACATATAATAATGGACAAGAAACCACGAACAGATCATAGTCATCTGTGTGGCCGATCGGGATTATGCGGTCACCAGAGCTGCAGGTGCTCTTTGGGCAGCGAAGTGGACAAGCAGCAGCCACTTCGACTGGGAGGATTTATCGTCGGAGCAGAGAAAGAAGAAAACAAGTTTAAAAATAGGTATAATGTAAGTGATTGATTTAACAAAGCACATTCTTCCTGGCTGTTTATACATTTTTTCCTTAAATTATGTAACTACCCCTAAGCTAAAAGCATATGATCGCGTCGGGTTTCTGGTCATATAAAGACAGCAGTGACAACTTCAGAAATACTACCTCTTCATAGGTACCAGATCACATATGTTGACGACATCCCAAATTAAAAAATTACGCACTCATTAGTAGACTCTAACGAGCTATTAACATTCTATAGTACTGCGGCCCAGGATATAATCTGTACCGAAGACAGATAAAATAACAGAATTAGTTGCAATCGGTATGATCAAACCGCCAATGCCTCCGTTCCCATGCAAAATCGAGGGAGCGCAACGGGTGCAGTTAAAATCTCGCTGAACAGGTGAAAGTGCATTCGCAGGCAATTACAGATACCTCTGGATTAAGCCATAGGTACTACCGTTTTTTTTAAAGGAGACGGTTGTCTACAAGGACGACCTTAGGAGCTAGTGACATCCAACCGTCAAAACGAAAAGGCGAACAAAAGGAGTATTTCCATAAAACTCTATCATTGTGCAATAGAATCATTATAACATTAATTCAAAAATTTAATACTTGTCATAAATAATATAAAAATTAAAAACCACAATCACGGTCATTAACTATCAGTGACAATATAGTCAAGACATATTTTCATTGAATCAGTCCACTTCCACTTCACCTAGTATTTAAGCATAGACTAGTTGAAGTAGAATCTTTTCTTTTATGTAAGGTTCCAATTTTTATTTAATAAAGGGTGATTTTTTAGCTATTATATTTTTGGCAACACTGGTTTAAACAGCCGACGCACGTTTCGTGTTTTGTTTCACTGCCAAACATCTTCAGTTTGGTCTATAATTTAACCATGAATCGTCTTACAAACGAACAACGCTTGCAAATTATTGAATTTTATTATCAAACTGCGTGCTCTGTTAAGAAAGTTCATCGCGCGCTTCTTCCACTTTATGGTGTGTTCAGCGACGAAGCTCATTTTTGGCTCAATGTGTACGTAAATAAGCAGAATTGTCGATTTTGGAGTGAATATCAGCCAGAAGCATGGCAAGAGCTACCAATGCATCCAAACAAAGTCACAGTTTGGTGCGGTTTATGGGCAACATTGGCATCATTGGACCGTACTTCTTCAAAGATGATGCGAATCGTAATGTAACTGTGAATGGTGAGCGCTACCGTGAGATGATATCCAACTTTTTTTTGCCTAAAATGCAAGAGCTTGACTTGCATGACATGTGGTTTCAACAAGACGGTGCCACACAGCACGCGCAACAATGGACTTATTGAGAGGCGAGTTCGGTGAACATTTTATTTGACGTTCGGGACCGGTCAATTGGCCGCCTAGATCGTGCGATTTAACGCCTTTAGACTATTTTTTGTTTGGCTATGTTAAAGCTCACAGACAAGCCCGCTTCAACATTGAACCATTTTTTCGTGAGATACCGGCCGAAATGTTGGAAGAAGTATGCCAAAATTGGACTAAGCCGATGGACCATTTGAGGAGCTGTCAAGGTCAACATTTGCATGAAATAATCTTCAAACATTAAATTATATGGACCGTACATCGATTCAAATAAAGATTTCATGTTTTTTCTGAATTTTATGATTTTTTTTTTTCTTGAAAAAACTTCCCTATAGCTTTTAAAAAATCACCCTTTGTTTAAGTAATTTGAGATAAGAATTTGGATTTGTGATCTTTTTGCAGATGACTTGGTTGTGCTCACATCTTCCCAGACGGAACTCCAGCATGTTTGTGGCCGTATGTGCTGATGCTGGAATGAAGGTGAACGTGGACAAATCGGAGGTTATGGTCATCTCCAGTACTCCTGTTCAATGCACTCTACATGTTAGTGGAGTCCCATTGAAGCAGGTGGAGGGATTTAAGTATCTCGGGCCGAGCTTGGTGTCAAAGCCAAGTTGGCGGTTTTCAACTCAGTATTTGTTCCAACTCTCACCGATGGTCTTGAAATTTGGGTAATGACCGAAGGAACAAGAACGCGAATACAAGCTGATGACATGAAATTTCTCCGTGCTGTTGTGGGAATTACTCACCGGGATAGGGTGAGAAACACGCAGTGCGCGAGAAACTCAACATTGAGCAGCTGCTTCTTCGGGAGGAAAGGGCTATGCTTCGGTGGTTTGGTCACGTGGCACGCATGTCCCCTTCATTACGACTTCCGAGGCTGGCAGTTGAATGCGATTCCATCTGGTAGGTGACCGCTTGGCAGATCCATGACGCGGTGGTTGAAATAAATGTTGAAATCGCTTCAACATCAAGAACTTACGCCTAGGGTGACTGGCCAGTGAGACGTCAATTTAAGATTTCTAGCGCAAATCACTCCCTTCCGAATCTTACATACGGAAGGGAGTTTCAAATCACTTATGCCAACAAATTAGAAATATCAAAAATATGTCAAACAACTACGACAATCGATATTGTTCGCACTTTAATCAATCAACCGACTTCTAATCAACCAAGTGGACACAACACATTGAATCCACCAATAAAACGTAATCCCAGACACGAGACAAATGAACTCTTTGGATGATATCGTTTCTGGGCGGACCACCCTTTATTTTATGAGACGGATAATAAAATACATTTTATTAAATCCACACCCAGCCGTACCGGTCAATCCATCAACAAACTCGTAAATCACAACACGAACGAGTGCACACGAGCCCATAAGACCTCAGCCGCACACAATCATCTGGCGGGCGGCGTTTTATTTCCTATTCAACACGTCAAAACGAATGGAAATCACAAATCCGTGGGAGAGAGGTGAGCGCAAAAGGATTCAAAAAGGAGAAAAAAAAAAAGTAATAATCAGAAAGTTACATTGAATCGATTGCTATTCACACACACGAAAGGGCTTGCTGCAATTGGCTGTTCTGGTAAGAACTTCCAAGGCTGCTACGTCAGCCGCCCACCGGTGATGTAACAAGCGGCGTTACGCCCTCAACATTACCACTATTGGGGTGTCCTAGTAGCGATTTGGAGTAACAGAAGAATGAGAGCGATTTGAAGGATAATGTGGTTTTGTTCTACACGTACCTGCTTCAAGGATAACTCAATCAGAAGCATTCGGTGGTAGAGAGTGGGTGGGATGGAGTGGGAGGAGGGAAGGAGAGAACCAAAAATGGGTACATGGCAGTTTTATCCTCGCACGTCCTATTAGTGAATAGACTGCTTTCATATGTCTGCAAGTGTCCCTGATACAAATCGTCAGAGAAATCAGAGGAGAGGCGTGAGGATATGATTTTTACCAAAATCCGATGCCGCCTTATTATTTTTTTTTCCTTGAGTGAATTCCAGGCAAAAAAGGAATATGCCACATAACCTCATATTTCGCTTCCTGAAATGTGGGTTTTAACAGGATTCCTTACGTGATATGAGGTTACTTAGGAGAGAAAAGGTAGAAAACACCGACAGGCAGACACAGCCAGCCAGAGTCTTAAGGTGGAAGGGTGGTATGCAAAAAGGGAATATCCTTTTGCTTTGGCAGAAAGAGCGCAAGTATAGTGAAGGAAGTGTGTAAGTAAGGAAACGGAGAAGAAAAAATCCATCTGCCATGCCATGACAAATGGCCAGGGATAAACGTTGTCATTTGTCAAATTTAACTAATGGTGATGGAGGCACATTAGATGGGGCTGAGTGGAGAATTTATTTTTCCACAGCAAAGGCGGCTGTGCTATTGTCACACAGGTACTTAATGTGTCATAAGTACATAAATAGGAAAATAAATTCTACTTAAAATGACAGCTGGTGGCGCTGCTCAGTTCACATGTGTCATGTGGTAGTCCGGCATGGATTTCGAGTGTTGAATTATTTTTAGGAGATGGCCCCCGGATTTAGATTGGGATGGATTTAATTAAAGGTGCTCTGTGGTGCTCAGAGTTGCTTACTTTTTCTTCCAGCGGCACTACAGTCCAGCATCGAAATCGACGTCAACTAACTGGCCGCCTTCAATTACGCACACCACGTTGGCTGAGATCCGTCTTCACTTGTGTGCGAAATCTGTTTCGTGGGCGCCCTCTATTGCGATGTCCCACTGGTAACTCATTCGGAACACTTATCCAGACTTATCTAGATACTCCCCGTGAATGCATCCTGCTGATTAAGGCATGCTTTATAGGACAAGTCTGGTCTGACAGACCAACGTGGCTGTTCATAGTTTCCTTTTAAGCAATTTATTGAACTGAACTTTCTGTATGCTTCGCCATTCCATCGACATCCTACTCCTTTTGATGTAAATTTTGAAACACGTCCAATATTTAAAAAAACAAGTACCATGAGATGCCGATGATAATTTGAAAATGTTGAATTCACCTTTAACGCAGCACCTTGCAACGTACCGCTTCTAGTGAACAGAAGCCCCTTCACTGAAACTACCGATGCTTAAATTCTATTCGAAACTCCGAGCAACTTCTGGTCCACACAAGGTGCAAGGTGTGTGAACACACACTCTCGTCCAGTGCGAGTGCACATGTGGGTAAGGGAATTAATTTTTTAAAACTTCACCATCACAAAGCGTTGTAAACTTCCATAAATTGATTCCGGTCGTTAGCAGAGCCATTACTCTGCCACCAGCCATGCAAAGACCGCCGCCCCCAAAACCTGTGTCGGACCTGTGCGATTTAAAGTTCATATGTATGCAGAGACACGGCACAAAGTATCCTTTGAATACTTATTTAACCTTAAAATGCGTGTCCTGTGGAGAGACCAACATCGGAACGCCACTATTTCAGGGTGGCGGCCAGCCTTAGGTCGTGCATATTTTTTGCAGAGCTCTGGTAAAATGTTTTGAATACATCGGAGGACGGAGGGATGGCACTGACTCCTCTGGCGCATGTACTCCTCCTGCATATGTGCACAAATGATAATGGAAGTGGAGACATTTTTCGCAAAAGTTTTTATTTATTTATATTTGCTGGAAAACTTTGAGAGATTTTCTTTGCCAATAGACGGCAGTTGACTTTGCCCATTGTGTGTGGACAAGGAGTTAGTGCTGTCTGCTGTGGACCGGGTCTGGATTGATACAATATATTCCTGGAGCACACAAGCTCGCACATGCATGCATATGAGCATGGGAGTGCGGTACCAATGTTATGCAAGAGCATGGTCGACGGGGACGGCAGGGACCGGCAGTGGCGGCTGTATTGGCAGACAGAATGTCAGAGAAGGCAGATGTACACATGTGGTGGATCGTTTTAAAATTTATTTGCAGCCTGTAAACGCCAAATGAGAAAAGGGGCGGTCCAGTCAAGGTAGGGGCAGTGGGTGGGGATGACATTTTGATGTGGGCCTCAAAAGGACTTCGGTGAAGGAGAATGATTTGGCGCAGGCAACAGGAGCGAGACGAGGCTGCCCGATGATTTATTGGAGGCATGTACATGATTTATCCCAGTTGATTCTGGTCGACGGTGTTTTGCAGATTATGCAGATAGCTCTCTGTGTTTCGGTGCGGACAGCAGGATGCGTGCGTATGGCTCGGTCTTGAACTGTGAGAATTTAAATTTTAATAGGGGATTGGTGACAAATTTTTGACTTAATTTAAGTTGTCGCTGTGGAAATGATATGTCGAGATGCGGCAGACTTGACTTCTGAGCTCCCCTTTGCTGTGGCATTGTGCATATGTCACTTTGATGTACACACGGGATGGGATTGCATGAAGCTGGTGTAGTTGTGGGGTGTCTGCGAGGAGTGGCGAGTGTCAATGCAGAGGTCGAAGTCAATTGAAAATAATTTATCATCGTTGTTGCCTCGATGAGTGTAGTCAATGCTGGGAATGTAAAGATTTCCTCAGGATTGATGGCTTATAAGCGAATGTTGACTATTCGAGAAGAGTGATCAGTGACATGTGGAATGGCTTGTGCAGTTTCGAAGCCCGCATGGTCTATATTCGGTCAAAGGAATGTTGTTTTTGCAAAAAAAACAGACCAAAGAACTCCTATTTCCACAATGGGTGTAGAAAGACTGGATGTAGAAGCTTGCAAAGCAATGATGTTCGAACTCCGAGAGTTGTTCAGAAATCCCTGTGATCTAAGATTTACAGGTCTGCGATGAATGTTGTGAAATCGATTTCAAATTCCTACGAAAGAAGGGAAGAGACTAAACGAGGAAAGCATGCTCGCAGAGTGGTATATTTTTGGGGATCAATATGGAAGCGCATGTGATCGAGTGCTCATATCATCGCCCAGCAGATCTTGTCTACCCTCCCCTGATCTGTAGTCAGTATATATCAGATTTTTAGATCTTCGATTCGATTTTAAGGTACCACATTACAGCGTGCATCGAGACGGTTTATACAGCAACCTGTCCAGTTTTAACATTCCCCATTAACTCGTCAAGTTGTACAGTACGACGGGGGAGAATACTCGCCGCTACCTCGAGGTTGATATTGAACTCACCGAGACAGTCAATGTCAAAGAAGAATTTAGATAAGCAGTCATCGGACTTATTCACCGTTGCCTAGAAGATTGTGCAGAACTCACATGCTAACCATAGAGGCACGATCTTCCTGCAGTCCGATCAGCTGCAACAAAAAGTATCATGATGGTGATAGCATAATTATTTCATAACTGGGGTTCAACTTGTGCTATTCCAGAAATTAAAGCTTATTGTAACAAAGGAAACTTAAACTTCAAGGCTTTGCTCCTAGTACCTAGCAATGGCCCTGGCCACCCAGTTAATGTTGATGAGTTGTCAGAGAACGTGAAATTTATATTTTTGCTGACTGATACGGCATCAGTTATTCAGCCGATGGATCAGGAAGTAGTATTTTGTTTAAATTGAATTTGTTTTGGATCGTAACTACGACGCAATGTGAGGTATTTGTGTATAACAAAAATGTACATGCAAAGTGTATGCATTTCCCAAGGTCGCTTGAAGTACCTCACTCACCAACCACCTCTTCTCGACTTCATAACAAATCCCTCAATGCCAGCTGAGTCTCCTTTCAATCGGCAACGGGCCCTTCCCTGCAACTATTCACGTGCGCCGGTTGCCTACTGAAAGTTTCATATCAAATCAAAATGCAAATAAAATCGTTCACATCCCCGGCCATTCGTGCCGACGCCCTCACTCTCGCCCCACGTATCGCATAAATAAATCGAAGCACTTTCCGAGGAATTGCCGAAATTCCATTAGCAAAAGACGACTGCTTGAAAGAGGGGAACTAGCTGGGTACTCTGCCACGCAGCAGCCGGGATGCAGAAATATAGCGAAAGCATCCATACGCCAAGGGCGTGTGAATAAAAATAAACACTAGCCATCACTACAACTACCCGCCACTACGCACAACAACGGAAACAACAAAATAATCAAATTAAATTTTATTGGCGACCCTTAGTTGATAAATAATCCAAACAGTGCCAAAAAAAGATACGAAATTCGTACCTTCGTCCCAAGGATGTGCTCAAGGTACACCCACCCTGTAAGACCCATCCGAACAAAGGGAAGCGAATCGCTTTTATTATCCCCCACGGGGAGGCACGATGAAACAAATAAAAATATAATAAAACGTATTGCCCCTTACCAGAGGGCTCGAATGGGTTGGGCTGTGCTGGGCTCGGCTGGGCTGGGCTGGGCTGAGCAGGGCTCTCAAGGATATTAGCACGTGTGTGCGTGCGTATGTGGATGGTAAATTTTTAATGAGTTTTTATTGAGTATCGATTCGGAATCAGTCTCATTCTATTCTTAGTTGTGTGTACTCAAATCTGTATGTGCTCCCATCAAGGATGTGTTCTGCTGTTGGCGCAAACGATGCGGACCACATCAGAAGATACCGCACAAACACAAGTAGGCAGCTATCAAATATGCAAGTTGAGGGTGCTACGCAAGGGCAATCGTCAACGCCCGCACCGCTGCCGCCGCCCACACAAATGGGAACGAGACATTGACACGCCAATGAATAACATTAATTAAGTCAAGTGGATAATATCCCCAAAATGCCTTCCAAGCCTTATTGCCTCAATTCGGCCGGTTGCCCTCGCAACCACAGCCGTTTATCCTTCTTCATCATACAGCAATCAGAATTTGATGGCTCTCATCAGGTTACCTGTGCATCCCCGGCCATGCCGTCTAGATCCGCCGCAAATGTTGAGCTAATTTACGTTTCTCATTTCGCCTCGCCCCGACACGTTTTCTCGGTTAATTCAAGTGCAGACCTACGCATCTGCCCACCAACCACCTACTCTAGGTCTGCCTGTGGAACTGGAGCTTTTTTTTGCACTTTTCGCAAAAAAAGTACATGCCATGATGGCGGCAGGGTTAAGTGGCCAAAATTTAGGATCAAAAAACTCACGTACACAAACTACACATCATCCGTGTGCGCCATCATCTGGTCTCGACTCTCGAGTCGATGATTTTAGCCTCTTGGCCGTTTTATGTTTTCCGGTCTAATGTGGATCGTGAGAGTGTGCCAGGGCGAATGAAAGTCCCCAGAGGGAGGTTTCTATTTCCAGACTGCTGGCATGCATGGGGCGGTTTTATTGCGCTACGATGAAAGCGGTAACATAATTTTGCGTTAATTTTGTGGTAGTCTCTCTGCGGGCGGTGCGGGCGGCGCGGCTTTGGGTGGGTGGTGTGTGTGTGCGTCTCGTGGTGGCTGGATGGTGTTGAAGCAGATGTATGTTTGATAAAACAATTTCGTTTGATGCCAGGGTTAATTTTCGGGTTTTTGTGCGTATGTATAAGAATGGCGTTGTTCAGAGGAAAAGGAAACAGGAAAAACCCATATCCTCCAGATGTTGTTGCTGATTTGAGAGTGGATCTAGGTGTCCCCGTCTGTCGGAGCCCCACACAGCGGCAACCGACAAGGGCTGGAACTTGAGAAGCCCGGATTTTGGTTGTGTTGTGTCAAATTCAGTGCGCGCCACTATAATCGTTTGTTGTGTTTCGAAAGTTTTAATTGACGGAGATTGCCAGAAGATCTTATGGCAAGAGATAAACTTATTATTCAGAATGTTAATTAAGCCTCTTCACGGGCGAACTTGTTTCAATGGTGGGGTGTGCTGGTTGTGCTTGGTTCAACAGCAAATGTATTGGAAAATAACATGAATGTGATGGGTGAGTGCGATGTGAGGGAGCGAGAGAGAGAGAGAGAGTCTTAAAAACTAAGAAATTGAGTCTGTCAATGTTTGTGAAACTATTTCTAAGAGATGTGACTGGCTGACCCAACATACACCTTGCTGTACCAATCTGCCCAATACTCAAAAATGGCAGACATTACCGTCCATAGTGACAGGTCCAAAATAAGGGTGGTTTTGCTGTCTTATACTCTGAGACACCGACTATGTCTACATCTTTAAGGCTCTCACATTACGCTAGCGTTTCATCGTCACATCTGCAGTGACCCACATGATCCACTACAAGGATAGCGGGGGCAAAGAGATCAGAGGCATCTCGATCCTCCACCATCGACTCTAACTCCGCACGACTAATGTTTTTCGACTTCGTCCATCCACCTCGTTCTGGATCTGCCAAGCGATCGCCTACCTGATGGAATCGCATTGAAGGCACGCCTTGGAGCTAGTGCTGATGGGAACATTCGTGCCACCGCCGAGGCATAGCCCTCTCCGCTCGTAGAAGCAGCTGCTCAACATTGACTTCCTCTCATACGTCCGTGTTTCGGCAGCTTGCATTCGCGATCTTATTCTTTCGGTCATGAGTACTCAGTTGCCGCTAACCTGGCACTAACACCAAAGAGGTCTTTCAAGCTGTATCGCTAGTCCTATAGGAAAGTTCAGCAGTACTCCCTGCCATCACACGTCAAAAAGACCAGAAGATGCTTAAACATCTCCCCTCGCGTTAAGGAAGGAAGTCCCGCCTCCCTTTGATTTGGAAATACCTTTCAATTGCGACTTCCTTCTCTGGCAATGATTTCCAAGTGCAGTTCCTGGCGATCAATCAATGTCCAAGCTGAAAGCATGTCGCCGCGAAGAGCTCAAGGTTCATATTAGGTATCACTTTATGCTGGGTTTTAGGTCCCACCGTCCGGCAATGAAGCCGAAAGTCATAACATG
The DNA here is from genome assembly GCA_905231855.2 of Eristalis tenax. Lineage (NCBI taxonomy): Eukaryota > Metazoa > Arthropoda > Insecta > Diptera > Syrphidae > Eristalis > Eristalis tenax. The sequence continues at coordinate 49,525,614 of HG993125.1, forward strand.
TAGGACATATCCGGCTGATGAGAGGGACCGATATCGAAGTATTCCAGTCAATCATATGAATAAAACCAACACTGGCAGATGTCATGGAAATCTAGCGAACAGAAGGTGGTCCTCCTAAAAAGACCACTTGGGCGTCTTGGGCCAGCTAGTGCAAAATTCAAAAGGCTCGTTCAGTGCGGCAGAATATTGTTGGCGATTTTAGTTGAGACACTGTTGACGACTGGGTGGCGCCTGCCTTTGGTTAGTGGGGTCCCCGATTCACAAGTTTTTATCTAGTTTTCAAATTTGGTCCAGTCACCCTTTGCCGTTGGGAGCAATTTAACGACACCATCAGTGGAGTGGTCGATCGGTGGTAGTAGTCTGACTGTGGGATATCAAAATGGACCAAGATGGTCTAAGTGAGCTGATGAATTCAGTAGCAGTCCCCATCCCTATCCTACCCAGTTGAGACACTAACTGGCCATCTGAAGCATGGCGAAATGAAACTGGTGCTAACCCATATGCAGATGCTGCGGCGACTAAGAGATTAACGAGGGTTATCCTCACAACCGCTGTCACTTCCCTAGTCTTTGTCAGTTGAGACATAGAGCACTGGGAGCACTTTTTTTCCAAGACTCCAGGATCTAACATGAATACCACAGCAATCCCTTTTCAGATTCATTAGGAGATCAGGATCGCTAAGCAATGCATACAAATGAGGGTGGTTAAAGCGAAAGGGTCCAATAGGACCCAAATGAGACATGACTTTTTGACGTCCACCCGTCTACCGAACATAACGTGACTTAGCCCTCTCAGACCTCGGGTGTACATCATGCTTTGCGATTTATTTGGATTTGCTTATTAAATTAAAGGCAACGCATATGTTTTTAAATTTATTTTACAAAAAAATAAGTTCACACGAGTAGCAAGCCCTTGTCTAGTACGGCTTCTTGTGAGAATTTTTAGGGCACACGTTTTGTCAAATTCAAACTGTTTGAGAATTCTAGAACCTACTGGTCATGGGACCTTTCTAAGCCGATCGCAGGAATTTCTTCGGGAAGGAATACATTTTAAATATGCGACAGAACCCGTTGTTTCGAATCAATTAAATTGAAAACCAGCTTTCCATAGTTGAATGTCGGTGGTGCTACAGTCCGTAGAGGGCCAGGGCCTATCCTCTCAGCAACCACTCGTGTTGTGCCGACTCCCAACGGTCAATTTGAAGAGCTTTTTCTAGACAGTTATAAACTTTGAGCATTGTCAGTGACTCGAAATAGGTGTGGCGTGGAAATTATTTAGCTCGTACCGCGAATTGAAACTAGACAAATTAGTCTCAAGGTGCGTATCACCACCCCCAACGCCACGGCCGGTTGCTTAGTAAAAAAGTTATCAGAGAATTCTGGAATTGCAGACTTTGTGCTCAGGATCCGCGATAATCCGACAAACATTTGCAAGGCTATGTCGTTTTATCGAATTTGTGGGACTAATGGGTGCTGCCTTAGTTCCCTAGAAGTTTGGAACTATTTGAAAGAGATTTCCTTAAATAATCGGTGTTTATGTGTGAAATTTAAATTAATAAAAAACTTCGAATCGCGATAGACATGCCGGATTAGCGATAGGCATACCGGCATCTCGGATTGCTGGTGGTGTCGGCTACTGGCCTACTGTAACAACATCGATAGCGCCACCCTCGCATGTCATGTTAAGAACAATTTTACGGCACTCCGAGTTACTTTTGTATTAGAAACTATTATGCTGCGTGACCTACTGAAGTGGCAACCTCGAGCAACCCAAACTGCCGGATCCCCTCACGCTAATACTACAACTACGCCCATTCAGATCATTGCTCACTAATAATCGACCACAGTACTCACAAAGTTTACGAAAAGTTTGCAGACATTTTGCTTCATTTAGACATAATTGAATTTAGCTAACGTCTACACTGTAACCGATGATGTAGCATTAAAATCGAAGCTCAAGGGGATCAAGAACCCTGATATCATATCTGTCATTTCCCGTCGGAAGGCATGACTGCTGCCATCATCCGATATCTGATCAATTTTAAATCGAAAATACTTTTGCAACAATTCGTTCAACTTTCATTTCATCCAGGAAGAGTAATCACTCTGCTCGCCTCACGCCAACAACGTCCACTTCCGAACCATCTCTACCGCATCGCCCGAAACACCCCCGCTTGTAGCAGAAATTCCAAATCACTCACTCTGTGCGTCGTCTCGGCTGTAAGAAGTATCGCATTCCGGGCTCCACTCATAATTACTGTTTGCACCCAACACCTTTAAGGAATTTCTGGGTTGTTCGAGGATTTTTTTCTTGCTGTCCTCTCTTCCTTGTTGTCTTCCGCAGCTCCGCTGCCGACTTCTGGGTAATTCTTCTCCCAGGGCATGACAAAACGCAATTAAATTCGTGGAAGCAGAATAATGAAATTAGGTACAAAACAAAAGGACATTTCTTCAACCAGTTGAATGGTATCCTTAATTTCACAAAAGATGATGGGGCATGATGATGGGTGGAGTGTTACAAAAAAATAAGGCACACCCCAACGAAAGGGAAAGAAAAAAACCGAAACGGATACGAAAACGAAACTGAAAAAAAATACTGCCACAATCATACGGCTTCATCTTGTGCTCTTCCACATCTTCTTGGTGTTTCTTGTTTGCTGTAATTTCATAAGCATCTCATCTCGGAGGACTTGTGTCCCACTGGAATTTATCTGCTGCAAAAATTGTTTCCATGATAGCGACGAAGGCCAGCAGAGGGCGGTGCTGGCTGCTGGGTATCACAGCACCCCCTTTCTGGATATTCTGCTCCTCTTTTTTGATTTAATTTTTTTTTCTCCTCCTTGCAGCAGCAAATTCTTGTGCTCCTTTTGTGACGATGATTTATTCTGGAGTGAAATTTATGTTTGCTTCTGGGAGTCGCCGCGTGTAATTTGTGTGAATTTAAAAGTCCTTAGGAAAAATACGAAGGGATTCATTTAAAGCAACCGAAATGAGTCTTAAGCGCGCCGAGGAGGCTGAGGCCGGGGTTTTACAATAATCGATGATGCTTTGGGGTGTGATTGATGATTCACTCGGAAATGGTTCTCATGATTAAACTTCGTCAGGCCGCTGGGTGTGCGTTAAAGTTGTCCGGAGGGAGGCTCGGGGTTTGGTGCGTAATGCTGTAATCCCCTTGGTGGGAGACGGAAGAGCAACCCGTTTTCCTGTCTATAAGCACCAGGACAACTTAAATAGCGAACTCATGTGTTGCTCATTATTTTGAGGAATGCGCCATGATTTTGTCATGGAGGAAGGAGGATATTTGTAAATAAAAATGAGAGACACAGGGATTTGCAGTCAGTTCAGGAGGATGTCCTACGCGTTGTTTGTGGATCTGTGAATGCCAACGATTATTCCAGAATCATGAAGTTTACTCGTACGAGGCACTTAACATTCCTTGGGTACAGGCACAAATTTGAAGAATGACTCCGGGAATGTATCTTGGCCTATATTTTTTATGAAACAATTCCACGGAACCCGATAAACTGCATCACAAGAAGAGATGGTAGAAACTGAATTTTGGACTACATATACCCGCAGTGTCCGGCAGTGATTTGCAGTGGAATATATTTCCCTGCAATATATACCGATAAGTTACAAGGTGGTATACGTAGGTCGATCAACTCTAGAGGGGATGGCTTAATAGTTTAAAGCCTGACTGCGCACTGGCCACCGATAGATTCCTGGAATCTGTAAAGCGGATGAACTTGCAAAAACAACGTCACTGGTCTAGGGCGCACATTCAGATCACGAATTATGGACGTAGTAAACCCACACACGGGCGCTAGATGAACTGTGGACAACACGAGCAATATCTTCTCCAAGGCTGCTCTGGGTGGATCCCAAATGTTGCATCAAGCCCTTAAGAAGCATTTACGAACAAAAAGTGGGTCCTGTGTGTTGGCCAGATATTATAGAGATGGCCAACTTCACAGCTGATTGACCCCTAGTCCATGGAAGAATTTCAGAGTCATTTTGAGAGTTATTCACGAATTTAGATTATGCCGTTCTCTGATTGGTCAATTTGGCTTTAGAAGACGATATAAAAATGGTTGTCAAAAATGTTAAGGGGCGAGAGAGGTAGACGTTGGGAATCACTATCACACCTCATTTCTAGCCCGTGCTTTCATACATTTCAGTTGCATTCTGATTCTTTGAGAGAAAGACCGCTTTCACACGATCAGATTCCGTCGCATCAATTGCGGCTTTTTATCGGAAATAATAGCACTAGGCTTTCACACGGCCAAATTGTAAAATGTTTATAGGCCGCTTTTACGCGGTCAAATTTCGTTAGATTCTGTAGCGGTTTGTAAGTGGGCAGTGGAAGCGAAAAGTGCGCTACAACCCACCAACCCAGGAGTGAAGATCATCACGTACGCTGACGACAGTCTAATCTACTCCCACACCCCATTTATTCTACATAGCGAGAGAATAATTAACAGATACCTGTCGGCACTCACCACCTATCTCGACAAGTGGAAAATAAGACTCAACAAAAGGAAACGCAAGTGCTGGTAATCAAAGGCCCCAACAACCACTGCACAAGGAACACCCTGAAGCACCACACAAGAGTTCGCATAATGATCAACAACGAATCGGTAGAAGCAGGCAAGGAGATGAAGTACCTAGGAGTTACTTTCACCAGAAATTTCTCCTTCGGAAAGAACATCACCAACCGCATCCAGAAGGCCAAGATTCAACGCAGCTACTGCAGGAAAGTCATGTGGAAAACCAACACTCTTTCCACCAAGATAAAGAAGATCCAGTACAAGCAGATCATAAGATCATCACTGACATAAGCGTGTCCGGTATGGTTCCACCTAACACCATCCCAAATGGAGAAACTCCTACTCTTCGAGCGTAAATGCTTCAGGACCATCACCAAACTCCACCAAACCGAATCGACAGACGCATATTCCAACTCACCAGCAACTTCTGCAGGAACCTCGAGAACATCCCGAATAGCCTAATAACTGAACTGGCTACAACACGACCTGACCCAAGCGACATCTTCCGCACAACAAGCCACATCAGAAACCTGTTCGAGATGTGCAGAATTGTAGACAACCGCAACAAAATTACATAACGGGCAGCAACACATTTAAGTTCGACAACACTCAATACCAGGAGAGAGAGCCAAGTCTCTAAAATCCGGATTCCTTTTAATTTTGTATAAATAGGTTATGTTAGTATAAGTTATTTTTAAGCTAAGTTAGGTATACAATAAAAACAACAAACAGGTTTTTGTGAACCTCTTCGTGCAATTTCTTACTTATCTAAAAATGTATAACTAAAAATGTATGTAATCCAAAAAAATATCTAGAGAAATGTAAAGCAACACATGTTAGATATAACTCTATAATTTAAGATTTGCTAAGTATTTTCATTATCTGAAAATGTATAAACAATTGGTTCAATAAAGAAAATGCAATTAAAAAAAAGAAAAACAAATTATGGCGCTACAGTCCATAGAGAGCCAGGAACTAGCATCTCAGCAACAACCCGTGTTATGCGTGCTTTTTATCTCTCAAGAGTGAAATGGACACACAGTTTTATGCAGAAATGAAGTATGTATTATCAACTTTCAATCTCTCTTTTCCCTCAAAATTTTTGACAACAAGTTTTTGCATCGTTTTATTGAAACCAAATCAGAGAACGGTATTCATGATATTTCGTGAATAACCGCCAAAGATTCGCTGTCAAAAACGATCCCAAGTTCGTCAATGGGCTAGGAGTCAACTGTGAAATTGACCAACTCTATAGTACTTCATATCTGGTTCTATGACGACTCCCAACGGCCAATTTGAGAACCTGTTTTTGGACAGTAATACTCTTTGAGCATTTTCAGGAACTCTATTTTTACTTGGCGTGAAAAATATTTTAATCGTACCGAGAATCGAACCTAGGTTTCCTAGGTGGATGAACCAACCCACGCCAAATGACGGTAGATGCTACAGCGAAAGCTGATCGTGTTAAAGAGGCCTAGCTCTCATGCTGATTATTTAGAGTGGATATATGGAATTTTGCATTTTCTGCTATCGGAGGTGATTAAATGGATTTGGATTATTTAAACAAATGAAGGAACAATGGAAACAATGAACGACTACAGGCGAACACAAGATACACAAAACATGACAACAACGGTAGCTATGTTGAAGGGATTTAAAAATCATATTTTTTAAAATTTGGAATATGGTTGGGATTTTTGTAGGAAATAAATATTAGGTGAGCACATGTGTGGACAGTTAGTTGTACGCAAATATTGAAAAAGAGCCGATCATTCAGTTATTTGAATAGCCACTATACGAATATATACGCGGACCTTCAACGGCAGCGGCATTCAGAACGAAGAAGAAAAGTAAAAAGTAAGATTTTGCCACTTTGCGAATTTTGGATTTTTTTTTCTATGGCGGTAAATTTTTGTCTTACACTTGGGAAGTAAATTTTGGGGAAACAACAACAACTCTCTCAGTAACATGAAGTCGGCAACGCAGTTTTGTGTTTCAGCCATAAATAGGGATGAAAAGGAGACTCTTGAAAATGCATCGAAAACCAAAATGAAACAGCACTGAATAATTTTTACTGAATAGAAACGAGAAAACAAAAATTTATGTTAAATACGCCAATTTTGTTGAATTTTGGTTTTTAAAAAAATGTTATATATCAGAAACGTTTACATATTATAAACTTAAGACTAAAATATAAATTTATATTTTATATTTTATTTACATACATGGACATGTATCCCGAATTAATTTCTCAACTGTATCTGGCAATTTCGCTGCTGCAAATTTTGAACATAAATTTAAAAGGTGACATACACAGCCGTTCACAATCAGTCTAGGAACAATTGATTTTAGTTTTTATTGATCGCTGTTGTAATTGCCTCTAATGATAGAGATATACGTCTTCGGCCATTTTTCCCCTAGTCCACACAGGAGATGCAGTGGTGTTCCCTTGTATTTCACACATACTTTTACACAAACCATGGATCCACCACGCACTGGCGGCCGATTCGTGGATTTTAGTGGGAAAAAATTGCGACAGATTGCCGAATTCGCCCACGATTCATGTATTGTTGTGAGGAGGGTGTTCGAAAGTTAACTCGTACTTTTAAGAGCATATACATATATGTATTGTTATATGGAATTTCGTGAGTAAAAATGTAATGCAATGCTCACTTAACTTGAACTATTTTACCTCAATTTAATTCTTAGATTATATACCTACAGCCTATCTGACAAACTGTCACAAAAGTTAGTTCCACTATACACCCTTAATAAATGAATTCTGAAAACTCATACATTCAAATTACATTTTGATAACAATCATGACAAGATATTAAAATTATACGCAATGCAAAAAAATGGTTGTCAAAATTGTAAGTTATTATTCTATATTCTAATATTCTATTTTTTTCAAGTGATTCATGCAAACGTTTCAATAATAATGTTATTATTTGTTATTTGTACGCATGGTTTGCGCGAATTTGTATGCATAATTCATATATAAATACATACACTAGTCGTGCATCAATTCTGTCCTAGTATGTCAGACTATATCTTGCTCAAATGGGAGCTTAAGGAATCGACTTCATGAACATAAACTTTCTTCGTTCGTTTACCCCTCCATACTGTGTTGAAATTGAACACCAACATTTGAAATAACGTCCAACTAACAAGCGAATTTTCAAATAAGAACTCTAATTCACCCCTCTACTAGGTTGGGGAAGGGGTATCAGCTGTTCGCCAGCTGATCTCAAGAGCTCACACGTATTCACAGACACGGGACAAAAAGCGTATAAAAAACGCTGTCAGATGAAATCAAGGGGCAAGAGAAGTAGAAGATGGATATCCCTATCGCTCCATTATCTCTGATCATAACTGAGCAGTTACCTGCAGTGAAACCAATTCAATTTTGCGAAAGGATTTTATTTTTTTTCACTAAACACTTTTGTAATTGCATTGAAGTGAAGAAGTCCCAATAATGTCAACCACTTTAACCAAGCATAAAAACATAACATTACACTTTGCGTCAGATTTTCGTATTACGATAGCTACATTCTTATAGACAGTGCTATCTGTACCTTCATCCACTGCCAGAGAATAGTATTGGCTATTTGCTTTGTTTGATTTTTCTGTATTCTCTGGTGCAGTCAAATTCAAAATTCAACACAGTTTGCTTAAATGATCTACAACAGAAAATGCCAGGCTCAAATCCACTTCTAATTGCTTTGACTTTTCTATTGGATTGGTCACATTTTTAACTGATTGTTGTGGCAACAGCGGCCTCTATTGCTTTCTTGTGAATTTAGCTGGAAGCATGTCTCAATATGCATATGTGTTTTACCCCCGGTATATTGGTGTTGCCATAAATGCATCGTTTACGTTTTTTCTTTTTAATTAATCCTCTCCCAACCATGAATATAGCTTGTTGTCACTAAACTGACAATAGGGCAAATTCAACGAAATTCATGGAAAGTTGCTATCAAATTTTGCCAGCTACTTTTGATTTAAAATTCATTTAAACAAATATTTTACATGATTTGTGTATGAAACCCCATAATGTCCGTGTAAATTGTACTGAATTTGATGGAAGTGTACTTGTGTACAAAACAGTGCAATTGTACCGACTTTTTCATAGCTGCCGCAAACATTTTCAATGCCTTTGCAGTTTTCAAATTAATTTTTTTTTCATTGTCATGTAAATGAATTCATGGATGAGTTTTGTGACGTTTCTAAGTAAATTATCCATTACACACAGAAAATAATGATTGTTTGTTGCTCACAAGCGGCGATAAATATCCCGGCTAACTTAACGATATTGGATTTTTTGTTGCGTATTTTGCAAGCAAATTTAAATTTAAGCGTGCATATATAAACTTGCAAAAAAACACGCTAATGCCTATATCGCAGGGGCGCGTTCGCGTGGTCTGTCTTTGACATAGTTAGTAGGATACACGTGAATGGATGGGTCGCGCGTTGGAATTTTACAGACCATAATATTGTATGGCCTCTTCTCGGTCGGGCATTTTGACATTTGTGAAACATTTTTTTCAAAATTATTTCTCAGTTTGTTTTATTAATCTTTCTTATCAATTTTATTTACAAAAATTTCATATTTTTTCTCGAAAATTGTATTTCAGAACAATTGGGGAGGCTGAACGAGCGCGTTCATTTTGATATGGAAAACTGAGCCTACCGCCTTCTGACACAATATTCTCGTAAGCTCGCAGCAACGCCTAACAAAGACAGGCCGCTCGAGCGCTCCGTTGCGATTCAGCCTTAAAGGCCAAATCATAACGTCGCGTTAGCGTTGCGTTGATAGGCATCAGTACGAGTGTTATCGGGACCACGAGAATGTTATGTCAAAGCGCGGCGGCCTCACTTTTCCAAATCATCATGAGAGGCGCGCGTTTCACGAGTAAAATTGTTTTCATTCACTTTACCAGAAAAAAAAGCAATTATTTCACATAAAATCTCTACAAAAACTACAAACCTACACAAATAGTTGCTCCAGCCTAACAAGAATGAAAAATCACGAGTAAATAAAATAAAATTATTTTACATCTGTCAAAAGCCCGAGTTTGTAGAAGTAGCTCTACATAGAAATTTGTGCTCACGGTTACGATATTACGGTCTGTGAACTATCAAAGCGCGACCTCTGCATTGTGACTCGTTTAATGGATTTACGTGTATCCTTCTGTAAATGTGAGAGCTCGACCGCGCGAACGCGACATTGTGAAGTGGGCATGATTCATGTTTTCAAACGTCTACTTTGACGGCATACATGGGTTTCGTGGCGTGTGTCAAGGTCAAACACACGTCATCATGGAAAGGTCTTCGGCGTTTAATTTTCCGTGGCCCTTGAGAATCTCCAGAGTTCAGCTTTTTTACACAAAAACAAAATTCATTTCTGTTTGAATGGTATTTATATACATTAATGAACAAAACTTATTTTTGTGGTCGATAAGCCAGCCGCTGAAGTCACAAGGGCCGACTCTAAATGTATGTACGACGGCTGTAAGCAATGCATATCCGCTATCCTCACTATGCGTAACAGAGTTGTTAATTGTTCTACCTGACTGTGCCCCAGCACTGTTCAGTCGTTTGACGATGTGTCAATGTCAACTTAAAACGCTGCAAGACGTGCCATTGATGTCATTACTCTCACTCGTTTTACAGCGTTTTCTCGACTATGCCTCATGTCAGGCCTCTTTTCAATCTCTCCCCAACGCGAGCCCGGCCCCCACACACGTACTATCAAGGCACTTCAAAGTTTATGAATTATAAGTGGTCTTTAGCGATAGCAGCATCTGGCGCTGCAGATAGCACCCCACAAGGACTTCCGACCACTTGTTTGTTTGGTTATTACCAAATTATGAAATCATAAAGAATGACAAATCGTCAACAATTTGTATCCGTGATCCTTATCCACCGAGGCTACGCAGCTAAACGAGCTGCGTTCACTGAAAAATTCATTTAGCAATTTTATCGCCAGGCTCCTTTCGTCGAAAATCCAAAAGTAAATGAATTGTACATCTTAAGTGTACCCTCCTAGATGGATTCCCTTCTCAACTTTCCATTTTCCACTGTCATCCGCCGCTACGGATCCATACATACGTGCGTGTTCTTGTGCCCGTGTACTCAAATGGTGTATATTTTAGCAATTTTGCGTTGTGCTGTTAGGTTTTCTCGCACATGGGACTTTGTACGCACGTAATCGATTTATCGGATCAGTCTGGGAATCGGGGACCCAACTTTACCCAGTCAACAACGGAACAGCTCATGATAAACCGAACTTTATACACACTCGTGTGTGCGAGTGTATAGTGCGATATCATCCTCTTCGGCGTCGAGAACAAAAGGTCACCGATGAACGGAGTGAGCAGGAGTGCCAGAAGCAGCGCAAAGAAAATCAGAGTATCCTTTTTGTGTCAGATTTGTACCCACTGGTGAAATGGAAATCAACTCCTTAAAGTGGGTGTCAATACCCAAAATGTCGGCACAGACGAGAGTACATCGGCATCCTCAAAGGGAGGATTACAAGGCAGAAAGGATAACCCGACACATCACCCAGAGGAAATACTCGTGTACTCCTTTGCTTCAATCCGGTGGAAAGCAAAATAAACGGACTGATAATGTCGGCAATTTAAGTAACCTCGACTGGCTTCAGTTGAATTTTTCTTCATGCCTTTGTTCTCCCCAGCTTCTCCTCAACTGCGGGGGGTTGTCGCTGTATCCTAAACAAATGCACGCATCGATTGAGTCCTTTCACCTTCGAGCTGTGGGCCCGGCGCCAAAGAGTATGTGTGTGCTTTTTTCCTTTTGCCACCATGGTCTGCGTCAAATTTTAGCCGAAAAAAAGGCAGAGGAACGAGACAAAGGCGAGGCAAGTGCGAGGAGCAAGACCAAACAAAATTGAAAGGGCTGAGCCAAAGTTTTTAAGTTTAAGATCCCTTTTAGCGGTTAATAAATATAAAAGGGATTCCCCCTTGTCTGACTGTGTATCCTTTAAGTGAGGAAATCTTTCCCGACACCCCCCACCAGCAGTAATCATCACCAGAGGTCCTGCGATGATTTGGCTTGCGGTAGGGTCGCTACTCTGTGGCCCAAAATGGAAATGATTCCAAGCATTTCCCAACAGTTATTCGTCAGAGTGTCAATTAAGGACCTAGAGGCTGCCACCAAAATTTCTTCAATGAACTGAAAAATGGACACACACACATACCTGTTTCACAGTGCGGTATGATATCGAAACAAAAATTGCCTCCTTCAGGACGGCTGCCACTCTTTGTGGGGGCACTTAACAAAGAGAACTAAGCCCCAACCGCTTGACATCTGGCGAAAGGAAGTTTTTTTATTCTTTCGGGCAAATAATTGGTTGAGTTTGTATAACCAATTTTGGCTGTGTCGCAATGAAAGCGAGTTTCGCGGCAGTGTCGAGGCGGAAATAGTGTCACAGTGGGCGGAACATTTCCGTGGCATTTATTCGTGTGGTTTTTTTTTCGTTTGGGAACATGAACGGTGGGAATGGCAAGTCGCGGAAACACGTGTTTCACATAATTGCTGCTGTTTTTTATGACCCTAAATGGCAGAATTTTCATTTTCCTCTCATCCCGATGGGATGGTTTGCGCTGGGCACCGCACCGCGCCCTGAACATGGTTGCGCTGTGAAGGATGACGCGACAAAAGATTTATGTTTCGTCCGCAGTCATTTTGCCTTTCGCCTACAGTTGGTTGGTATTATTTTCAATCCAAGTATTTATTTATTTCTCGTTTTTTTTTTTGCTTTTTTCCTGGTGTCCTTTAGCTTTCGGGATGTAATTTGTCGCATGAAAGATTTGACTTATAGGCGCGTAATTATGCGAACAAAAAACGAGGAACACCACGACGACTTTGTGATGTACAGTGTCAGATAACTGATTTATTGGACCACTGGCTGTTGCTGCAGATAATTATGCAGATCCCCAAGTGCAATAATGTGCTGCAGGCTTGCATATAATGATCTAAGTGCAATTCAGTGCGACAGACCGGCTGCAGTTGAGTCCTTATCGGTGATGGAGTCTCATTTTGTAATCTATTGCAAAACCTCACAACTGGAATTGGATTCTTCTGAGCTTGATAGCCTCATTGACATGGGGACGAAGCTGGATTTGCCTGATGATGAACTTTGTGCTTAGCGAGCACCAGGTGGTGCATGCTTCTATTAGCCATATTTGCCACGTTTCATATTTGTATTTGGGCAGTTGTCGAGTGTAGAGAACGTGGAGAAAGTTAAGTGTACTGAGGGGAATCGTAGCGCAATGGTAGAAAAGAGGATTTCTAAACTTACGGCTTATTCGGCATTGCAATGAATGTGTGTCAAAAAGCTCTCTAAGACAGGCCCTCCAACGCAGGTCTAAGGATAGTAAGACCACGACCAAAACCAAAAACAAAAAATGAGCATTCCAATTAGAAGTATTCACTAAGTACACTTCGATTTGCATTTCTGCGGCCCTCTCCACAGCAACACTCACATTGTTTCGAGCTCAACCATCACACGAACTAATCCACGCAGCTATTCGTAATTCTATGGAATTGAAATTCATAAATCAAACGCAGCACATTTCATTCGGTTACACTGGCTCAATCAATCAAACCCCTGATCTGGATTGCATGCTCGAATACACACAAAGTCCAGTCAAATCTAGGGAACAGTCGGAATCATTGGCACCTACGCCATCATCGTGCTGTCGCCAATTTGACTGGCGCCAAATTGTTCACCGCCCACTTTCATTTGTCCCCCAACCCCCTCCCATTTTTCTCAGCATCCAGATTGGCCATGCAAACGCGCACCCCGGCTGCAGACGACAATCGCGCCAGTAACTATAAACCGCTATCTAAACAAGTTATCATCATCAATCAAAATGGCTAACAAAAATCATGCTTTTATTGCTCGCCTCGCGATTATTTGACGGTCAATTAGTGTGCAAACCGATATCGCAGTGTGCCGGTGCCGGTGCTGGTGCTGGTGCTAGTGCCGGTACCGGTGGAAGCCAGCGAATTAAGTTATTCCAAATGATTCATCATTAAAGCTCCATTTGCCGAGTGGCCGTGGCCACCCCCAGCCGGCTCGTTCGACCTACACATCACCCTGGCATCCCCCCATCCGCCCAGTGGGTGGTTGTGGCAAACAGAGACTCTTACCGCACACAGCGACTTTTGTTGTGTAATTGAGAATGATGACACATACCTGCAAAGAAAAACAGAACAAAAACACGTAATTAGTCAAAATAAATTTATCGTCCGATGGAAGGGGGGAGGGGTTGACGGGGTGGGACACACGCATTCGGGGCGATAAAATTAACTTCTACATGTCTTGTAATTGACATTAATGAAACGGTTAGGCCGGCACCCCTATCAGTGTCGCACTGATGCCGAATACCTGCCAGTTCTAGTTGGCACTTTGCACCTTTATGGCGCTCGTAAAAATTAAATTGACCGTAAAAAAGGGTTCACTTGTGCTGGCTGTTGGGTGTGACATGAGCGCCATAATTTCACCTTCTTCCTCATTAAACGATACAAAGAAGCTCTGTTTAATTTTTAATTGCATCCGAGGGATTTTTTTCATTCCCTTTCCCCCATCTGCTGTGTTTGTGTGCGCTTCAAAGTTTACAAAAATGTGTTTACGTTAAGACGCGACTTGGCTAATTGGTCAGTTTTGTGGGTGGCATTGGGGGGGTATTGACTTGCAAACAAAGTATGACGTCTCAGGGTGGGGTAATAAAGATTGATTTGTGAACGAGGGATGGTTAAACATGAAGAAACCTTGACAGGAGCAGAGAGATGAATTGACAGTGATAGAGAGAAACTTTGATGGAGGGATTTTCAGAGCTGAAAGCGGTTCGGGTTGGGTTGCACAAAGAGGAGGCTAAACTCTCGAGGAAACGGCGACTTTAGCAGCAGAAACCGGATTTTTAAAAAATGATCAAATGGTATGTGGTCTTGATGTGTGACACTTTTAGGGCTAGTTGTGACTTTTGCCTAGGACTGGTTTGTCATACTGTCGAAAGCTGAAACTCGGACTATCCCCTTTACAGAACAAGACCTTCCCTCTGGCCCAATTTGAAGGTGGACTGGACCTGTACCGATGAAAATAAGAAGAATGTAAGAAGTTAATTCGGATATCGAAAGGTGCTTCCTATAAGGACTAAGATTGAAACACTTAGTGAAGCCAGCCGACTGGTTAAAGTTTTTAAAAAGGAAAAACCGGTCAAGCTATAAGCACTCAGAAACCCCGATGTCACTCGAATCAAAAGCTGAGGCTATCAGTCTCATGCTTGAGACACATTTTCCAGGTGACCGGGTTACAGTCACCTCACACCCAGCTCCCATCACTGGAACTGAAGATCAGTCGATAAATATCACACGCCGAGGCTGATATATTTCATCGCGGGGAGTGGCGGATGAGGCCATTAACTACGCAGTTGTGTCTTTTGGCAGTTCCAGTCAGTCTCCAGGTACAGATGACATGTACCCAGCTCCGTTGCGAATTAAAAGGCATTGACCAGTTACTGCTGGGTTTGAAAAGAATTTTCACCGCCAGCCTGGCACCGGCCTATATCCCGATTCCACACACACACACAGTTGGGGTAGTCTGTGTGGGGTGGCGCACTCAGTTGGGGCAGCCTTCATACCAAAATTCGGTAAGGCGGACTACTTACTCGCCGTAAGCTTCAGACCAATCAGTCTATCTTCCTTCAGCAGAACTGAGTGTGCACTCGACACGAAAGAGTGCGCGTTGGGCATTTCCATCTATATAGAGGGTGCTTTTGACCATGCGTTTTTTGACGGCACGTGGAACTAGACCAGAGAACACGATGCTGATGAATCGATGGTGTTCACGGCGTTGATGAAAGAACTATAATTGCGGATGCGGATTGTGGCCAATATGGACTGTCCGCCGGTCGGCGTCTTAAGTTCCCTGCTATGGTACATGCTGAAGAAACTCTCTGTTTACTGCTCTCAATGGCTCTAACATCTACGACGAGGCCTATGTGGATGACGTAGCCACACTGTCTGTCGGATCGTGCCTAGCGGATGTGCTTTCAAAAGAGCAGGCAGCTCTAGACTTTATCGAAGACTGGCACAAAAAACTTCTCTGGAAAAAAACATCGCATCGAAAATGCCCAATTCGCTATCAGTTTTCTGGCAGTGTAAGGGCATTCTCGGTAAGACTCGGGTCTATGATAAGGCCCCTTCTGTCATACGCATCGGTCGTTTGGTGGAATAAGCTTTCACGTAAATATTTAACTGCTGCTTTTACTAAGCTTCGAAGAGCAGTGTGTTCCGGCTGAATGGGAGCCTTCCCTAGTACGCCTGACTCTGCTCTTGATGCACTGCTGCATCCCCTTGATATTCACATCATGGGTGCACTCTCAAGGCCATCATCCGTCTTAAAAGAAGTGGTCTAAGAGTCTCGAGGACCGCATTTCATTTTACCCCAGACAACAGTACTTCATTTGCGGCGCACATACAAAGTCGACTTTGCCTACTCTCAGGACTGGCTCTGGCCAGAATCTGAGCCAGTAAAGGAATGCAGCCGCATCTTTACGGATGCCTCCAAAACCAATGAAGTATTTGGCGCTGTCGAGAGCGACATTAGACTGTATACCTCACTAGGCAAATTTGCGTCGGTTTTCCAAGCGGGAACCTCTGGCCATGAATTATATTGTGAACAACAGGTGGAAAGAGAAGTCTGTAGTAACAGCCAAGCTGTACTTAAGGTCTTGCTCAACCCTTTAACCACTCCCAGGATAGTTCAGGAATGCAAGTAATCTCTGAATTTGATCGGCAGTCATAATTCATTAAAACTTGTCTGGTTCCCGGGTCATCACGGGATCGCCGATGAACTTGGTAGACAAGGATCGGAGGAGACATTCCCAGGACCTGAACCTGTGCTGGGTCTACCTTGGTTAGAGACTCCATCGATGGTTGGGCCTCTCGAGATCACAATCGGAGGTGGATGCAGACGTGACTCTTCAGGATGCAGACAGACCAAGCGCATGACCCCAAATGTCCACTGTATTCTTGTTATCCCTTGGCTGAGAAGACTGCAGACGACTTACAGGCGTACAAACGGGACACTACACCAAGAAAAACTCTTTGCGACGCCTGGGAGAAGACGTCGACGCTGTAGAGCACTTCCTCTGTCACTGTCAAGCCTTGCAGGTTTTTGGCGCTGATGTGGTGAGGGCTGATGGTGTAGTCTACCACAGAAGTGCCTGCTGCCTCCTTCGGAAGACCAGGAAATTACAGCAGTGTACCAGTTTTTGAGTCTGAGTGCTCCAGTGAAGTGTTAAGAACTTCGGAGAAAAAAATCTCCCTTTACGAATTCAATCTTGGATGAAATGCGTCGCTGTGGTCGTCGTGGCATTATGGGTCGGGGCGTCGTATCCTCCTCTAGGGATGCCAGGTTCAATGCCAAAACTTCGCCGTTGGGAGTCGGAATAACTCGCATTTACAAGTTATCGTAGCATGACGGTCGTGGCGTGATGGGTTGGTGAGTCGACCCCTACTCCCTTGAGGCGACTAGCCTCCTAGGTTCGTTTCCCGGTACGAGCAATGTTATTTTCACGGCTGCACCTCCTTCGAGTCAGTGACTATGCTCAAAGAGTATAACTGTCCAGAAAAGGCTTCTCCAAAGGCCGGCATTAAACTGTAGGCCCATTCCCCCCAACTTGTTGCAGAAGCTAGGTTCAGGTGCACACATGCAGAGCTCGCAGTTGGTCTGCAGTTTTTTAGACCAACCCGTGCAGAGACGCAGATCCCACCGGGTTGTATTGACATGCAAAGACTGAAGAGGATACGCCTAGCTAGAACAGAGAATAAAACCAACCCTTGGCTGGATTCAGTGACTGCTATCTAAGTCATCATTCCCTTCCACATCCCTGGCATTGTGTGCAAGCTCGTTGGTTTAGATCAGAATTAGTGTCAACAACAAACCAACTATCATTTCTCACGACGACGAAGTCGATAATCGCAGTTTAAGACCTGAAATGGGCCGCCAGAGAGGAGGACATATCCTTGAGTTTATTTGCGAACACCATTAGTCTGTCAACCTCGTGTTTGCTTTCACCATTAATCTCCTAATTATTCCATTCTGATATCTGAACGAAGAAGGCAAACAAGAAACGCAAACGAAAAAGAAAAGAAAAAACACAAATGGCATATCCTGGCTCCATTATGATATCATCCATCCGAAGGGAACTCATTAAAATCCAACGCCGTCGAACGGGAGTGAATAAAAATCACTGTCACCGAAAACCGTAGTTTTGACAACAATAGCGGCGTCAGGAAATTAATTAAAATTCCGTGCCTTCATTAATTTATTACACTTTTATCTTTATTCGTTCTTTTTCTGTTCTCGTTGATAGCGTCTTAACTACTGCTCAACATAGTCTCCTTGTCGTGTAGCCTTGTAGCAGTTTTGGAAAAGAAAGTTAATTCGATGAATCATGCAATGCGCGTTGGCGAGGGGGGGTAGTCGAAGTGTTTGACTTTGCTAAACAATGTAAAATGAGCAAATAAAACACATACATACAGGCAGACTAACTCACACGAGTACACACACCCATCAAAATGGTTGATTTTATTGAGTGCACGTGGAACTGACTGGCGCCATAATTTGTATCCTTTTTCTGCCCTCCGCCGGGAGTGAGTGTGAGTGCGAGAGTGGGTGTGTGTTTTCGTAACTTTTATTTTCAGGATACGCTCCTGTCGTTGAAAGCTGCAAAAGTCGTAAGTGGGTTAACTATGTTTGTGTTATCGTTTGTTTATCATTAGCAATGGCGAGGGCGAGTCCTTGAAACAGCTGTGTTGGAAGTTTAACTCGGTGGCTGTGTACTTTGTGAAAGGATAAAAAAAAGCAGAAAAACATAAATAACACAGATAACATGATGACGAACCACAGGAAAAGTTCCTCGATCGTTACTGAAGTGTTGGCCCGAGTGACGACACCACCTGGATGTTAACTAGTGCACACGTGAGCACTTGTATTCTGTGTATTCTGTGTGGGAATAAATGCTGGTTATAAAAGAGGATGTGCCACCTAATCAAGTGGTTGTGGAATTAATCCCTATGAATACATTTCAGTTCAGCAACAGGGTCTCAAATAAGACACTATTTAAGGGGGGATTGGAAACTATGATCGGTGGAGTCAAGCTTTCTGTCCGGATTCAGGCGCAAGAAATCTGCGTCGAGAGGTAGACGAGGCCGCAGCACCAACTGTAAGCACACGTTGGCGTATGTGCATCTATTCGGGCAGCTACTGCCTTCAACACGGTCACATACACAGCATTAACTTAACAAAAAGTAACTTTCACCCAATTGGACGGTGCTTGGATGTAGAACCGCTCTTATTGATAGACGAGTGGATGCCAATTTAATTACTTTTCCGACTCTGGAACCGACTTCCTCTATATATGAATTTAAACTTCGCAAACGTGAACTTCCTTTTTAATTGATCACGTTATCGAGAGTCTACTGTATGTACAGATACAGGACTGCAGGGCTGTTTGAATGCTTGGATGTTTCTCTTGGACAATAATGGTCTTCTATATTACCTATCTTAAGAGCATAGGTCACACACATGCGCAACTTTAGGTAGGTATTTGGGAAACAATTGTTTTTATTTTGTGTAATGTTCTGTTACTGATGGCACCCCTAAATCGCCTGCCACCGCCGGCGGACCGCCCACCCAGTGGTGCCATTGTATGGCAGAGTTGGAAATAAATCTGCAACTTTTGTGCCCGTGTACTTAATGAAATTGGAAACATAGTACAAGTACCGGAAGATCTTAGAGTAAACTTAAGTTTAAAAAAAATGAAAATAATAACTTACGAGTATGTTTGTTTAAATGCATACAATTATTATTTATTCTTGTCAATAACTCTAAATTGTTGCTTTAAACAAAGCTATAGTCACGACGTGAGAAGGATAATGTTCTACTATTACTAATTCAATAATACCTGTAATCCTCCTCCATCTCCTCGTCTGACAAAGATCCCAGGAATAACTTAACCATCCTATTGAAATCTGCAATGTTTTCGTAATCAAAAACTAATTCCCGGTGCCCCAAGGTCAGATATCAATATGATTCAGCAACAGAGCGAAATTGTATGTCCCTTGTGACATGTGAACCGAACGTGCATTTGATGGCACCGCAATCAAACGAAGAATAACGTTATTAGTTTCTTAATTATTAAAATTTAATGATCTAAAGTATTCTGAGTCACAAAAGAAAGAACTTCCTCGGCCTCTCGCAGAGCATTTGTACAATTGCAAGGGAGATCGTTTGAAAATGCCGAACAAATTCACGAGACTGCCTCGAAGTGCAGAAAGGGCACATGCGATTTTGCACCATAGACAGAGAATACTTTTAGCTTTCAGAAAAGTTTGGTCTGCCTTTAGAGCCTCTTGGAGTATTTTTGTTATAGCCCTTCATATACTGAAGGAGTATCAAACAAACGGCTGATGCTTTAAGAGGCCAAATGTATACCCTTTACAATATAAAAAAAAATTAAATATAAATATATATAATATTAAATATACATAAAATATATATTGGGTCTACAACTTCACGCGGTTTGCTAAGAGATGGCGTACTTTTTATTATTCCATTGGAACATGCGTTGGAAAGCTACTGTCATTGTATGTCATTTCAGTATATGTCATTCATTTGAAGCGTAAACAACAAAATTTTTCACTCAAATATGTCGAACTTTGTGCCTGAAAAAGTGTTTTTGTGGCGAGTTCTTCTTCAGAAGAAAAGTGCTGCCGAAAGTCTTCGTATTTTGGTGGAAGTTTAGGGTGAAAATACGCTAGCTGAGCGAACGTGCCAAAAGTGGTTTGCACGATTGCCAGCCAAATCAACGACAAGGCCGAATAACCTTGGCGCGAAGGTTATGCTCTGTATGTGGTGGGATCAGAAGGGTGTGCTCTATTACGAGCTGCTAAAACCGGGTGAAACCATCAATGGACAACGCAACTGAACACAATTCATCCGTTTGAAGAGAGCAGTAGCCGAAAAACGCCCGGAATATGAGACCATAATTTTCCATCATGACAACGGTCATTTGGAAAACAGTAGATGGGAAGTTTTACCCCACTCGCCTTATAGCTCAGACCTTGCCCCTTCTGACTACCATTTGTTCCGGTCGATGCATAACGTCCTCACTGAAATACGGTTCCCTTCAGAGCAGAATATCAAAAATTGGCTTGATTCATTCTTGGCTGCCAAACCGGCGAAGTTCTTTTGGGATGGCATCCTAAAATTGACAGAAAGATGGGAAAAGTCATAGCTTCAGAGGGGCAATACTTTGAATAATACTATTGCAAATGCTTTTCATTTTTGAAAACATTTAAAATTTTGAAAAAAAGAAAAACGCAATAAGTTTTTAGACCCAATAAAAATAACCATAGGTTTCAAGATACCTAATTTTAGTAATTATGCCACATCAAATTTGCTCAAAAAATACGCAAAATTTTTGTAAATCTCAAAGCCACAAGTGTGAGCAAACGTTACAGCCAATCGGATCATCGAAAGTCAACAAAATGTTGCCTTTCTCGGTGCTCTTATTCATAGAATCGAAAAACCGATACCATTCAGCTCACTCACTGGTATTGTGCGCTCCCGCCTCCACCCTTAGTCCATCACTGGTTGGAGCCGAGTCCTTCCCATTGCCTCTCTCTGCCACCTTAAGGAGCCGGACATATTATGCATGAATTCCCGTTCAAAAAGAAATTGCTTAAATTTATGAACGAAATTGAACGCTTAAATTTGCATTGCACAGGTGAACGTCAGCAGTCTCAGAGAATAGTCACATTCCCAAAGCGGCACTTCTTGCATCTCTGTCTCTCTCCCGCTCAAATAGAGAGTTATATTTTAGACGAGTTCCCTTAGGAGAACTTAAACAATGCGAAAGCTGCCTTTCAACTGAAAGAAACCTAATGTCCTCGTACTTGGCAGTATGCAAAACCCAAAGTAAGGTCAACTGAGCCCCTTTCAAAGGGCTAACGATTAAGTGCCCTCCCTAATAATTCCCAAAGAAACCAACCAGAAAAAGCAAACAAAAAGCAGTTAAATAAGCATTTATTGACCGGACAATATGAAAAACCTATTTGCCGAGGCAGCACAGTAGAAGAAGGATTCAATATTGGTCACACACATCCATTAGAAATGACAATGACACAAATACTTAAGGTCATCTCATTCTCCGAAGGAATCATAAAGGGAACGTCGATAGACGAGACTCTCAAGGACTTTCAAA
This sequence comes from Eristalis tenax, assembly GCA_905231855.2. Taxonomy (NCBI): domain Eukaryota; kingdom Metazoa; phylum Arthropoda; class Insecta; order Diptera; family Syrphidae; genus Eristalis; species Eristalis tenax. The sequence goes on from HG993125.1 coordinate 49,547,463, forward strand.
TCTCCGAAGTGTGCTTAAGCCAATTGACCATTTAAGTGCGTTCTTGACTGTGATTTCGTCAGTGAATAGAAATACAAAAGGCGACTGTTACAACACTTCTTTTATGAAGAGCAGATGTTTGCCGAGCTTTTTAGATATCAATTCGTTCCGTCTCTGCACCGAGCACTGGAGTCATCATTGAAGTCAACTCCCCCCTCCCACCTCCTGGAGAGTTGGTCAAATAAAAGCGAGGGAGGCGAAAAAAACGAGAATGAATTGCGTGCGAAATGTTGATTTTCTGGAAATGGATTCGTCACACACATTCACCTTGTGTACGCTGACGCTACTCGGTGTCCCTTTAACGCCTCCAAGGACCAACACTCTCATGCCCAGCATACGTACGTGTGAAATTAACTCTCCGTCATTACATGTCGAGCAATATACTCGTATGCGCATAGGAAAACTGGAATGGATGCTCGATGGAGATGTGATACCCTATCGATGATAGAGTACGATTGTGGCTCTGGTTGTATGATTTTTGACTAACGCTGACTTTGCTGAGATTATTGAAATATGAGGCACCTAGGTGTGAGTACCTACGTCTTGGCAGGGAGCTACACAAGGAGAGGAGGTGATTTGTGCCTACAGACGAACTCGTCTTCATCCATGCAGCTAATGCAGAAATTATGTTCAGGAAAACCCAGTGTATGCTAATTGGGCAGTGGCCGGCTATGACACCGATGGGCGTTTTGAGTGAAGGTGAGCTTAGCGGACAGAATGATCGTTTAAGATTTAGTTCTAGTCATACTTCCTATGTCTTAGGATAGGTGGTACCTTCTAGCCTGGTATTAGAGAAGAGGCTGTGCCACATCTCGGATTTGCAATTGGCCGGAATGTCACATAGTCCCGGCACCCACATGCGGTGCATACTGAAATGCTCAGCCATCTCCTTAGAGACACATTGTCCGAGGACTTGATTATATACTCCGTTCCCACCGAGCTTAAAGTGGTTTCGCTCTTAACTTTCAAGTCACCCGCGCCCAATTTATGAGTGCCCGTAAAAAAAATGTCACTCGCTCTCAATTTGTGGGTGTCTTTTGACAGGAAATAGTGGTGTAAGACCACGAGAAAGAGATAAAATGAGAAAATGAACACCAACAAAACCGAAATTCACGCTGTAGACTTGTTTGATTCGACAGCCTCTCATGGACGGATGCCTTCAAGGGGGCTACAACTAGGTTTGACAGAAACCGCGAGGCTTCCAGACGAGGCAAATATTTGGCGGTACCTGGTAGGTTCGGAGAAAATTGATGAAACCTCGCGCTTCCAGCAGAACTGTCCGAACAGATGTTGATATGCTTTTTGGATATTACATAGGAGGACAATGCCTCTTTTTTCGCAATAGTTTCTGCCTGGAGAACGCTTCAGTGATCAGGAAGCTTCTACACCCACCCCTTCGTCGTCTGGGATCAGCCAGAATCTGTTTGTCAGACATCCCAGCAGATCTAAAGGAAATGCTGGTGGAGAATTTCTTCTCAAAGACAGCTTGGGGCAGTCGACGATCGGTGTCGTTCGGAAGGAAGTTGAATTCGTTAAGATTGGTTGTATTACCGATAGTGCGTTCTGACCACAGGGCTGTGCTGGCTGCTACTTGTTTGCCAAACAGTTCAACTGGGGGAAGGTGAAGGAGTATGTTGGGTACGTCAGACGAAGTGCTTGTCAGCGCTCTGCTCATGCACATGCAGGCCAGTCTTTGCACCCGTTTGATTCTGTCTATTTGCTTGATATTGAATAATTCTGACAATTCCGGGTCGCGACTCCATTTAAAACACGTCAGCACAATAAAATATCGAGAAGTAAACGTACACAGCCCTCGTTGGCACTTCCACTATCCTACAGACAGTCTGATAACATGTACAACTATTCCAGAATAACCCACACGAACATACTGCAGTACACCCTACTTTCCTGCAACTTGCATACGCTGCGTAGGATTTTTTGCTTACAAAAGAACTTTTTTTCCACATCTGCTCTCCTCGTTCCATTTCGCGATGTGTGTTATTTTTTGTCTTGCTATCCATCGTTGTTGTTGATCCTTCACATCACGCAACTGGAATTAAATTCGATATTCACGGAAACGAAACATAGTGCCAAAGCATAAAACACCAAACAACACTCTGTGTTAATTTCTGACCATCGCACATCCGAGCATCGACCCACCCACTTACAAGTTAACGCACACAGCCACATACACCAATACACACATTCGTGCATTCAACCAAAGGACGAGGAGTAGCACTTAGCGAAATTACATTCGTAGGGATGGATATAAATTGTATAAATAAAATGTTTGCATTCTGAAACATTCGCAGTGTTAATGATGATGATGAAGTGGTGCTGGTGGCAGAGTGGTGCGTTAACTCAGTTAAGGCGGTGGGATAGGAAGAGCCCCCTCCCTGCTGGCTGCGACTGTGGTGGCAAGTGGAGTGAGGAGTCAACGTCGAGAGAGTCAATGAGCAGAACGTTTAATGAGCACCACTCCTGTTGAGTTGATGGCTGATGGAGACAGCAGTAGCGGCGGTGGCGTGGCGCGGCTATGGCAGTGTAACACGGCCAACGTTATCAGTCGGGATGGGTGTTGTATCTGTAATTTTCCAGTTCGTTATGCACAAAAGAATGTCACCAGGAAGTCCTCTAGAGGAGGCTAGCAGATGGTTAATTTTGTTTGGTTCCCGTCAATTTTATGTAATTGTTTATTTGTGTGTGGACTACGATAGTGACCTGGCGGCCAACCTGCCACGTACGTATACGGTCAAGGCCTAAGACTTGCGTTTGTGTTTAATTCGGCGAGGGACAGATCAAACGGGATTGCTTCTGTCGATGGTCGTTTCGTTAAATGGAAACCAAGGTCGAATGTGACATCAAAGTTGAAGGAGAATTAAAGTCTTAACTCGATTGCGCGTATAATCTGGGTACGGAGGGTGGTTGGAAAATGTCTGAATGATGAAAAATGTATTTCAAATTCACAAACGATTAATTGGTCAAAGTGTTTCGTGGATCCCAAGAAGGACCCCAGCAAGTTACACGCACACACAGAAATGGTCTCCGGTGAGTCTGGATTTTTGTTGAAATCAGTTCAACCTCTGTGTTGTTGCACGGCAATATTGTGCACAGTACATTGGTGCATTGGTGCACCAGTGCATTGGTGATGGTGGTGATGATGGCAAAAGATTGCCGGAACATAAGTAAAATGTACCATGGTGTCCAAATCCAAATTACCGAACTGGATAGGTAACCACTGGCGTGGCACAGGCCCCGGGCGTCTCTTTGCTAGGGGCGGCAATTTTTTGTACTGCAGGTGCACTTTTTAGATAAGTTCGTGTTATTTTTTGGCCTAACTGTGCCCGCTGACTTTCCGAACAGCAGTCAACCACTTCAACCACTAACCTAATCTGCATATGTTTAGGTATAACTTTTTGAAACTGAAGACAAGGGTTTTTTTAGTCTATGAACAAATGACTAGGGGCGGCATAAATTGGGTTTGACTCGGGAGGTCGCAAACCACGTTACGCCACTGTAGGTAACTAGTTAGAATGTTAGACGCACTTAGACCAACATGGGTTCATTGTGGCCTTCTAGCGTGAATCCTTCTCTTATTCCTAAAACCATCCACAAACCAGACACGCTTTTCTTTTCCTAGTGAACAAGATAGTCTGTGCTTTGCCAGCATTTGGCTTAATTTTCCATGTTTGGCGATAATCCGTAATTTTCGAAAAATCGTTTTCGATTTCGCAGCCACTGCAGTTGGAGCTATAGATAGCAATGTCACCTGCGAACATTGCTACTTCACAGTTCCAAATTTCTGGAAAGTCAGCGACATACGTTAAGTATAGCAGGATCCCTGGGGTACTCCTGATGTTATAAGCCTTAAACTCGAAGATGTACTATTTACGTTAACTAAAAACTGTCTGCTTGTAAGAAAACTTTGTACAATTTTTATAATGTACAGAGGACATTTGACGTAATTCAATTTGTTTTCAACATCCATTAGGACAAGATCTGTAAACATTCAGTTATGAATCGAAGGAGACCTTTTAGTTCAACACCGCTTCCCCCTCCACCAGTTCTACGAAGAAGTACTTTGCTAGAAACTGTCTACTCCTACTTACGTGTGCATTTCCTCGCGACTTAACCAGATGTTGATCTCCTTTTTCTCATCAGACCTTAGGGCCCTTGCTGTTGATTCATTTCCCAGACTAAACCATCGAGTTATGGCCTCTGGCCTTCGTCATTAAGTTGTTTCCTTACGGCACTCAAAGGCTTGAGTGCATATGGGATTGTCCGAGTACAGCTCTCGTTCCCCTTTCGCAAGACTGTCTGCTTTTCCTTCGACGCCGGTGTGCCCTAGTACCCAGCAGGAAGTCGCCTTGTTCGCCGAGGATATAACACAGGCGCTTTGTCCGCATAACCTGAACAGCCTCGATGTGAAAATGTCCGATCCTATGGCCTTTATTGCGACATGGCCACCAGACAAAATAATATGTTGTGTTCTCTTAGCGGAAGTTGTCACCTCGGCTTGAAAAACGTCTCCCAATGCCGGGGATATATCTTAGTGGTCACAGAAGACCCCGGGGCCTCTACCCACCCTCGTCTTGAGGGCCATGAGACACTCATCGCAAGGGAATTTCTCCTTCTACTACCACCATTTGTTTCTGCCATTGCTATGGTAGATGTTGGTAGTTCGTTTGACAGTTGCACTGTGCTGCCTACCTACCTAATTGCCGCGGCTCACTTATACCAACTTGGTGGGTCCATTGTCCAATGTGCTGCTGTTAAAACTTTGAGTATGGAAGCGTGACCGTATGGTTTAGGCCTCTTTGAGCCTTTGAGCCGATGGGGCTGCACTGTTGACTGTCGAGGAGAGGACTATGATAACCTCTAGTGCTGCCTTCGCGTCTGTTGTTCTAAGACAACCTTTTCTTTCTAGACAGGATGATCTTTAGGTTTGTATAAAATGCGTTAGAAGCTGTTTCTTCTCCCAATGGTGAGGTGCGATTAAAGCGTAGAGATATTTAAAAGTGATTTTTCTAGGAAAGAGGCACATGTGCCCACACATTTTCCAGACAAATTTAACATAAGTCTGCCGAAAGCATACATTCTCAATTAAATTATCATACACAAAAAGGGTCAACGACCCAGAGGCTCCAAGGCCACTCGCTAAATCAATTCATTAATCACACGATATCCTAAACAAAATTCCCATCACCCGGATCTAGGCCTCAAGACAAATCATACGCATCCACAATTGGCATCTGCGTCTTGCTCTGATGAATCAAGTCATCAATTCAGTCTTGGTTGCAGAACAAACTTGGTTTGCCGAAGTCCAAACCGGCGCGTGCGACTTTGACTGACTGTAGAATAGGCAATTAAGCGTCCATCCAATGTTAGTAAATCACATTCAACATCTATTGTGTCAATCCCACGCTCGGACGCCATAATTCAACGCCAGTTGGCGTATCTTATGGCGTACACCGGTCATCGGCGTTTGTGTCATCCCCGTGGGGACAGCCACCGTAGGCGTCATGTTAATTAATATCTTTTTTATTGTTGCCCCCTCATTCAAATAACCAATTTGACAATCGGCGTCATGATCATCTGGGCACTGTGCACCTACTGCCGACACGATCAGCAGAACCCTCAGTCAAGTCTATTCCCATTTCCATCGGACAGAAATCAATGTGGGAGCGTCTGGCAATCAGGTTTACAGTGTATCGACGCTGAGTGATCTACCGGCAAAATGAGCTTATGTCACGCTTGACAGTGAAACATCACTTACACCCGTGGAGTACATGGAAGCAGCCGAGCGACGACGTGATGCACTTGGTAAACGCCATCTCATCAGCATTTGCCACACGTCGGCCGACGACGCGTCGTTCCGATACACTTATGACTGTGTGCGAGTGTGTGCGCGTCTGTTTATGGTGGGTTGGGCAGGGGAGCAGGAGGTGGAAAACATGAATGCATTGCCAGTGCACTTAGAACGGTGACAAATTCATACGTAGCACTCTGCCGTTACTTGGATTTCCATAGCAAGTAAAGGGGGAATAAAGGCAATCTGACAGATGGAGGGTGGTGGAACTTTTCAAATCTGGTTCGTGGGAGATTGATGCACTGTCGTTGGGGACTTACCGCCCTCTTCGGTCTAGTCGTCGTCGTCATCGTCATCGTCGTCGTTGTGTGAGATGCGAATGCAGTGCGATTTGCGGTGGAAATGCGATGGCTTATCCGTGTGACAATGGTTTCAGTTTTATAGAATTCTGGTTTTATATTGCGAATCAATTGTGATGCGGGACTGACACTGATCTATTGTATTTTGGCTTCGATTGTGAATTTAAAACAGTTGACGACCTCATTTTGCAGCTTGGCTAGCGCACGACTTTTTCCTTTCAGCGTTTGTCTTGCGAGGGAGAGAATCGGAGAATATGTTGCAGACGGCGTTGGTTTTGGATGAAGGGCAGTTCCCGCCGGAGTAGGAATGCGTGCAAGCACGGGGATTGAATACAAATGAGTGTACATCTCGATTGTGACTCAAATGGCATGGCGAAGTAAATACAAAATATGAAGTGATAAAAAATGGGGGGAATGTCAGGAGTAGCGTCCTTCAGTACTGTGTCCCTGGAATGTGAGATAATTCTGAACCACCAGTTCGACGAGAGATACTGAATTATGATCTTGAGTGTTCAAAGGCTTTCCTGGAGTTCACCCAATCGGATATACCCGGGGTACTAACTGAGCATAGCATGGCATGTCCCTCATTAGCATATGACTGAGGAACAGTTCAGTGGCACATGAAAAGACTTATCATTCAAGCTTAACTGTAATGAAATTCACTTTCTCACCTAATCATCCTTTCGTTCCTTTCGTTTCCCCAAAACCCTTGAACCACCTCCTCCGCCTCGTGGGCCATTAACATGTATTTCGCGAAACAATATCACCTTCAATCATTCTCGACCCTAATTCACCGCAAACAATAGCACACTTACTGCCGGAAAGCTATTAAAAAATACATATTTTCTCTTCACTGATTACCCAAAGATGCTTATCCGCACGTAAAGCTCGCATGCGACTCTGGGCCACCAGCGCACTTTGCGTGGAGTCATTATTCGTCAGACAAGGCTACGCCCGCATTTGCCGCTCGAAACAGCAAATGATTCAGTCACAACTTCAGACGACATCCAAAAAAACAAAAGAAATGAAAACCGTATTCACTCGCAATCTGTCAAAAAAGCGAGGTTTCCCAAAGTGCCGGTGTCATCAGACCTGGGAGCCCCGCATTGAATCGCAATTAAACTGTCGCGTGGAAGTGGAACTTAAAGTCGACGTAATGTTTTGGAGAATTTTCCAGAAGAAATAAAAAAATGAGCATCTTGCGGTTGAGCGGGTGATGAAATGCGAAGGGATTTCAGACTGTCAAGTAAGAGACAAAGGGCTACGTAAAGGGGTTTCCAATTGGACATCTTTGAATGCACTAGCTTCAACTAGAACATTCAGCAAAAACAGAGTCTCCATTATCGTTAAAGAATAATTAAAATTTACCAAAATTCCGATGCGCTGACGGCAACTTTTGACAGCCATTTTTTGGCCGTACTGCTCGTCCCAGCAGACCAGAAATTCCCAGTGAACAAACAAAAGGACTCTCAAATGGCGCTACTGCATGATCCCGTGCCAGGTTTAGTCGAATTGCCGAAAAGCTTTTTGCCGTTTAAGCGTTCGTTGGACTGTGGGGTAATTGAACCCAAAACATGGCATAAACCCCAATTTTGTTGGCATATCTGAATCTAAGCCTGCATCGTTATAAGATGAAGCTAACTCAAGAACTTAAGAAATGCAATCATTTGAACGGACGAATGTTCGCGAAATGTTGGAAGAAGCTGACCTATTCCCTCTATCTCATCCGTTTCAGAGATGAAGACCAATTTTGGCTAAACGGCCTCGACAACAAACAGAATATGGTGATTAAAGAAACAACTTTCACCCCCGTACCAGTCGATGGAGATTTCTACGGAGGCATGTCGCAACACTAATTCTTTAGTCAGTTGCATGGACTAGGCGTGAATGTATGTGGTTTCAACAAGACGGTGCCACGTGCCATCTTGTTGATATCAAGAAGTGATCCTGGTCTTCTTCATATCAATCCTGTCATATCATATCCTGTCAATTCACCTCTTAGATATTTAACACGTCTAGAATTTCTGTTTACGAGACTACGTTAAATCATGAGTCCAGGAAGCCTTATCCGAGGTACTCGGAGACAACATTGCATTTTGGCTTCGATTGTGAATTTAAAACAATTGACGACCTCATTTTGCAGCTTGGCTAGCGCACGGCTTTTTCTTTTCACCGCACAACTTCCTTCCTTCAGGAGAATCGGAGAATATGCTGCAGACGGCGTTGTTTTTGAATGAAGGGCAGTTCCGGCCGAAGTAGGAATGCGTGGAAGGACAGAGACAATATTGCATGAGAGATAGTGTTCGTTTGCGTAGAAATGTGTAGTCGAGTCGTCGAAAATTGCGTTCAATTTATCGACTGCTGCTACGACGTCGTGGACCTATGATCGACGTCAAATTTCTTAGGCCGGCCATTCACTACGCAAAACAAGAGTGCAATTTGACGTTTGTGCAGTGCAGTGCAGTGTGAAATCAAAACGATTTGGATTTTTGCTCAAGCCAATTTGCGCAGTTATTTTGTGTAATGAATGGCCGGCCTTACATAAATGTACCAGATTGTATTGAAAACTAATAATACAATTTTCGAGATATCTCAAAGCAAAGGCCAACTCGATCGAAGTCGTTCTATACAGCCGGCGAATCAATTTGGACAAGAAGAACAAATTTACCAATATTTCGAAATGCCATCATTCATCAACACCCCTCCTCCTCCTGTCAAAGCTGAAGCGAAGAAGGCTTGCACATACCACGAAATGAATGCAGCATTATTTGTCATTCAATCACTCAATCTGACAATGACAATTAAGATCTTCAATAATTGCTTCACATACTTTCAGTTTCTAACGACTTTGCCTTGATCCGATGAAATCGTTTTGTGTTCATTACGTGGACGGCATTAGTTCGCAAATCTCTCGCAATCGACTGGAAATGGGAATTAATTCACTAACAACAATCGCAAATAAAAATGAATTGCTAGGCTGTAGATGACGGCATGTTAATTAAGTATGCACATTTAAGGTAGCAGCATTTAGAGAGTGAGAGTCTTTGAATACCTCCCATCTGAGGAGAGTTTGTTCGGACATTAGGGTTTACTGGCCTATAGGGGATCATGGATCTCACCTTCCTGTAGAAAGTGAAGCTCTGATTCACTGCTCCTGGCCCTGTATTCCTTATTCCAGAGTTATAGGGCAAATGCTAAGGCAACACCAAGCCGAGAAGCACTAAACCAGCAAGCAACATCTCGTCGTTTGGAACCAGGCACTGACTCATTTTTTGCTTTGCATTCAATCTGGCTGCACACAACTAACACACGATTTGAATTTGACGGCATTTGTGCAGTGAAATGTGGGCAAGATTGAAAGATAAAAAACCAATTTGACAGCTGATAGCTTAGGCTTAGTCAAAATGGATCGTCACACTATACAGCATCAGAGAAGACATTTTCCGGACCTGAGTCTGTGATGGGTCTACCTGCGGCCGTTCTAAGAGCTTCCATTGATGGATGGGCACAACCGGAGGTTGCATGACTCTCAGACCAAGCACATGATCACTAACGTCTGCAAGGAATCAAGGGCATTCTTGTTATCCTTTGGCAAAATGACACAACATCTAAGTATGCTTGGCTTAAGCTACGAAACTCTCTGTGACCGACGCCTATGGAGAAGACGACGACACTGCAGAGCACTTTCTCTGTCACTCTGTCACTTCTCTGTACACGGATCAGTTTTTCGGTGCTGAAGTGGTGTGATCTGATGATTTAGGTTCCTCCATCACAGAAGCGCCTGATTTCGGAGGACCAAGAAACTGCAGCAAAAGTAGGTTGCTGCCTGGCTGTACACTAGATAAGTTTTTGAGTCGTAGCGCCACAGTCTAGTCTTAAAACCTCCGGATCGTCAGACTATACAACAACGTGTGACTGTTTGGTGCAGATTTTCGGCTGGAGGCATCATACCATACTTGAGGCTGGTCAGGCAGTGACTGTTACTGATACTCGATACCACGACATGGTAACACTGAACTAGACAGAAGACACAGAGAGGCAAACAGAAAGACATTTCCTGGTCGTGTAATCTCTAGTTTCAGTTATCAGAATTGACCTCTAGATGGGTTACAACATTAGATTGATTTGTATGAGGTCCAAGGTGTAGACTAGACTCTCGTTAGCGTGAACACCGTTAAGTGTGAACACCGGATAACGTGAATAAATATTTGTTTAGCTTGACATCTCTAAACCATGAACCAGAAATGATGTATTATAGAGATGCCCAAATTCACAGCTGATTGACCCCTAGTCCAGCGATGAATTTCAGAGACTTTTTGACAGTGCCGTTCTCTGATTGGTCAATTTGGCTTTAGAAAACGATACAAAAAATGGCTGTCAAAAATTGTAAGGGGCGTGAGAGGTACAAGTTGGGCTCTTCCCGGTGTATTATTTCCATTTCCATTTAAGACCAGTGTGCACCGTTTCATTTCTACTTTTATACCTTAGGTCTATGGTGTGCCTTGACCGCGGACACTTAAGGGTGTAAGTACTCCGTCGAAGAAGTCTCTTGAAGAAAAAATTAAGCCTTATTAAGCAATTTAAATTTTTCGCAATGCTTTGGAATGAACTGAAGGTGAGGTGGTTTGCCAGGTGAGGTGGCGCCGTAATGAAAAAAGCAGTGGCGATACTTTTGGAGAAGAAGAAGATGTTGCATCTTCAACAAATGACGGATTTTTTCATTAAATTTCCTGTCGGTATTCCCCGTGCTCAGTTACTTTTTATGCTACATCCTTTTATTTTATCGGTGCAGAAACTTTTTGTTTAGCTACTAGCCTTAAAATGAGAGCCTACAATGGGATTGCCGTATTATTTCATTAAAATTTGACGTGAACTCCTTTGATTTTTAATTGTTCAATTTATCGAGTGTCAACTGTATGTCAAAGGAACAGATTTAATGCTGCATCAATTAAATTCAACGACATATACGCAGAATGGTCATGCAAAAGTGGGAGTATGTGTCAGCACAGTCGTGGAGGCCATTTGCCCGATATCCTATTCCGTAAATAACCCCCTTTTCAGTTACTCCCTGGGCTGGCGAAGGAATACGCCTTTCCATTATTTCGTATTCGGAGACTGCCCCATTCCATGACTCCAAGCAAGGATATCAAGGCTTTGAACACGAAGTCCGTCCATGACTTGCCAAAAAAGCAGCAAAGTTTAAGCGGATGCATTCAATGCATTTCGACCGTTAATGTGTGATGGGAGTTGGAGAAGGACAATCAACACTGCGACATGAGCCTAGTCATGCGTCTACAGCCTGAGGTGTCTACGCCATGCAGAGCGCAAGGACAAAGTCCAATCCTTCAGCCCGAGGAGTTTTCGATCCCAGCAGTAGTGGAACAACCCAATAGAAGACCTCAGGCAACTTGACGTGAGTAATGCCTCCATCTGGCTAAAGATCGCGCCAGCTTGACACGTTTGTTGGCGGACGTAGTGTAGTGGCAGCAGATGATGAAGAAATTCTGCTTGCGAATCCCACTCAAATAATATTCAAGTCAACAAACTGCTCACATCGGCTGCTAGTCTGAATTCTTGGAAGCAGCCGAAATGCATTTTTCCAAAGCCCCCTTTTTATGACAATTGGCGACACCTTCAAATCGTTTACTGTCTTCGTTATTTTTCACCTCACTTCCCCATGCAACCGGTAACTTTATAGACAATCAAACCCGGCAAGGCTCCATCTACTTCGCTTCAAATCAAACTTTGCGCGTCAATAAAGTTGTTTTCGCGCACAAAACTCAAGCCAGAGATAAAAGTTCTGGCGAACATTTTGTAAACAAATTTATTACTTTTTTTATTTGTCTTGTTCGAAACGTAAAACTCAGGGCATCACCCACTAAAAACCAAATTCCGCAAAAAAAATTCATGAAATTCGTCGTTTCCGCAAGCGTTTTGACATTCATGATGTATCGCAAAGATATTACGAGTGTTTTTCCTTTTGAACAAAATAAATGAAAGAACTGTGAAGCGCCCCGAATGTGATACAGTGCAGCGAGTGCCCCTCTATATCTGAGGAATAGAATTCACAAATCGAACTAAGCATCGGCTTAGCCTTCGGTGGCCGTGAGAATGAAGCACTCGGGTTAGCTCCGCTAACGATGATATGGCAATGTATGTATGCGATGATCTGAGATGAATTATTCATCGTATTTTGATGAGTTTACCGGGAATGGTCGTTGCTTTTATTTTGCCGTAGTTTTGTGCAAATTTTAAGATACCCACCGACCAAATCGACGCAACGGTCCGAACTTCTATTTGAAGTCATTCACTTTCGAGTACATCGGGGGATTTCGGAGCGTTCGCCTTCGTCTCTCGTGTGCTATGGGGTTCTATTTATAGTCTAATTGACAGATGATTTGTGCGAAATAGTATTTGTGATTTGATGGATACGGACGAAGTGAGACAGAAATTGTCGGAAAGTACTGTAAATATAATGAAAAATGGGACGATGTGGGCGGGAATATTATAGACATTAGATTTTCAGAAAGGTTCACCATCCAATCGTGCTTTTGTGTCAATAAACGCATGGGCGGTCAATGATGAGGACATGATGAGAATATTAGACATACTGCTCGTTATGATATGTCTGGTTCTAAATCAAGTTCCGCAAACATGTACAAATGGGATTAAAAACAAGAGATTCTGGTGTTCCTCAATGAAAGCGATTAACTGCCGCGCAATTAAGACTGAAAGTGGACCTGAGAAACAGTCGAAAAATAGCAAACAAGAAGGATTGCCAGATTTCTTTAAAATGTATGGACATGACATATCTTCCAACCACTGAAAATCAAGTACAGTAGAGATGGCCAACTTCGCAGCTGATTGACCAGTAGCCCATCGACGAATTTGAGATGATTTTGGCAGTTATTCATGAAGTAACGTGAATGCCGTTTTCTGGTTGGTCAATTTGGCTTTAGAAAACGATATAAAAATGGTTGTCAAAAGATTTAAGGGGAAAGAGTAGTAGAAGTTGGCTACCTGTAAATACTTAATTTCTGCTAATGACTAACCTAATTGTCACAAAATTGTTACCTCGAAAAATGTGTGCACTTCGAAACGAAGGGAAATATTCAATTTAGAATTGTAATAAACAGTTCCGAAGACGGAACTATGTAGTTCCATGGATATACCGGCGTCGAACATGTCCAAAATCCACGGATATTGAATATGCCTATGTTGAATATGACGTCGGAACATTTAGAAAGAATCGTACATTTCCACAAATCCTTATTTGTAGCTCATGCTCCAACCGATGGAATAAAGCTGACTTGTTATTGATGTGACCCATAGTTCGAGGATGCATGTAGTTTGATTGATATGATTTGCGTGTGTGGAATTTGGATAATTACGTTCGCATCAAAATTTTTTTTTTATGGACTGTATGTCCAATAGATGTGTCGATATATTGCTTTGTTCTCACATATACTTCCGACTCATCTACGCACAACCATGTCTGTTTCCACTCGTGTGCCTGGGTGTGCCAAGTATGTGCCTGCTTTTTGTATACAAATTGTCACATGTGTCTTTTCTATCGTCTCGGCATACCTCAGTAAATTCGGAACTATATGGAGTATGGACATGGACATGTTTACGGAATGATAGGAAATGTTTCCGACAGAGGACCTAGTTCCGGGAGCGATACAAGTTCGGAATGACACAACTCTAATTCAATTCAACTGACTGTAAATATTTTGCTATATTCCATGACATTTTGCAGACTCTCGGTAGACTAGGTTTGACTTTGTACAGCAGCAGTGACGAGTCGCTGTGTGATTTGTCAGTTGTGTTAGGACTAAGACATTTATGTAAGCTCTAGGGATGTGTGTAGGGACCAAAGTTGCTGACATTCTTAGCGTATAAGTAAACCTTCGGACCAGACTATAACACGAATCAAGGTAGCGTAGTGGGTCATACGCATACCCACTGTCGATTGCTACGATGTCAGAAGCCGATATAAAACTCTAGGACATCATTTATGTACTCTTTGCGAATGTCTGCCGGTATAGTACTCGTTGAGGTATCATCCCAGAAATTGGATGTTAATTGTTTCTGCCTTCTTAGCCGAATAATTAGCGCCCACATGATCGATGTGGGCGATGATAATTTTGATGTTTTTTGTAGCCCACTCATCCTCGGAGACAGAGTCGAAGCATTTCAAAGCTCTGTCGTTTCGCGTATCACGTCCAGCTCTTCGCAGTGTCAACACAGGCGGGAGCTATGCCCATGAAGAACCTTTATCGAATCAATCAAAGTGTACTTACATCCGCTTTCTATATTACTCTTCTGTAGAATCCTGAAGTAAATCTCTGTCTCTGATCAAATTTAAAATTTAAATAACACATAATTTATAGCATGTGGTGAAGTGATGATGAGGTACCTCCCCAATCAGCCGTCAAGCCATCCGCCTACATTTTTAATGAAACTCGCACCTTATTTCGTCCTCATTTGCCCCTACACCCGTTACAGGCAATTTTTGCAAGACAGTATTAATGACTCGCTGTGAACACAACAAGTGTTTATTTTGTTATTAGTTCTTGCATGGAGTTAAAGGGATCCGTCATGATAGATTAATGGATGTGACTGCAGAACACAAGAACGATTTCAGAAGAAATGTCAATCAAAGAATATACTGCAGCGGCCACTGATTATTTACAATGCACAAATCAACTTAACTAATTTTTGACAGGCTATTCTGCAGGGCTATTTTATCATATTTTCCCAGCTAACCGAAATCGCAAGGTTTGTATGAATTTTTACTGAAACCTGAATAGGTCGTTCCCACCGAGTTTCAATGTGTTTTCAAATGTCATTAGGTGTCGATTTGGCCGGCAAAACAGCTGTTAGTTGACAAGAAACAGAAGTGTTGAGAACACCAGAAAATAGAGAAAGAGAGAGAGAGAGAGATAGAGGTGGGGGGACAGAGAGACAGAGAGAAAATTGCCGAATTTTGTATTTATTTTGGACGAATTTTCGAAAAAAGAATAAGGAAAGAGAATTATAAAAGAAAACAAAATGCACAAGTTTACTTTTTAAACATTTATCTTCGGATAATCTTTAACACTAACTGAGCACAACTTTTCTCGTTCTCGTCGTAGTGGAGACTGCCACGATTATTCTCTCAATGTACATCTTATCCCTTTCGATCGTCCCTAAGCTCAATCGTCAACTATCACAGTAATCGCACCCTAAGCTCAAGTGGTCAGTCCATTTAGTTATCTTCGACTTTCCCATCCGAGCTCCAGTGAATTTATCCTTTATTTAACGATAGTATGAATTTATCGTCATCTTGGACAAGGAATCCTTATCTCTTCAGATTGATTCATGGGTAACAAGTTGTGAAGTTGACTGCCATCTTAAGCCTCCCTTCGATTTGAAGTCTCAATTTAATAGAGAATTAAACCCACATGGGAAGTAAACCAAAAAACTCGAAGGTATCATGGAATCATTGACAGATCGTCACAAAGAGTATT
Organism: Eristalis tenax; assembly: GCA_905231855.2. Taxonomy (NCBI): domain Eukaryota; kingdom Metazoa; phylum Arthropoda; class Insecta; order Diptera; family Syrphidae; genus Eristalis; species Eristalis tenax. The sequence continues at coordinate 49,563,182 of HG993125.1, forward strand.
CTTATTCCGCTATTTTTTATCAGGATAAGACGGGGACTTTTTTCCAAATAAAAATTACGATGACATCATTGCTGTCAGGAGTAACCATGCAAAATTTCAAGCTTTAATGGTTGATTTAATGCCAAAATAATGTAGCGTCGATGTACATCTCTTCTTTGAGCGATATCTGGTGAATGCATTCGATTTCTCCATGACGAGAAAATTATTCAAATGCTTGTGTTTAATATTAATGTACTTCAAAGCCCCGCCGACTGGTCGTCAAATAATCGGCGATGTTTCTTTGAAGTGCATAAATACTGGTTGACAGACGGATGTCCATTTGAATGACAGTGAAACTAGAGCGTAATATGAATATTTCCTCAAGAATAGTCTGGAGGATCGTTATATTGGCTCTGTATAATTTGCAGTAAGATATACGACTGCATTTGGCTTATAACAAGACCATGAGTATAGCCTTTGTACTGAAGCTGAAGCTATGCAAGAGCAGTGGGCTCTGGAAGAAAGCTCACGGGGTCAGCGGCAGCTGAGAGGGCAGCACTTTCCCTTGTGAATGTTCCGGAGGAATGCTATGTGCTACAGTCCGGAAAAGTCTGGTTGACTGGTCACTTAAACGACTCTAGAATGGGAGCATGAGTTCAAACTTCAGGGTATTCATTTCAAGCATGTGGTGACTGTGAAACTCTGCAGACGGCGGTAGCACCAAAACGTAGTTATCGGAAGGGAACGGAGATAGCACGAACCTATTCCATCACCATTTATTTCCCAAAAAGCGCTGGACAGGAGAACAAAGCCACACATGCCCACGTCGAGGTGCAAATAAATACCAAATTGCAGACAGTAGACAATGGGGAACCGTTGAGGCAGTAGCCCTCGCAATAGACCAACAGTCCTCTGATGTCATAAAGCCACACGAAAGTTCTCTAAGCTACAGGTTCAAAAGGAAAGAACTGGGTTACAATAGAAATAAACGCCACAATCTCAGCAAAAATAATGACCCCTTTAAAAATGATAGGCTCTCTAAGTACCCCATATGACATCTAGGTTAGGTTGTTCACCCATAAAAATGGAAAGCAGCAGGGGTATGCATCTTGAGTCCAACATTATTGCCCCCCTGTCTTCAATGTTCCCTTCTAGTTCTGCAAGGGGATCAACTTCGTCGCATGCACCTAGTCAAGTCAAAGTGCATCTCATCCTCAAGTACCTAAACTGAGAATTTAAGAAACTTGAAGAAAATCTTAAATTGCTTGCTTATCAAACTAGTGCCTCATCTGTTGTGACCACAACTTATAGACTCTGAAGATGTTGTGCAAATGCATACGCTTCCTGTTTACAAAACTCGATAGATAAACTAACATTTGTTCAAATCCAATTGCTTCTCGTGCCTTTCTCCTTAAGAGTGAGGTCATGTACCACAGCATACCGGCATATCCAAAGCGGACACATATAAAATCTCTTAGCTTATCCCTCGCCTGACATCGAACGGCCATAGCATTCTTGAGTTTTCCCTTTCTAACGGCAAACGGCAAAACAAAGTCAATCACCCTCCGGAATGAGATCATTTGTAGTCCAAGCCACAGCGCTAACCGCACAACCCAACCTCATATAATCAGGGCCATAACTCGAGCCCGACATGTTTAAACACAAACCCACCCATATAGCATAGCCCACACTGTACATGTGTTTGTCGAACGCAAAGCAAAATCCAAAGTTTACACAATTTAATTGCAATCCCGGACACACAAGTGTAACAGAATCACACCACCACCACCCAGAGCAGAGCAGAACAGGCCCGCCATGGTCACTCAAGCCGCACCCGCCGAAGTTATAATAAAACTACAAAAGGCAAAAACAAAAAGTAAACATGACGCACACAAGCAAACGCTGTGTGATTGCAAAACAGAACTCCATTCCTTGATGAACTTTTAATGAAGCTGAAATCAGAAAATGTGTACAGAGATGCCCGGCCACGTGCTTGGACATGGTGGCTGCAAGCAGGCATTGGGCACGATGTCGGTGGGAGAGCGAGTGTGTGGTCGTATTCATCATTATGCCCCGAGTGGGCTTCACTTGGTAATCGCATTAGAGTTCCCTGGGCACGCAGTCCCTCCCTGGTACCTGGCCATGCGGAGTGCGCCTGAACATTTTGAAGTCGATCTGAGTTTGGTTGCCATTCGAGTGGAAAACATTTCCTCGTTCTGCAGTGGCTCCAAGTGTCAGAGAACGTTGGGGCCGTGCGGGAGTTTAATAAGATTTCATAAGTGAGTGCACTCTCAGGTGTGGAGTGCAGTTGTCTTGCTCTCATTTCACTAGTGGCTTTTCAAAACAGCAAATGATACACTAAAAGCGGTGTTCTGTGGTATTTCTGTGGTTAGAAGTAGAACTGTAACCGACCTGCAGGGAATATTGGTTGCTCTCGTACTAAAGCAGCACTTGCAACAGCTGAGGGGGAGGAAAACTGTGAATTAACAATTCTAGTCGGAGTAGTCCTGCTGCCTAGCATTGGAGAGAAATACGGGAGGAATGCAGGAACGCCGCAGACTGAGATGGTGTACCATCAGAGCTCGTCAAAGCCGGTGGCGATGCTCTGATAGAGAGTATGCAACAGATCACATACAGAACTTTGGGACGGGAAGAATTTTGAGAAACATGCCCGACGCTTGAAGCATCACTTCCATCCATGACTGAGGGTTTCCATACAGACACAGCTTCAAGTACGTCCAGGATTGGAGCATCCCTACGATTGGAGCATCACTTCCATACATGACGGAGGGTTTCCATAAGACACAGTTCCCGTCCTGGATGGTGACTGGCCTATCGGAGTCCGAAAAGACCGCGACCACCTCAATGATGTGGTCTTGAATGACCAGATGCATGTCCATCATCGTGTGGAAGAACGAAATTCCAGCGGTTCTTGCGCCGTTACCACCGAACATGATGGTGTCCAATTATTCCTTGATCTCGGTATCTCAGATGAGTGCTCGAATCTGTGAGGTACCCAGAAGCAGATCCAAGAATGCCGGGCATTTCTACTCTCCGATGTCGTCTACATCTGGATTGTCCTTCAGCAGTTCGGATTGTCCCTAGGACAGCGCAGCCTGTGAATATACTTTTTGATGTTGATTGTGTGCACTGGTCAGAGCGCCTTGACGATCAATTGTAGAATTTTCACAAGAAGACAAGTTCTGCAAGGACTGGCGGGGTTCAGATCGATAATAGGGCCGCATACGACATCGCCCACGGCAAGGAACTCATCTCATCTCTCGCCTCATCTTTAATGGTCGGCATGATCCACTGAAAGGGTCGTCTCCGGGCAAAGTACGTCCTTGACAGATCTCTAAGCCATTAGATCCTCCAGAATCATACCAGATGGAATCGCATTCAAGGCAAGCCTCGGATGTCGTGATGATAGGGGCATTCGATGCAGTGTCAGAAGAAGCAGCTGTTCAACATCGACAACTCCGACAACAGCAGAAAGAAATCTCATCTCGATACCTCGTACTCGCGATTGTATTCTTTCGGTCGTTACCCAAATTTCGGAGTTGGAAAGAATGCTGTGCTGGAAACCGCTAACTTCGCTTCGACACCAAACTCGGTCACTCCTACCGAGATAACCCGACTAAGACTTCTTCACCGCGCATTGAACAGGACATAACCTTGGATTAGTCCGCGTTGATGGCATATGATTAAGAGACTAATGTGTTGCGTCTTAAAATATCCAATGTGCTTGTCACGACGAACAATCTCATTAGACGCAAAGAAACTAATTTGAACACATCGGTATTTAATTAGCCCCGTCCATCCATCTTGTTAATGAGAAACCGATGCACTTGTACACCTCAAGTTGCAGTCTTCTCACCAAAATCAATCATTTGCAATGACAAACATTTAATGAATTCAATTAAATTGACCGGGCAAACGGCAATGCGAGTTCATTTGGAAGTTCAACATGCAAGACACGAATATCGAACCAAACTGCCTCTCATAAATCTCAATCAACAATCTGACCTCCCAATTTATTCAATTTGATTGGTACATTATACGAATGTTATTTGATGTCTGATGCCTTCCCTCGTGAATCGGGTTTCGTCGAATTCCCTTCCGACCCAGTTGATGTCGCCTCCAATTGATGCAGTTCACCTACAGATGAATAATATGCCCAAAAATAATGAGACACTCCCGCAGCAATTAATGAGCCTCAATACGATGTGACGCGTGAAATGAGAAAATCCAAAGGCAGCGGTATCGCGGTATCGTCGTCAGGTCTCTAGTTCTTTAGTTTTCACGTCCACGCGGCTATTGAATTAATTGCCCCCTTAAATGCGATGATCCCCGTCCGAGGCCTCGTCATTGCTGCTTTTCTTTCCCGTCTTTTCGGCGGTTATTTGTTTATCTTTGTATCTACGCAAGACGAGAAAGCTCCAATTTTGGTGGCATAGCTGTAATAAGAGTGACAACTTTGACATCAGTAGCAACAGTTGATGGTGGGGAAAATTAAGTGCCTCCCGCCAGTGGGGGTCGCTGACTAGGCTTTCCATCGTTTGCGTACGCGTGGAGACAATGACAGAACGCCTCATTTCCTTAATTACATAAATTGTGTAAATGTCTAATTAAATGTCATTTGATTGACTTAACATTGGCGACTGAAGTGAACATGAAAACGTCGCGATTTTCCATGGCCTTATGGACATTTTGAAAGAGCGACGCGTAGTCTCTGGCGCCGTAAATGACAGGTGACGACTACACTGTTGCTGCGGGATTGGGTACATTAGCCAAATGCAGAACAAACGTGAAAGTAGATTTCTCGATTTGGAACGCACCCGCAGTGGATTAGTTTCCTAAGCATTGTGCAACTTAAAACTACGGTGATTCATACGCGTGCAGGGACATTTCTCAATCAGTTCAATTAAAGTTGGGCCTTTTTTTCTGCTCGTAATGCCGGCTTAAGCTGATTGTTAGAACTGGACTGGATTGAAAGGTGCTGGCGGGTGTCCCTGATCAGCCAGCTGCCATCATCACCTGGAGGAAATGATTACATTAACGAATACCAATGCGGTCGACGTCTGCCCTTGTAGATCGTTGTTCGATCTGTGCTTCCATGGTGATCAGAGAAGAGAGGGAATTTTAATATGTTCGTTCGTAGACTAGTATGTGCATTACGTGAGGGAAATGGAGTTTTCTCTCCAGCTAGAGGTCGTAGTTAACAATTTAATACGACGCTTTCATCAAGTCACATTACATCGTTTAATTAAGCAGATTGCTCCAAAGGTCACGACGAAAATAAATGCCCACATTTATGCTTGTTAATGAAATTTTTTAATTAAACCAGAACATAAAAATGTCAACAATGTCTACCGGTTGTTTGCTTGTAAGAATTCAGAACGTTGTTGGCTGGCTGGCTAAAGAAACGACTCAATTTATGATGCAGCCTTAACTCGGATGATGTGCTTAAGACTCAGTTGAGCGACGGAGTGAGGAGGGTGCGTTTGGGAGGGGCCAGTGTATAGATGGAACTGGTTCAACTGGCAAATTGCGTCTGAAATGCTCATTTAATTCGGTTAAGTTGACGGTTCCATTTACCCCGCTAATCAAATGGTCTTCAGCCCATACGTCGGCTTTGCAATTTCTCAAAATGTAATAGTGGTCAACATCGTATTTAAGGAATGAGTGGAATGTATCTGGTGTGATTGCAGGTTGATAGGAGACATTGCACTCAAGCTACACTTTGTTGGTCACAGAGTCCATCTAAAAAGTTTTCAAATATTCACCGTTTCTCATCGAAAATACCAAAAATAAGTGGACACACACACGAAAGACGGTTGCCTGAGACGTGGAGCATTGCCCTAGGGTGGCGTACATTCGGAGGGAGGGAGGAAAATAACAGTCCTTAAACACCTTTTATCGTACGAATGTTAGTTTAGCAGTCCTACTAGTCCTATCGAGTCGTTTGAGAATACATGTCTCCCCTGTTCCACATGCTCAACGCATGGGCCGTTTGTGTCCTGTCAGAACTGTGATTTGTAACATATATTTTTTGATACCGATGTCATATTAGGAAGATAAGTAGCAAATTCGCCAGTGGACTAAACATAGCATTGGCACGGCAACTATTTCCAGCGCCACCTTCGAGGAAGACGTCTCTACCAGCGCTTCTTCTAGATTGAATCGAAAGTCTCACAATCAGAGTCTGAACTATCCACTGTGAATGTACGCAGTCGGATGAGTGGTGAGTGTAGGTAGGGTAGGGTAGGGTGCGAGCTAAAATTAGCACACTTAGCCCATGTTGGTCCATTGAGATACCCACAGTCAAACTACAACCACCGGTCGACCACTCCAGTGATAGTGCCCATAAATCCCATCGGCAAATGGTGGCTGAACCAGGTTTGAAAACCAGCTTTCACTGGGATTCGACCCGCTAACCAAGGGCTGGCACTTAACCAAATGCTCCATCCAGTCGTCAGTGTAGGTATCTAGTCTCAAGATCTCTATTGCTCTATTGTTGGGACTTACAAATTGCTGCAGCGTCGTCCAGGCAGCAACCCCAACAATCATAGAGTTACTGTATGGGCTCAAGGACAATATGGTATCCAAGATGCATAAAGGGACAGCCAGGCTGCAGTCCATCCCGCAGACAATGTCATCTTTCATTATCACTTACTTAAGGTGGCGCTACAGTCCGGGGTGGACCTGGGCCTCAACCAACAAGCGTCTCCAGCCAGCTCGATCTTTAGCTAGCTGTCTCCAGTTTCGCACGCATAGTTGGTTGAGGTCCCTTTCCACTTGCGTGCGCCACCTGAGTCGCGGTCTTCCTCTACTGCGCCGCCCCTCGGGGGTGGATTCGAAGACTTTTCGGGCCGGAGCATTGGTTTCCATCCGCTCTACATGACCTAGCCACCTCAATCGTTGGATCTTCACTCTTCTGGCTAAGTCGATGTCGCTAAACAGCCCGTATAGTTCGTCATTAAATCTCCTCCTCCACTCACCATCTATGCAGACGGGACCGAAAATCACACGAAGAATTTTCCTCTCGAAGCAACCAAGAGCAGCTTCATCCGCTTTTGATAATGTCCATGCCTCCGCGCCATATAGCAGGACTGGGACGATTAAGGTCTTGTAAAGCGTTAGTTTAGTTGTTCGAGAGAGGGCTTTGTTTACCAATTGCTTTCTTAGCCCAAAGAAGCAGCGATTGGCAAGAGTTATTCTTCGTTTGATTTCAGCGCTGGTGTCGTTGTCTGAATTGATAGCGGTGCCTAGGTAGACAAAGTTTTTGACTACCTCAAAGTTATATCTGTCTGCTGTGACGTTCTGACCGAGACGTCGGTGTTGGGTGTCCTTTCTCGTTGACAGCATATACTTGGTCTTACCCTCGTTTACCGCTAAACCCATCTTCGCGGCCTCCGTTGCAATACCCACAAAAGCGCCATTGACATCACGCTGCGTTCTTCCGATAATGTCAATATCGTCGGCATATGCGAGTAGTTGGACGGACTTCTGAAAGATTGTTCCTCTTTTGTTGGCGTTCGAGTTTTGAACAATTCTTTCAAGAACGATGTTGAAAAAGTCGCATGACAGCGCGTCGCCTTGTCTGAATCCTTTTTTGACATCAAAGGTCTCGGTTAGGTCTTTACCGACCTTGATGGAGCAGCGTGCATTCTCCATCGTCATCCTACACAAACGGACGAGTTTGGTAGGGATGCCAAAACTAGACATTGCTCTGTATAGCTCGTCTCTATAAATGCTATCATACGCGGCCTTAAAATCGATAAAAAGGTGGTGGGTATCGATTTGTTGCTCCTGGGTTTTCTCCAAAATCTGCCGCAGTGTGAATATTTGGTCGATGGTGGATTTTCCTGGCCTAAAGCCACACTGGTATGGACCGACCAGGTTGTTGACGAATGGCTTTAGGCGTTCACACAGTACGGCAGATAAGATTTTATATGCAATGCTTAGGAGACTGATGCCTCTGTAGTTGGCGCAGTTCAGAGGGTCTCCTTTTTTATGGATCGGGCAGACTATGCTGAGGTTCCATTCATCGGGCATGTTTTCCTCCGACCATATTTTACAGATGAGTTGGTGCATGCTCCTTACCAAATCATCGCCTGCGGCCTTAAAAAGCTCGGCGGGTAGGCCGTCAGCTCCCGCAGCCTTGTTGGATTTTAGTTTGGATATGGCAATCCTCACTTCATCTGGGTCGGGTGGACGGAATTGTTGATCTTCATCGTCCCTTTCATTGGGGTTGAATGGTTCGTTCTGCCTGACAGCGGAATTTGGTTCTTCGTCGCCGTTATACAGTCTGCAGAAATGGTTTCTCCATATCCTCAGCATCGACTGTGACTCTACTACGATGTTCCCTTGATCATCCTTACAGGCTTCGGTTCGGACTTTATAACCTTGACTGGTTAACTTTACCCTTTGGTAGAATTTCCTTACCTCATTCCTGCAGTAATATCCCTCTAGTTTGCCGATCGCGCGCTTCTCATGCTCCTTCTTTTTTCTCCTGAGAAGCCGGTGTTCGTCTCTCCTCTTCTGCTCGTAGAGCTCCCGAGCAGCTCTTGTCCTTCTTTGCAGTGCCGCTTTGTATGCTTCTTGCTTGGCTGCATTCGCCTGCCGACACTCGTTGTCAAACCAGGGGTTTCGTTGTGGTGGCGGATTGAAACCCAGCACATCAGAGGCGGCATCTCTGATGGCTTTTTGGCAATGCTGCCACTGATCTTCAATACTTGATGTTGGCGGCGTAGGATTTCTTAAGAGGTTAAGGGAGACACGATCGGAAAAGGATTTGGCAATCTCTTGCGATTGTAGCCGGCTGACGTTAAACTTCCTCACAGTATTTCTTTGTCTTGGCGGTGTTCGGGATATCCGCAACCTTATCTTGGCTACAACAAGGTGGTGGTCCGAGTCAATGTTGGCGCCTCGGAACGTTCGAACATCTATAATACTGGAGGAGTGCCTTGCGTCGATCGCAATATGATCAATCTGATTGACTGTTGATTGATCAGGAGATCGCCATGTTCCTTTGTGGATATCGAGATGTGGGAATCTTGTACTGGCTACTACAACATTTCGCCCCGCAGCAAAGTCGATCAGCCTAAATCCGTTATCGGATGTGGTGTCGTGTAGGCTGTGCTTTCCGACCGTACTACCAAAGATGTTCTCTTTTCCAAGCTTTGCGTTAAAATCGCCAAGGACAATTTTAATGTCGTAGCTAGGGCATTGCTCATAAGTTTTGTCCAGGAGCTCATAGAACTTGTCTTTGGTGTCGTCATCTTTCTCCTCTGTGGGGGCATGTGCGCATATAAGGCTTATGTTGGCAAATTTAGCCTGGATGCGAATTGTCGTGAGGCGCTCGTTCACGGATCTGAACGATAAGACTTCTTGCCTAAGTCTGCCTCTAACGACAAATCCACATCCAAATAGGCGCTGTTTTTGCTGTTTGTAGCAGTTACCGTAATATATATCACAGTTTTTCAGCCTTCTTTTGCCCGGTCCATCCCATCGCACTTCTTGGATGGCGGTTATATCTGCTTTGCAGCAGTCTAGGGCTTCCGGAGGTAAAATAAGCACAATTGGTGTGTAGAAAAAGTTACAACACTGGGCATCGCCAGGTTGACGCCAGTCATTATCATTATCAGCTGTCACTAAACGAGATGATGGACCGACTTTATGTGGGCGCTGATGAGCTCGCTTGTTGTGGTACCGCCTCTCCTCTCACACCAGCAGGAGACCCACCCTCTAAGTCCTTGACTGCAGTCTGCCATCTTCTAGAGATTCATACAATCACGTGCCTTAAAATAGAGGAAATAAGACTGAATCTTAAGCGGCCAGTCTGTCTGTTTAACGAGACCAGCACTCAGGATGCTCATGAGTGTGATGAACAGTCCATTGTGCAGTTGACAGGACGTCTGACCCAGGATGTCTGCAGAAGCTGAAGCCCACACATAACCTCGTCCACACAACCCACTCTGCAGTTAACGGATGATCACGCTGGCTGCTTGCAGAAGTTGAAGTCTACACATGAACTCGTCTAAGCAACTCACTCGTTGGGGCCTTATTTTTTAATATTTTAAGCGAACTGAATGACCTGAATAAGTCAGCTAGTCACTTCATTGCGTTTGGTCCTATGGCTATATTGGCCTAAGTGTGACCTAACCTAACCTACCGCCATCTCAGCTAAAGTCTTCAAATGAATCAACTGTTCACATCTGCATTGATGCACAGTAAGTAAAGATATACAGAGAAGATCTATAAGCCATAGGGAATGTGCATTGATTGCGATTCTGTGCATTCTTCAGCACTCACCACAGTAATGATCCGACAGAATTGTTACATGTAATTAAGCCCGACTATCGGACAATCAGCTGTAATTGAAATTGGTATTCCATCCAGACATGGTCGAGGATGGCATACGCGTGCGACGCAACAAAAAAGAAAAAATTACCGACAATTTCATACGCAATTCCCTACATTTTTTCCCACACGCGTGCAGCACTCTCGAACAATAACCCGGAGGAGGGGGCAGAAAAGGGAGCAGGGCACAATGCATGCAGTGAGCTGACCTTTTAGCCTGACAGCCAAGGGAAGAGGGCACTAATTACATTTCCATTATCGGTGTAACTGCATCGAAAAAGCGTCATACACTGAAAAACTAGGGTTATGATATGTCTGATTAATTTAATTGCTCTTAATTGGATATGCGTTTGTGTGCGGTAGTGTGGGCGTGTGTGTACTGCATGAAAATAGCCCGTCCGTCAAGGGCATGGACTATGAAGGCGCATGGGCTTCACGAATGTCAGTGTAAAAAAAGTGACTGAATTCTAGTTGAAGTGCTGCCTTGAACAACAGATGCCATAGTTCACAGAAACAGGTTGTGCCATGCTAATAATGGAACTCTGAGCGATATGCAAGAGAGGTCCACTTAATGTGATTGAAAGTCATAGTGTGGTGGGCAATTAATGACACGTTGACACGTTCAGCGTTTAAAGTTGATTTCTTCAAGGTTTATTTTCAAGGAATTTTTTTTCCCGGACATACTGCACTGTGGCAGCAGTACACAGTCGTTGACTTCCCAATGTGTCGGTGTCGGTTCGTCAATTGTGTGTTTCTTTTTTGGGCTTGAGTCATAGTTTCTTTTCCCAAGGGACCAATGGTAGTCACGTGTCACGTGTAATGTCGAAGTCGAATGACAATAGATTCGGGAGAAAAATTCTACGTGGGATTTTTGGTTCAAGACAAGTTTTAAAAGCGAGCTTCGATATAAAGGCCTGACACTAGTCTTCGAATCCGACACCTCGGTCTCGACTCGTAAGCCAAATACAGAAGTTGATCATAATTGAGCTGACATTCAGAAAATACATACGTAAGTTGAGAATGATTTCAACCAAGTTGACGGCAGATAGTCCGGACGGGAGACACCTAGAAAGAGTGGTTTGTTGGTTGGTGGCATTTTCTAGTAAAGGGTATTTTTTTTTACAGGCACAGAAGTTTAAAGTAAATTGAATTGATTTGAGAGATATTTGTATGTCATTAATGTTTGATCATAATTTTGAGCATGCAGCCGCTGCAATTTTAACACACTCGGTCAAATCAGCTACCACTGGAAACAAATCTAAAGTTCTCTCCGTCTAAAAAATAACACCCTTTACAAAAAAATGGAATGAACAATTTGCAATTGATTCTCCATGATATAACGATTTTTTACTACTCTTGAAGTGCTGCAAGGATGATAAAAACTGGACCATAAATGATCGGAAAAGGATTCTTAAGACCGATGAAACTAAAGCTAACCGTTAACAATCTGATGGCAAAGACATCGATCTCACGGGCGGATCCAATAGCATCAGGTAAAGTCAACTATGAAGCACGGTGGCTGCGGAATAGTGGTTTGGAGCTGCTTTAATTTGTGGCACGTAGCACAGTGGTTCAAAAGCGGAAAAATACAAACAAGTTAAATTTTGGAATACGGAGTTGTTGTATTTATTTTTATAGATATGGCCTATAATTTACCAACCGCGGAAAAGTACAGACCTCTAAAGTTACCCTTTCTTTTAGGTTTGAAATTCATTTATGCAGGATGGTAGAGGACAAGGAAAGACGTTTCATCAATTTAAAACACGTGTATTTCAATTCACGACAATAAAAAAGGACTTCATTAAAAAAAGTTAATAAATTCATAAATTAAAGTTCACTAGTTGTAGCTTCGCGACCCACTAAAGCCCGTAACCTTCTCCGCTCGACTACCCACTCAAGTCTTCTCTCTCCTAGATCTGGAAAGCTTTTTTATTTGGACCGTACAAGAAACAGAGTGATTCTACGTGTATTTTCGTATTTCGTCCCCTTCTCAAGACTTTCGAGGCGGGGGTTGAATGCAATTCCATCAGGTAGGCGACAGCTTGGCAGACCCAGGACGAGGTGGTTGGACCAAGTCCAAAAACTCGCCTGGTTACGCTTGGGCATAACTCCTGATGAGTTTGAGTCGATGTCGGGGGATCGAGTTGCCTGGAGATCTCTCGTGCATGGTTTATCCCCGCGACCCCTTTAGTGGAGCATGCGGGTCAGAAGATGATGATGATGGAAAGTGGCAGTTGTATAACCAAGCTGTGCTTACAAACTAAAAAAAAATAATAAAATTTGCGTATTTTAGTCCTATTGTTTTCCCTTGAGCTACAGTTTTAGATCCACAAAGCTCCAAAGAGTGGTTAACAGTTAGAAAGCAGCAGTATCCAGGTAAATTTTCTATAAAGAATAGTACCCGTCCTGAAACGCAGGGAGACTAATTTTTACAAATAAACATGGCTTTGACTTAAGTCATGTTACAAACGTTATAATTTGTTGGCCAATAATGTTTGGAAAGAATACAGCTGGGACTAGGAAAACTGAGGCTTTAGAAGAAATACAAATCTGTCGCATAAAAATTAAGTGAATCCATTGGAGCTCCAAGATATTCAATTCCTTATAGAGGGTCTAAGTAAAACAGGCTGTTCCAGGGAGTGTGTTTTAATGTTTATTGGGCTGTAAAAAAAAGTTCCAAGAGGCTCAAAGGGGAGGCCTAGTTTTCAGTCTTAAAGCTGGAAGCGTGCTCATATCAGCTTATTTAAATATCACATCCGCCTGACGATCACTTCGGCCGGAAGAGGCTTTAAAGTGTAGCAACACGTTGACCTTAACTGGCAATTTGGTTGTGATTACCAAGCTGTGGCGAATACTTGTTCTGTAAAATAATAAATCTGTAACAATTGAACCCCTTGCCCGAAATTTGAAACATGGTACAAGTTGAAAGAGATCTTTTCGTGTTTCGAAAAAGTGATTTTTTTATTATTTTCTTTTCACTTAAGATTACTCTGTTAATGAGTAATCCGTTTGAGGCTCATCAACCATTTTCGATCCACGAAAGGATCTCGTGGCACATATACTACGTTTCAAAATTTCATTAAGATCAGTCCACGGGAGACGTAAATACGTCAACGCCACCAATCGTGGATATGAAAGGTCCAAGGTCACTCTTGAATCAATCCCAAGAGATGACGATACCTTGTCCAAGTTTAATAAATCATAAATCCGATGGAGCTCGGATTGGAAGGTCAGAGATAAGGAAATGGACTGACCACTTGAGCTCAGAGTTGTACGTCAGTCCATTGGAGAGAACATTTTAACAGCATATGCACAGAATTGCAAGACATCCAAAGAGATCTGCTTTCCAGAAGTAGATGTGGCATTTACCAAAAATCCAGGTTTTGGAAAAATACCTGTTTTAAGATTATTGTTACTCACTGTCATCAACGATCGACCAAAAACATCATATCATTTACTTTCTTGTCAGATCTTACCTTCTTGTAAAAAAACTGAGAAGTTGTAGAGATTTCTGTAAACAAACTCAAATGTACAATAAACAAAGAAAGGGCCAACTCGGCTAATGATGCCCATGTATTTCGCATTGCTAGATAAAAGTTGTCATAACCATTGCAGAAGGAGATTGCGAACGTGGAGCAACTCTGTTGACTGCTGAACGTATTTCTTGAACTCTGCTGCACGTAGATAACCACCAAAGCCACTGACAGAACGCAAAGAGAAGAAGCGTGCGCTGATCGTAGCGCCTAGGCGGACAAGGACCTCGAGTAAAATACAAGACGACCAGCAAGAAATCGCTCTACCCGAGGGGCTTGTTGCTTGAAACCCTGCTCCACGTCGCACGCAGACTAATAAGACCACCAAAATGCCATCTTACATTCCACAAACTTCTGCAAGCGCAGAACACAAGCAACACATACCGCAAACGTTGCTAAATCTATAAATTGTAGATAGTCCGGATTACTTCTGAGAAATTAACAGCGATGGCAGGCATGTCATTAACATTAAAAAGGATGAATTTATCTGATCAACCGCGGAATCAGCCAGTAGGCAATTTTGCAACTGGTCAACCAATGCCAGTCGACATCTGCTTCAAACCAGATTCAGTAGGCAATGCATTAATAGTGGATGACTGCTGCTCGTCTGTACGCAAATTTATATCGCCAAAGACCTTGAGAAGCCGTGAACCGATGAAACCCGTGCAATCGCATTAATTCCAAATCTACTCCTCACCGCAGTCCCAACCGTCCGACCGCAGACACTTCCATGGAAGAAGACAAAAAACGTGCAAAATAAACGAAGAAAACTCACAAATGAAGTGTATTCGTCTGAGCCTGTTCGCTCCAGTCTGCTTCGGCTGGAAATTAACATTCAGCCCAACAAGTGAGTCATTCGAATGAGTCGACCCCGCGAGTTCTTGTGTGGATTCGTATTCGGATGAGAACTACACGTCGCGTCGTCGCCTCAAGCTCTCGTAACTGGTCGACGTTTTTCCGCACTCAACGGCGAATGAGTAAGTTGACGAGTTACGCGTGTTCCTCAGCGACAGCAATTAAGAATTTTAATTTAATACTCCTTGTACATATCTTACACAACAGACCGGCGATGGCCAACCGCGACAGCATCGCGGAATGGAGTTCAAGTTCAGTTTGAACGCGAGAAAGACGTTATTTTTCAACACATTCGATCGCGAGCACCATCAATGTCAAGACGGACGTGGACAAACGAAACGGATGGCTGACGGCGAATTTAAATTAGCTCAAGTTATAGGGTTTTGTTTACATTTTGGCTCGAATTTCGGCGCAAGATAAAGGGAAATGAAGTTGAAAGATTGAAATCCAAACGGTTGTGGAGTGGTTGGATCATTAAGTGTGATACACTCGTTTTCATATTAATGAAATCGAACCGACTGTGTGTGGGTTTTGTGGCTGAATTCGAGTCTACTAATTCAAGACGCGTGCTGTGTGTACCTAATTTACCGTAAGCACGGCAGGGGATGTTGCTAGCGGACTGTTTCTGGGGGAGAGGAAATTCTCTTGGTTGCTAGATCGGCGGTGTTTGCATGCAGGCGCCAAGTGCAATCGATACTACATTGTAAAGGGTAAATTAAATAAGAACAAATTAAAGAACGCAATGATTGACCACGAAAAAGTAGGAAATAGATCTCCCTAATAAGGGCGAATCTTTGTCACCCATCTCATACCGACCGATAGCACTTACGTTCCAACTGGCATTTGGCTAAAGCTGGATAGATTTCCATGCCTCGAAATAAAAACTACTACAAGTCCAACGAACAACACAAGTAAATTGATAATAATGTTTTTGTTTGCCGCTGAAAGCGGCCCTTTTGGTAGAAAAGCCGGTAAATTCGTCGCAGACTTTGAATGATGTAGGCAAGGGGTTGAGGCTAAAGAAATCGCAAAAGGGAAACCATACACAAATTAAAACAATCTTGTTTAAGTAGTGTCCCGTGCGAAAGCAGATACGTTGCATATTTTAATGTCGCTGTGCCGCCACAACGGTGAATTAGTGCGCCAATTTCTAGGAAACTGAACATCGTGGCCTGGGTTCGATTCCCTGTATGACCAACATCATTTCCCACGGCACCACCTCTTTCGAGTCACTGACAATGCTCAAAGGGAGTTACTGTCTAGAAAAGGTTTTTCAAATTCGCAGTTCGGAGTCGGCATTAAACTGTAGGTTCCACTTCCAATCGGGACAGAAAAATAGCACGCACAACACTAATGGTTGCTCAGAAGCTAGGCCTTGCCTTCTAGATGCTATAGCGCCACATTTCATTTTTCATTTTAATTCATTTTTATTTTCAAAAATAAGGGCCGTAGCGCCACCCATTTTAAAATTATTCGACTTAAGAGGGGCAAGATTCGAGGCCAAGAATCGAAAGAATGTTTACGATTGAGAGGGAGTTTCGACTTGTTCGACTCAGGGAGAGTGTTTTCTTATGGAAAATTGAGGGAAATGCTAAAATTATGACGAAAAACTTCGAGCTAAGAAGAAATTCGTCTTAAGAAGATTTCAACTTTGGAAGAGCCCACTGTACATCATTAATTCGGAAAATTCGTTTATTCGAAGTGACCTTTCCGCAACCATTTTGAATTACCAGCGTCTTACCGTACTTGTAACACCCCATTTGTACTTTCCAAACCTACATACATACAAGGTAGTTGTATGCTTCAAAAAGTCCCAGACGTGATTTCGATTCATCGATGACACCTTTGTGTGCAAGCCATGTCGTGTAGCGTGCAGTCCTATTTCATGAATTACATCTGTGGGCAGTGGATTTGCCCTGGAAATGTGAGTTCATGAATCCAGTACGTATGATTGACCAAAGATCTCACTGTCTTATCAGGTGCATACCGAATCATTACAGCATTTCAGACAGAAGTCAATGCAATTAAACAGGTTGATCTTGCAACATTCTCAAAGTTAATTAAAGCCGATGTCTATACATACATAATCAGGTCGACATCAAGTATCTGGTACCTATGGTACATACCACCATGTTCTGGTACCCAAAAGTGAATTTCTTGATCACTTGATCAGGTCTCAAAATAAAATGGACTCTCCCAATAAGTACTTTGTTGTATATGTTTGGGCTGTTAAACTGTTGTTCAAATCTGGGGAAAAAATTGGCTGAGCAGCTGATCTTTGTATTGTTTTGACCAGGCACGCGTTGCATATCCTGACTAGACGACACTCGCGTATACAGTCAGCGCCAAAAGTGAGTGTGCAGCATAAAGGTGCTTGCGGTCTCAACGAAAAATAATGTTAAACGGGACTCCAGAAATGTGGAATGAAATGTAGTTTTCTAAGGTAATTAGTAACATACATAAAGCAAAAAACTAATATCAAGATATCTTAAAAACTATAGGTACAGCGAGTCATAAACCAAAGTATGTAACAAAAGTATGTAAATCATATCAAGAAAATCTGAGCTAATGTGGGTTCTCATTAAGATATGGATGTACTTGGTTATTTGAACTATCAAAAGAGCGTTTGCAAGCAAAGCTCAGAATGACCATTAATCAGTGATCTAAATTTCTTTACGTTTTTGGTTAATGATACGCAGTGACAATCATTATTGAGATATCCTCCTATTTTTGAAGTACATAACTTTTATTATTACTTTAGAAAACTGCATTGAAGATGTTTTGTTCTTTGGGTTCCCGTTTGAGTTAAATATTAATTAACTAACCTGTACACTCACTTTTGACGCTGACTGTAGCGTAGGCCAGTGTTGACGTAGACCAGTAGCGTCTAGTCAAGGTGTGCAATTCGCACATTGGTATATATCTGCCAACCATTATAATTTGAAAATCTTTTTTTCTGTGGAAGGCATTTATACTTTGTGCAATGCCTGTGCATATTTTCGAAGTGTTAATTAAATCAATACATACAGACATCATTGTCATATTTTGTTAATGCTTACTTTGTCCAATGCTTGTGCGAACCATATTTTCTACCCGTTCAATACATTGTACGTACATCATTGAAAGCAATGGTATTACATTGGTTTATAAGTTAACACCGCAAATGTTCACACTCCAAATTTGAACATGAACAAACAGCAGCGACAAATATCACCTCAATCGTTCCCAGCACGCGTAATTGCTGACACAACGCCTGGACCACATGACACCTCTGCATTCCATCACGTCCAGCGCAGTAATCCGAAGGCACCTGTGGGAACCATTGCACGCCTCTACGACGCAAAATAGTATTTAAGGTAGTTTAGGAATTCTCTGTTTAAGTTCAAGTTTGATCGTGTAAGGGGAAGCTCTGCCGTGCAGAGCTAGGAAATAAAAAATATTTTTTTTAAAAATATGATTTGATTTTGTGTGTGAACTTGTCTTCAAGACGTATTTACTTCACACATTTTTTGTTTGTGCACTTTAATTATAAGATTAAAGCTAAATTCGGGAGCTAATTTGTCACACGCCGATCTTAATACGCCAATGTGGGATGATCTCAGCAGGGGACTAGGAGTCACCATGTCATGATGTCGCGCAGGTAGAACGTCCTGGAAGCTGACTGCTGTGTTATACAGTTGTCGAGTGTTGACCTCAAGCTCGTGACTTTGACAGCTGCTGAAACACAACAACTGGAAAACTGACATTGCTATCCTATGCTGTCCGCCATTTGACTCCTGAAACTCCATCGCTACCGTCTCGTTAGTGGATTGTTATGTTATACAATTAGAGTGCCAGTGAGAGCAACCTTCTTTCATGTGAAAAAATGTCGCACTTCATTGAAAAGATGGTGCAACAACGAAGGGTCAATAGGAATTGACAGTTCCAAGGTCACTTCAAGCGAAACTATCGTTCGAACGTTAGCGTCCGGCGATTGTAGTCATTGATTATTACCCTGGTGAGTTGTATTCCTGACCGCGAGAAACGAATCCAATTCAAATGAAGAAACTGATAGAGACTGGAACAACTCACTCCAATTGTCCGTCCCAGAGTGACACGAAATCCAAGTCATGATGACGATGAGTCACGAAGCGTTCCCATTTTCTCAACTCATCATTTTAGTGGACAAAGAAATAAGTGTTTTTCACACCATCTACCATCTTCATTTACCAATCTTACTCATAATCTCCCACCGAAACAACGCTCGGTACATCACCATCGCTTCTTTCCATCTTAAGTATGCAAGTTATAAGAAATAAAAAACAGAAACACTGAAAACCTCAAGGAATTCACGAATTAAATTCCCTCGCCATCGAAATGTCAAATTATTTGAACTTTTCGAAATTGATGTTAAGTATCTTTGGTCTCGCACTCGACAGCAACTTGACAAACAGCCGCTGATGTCGCACACTTGTAACTTTAAAGCAGCCGATCACTTCAATTCCATGAGGAACGGACACAAAGCAACAACACATCCAAAGGCATCCACATGGCTGATGCATCTCTAAATGTAGTGTTGCACGCTTGCACTCTAAAAATGTAGAGGAAAGCCGTCGGTCGTCGTCGCCGTCGACGTTCACGTCGTCTTGAAATGAATTTTCATCAGCACTTGTTGCAATTTCATCGCATGTGCCAGTCATAAATCATAAAAAAATTTGCGGATCTGAAGATTATTTTTGAAATTGCTGCCATCCAGCTGTCCGCCACCGAAAAGATGCTCCTACCATGCGGGTATAAATAAGTTTAAATTGAAATGTAAAAATTCAAGATCATGCTGCTGTGCATGCCAGGCTGTACATTGTCTGCATTCTGACGCTTGGACGTATCCCGCGCAATGGTTTACCTTCGGCAAGACTTAGGAATGTATGATTGAATTCGCATGGTTAGCAGATTGATGGGGAAATGATCAGTATGGCTGTTGGTTTGTTGGCTGGTTCCTTGTGCAGGATGTTGTGCTTACTAAAATAGACTGACCCGAATTAATGGGCTCATTTTTGAAAAGTACGTGGCGTGATTGTTTCGCAGATGCATCCACGCACCTTATTTCGAGACGCGTCATCATGGGTGGCGTACAGGTTTGACCCATCACTCGATTTGGTTTCTTGTAGAATTCGAGGGGAATGAAACTTTGTCGTTGCGATTGATTACACTGACCTTAAGCGCTTGTACAGAATTTAATTTATATTTACTCACTTGTACATTTTTTATTTATTTGTATATCTCCGTCTTTAAGAAAAAAGAAAAACTCTTTTCTCAAAAGAAGTAGAAAAAAAAAGCTAGACGTTACATAAATATCTCTCAATTTCCACACAAAACAAATCGAATGCATTTGAAGTAGAGCAAATTATTTTGCCGACCAATCGTGTAATGCTCCACATTTAGCAATCTGAAGCAGCCTCGATTTGCATTCCAAAGAAAATCCATTAGGTTAAGTAACTTTTCATAAGAAAACTGCCTTCAGATGTTATGTATGGACGCACACAATTGCTCTCGAGATACATGTGCATAACTTACCGCACAGCATTACGTTCGAGCATCTAAATATATCACAAAATCGAATTCCTATCTAATGCGTTTTTTTTTCTTTTGCTTCCTTGCATACATCTTTCATCAATTTTTTCTGCACGAAATTGAATTAATCCATAAGTGCGATTGATTTCTGTGAATGACTGTGCATGTCTAAAAGGCGAATATAGGCATGGGATGATGGTAAGAAATTAATTGAAGGTAATTCACTGCAATCTTCATGCGCAACTTTGAGTGTGTTCCTCGTTTACAGACGCATGTTTTGCGAGGAAAGTGAAAGTGAAGATGGTACCTTAATGGGCTCTTAGGACGTTTTTATGAGGCAACCGCAAATATTGAAAAAAAAAACACAAAATGTGTTGTAATGCACGTAATCGGTTGATGATGCTGTTGCCACGATTCACTCGACCTTAAACTAAAGCCTTTTTATATTGATCATTAAATTAAATTTTTAATGGTGCAGTCAGGGGTAAAAGGGTGTATTTGTTAAGATTCATTGCTTGATCTGGGGGTATTCATACATTTTAATGGCATCGGAGGAAGAGTACGGAGTGGATTCAGGGTGGTGGCCTTATGGAAAAGGCATCCCGCACCCACCAGACACTTCGCCGTTCATTATGAAATAATAAGAGAATTTGGCGGGTCTAGTGTCTACAGAATTAAATACAAAAACAACCATCTATGTTACTTTCATACACACACGAAGTTTCCAAAAGACGCGATAACTGGTTTGCGAAATAAGCATCATTTAGAACGTCAAGTGCGTTTTTTCTATAAAAAAAATAAAGTGGAGCTATTTTCAAAATGTGAGTATTTTTAACATTACTTATTGCATTTGCATATGAAAGTAGGTTTAATTTTAATTAAATATAAATGATTTCTGTGTCCAACAAAAAAAAAGTAAAAAATGTTAAATTTACGCAAATTATTTGGTGTCCGCATACTGGAGCCCAAAATTTATACTAACTTTAGTTCCCGGACAGTGTGTCCGGGTACTGAAACTTCAATGCAAATTTTGAATTCATAGTTTAATGCGTTTAAACAATACCTTCGTGCATTTTGTTTAATTTAAATAATGTATATCACATTGTTCTTTAAAGATGTCAGGATGTGGACAGTGTTTTTTTTAACTAAGAAACTGACTGTCCGGGTATTGAAAATGTTGGTTTTGAACCGGACAATTATTTGTTTACACATTAAAATATGTAAACATTTAAAAATGTCATATTTAGAATGGAGGAAAGCAGTTTAACACGAGCGGGCAACTAATTTGAGATTAATAAAAGCAGCTGCCAAAATTGTAAGTTTGTCGATCAACTCTTGATGACCGACTAATAGATAAAATGCTAATTAGTGAAAACGCTGATGGAAAACTCTCTGAACCTATGGTAGTGTTCCCATACTTATGTCCTGGAAAGGACATTTTGTTGAAGTATGCCCCAATCTTGCATAGTAGAGAATGCTTCCGGTCCCTATTCCGACCATCGGCGTTTTATTGGTCATTGATGACCTGACCATAGATACGCGGTCCTTGTGTTATCTCACATATAACATATTTTATGGCGTTAGTGCCCAGACTGCCATTTTGGGCACGAACAAAAAGTTCCAAAAATATATAATTCTTTTTTATTTTTTTATTTTTAACACTTGCGTCACTTTCCAGACACAATAGTGAATATGGAAATAATTTTTTCGGAGTCGGATTCCGAAAAATTCATGTGTGAAAACCACAAACTTACAAAAACTGCGTATTGTCGTCAGACTCAACTGCATTCCACGCTCTCAAATGCGGTTGGATTCAAGTGGCAGCCGTTAGCTTGTACAGCAGAACGTAACAAAACTATTCGCACGAAGATTGGAATATACAAACATTGCGCTCAAAGAGTGCGTGCCCAAAATAGACATGTGGACATTTAAGGGTTAAGGCTTGCAACCACGTGTGTGTGACGTGTATGAGCCCTACTAGTTTGTCCAACGAATTTTGTCAAATTAATGACTGAATTGAAGGCTATTGTTTTGTAACTAGGAACAATAAAAGTTTCTATCACAAGCTCTTGCAATGAGTCTTGGCCAACACTGTACATACAAATAAATATACCAACATTAATTTGTATTAGATGGTTGGGTGTTGCGGGAATCGGGTAGGCACTGACTGGCGTCAACCTGGCGATGCCCAGTGTTGTAACTTTTTCTACACACCAATTGTGCTTATTTTACCTCCAAGTGGTAGCCATCGGGTACTGGTTGTAGTTCACCCGAGCTCAACTTGCCAAACTTATAAGTGCGACCTCTTGTCCTAGGGGTGACAAAAAAGGAACTGGCCCTCCAGGTTGGGGGTTGTGCCGTCGGGGTAACTGCCCGGCCACATAAAGAAAATATATAGTTACGAAGCAACAACAAGCCTCGGAAACGGAGGATTTTACTGATGACAACCCCAGCAAACGATATACGGACAACGATCTTCGGATCTGTACGTGGAATGTAAGGTCCCTTTATAGGCCACGTGCAGCCGAACAATTAGCGGAAGCCCTAGACTGCTGCAAAGCAGATATAACCGCCATCCAAGAAGTGCGATGGGATGGACCGGGCAAAAGAAGGCTGAAAAACTGTGATATATATTACGGTAACTGCTACAAACAGCAAAAACAGCGCCTATTTGGATGTGGATTTGTCGTTAGAGGCAGACTTAGGCAAGAAGTCTTATCGTTCAGATCCGTGAACGAGCGCCTCACGACAATTCGCATCCAGGCTAAATTTGCCAACATAAGCCTTATATGCGCACATGCCCCCACAGAGGAGAAAGATGACGACAATAAAGACAAGTTCTATGAGCTCCTGGACAAAACTTATGAGCAATGCCCTAGCTACGACATTAAAATTGTCCTTGGCGATTTTAACGCAAAGCTTGGAAAAGAGAACATCTTTGGTAGTACGGTCGGAAAGCACAGTCTACACGACACCACATCCGATAACGGATTTAGGCTGATCGACTTTGCTGCGGGGCGAAATGTTGTAGTAGCCAGTACAAGATTCCCACATCTCGATATCCACAAAGGAACATGGCGATCTCCTGATCAATCAACCGTCAATCAGATTGATCATATTGCGATCGACGCAAGGCACTCCTCCAGTATTATAGATGTTCGAACGTTCCGAGGCGCCAACATTGACTCGGACCACCACCTTGTTGTAGCCAAGATAAGGTTGCGGATATCCCGAACACCGCCAAGACAAAGAAATACTGTGAGGAAGTTTAACGTCAGCCGGCTACAATCGCAAGAGATTGCCAAATCCTTTTCCGATCGTGTCTCCCTTAACCTCTTAAGAAATCCTACGCCGCCAACATCAAGTATTGAAGATCAGTGGCAGCATTGCCAAAAAGCCATCAGAGATGCCGCCTCTGATGTGCTGGGTTTCAATCCGCCACCACAACGAAACCCCTGGTTTGACAACGAGTGTCGGCAGGCGAATGCAGCCAAGCAAGAAGCATACAAAGCGGCACTGCAAAGAAGGACAAGAGCTGCTCGGGAGCTCTACGAGCAGAAGAGGAGAGACGAACACCGGCTTCTCAGGAGAAAAAAGAAGGAGCATGATAAGCGCGCGATCGGCAAACTAGAGGGATATTACTGCAGGAATGAGGTAAGGAAATTTTACCAAAGGGTAAAGTTAACCAGTCAAGGTTATAAAGTCCGAACCGAAGCCTGTAAGGATGATCAAGGGAACATCTTAGTAGAGTCACAGTCGATGCTGAGGATATGGAGAAACCATTTCTGCAGACTGTATAACGGCGACGAAGAACCAAATTCCGCTGTCAGGCAGAACGAACCATTCAACCCCAATGAAAGGGACGATGAAGATCAACAATTCCGTCCACCCGACCCAGATGAAGTGAGGATTGCCATATCCAAACTAAAATCCAACAAGGCTGCGGGAGCTGACGGCCTACCCGCCGAGCTTTTTAAGGCCGCAGGCGATGATTTGGTAAGGAGCATGCACCAACTCATCTGTAAAATATGGTCGGAGGAAAACATGCCCGATGAATGGAACCTCAGCATAGTCTGCCCGATCCATAAAAAAGGAGACCCTCTGAACTGCGCCAACTACAGAGGCATCAGTCTCCTAAGTATTGCATATAAAATCTTATCTGCCGTACTGTGTGAACGCCTAAAGCCATTCGTCAACAACCTGGTCGGTCCATACCAGTGTGGCTTTAGGCCAGGAAAATCCACCATCGACCAAATATTCACACTGCGGCAGATTTTGGAGAAAACCCAGGAGCAACAAATCGATACCCACCACCTTTTTATCGATTTTAAGGCCGCGTATGATAGCATTTATAGAGACGAGCTATACAGAGCAATGTCTAGTTTTGGCATCCCTACCAAACTCGTCCGTTTGTGTAGGATGACGATGGAGAATGCACGCTGCTCCATCAAGGTCGGTAAAGACCTAACCGAGACCTTTGATGTCAAAAAAGGATTCAGACAAGGCGACGCGCTGTCATGCGACTTTTTCAACATCGTTCTTGAAAGAATTGTTCAAAACTCGAACGCCAACACCAGAGGAACAATCTTTCAGAAGTCCGTCCAACTACTCGCATATGCCGACGATATTGACATTATCGGAAGAACGCAGCGTGATGTCAATGGCGCTTTTGTGGGTATTGCAACGGAGGCCGCGAAGATGGGTTTAGCGGTAAACGAGGGTAAGACCAAGTATATGCTGTCAACGAGAAAGGACACCCAACACCGACGTCTCGGTCAGAACGTCACAGCAGACAGATATAACTTTGAGGTAGTCAAAAACTTTGTCTACCTAGGCACCGCTATCAATTCAGACAACGACACCAGCGCTGAAATCAAACGAAGAATAACTCTTGCCAATCGCTGCTTCTTTGGGCTAAGAAAGCAATTGGTAAACAAAGCCCTCTCTCGAACAACTAAACTAACGCTTTACAAGACCTTAATCGTCCCAGTCCTGCTATATGGCGCGGAGGCATGGACATTATCAAAAGCGGATGAAGCTGCTCTTGGTTGCTTCGAGAGGAAAATTCTTCGTGTGATTTTCGGTCCCGTCTGCATAGATGGTGAGTGGAGGAGGAGATTTAATGACGAACTATACGGGCTGTTTAGCGACATCGACTTAGCCAGAAGAGTGAAGATCCAACGATTGAGGTGGCTAGGTCATGTAGAGCGGATGGAAACCAATGCTCCGGCCCGAAAAGTCTTCGAATCCACCCCCGAGGGACGGCGCAGTAGAGGAAGACCGCGACTCAGGTGGCGCACGCAAGTGGAAAGGGACCTCAACCAACTATGCGTGCGAAACTGGAGACAGCTAGCTAAAGATCGAGCTGGCTGGAGACGCTTGTTGGTTGAGGCCCAGGTCCACCCCGGACTGTAGCGCCACCTTAAGTAAGTAAGTAAGTAATTTGTATTAATCGAGATGTTGCACCCTTTGGGACAGCGTTTTAGATGTTCATACAGTTCCACGCCTTTAGCTGTTAGCTGCCCAAGAAAAATAAAGTCTTTGGTTAACCATGAAGTGATTTCAAATATGGAACAAGGCTGCACTACTCAGCTTTTATTTATATCAAATCAGTAGAATCCGTGTAAGTAGAATCACCTACCCACTCTTAATTCCTCTTGATTCACTTATAAAAATGCCAAGAGGAACTGCGCGTGTCATTCGACCAAAGGGAAATATGAAATTGATTTCATAAACTTACGGGTGAAATGAGCACAGGAAATTACGACTGCAAATACAAATAGAACTTTTGAATATTACAGAGCTTTATGCATAATGAAGGTAATCTTAGAAGCGTAAGCATTTGTGAATGCTGGACGATTGAATGCGATAATCACGGCGGGGATTCATGAAAGCAGGGAAAATGGCCGAAATTTGAATAGAAAAGTGAACTTATTTACTTGTTTGTTTGTTAAGTGATGTCTGATCGGTTATTGAAGTTGGTGTGGATTTTGAGTTCGAGACGCAAGTTAAAAGCTAAATGTCCATCCAGAAATGCACACCTATCCTGCGAAGATAAGACTCAAGTTCCTAACCATTCGTCAGCAAGGCAAGACTGGAGAAGTTCTTCTTAAATTATTTTTTAAAATAAACTCAATAAATGCGGTTTGCCCTGTTTGCCTAATGCCCCATCTGTTCCACAGGAAGTGCCCCAGAAAATAGGCACATGGTCTGACATATACAACACCATAATTTGGGGGTTAATTTTGTGATTTCAAATATGGAACCTGCTTCACTATTAGGCTCTAATAGGCTTAGGATAGGGATAAGGGAGGGGGCTGTTAGTGGATTCACCTGCACACTTAGAACACCATTGTGATGCCCACAGTCAGACTACTACCACTGATCGACCACTCCAGTGATAGTTCCGTTAATTTGATCCCAACGGCATATGGTGACTGGACCAGATTTGAAAACCAGATAAAAGCGTAGGCACTTAACCAACTGCGCCATCCAGTCTACTAAGAAAATTAGGGCTTAAGTTCAAAGAAAGGACACATCGTCCCTCTACTAAAGAGTGATCAGAAAGAGGGTGTCTACATCATTTCAGGTTTGCTGGAATTACGAAAATCAATTCAAAATATCATCGAAACTCACTCCTAGTTGTAAACACGCAGGCAATTTGGCGCACCGTGGAAAAGCTCGATCATGAGTATACTCTTCTAGACCTCAAGCGAACATCAAGAGATTGAAGCTGAATAAAGAAGGCCAGCATCGAAGAAAACAATTCGGCGTTGCTGTCATAAATGTGACGAAACCAGCGTGAACTGATGATAACATGATGAAACAGGGATGTCGAATCCGGGCCACAAATTGGATGACCCTGTACA
This sequence comes from Eristalis tenax, assembly GCA_905231855.2. Classification (NCBI taxonomy): domain Eukaryota; kingdom Metazoa; phylum Arthropoda; class Insecta; order Diptera; family Syrphidae; genus Eristalis; species Eristalis tenax. The sequence continues at coordinate 49,590,333 of HG993125.1, forward strand.
TTTCACTCATCAGGATACAAGTCATTCAACAAGAGCCGAGTTCAAAGACTGCCAGAAATTTCCACTTTCAACCAGTCTCATATAATATTCCGCATGTAGTGTATCTACCTGCGACTCACATCGTTGTTGCTTTTATCAGAGCTGTACCCCGAGCCGAGTTAATCATGAGTCAGATGTAAAATAACCAAAGCTCTGATTTTCATTGCTGTTACAAATCACACAGCCAAAATAAATTCAAATAAATCGGAAAAATTAACTCCTACGAACACACGTACGTACGTGTCATCAATCTTTATCCATACGTGAGATAAGTATGTAGGATCGACGCAATCTGAGAATGAAATCACACCTGATATGCGAACCGATTGTTTTTGCATTCCCCGCTCGAGCCGTCGATGAGAATACAAATGTTCTTATTTGCCTGGTAGTGTACCCCTTGACTGCTGCACATGTGCCTCTGCCTCTGCCTCTGTGACGATGATGATGAATCAAAACAAAATCGAAACGAATCAACAGAAATAATCACATTTACGAGACTCAAGAGAGTGAGTGGAAACAAAATTGAAGGGTATTGGTAAGTAAGAGGTTTTGATACATAAACTCGCACTTGTGCGAGTATCGGTGAATTGAATTCGTGGAAACATCAAACGGAGAGTCAGCATGCTGGATCTCTTAAGTGCGATTATACATCCACCACTAATCAGCACACAATTGCACTTGTAGCACGGATTGTTACGGGTCTTGTAAGTAAGTGTAATGTTGAGATTTTTCCATGAGAACAGATTGAGCAGTGATTGTTGCAACATGCTTGTGGACACATTTCAAGCGAAATGATGAAAAGTCCTTGGCGATTGTAGCGAGATCTTCAATTGAACTATACCCTCATGGGTTAGTGCACTACGCGGAGTTTGTTTTACGAGGTTTTCTGAGTTTTGCAGAACGATGAACCGATACAAAAACTGCATATACAGTCGCTCAGTTTCCTCTACTTTGAATGAAATTAACAAATTAGATGGTATGGCTTATTGAATGATTAGCTAGTTCAGACCTGTGTGAAAAATTATGAGATGGGACTGTAAATGTGTACCTTGAAGTGGCGACTTAATGTGGTCACTGGAAGGGTACGGTAATGCCCCCCGCACAGCCTGAAGAACGGAATAATTTGTCATTCATTTCGTAGTACGGATTGCTGCTGTTTCAATCACATGCGTCGAGTCCAACTTTCAAGGGAGACTGAATTTGTTAAGCTTAAGTTTGCAATTTTACAATATTAATGATTTGACAATCGCTGAATGGCCAAGATGTGCGATTCTGTAGTAGGAAGGGTTCCTGTATTTTCACTCGATTGTGGTCGAAATTTCTTTAATTTTTCGTCACCAATTTTTGCCCCATCGGACGTTCATGGGAATCACCTTGGTCCTCTGTTCTTCGCCATATGCATCAATGATGTTGACTACATCATATCATTCCATTCTATCCATTCTATGCAAATGATACGACAGTAAGAAGGACAATAGCCTATCTGAGGGATAGAAGGCAAGAGGTTGAGGTTGGGAACTGTTTCAGTATTTTTAGAGCAAGCAATCTTGGGGTACCTCAGGGGTCTGTTTTAGGCCCAATTCTTTTCCTAATATACGTCAATAGTTTCTTCGCTTTTTGCAGGTAATGTTACGGCCTTTGCTGACGATCTGGGTACTGTGTAAGACTCTCCTATCCCTTTGAAACTTGTGTTTGATATTGTCATTGATCTGCATCAACTGAGATTGTGGATTGCTACGCATCATCTTCTAGTTAGCATTAAAACAAAACATGTGTTTGTTAGCCTTAGATCGCAGGATTTACCTGACTTTGATTTCATCTTCCATGTCGCTAATTGTGCTCGTTACAAAATATCAAACTGCACTTGCTCTATTGTTTCCATCTATGTTCGATGAAGGTGTTGCATGTGATCCTAGCTGTTTCAAAATTGAAACTGTAACAAACTACAAGTATTCAGGCACTATTATTGCTCAAAATATGAAGTGGTCTAACGACTTTGCGAACTTGCAGCAGTATCTGCGTTCCTTTATCCGTGGCCCACATCAACTCCGCAGATTTTGCACAAATAAAACTCTGAGAGCTGTATACTTCGGCATATTCCACTCTAGACTTCAGCATGGCTTAGGTTGCTGGGGAGGACCTCACCGCTCAAAACCCCATAATTGACTTGTACTACAAAAATATCCTATTAGAAAGATTTGTGGTGTACCTCGTCTCAATCATTACGTGGTACTTTTTAGGAGTCTAAACATTTTACCAGTGAGGCACCTGTACAAGGTATTAAACATTTTTTCTATGAGAAGTGGATATCTACAGAGCCCAATCTTTGAAGGCCGAAGTCTACGTAGTAACTCTGGATTCTTCGTAAACATACCTTCATTTCGTACCACCCACTTTAGAGACTCCTACTCCGTCGTCTGCTTTAAATTATTTAATTGCCTTCCTTTTACTATTCGCGTAATCAGATCACTGACTTCTTTCCTACTTTAAGTCAAAGCTGCGCTTCTAGATTTTGACCTCAAAGTTTTGCTGACATATATTGCTTAAGACATAATTAATATTTAATTCTGTAACTCTTCTTGCATGTTATCTCTGTTACTCTTTCCAAGACGTCATTGATTCCTTCTACATTCCGGGTGACAGTAACTTACTTAAACTCAACGTCAGCCAGACAGTCACTTTTTCTCGCAAGCATTTCTTTTACTTGATTTAGGAATTACAGGGAGCTCAATTTCCAGAGCCAATTATTTCCAAGGCTCCATACAACGGTGGACCAAAGAGTTTACGAACCCCTACCTTACCCAATACGTCTTCTTCACTTACATCTAGTCTCTTCAAGAATTTGTCATCAACATTGTGCCCCCATAATGCGTCAGCCACTCAGCTTTGCTCTCAGTTGATCGGCTTGCAAACGCTTAAAAATGCCGCGGAATAGCTTAGTAATGTATCTCAAAATGCAATCGAAAGACACTCCACCATATCGTATTTTAAAAATTGTTTACTCAAGTCCTAATAAAACGCTGCCTTAGTTACAGCCTAACTTAGTTACAGTTTGATGATCTAGCTATTGGCTTGCTTTCCATTTAATATGTGTACGTTAAGACACAAAATTAACCCATTTGGTGAAGTTCAAGTTAAGATACACATGACAATTCAATTGTGTGTGGATATATGGTCTGGTGGTGTTATTCGTATGTACTTCTTCCAAAATGCAGTCGAATAATCAGTCAACGGATTTGTCCGGCCTAAAATCGAAGATATCTATGTAAAATGCTTGCTTCCCCAAGACGGTGACACAGCTAACACAACACGACACACTCCTTCTGTCTTCAGTACAGAAACAATTTTCAGGACGAGTTGTTTCCCTTTTTGGTGGAGTCAAATGGCCAGTATACTCCGCTGTATTTTTTCTTTTGTACGGCTGAAAAATCGTGTTTATGCAGAAAATCCACGGATTCTTTCTATTGCCCGAAATTGATCTCGTCAGAATCGAGTCCTGCATGCGTTCCATTGGGGGAGATTTGAATATATTGAAATAGCAATTTTACCGAAATCTAAACTAGAAATGTATTTTATTTAAATTTATTTTCGTAACCACACAATGGATGACCCTGTACTCCCTCTCGAGTGGAGAACTGTTCCATTGATCGCACTTATCAGTTTGCTTCTGTTTTATGGCATACAAACTGAATCACCGTCGGTGTACCCCTAAGTGAAACTTCACAGTAACCACCTTCAGTAACCACCTTCAACCATTTATAATTATACTCCAATTCCTCAACAAAAACGTCTAACCAGTGCAGTATGAATGTCAGCATTCTCCAACAGCATGAAAAATACTACACGGCCTATAAAAAGTTACCTCATACCATGGCTTACGAGCGATTCCAGGAATGCAATCGTAAAAAATGGGATATCTGTAAAATTTAACAACACCGTAAGGCAGTTCACTTGATCTGCAATTCAGATTGGAAAGGATAACACGTCAGGTAAAAGTAGATTCAATTTTGTTTCGCATTTGAATTTACTTCCTTGACTGGATTTATAATGGCAAATCCACCAGTGAGAGCTGTTTCCCAAGCAAAATGCAACAATTACCATTACACTAAGTTAGTACATGCACCGACATGAGTGGTAAATTTGTTTTACATCATCGTCTCTAGCAATTCACTCCGGTAAGGTTTTGTGTGTGATGAGAAAATGACAGACGGGCTTAACCGTGGTTCGTTTGTTTTTCCGAAACACAAGGTAGTTGCAGTTACATGACAGTTGTGTGTAGTTGCACGTTCATTAAGACATTATGATTATTTTTTGTTCGAACACAAACGAAATCGCCATTTGAGTTTTGTGTTAGGGAAATACATTTGAGTGCAAATACGGAGAAAGGTTATATTCTGCTAATCCCGACTAATAGTTAAAGACACTTGGTAAAGCCTTTCATCCAAGTCTCTGACGGTTTTGTTTAATCAAGCTGATTGTCGTATTAAAACATTGTTCAAAGCTCTGGTCTATTTTTAAGTACGTTTAGCAAAATATTGCCCTGCGGTAAGCATAGTTAGAAATACAGCTCCCGCTTCCAAGAAAGAACGTTAATTATTTCCTCAATCCTTTACTGGGAATAATGAGTCTGCAAGGTTGTGGAAAGTAAGGAACAAGTCTGTAGCAGTATGGCATGGAAATTTATATCAAGAAAGTAGAAATAAGAGCGTTTTAAAACACGAGTTACTTAAAAAATTATTACAGGAAATTCGTATGTCGACTTCATCTAACCAGAGACAGACCGACATAAGTAACAGTAAAATGCAAACAAAATTTCAGCAACGTATCTCAAGTCAATATAAGTACTTTTTATAAAATCGTAAGGTTAGCCAAATAAAATTAAGATGACCTTAACTAAATACGATATAAGCATTTCCGTTAAAACATGCAATTTTAATAGGCATTTTTTTTGCTAGATGTACATTTTTCTTTTAAATGCAGCTTAGAGTCATTCAAACATAAGCTTTTGTAAATTAAGAACTGAACTCTGTCTTATCGCCACAAAAGTGTATTGGATCTACAACTTAATTCGTGCGGTTTGCTAAGATATGGCGTAACTTGTATTATTCCATTGGAACATGCCTTGGAAAGCTACAGTCATTTCACGTCTTTTCAGTATATGTCATTCATTTGAAGCGTAAACAACACACATTTTTTTTCACTCAAATGCGTCGAACTTTGTGTCTGAAAAAGTGTTTTTGCGGGCAGTTCTTCTTCGTTACTTTAATATGAAGAAAACTGCTGCCGAAAGTCATCGTATTTTGGTGGAAGTTATGTTTTATGGTGAACATGCGCCAGCTGAGCGAACGTGTCAAAAGTGGTTTGGTGATTTTGGCTTGGACAACCAGCCAAATCAACGGCAAAGCCGAATGTCCACGGCGCGGAGGTAATGTTCTGTATTTGGTTGGATAAGAAGGGCCTGCTGTATTATGAACTGCTAAAACCGGGTGAAACCATCAATGGACAACGCTTAAGAACACAATTAATCTGTTTGAAGGGAGCAATAGCCCAAAAACGCCCGGAATATGCGATCAAACACGAGGCAATAATTTGCCATCATGACAACGCTCGGCCCCACGTTGCTAATCCGGTTAAGAACTATTTGGAAAACAGTGGATGGGAAGTTTTAACCCACCCGCCTTATGGTCCAGACCTTGCCTCTTCTGACTATCACTTGTTCCGGTCGATGCAGAGCGCCCTCTCTAAAATACGGTTCACAGCAGAGCAGTGATTCATTCTTGGCGGCCAAGCCGGCGTAGTTCTTTTAGGATGGGATCCACAAATTGCCAATAAGATGGGAAAAAGTCATAGCTTCAGAGGGGCAATACTTTGAATAATACTAATTTACATTTTTTTCTTAGATAAACGTTCAAATTTTGAAAAAAAAAGCCGCACGCATTGAATAATGGACCTAATAAAATAATCGTAAAGCAGCTATGAAATTGGTATCAAAATACATCCTTAAACGTCAAGTTGGTTTATGTAATATAAATACAAATACGCATTAAGAACGGACTGAATACGACGAATACTTAACCCTGAGATGGCTATGCATATTTTACGTATACTAAAGTTATGCTTCGTCGAATCGACGAAATCAATTTTGGACCCTATCTTCTCTTTACCTGGTGTAGTATGGTGTTACGCATGAGCCTATAATCTTGGAAGTAAATTGCCAGGATTAAGCTAAATTTATTCTCAGAATACAATTGTTGAACAAGATGTGAGCCATAAGAGATGATTCAGCTAAGAGAAACTATCAATTTGCAATTTAATTCGTATTTTTCATTTCCCACTTCACGCTTTATTTCAAGCTGAATTGATGTAAGCTCAGGACTCACATCGTTTAACGGAGGGATTGAAGGCGGACTTACATGCATTCCTATCCCCTGAAGGCATAGCTTCATGGAATAGTTTCTTTAGATGTTACTTCCTTGCCCATATCCTCCCAAAATTTCGGTACGTTGTCCGAATTAAATCAGAATTAACTTGCACATTTTCCAAGTGTAGCCTTCCTTTTATTAGTATATTAAGTGAGTATTTTTAAATGATAAGATTAACAAATCCTAGGGGAAATCGGTTGTCGCAAATTTAAGTAGAAGTCGGCTATTCCTACAGTTCTTGATTGATGTACACTTTAAAGTACAGTCAGTGACTCCATAGATTGACATCGTGAAGTGCCAAGGTTGTTCGTGTCGGGGATTACACCCAAACTGTATCTATTAAATGAAAGCTTACCATAATTTGGTCTCAGTTCCAAGGAGGAGTTTTCTTCTGTAGCCTCTAATTCCTAGTGACTGCTAAGTCAAATGAAAATCCACAATAATGTTATAATCTTCGAGCATTTCAAAAAGTAATGGCGAATGAACTTTCCTTAGAAGAATTCTTATGTTGCTCGTAAAACTAACACATTGAGGGTGGAAGTGAATCCAAAATGAAGTGGATTATTTTGACCACACACGTGAAGTCTATGAATTATCTTTTTTTTTTATATTTTTCTAGCAGAAACTATTTGAAATCATTCCCAAAAAGTTAAATGCCAACCAAATTCGTGTGCACCTAGATAGCGCCCACGATCATCCCACACATTCCTGTGAGTCTCGGAGAAGAGATAAGCGGCAAAGGATTAAATTCACATAGCTATACTGAAAGTCGAACCAACGGTAATATGACTATTGCTACATAAACTCTTCTGTAAGTACCTACTAAGGTTCATTCTTTATTCTTCGGTTGCCTGCATAGTAGAACATTTTCATTTTTGTTCGATGTAATTTTATGGAAAAAATTGGCACTGGCTCTCAGAAAGTTGTTGCCACTTGTATAAGCTTGTATAAACTATTACGACTGTAAGAGTATTTAGAAATGCAGTGTTTGCCAAGACTAAACTGTGGTAGATGGCATGTGATAGGTTGCTGATTTTATAATAAATCATATATAATTTCGTATACTAAAAAATTGTTAAAAATCCATTGAAAGGTCAGTTTTACATTTATAATTAAATAACAAAACATGTTTTTAAAGCTAATCATTTAAGTCATATTCATGTCCATCCATTACGTCAGCAGTTCGAGGATTAATTGAGGCAATGAGGTTAGTCAATTAGTTGCAATAGGATGTTATTAGTCATCAGTCGCTATATTCAATTTTAACTATGGGTCGATTTAAAAAGTCCTTTATATCCTCAAAAAGTGTAGAAGGAGACCTGGGCATTGAGTTCTTCAACAGGACCGGATCCGGAGAAAAGCTCTTGATGGTACGCATATGTACTTCAAGTTAAGATACACAAACGAATCAGTCATTAGCCACATATTCATAGAATTGAAGTTAAGATGAAATGTTCATTGGAATTTTTTCAATGAAAAACAACAAACAACAAAATTGGCACTTCTGTGTCTGAACGTACAAACAAGTTGGTTCATCTTGATCTGAAGTTAAGTTGGATAAATAACTTCATCATTTTCATTTATCCGACTCGAACTTCGAAATAATTCTCAGAAAATTAACGGTTACTTATTTTGTTGTTTTTGTATTGAATTCCATTATAGGCGTTATATTTTTGTCAGCGTTCTATGGAAACAGTTCGAGTAATTTATTGGATCCGCCGTCCTTAATTTCGATTCTCAGTATAGGTACGTTATTGGATGACACACCCGATAAGCCAGCTACGAGCATGGAATCCCGAGTAATTGAGCCAAAACTGGTCACAACGCTGGAAGCAGTGATGCAAAATATAACCTGGATGGACATTATACGGTGTAGCCACGGGCAACATTTTTACGAATTTAATTTCGGAATGGATCTGTGCGATAACGTTCTTTCAGCGAATAATAAAGCTTCCACCACTCCCTTGTCACTTGTGTGTTTTACGTAAAATTTTACAAAACAGGTCTTAAATGGTTGTGTGTGGTTTGTGTTTAGGACTCGTTGTATTTTGTGTTTGACACATTTGTCATTTATATTATTGTTAATTTATTGAAATTTTTTGTATGTTCTGAGTCACTGTCAGACCAATCATAAATGCTCTGTGTCAGGGTACAGCTGCATCACGCCAATCGCATGCAGTTGTACCTTGGCCGTACCACTTTCGACGCCATCTAATTGTGTGGGCGCCTGATCGAACGATGTACATACACGCACAAGCGAACGCACATGAAGGATCATGTAATAAATGGGTGTTGGGATGTCCTTGAGCTGACAATGATCACCAGCAGATGGACACTTCGTTACCAGCCGTGGTCAATTACACATCGTCATTGATTAGGTCATTGATATTGTTTGAAATCTATATATATTGCTTTGTATTAATTGCTTTCTATTTTTTGTATTACCTCCCTCGGTTGATAAACATTTGTTACAAACAATGAATATTCTCGTCGCCTATTTATCGAATTAATTGTGATTTTCTCTAGTAATCATAAACAATGTGTTTAATGCGTTGAGGAAATATACAAATATTTTTCCGTCGTCATTTTTATAAGGATACAATCCACGTCCTCCTTGAGTTTTTGTAAAGGAATGTGTCCATTCAGTTTAGGACGGCGGCTTCTTAAGACAATCTCTGTTTGAAGGTTTAACAGCTGAAGAACAGCTATCAGAACGACATGACTCTTGATGCTCAATATGTCCCGCGAATAATACAACGCTGGATATTGTCCTGTTATCTACAAAACATACATTTTGCAGGAATTACAGAAATTGAATGGCTTCCTGTTTCGTAATAAATGAACTGTAAAATTTGTTAGTTGTTATATTTCGGCAGAACTTCTTTTCCCAATCTATTTTTCTTTTATGGTTTCCCAGCAAAGTTATATAAACCGTGGAGTTTATTTAAAAATGTAGATACAAAGTCTACGCAGAAAGGGGCAATCCGTTAAAATATATACCATTCAAATATTTTTTTTCGATCTTCAGAAACTTTTGAAAATTGAAATCAATACATTTCGTGAATGTATTGGACCTATAACTTAAGCTAAGAGATGGCGTAACTTGTGTTATTCCATTGGAACATGCGTTGGAAAGCTACTGTCAGATGCAAGTGGTAAAGTACAAATGGTAATAATTCAAAAGAAATTCTTAGAATACTTTTGAAAAAAAAAAAATGTAAAGCTTAGAAATTAGCTATTCGATTGAAGTTACGCAACACTAACGAAGACTTTATATTTAACGCTGTGGTCAACAAGATTATGTGAGAAACACCTTTGCCAGGTAGAACATATTGCACTTTTAGCCTTAATAAGTTTGTCCTTCAAGTGTAAATTCATGTTAAGGTTTTTAGTGATTATCACTCCAAGGTATTTATTCTTTTTCACCACTTCAATTGGTTCTCAGTTGTAGTGCCAATTTTCATTCCGACATAAGCTACCACCTCCATGTTTGAATAGTTTGTAATCGGTTGCAGCATTTCGGTTGAATTGGCTAATAAAACCACGTCATCAGCAAACAGAAGCGCTTTTAGTGACACCCCGGAAAAGTCAATTCCTCCATTAGGTCATTGATATACAGAGAAAGTAGTTAAGGGCTTAAAGGACATCCTTGTCTTACTATCATATTGGTCTCAAACCACTCTGAAACATCTGACTCACACCAAACTGCTGCTCGGTTACCCTCGTGCGTATTTTCAAGAACTTTTTCCAATTTGAAACTCATCCCGATGGTGTAAAGTTTATAGAATAGAGCTCTCCGATCGACAGTATCAAACGCTACCTTGAAATCCACGAAAAAAGCGAATGCGTCAGCAAATATTCTGCAACACAAAAATACTCATCGACGGTAGAATATCCTGAACGAAAACCAGCTTGATTTTCACGGATAAGTTTTTTACTTTCAATCCATTAACAGCTTGACGAACACACGACGTGTTAAGCAGGCATATCCCTCGATCGATAAGATTATTAAACAATTCACATAAATCCGATTTTGTCATAGTGGCAACAAGGTCTTCGGTGTAGTGGGTGCTTTTTGTGGATACTGAATGACTCGGGCGATATTTGACTGAGTTTTCTTTTATTGTCCGCGGATATATAGATTGCGTTAAAGAATGAATATATATGGTGGCAGTAGTACTCAGGAAAATATCCAAAGCAATTTGCAACTGATATAAGTCAAACTCACATCAATTTAGGTCTTTTGAGTTCGAAAGTATTTCAGATAACATATTGAAACTAATTGCGTTTAAATAAGCAACTTTAAAAGAACAAATTCGAACTTTTAAATCGAGTAACTATAAAACTGACTTTTTCAAATAATGACAGAAATGAGAATTCGTTCTGATAACCAGAAATGAAGTATGATAGAGATGCCCAACTTCTACCTCTCCTGCACCTGAAAATTTTTGACAATCATTTTTACATCGTTTTCTAAAGCTGAATTAACCAATCAGAGGACGGGATTTACGTTATTTCGTGAATAACTGTCAAAAAGCCTCTGAAATTCGTCGATGGACTAGGGTTCAGTCAGCTGTGAATCTGGGCATCTCTATAATAACCCTACTTTCATCTTTCGCTGTGTGTACATATTAGACAACGCAGCACCTACTGTTGGAAATTAGCTTAACATTACAAATTTAACAAGTGATTTTCATACTGCTAATTTTGAAAAATATTTCATCGTGCATTAATTTTGCTAATGCCGACTGTCCCATCACTACCATCTATGATTCATTTCAGCAATACACATACGAGTATGTATGCATGTCAATAACCGTGTTGGTCTGAATTTCCGGACGTGAAGCTGAAGATAACATATTTGGAGTATTAGTTCAGGTCAGAATATCTCTCTTGAGTCCTCGTACTACTTTTAAATTCGAATTGTCAACAGTCAAAATATCGGCTGGAGATATTACATTTGATGACGAGGCAAATGTTCAGAAATAAGAACAGTTGATAGTTGGTAGTTGAACTTCGACAAATCGAACCATCACTTGCCACAAAAAAAATTCGAGTTATCATGTAAAATACGACATTTATGTAAATAATGTATTTTCGATATCAGACATAAAACGTAGAGCAAAGAATTATTCTTTGAAATAGTCTTTTATAAATGACTGAAGAGTGATTTCTTTTTATTTTGGTTCGCAAAAAAGTCTTAAGCTATTGTACACTGAATCTGCTGGTTTTTCATCAGTCTTTAAATACGTGTACGTACCTATAAACACAAAATGCTCAGCGGATTTGGAGCAAAACTCTGTTTAAAGTGGTGGAATCGATTCATTCTCATAATCTTTCTGATTTCCATTGCACGTCACTGACGCTGTTGTCGCTATGGTCGAACGGAGTGAATATTTTCTTCCCCTGCGTTTTTTTTCTTTTTGGGCGCCTACTGAATATAATATAAACAATGTATACATAGGTCATATACTAGGTCATAGCTATTTAAAGTGTAACGTCGGATCTATTCCGACATGGTTGTTTCCTTGAAGAGAGGTTGCTATAGGCATTCCATGTAAGACACCAGACATTTAGGTAAAGTTGAAAAATTCGAAGCATCCACAAAATTATGGGTCGAGTGCTTTCTATCAGTTTCTAGCTAACTATTGCTTGAATCTCCAAGACGATAGAAATAAAAATAAGCAACATTTTAAATACAAAATGGCATGCAATGCAAAAACACTGTCTTTGGTCTAGTTTTGTGCTATTTGCTTTTTTTGATTGGTTTTCTGAAAACTATCTCGTATGTTTCTATGAACACCGAGTATACTTGTGATTTTTCGGCTAAATTAACAAAACGCATAAATATTGTCGATTAGATTGGCTTAACATGGGCGATATAACTGTTATGAAGTGTCAACCACAATCCTCTCATTTTAACCCCCTAGAGAATCTGATCGCAGAAAGTGCAAAAACTTGGACTCACAATACAGCAAGTCCAAATTGCCTGGAATAGCATTCCCATGCAAACAACTGACCACCTCTTTGCCTCCTTGATGTGCTGCAGTAAGGCATGTAAAGAATTATAATATGGTCAGGACTAAATACTAAAAGACCACTCTGTCTAATTAGACTAAGCAGACCTTCATTCAGGTCGCTCATCGGCGTCGTAGTGGACCCAATAGGCATAAACGCCCGGAGGGTTGTTGTCACATACAATGACTTCTGCAGACGGCAGATTGAGTGATTATCTATTTTATTATTTACTTATAAATTCATAAATGTGCTTTAGTTTTGTCCTCCTAAATTTTCAACAGATTTTTTGATAAATTTATTGCTCTAAAAATAAAATATAAAAAATAGGAATTTGAATTAAAAACTCATTTTTTAATCAGAATTTTTTCCAATGTGAGGATATTTCCTGCTTTACTTTTGGCCATCACTGTATGACAAAACTAGTGGATCATACAAAAAAAAAAAATCAGAAATTATTGTTCACCGAGGAGTTGGTTATCTCTTGCTTATTAAATGAAAGCAATTGCCCTCAGGCCAAGTGGTTCTTTTGTGAACTCTTGGTAGCAGATTTTTTTATTTTTGCTGATTTGTTTTGTTTTTTTTTATTCTTAATTTGGTCGCTCAAACTTTATATTGTGCCATAGATTGCGTTCATGCCCTAAAGATTAGCAATCTTAAATTGAACGCAATCATACTCAGAGTTTCATCCAAGTCAATAACTAGAGGGTACAATACATTAAATTCGAATGTGAAAGCTGTATCTAAGGCATCTACACAAAAGTCCAGGTTTTTCTTTTCTACAAGAACAGCCTACGTTGTCTAATGTTTCTAATCTATGTTAAGTTGGCCTCTAGACAAACATGTCCGCTATATCTACATACTTACTAATATCTCGCGACAGTTTATCAGCACCTACTCTGCACTCTATTTTAGAAATTTTCTTTAGGTCATCTTTAAGACCAACTAATGTACATCTAGTCTGTGTACTACCCTCTCTGGTTTAAGAATTATTTTCTGGTTTCAGGATTAAAGTAACATTTTACCAGAGCTCAACATTTTCGCAAAATGCTGATCAGAAACTAAATTTCAATGCACTTGAATATCAGTCTCAACATTCCCGTTAATGACTCGCCAAAATTGAATCTCCCTCACAGATTTGTAGTTTCGCCAATTCCCTTCGATATATCTACATACATTCCTTCACTTACATTTAAGGAAAATCTCCAAGATAATACGAACACTGCTCTGGCTGCGACAAGTGCTGGTTAGGCTGATGCTGGTATCAAGCTGCCGGCTTCGCTGCTAAATTCCGAATAAAACTGTTCCGTACTCGACTGAACTGTGTGTGTTTTTATTTTGATTTTCTGGATTGGATCTATCCGGGAGAACTTTTTTGTATATATACTTTTTTTTGCTTTCTTATTTTCACTTATTTTTCAGGCAATCTGATCAGAATTTGGGGGCTTCAAAAGAAAGATAAATGGGTATCAAAATATATTTTATATTTTATTTACACATTTATTTTCTCAATTCACTTAAATATATATGAACATAACAGTCTCACTTGGCACTTGGATTTTTCTCTTTCTTTTCGACAAGATAAATAATGTGAAATCGAAAAATAAATAAATAAAATTATATGGTGATCCAACAGAAAGATGTTTAGCTAGGTCCAGGACTTTTGGGAAAGCATTCAAATGGCAAGGTGATCAAATGAAAATGTTTGGGATTCCTGGAAGAGATGAAATGATACAAAATTAAGAATAAAATAACAAAAGAAATCAAATAAAAATATATCAGAGTAAAACAAATACAACTTATTATCCAAACATATGGGTCCTAACCTCTCCGAAAATGCTGCGACCGACCGATTTGATTCGAGAACACGATGAATTCCTTCTAAAGAACTTATTCCTGACCACCGAACGGAGGAAGATCTGAACAGAGTTTTGTTCTTGGTCAAAGCCAAAAGCCGAAGCCCGAAACGAAACCGAAAATTCCACACGTAAAAAGCGGCTCGTCGGCGAATAACTCCGGGATGCAGATAAATATTTGCCTTGACTTGATTGGATCTGAATCTGAATCTGGATTAATTGGGTTCTGTGTTTATTTAGAAATATCTATTCAGTGAAATTTTCTGGTATTTAATTTGATTTGATTTGATTTGAGAGAAGCAATAAAAGCGGCAAAAATTATTTATTTTGCGGGGATGCGAAATAGCGCGACCTTTCGTACACGTAGTCGCTCGTAGACTGAATTGTTAACAATATGCCGAACTAGAGTATCTTCTGGGTGGTAGTGTAGTGCAGTGTGCTTCTGGCTTAAAACTTTTTCTAGTATGACACAATACCATGAGGCTTCACTATCCACAACGATGGGGAAGCTGACGACGACGCCAACAGCGACCGTATGTGGACTTCGCGTTTGTATGTCTATGCTTGTGGAGCGCACAAAGAAACAACGAAATGCGAAAGAAGAAAAAACAAACACACAACAGCACCGATTCCCATGCACGTATCCGAGCACTAGAACAATTACAAGTGGGACTCTTTGTTGATGATGGTAATGGTTCGGATGTGTTGGAGCATGGATGCACTCAGTTGGTAGGAGTTTTATATCTGCTTTCCACTGCGAAAGTGTGTGCTGTGCTTGCTCACTTTCGAAGTGAATTTCGAAAGATTTTCTCGCTCACCGTGAGTAATCGCATTATGCACGATTGTGTTGGTTTCGCAAGGGAGCCTACATCGCTGTGTAGGTTCTGCGACGAAGAGAATGTTCTCTGCTGCTCATCTGGCTTTGTGTTAGTACGGAGAGAGAGGGAGGAGATCCGAATCCACCAAACCCCAAGTGGCGAATGGCTCTCTTCTCTTAGCTCTGAAACGCGTCGACAAACGTTGGGGATGCTCTCTGTACTTGTACCGTGTCTTTGGGGGATAGTCTGTTCTGTAGACTGTCGATATGGCTGTGTGGTTGGACTGTCGATGGGCTAGGGGAGGGTCTTGTTTGTCTCATGCTCCATAAATACCGGGGTTGGCTAGGTTAAGAGTCAAATTAAATTTGAATGGCAATCATTTAGTTATATTTTCGTTGATATGCTCGACGATGGGCTCGAGTGTAGGTTTATTATGCAATTAGTTCTAGTTCCACAGAGGTTGTTATGCTTCTTTGCTGTGTTACATTGACTGTATTTAAATGTGTTGGCCTGTTGCAACAAGCTCCGACTGAGCATCATCGACTGCTGCGACTAGTCACACACTTGTGGACGATTTTCCTTATTTTAGGTCCCGTCGGGGCGAAATAAATTAAGGTCTATTCCATATAAGCCGACATGCAGCTTGTGGAAACAAAGAAAGTAAGAATTCTAGAGAGTAGTTAATAATGAATTAGGCCACTTCAATGACAAAGACAACAGGGATACCAGTCTGAACATAATGAATTGTAGCTGCATTTGTAGAAAGCTCTGGACACATTAATAAACAATGAAAAGTTGCTTCAGACATGTAATTCTTACATTGTTCGTCACCTTCTGGTAAATGGCGTATGGATTGTTGGCTTAAATCACGAAAACATTGCAAATTTATTTGTGAAGAAGTCAAATGGAAAAATGGCTCGAGTACGATAACTTTGGCGCCAAGAATGGATGGCGGTATTTTATAGAGGTGTTAACAACTAGCACTTTTATTACGAAAGGGTCGAGTTATTGAACAATTTGAGGTAAGTTATATATTCAAGAACGGATTTCTGGCTTTCAAATTCGGTATAGTTCATCAATGTAAGTGTCGTTGTCGTTTTTTAGTGATTTTCTTCCCCAATTTAAGTATTTTGTTTTCTAAAATTGCCCTGTCCGGGGGTCCTGAACGGGGTGAGACAGAAGGAATGTATGTGACTAAAATTAACTGCCAGCATTTCAAATACTCGCACTCTCCTCCAAGAAATTGAGCCATTTAAAGAACGAATTCGTGCAATGTAAATAAAAAATGTCAAATAAACGATGAAATAGTTCTTACAAAAATGGGTGCACAGAATCTCAACTCAACTAGTTACTCCTTGACGTTTGGAACATGTGCTTGAAATAGCCATGACCCACGGCATGTAAACGATAACAGTTGTAGTTTCTCAGACTATCCTGGAGACCTAATACAGAGGAACGGATACAACAAACTACTATTGCCTTGTACACGAGCAGAAACACATATTGGTCCGTACGTTGCCATCATCAGTCCCATTTACATTACTGTGCAGGCTCTGGACTGGTGGCCAACAACAAGTGGCTACCTGCCTTACAGTGAAAGAAATATAATATGATCAGGACTAAGTCTTAAACGATCACTCTGTCTATTTAGACTAAGCAGACCTTCACTCAGGCCGCTCATCGGCGTCATGCTGGAACACTGCCCAATACACGCCCGGAGGGTTGGGGTCACATACAATGATTTCTGCAGACGGCAGATGGAGGAAAAGGAAACCACAAATCACCCTCTCTGCTCGTGTTGCGCTCTGACAAGTTATAGGTACCCACATCTAGGGGCCTGTCATTTAAGTAATCTATCTAACAAAATTTCATAAGCATATTTCTCATAAGCACCAACTGGTTCCAACTTTAAGAGTAATCAATCCGTCTGTGTTTTACTTTGGCCCATTGTCCTGCCTTCTGAACTCAGCCACTTCCACCTCACCTAACCCAAGGAAAGGGCTAGGAGGACAGTGTTTACAGGGAAATGTCTAGTCTAGAGACTTGCGGCTTCGCTTTCACTGTAATGGTTTTAGGACGAGTTTTGTGATATCTCGAGGACGTTTTGCATCATCATCACTCCCGTCAAAGCTCTGCATATGATCTCTCTGAACTTTAAGCTAGTACTTGGACCGGCGCTTATATCTCAACGCGGTGGATGTTCAGTTCAGGTACGGCTGGCAGCCCAGCAAAATAGTGGTCTCCTCGAAGGAGCCTCGGTACGACTGGCACCCCAGCATAATAGTGGTCTTCTCGAAGGAGCCTCGGAAGAACAGGCCATACAGATTCCCATCACCACCTGCTTACGACTTACAATGACCAACGGAATAGTACAAGACGTCTTGCGGACAGAAAATGTATACCAACTAGGATGGACACTTCAAAGAGCCACAGATTTATAAATATTGGTCTGTGGGGATGCAATGTTTATAGATTGGAAGTCCTAATTCAATGGCACTGCAGTCCGGCTGGCAGATAATCTATGCTTAGAAAATAAGATGGCAGTGGTCTATTCCATCTGGCGTGAGTGCTCCGCAGTGGCGTAGTGAATATATGCGTAGTCTCCTAGGGAATTGAACGTATAGTGCCTAGGTTCGATTCCAGGTACGACAAAGTAATTATAAGATCCCCACCTTTTTCGAGATACTGACAATGCTCAAAGTGTAGAGTCGGCATAAAATAAAAGGTTCTTCCAGTCCCACAACACCAGTAGTTGTTGTAGAGGCTAAGGCCTGGCTCTCTATGCGGGCTGTAGCCTTATTATTCCATCTGGCAATTTCGCCTTCACTCGCAATGCGTCAAACGGACGCCATAATTTTTGATAAGTCGGTCTATTATGTACGCCATTAATCCGCCACGCTCAATCTCGTCGAAAGTGGTTGGATTGTTGGGGTAGACTTTACGTAGCCCCAGTGAAAATGATCAAGTGGTGTCTAGTCGTATGGTAGGTATGGCCACGATGGCGATCGAATTCACGGGAAAGTTCATCTTGTGTATTAAAAAAACAAATTAAAATTTCGATCGTGAAATGGCAAAACTTGAGGGATATTTTGACAGCTGGATGTCATTGGTAACAGGGTCATAGGGGGGCTGAAACATAACAATTAAAAACAATATAGTACCTATTTTGGGTGTCTCGTCATCCTCTAGTCATCCTGTCTTTGACGCCTGTGTAAATTTTAATTTTTTGCAATTTCCTCATACATCTATCCCATATATATTTTTATAAGGTGTTTGGGATTGTTTCTAACTTATTGACCTTTGCCATAAAGTATTTAGATTGAGTTAAACATGTTAAGGACTAAGTATTACTTTTACTTTAACAAATATTATCTATAGCATCAGATTTGCTTACAGTTTATAGCAAGTTTTTAACATTGTTTGTCATTTTAACCTTAAATGATCAGGTTCTTTGGTCTAGGTCTCTCTCTTCAGGCGTCTTCTACTTCATATTTCTTGTTCTGGTACACTGTTGATGCAATTATTGTTGTGTAGTTATAGCTTAAAATGATGCCTCCTAGATATCTTCGTAATTTCTTCGTTAATGGTGAGTACAATTTTTGATATTCTGCTCTGATGTGAACCGTATTTCAGTGAGGCCGTTCTGCACCGACCGAAACAAATGATAGTCAGAAGTGGAAAGGTCTGGGCTCTAAGGAGGGTGGTGTAAAACTTTTCATCTACCAAATAGTTCTTAACCGGAATAGCAACGTGGGGCCGAGCGTTTTTATGATGGAAAATTATTGCCTCCTGTCTTTTCGCATATTCCGGGCGTTTTTCGTCTACTGCTCTCTTCAAACAGATTAATTGTGTTCGGTAGCGTTGTTCATTGATGGTTTCACCCGGTTTTAGCAGCTCATAATACAGCACACCCTTCTGATCCCACCAAATACGGAGCATAACCTTCGCGCAATGGATATTGGTCTTTGCCGTTGATTTTGCTGGTTGGCCAAGCCATAATCACCACTTTTAAATCGTGCAAACCACGTTTGGCACGTTTGCTCAGCTAGCGCATGTTCACCATAAACTTCCACCAAAATACGATGACTTTCGGCAGCAGTTTTCTTCATATTAAAGTAACGAAGAAGAGCTTCCCGCAAAAACACTTTTTCAGGCACAAAGTTCGACATATTTGAGTGTAAAAAAATTATTGTTGTTTACGCTTCAAATGAGTGACATATACTGAAATGATGTACAATGACAGTAGCTTTCCAAGGCATGTTCCAATGGAAAAATACAAGTTACGCCATCTCTAATAAACGAATGGTTATAGACCCAATACATTAGTAATTTTATTCTATATGATGTTTCCACGTCAGTTTGGCGTCTAAATACATTCCTAAATATTTAGCTTCGTTAGCATTAGGAACTTGTTCAGTGGTAAAGGTGCTTTATATGGTCTGTAGTAAATGTTACTTGCATAGTCATCAAGTCATTTAGTAGTTTGGTCTTATATGTGTTGTCGTTGCAAAGTGGCTTCAGTTAAGTGTAGAGGTAGTTATCATTGAAGATTCTTGTAAAATTGCATGTTATGTGTGTTGCATGTTTTTCAGTGTACTCGTGCACGTGCCCGTGAATATAACAATTTTGCAATTTTTGTTCAGCAAAGAAGCTTCATTGGAATTATACAATGATTTACTAAAAGCTTTATATTAACCCTTCTGTCAGTGGATGCTTTATAACCTTTCCATCAATGGAATAGGTCTGCCTGGACCTACTCATTGACAAGGTGGCATATATTTCAGAATATTAGCGTACAACAATGGAAGACACCCACATGCAGCTGGTGCCGGAAAAACACAGAAACTAACCAGAAGTCAGGAGGATAAAAACAATGCATTTTTTTTAATGCCATGCCTATATTTTGTTTCAATATAGACTTTATGCAGCTGAAAGAACCATTCACTCTGCCCTATTGCCGGGGGATCATATGAAATACAATTTAAAATGAAGGGTCACTGCCTGCTTGAATCATCGAATTTTCGATTCATGTTATTTATTAATTTTCACTAAATTTACATAGTTCGGACCAATTTAAATATTTAATAAATCTGTCATTCACATGTAAAAAAACCAAAAAGAGGTGAAAAGAGAAAAGTGAACAAAAAAACAAATTGAAATAAATATTGACCGGAACTAACAACAAAGCAATTCCACGGTTAACAAATGTGGTTATGGGCAGTATTTCTGACTGCGTCATATTGGTATATCAATCATTATTAAAGTATGAATAATAAAAATGTACTCCAATCTCCAGCGACAGCGGCAGTTATAAATTGCAACGATGGTCATTCTTTAATGTGTAAATATTTGTGGGGAGAGTGTTTCAAATTAAGACAAAGGACTGACTGAATAATTCAGTTTGACTTGGTTCTGATATGTTTACATCAGAAATGGAGTATTATTGAGTATAATTAAGTGCTATTCAAAGCCTCTCAAATTCGGTCCAGGGGGCAATCAGCTGTGAAGTTGGCCATCTCTATAGTACTTCATTTCTGGTGTTATGTTTTTTTTGTGAGATCCCGCGTAACAGGTCGCACGTTGTTTTCATATTATTCTCATTCAGAATTCTTTGACTTATCATCAAGGAAAGACTGACACCTCAACGAAAACGAATTATTCATCTGTATCGCGAAAATGAACATTCTGCCGATGAACCTTCCGTGTCCATCATTGCCTTTACCATCCGCAAATGCGAGTCTCAATACATGTTGCTGCAAGATAAGTTATCCAGCCCGTCAAACTAGATGTCAGATGTTAGATCAGGAAGCCAACATTAATCGGATAGTTTTGCAAATACCGATCGGAACACTGGCAACACTGACAAAGGCGATCTAATAGGGCCCATACATCACACAGACACGTCGCTGAAAATCTTAAGTCTGTGCAAACACCCCTCCGTCACACAGTGTAGACAATATGCATAGACGTTTCGTCATGGTCGACGGGTTGGACAAATGAAAGACGCTAGTGTCGACACACATAGGAGTGTTTCAACTTTTATAAATTTCCAAAAACTCGATCCAAAATTGTCCATCCGTGTTCAAGATTTGAATTTTCCCGCTGGTCAGTGCAAGATTCACTATAGACACGGGCTATGCAAAATTCAACAAATTTTGAATTCACGCAGACGGTCGTTGCAAACATGCGATATGAATACACACGATAAAGACGGTCTGCGCAGTCATGTGCACAACAACAAAATATATTGGTCTGCAGCGACGTGTCTGTGTCGTTTATACGCCCTATAAGGTTCTCTCAGGTCCTTCGACTTCAGTTCTTGTGTGAACTTGTGTACATTTTATTAGGTTTTAGACTATGAGCTTTTCGTAAAGGAACAAATCACAGTCCTCATTGGCTTTTGCAGGGCCTGCAGGACAGCGGCAATAATTGTACGCACTCTATTCATTCGCGTTGGTGACTTGATCCCAAGCGTAAAAGTGTTGCGATATTCTACCATTAATAATTAAATTGCCTGCTCAGTGTGTCTGCTATGATAAATTTAATATGACCATGGGATCATTAGCGAACGGTCCTTAAAGTCTACATTAACATAGTCGCCACTTTTTTTGTGTAATTTATAGTACTTGACTTCCGAGATTGCAATCGTAGTTTCTAATTTTTTACTCACAGAATTGAATACTTGCGTACTTATCAGGCCGACGACCGTCTGAGGGTCTGAGCCTGAGCAATTGCAGCCTTCCATCGTTGACGGTCCTGGGCACGCTGCTTCCAGTCATCAAGACTAAGCTGTCTTGCAACCGATTTTACCGGAGATTCGGTGTTCCCCTCCTTCTCTAACCAGGAGGCTTGAATTTGAAGACCCGCTTTGCAGAAGCATTGGTGTCCCTTCGCTCGATGTGCCCGAGTTAGTGCAGTCGGAGGATTTTTGCCTTCCAAACTACATCCACATCCTGGTACAGCTCGTAGAGTTCGCGGTTGTGTCTTCTTCTCCATTCACCTTCCTCAAAGACGGGAGCATATATCCGTCGCATATAGAACTGAATGCACTCTTGAAAAATAAATGTACAATTATTCAAGCCTGGATGTTGCACGGTGTAACAGAATACACATCTAGACGAGTACTTGCAACCAAATTTTCGAGTTATGCAGGAGTTTCGATATTGTCATATTGAGCGTTTTAATAAAGAGATAAGCTAACTTTTGCGTTGTCTTCAATTGATCTGTGGGTTCTAGAGTTTTTTTTTTAAATTTACTTATTCGGCTCTTTACCCTTTCAAAATAATAAAACTGAACAGCAAGTACATGGTTGAATAGGAATGAAATTAAGATTCATTTCTCTGCATTCACATTTAAAAGTAATCACACATGAAGTATGTAAGAAAAAAATGTTGGGCGTCATGGGGCATTCCGTGACAGATGTGAAAACTCTGCGCAGGTAGTTAGTTGATTTATTATTGATTCTTAAATCAAATGTTCCCTCGAAGAAATATTGTCGGCCCGATTTACGCTACATGGCGACATTTTTGATGCGGAAGATGGCGTGACTGCGTCATGCCGCTGGCCGCTTTCCACCCTAGACCAGTGTTGGCACTTTAAGACAGTTGTCATATAGATCTAGGACGATTCTGCGAAATTTTGAGATCCACCACTTCTACTGCAAAATCTTCCACGATAGTAATTTTCCCTGTTATGGTGTTTGTTGTGGTTTTTTTAAACTTAAAAGCAATCACACTTATGAGCAAATAGTTGAAACAAGCAAATACCCTGATGAGCTTTAGAGCAATTTCAAAGGAAATTATGTGCAAAAAATTACAAAAAGGTCTTATTAGTAACGATTGTGTTTCAAAGATATGACCACATGGGTAAGGAGCTATTTCATTTCATCAGTGAAAGCGTTCACGTAGCATGTGGAATTTCTAAGGAATTGAGTAGGTAAACGAGATCTACCACACTTTGAACACTTTAAGTCATAAAACTGCCGAAGAGTAGGGTGACCAAATCTATAAGCACGAGAAACAGGACACCATCAAAAATCTGTAATATATTGTGTAAATATTTTAATTCCTGCGGTTTTTTTCAAAACTTGAACGTTTATTTAAGAAAAACATGTACAATAGTGTTCATCCAAAGTATTGCCCATCTGAAGCTATGACTTTTTCCCATCTTTCTGGTAATTTGTGGATCCCATCCCAAAAGAACTGCGCCGGCTTGGCATCCAAGAATGAATCGAGCCAATTTTTGATATTCTGCTCTGATGTGAACCGTATTTCAGTGAGGGCGTTCTGCATCGACGGCGGGTGGGTTAAAACTTCCCATCCACTGTTTTCTAAATAGTTCTTAACCGGAATAGCAACGTGGGGCCGAGTGTTGTCATGATGGAAAATTATTGCCTCGTGTCTGGCATATATTTTTCGACTACTGCTCTCTATAAATGGATTAATTGTTAGTGTGTTCGGCAGCGTTGTCCATTGGTGGTTTCACCCGGTGTTAGCAGCTCAGAATTCTGACCCAACCAAATACATAGTATTACCTTCGCGCCATGAATATTGGGCTTTGCCGTTGATTTGGCTGGTTGGTTTTTGCACGTTCGCTCAGCTAGCGCATGTTCATCATAAACTTCCACCAAAATGCGATGACTTTCGGCAGCAGTTTTCTTCATATTAAAGTAATGAAGAAGAACTCCCCGCAAAAACACTTTTTCAGGCACAAAATTCGACATATTTGAGTGGGAAAAAATTATTGTTGTTTACGCTTCAAATGTATGACATATACTGAAATGACGTACGAGTAGCTTTCCAACTCATGTTCCAATGGAATAATACAAGTTTCGCCATCCCTTAGCGAACCGCACGAATTAAGTTATACACCCAATAATATTTTTGAATTCATAAAAAATCATGAATTTTAACAAATTCAGTACGATAAATAAAAATAATTCGATTCAGTTCTGACTTAAATACAAAATAAAATGGTGGCTCTAATTAACTTGGCTCCGATTATATTTGTCGTTCGAACGTATTTTTGTTAAAGCAGAGTCGAAAAAATCCTGAGCTGGACATATTTTTAAAATTGTATATTGGTACACAAAAGTAATTGCTTTTACGTTTTCATCTTTGAGACTATTCTTTCAGTCCATTGGAAGTTTACGCTCAATTACGCGCAAAAATTGAAAAACCAAGCTGCGTAATTATGGAAAGTTCACTTTCTAATTCAATATTGTATATTTTTTGAAATAATAATGTTTGGAAAAAGGTGTACTTGTGTGATGTCACACAATTCTGTTAGCTGAGAAAACTCTGAAGGAGGACAAATTACATGATTTTCCAAAAAGATACCAGACATTTTTAATTTCCACTTCAAAGAGGACATGCCCTCTTAAAAAAGGACGTCTGGTCAGCCTACCCAAGAGACTCCAATAGATGTTATGCATCAAAAAGGAAAGCTGAATCAAGGTAATTTCAGATTGCAAATGCGATGGATGCATCACATGGAGCTAAACTAAGTTCAACATTTCGTCATTCCTATCATACAAAACAATACTAACTCTCCCCTCCCCTTCTGACCATCCAGTTTGTTTAAACGAACCACACATTCACCCAACACAAATCTCAATGTAACGTGATTCATTCCTGCACACTTCCCATCGCACATCCATTCCCCTGAACATCCAATACACATTCTGTACAGTGTGCTGCATTCCTGTTAAATCTGCTCCCACTATATCTGCATGGATGAAGATTGAGTGCAATCGGATTCTTCCCCAATCGGTTGAGTTCCTTTAGAAGTTTCTCTTAAAAGTTATTCACCACATGCGTTGAGTGGTAACAGTTCAAATTGTCAGCTCAATTCTGTGCTCAGTATAAACTCACTCGAGTGAAATTTGAGAAAAAAAACTCTCCTTACCTTCTGCACGGTCTGCTCCCAGTATTTCATGTTGCTGGTGGTTTAAAGCGATTCCCCAAGAGGTTAACATTTTCTGTTCCATACACTGAACCGATAAAAATTTCTGTCCGATATTTCTTTTGAATGGAACCTCATGGCGTAACTTACTTTCTCTACACAAGAGATTGATAGACAAAGTCAGTTTAAGTCCAGTAAAGGCTGCGATGCGATTTCACATTTGATGGGCATTGTTATGACAGTTTTAGAAATCTTTGATTAAGGAGGATTCATTTAGCGGTGAAATGGAACACCCGATGCTGCGAAATGGGGATGCCGTGGCCTAGTATGTGAATGTGTCGATTCTTGCCTTGAGCGCCTAGGTTTAGTTTTCGATGAAAACAAATGTCCATAGCTCCCGGTTCAACATCTCTCGATTCCCACTGCGATTAAAAATCTTCGCAAAATTCGTTCGATCCCCTCTGGATGCCCTCCACTCATGGGAGAACAATAGCCCGTACAACGCGAGTGGTTGCTGTAGATGCTACCTTGGACTGTCGCTCCACCCACTTTATTATAGCTGAAGGCTATCGAGTAGATTGGACTGGGTTTACATTTAATAAAATTTCGAATTGCTATTGCCTGAAATAAAATCAAAAATTGATTCAAGCTCTGATTGAAAAACTTGCATTGAATATTATTTCAGTGATTTCACTGAACACGATTAATGCACTGTTTTATATAAATATGTGACGCATTTAACACTTTGGGTCATTTAGAAAACCTGGTACGAATGAATTGTATCGGTGCGCTTGTAACTCGAAGAATAGGACTCAAGAAACATTCCAAGAGCAATGAATAAAGTGAGCTACTAATCTTCCTTGGACAAGAGACTACGTCCGACAATGGCACACAGGTGAGTCTGAATCTGACAGTGGCATTCGGAAAATAATGCCTGGGATACTAGCCGAAAGGAAAATCTTCCTGTGCACGGACGCTTAAGTACTTTTTGTTTTGACACAGTAGATGGGATAATGCTCGACGGCAAGTGCATCGGCATTATTTCTTTAGTGGATGTGATAACAGAAATTATGTAATTTTGTAAACCTAAGATAGTTCGAAAATAAAGTTGAACGAGAGTGGACGTGTTCTGTTGCTCAGACTACAAACGAGTGAACTCAAAGTGTTTTTTTTAATTTGCATGGATATACCACAACGTAACCAACAAAACGATCACCATTTTTCTAATAGCCAAGCGGCTTAAAGTTGAAATGCTTATTAATACATAGGTTATTCGTTTTCAATGGTTTACCTGCAAGGCTAAATGCTTATCATTGTAAATAGTTTGTGACAAGTTTTGAAGCGACTTTAAATTGAATAGTTTTTAGTTTGCATTAATTCAAATGGTTGGTTAGAGTTCAAGCTTATTTTAGTGAGACTAATATTTGCGAATTAAAAACTCTGAGATAAGCAATGAAATTGCTTTAGACAAACTTTGAACTCTTTTTTTTATTTTTTTTAAAATTTGGAATGACTTGTGAAAACGGTTGCAGTTAATTCATTAATTTAGGGACAGTGCATCGTAGTCTCCAGTCTCTGTACAAGTTTTAAACTCCCGGAACTTCATGTATTTAATGTGATTAGTGTAGCAAAGTTGTTTTGACATTTTGAACTTGAAAATGAGAGTTTATAAGTCTAACAATTTTTGCAGGACGATGTTGTGGGTTAGATATATTATCCATGTGGGATTTTGCTGCGTTCCCCCAGGCCAGAATACCGTATCTAATGCGCTACGAGTATCTGCTAATGAGTAAGACTGGACTCTTACGTTTGCGTAACAATTAAGGTACGTCACTGCAAAAATAGTGCCTTTAAGTTGAAGGCGCAGGACTTTGATGTGCTCACGCCAAAGAAAATTCTCGTCAATAGTAACTCGTAAGTACTCAATACTTCTGACAACCTCAACTGCGTTGCTATTTTTTGATAGTGATCATCGGTCATTTGGATGGAATATTTGAAACGCTTCTATTTGATTTGACGGAGTATATAGCGTGGAATTCGTCTTTCAATATCTGGGGCAGTAGAGCCCATAGCATCGGACATTTTTGACATGGGAACTGGTCAGGCTAAGCAGACAAAACTGGTCAGACATGGTCAGACATGCAGTGAGATATCCTAAGTGAACACGGCATACTGGCAGGTTTATCAGTTTTCAAATAGCGACACGCCAAATTTTCAAATTGTCGACACCAAAATTTGTAACCGTAGACCTACGTTAAAAAATCGATTAATCTTTCGTTGGTGGGTCATTTTCGATCCTCATACTTGTTTGAAGGAAACACAAAAATTAACATTTTTTAAGAATTGTTTTTGTAGGATTCATTGAAATATTTAACTTAAATTGAATGTAAACAATTCATCTTCCTTATCTTGCGCTACAATCCAGGCGGACCTGGACCTTAACCAACAACAGTGTTGAGGACAGTATATACTCCCTCACCGCCAGACCAATTTTAACCGCTTACGTCTCAATGCACTTTCTTCTCTATGAGCTATTGAATGAGTCCCATAACAGTTGACTTGTCTAAACTCCTTTTTGACATTGACGGCCTCGGTGAGTTCCTTTCCGACCTAAATGGAGACAGGAAAAATAGACTTATCGGTGCATAGCTCGTCCCGATGCAAGTTGTCATATGCAGCCTTGAAACCAAAAATCTGTGTTGGGTGTTGTTTGGAACTTCTTGGGTCTAGTATCTTCTGTTTTTACAAAATGTCGATCGGTGTTAACTGAATTTACAGACCACCATTTAACCGACTTCTGGTACAAAATCTTATGCACCCTGACGAGAAATCTTCACCACACGACATTTTCCAAAATAAAGTTCTTCTAAAAGAAATCTCGATTTATTCATGTTTCCACGCGTATCAACGGTCGAAAACGATCAAGAACGGTAAAAAAATTCTCTTCTCTTTAAAATGAGAAAGAAACATACAATTTTAAATTTCGATACAAAAGAAAAATCGCCAATAGCTCTAAGAATCGCATTTTTTTGAGGTGCGGCGATATACCGATTTTTGTGTCGGCAAATGAAATTTAAAATCACCACTTTGGCGATAAATCGCCCCAATTGACAACCTTGCAAAACTGGCATAAGGAAAAAACGGGAAGACCCAGATCTCTGACCTTTTCTGGAAATTGGAGTAACATCAGGGGCTCTATGGCCAACGCTGAGCAGAAAGAGATCATCATCACTGATGAGTTTCAGTCGCAATGAAGAGCGCATACTAATATTTCATTCAATTGAATTTATGGATGTTTAGCGACCCAGGTCGACCAGATAAGAACAATAGGAAAGAAAATTCAAATAAAACAATAACAGTTTGAGACATACAATTGCCTCCGACCTTATTTTGAAGCTGTTGCACATCACTCAAAAAGCCGCCTTGGCTCTCGCTGGCTGTCCATCATGCGCTCTCTTCAAATTTTAGTGACTCGGTCGATAAAGTGCGCGGTTATTCCGGCAATAGTGTCTCGAATGTTGGTCCAAATTGGTTGACTTGTTAACGCAGTCTAATGACATGTTGTAACCATCAAGCGGTCACTTCAAGTTTCAGTGACTTGGTCGAGCATGTGCGCACTTATTCCGGCAATAGCGTCTCGAATGTTGACTACAAGGTGGCCCAAATTGGTTGAAATGTTATAATCACTCGAAAACTAAGTCGTATGATCGAGAAAGAGCAAGCGGCCCAATTTCTCCTTCATGCGTTGCGTCGCTTGAAAGGCACTTTGTATCACAGTCTTGTTGGAACCACAGCTAGGACGTATGCGTGTTGTCGAGCTCTGGTCACAGAAAGTCGCTTATGATCCTTGTTTAGCTGAGACCATTGACGGTAACATTGTCCGCTTACTGTTCGAACATGTCGATGATGCTATAATCCCCAACAAAAAGTAAATCCTTGTGGATTCATTGAAGCTTCGTCGATCACTTGTGAGTTTTTTTCTTTTGTAAGAGGTTAGCAGAGGAGCACTCAGACAACGATTCGTGTCCATTGTGCTGCCAGGCAGGAGCTACCCCCGGTCAGACTACTAACACGGGTCGATACTCCAGTGATAGTGTCGTTAATTTGATCTCAACAACAAATGGTGACTGGACCAGATTTGAAAACCCGATAATGAAAGGCACCCCTCGAATGAAGGGCAGGTACTTATAACACTTGTGAGTTGTATTCGAACCAATAACGGCAATTTTGCTTGTTGATACAGCCGATGACCAACATATTCCCAAACCGAATCGCAACCTCATAAGATGGGTTGATTCTCGACGATGCCCAATTCCACTACGTTTCTGGGTATTCGTCAATATTTGCGCTACGGCGGCTATGTTTAATTTATTTCACACCAGTCTCTGGCTGGTTGGTGGTTTAATGTCCAAAAGAGCGTACTCATACAAACAAATTGCGGACAAATTGCCTTCACACCGAAGCCATCGACCTCTCGACGAAATCCATGTTCGGTATTTTAATGAGTTTTTTTTTTATAAATTCCGCACGTTCGGCAAGCGTATTTCATGATGAAATGACAAACCTTACTGAATGTTTTCAGTGACAGCTGGATGTCAGTGGTAACCTTCATTGCACACTGGTGACTTTATGAGGACCATCACTGGCCATAACTCGTGCAGCTGCCACATACACAAAGAGCAGCCCGACCACTAGACAGACTCTGTAAACAGGGAAAGGGGCAATGGAACATCTACTTGTTGAAAGCCAACATTCAGATCCAAGCAGATTTAAGTACTAACTAAGATATCAATAACCCGGCAACCCTCCCTGTATTGCAACCCATCCAGAGAGGTTATAAACATTGTAAGATCAACTCCCGTGGAGGCACAATATAGATCCAGAGATGAATCCGCATTATGTGTGAATCCAATCACTCCCCATTAT
Organism: Eristalis tenax; assembly: GCA_905231855.2. Lineage (NCBI taxonomy): Eukaryota > Metazoa > Arthropoda > Insecta > Diptera > Syrphidae > Eristalis > Eristalis tenax. The sequence goes on from HG993125.1 coordinate 49,620,312, forward strand.
CTTCAATTCCGTTGATATGAATAACTTGAAATGGGATGGAGTCAACGTCTGTCCTGACTGATGTAGTCACGTGCCTTTGCTGAACGTCTCTATTTCTTGTACATGACTATTTGATACGCATCAATATTTCAAATATCAATACTTGAAAAGTCATGAAAAAATAATTGCTGTCACATTTGATATTCCCCAAGGCAATTTTCGACAGAACATAGAACAGAAAGTGCTGTCAAAACTTCGACGGATTAACTAAGCTTTTCCTACAAGTGGTCTTAAAGTTTCACATCACCTAATCGCCGTTTTAGCAAGATAATGCAGCTTAGCCGCACCCAACTTGACCCAAATTGCTTGCTACGCATCGAGTTCCCCAACCTCGAGCGGCTCTCGGTTACCCAGAAAGCACCCTCAGTGGGGGATACAAATAAAACACTTTGAATGGGTAAACCGTAAAGGAGGAAACACCTTCAGTTAATAATTGATGCGGAGTCCATTAAGAAAGTTGCGCACTTAAACCCCACTTTCGAGGCAATAAACTCAAATTTGCTGCCCAAATATAATCCCCACTTGACTTACCAGCGACTGCGTGATCCCTTTTCAATTTGTCACACCTCAAGACCACAAAAATCAAAGGTTAACCTGAAAAGATAACGACAAAGTATTAATTATCGAAAATACAACAGTTCCTTTGATTTTCAAAAGCCCTATTGGCAAACTTTCGCAATTCCCATTCGCAGGCGACACGCCCCAAACATCCAAAACGGAAACCATCCCCTCCATGTAATTAATCAAAAGTGTCAAATTCGAATTGGAACCGGGGCAAATGCGAAGGTGGCAGTGGCAGTTGAAGTGATGTTAAGTAAGTGACAGGAAAGGTGTAGGTACCTCCCGCCGTCAAGAGTATCGAATGAGGAGAGATAGCACAAATCAAAATAATAATTATCTAATTTAAATTCACCGCAGAGCACGGGATTAGGGATGAAACCCATCAGCAGGAGACGCAAAAGGAAAAATGTGCTGCCTTTGCCGGGCGCCTTAAGCATCGGCATAAGATTTAAGTAATTGAAGTTACCCTTGGTTTCTTGTTTTTTTTTTCTGTTTCTGTTTTGCTCTACGCAGCTACGCTACTGGAGCCTGAGAGCTTGTTAAAAGTTTTGCCGACGAAAATGTTTATCGGTGGAAACAGGATGCGGCATGTCAAGGTGAATGGATCATAAAGTTACCTGGCCAGTGTTGGAGGTTCAGTCGACAGGGAAACTTTTTACGAGACATAGTGGGATGTATAAGCACTTGACACCTTAATGACTTCCGAAACTAGGAGAAAGAGGAACCGTGGCTTTGGTCAAGGATTATCTGGGTATTTGAGCCCTACCGCAGAGTTTTGCAGAAACTCGTTAACTCAATCCGAAGCTGTCATCCGGACTTTGCAGATGCCAGAGGCGTGTGAAGTTTGCGAATAGGTGTAGCTAATTACACATGTCGCAATAAAATATCAGACAGCTGTAGTGACAGTCGAAATTTTTCTTACTCTTGTTTTATGGACAATTCGTTTTTGCGTTAATGGATTCTGTCGTGCTGCATTCTTAAGCATTTTTTTTTTCGTTTATTTAGTCGACTTTACAGTCTGTGATGAACTAATTTCTCCAGCAACTACTCGTGCTATTTCTCAAGAGGAAAATAGGACAGCATTTTCATACTGACACCGACATTCTGGGCAGTGTCAGGATGTGGTAAGTTCGTTACCGATCTTATTGAACCAGAGGGGGTATCCCATGTTCAGTCCAAGGTGAAGAGTTTGCCAGAAATGTCAAAACTAGACGACGCCTTGAGATCGATGAGTAGATGGTGGATGTTGGCCACCATTTCTTGGACGTTTTCCAGGAGCAGAACCTATTAAGAACTCAACTCACACTCATGCACCTTCTTTAAATTCGACCTCCAAAACTGAGCATTGGGACAGGTAGCAGTCTTAATTTCCGCCACTTTCGAGTTGGCATCACTAGGCTCAGCTCAGCTAATGCCAAGCAGGAACCTCTGTCATGGATGTCCCAAAACTTGGCTAGGATTTGAATTAAACGGAAAACAGTCTTTAGATTGTAGCATTTTGCCTTTGTCGACATTTCGCATGACCATCATGCGTGACCCAGGAAGTACACACCGACACTCATCAATCATTGGCCAACTTCAAGTCTGCGTGTCGTAGCGTGTAGGGAGACAGCAAAAACTATACACAGCTGGCAGTCTTGAATCGCCATAATCGCCAGATTGTACAGGATGTGCAAAAGTTTAGTATCCCATGAAAATTGAAATTACGCTGATCGTCAATAGAGAGCTCTGAGGGCACCAAAAATTGTGATTTTGGTAATTACCGGGTTTTGTGCGTTATGCCACATTTACACTGATAGCATCAATTGTAGATGCTAGTTCAAGGTAGGTACCGATCTTGCCGGGACCATGCGAATGTATTATTATAATTATTGGGTACATAACTTAATTCGTGCGGTTTGCTAAGAGATTTCGTAACTTGTTATTATTCTATTGGAACATGCGTTGGAATGCTACTGTCATTGTACATCAGTTCAGTATATGTCATTCATTTGAAGCGTAAACAACAATCTTTTTTTTTTTTCACTCAAATATGTCGAACTTTGTGCCTGAAAACGTGTTTTTGCGGAAGGTTCTTCTTCATTGCTTTAATATGAAGAAAACTGCTGCCGAAAGTCATCGTACTTAGGTGGAAGCTTACGATGAACACAAGCATCCAAATCAACGGCAAAGCCGACTGTACATGACGCGAAGGTAATGCTCTGTATTTGGTGGAATCAGAAGGGTGTGCTGTATTATGAGCTGCTAAAACTGAGTGAAACCATCAATGGACAACGCTACCGAACACAATTAATCCGTTTGAAGAGAGCAGTAGCCGATAAACGCCCGGAATATGCCACACGTTGCTATTCCAGTTAAGAACTGTTTGGAAAACAGTGGATGGGAAGTTTTACCCCACCCGCCTTATAGCCCAGAACTTGCCCCTTCTGACTACCATTTGTTCCGGTCGATGCAGAACGCCCTCACTGAAATACGGTTCGCATCAGAGCAGAATATCAAGAATTGCCTTGATTCATTCTTGGCTGCCAAGCCGGCGCAGTTCTTTTAGGATGGGAACCACAAATTGCCAGAAAGATGGGAAAAAGTCATAGCTTCAGAGGGGCAATACTTTGAATAACACTATTGTACATGTTTTTCTTAACTAAACGTTTAAATTTTGAAGAAAACACGAATTAAGTTATGTACCCAATATAATTATTAGTATTATGCATTATTAATCATAACACAATTATAAATTAAAATATGAAAAGAAAAATTAACATGGCAACGTGCTGTCTGTTGAGAGTTGACATTGTTTCATAAATATATGTATAAACAGCTTACATACAATGAAACCTTCTAATTGGGACACTCTGTAATTGGGACTCCTCCGGATTGAATCGCACTTCATGCATACACTCGGTTTTTTCATAAAAGTGAACCTCTGCAAATTCAACCTCTGAATTGAACTCTGCCTCTAAATGGGACCATGGGCTAACGATCTTGGTAGAATGTACATCTTCTTATACACATGCTATTATGCCAAAAAGAGGCGATTTCCCGGGATGTCGAAAATGCGTCTCGTTCTGCTGTTGCCACCAAGCACTCATGCACTTTAGTAGTGTTTCTTACAGTGAACATTTCAAGAACATTTTATTTCAGAGCTATGTGTAATTGGGGCAGAATGTATTTGGCCCAATCTAGAGGCCCTGTCAAATCGGGGCACCAAAATTAACCCCCTGCAGTGCACCATTTATGAGGTTTCACTGTATATATATGATTCAGCTTTGTTTTAAGCGGAGGAGTTCTTGTACAGTAACACTACATAAATAAAAGAAGAGCAACTAATCAAAGCTATTTCGGCAGTTCAAGGCATGGTTACACAACCGGTAAAGCAGATTCCATGCCATCGACCCATTTAGGAATTGCTTAGCTTTATCAAGTGTGAGAGATTCCTTGGAGAAGTAGAGTAGGATAGTAGATATTCTCAACATCGTTGCGACTGCAAAGGCTGCAAATAGAGTGGAGGTCTTGCCTATGCGGGATGTAGTTAAGTCCAAAAAGTCCAGTGCTCGTTCTAAATAGTGCTCTTATTTGACTGGTAGTCAACGCAGTGTTAAAGTAATTACTGCTCCCCAGTGAGTGGATTAGAAGTTTATATAAAGGCCTCGATGAAGAGGATTGCGCCCTACTTTCAAAATGTTCGTACAATTAATCATCTTGTCTCCTTACGCAGTCATAGAATTTTTCATTCCATAGATAGCCTCTGTGAGATCTAGCGCTGTGTTATGTGACGATGCAAGTTCATTTCATTCTTTGAACGATGTATTCTGCTGAAGTGGAGTTGTTGAGCGGAGTTTAAAAATACGATTAAAAAAATAGCGTTGGACCAGTTCACATTCCTCGAAGTATCCACATCCAACAACTTCTATGCATTGGTCGTTTGGTGAAATAAGCTTTCACGCTTATACGTGACTACTGCTTTTACTAAGCTTTCAAGAACGGTCTATCTGGGCTGCATAGAGGCCTTCTCTAGTAAGCCTGGCTCTGCTCTTGATGCACTGGTGAATCTCCCCGTAGTTGATATGGATACACTCTCAAGACCACCTTCCGTCTTAGGAGAATTGCTCTTTGGTACAACACGCACTGGAATTTTGTGGACCTTGCGCACAGCATTTCATTTGACCCTATTCTTGTGGTCTGACTCACGGACATTAGTAGTTCATTTGCGGCACACATACAAAGTCGACTTTCCCTACTCTCAGGACTGGCTCTGGCCAGAATCTGAGGCAGGAAATGAATGTAGACGAATCTTTACGGATGGCTCCAAGACCAATAAAGGATCTGACGCTGTCGCCTTCGTCGAGAGCGACAACATTAGTCTGTATACCTCATTAGGTAAACTTGCGTCGGTTTTCAGAGGGGAAACCTATGCGATCCTGATGGCCACGAACTATTTGTGAAGAACAGGTGGAAGGGGAAAAGTATCTGTGTCTTGCTCAACCCTTTAACCACTCCCAGGATAGTTCAGGAATGCAAGTCCTCTCTGAATTTGATCGGCAGTTCATTGAAGCTTGTCTAGGTCCCGGGTCAACACGGGATCGCTGTAACTGAGATCGTCTATGAACTTGCTAGACAAGGATCAGAGGAGACATGCTCAGGACCTGAACCTGTGCTGGGTCTACCCTGGTTAGAGACTCCAACGATGGTTGGGATTCTCGAGAGCACAATCGGAGGTGGCATGACTCCCCATAATGCAGGCAGACCAAGCGCATGCTCCTAAATGTCCGTAAGATTTTGGCGGCATTCTTGTTATCTCTTGGCAGACAAGACTGCAGACAGGCGTACAAACAGGACACTGCACCTTCGCCAAATATGTAAATATGCTTGGCCTAAGCGATGAAACCCTCCTATACATTTTCTGTCACTGTCCCGCCTTTGCTCGGATCAGGTGACATGTCTTTGGTGCTGAAGTGGTGAGAGCTTTTGATGTAGGCTCCTCATCACAGAAGTGCCTTAGGCAGACCAAGAATCTTCAGCAAAAGTAGGTTGCTGCCTGGCAGTACAATGAACCAGTTTTTGAGTCTCAAAGCTCCAGTGTAGTGTTAAAAACCTCCGACGAAAAAAATGCTACATCCAAACACTTGGTTTGCATAGCCAAGGCAAGAATCAACAGTGGCTTGAATGGCCTTTAATTTGAAGCTCTATCGATTCGTGGATTGCCAAAAAGTCCTTTTCACATTAGGTTAATAGCCAATTTTCCAGCTCCCGCTTTCTCATCAATATGTGGCCGCATGTCTGAGAAAGCCCACGTGGTTAAACTCTTTCACAACTTCGATTGATTCACTGTCTAGATACCAATTTCCCGTGAAGATCTGTTTCCACGAGCATTGCCAAAAACCATAATTTTAGACTTTGAGGTGTTTATCTCCAGATCCCAAATGTCGCAACAACATTTCAATTTATTAATTTTTATGTAGGGAACTTAGGATCTGCAGATTGAACGGACTGTACGGCGACATGGTAAAACATCCAAGCTCATCTCCGCAGAACCCTCGACTTCGATGCTGAGAGACAAGGCATGCAATGAAGAAGAAGTTGCGGCAGCAGTGGAGTGTCTATATACAGTGGTAGTAACAGCAATCTTCTCTGCGTTTAAGGAGTCACCGATTAGTTTGACTAATAACAGGCAACTGCTAAAGTTTCTACCATACTGCCACCTGATTGATTTAAATTAAAACGTGCACTTACTCGTTTGAAAACCTTGTGTTTATGTACAACCCCCAGCGACTAATCTAAAGCACTTTGCTCATTCATCGCATCCGGAGTCGAACAAACTCACTGAAAATCTCTCGCGTCAATGGACTCGCAGCAAAATTCCACAGAGAACCCCAAAGCCGTCGTCGTAAGTCATCAAATCTCATCAATTTAACTCCCGTGTCTACTGCTTAAGTCGATTTAAGTCCCCACTGCCTCCGGCAATCAATTCCAAAGCAGTGGCAAGAATCGAAACTTTAACCTTAGCAACGTAAGTTTAATGGTGAAAATTATGCCGCACTTTCCCGTCCAAATGATCGCCGCCTCTCCAGCAGCGGCGGCCTAAATCATTTTCACGCCATTAATCCTAATTTGATGGTGCCGTGGAATCACTTCACGCCCGTCTCGTGTTCTCTGGCTCTGCGGAATTGACAACTTGTAAACGCTTGACGAGTACAACTTTATTAAATTCTCTCCTCTCAGTCGAAGACTCACGTACGACAGCAGCAAGCAACACAGCAACATCCTCCTCCACCACCGACATCAGTGCTCAATGCCAAAAAAGGCATTTTACAGCGTTCGTCAGTCAATATCCCTCCGAACAGTGTCACAGCAATAAAGTGTAGCAGGACACCCAAAGTCTTAGAAAGCATAGCGTCACGCGAATCGAATTTGATAAATAATGTTCTCCTCCATCAATTCCATTTGTTAAGAGAATCCAAATGAGATAAGAATGCGAATGCGAAGGGAAGACACACAGAGACACCCATCCGGGATGTGAAACTGATGGATTCTGATGAACAGAAAGAAATTTCGCAAATTTTACATACCACTGCTTCCTTCGCATTGACTGTCGGGAGAAACAGACAGAAACCCTACCCAAACGACCGGGTATCCTGCTGACAGCTGAGAAAGTGGATGGGAATGTGCCTGGTGGTGGGACAACGCCACCCCAACGCCCACCAAACCACCCCCATTCCCATTGCAAGCGACGCAAGAACCCAAACGGAGGGGGAGTGAAGAGAAAAAATTGCTGGAAAAATTATAATTTAAAATTCTCATCATGTTCGCTGACAATCAATAACTATTAAGGATATTAGCACTGCAAGAACAGCATCATAAGTAGCAAACATCAGTTGGTACAGCGTACACATACCACACACCCCGACCCCCAGTGGGTGGGATGGGGGATGAGGGGCGCACAGAAGACACGACGCGATGACGATGGGAAAGGGGAGAAAAGCGAACGTGAAAAATTACTTTTAAATACAAAGTAGACGAAGCCAATATGTACCCTTCCTGACAAAACGACACTTGCCGGGGGCTGAGGGTTGGAAGGACAACGACGTTAAGCTGTCCTCCAGTGGGTAGCTATTGGAAGGAACTTAAAGACGACGCAATCGCGATGTGATAGGAGTCCTTGATGTAATTACTGTTTTTCACCCGAACTGCGGGTTTTCTCACGACAGCTAACTTGAATAGAAAAAAAATGCAAGATGTCCCTTCTGAGGGGTTAAGAATACTGGGTGATTTTGTAGGCGCTTGGTTTTTAATTGTCTGGGCAAAATATGGGAAAATTGCGACAGCGCATAGTACCGTTGTTTGATTTGATACATTTATGCTTGCCTTATATTTTAAAGATTTCTTCATGCAAATGTTGTCACTTTCAATGTGATCAGTGGGTAGTGCATATTCGAGCTAGCATCTCTCTCATAAGACGCCTTCTGAGGCTGCAATTGACGCTGGCTTAACGGCGTAGACACGTGATCCGGCGTACCCCCTTAACAAATGGTCAACTATTATATACAAGAATGGTATGGGCGGCGCAACTGCCCGTTGATGGTCAGGACCTAGCGTATCAGGAACCACTCGTGTTGTGGGGCCTACAGTTTTATGCCGACTCTGGACTGCCAATTGGAGAACCTTTTCTATGCGGTTAAATTCTTTGAGCATTGTCATTGTCACGAAAGAGGCGAGGCCCTGAAAAGTATTTTGACCGTACCCGGAATCGAAATGGCCGACGCTGAAATTAAAACAATTATTGCCCATATGCCCGTATAAATTGAGAATAAATACAAATTTCGTTTTCACAGAGGGGGCTTAACAATGGATTCCACTTAAGAAGTGGCTTCACTTAAGCCACCGATTGCCATGGCTTAAGTGTCAATCCAGAGAGTACGCAATGACACTCAATCCATGGCTTACCTAAGCCGCTCTTAAGTATTGAATGAAGTTCAAGTTCGTATCCCATAGTTAGCTGAACTAGCAGATACACTTGCTCTAGAGTATCCCTAGTTGAGTCCTTGCTTTTATATTCGAACTGCAGCAAAATTTATACGTAATGGGCTTGTGACATTGTGGGGTTGGTGTTGACTACATCAAAGTATCAAATAGGGCGATAGTAAAGTAACAGCCCGGGTAGACCTGGAGCTCAACCAACTCCTTCACCAATAGGGCTTTTTCGCGTTGGCAAGCGTGTTGTGCGTGATATTGTTCTAGAGGGGCCTACAGTTTTGTGCCGACTCCGAACTGCCAATTTGACAAGCTTTTTGTAAGCGGTTAAATTCTTTGAGCATTGCCAGTGAACCGAAAGAGGTGGGGCATTGAATAGTATTTTGCTCGTGCCAGAAATCGAACCTAGGCAACGTAGACTCAAGTTCACAGTGGCCGAGGCGCCAACCCACAACTCTACAGCCACCACAAAAAGAAGATAGTCAAAAAGAAAATTGAATATGAATGCTTGGCTAAAGGTGTGCCAATATAAGATGTGATTGTGGCAAGAGTCAAGAGTAATCCACAACTTTTCCACGTCTCTCAACAGAATTTGCCTTAAATGCTTGGAAACAGTTGACAAACTGGCTAGTGACTGAATACTTAACTCTTATCCCACAAACTGCAGAAAACATCCCATTAAGTCCTCGCCAAGGGGTATTTTGTCCAAATACCCTTCGGCCACAGCAATTTTATTTCTTTCAAAAACTTTTTCCAATTCTGAAGGTCACCGCTCCTGTACCCAATCAAATGCAGGTGCATTCTGAAAATATTCAACACTCGTAGTTGCCTCAGTTCCACAACTCAGTTCGAAACTTATTTCCTTTCTTAAGTGAAAATCGCCAAATTAGCAACACTCCGTGTCGCTTTTCAACTTCATCCTCCATCAGTAGACACGCCGCGCCGCACCGCACCACCTCCTGCAATACCTAATAGATTAGATGATCAATTTTCGGATCAATGGAAAAGTGCATTTCACTTTGTGACAACTTCCCAGGGGGGTTAGTGAACATTGCTAAGAACTGGATAGCTATTACAAAAACAATGCGCATCACCGTGTTTTTCGCCGAAGTCCACTTCGGTGTACAGTCGCCTCGGTGGAAGCCAATATCGCAAAACTTTCCGAAGAACAAAAGTTTTTCTCAGCATTCGCTTCCGGAATTTTTAACACTTAGAGTTGGCCACAGAGTTTCATTTTTTTGTTTCGCCGTCGTTGCTTTTCCCTTTTCATTTTTTTCTTCTCTTTTTTGCGACGAGGCTAAAGGCGAAAGGGCAGAACAAAATGTGAAAGTTCCTCTGTGCAGTGTTTTTAAGTGGATAAGGCAATTTATGAGTTACCAAGTTATCGAAGTTTACTCTCAGTTTTGTATATCCAGTTGAGAGGATTCGCTACGGTCTATCTGTAAGCAGGCAAACAGTTGTATCGAAAATATTTTCTTTTTCGGGTAAATCGGGTAAATTGGAGAACGGATTTTTTTCCTAAATAAGCCAGACGGGCAGGAGGAGACCCTTCTGAAATCTGTATTTCTTGTTTGACATCGTATTGCGGAATTGATGATTTGTTGGAATGACTAGATGCTATTGTGTGGGAGTGAACTTTCAGTTAATTACTTCTTTTCAGTAAAAATGGTGATTTATTCAATGTGTCGCTAGAAGGGACATGCGGGAGTTACTTCAGAACGCGCCACCTCACGTGATCATCGACCACGCGGGGGCAGTAGCTGTAGGAGAACAACCCACGCAGTTATGACGTATCAATGCAGAATAATTTGGCAGCGTCACCAACATGTTGATTGGAGAGCAGCGCCTCAGGCAATCAGCAGGTCACAATCACACAGGATCGCTTGGCAGCGTCACCAACGTGGTGATTGGAGAGCGGCGTCACCAACCAGATGGCGTCCTTTTCTGCAGACTAAGTTACGTAAGCAATTTTTGTTGAACTCGCGCTGGTAACTTGGAGTTCTGGAAATTAAGACGTATTTGTAAATTTAAAAATTAAAGTGTTTGTTTCCGTTCGTAACTCTCGCCAAACGTTGCTGCCTTTGCATGTCTAATATGACGAACGTCTCAGTTGCTGTCATGGCTACTATGGAATATCCTCACACGATATAAGTACTCTCTACATGGTCAGGATACCATTAGGACTCCGAAGTCATCGCCTTATAGTGAAAACTGTGTCTGTATAGTGAAAACTGTGTCAAACTGTCGCTTATCTTGCTCCAACCGATGTACAACACCAGTTTAAGTCCCAAAATGTATCCACTATCGATGGGAACAACCAAATCAACTATATCCTCTTGATCCACTCTTACACAAAGCTTGTATTCGCATTCATGTGAATTTTCTTCTCAACAATTGGCTGTAAATCCCGCTCAGATGTCGCATTTACTTTCAGGTCAACATGAGTCTCAGGGCAACAAACGAGTCATGCTCATCAATCTTTGACAAGCGAACATACCTTAATAACACATCCATTGCGCGGTCCCGTACGCAGCTCGCTGTGTGACTGTCAAATATTGAATGTCCTTGTTAGTGCTTGACAAACAAAACAACGTAATAGCATCCATCAGCCGCAAAACAGACAAAACCAGTGTATGCCTCGCATGTCAATTGTCTTTCATCAAAACTCACTTCGAAGGTGAATTTTAAAGCAGGATAACGATAACATTTCCGGGGCTGCCGTCTGCGAACATTCAATACAACGATTGAGGATCGCGCTAGGCGAGAGGTCATTGAGGACAAGAAAAATTATATGCTATCGGGCAAAGCAACGTTCCGTCAGAAAAACATCATGATCGACATCATTGGCTTTTACTTGCCCTTGGAGCAAACTTGAACACTACAAATTATATCTTAAGGCAGTTAAGTCGCTCTTGGCAACCGGTTCTACTTCGATTTGCCGAAACTACCAAAATCTGTTCTGCCGAAAGATAGACGATAAGCTAAATAGCATAACTGCTTCCTGCCGCCATTGAAAGAAGAATTCCATGTCGACTCTAGGGGCTCCAAAGTCTATCAGCGAAGATGTGGATGTAGTCCGGAAGGCAGAATTCTATCGAACACCGCCACATCGAGCTGAGGGACACCAATGCCAAGAGGTTCATCAGATCCAAGGCTCTTGGTTCACTTAGGAAGTGTTCGGTATAAGCCCCAAGTCATCGCAAGACAGCTTGTTTCAGACAGACTGTCCAGTGAAACATCTAATTACGGACACCCTTTTATAAAGGACACCTCTCCTTGCGCACAATTTCTTATGGTCACAGCAGGAAGATGGGGCTATTCGTGATGAATATAAGATGCTGGCTATTCTTACCGGAAGTGTCAGTCCCAGCGATGATGATTTTCTTAGTTTTCATGCATTTTGGAAATTCGGTTTTAAAAACTACTGCCTCTACTGTCGACAGGTTGCACGATAATTTGACGGTTTGCAGGAATGTGCGTATTAATAAAGCAGCGCGGCTCCGTGTTGTCTTTTGTTCTAGGCAGTAAGCAGGCGGAATACATTCTGGATGAGGGCTCTACCATCTGTTGATTGACTTGAAAGGGTATTCGAATGTATGGACAGTGAGTTTGGAGCAAGCTGACGTCTATTTATTGTTGGTATATGAGTATGATTGACAGGACCGACGCACGCGGCCTCACACTACCCTGCAGCACCACCACTGGATGCATTTGCGGTTCACCTGTCTCTCCATTGGCAGATGCCTTGAACCAATAATCAGACAAAACAATGTGGAACGTACTTTCCAAATGAAGGATAGCGACCATTGTGCATTGTTTTCTTCAACCTTTGCAATATGCGTACACGGGTGGGAATAGAGATCTGAAATTTGTGCTTTCCCGAGTATGTAGCTCCACCAGCCTGTCCGGAGTGTGTAGCTGTGGGGGTTCTAAAGACTTTTGAGGCACTATGTCATCTTTGGTATGCAAACCAATTTAGATTTGCCTTTATTTTTAGACGACTGCCATGGGTACTCTGTTCCGATAGCATGACAAAGTGAATCAATGAAAATCAAGGCATTTTGACAAGAGGTCTCGCCAGCTTGCGGGACTGGATCTCAACTTGTAGGACGGTTCAAAGAATTTTGAAGAAACACTAATTTGAACGGTGTTTATTAACTGACTTTAGACCTTCTGTAAATCTGTAAAAATGTCAATCCATTTGTCAGGCGGCAAATTGTCAGAAGTAATTTTTGTTTGGTTGCCTTCGGTTATTCATCGTTACATGCAGCCTTCAGCGATAATGCCAAAGTAAAGGGTGATTTTTTAACTATTATCTTTTTGGCAACACTGGCTTAAACAGCTGACGCACGTTTCGTGTTTTGTTTCACTGTCAAAAATCTTCTTGTTCAGCGACGAAGCCCATTTTTGGCTGGGTCAATGGTCCATGGGCTGGTTAATGGGTACGTAAATAAGCAGAATTGTCGATTTTGGAGTGAATATCAGCCAGAAAAATTGCAAGAGCTACCAATGCATCCAGAAAAAGTCACAGTTTGGTGCGGTTTATGGGCATCATTGGCATCATTGGACCGTACTTCTTTAAAGATGATGATAATCGTAACGTAACTGTGAATGGTGAGCGCTACCGTGAGATGATATCCAACTTTTTTCTGCCCAAAATGCAAGAGCTTGACTTGCATGACATGTGGTTTCAACAAGACGGTGCCACATGCCACACAGAACGCGCAACAATGGACTTATTGAGAGGCGAGTTAGGTGAACATTTTATTTCACGTTCGGGAACGGTCAATTGGCCGCCTAGATCGTGCGATTTAACGCCTTTAGACTATTTTTTGTGGGGCTATGTGAAAGCTCATGTCTATACAGACAAGCCCGCTTCAATTGACGCATTGGAAGACAACATTGAAGCATTTATTCGTGAGATACCGGCCGAGTGAGATACTCTTTCCAACATGAGTATGCCAAAATTGGACTAAGCGGATGGGCCATTTGAGGCGCATTCAAGGCCAACATTTGCATGAAATAATCTTCAAACATTAAATTATATTTACTACTACTACGTACTATCGATTCAAATAAAGATTTCATGCATTTTTCTGAATTTTATGTGTTTTTTTTTTTTGAAAAACTTTCACCCTTCAATTTGCTTTTGCTTGATTAATAAGGGTTCTAGTTTATTGCAGTTAGTTTCACCCTAGCAAGAAATGCCACACTGCAGTTTCGAGTTTATTAAGCCACTGTGCAACAACATTAAAATGTGAAGACTACAGTTGTTACAACATACGACTGCAATACGTCAGCGAGGACATCTGTTGCCGATTGAAGTGACACCTTTCGGCAGCTTTGCGTCAAAAGAAAAGTAACGGATGGAATCGATCGGATTTTCATTTCGTATTCTCTTTCGTTTTGTGGGAGTACTTACAAGGAAAACAAGAGAAGAGTCAGAGATTTGCTTTTGACCGCTTTTATTGACTATACTGAACTGATCAAGAGTAAATGCAACAAAATGCCTTTTATATGGTTAATCATTATCACCGTTTCGAATAAATCGCACGATCGGATGATAACAGGATGTTATGTACCTAAGATTTGTATACACACTTGAGTCTAAAAGTCAAGACACTTATTTTTTTTTTTAATTGCCTTCAGTCTCTAGCTTTTTTTGGATTTGGTAGTTCAACCACGTTTTTCTTTGTTTTTTCTTTTTACACGTTTTTTCTTTTTACGCGTACAACAGTAGAGACTAACATGATACATTTGTCTGACAATACTATTAATATATTGTTTTAAGTACATTGTGACAGCACCAAGTAAGTTTATGGTCCACAGTAACACCTAGATACTTTAAACTGTCCACACATCCAATTTTAAAATAGGACGAGGGTTAACTGAGTCATCTGATCAAAAATATAAGCAAGTAGGTGAATGATAAAATAATTTAAAGTCCATATAGATAACACCTTTGATGCTGAATATCATGAAGTTTGTGTTATCGCTAATTATCAACTTATGCTCTTTGAACCAAAGTAAAATATCTAAGTCATAATTTGCTAAGAATAGACTAAGATATTTATTATTGGAATAAGATTAAGCAGTGTCATCAGCAAATGCTGTTATTTGACCCTTACAATGTTGAATAAATAACGAAGGCTCTAAGACAGAGCCTTGGGGAACTCCAATATTTAAATATTTCTCAGAATTTCCTATTTCCACTACTTGCCTGCGATTACTTAAGTAGAATGCAAACCAATCATGGATAAATCCTCTATGTATGGTTTACCGTATCAAAAACCTTTGTTATGTCTATAAACAAGCATGAAGGAATTCGAGGCGTATTCAGACTAGAATACACAATACCTCTTCAATCAGTTGTAAAAAAAGCACTTTCAGTTGATCCACAATTTCCGAAGCCAAACTGTGAGTCACTGGAAAACTGTGTCTTGTCTAAGAATGCAATCATTCTAGATTTTATGCTTCTTTCAAAAACGTTTGAAAAAACAGATATAAGAGAGCTTTAGGACGATAATTATTGACTAACATTGGATGAGCTTTTTTGTGGAGTGGTATTACTAGCGCTGTTTTCAATGCGTCAGAAAAAACTTCGCCAAAAATACAACAATTGAAAATGTAATATAGAGCATCTGAAACCAGGAAAGCTATATTTTTGAATACTATCCATGAGATATTGTCGTTTGAAGTGAGACAATTATTTTTTGGATTACAACTGGAGTGATATTTTCAAAGAGCAAACTTTCAGATTGAAAGTGAGATTTCATTAAGCTTTTGTCACATGGCGCATTGTTACCGTTTAAAGTATTAAGATGACAAACTATGTTGGAATAGAACCTGTTGAATAGATTAACTACTTCCATAGCTTCAAAGACAATAGAACTATTGTTTTTTAAAACAATATCAATGCAATTAGTTTTATTAAGAATCTCGTCCACAACTTGCCATTCCATTCAATTTCCTTTTAAGTGCCTTCAATCGCCGGACTTTAGATCCGACGTTCTCCACTATCCCATCATCCTAACATTTTTTTCTAACTTCTTCTTATTTCTGTCGATCTGCGCTTTACAGAGAAGAATCGTTGCGATCTGTGATCATTGGACTAAGTTCTTAAAAAGTGTTCGAAAGTATTGTCTCGGATGACAGTTGTAATGGGCGTGCTCGATGGAACACCCTTGTGGGTATTACATAAAATTTCATGTCTTCTGTTGAGTATTGAAGTGCGTGCTAGACTCGAAAGCGTCCCGAACAATGCAAATGAAACTCCAAACGCACTCCACCCACTCCGAGACTGCCAAAAGCATGAAGCAAATTTGAAGTTTGTGGCAGACACAGATATGCGTTTTCGATCACAGACGAGTTGGCAATTAACAAAAATCTCTTAAAATCTCTGCAGGATTTTATGCCCCTGACGGAGACACAAAAATGCTTGACGTTGTTTGTACGTGACGTGAGCTATTGAAAATTACGAATGTACACGGCCTCTCGTCGCTCCATCGTTTAAACACTTATTAAAAAAAAATCGCCACTAGCCCTTAACGCGGCAAGGGAAACGAAAACGATCTCAGTACGGGTACAACCCTTCTTCAAGTAGTTCGCAAAATATTAATGTAAGAGCCAGATGTAACTATGGACGTTTATGTCGCGTCGAGTACAAAGTTGTTGCGAGTTCGTGAAAATTAATTCAATTTATCCCAGACGAGATAGCGAGTGAACTCTTTCCTCAGCACCTGGCGTCTTTGCCCCATTTAAGGTGGTCCTACAATTTTCACTTCACATCCAAGTGGTTAGGTACCGGAAATTCCGAAATATTGTCACGAATTTCCATCCACCGACAAAGGACACGGGAATAATAATAAAATACATTGTATTTCTTTCACTCCTTCTCGCTTGTGCTGTTGAGGAGAGGGTTTCATTCTGACCGTGAGTTGCGATCAGAATCCTCAGGGAGTAGGCGTCGGCAAGAGATTGCCGCTGACGTGGCCGATAAAAGGTAGCTGCAATTGAAATGATTTCTTGCCTTGATACGGACTCCTCCAAGATTGTACATACAATTCGTTCATGAATCTCTTCATTCAAGGGTACTTTGATGTTACGTGCAGCAACGATGAAATGCTTAAAATCAACTTGAAGTAGGTCATTAATTTTCTGCTTTGTTTTTTCTTAAAACGTTTGCTAATGACCTTGATTACGCTGCCGACTCTAGAGAATGTTCCTATTCTTGGATCGGAGAAGACACAATTCGAGCGGTCTGTGTGTTATCTTGAAAATAACTGAATTGCGACTTTGAATTAAGATGGTGAGCCAGTCTAGGAATGAAGATGAATTGATTTCGTTAAGCCGGTTGTGGGATACTTCAATTGCCAATTAAAGTGTAATTTTCTTCACAGCCAAAGCAGCTACTTGAATTGTTTTTCTTTAAATTGAGTGCGTTACACGAGTACCCTCCTGTAATAATCCTAAATGAAGTGCGGACGTTGTCAATTACGCATGTAAGCACTGTTTCTGGTAACGGGTGACACGTTTAGAATTGTTTTTTTCTTTTTGACAGATCAAGCTGGTAGACTTGATGTCATATTATCCTTGGTGTCATATCTTGGTGTCATATTACCCTTATTCAGAATTGTTTGACAAATCATCGAGGGAAATCTCACACCAACAACCATTATTCGTGTATATGGGAAAATTAGCGTGGTTTTTGTGCAAAGCAACGTCTGGTGTGCTTCATTGACCTACCGAGTCCGGTATTGTCTCTATCACCCGGGTTGTGTGAATTCAAATGTCTTCGTCGATCCAGAACTAGGATGCTAACATTACTTCCGAAATTGAGGAAATATCGGTCCAAATGTACAAAGTCGTGATCCAGGATTTGACTTTCAGAATGGACCTTGTACGGAGCGGCGTACAGTGGGTACAGAGTGAAGAAAGGCGTACAGTGGGCGGAAAAAAAGTCTCTGAAGAAGGTCATATGGCCATAAGGTCATATTATATCGGTATTTTTAATTTATATATACCGCGTTGTAGTCAGGGGGTGGCGTGACATTGTGCCAAACAACATTGATTTAAGAGTGTCATTAGGCCGAATATTAACATTTGGCTGTACTATATTTGCTGTCAGTTTATAATTCTATAATCAGTTTGGAAAGAAGTTGGGAACGAAGAAGAAACGAAGTAATGTTATCCTCACACCTCATCTCATATCCAGACGGAACTCCAGTATGCACTCGATAGGTTTGTAGCCACATGTGCTAATGCTGGAATGAAGGTTAACGTGGACAAATTGGAGGTTACGGTCATCTCCTGAAGGCCTGTTCAACGCATTTTAAATGTTAGTGGAGTCCCATTGAAGCAGGTGGCGAAGTTTAAGTATCTCGGGGTGTTTTCACGAGTGATGGGAGGAGTAATGCTGATCTTTCCTGTGGGACTGATCAATCTGGGTCAATTTTGAAACAGCTTGGTGGATCTGTAATCGGGAATGCCGAGCTTGGTGTCAAAGCCAAGTTAGCAGTTTCGAACTCAGTATTTGTTCCAACTCTCACCTATGGTCATGAAAAAAGAATAAGTGTTGAAAGTAATAAGTGTTGTTGTGGGAATTAATCGCGGGGATAGAGTGAGAAACACGACAGTGCGAGAGGAACTCAATATTGATGAGCTGCTTTTCCGAACGCAGAGACCTAAGCTTCGGTGGTTAGGTAACGTGGCACGAATGTCCCTTTCGTCACGACTTCCGAGGCGGTCCTTGAATGCGACTCCATCAGGTAGGCGACCGCTTGGCAGACACAGGACGAGGTGGTTAGACCAAGTCCAAAAATATAACTCCTGATGACTCAGAGTAGATGGGGAAGGATCGAGTTGCTTGGAGATCTCTCGTGCGTGGTTTACTCCCGCGACACCTTTAATGGAGCATGCGGGTCAGAAGTTGATGTGATAATGATGAAGGGGTTTTGTGCCTGTAAGGCCGTGGAGGTCATTTGCCCAGTTTTTTATTCCCTATGTAAGCCCATCCTATTGACTCTATGATTTAAATAAGAAATAACAATCTAAAGACTAAATAGTGTCTTTTATATTTAATTCAAACTTTGCATTAACTTTTGGGACACACTTTATAACTCGTACAAAGGCCATTTACCATCTCACATTAATCGTAGGACAAAGTTTCCGGTCCTTTTTTTATTATTTAAGATCAACTTTCACACTCCTGAAAACACGTCCAATGGGCAGTATTAATGCGTCGCACTGTGGGGCAGAACACAGCAAAAGCCGGCATTAATTGGAAAATTTAACTGTGACGTGTATCTATAAAATGATAAGAATTGTGCTTTTTCTACTAAGTAGTGTTTTTTCTTTTACTAAGTAGTGTAGCAGGCATCGAGAATTTCATTTCTTCTTCTTCTTTGTTTGGCGCTACAGTCCGGGGTGGACCTGGGCCTCAACCAACAAGCCTCTCCAGCCAGCACGATCTTTCGCCAGCTGCCTCCAGTTGTGCACACCAAGTTGGTTGAGGTCCTTCTCCACTTGTGTGCGCCATCTTGTTCTAGGACGCCCTCTTATGCGTTGTCCCAAAGGCTCGGAATCGAAGACTCTTCGGGCCGGAGCTGTGGTGTCAATCCGCTCTACGTGACCTAGCCATCTTAAGCGTTGGATCCGAAGACGCTTAACTAGGTGCATGCCGCTGTAAAGCCCGTACAGTTCGTGGTTGAATCTCCTTCTCCAGACGCCATCAATACAAACAGGACCAAAGATCGAATATCATTAAGAATATTATTTTGTTGAATTCATTTATTATTTATCATATCATTTATAATTTGTAATGAAAATACTATTCTTTATTATTTGATGAATTATTAATCAAATGTAAACATTTTAAAATTAGAATGTGTTCCTTTTTGTACCGTGCTCCGTTTTCAGGCACAATTGTAACACCAAGGAATTTGAAAGACCGACCCGCTACAATTAGGCGTCACGATTTGGAGATGATCGCAGTCTGGCTGAGATCGTATATGCACACAGGCTTATTGGAGCTAAACTATCAGCTAGGTTGTTCTTTTTTGAGTGGACGGATTGAACAACTCGTTTGGTAGTCTGGTCCCAGTAGGTGGAACAATTTTTTTTTTTTTTTGAAATTTGAATTTTTTTTAAATAAAGCTTTGAAAACAGTAATCATTGGTTTTCATACCCCGCCATTACAGTAGCGATTTATTTTTTTGGTGTGAAGCATAACAAGCTTTAAGAATTTTGTTTTTCAACATAATGCTACATTTTGAGAATCATTTGAAGAAATTTGATTGCACCGTCAAGTGAACACTGTTTTTCAACGTAATTTTATAAATGCATCGAATTAATAATGTTCCAGGTGAGATCCGGCTCCAAATTATTGGAATATTTATTGGAGCGTAGAGTGTCATTTGAGCGCCTTAGAACCATTAAATTGTCTTGCCCCAACGGGCTCCACTTTTCTTAGCGATTTTAAAGTTCCTGTGTTTAATATGGTTAAGGAAATTCCAGTAATGAAAAAAAAAAAACACAAGGCAATTTTTGGAATATGCTGAAAATGCAATGACAGTACGTCATATGGTCATGAAGTTGAAATTTCAAGAATTTGCCAACTAGACTGCAGAATATTTTGTTAGCAAGTACCCCTGAAGTAAACGATTTTATTTACATAAACATGTAAATATTTAAGTATTTTAACTTATGTATTCCTTTATGTAATATGCCTTTTCTTAAACTCGGACTCGTATTTCGCAAAGAGTGAGCGTGTCCTTAGGTAAATTAAATTACATATGTTTATTGTATGGTGTGAGGAGTAACCATGACAAATTCCAGGTTCCTAGCTTCTACGGTTGATTTGATGCCAGGTTTTAGGTAATTCTGCCCACTACTCAAACATGAAAGAATCTGACCAAAATCTAACCAAAATACCTATCAAATAGTATCTGGCAGACATTCTGAGTACAATGAAGCAATAGTAATAAACTAACAATCATTCTGTACATCAAATGCGATGGTTTTAGTCCAGAGGATCTAACGTGGCAGAGAGTTCTGGACTGAAAAATGTGAGGGAATAACGCTCTTGGACTGCGGATTGTGCGATTGCGTGCTTATCCTCTTCTTAGCCTGAGGTTCACATCTTGGGTGTCACAAATAGTTCAGAAATATGATGTTATTCACCCTTCCTGAAAAATGAATTCCCCTCCAAAAGCACCCAATCCCTTTTCAAATTGATGACATGTCATAATTGATGATTTTCTAATCTAACTTATCTAAAATTAATCCCCCACGTACACCTTACAGAATTCTTCGAAGTAAAGTGAAAAATGCGAGTGCTTTTTCTGCTCCCCTTGGTTGCACCGCTGAAGACTACAAGCAATGGCGCATAATTAAGTTTGCTATGAGGGTTACCACTCCCCAACACATTCGCCTTGATTACAAAATCCAGGGACACCAGCTGTAATTTATTAAATGAAATGCAAGACTTTACCTTTCCCGCATATAAATATGTGAGCGTGCATTTGTCTAAAGCACACACCACCCAAACCGCATCGTCCATCGTGAGTGGTGTCCTCAGAGCTTATTTCACTTGAAACTCCTTATCCTTCTGCATACTCTTGCGGAGTTAGTTAATCAAAAGTTTCGTCACGGTTTTCCCAGTTGCAAAGAAAAGGACAAGAAAAATTTGTGTGAAACGTTTCGTTGTTTTTCCCTTTCTATATTTATTTTACGTTTTCGTTTTTGTTTCGTAGACGTTCCTGTCTACGGCTCGGGAGGGGGTGGGTGGAGGTGCTGCTGCACAGCTATGCTTATGCATCTTTGTACATTTGACGCGGTTAGCCACAGATGTTGTCGGTCGTGAACTGGAGATGGAGACGTTTCATCGAGGAACTCTGGCTAATCCTAGACAGGTCTCAACCGGTATGAGTTCATAAATGTGACTTCACTTAAGTTGAAAGAATGAGGCTAAGAAGCAGGTGTGTCACTGGCGCTGTGAATTTGGTGAAGGGGGAAACGCTGTCAACCTAACCTGAGCATGACCATCGCCAGATAGTGGTTCCTAAGCATTTTCCAGGTCCCATCAAGTAAATCTCTCAAGAAAATTGCTTTAAAATTAAGTAAAAATAAAGCAGTAAAGAAAGGTTTAAATTTTAAGCAAGACGTCTTCTGGCCTTTTGAGATGTCTATCTGCACATTTTGACAAATCCTGGAAAATACGCAATTATGCAATTATTGAAATTATTCTTGAGTATGAGACGCAGTGACTGACTTGGGTCTCAAACAGAGCAGCAGAAATATATGGTCACACATATACCAGATTCACGATGGAATTTCGTGGCTTCTTCGATTGAGCGATATCATGGCAAGCTGGGATTTCACAGCACAAGAAGGCCATTGGTTGTAGATGGTGTAGGGTCGACTCCCCAGAACGTCGGCACTTGCCGGTGGACTGATGCAAGATCGGACATGCACACAAGTCAACAACACACAAGAGCAAAGATGCAAGTCAAGTGTTTTTTGACATATCGAAGAGCTACTCCCACTGTAGTGTTGCCAATGCACTACAAAAGAGATCACTCATTACCAAAGTATGGTTTCCCAAAAATAGTTATTATAAAACTTCAAGAATGCAGATATTGGATTCCACTCGCCAGGTCATACTTCTCCACTTTCTTCCACTAAATGCCTTCCGAGGACAAGTTGCTGCCAGTTCTGCTATTCGTATCAAAACACCACCCAAGTGACGAATACGATCACTTTACAATCCTGAACAAAAAACAACAACTCCTAAAGAGATGCAGAACGGCACACACCAGCTATTCCTCGATTTCAAGGCCGCATATGGCAGCGTGCACAGAGACGAGCTATACTCCTACAATGTCATGTCTAGTGTTGACATTCTTGCAAAATCCGTCGGACTGAGCAGGATGACAACGGAGAGCTTTCGGTGCTCTATCAACATTCGCAGACCTTTATTGTCAAAAAAGGATGTCGTGTGACTTCTGTAATATTATCTTGAGAAGATCGGGCAAAACTGACTAGCCAACGGAAGATCTTCCAAAGGTCCGTACAATTGCTGGCATACGATGACTACATTAACATGATTGGTCGACAGCGAGCGGTCAATGAGGCGTCGGTTGGCATTGAAAAAGTGGGTCAAACCTCCCTCTACACCTTCGGCCCGTGCTGTGTCTTGAACCCGGACACTTAAGTATTAACAATCGCTTGTGCGCGCGCAGATTATAAAAAAAAGTCAAAAAGGACACTCTACATCGGCGACTCGGCTAGAATATCACTGTAGGCAGCTATAACTTCGGGGTAGCGAAGAACTTCCTCTACCTCGGCTTCGCTGTAAACAGTAAAAACAACATCAGTACAGAGATCAAACGCATACCAACTCTTTCAGCTGCTCAAGGGCAATTGAGTAACAGCGCCCTCTCTTGGAAGACTAAGTTATCGGCGCAGAGGCATGGACAGTGCAGGGGATGGACCGTGCAAGAGTCTCTTGGTCTTTTCGACAGAAAAGTTCTAATCGCGATCTGTAGTCATGTTTGCGTTGGTGGCATTTGGGGAAGAAGCTTCAATCACGAACTGCAAGGACTGTGCAGCGATATGAGTCTGGCCAGCCGTCTACGGATCCAACGTATAAGGTGGTTAGGCCATGCAGAATATATGGAGAACTTATGTACCTTCGACGGGAAGATACATCAAGGCAACAGATGACGTACAAGGTAGCGCACACAATTCGAAGGGGACTTCAGACGGCTTGGTATGCGAAACTGGAGACAGCTGGCAAGAGATCAGAACGGTTGAAGAGACATGTTGGGTGGGGCCAAGGTAGGGCTGTTATGGCTGTCTAAGCTTTTAACTTTTAAGACCCCGGGCTTTGGATTACCATCGCCTACCTTAAAAAAGGAGGACAAAATGCGAACAGAAACTAGGTCCATGAACTCAAACAAAAACGCAGTTTGACATGTAGAGCGTAAACACAGGGGGGTCAAATTAACAACTGTTCGATTTTATGTTTTGTATCAGATTTGTATTGTTTTTGTTTTTCTGTTTAAAATTACAATAATTTGTATGCGTCATATTGCGTCTGGCCACAATTTCGAGACGTAATTTAAGCTGCACTGGCTGGGCGCTTGGGAACTATTCTTATCAGCAGTTCTCAACCAGGCGATCAACTGCTTATGCTTGCCTTGACTTTTGGCTAGCGTGAGTAGAAATATGAAATAGAGAACAGTGCAGTCCGCGATCAATCATCAACGTTGAGTGACGTGTTTCATCATTACAGGGGAAAAAAGAGGACAATTCCTTAAAACGTTGTAGGACGTTCCGCATCGGGGTTCTAAAGAGAGGACTTGTCCTCCATGAAGGGGACACATTGCAGCGCTAGGCCAAGGTTTACCTCGAACTGTAGCCCTAAGGAGAAGAAGAAGTATCGCATGTGGCACCGTCTTGTTGAAACCACATACTGGCCACATCAGTATGATCCGATTTCGATAGAAAGAACTGTGTTTTCATATCGCGATATTGAGCACCGGTAACAGTCACTGCTTGACTAGCTGTAGGTGGGGTAGGAAAAGGGGATGCTAGTGAATTTACCAGCACACCTACACACCCAACGACTGAGTCACGACTCTCGTGATAGAGTCGTTAAATTGATGCCAACGTCAAATAGTGGCTGGACCAGATTTGAAGACCAGAAAAAATTTACTTTACTTTCATTGCCATCCGAACCGGAACTTGTAGTGCGGTCCAATGATGTCGCCAGCCCAAAATCCGCACTAAACAGTGACACGTTGGGGGTGAATTTACATGAGAATTGGGTATGAACAATTGTATCATTTCAAACGTCGAGTGAAGGGGAAATATAGTTCTAAGACTCTGATCGGTGAAGTTTGAGAAGCTCTTTCCAGAAATAAATACTTTTAGAGCATTATCAGTTACTCACAGGTACAGCCGTGATTTATGAAAGTTGGTGAATTCGGAAATTTAACTTAGCACCCGACATAATTAGAGGTGACCAACCGACGTATCAATCTAAACGCCCATGTGTCCACAATCCAATAATTGCTGTATTCAAATTTGTTATTTAGGGCAAACTTTGAAAGACTGATTCCATTTCCCTTGAAAATTCCCTTATGATAGACTCCAGCAGAACTATTTCAATTCATTCGAAGCCCAAATCTGCACTCTGAACCGCACATACATCCCGCTCTAAAACAATGTGTGCCATGTAGAATTTCAACAATCTTTGCAACTGCACCGACTCGCACGCGTACATCTGTGAAATATTTAAAGACGTCAGTCCTTAACAAGTCCTGCTCTCCATGCTGACAGCTCCGCAATGAAATATACATAGGCAAACCGAATTTATCAGCTTCCTATTGCCTCTCCCGAACCGAACGCATCCCTGTAAATGTGGTCTATACTCTCGTGCATTGCAAGTTCCGATCGCATTCATAAAAAATGTAAAAATTCCCTCTGTGCTCTTCGTTCGGCAGAAAAGTTTACCCAAGTATTAAGGACAACCTGGGGTAACTTACTTTGAATTTGCCTTTTGTATTATTTTCGAAAGAATTCACAAAATTGCACACGAATCAGAATCGGATGCACACGACAGCACAGTGGAGACAAATAGAATCACTCGAGGTGTCAATAAAATGGCGCGCTTAGTGAAAATATTTGTGAATTCTCTCTGTTTACACTCGCAGATTGCTTTTTCCCATGAATTTCTGGGGAATTTATGCAGATGCTTGCTCGAATGTGAGGTCAATTGAATAATTTCAGTTTTCTCTCTGTTTTGATTGCTCCGTTTTTGTGGTGTAAACAATAGCGTCTAATGAAGGATAGTTTTGTTTTAATTTGCGCTACGAATAATCTTAAGAGTCAGACGTCAGCAGATATAGCACGAGGCGAGAGTCTGAATGTGGGACGTGCTGCCTTAGCAGGTTGTAAGTTGTGGGTACTTATAATGCCGGGAATAACACTCTATGTTTGTGTGGTTCCGTTAAAGAACGAGTCTCTGAACTTAAGTAACTTAGGGTCTGAAAGCAGGATTAGGGTTGTACTGAATAGCGTTCCTAGCTAGACCTGTGGTGCGGGTGAATACAGTGAGGTAAGGAATTCGAATCGGTTGTTATGGAGACAATGAAGACATATTACATTCAAGCAAGTGGGTGGATTGTCTTTGCGACATTGCTGTCTCCAATAAGTATAATCGCTTGTGTTTGAAGTTGGGCTAGTTGTTCGGAGATGGCCTGGGGTCACAAGTGCACTACTTAAGCTTATAGCGGATTAAGAAGACCAAACAAACGGAACGAAGTAAATCTCTTCCATCGTTTGTGGAAACCCTTAAAGGGTAATTTTGTCCTGGTCTTCAGCATTGGTTTAGCTACAAGTTTGTATAGACATTGGATTCAAAATAACGAAAAAAATTGTGGGTATCGCAAATTTTTGCTGTATCTCGTCAATATGTATGGAGATTGTATGGGGAATTGTTAGCGCACATTTTTTCGGTAAAGGGAGACATTTGGCATATTATATTAATTAAGACATTTAAGTCTTAGTTTATTACAAAAAATGTTTTTCGGAGGCGAACCTCTTTATTCGAACACCAACTTAAAACTGAACTACAAAACTGGTATTCTGTCATAGCCTAACCCCGTGTCTGTTTCTGCTGAGCTCCTGCTGCATATATTCCCACAGTCGGTATTGTCTTACGTCTAGCGAAATCCTATGCTACTTCTAGCTGCTACGTGATGGAATGCAGTCGATGGTATGTAGCATGTGACTGTTTCTTGTGGCAAAAGTTGTTGTGGAATTGGTTTGGGAATGATAATAAATCATTCTCCACAATGGTTGTATAATTTTTCCTTAACTTATTAGAATTTTCAAAATTAAGTTACAGACTTTTAGAATTTATTCATCGAAACTCTAGGTTTAGCGCCGCTAAACTAGCAAACTGAGATGAATCGTCATTGTTTTGTTCACAAGTTAAACACAACTTTGAGATTTTGCTCTTCGACTTCTGGATCTGTTTTCATTCACTCAAATTTTATGGTTTCAACTTTTACTCACAATTTACAACCCATGACTTTATCAATTCCTCATTTTCTCAACGTATGGAATTAGCAGAAGTTAAGGGCTGAAATCGAGGATTTTGCTCTCTCTCTCTCTCTCTCTCTATCTCTCTCTTCTTTCATTTCGTCGTTCCTTGCTCACGTATGCATACAAGACGGGATGATTTGATATCATTTATCGTTTCCGTAGCGGGCAAAAATAAGGGTGCTCGGACTGATACAGGATGCTAATTAAAAACACCTACTTTGTTTTAATCAAACAAAAAAATATAATTTTATTGTTACAACTCAACAGCTTGCGCCGGCGTCTTCGTTAAAACTAATTCAACGTTATTCGTACTTATACTTTTATGCTACAATCCTGATAGTGCCTTTATAAGTTTTTTGCACTGATCCTAAAGGAGACACGATTCTTTCCTGATCAATTTGTTTGTTGGCGAAATGGTGTATGTGCATCGTGCTATCGGGAACTTGAGGATTTCATATTTGCAGGACCGTGTTTACTTATCATCCTTCGATATCACTTTCGGATTTGGTTGTTTGTATTTCGGCTTATGGATGTTTGCCTGCTGATAAATCCTCCGTGTTAACTTGCATTGCCGTGCAAGGAGAGAAGGTACTGTACTATTTTCGATTCGATTTGAAAGATTTGTTTTTTTAATTACTTTTTGCTTTTCCTAGAGCCAGTAGCAAGGCTTTTTTTATAAAAGGCTCATATTTTCTGTCAGATATTCTTGAGCTGGGAGATTGCGCGAGACCTTTTTTTCTAGTAGAAGCTTCTTCTCCTCTCCAGCGCCTTTTGGTATGCCGCGTCAGTTGCTCGCCATCATACCACGGGTTTCTTGTTGGCGTTCGGCTTCGACGTAGGCATACCGGAGATTCTCTCACGTAATTGCTTTTCGTAGGTTCTGGCAATTTTTCCGAAATCCTTACCAATTAAATACCAAATTACACATGTCTTGCAAGCCGAAATAGTGATTAAATAAAATCGACCTGAAGTGTGATCACCAGTGGCGTAGTAGAACTCTTACGCAGGATATTTGGTATTCAATCCCCCATACGAGCAACTTTCATATTCCCTATTCCAGCACTTCGAGTGACTTTGGCCAAAGTTGTCCGCTTCTGGCCAATTGCTTGCTTCAGACGGTACAATTATTGAAGAAGTCCGAATGGTGCTAATGCACCATTGCCATCAAATAGTAAGTTTACCTGGCTCTCAATCCTGGCTTAGCCACTGTTTGTGGCGGATCCCGCGACACGACCATACCATTTTCGTCGAAAGGGAACAAGGCAATGAGAAAAACTAGAGACTATGCTGAGAAATAAAATGCGTCCTTGACATATCCTCGTTAGAGTAAGGGTTTTATCGGACATATTTCCCCCAAACTTAAGGAATCTTCCATCATGATCCTTTTATTTGATCTCCTCCAAGAGCTGACAGACCGAGGTAAGACTTTTTAACAAGACAAACATGTCACCCCGTCTTCATGGTTATCACTGCGGTTTGCTGGGATCCTCTCATTTTTAAGAGACACTTTCTAAATAGCCGACGCCGTATAGTTTGAGAGTCTCTGACCGCAATCGGTAGCTCAGTTGATCACATCTTCATTGTTACTTCGGCTACGACGGCGAGCTTCCCTTTGCAATGACATTTGGCATTTGTGACCACCAACAATCACCAGTCGCAACTAGTGCTTACTGTCTAGCTTTCAAACGGTTTAGTCACTTGGACGCCCCGTATTTCTATGACTTGACAGAACTAAGTGGTATTTCGTTAGCTCCATCGATTTATTAAGAGTTCCAGATGTTTCGCGGATTAGAATCTTTTAGATCTTGATGTAACACAACAGCCTAAGTTAGTCAGCCACTCTAACCTAACCTAACCTAAAAGCCGGGGAAGAAGGAACTGAGGACAGGTCCCATAGGTGCTGTAGGGCAGGTTGGGAAAACAAACTCTCGTTCAAGTAGGTACGTGCTTTCAAAGAATGACCAAGATCAACGATACAACGATGTGATCACGAGCGGCGATGAAAGAGGTGACTTTTAAAGCTCCATCTAAATCCAGAATTAAGAAAATAAATGTCGAAAAAATAGTCCCTATTGCCTACTTATCAGTTCGGCGACCCGTGGATGGTCTGAGCATGAGCATCGCTGACATTCCTAGTTGCTTCATCACTTACTTTGTTACAACAAATGAAACCAATAACCTAGTGAGTGATCCAGAATCACCAATCAGCTGAGGCATGTCACGCCCGAAACCCCTGCTAATCGTGTTCTTCAAGAGATACCTCACCGTGAACGCACTTTCAGTGCCTCCGTCAGTTGTTGCCCAAGCAACTAATAAATTCTCTTCCACGTCGAGTCTTGGCAAGCAATTCGACCAAACATCAGTTATTCCAATGTTAACTATGCAAACGTACATTGTCTGGTTGCACGCAAGCACAAAGCATTTTGTTAGCCTTCTCCTGCCTTAACAAGTCGTCCATGCCCGTCCTCAGTCATCCTCGCACTACGTCGCGCAATGCGAAGACGTTTTTTTTTTTTTTTCCTCTCTTTCTGTTCTCTTCACAGAAATGCCGCAAATGTGAGGATTATTACTTCCACAGGAAGAGATGATTAATTCAAAGTTATTAGATACATGACTAAAATTTATAATGCAAACTTTGCGCTTCAGTTTGAGTTGGAATGAGTGGTGGAGTTGTGGCATGGTATCTTTATCTGCGGCGGTGAATATTGGCGGTGTACGGTGTTCGGTGTCGTGTAGTTAGTTCGTTGTACTCTCCTTGTGTCATCATCAGCATCGCCGTCTCGTCGCTGTACTCCACAGACCGCACCTAGTGCCGGTGTTATTGAGATATTGAGAACTCGTGCGCAAGGTATGAGTGAATTAACGGGGCGTAAAGAAAGTCCTAGGTCTCAATCTACCCCGAAAACTTTACAGGACGGCGACAACGACACCAACAGCGGCAACGACGACAACGACCACGATGAGTACGACGACGACGCACAGCACAAGATATTGAAGCACGTTCCTTTGAACTTTTCTCCCTAATCTGTATGCGACTCCGGTTTACAGCACAACGGACGACACACACAAAGTTTATGGTGGCAGTGGTTGGGTGGCTGCGGTGGCATCGAGCTGGTCACCCGCCCACTGCGGAACGGAACAACGCCAGGGGGACGCTCTAAGGAGATACACAATCGTCAAGGTGTGATTACTCTTGTTGTTTGTAATGCTAGATGTAATTTTATGTTGGTTGCACGACCACTTCCTTATTGATGTATAATGTGGCAGAATGTTTTTCCATAACTTCGTGTCCAAATAGAGGAGTGACTGCTGAAATTATTTAATGAGCACTGTGAAAGTTGGACTTTATCCTTCGACTTTATCTGATGGTTATCGAGATGTAATCTCCATCCTCTTCAGGTTTTAGAATGTTATCAGAATAGAAATGCTTGTCCACTCGGATATCCCTTTAATGCAAGGACGACATTAAGTTAAGGTCTGCATGTAATGAACCACTTTAACTAGTTGACAAAAGACTGTTGTGCACTTGGAAACTTTTGAAGAACTGTAAGGAGTGAAGTAGTGCTTAGTGAACATAACAATTTTGCCAATCTGCTGCAATTTGAGTTCCACAAGGTGTGAACAGCGTCGCAAAGGTTATCGATTGGGTGTTTTGCAATTTACGGATCAGGTTGTAATAGATGCCTTAACAAATCTTCAAGTCCAGGCACCGAAGGGGTTACGACTGGAATTTTAAGAAAAAGGTGGATTTCGCTTTGTCGTCCACTTAAAATTGTCGTTGACCCTAAAAACGGGTGAATTTTTAACTGAATGGAAGTATTCTTTTCTGATGAGTGTATATAAAAGCGGTTTAAGGCAACAAGTGGAAAACCATCGACCAATTTCAAAGCTTTCATCTATACCAAAGTTATTTGAAAGCATTGTAGAAGAAACATTATTTTTCATTGTAAAAGAAATTATTTCTATTAACCAGCAGGGTATCAACCAGCAATTATAATATAATCACACTTTGCATTTAAAGAAGCTAAAATCTTTAGGATCCCATTCGTCAATGTTTGAGTGGTTTTCCAATCACTTAAAGCACAGGAAGCAATTGGTAACGATCGATAGTTTTAGATCTCGAGTAATACAAGTTACATCGGGCGTTCCACAAGGTAGCCCTGCGGGGCCATTACTCTTTCTTTTCTTCATAAATGATGTTCATGAAATTTTAAAAATATTGTATATTTTAACATTAGCAGACGTCATTAAATTATTATCTATAAATAGTTTAAAATGTTTAGTTTATAAGTTAATTTAGTCACGGGTACTTACCTATCCCAGACAGCAGAACATGGCCTAACATTTTTCAAAAATGAACGTACTAGGCCAATATCTGGTACTTGCCTTGATCATGTTTTTGATCGACTCATGGAAATTGCATAAATTTATTATTTTTATTTTGCCCAGCAGTATGACCTTGCTTCTCGCCTAATGTGAGTAAGAATGCTACCGAAAATGCTTCAAGGGCTTATGAACTGTTCCTTCAAACGCTGAATAGCCATATTTTAGCTTCTACCCGCAAAGTGGTTTGAACCAAATGTGAAACAAGGCTAAAGCCTTGGATTAGTCTTAAAATCCTCCAAAAAATTAAAGTAAAAAACAAACATGGCAAAACAAGCAGCAAACATCCGCAAAATTGTGGCTTAAAACCCGACTTAAGGGGATCCCCCCCATTCATGGTTTCAAAAAATCGATTTAAATTTATTTAATTCGAACCTATAACTATTCAAGAATGTTCCTTTGAAATATCAAAAACTCTTGAAGATATAACCGATTTATGGTGGAAGGTTCAGGCGATGATGAGAGCGCGCATGCGGCATGGGCAACCTCGCTGGTACCTAGCTACCTCCAAGAGACGCGCGATGAGCAGCGTATCACGCAGTCTGATGAGGACCTCACTGAGGCTTTCAGAGAGGCCAGAGTTGCGAAAGAAACGCAACGAATTTTATATGAATATTACATAGCTTAAGTTAAAACATAAAATCAGATCAAAAAAAGTTGTCCTATCTCATACCAGAGTCAAACATGTACTCTTTCTAATCCCGTAGGAACATTTGGTTTCAGATATTCCAGTGAGCGGAAATCACATGCGCCGGGCTTGTGTTTGATCACCAAAAACAACAACAAAAAAAAAATATGTAAAATTTGTTTCTTTTTTAAGTCTTCAAATAAATGTATGCAAAGTTACAAGCCTAAGAAATAATTTATGTTCATTTATCAGACCATTGAAAATCGTAAAAAAAAAAAATTAAAGAATAAGTAACAAGTCCTTAAACATCTTTCCAGTTAGACACCTGTACTATTTCAAGGCTTTGAAAATATTCTTTACAAGAAGTGGTCATACACAAAGCCCAATCTCCGACAGGCACAACTTACGAAGTACTGCCCGTTCGTTAGTCGAAGTACCATCTTTTCGCACCACTCATTCTAGGAATTGTATTGTTGTATCTTGCAAATTGTTCAATAGACTCCCTGCAGACATCTAAACAAATTAAAAATGTGCCTCTTTGGTTTTAATCATAATGATTTCGAAGTTTTGCTGTCGTATATTGCAAAGTATCTTTTTTCCTCATATTCGTGCTCTTATCTCCGTTTTGTCATTTTTAAAGTATATATATTTATATTATGAACTATTGTTTACCGCACTATGGATTACTTGTTTAAAGTGACATTCACATTTATTAACATTGTTTTATACTGAAAGTCACTAACTATTGTCTTATAAAGGGTGATTTTTTACCTATTATCTTTTTGGCAACACTGGTTTAAACAGCTGACGCACGTTTCGTGTTTTGTTTCACTGTCAAAAATCATCAGCTTGGTCTATAATTTAACCATGAATATTCTTACAAACGAACAACGCTTGCAAATTATTGAATTTTATTATATTTATAATGCATCCAGAAAAAGTCACAGTTTGGTGCTGTTTATGGGCTGGTGGCATCATTGAACCGTACTTCTTCAAAGATGATGCGAATCGTAACGTAACTGTGAATGGTGAGCACTACCGTGAGATGATATCCAACTTTTTTTTGCCCAAAATGCAAGAGCTTGACTAACATGACATGGTTTCAACAAGACGGTGCCACATGCCACACAGCACGCGCAACAATGGACTCATTGAATGATCATTTTATTTCACGTTCGGGAATGGTCAATTGGCCGCCTAGGTCGTGCGATTTAACGCCTTTAGACTATTTTTTGTGGGGCTATGTTAAAGCTCATGTCTATACAGACAATCGCGCTTCAATTTCAGCATTGGAAGACAACATTGCAGCATTTATTCGTGAGATATCGACCGAAATGTTGGAGAAGAGATTAATGATCTCGATGTAATTTTTGATACTAAATTAAATGTCTCATTACATTATGATTAAAGTCTGTCACTACGTTAGGTTTTCTGAAAAGAAGCAGTAAAGATTTTCGGGATATAACTAGTCTTAAGTCCATCTATTCTTTCGTTATTCAGACCGTATTTCGAATACTCTTCCATCATTTGAGATTCCCCATATGATACACAAGATCTCTGACTCGAAAGAGTTCAAACAAATTTCACGAGATATGCTGTCTGTAAATTATATTTCTTCTCCCAAGTAGAACTCCCTAAGTATGACGATTCATTTAAAATAATGGGCTTGCAAACCTTAAGTTTCAGGCGTAAGGCAGCGTCAGCCATGTTCATCAGCAACATTATTAATTGCCTTGTAAATTCACACCGTATACATAAAACCAACTATTGTTGTAATGAACCTACTCGTATTAGAAGGTGTATAAATTCTTTCAATGAACTTTGCAACGAAATTGATTTTAACTTATAGAGATTGTAGTTTAAAAAATGTATCATTACGCTTTAATTAATACTGTGTATTTGATATAATCTATGAGATGCGAAATCGGTACATTATCCCTAGTTGCTAAGCAAAAATCTGCTGCGTAAAGCGATACTGATGGTTAACACTTAGAGAACGTAGTGTTTTGTGTGCTCTGCGTTAAAAAAAAATTGGGACTTCGCTTTTTTAAGACGTGAGTCGCTCATGTCTGGGAACTCTCCTTTTTGTTTTACCGAAGGTTGCAACTAATTATACTGATTTATCAGGAAATTCAGGATGTGTGTTGCACAAAAATCAATCGTTTTGCAACACGAGTTAACGCAACACAGCTTCATGGACAAAATGTTCATCTCCGAATAGCTGGTGAACAGCAGCAAAATCAATTCTGGTGAATCACATGCTACAACAGTAAGCGAAAAAGTTCGTGATCGAGTCCCGGGGGCCGACAAAAACGGTGACCAAGCCAGGTTTGACAGCGGTGCTGCGTGCTTGGTGGGATTGGCAAGCGTATCATCAACTATGCCCTGCATACTTCCCCATGGCATTACTGATTCAACATTCACTTTAAGTAATTTAGTTAAGCAACTACCCAGAAGCGGACAGCTTTGGCCAATGTCACTTGAAGTAGTGGAGCAGTGAATTTGAAATTTGCTCGTTTCGGGGATTGAATCCAGAACCTCCAGCGTAGGAGCCGACGCGACGTCCATGCCGACTACGTTCCTACCGACGGTATCGCGTTTGAAGTGTGTGACTGAAAAAGCGATGGCTAATCGCAACTTGCCATATCTGCCCACACACACCGAAATTAGTCACACACTGTGCACTTAATATTTCGCTACCCCAGGCAAACTGTGTATATATGCGCGTCTGCATGTTGCACTTGACGAGAGCTAGCTGAAATTGGAAATCAAAAGAAATAAGTTTTCCATCATCGCCTTCAAGGAGTAAACACATTCTGGCCGGCCGGGCGAGGACAAACGAAGGAATACGAAGCCACGGAGAGAAAGATGACAGTGTACGATGCCAATGACTTTATGGTTAAATGCAGGGGGAGCATCTTTGAATTTTAACCACGGTGCGCGGTTATTGCCTTGTCAGAGGCATGCTTACAGAATTTTCAAAATATCATCGAGTGCAGAGGAAGAAAACACAAAAAATGGAAAGCAGTTTGAAAAGTCTGTTGGTCAAGTGAGTTGTCTATTTTTTCTCGTAGTGCGCTCGAACGAAAATTGAAAAAGGTTTACGCCTAATAACTAAGCCAGCCTCAAACGGCTATAGTTGATTTTTGAACGCTTAAAAAAAAAGTCTGGCACCATTGCGAGAAATTTGAGGCACGCAACCATAATCGACGTAAATGTGCTAAGGCCAACTTAATCAACAGAGCGAATATATAGAAAATGTACGCAGGAACTACAATATCTGCTTCGTTCAGTTTCGTTAAGTTTCGTTCAGTTTTGATTGCCAAAGTGGAAGTTAAAGGCCCCTTAACCACAATGGTCGTAAATACTTAAGTCAAGCTAAACAATTGAGTGCATAAAATGCATACCTTACGTACAATATCCTCATCGTTCAGTTTCGTTAAGTTTCGTTCAGTTTTTTTTGCCAAAGTGGAAGTTAAAGGCCCCTTAGCCACAATGGACGTAAGGATATTTAAGGCAACTTTACCAATTGAGTGCATACGCTGCCTACAAAATACTACACATCGTTCAGTTTTGTTTGGTTTCGTTCAGTTTCTCTTGTCCAACTGGAAGTTAAGTAAGACCCCAAAATGGGTGGAAGGGTTCATAAATCAACTTAATGAATCCACAGATATACACATCGTTCAATTTCGTTCAATTCAATGCCTGTTTACGTCGGGCCGCTGTCTACTTCGTTCAGTATTGCCTGAGTACGTTGGAGCGCTGTCAGGTGTGGGCATTTTCCATTACTTCTAAGAGTATTTCTACTTACTTCCTAAGTTTTGACAATGGTTCTGAATACTCTTCTTTCTGTTCAGACATAAGTTAATTCAATTTTGGGTGAGTGAGCTATGGTCTTTAATTTAAACTTTTACTCAAGAAATAAACTACATTTGAATATCCCATATTTACTTGCAGGACATACTGCTGCTGTCAGTGAACTGCAGCCGTCGTGGTCTCATGAGAATAAGGAGAAAAGGAAAAACTCCAATTCCTCTCTTGAGATTGTTGGCAATGTGACGATGATGATGACGCTGGCTACGACTGAGACGACTGCCTGATGAAGGTGCAATCGATGAGTTGTTTAGATAGATCCTAGTCCTTGTGCATCGATTGTGCAGGGAACCTCAATTGCCTTACTGGCTTGCCTAGTCCTGGTTTGCTGGTGGTTTGCCGGTCTCGCCTTTCCGCATTGATTGTGTGTGGTAGAGGCCAAGTCGGTTCGTGCAAAGATTCTGAAGACGTTTTCAAAGGAATACGAATTTTCTTTTATTTTTCCTTGAGTTTTTCATCTTCTTTTTTGCCTTACATCCATCCACAGCGAAGAGAGACATCTCCGTAGTGGGAATCAAATTGAATTTCTGCTGTGCATGCAAGAACCTTGGCACCCCAAACCAGCAGCACCACCTTCATCATCATCATCATCGTCACCATCATCACCATCCTCATCATGCGGCCGTATCTTCTTCACGTGCCAGACGAAAACCCTGTGAAGCGATCGCGACTTGAATATGTAATTCGATGCTGCCTAGAACATCTCGGAGCCAGCATTACCCGACAAATGAATAGATGCCGAGCAGATCCAAGGAGACGTTGTCGTTGTGGTCATTAACGCGGATGGTAACTACACAAATTCTGTTCTATGGCGTCCAGCGGGGTACTGAAGGCTCGTCGTCCTCGAGGAGATGTGTGCAACAAACAAAAGAAATACTCCCACATCCCACCATGCTTTGGTGCACTGTTGACCGAAAGGCTAGAGCATCAAATGCTATCCAGCATTAGGGTTGAGGGTGCCAGCTATGTGCCCAGCAATTGGTGGAAATCCCAGCTAGCACCATCATGGTCATTCAACAGGACACGTCCATGCGCGGGGACGTACAGGATAATTTCTGCAGCGCGTAATATGCAAATGGAGATGAACCGCAGAGGCAGTGTTAGGACTGGTTGCTTTCTTTGCCGCACTTGATGACAGGGTACGGTACCTGATGTCGGTTGGCGTCGAAAGAGGACACTCTCTGGGTTTCCTGGGCGTCCACTGTCGATAGTGCGGTGGTGATGGTGGCTACAGTCACATGCATTCATCCTTAATGGCACTTTGGCTGGTTTTGGTTAGATTTGTGGGCAATTGATGGAAGCGTGACCAAGGCCCTTGGTCCTACCAGATGTTCGCCTGAAGATGTTCGTAGTTCTTTTTGTTTCGATGTTCGTGTTGCTAACGGCGTTCCTGTCTTTGTTGGACTTAAATGGCAGTGGAGAGGGCTGGATGGTTTGGTTTAAATAAATGTAAAGCTTCGCTCTGAAGGCTCAGGTCTTTGAGTCTCAAATGCGTGAAATATGGCAAGCAGTCCACAGTTGCGCACACCATGATGCTTGACATCCTTCTTCACTTGTGTACACCACTGAGTCTGAGTCTGAGTCTGAGTCCACTGAGTTACAACGTGTGCAGAGAAGGGAGGACTCTTCCGATTGGAGTCAAGTTGTCCATGTGCTCTACATGCCCCAGTTGCCGGACATTAAGTCCAGAGATGATTGGGTAGACTCTACCTGGACTCAATGAAAACGAAAGAAATCTCGAAAACATATTTAATCTCTAGAAGAGTCTATGGACGTCTTCTTCGCTTTTGAAATTGAAATCTATGGCTGCGCTCTAGAGAAAGAGTGGAATGATCTCTCTACATTGCACCCGACTTTACGTTTGTCCAGTCATGAGATAGAGACATTGAGACACGTTAGGTCCGGTTGAACTGGCCGACTGCTTTTGTGTTACCACGCGGATCCTTTGATAAAGCGAAAAAGGTGAAAAAGATCCTCCTGGGCAAGTGTAAAATGGTTTTTCCTTCATCCTCGTACAAGCAGCTTCTAACTACTAAGTCTAGAAACACAAGTTTTAACTTGAAAACTAAAGAATTCAATTAATTAAGCGTCAAACGCGAATGCCGTCAACGAACTGCGCAGGCAACAGGCAACCTTGAGACATCTCTGTGATTTTTAGTGTATGGTTGTGTATACAAAAGAGAGTCGAGAGCGGGAACACAACACGCTTACGGTAGAGGGGACATCATGACGTGACAGCGTCATGCCGTTTGCCGTCACGACATTCTATTCGGCTTTGCTCCCGAGACACAAGTGTCGAGAGCGGGAACACAACACGCTTACGGTAGAGGGGACATCATGACGTGACAGCGTCATGCCGTTTGACGTCACGGCATACTATTCGGCTTTACTCCCGAGACACAAGTGTAATCGCTTTTTAACGTCTGCTGTACCTACTAACCCACAGTTTTGCTGAACAATTTCTAAGCTTCAACTTGTAACACTTTCCCTGAGTTCTTGACTACGTCAACTGGTATAAGTTCCACGGAATTGTTGAATTGCTGAATTCCCATGAACCCAAAATGAGGCGCGCTTAAAATTTCTACCGCGTATTGCCATCACACACGCCGGTAATAATTCGCAAACCCCACGCAGACGTGTTTACGGATTTCGCACAAACAAATACGAGAACAACGCCACGGGATGTTGGATCATTGCCTTATGTCTTCTAATGAATTCAATCCCTAGGCACTTTTTTGCTCAACAGTCGTATGAGATTAACAGTGAAGATAAATATCCTCCCGAGCGTACGGCGGCTTACCTTATCGCTTTAAATAAACTTAACGCATCGTAGCAACCACACCACCACTGAACCACCAAGAAGTTATTTAATCAAATCATTCACCTAACTCACAGAAGCCCACACCCTCCTCGCAGCCGGCAACCCCAGTTTCCAATTAGACCAAAATCCACCCCGATTACATCCGCAACTTGCAGAAAGCCAATTGTAGACAAGAAATAGAATCGAGAAATTAAGCACAACAAGCATTTCCGTAAACCAAAATTCACTATCGAATTGGATGCAATTCGGGGTACAGCACATGTGGGTTGAGCACAGACACACAACCCCGGATTGTGTTTGATCCCCTGTGACTTGAAGACGCCTCTCGTACCCACCGTGCTGAGCAGCCTCCTAGAGAATATTGGATTGCATATTTGAACGCTTCGCTAGCAGACGAGCAGCTCAGTTGGGGAGGATTAAAATGTTAAAAATTAAAAGAATGGCACAAAAGGTGGGCATCCTGCCACCCTTGGTTCCTCGGTTCGTTGGCTTGGCTCGTTACTTTTTATTACAATCGCATCTTACACTGGAATTCCCTCCTTCGCTCTTTGTTTTATTTTTGTTCTCGGAAGAAAGTGATTTCCTTTGGATGTCCCTGCTGCTGCGGTCCCACATTCACTATCTGAGCGCTCGTACATACATTCGTACGGTTGTAGTAGTTTGTGTTGTATCTTCTGCCGCTGTTATGAATTTCTCTGAGAAAATCATTCACCTTTGTTCCGAACATTTAAGGTACTCTCGCTTTGCCCACCCCCGCAGGACTTCATGACGCTGCAACGCCAACGACACACAGCGAACAAAAAATTGAAATAAGACGGCAAGCGACTGGTTAAAGGTGGCTATCTTTTCGCAAGGAATCGTCTTGTAACGGTGATAAAAGGAAAGACCCCAGCAACCCGAGACCATTGGTAGCGTCAGCAACAATCCTCTGCCCTGGATCTCACCTTCCATGCTGGGCTTCGGCTTTTATGAGTTCCAAAGGTTTTCCGCCTCCCTCTCCTCATCCAGCCCCAACCAGTGCTGCCTGGAGCTACCTTGCATCGTGCCACCGAGTCCTGCTTGCGAACATCTTTCAGGTTAACTCATGTATAATGTATGCAATTTTCTGTTTACCACCCGCCCAACTGTTGTACAAATTTCGAATTTTATTTTCCCGACTACGTCTTCTTATTTTTATCACCTTCAGCATGCACACGGCACACGGGGCTGCATGGGCTGTATGTGCCCGGTGCCCTGCGTCACGCCGTTTTCTTTCATTTTTCTGTTTTGCCAGCGTGCGGGTGGGTAGCTGGCTTTTTTAAATGTTGCAGATATTACAAGGACGACAACGTTGAATCGGAAAGCGAGTGGGAATTTTGTTATCTTTTGCTTGAATTGGTTTTGCACTTGACGGCGGCGATGACGACGATGGGTATGACGCCGTCAACTGAGGTCGTTCAGGCATTTTCTTGAATTTCTGTTTGGTTCCCCTTCGTTTTGTTTCAGCGTTTTTATTTTTAAACATTAAAAATTACGACTGCAGACCTGGTGTGCAACCAAGAATATTGTAAGATGCTCCAGAGCGAAGGGCCGGGAATCAGCCAACGAAATGGAAGGTGCTGCCCGTTGAGTGCTTGATATGTCAGGCAATAACGATTCAATTTGCGGCGGAATATGCTCATGGATATGGGCGTGCACTCTTCTGAATTAAAAGCAGACAATAAGTTGTTTGCTCGTTTAAATCTGAGGTGTGCCCTGTGTAGATATGGTTTCCTCTAAACACGCGATCATCAACGTGGTCGAGAAGAAGTTGAAATACGGTATAAAATGATGCCAGTCGATGGGGGGTGTAGGCAAGTGGAAGTAGGCTCAAAACGGATGGTGGTACGATAGTTCTCTGCGACCTCTTCGTAAGATCCCGGTTTAGTGGACGACAGCGAAACCGATTGGTATATAGTGC
Organism: Eristalis tenax; assembly: GCA_905231855.2. Classification (NCBI taxonomy): domain Eukaryota; kingdom Metazoa; phylum Arthropoda; class Insecta; order Diptera; family Syrphidae; genus Eristalis; species Eristalis tenax. The sequence goes on from HG993125.1 coordinate 49,660,638, forward strand.
AATAGCCAGGCCCAGTCAGAGTCGGTAAGATCATGTAGACGTAATGGTAGATAAATATCCGCGCTAAATACGGTTGACTCTCGTTACGTGAAAAGGGCGCGCCGTGTCGATGTGAAGGAAAGGAAAGTTCTGCGAATGAGGCCACAGTCATCCCTTTTGTGCATGCATCGCTAGGCGTTATTCAATGAAATTTATAGGACGAATCATTATCGCTAGGTTATGCGTATTTTAAACACTCTAGAGTTATGCCTCCACGAATCGACGGAGTCTGTCTTTCAACCCATCATGAGACAAAGATGTTTAATTTAACGTTTCAGACTCATATTTAGAAGGACGAACTAAATTTGTTCTCAGGATGACTTACTTGAGAGAAATCGCAGGAAATGAAACTGGTGATGGTCGATTCGGCGAAGGGTTACAAGCGGATGCACATTGACTGAACACGCTTTGAGAATCATTACCGGGAACAGCGCTACTGACACATGCTTATCGTCGTGACATCATTCCCAGTGAATTTTGCAGAACTTTGCATAGTTGGAGACGATGTTAGAGAGTTTCATTTCTGCTACCCTCACGTCTCTATGACTGACTATAATTGTTATGTCGTCTGCGTATCTGTAGGCTTTGCAAAGTTTAAAGACTTCTAAGAGACCATTCTTTGTTGTAATAAATAGCATGGACCCTAATGTTCATCCTTGTGGAACCCCATATACACTTGCTCCTTCTTTACTGTACTCACCCATGATTTTAACTTTTTATATTCTATCTAATCTTCAAGCATAGACCCTCCAAAAGCTAGCTTTTCCAATTGTCTGAGAATGATTGGATGTCACTGTTGCGACAGACGATGAATTAAATTTCTATTGTTATTGTTTTCCTACCGTTCGCCCAGCTGAAATAGCCGATTGCCTACCCAGGACATGAACCCCACCAGACAGAGAATTCCAAAAATCAAAAGAAACTTGCACTCTTCCCGAGTCTCAGTAAGTTAAACCGCCCTTGATGTGCAAGCAAATTTCAGCAAATGCAATTGTTAATTATTATTCGCCAGCGCTTCCGTCAAACCACACAGACGTCGCCCCCTTGCAATACCGTCACAACCTCACATTGACTACCGCCTCAGCAAGGCACGTGGCGAACGGCGCGGCTTACTGCAACGCACAGGTCTGGGAAATTGTGAACTTCTTAATTACATACATTTCAACCGCTGCAACCCCTTTAAGGCTGCCCCAGCACGCACAGCCAAAAAATGAGTCGCCCTAGAGCGACCATAATTTTGCATGCTGCACACCGATAACTGCCAGCTGTCAAGCTTTGCGACCGCATATTGGGTTGGCCCCTCTGGGGCAATCGAGTGGGCAAATTGCGCGGGTGAGTGAGCCCACAAATATGCAAATCACCAAGCCTGTAATTTGCGATTAATTATGCCGTTGGGATTTTCCACTGGACAAAGCAGGTGTTGCTGTGTCATATCCTGGCATTCAGGGTTAGAGGTGCGCACATTTGCATCATGCGGGTGCCATCAAACATCATTAAGGAGATGTAGCCTCCTGACGCAATGCAGTTGACTGCCCCACCTCCTTCCTTCGGATACACAGACACTCACTCATACAGTCGTCAGGCTAAGAGTGAGAACGCCACACTTGAAAACTTCTGGTACGTGTCTGTTGCCATCATTTAACCAATTTCAAGCCAAAAAAAACTGAAGAAAAAAGGCCAACATCACTCCTTGCCGTGCGCATCCGGCGAGGACAATTTGTGTGAAAGTCCTTAAAAGTCATCCTGTCTCAAAATGTGTGTGTTCACCACAGGTGGCACGACAAATTCTGTCTGTTGTGGATGTACACAAAAAAAAAAAAAAATAGCAGCACCAAGGAAAACTACAACAACAGACTCATTAAGACACAGACCGTACAGCACAATTATGTGCACTTGACTCAAGTGCGGTGCATCATCACATCACATATTCGAAGGCGAACGAAATGCGGACGACACCGTGCGTCGTCGTCGTGCGCCATTTGGCTGGCTGTTTGGTTGCACACACTTGAAAAACTCACAAGTTGACAGGCGCTTTATATATTTCCAGCTTAACGATGAAAGCTCTCTCGTATGCCAAAACGCTAGTAACGAACGCTGCTGGAGGTGTGCTTAAGTGGTCGAGTAGCGACTTGAGATTATTTAGAAACTCCGTGATTCTATAAAAGGGTACGAGTACAAAGCAAAAGTTATAACCACTTAAAAGGGAAATTTCATAATTTCTCGTTCATGCAAAATTAACATTTACAGGAGATGGGTGGGTTTTAAATGGGAAGTGCTTCTACGGCATGATGTTCACAGTGTTTGGGAAAAGGTTCAGTGATTTATGGTGTGTTGCAGTTGAAAGAGGTGATAATTCATATAGCTCTCGCTTGAAGTTTACTCCTCGTATGTGGCCTAACTGTCGCCCAAGGGGTCTTATTTCGAAAATATGTGTTTTCACTTTATTTAGGTGTAATACGCTGCGAAGATAGCTTGTAAAAGTTTCCCTGTCAAGTGGCCATTCTTCTTGTGACGCATGAAAAGAGCGCCGTGCTTTTCAATTCGTTCTCAAATCAGTTCAATTCCTGCAATTCTTAGGAAAATTCTTAAAAAATCAAGTATTTCATTTCAAAATTACTGACTTATCAAAGCTGAACAGGGATGGTGGCTCGCATGTCCAATCATTACGCTTTCCGAGGCATCTCTTTAATTCGATTCGACCGCTTGGCAGACCCAGGGCTATGTGCTTAAGTCAAGTCCAAACAAATACAGGTCGAACGTCAAGAGTACATCTGCATCAACGGAGTTCTCGGAAACATTCCTTCCTATACTTATAATATTAATACAATGGGTGAACCGACAGTCCGAGGCGGATATGGGCGTAGCTTCTACAGAAACCACTCGTGCGTGCTAGTGTTATTTCACGTGTGGATGGGACCTACATGGCACGACTATTCTGTCGCGAAAAGTGGAAAACATAAGCTTCGATGTGAACACGCTCACATGACAACTCACACTTGCAACGATTAAATGTCAGCAATTTGTCCCATTTCTCTGGCGACGCGACGTATGTTAAAATGAATCATAAGTACTGGCGAGGGCATACACACACTTGTGATTTTATTCGTTGCGATTGAAAAATCGCTGTCGCTACGAGATGTGGGTGTGTACGCACTGTACGCACGATTTTCCACGGATCATAACAAAAATGGATCGGCAAAAAATGAGGCATATTATTTTATACATGGATGCTCGCATATGCGACTAAATAATCGCAGCAAAAAGCACGCATATGCGACTAAATAATCGCAGCAAAAAGCCCTATTTTATACACGACACATGGATTATAGCCCACTAGTGACTAAAAAAGTATTTTTTTGTTGTTGTTGCTCTTTTGTTGAAATCTAAAATAGGCGTAAAAATATTTTGTCCGTTCCGATATGTTGGGTCCATAACTTACATCGTGAGGCTTTTTTTCAAAATTTGAACGTTTGTTTCAGACGAACATGTACAACAGTATTATTCAAAGTATTGCCCATCTGAAGCTATAACTTTTTCCCATCTTTCTGGCAATTTGTGGATCCCATCCCAAGAGAACTGCGCCGGCTTGGCAGCCAAGAATGAATCAAGCCAATTTTTGATATTTTGCTCAGATGTGAACCGTATTTCAGTGAGGGCGTCCTGAATCGACCGGAACAAATGGTAGTCAGAAGGGACAAGGTCTGGGCTATAAGACGGGTGGGGTAAAACTTCCCATCCACTGTTTTCCAAATAGTTCTTAACCGGAATAGCAACGTTGGGCCGAGCGTTGTCATGATGGCAAATTATTGCCTCGTGCCTGGTCGCATATTCCGGGCGTTTTTGGGCTACTGCTCTCTTCCATCGGATTAATTGTGTTCGGTAGCGTTGTCCATTGATGGTGTCACCCGGTTTTAGCAGCTCATATACTGAAATGACGTACAATGACAGTAGCTTTCCAACGCATGTTCCAATGGAATAATAACGATGGAATAATGCAAGTAACGCCATCTCTTAGCAAACAGCACGAATTAAGTTATAGACCCAATAAGTGGAATACTACTTAATCCTGCATGGTTATCATTCGCCAAATCGAATACCAGTTTCATTATCTGTGATTTCTTTGAAATTGGTCAATTTGTCAATTTCACAAGAGTTTCTTGTGAAACGGTAACAGACAGGGTTCAGGGACAATTTCATAGAATTCACCATAATGTCCACACTTCAGTGCATAACTTCTCCTATTTTAAAAATCCAAATTCATTCGACATTTTATCATTTGTACATATATGCATAGGTATAGTTCGTTAACCGTTGCAATTATGTGTATAATGACATAAAAAGTTGTGTGCCTTATGCCGTCTCTTTACGGCCATTTGTCAAGCATAAGTACTCTTTGAGCATTGTCAAAAGGTGGAGCCGTGAATTATGAATGTTAGTAAATTCGGGGATCCAACCTGGCACCCTAAGCGTAGGCTTCGAAGCACTAACCCACTACGCCACAACGACTCTCCAATCCGCTATTTAAAGCCTAAAATATGCTCTGTCTAATCGCGGTCAAATACATCTTGGTTATGTTGAGTACCGGGTCACAGACATTTCTGGGGAACTGTGGAGCGGATGAACATACCAGGCTGACAACAACCTGGCCACAATATTCTGACCTTTTGCTACATCTACAGACTTATGCATAGAACTTGCAACGAAACTTACGACTTTTGTAGAAAAACGTTCAACGCCACCTGTGCACAGGCTGACTGTGACACCTCGGAGCGCCCTTCTATAATGATCTCTGCACCTTAAGCGAACATGCAGCACTATTCAATGACTTTTGTTGAAAAACGTCCAAAGGCTCCTGGGCATCAGCCACACCTAGGAGCGCCCTTCCATAATGATCTATGCAGCCTGAAGGGCATGCCTTTAGAATTTCTCCTTAAATCGATAACTCCAGCTGGTTACTTTACTAAATACTTGTATGGACTCCTTACCCAATCAGCGCCACAGCTCTATTGAATTCGGCCTTTCTATGTGCATTCCTACCTGCGGCATTCAGAGCCGTCTTTAAAGTAGCACAGCTTGCTTGTCTGCACATGTGACTATATCTCCATGAGATACCACATTCTTCTAAAGTCAATACAGAACCCTTTTATCGCTTTTATCTCTGTTTGGCAGACCCGATAATGTAATGTTGAGTGGGCAGATGAAGGGATATATTATAATCTTCGATCCAGAGAGTATGCGTGTCCATTTTAGACGATTTCTGTTGGATTGACCACATTATAGCGCAAAGAAAATACTTTAAAGTCAGAAAATCAGGAGACCGTTTTGACTGCGTCAACTGTTGAGGAAACAAGGCATACACCATCTCCTGTGTTATTTTGTCTGATTGTTTGAAAGCCTTTCTGAATAACTTGTAGAAGAGCACAGGGAAAGACGTTTATGTATACAAAAAAAAAAAAAAAAACTGGTATTGCCGATAAAAAAAAACGAATAGCTCCAGCCAGAACCGACATAAATCGTGAGCAACGCACCAACCCACTTCGTCAACGGATCCGATAACTTTCAAGGTTTCTTTTTTCGTTCACATTCTGTACAGGTGGGACATACTTACATACTCACATACTCACATACTTACATACCTACATACATGGCGCTTGTTTTAGACTTTGCTTCACGTCATACAAATTCACACCGATAAGGTCCACATACACAAGACCAGCTTGTCAGGCTGCGCCAGATCCTGGAAACGACCGAGGAAGACACGCACCCCTGTACATCGAGTAAGAAAACTCCTAGACTCCTAGCAGCGAAGTTCTAGAAACAGCAGTAATACTCTCTGAACACAGTCAGTGACTGAAGCTTGCTGGGGTTTAGAATAACGTTCGTGTCGGGTATTACACCTAGACACCCAGCGAAAATATCGGCACACCCATCCTAGGCACCAGGTTCAGGCAGGCATCTGTTATTCACGCGAAATGCTCGTATATCTCGCCCTCTATCAAAGCAACTTTGAGTTGTCCACCTACGAGTGTCAGGTTTACGACGGCGAGCGCTCCTGCACTCAGAAGTCAGAACAGTTTTAATCTCAAATGCGTTAAGTAATTAAACAATTGAGCACAGCACGTCTGGCAACTGCCGCCCTGCTCACCTCTCACTCAGCTGACTCAGTTTATCTTGGTGACGATAGCACGTTTCGATAGATCACCCGTTTCAGAGCACCCAATAAATCAAACAGACCACCCTTCGGCCAGACTGTCTGTAGACACTGCAAGGGCAATTCCAAAGCGCTCATCCATGGTTATCAGCATAAAATCGCAAACAAATGGTTATTTGATATCCATTAAATTGTGATCTTTAAGCCTTTACCCTAAAAGTGCAATAAATTCTGAAGCTCTCCTCCGGAACTGAGTTAATGTTCATCTCTGTACACAATATTATACGCCGCCAATGGGTGTACCTCTCCGTTAATTAACTCATCTCGGTCGGTCTCCCTCTCTCACTCTTTCCTTCTATGTCTGCCTCTATTCGTTGTGCCAACATTTGCATCTGCATTCGGGCAAACATCAAGCAACCAGTGGTGTCCTGTCACCCGACTAGCGTACTGTCCTTCATAACATTTCCATAGGCCATGCCATACTCACACACACACAGATTTTCATTTAGATCCGAGATAGGCAAATATAAGCAAACATACCCCCTGGACGACGATAGCATCTCCAAACCCCATTGCACATTCAATGGACAGCTGTGGGGCTTTGATGTAGTTGGTAGTGGGTACAAGGTAGTCAGAGTGAATGGGAGTGTGTGTGCTGCCGTCCCCAAGGGCACATGACCGAAGGCCCCCGAAAGCCCTTCTTTTAGGTAGGCGCTACTTTTTTGTTTACACAGACACCCGACAGGAGTGTTAATTGCTTTGTCACTTATCTACGTTTTATGCTAATTACACCTCAAGTGGTGCAATCTTGCCGAATACATTTGGCCGCCCTGCAATTGACCACCTCTCATCCACAGTCGCCGGCCCTCTGGATGCATACACATTCGTCCTTCGTCTGCCTCGAACTCGGTTACATTTTCTTCATTTGCATCAAAAATGACGACAAGTGAGGCCACTGGGGGCGTGGGAGAGGCGAGCGGGTGCGCAGAGTGCTGGTTTAATTCAGCCCAGGTCCCTTGTCGTCGACGGCGTCGTTGGAATGCATTATCGTGTGGGATCGAACTTGAAAGGATAAATGGCCAAATGAAGCCATTCCGCATGCATGCACCTGGGGACAACAAAGACACATTTCGAAAGTGTACCGGGGACGGGGTTGCACATCCCCGCCACATGGGGCCAATGTGAACGGAGACGATGTCGAAACCGAAAAGGACTGCACCTCATCTAATACGTGAACTGGGTGAGAGTCTGCACATTTTTTGTCTCTCGTTCAACGTTCCAACGTTAAGGGACTGCCCTGTCTGGTGGAGCTCACTTCTCACTTGGTACGTGTCCAGCCACGGTCTTATTTTTACTGCTCCTCGACCTTAAGCAGCTCCGGCTACGGCGGGAACGCTGATGGATACAAAGGCAAAGGGGATACAAGAAAAATCGAATATCACAACGAATCAGAATCAGAATCGAATGGACCAGCAGCATCAGAATGTGAATGTGTGTGTGCGCTAATTTGACCACATGGGGAATAAATGGTAATCCTTCATTGTCCTCCTTCGGTGGACTCATACGCGAGGGAGTACCGCATCGCACATGTGATGCAGACAGAAATAACAAGGCGACTAGCTGCGAGCTTCTAGGGACGATTTGGGGCCACTTCCCCGATCACCTGCACCACCACCGCTGGCTGACACCGTCAGTCGCTGTCAACGGTCCTAAGGACTGCAGGGATTTTGCATTTCAATGGTTTTTTGTCTCGCTACAAGAATTTAACCAGGGACTTAAAGGTGTAATCGGATTTTGGGGGTATCCCAACCGCTGTTGATGTGCCCGCTTTATGAGAGCTTTGCGTTGTGGAGCAAGCTCAAATCTCAGAGGGCGTCTAGGCCACAAGAGCTCTATTGTATTGCAACGTATCCCGGGTCCACATTGGTGGTCTTCGGGCGTTCTTTATATACGAGTACGTAGGCATCACGTCTCATGTCTGAACAAAAAACAGATTTCCGTTTGTTTAGTCATTTCATGGCGTATTGACGTTGTGTGGGGATGTTTGGCAAGGGAATCGAATGCCGGCCATTGCACGGAGCAGTTGGCGCACGTGGTTTGGGTGAGATGCGTGAGTTTAAACGCCGCTGTTGAAGTCGGGTTAATCTGCTCATTATATCGGGTTCAATTGAATGTTAATGCGGACTTTAAATTGAATGAAAACGCATTGCATTTGCGTCTCTCAGGGATGCCGATGCGATGATAAGGACGAACATTGGATCCGAGTAGAAAAGAGAAAACGTAAACCGAAGTGGTTGTGGTGGTTTCCATCCTGTTGCGCTTGTGATGCTTAAATGTAATGTGTGCTCGTTTAAAAATATTTCGGTGCAATTATAAAGTTGAGGACGTTCCATAATGCGATTTTAAAACGGCTCAAAATGATCACTCGTTCATCGCGCGTATTTTCCCAGATTTTAAAGCACTTTGTTTGAGACGGAATAACTGACTTCGGAGCTTCAGAACTCTGAATTATACTGCAGGAAAGGCAATTAGCCGTTCGTTTGAAAATTCCTACCGACTCAGGATCATAACTCGCAATTTTAAAATCCACAGCAATTAACTAAGTGCACAAAAAAGGATAAAAACAATTTTTTCATTTAAAAAAAAATGTTGAATTTAAATATAATTTCTCAACTATAGGAATTTAAAATTAAGCTTCATGTTGGTCGAAATTGTGAGACTTGAAGGATCGGTGTAACTACAGCTTTTTTTTTGTTTTTTGTAGGAATTGATTATCAGCATGATAGACCCCGTTGAAATGTAGAGTCTCTTCCTTTACAAATTTAGTCTGTCGCATCACTGGTAATCAATTTGTTCTACATTGATTTTCTAAATTACGTTCCGGAGATATTGGCCTTGAAAACGAAGCGCGTACAATACAGGACAAGGACAAGATTATTTTAAGAGCATCGGTAGAATCAGAACCAACAAAATTGGCAAGAGACATTGCACGGAAAATGGGAGCATCTGCCATAGCCGCTCTCCAATTGGACATGAAGTGAAAGAGGTAACTATGCCGCTAAAGAATGTGTGCATCGCAGAGCTGAATGCACCAACTTGAACCTTTGTCGTGGCATTTTTACATCTGAATAGGGGATTTTGTATGACAATCTTCAAAAATCTGGGCAGTGATTAAATGCACAAGAAAACACTTGCAAACTAGGTCCACACCTTCTCTACAAGAACAAATCCACTTTTCATTTCTTCAACCAGGGGAAATGATGAATGTGCGAAGAAGGCACAAGTGTCTCCAACCAACACGTCTCTCCAGCTTGAGCACTCTCTCGCTACAGTTTCGCACGGTAAGTTGGTTGGAGTATACCAAAAATCGCACCCAGAAGCTACATTTTGAAGCCTAAGAATTCTTCACCCGCGTTTGAGATTATCTATAATTCCGACTGCGATGCCATATGAAAAGTCAGCTTGTCGTGGTACCTTTTGTCTGGAGAGCAAAAAAACAGCGATTGGTAAGAGTTACTCTGCGTTTGATGTCGGTATTGATGTTGTTTGTACTGTTTACTGCCGAGGTAGTAGAGGTCGCTGACTTCCTCAATGTCCCCAGCATATCATACCTCAGCCAGACCCACTTCTTCAGCCGCTTACGTCTCAATGCCAACAAAATGCCTCAACGATCGCTACCTGAGTTCTATCAAGCACGTCAACGTAATCGGCTAACTTCTGGAAGATTGTGCCTCTAGTGTTCGCGTGTGTCTTGCACGTTCTTCTCTAGGATGATAGTAAAAGCCACAGAGAACCGTCTTGTCTGAATCCTTTTTTGGCATTAAAGGTCTCCATGAATACCGATCCTTCGCGATAGTAATATTTTACCGAAGACCATGCTGAGCTACTAAAGTCAAAACATGTAAGATGGGCAATGCCCATGTTGGAAGGATAACAAGAGGCGTGTTTATTGAGAACTCAGTACTCTATCAGACTTACAAACTAGGATGTTGGCTCAACAATAGGGTCCCAACTGATGTACTTTGTTTAATTTAATATTTATTATTATTGTCAGTTTATTGTTTTTTTGTATGTCCTACAATGGCTGGTGCTTACATCGGGTTGTTCAAGTCCGTGTGGCCTTGGTGGTCCTCTTGGGATGGTGTGGTGGTGTGATAGACGATTTAGCCTCGATTGTGATTGCTATCGCTGCTCTGGTAGAATCCATACAGCTCGTTTTTCAACGTCGTTGGAAAGTTCTGCTCGTTTAGCAGATTTAACGCGTTGAGTAGCGTTGTCCTGGGATTGTGTTTCTCAGGTTCCTGATTTCCTCGTTAGGATGGTTGTTGATGTCTTCTGAACAGTGTCACCATGCATGGTGCGTGTATGGGGATGATGCGTGCTTGGTCGTGAAGCCCATTGTTGCCGTGGTGCCTTTGACGGTCCCTGTCGAAGGTCAGTCCGGTACATATTCGCAGTATTTTTCTTTCGAAAATTGCTAGCTTCGTCATGCTGGTCTTAGAGATGGTGTGTCCGATTGGGAAGCCGTACGTTTAGATCGGCCGTATAAGCTGCTTATATAACAGCAGTTTTGTCATCTGGCTTTATCTATTTCCCTTGCGCATGAAGGTCTTAATGGTCAGTTTCGAATGACTGTTGAACTTCAACCTTTCCGTTAAGTTAACGCCAAGATACTTGACCTTTTCGTGTGTTGATATTTCTGTAAAGTTAAAGAGCACTACCTTTATGCTTCCACATTTGGCTGCTGATCTGCATCCACCTCTGGATGGTCTCCTTAAGCACATAAGTACCGATTTTACAGCATTGTTACGAATACTCTATTTGATATAGTAGACAAATTTGTTTGCTGTTTGGATTTCGACCCTTTGCGCGGCTATCTGTGGTGATGTCATCTGGCTTAGCTTGTAGTTGAGTCCCTCAATCCAGACCGTATCGGTAGCCTTTTCTACGTCCAGGAAAAATAAATCGCATAGATTCCCTGGCATTGTGAACTATTGAATCCACCAACTATGTGACCCATGAACAAAACAAAATAGTGATCCTGATTGAACACGAACAGCACCCAACCGAAAAGAGCACACAGCTTAAAATCGAATTTATTACAGACCTGGACTCGGCAAACGCACCCAAAATTCAAACTTCAGATGCTGTCAATTGAAAGCTAATGGTTAGCTGTCATTTTACCGCGTTTGTGCTACGACATTCCTTTTTTCTGTTTTTCTTCAAAAGTCCAGAGTCTTCAAAAGTCCAGAGTCCTATAAATGAGTTTAGTATAAGTTTGTCCGGTCATATCTCGAGTTTACTCAGTCACCAATCCCTAACATAGCCTACGTGTAATAGCATTCTCTCGAAGAACTGGTTTTGTAATTAGTACACGATCATGATCGGCCCAGCCTTGGTCAACAGACATGCGTCTTCAGGATAGGAAGGGATCTATCGAAGAAGAAGGGCTTGTTCGGGAATAGTTCTATCTTTGATGGAGATTGGAGAAGGGGCAGTGACATGATTCTACGGACCTACGGCAAAGGTATAGAATCATCGACAAACATTTGGTACGAGGAATCGCCTCCAGACATCAATGATTGGGACAGTGGATACAAGTGGCTAAGAAACCCACGCACTTTAATTCCTTAAACCATTATGAGCATATTCTGATCATATTCCATGACAAAATGAAATAATTCATCACATTGCTTGGCAGCACAGATGACATTTATGACATTTTAGACAGTCATCTGACAGACAGTCCGACAATTTAAAAAATTTAAATAGGAATTGAAAATAATTTGGATCAAATAATAATGTACCGTGCGTGAGTATACATGATTTGTGCCGACAGTTAAAGTTCCAGTTCAGAGGAACCGGAACATGGACAGGAGCAGCACATTAACTGTGTACATTTCTTCCTTAGCCATTTTCAGTGTATTTGCACTTCGTGGATGAATTTTGTGACGTTTCTAAGCAATTTATCGATAACACACTGAAAATAATGATTGGAAGCATTGTTTTTATCCGCGCTTACTTCACAAGCAGCGGTAAATATTTCGGGCAACTTAAGTGGATGTAGAATTTGTCGTTACAGTACTTTACATGCAAATTGAAATTCGCCTATTATCCATCACACCAGCCATTATACCTCGTATGCACCTTACTTTATTTATCGGTCGCTCGAAGTCCCTCTGTACATCAAATGAATCCAAGTCGAAGCTACTTGTCACACAGGTTAACATACAGATTTACATAGGCATCAGATTAATGCTATGCAAATGGCATCCACTTATTGCATTTGAGCTCAGTGCCGACAGGTATTTGCACCCCAACGTGTTTCATGAAACTTGAGGTACGTTCCCATCAAAGCTCCATATTTCAGCTTTTATGTTGAGATGATCCTCATGGCACTCATGCTAAAGAACAATGTTATGAATTTACAATGCACATTCCCAGTCGGACTAAAGATAATTAGTATTTCTCGGAACTGAATTCAAATGCGAAACAAATCCAAGCATAAAGCTGTGCACATACGAGAATTGTCGTCATTACTCCCAACAACTCTATGTTACTCCATCCATTGTCCAGAGTTGGGGCGTGTTTTGTGTTTAGTTCGAAGCAATTTCCGCGAACTGTGAGTAACCACGCTATTGTCTGAAATCCGCGCAAGCCGCTCAAGCTGTGTACTGGGAAATGGTGAAAAGTGAATTTAATTTCACTGACAAAGTGTACTAACCACGTAACGTTCTCCGCGGGATGGACACCTAGCGGTGGCGCGGAGTGATTCTACCAGGAGGAGCAATGCTGAATTTTGGGCAGAGGTGGTCTAAGCTGAAGGATGGGGGGATCGGTGAACTGAGTCTATCATTCCAATAATCTAAGGTGTCAAGCGGAACGTGCCCATTGGACAGTTCGCAGCCAGTGTTCTAACGGGAGGCGCATCAACAAGGCTGGAACAGCTTGGGAGAAACAATGGCCTTACTACGCTAATGAGAGGCTCTGGCGTGGCCGACCACTATTTCCTTAGCTGTTCGTGGGATCACAGTTGAAGCCAAAAACAGAACCAACTAAATAACTGACGAGCTAAGGTCACTTCTGATGTTGGGCATGGGCTCAATGAACGAATTGGGAGTCCAAGCCTCTGGCAAACCACGGGGGTGGCGGAAGGACGATGCAACCCAGCACTAGCCGGAAAGTTGGAATTACCCTAAGCCCACCACAAGCAAGAGCGCACAATCGGCATAAACGGCAAGCGGGAGCATAGTTTTCATGTCATCACAACTAAAATCCTTTGGAGAGGACATTGCCTTGCTCCAGTAACCGTGGGTAGTCAAATACCAGCCGCAAAGGCGCGGGACTCCTGACAACAACATGTTATTGGAACGAGGGTAAGCCCCAATCGTGTAGATATCTTTTCTCTAAGCAAGGTCGAAAGCCCTTCAACAGAGCTCTGCGTGCATCGCCTCGGAGCCCACCTTCTTCGAAAATCTGATCCAACTGAGTAACATCTATATAACCTAACTAAATAGTTTCGTAGAAGCACAACTGGTTACAGGATAAACCGCACAACTTTGGCCAGAGGGTGACTGCAGTCAGGCACGTGTAGCCAACCTTACAAACTGTCGCTCCACAGACTATCAAATTCACACCAACACTGCCCTTCAACCTGCAAAAGTCTAAAGTCTTAAAGCCTTGCAAAAACAAGCTACTTCCCTTTGAGTGCGCCCAATTAATTCGAATGATTTCCACGCAATTGCGGAATCACTTCAGCAATCTTGGTTTTTTCTCTCCGCTCCTACCGTGCATCCTTTGTTCAGATTTCGCTAGCACAACACCCGTTGACAATCAAATAAGTCCCCCCGACCGAGAGCAGGGTTCAGAGTCGTCATAACCCAGCACCAAGTTGGCAATTGTGAAGCGAAAACACTTTCGCAGAAGTAACAATCAATTTGTCACAATTCCACGCTGCACAAGGATCCTCTTAAACTTTGACGGATATCCTTTGGAGTTCTTTATTTTCCTGAACATTTTCATTTTTTTTCGTCTCTCTCATTGCCACACTTTTATTCACAACTTTGCACCCAACTCGTTGATGAAAACCGAGCAAAAAGGGCAACATTTTAAATCCCTTTGAACAACAAAGGGCCCCCAGGCAAACCTTCTACCTTCCATCGTCCCCATCCGCGGCACACAACACGTTGACTTTGCTAAAGAGATTCCCTCCACTTAATGAACTGTGCGACGCGCGCGTACGGTTGAAGTACTTTGTTTTTCCACAATTTTTTCCTCAAGGTGAAAAATCGCATACGTACCCGAATGCTCCGCGCCCTCAGTCTAGACTGTGGATGCTCGCCGATGAAATGATGACGGCGATGAAGGGTGAGCGCTGTCACATTTCTCCCCTCGTCTGTCTTGCACACTTATGATTTGTCGAAGCTAACAAGACGAACACCGACCTCCCCCAGCTCACGCTCATTGCTCATTTTCAATGCAATGGCGCGGCGCGGCGGTAATCGGACGGACGGTCAGCTCAGGGAGTTCATCAAAAATGTAACACCGCCAAGCGACCAGCCTTCATCATCTTGGAATTGGTATATCGAAGACGCCGCTGCGTCTTTGTCCCTATCCTGCTGAATGCTGCGCTACTTTCGCCACGTAATGTACATTTCTCCAAATGAACCTGTCTTAAATCGGTTTTTTCCTCTTCCAGCAGAAAGCTGAGCCAGAGAGCGCAAGAGAGAGAAAAGGAGAAAAAAGAAAACCGTCGTCGTCCTGCAGTGCACACTTCATACATAATGCGGGTGCAATGGGAGCAAAATCCGAAGGCGAACGGAGAGAATCATTAGGATAAGATATACGAGGCCATAAAGGAAGATAAATGTTTGCATAAATTTGCCGTCTCCACCCCGCGCATTGTGGCATGTGGAGAGTTGAATTGCAAAAATTCCTACTTAGAGAAGGTGAATTGGAGTGCACCTCTCCGCACACTCGCCGACCCCCACCGGTTCGTTGCTTAGTCTTCCAATTTATCCTGATTATAGCTGATCTAGTGCTACACAGTCTTGTATCTGAGCCGGTTGGTTACACGCCGCCAACTATGTGCGGGCGGGATAGTGTGAAATGTGCATCTTGATGGGAGCTCCCGAGGAAAGTAATTTTCACAGCATCTCAAATCACCCTGCAAGGATACGAGTAACAAACAAAATGGATGAAAAAATGCACAGAAATTCAAATTATAAAACCCCAAGAAATTTGCTGCTGAAGGATGTCTTGTCATTGTAGTTTTTGGGTTTGTGTACATTTGGGTTAGATAATGTTTCCACAAGATAATGCTCCACGTCGACTGTGCACTTTCCTTTGGCTTTGTTTCTTTGCGAGATGATGTAATGCAGTTCAAGGAGAACTCACACACAAAGAAAAACCATTATTTCATTACATTCGAGGAAGGTCCCTACAATGTGTGTACGTTCGAAACCGCTGTATGAATGGAATGAACTTCGGTCTAGACTGCGGCGATACGGGACGAGCTACGGTGCCTTATTTTGGTGAAATAGTCCGAAATAAGACATTAGGCTGAAGTGTAAACTTAACTGGACGCTTCATTGTACTTGGAGAGGGTGGTTCCTTTAGACTTTTGTTGCTCGTTCAATAGGTTATTTTAACATTGAAACTCACACCCAACAAGTCTCTAAACTATGCAGCCATATTACGAAAGTCTATGTTCTGTGGAAAATGTTTTTCGTGCACTTCGAGCAGTGCATCGTCGACCTTCCAAGTCAGTGCCTTAACCATCGGGAAATTGCTCACAGCGCACACTATTAGCGGCCGAATAACTGAAATTGGACAAATGTCGGTCGTAACGCTGGAGGCAGTCATCCAAATTTAAACCTCAGAATGGACGTTGGACGACGTAGTCGCTGGCAACATTTACACGAAATTATATTCAAAATCAAATGTGGCCGTTCTGCCGTCAGTGTTTTATTTAAAATTAGTTAAAACGAGCCCATCTGAATGAAAAAATGATCAAAAATGACATCAAGTCAAGTACGGCCAAGTCTCATAGGGCCCATACGCGACACAGACGAGACGCCGCAAACCTTAAGTCTGTGCAAACACCCCACCGCACACCGTGCCGCATCAATATTGTCTTTGAGTTTCAGTTTCACGGGTGCTCTGTTATGGAATTTCAGATTGATCTTAAGCGTTCTGTCAACTTTGGCATTATTCAGCTAAACGCCAGATCTTGTGTACGCAATGCTTGTTTATAGTACGTGAGCCCCTATATTTATTGGACAAAAAGGAAATAGTGAAGGTCTGCCTGTCGATATTATGACATTCCAAATTCGGCGGTTTTGGTCAACATTGGCCACTTCAGGCCAGGTCGCCACTCCCAGAGATCGAAGATCTACGTTCGATTCCAGACACAACTCATTCATGGCACCGATCTGGTGACTCGAATGACTGACAAGTGTCAAGGAATCCTGTCCAACTTCATCGTTCACAGACGGCTTAATAATGCGACATGCCGAGCTCAAATCAACCCTAGACTGTGGAACATTTCATTATTGTTGATGACTCTTTATGGGACTGATTCCTTCGCCGTGACCGATCTAATCCTGCCCAGTATCTCTACGAGAATAACTTTTGACCCGCAATCCCTTCAGACTCTGTTGGAGTTTTGATTTACAAACGCTGAGTGCGTAATTTCACAAATTAATCGAAGACAGACGAGGGAGTGCACGAAGGATCTAAACAGTCACTTCGACAATGATTTTTGTATAATTCTTCGAAAAAAGGATGGTTTTTATGTTGATGGTGAGCTGCAAGCAAATCTTATCGTAGACTGTCGTCAGGATCACGTACGAAATAAGTTAGAAGACTGGAGTGAAATGAAGTCTTGCCTTTTTATTCATACATGCGTGCCGCTACAATCTAGCGCTTTATCTGCCTCCAGTTGTACCAAGTTCACAGAGTCCCTTCTCCATTTGCCCGCTCCCACAAGCTGAAGATTTAAGATTCTTCGAGCCAGAGGCAACTTGTCTAAGAGTTCTAGATGCCCTCTGCACGTTAAGCGTTGGGTCTTTAGACGCTTGATTAGTCTCGGGTTACAGCTCGTGACTCTTTCACATGTCACCAAGGTAAACAGAACCAAGGACAGCGTGCCAAAGATTTTCTCTCAGCTCTACTGCTTGACGAATGACTACATCTCAAAGTGATATCAGCCCACTGACACATTTGTCCAAGACTTCGATGATACGTGTCTTTCTTCAAACTGACATATACCACATTTTGCCAACGTGTCCCGGCAGGAGCACTCAACCCGTTCCGTCTCTATGACAGCAAATGCCTTATTGACGGCTCACTGCTTTCAACCTAATCTGCGTATGTGGTGACTTATGAAGCTGACTTGGTTAAGTCGTCCATTACACTGTTACTCGGGTCACTTGGGTGTGATCACTGAGAGAGAACCATTCGGAGCTGAGGATGAAGCGGAGTACGATTGCGTTGATTTGAGTCAACCTTGCCCATCACTTGTAAACGTGTTCGCACAAAATTTTCTCTCGACAGTCGACACACGAAATGATATCGTTTCTTGTCGATCGGGCAAAGGATACTAGGAGGAATTCTTCCACAGACCGTATCATAAGGCCCAACCATAATTGACACAACTAAGCCACTTAAGCCGATTTCAGACACCATCTTCACTGATCCTGCATGCTCAACTAAAGCGTTCGTGGGAGCACACAGGCAATCTGCTCACACTTTAGTTTGTAGCAATTCGCCGTGGTCGTCGGGTCCGTCATTGCTTTGGCGAAAAAAACTGTAATTTGGGCTAAGAAAACGTCGTTGCAGACCATGAAAATTCAAAAAATTTGAGTTCTCGACATGAATATGCATCGCACAGACGGTCTACGCAAGCATGGGCACATTCAAACTACACAATTTCAAGATCAGACAAAAAACATCGCATGATCCCATCAGAGCGTGCAGGATTACGACGAGGCAATTAACATCCGTACAAGTCCAACCAATCCTGGAGCTACAGCAGAAAATCAATAGACAACGCCGACTGGAAAGCGCACAAAAACTCATCAACGACTAGGCCCGAATTTGAATATACAGCAAGACTAGTTGGAGGATTTTCGGGGGATGTCCACCGAGGTCCACCAAGAGGCAATGCATACGTAGAGCGTAATTTTTCGGTATCGATTGGGAGCCGTCGGCATCGTTGGTCGGTACTTCTTCGAAGAGATTGCTACCGATTGACGATAACTAATTTATTTTGTGCTTCGAACAGGCCGCAATGGGCATTCTAGTATAAGAATGAAGACTGCTTTGTTTGCATTTTTTTGCAATCTAAGAAGAGCCGTTTCGCATGTGAATTGATGAGTAGGAGGTGCGTCCATTGCGTCCTTGATAGGTTTGTGTATTTGTAGCCGCTTGTGCTGATTCTGGGATAAAAGTCTCCAGCACAACTTCACATTCAACACCTCCCGCCGAATCATAGGACCTCAACATTGGCAAATCCGATGTTATGGTTACTTCTGAACGCCTTTTCAATACACTCTACATATCAGTGGAGTCCCATTGAAGCAGTGTTTTTAATCCCCTTGGTCACGCAATGTTGTTGATGCTGGAATCACTCCCAGATCCGGGGTGGACCTGGGCGTCAACCAACAGGCGTCCCCAGCCAGCACGATCTTTCGCCAGCTGCCTCCAGTTGGTTGAGGTCCTTCTCCACTTCTGTGCTCCATCTCGTTCGATGACGTAATCTGTTGCAATGTCCCAATGGCTCGGAATCGAAGACTTTTCGGGCCGGAGTTGTTATGTCCATTCGCTCTACATGACCTTGCCATATTAAGCGTTGGATTCGAAGACAATTAACTAGGTGCAGCGCACTTTGCAGCCAGCTCAACACTGCAAGATTCAAATATGTTTCCACCTGCTTTGAATTCACCATGAGACAGATCCACTTCCGCACTCGTACGTTCACAAATCCGCTGGCCCGGATGGGACCACAGCGTAAGCTTTTTCATCTATCCTACTCCTTTTCCGATGGAAAACAGCATTTTACAGCCCGTCCCTAAAAACGACCAATCCACTTCATATCGACCCATAGCACTTACGACCCTTCAAAAACATATTCTAAGGTCATGGAAACGCTGATAAATCGTCAGTTTATGAAATATCTTGAATCGCGCTTCTTAATGACCGGCAGTATGGTTTCCGCAGCAACAGGTTCACTAGTAATCTGATAGCTTATCTCACCGAAAAGCGAAAACAAAGACTGTTTTTGATTGCACGATGCAGACGAAAGCAAGATAGTTGCGCTTGATATTTCTAAGGCACTTGACAGAGTTTGGCATCAAGCTCTCTTGTCGAAAATGCGTGCTTGTGGTGTCAATGAATGCTTTCTTCTGTGAATTAGAAATTACCTTTCGAACCGTTCAATTCTGATACCCACCAAATAAATGCTGGTGTTCCCCAAGGCTCTATTCTGTCTCCGACACTCTTTCTCATTTTTATAAATGATATCTTGTCTGCTACGTCTAAATCAATCCATTTCTTCGCTGATGACAGCACCCTCAGCTTTTCATATTCATTCCAAGACTCACGATTGGAACAGCAGCTTATGATAAGCACATTGAATTCCGATCTTGGCAGCATAATTAATTGGGGAAAGAACAACCGAGTGGGATTTAATGCTTCACAAATCCAATGCTGTCTGCTGTCACTTAAGCGAACCCTTGTTAACCAGCCATTATCCATGAATGGCACCTGCGTCGAGGAAACCAGAAAGCTTTCCATCCTTGATATATGCTTTAACACAACACTCAGTTCTAAAAATCACATATTTGAGGTCGCCAAAAATGAAGCGAAATGTTAAGGTTTCCTAACTCGATGCAAGAAATACTTCACCCCTTCTGATTTGGCTTTAATTTATGAGGCGTATATACGCCCCAAACTTGGGTACAACGCTCAAATCTGGTCTGTTGCCCCCAAGGCCCACTAGATTAGATAGAGCGAGCGATTAAACTTATAGGAGACAACAATATTGCAGAGTCATTAAAGCCGCTCGAACACCACCGTACCGGAAAAAGAAGCGTCCGTATTTGATCGCTGTTTTAACAAACAATGCTCAAATGAGCTAGCCAACTGCATCCCTCCTCCCCATGAATTCACCCGCAGTACCCGACTCACCAGGAAAGCTCATCAGTTTACCCGTAAGCCTACTTTCGAACGCACAGTTAAATTTAGAGACTCGTTTTTCAGACGCACCACACGACAATTTAAACCTATTCCCAGCCTAATATCTTCCAAAAACTACAAACAACAGATATTTAAGACGAATGTGCACAGGTACCACCTCTCCATTTCTCCATGTATACCTTCGGCCCGTGCTGTGGCTTGCCCCGGACACTTGATGGTATCAACAATGGCTTGTGTCACTACAGCAATCCCCAGTGGCTGTGTCTCCACGTCCCCATGCTATCTTTGCTGCCTTTGCTTGCTCATCAAGCACTCACGTCCCCATTCGCCATTACAAGACAGTCTTTGATCTACGAACTGGTATTGGTCTGATAACCAAATACTTAGTACAGAGGCTTCCGTTTGGACTGGTCTGTAAGTTTTTCTTTTCACTCGTTTCACTTCCAATTATCCAATGTATGTCTATATAGCGAAAGTAAAAACATAAATAATTGAAAAACGAAAACACAAACTCTAAATTTTAACTTTTACTAAACACTTGCATTCTGCAATGTCTAACGATAAGTCTTGTGCGACATGTGTGTCGTCGGTCGTTCGTTTATCTCCTGCATGGAAACTTTCGTGAGCTTCTCCAAATCTGGAGTTGAAATATCTTTTAAGTGTCTCACACGCACCCATTGTCGTCAGGCGCATACAATGCCTTGTCTCTCTTTAGGAGTCGGTCACCACTGTTATTTCCACACGCCACCACGCCTATGTGACTATCCACCTCCGAGTTGTAGTTAGGTTAGGTTAAAGTGGGAAATCCGCAGATGCCCAATGTGGACTCCAAATTTTCTCCAAAAAATCCACTCTAGCCCGAGATTTGTTTAAAATTCTCTTCCATATAAAATTCACTCCATACCCAGCCCGTCGGGCATTAAATGCTTCTGACCCAAATTGCCCACCCTTCACCTTCGAGCATGTAAACCCCATCTTCATAGAATAAAGTCGTCCCTCCATTGGAGGGCATTTATATTGCATCACGACTAAACCACGAAATAGGGTGCAGCACTAACTTTGATTTCAAAAACTTGAGATTGGATGGTGTACGTTCTTATCTCAATTTTCGGCAGATCCCTGCACATGTACACATGTTCGTATGCACAGCACATGAGCCATCCCAGTTCAGAGTAGACGTGCAGCCATCTTTTCTCCTTGTTTGGTGCTAATTTTGGCGGAGGAACCGTAGCTGCTCTGGTCGTCGCTTTTTCGGACCCATTAAACAAAAGTCCGATTAAAATTAAGTGCAAGTCTTCGTCGTTGCATTTTTCGTAGTGGCTCTGTGTTGTGCATCCTTGTGGCTCACTTTATTTTTGTGTTGCTTTATATATTTCCTTCGTTTGGGTTCCAATGCATTTGGGTATGGACCCATTATCCGACAGATGTTTCGTTCTTAATTGAAAGCAATTTGTTTAGATTAGATTTTTCTCTGTGGTTAATTATTCTACGCTGTCTTGACGTATTTTTGGGATTTTCTTTAACGAAATAATTATCCCACAGGGGTAACCATGAGACGGGAGATATGATTGGGTGAGACGAGAAAAGGCAGCTTGGGCTCTTGGTGGGAAAGGACAAGCTAGCACAAATACGTTGACTTGTCGGCTTGTCCAAACAACTTAGAGGGAATGCGAACTCAGAAAGAATGCACGACGATGTCGATGTCATCTGCTTAAAATAGCAGTTGGAGTGACTTGTACAAGTAGTGCCTTCCAAGTAGTGTTTTCTTTGCTCATGAAACCCAGAAACCCTTATCTTGCCAGAGTACCCGATCATTCTGTTTCGATTATATCGACGCCCTCTAATGCTGGGACCATCAAGGCAACAAAATGTCGGGCTCCTGAACAATTTGACACCTGATAGTTTAAGGATAAACGCATTCAACAGCATTTATCACAAGGACTTATCAAAGCTATGGCCGAATTCGGAATCCCGGGAGAATTTATCCTGTGTTTGATTTCTACAATGTACTGTGATGGTTGTAATGGCACTGAGTCCGTAGTGCGTCGGGCAGTTGGAAGGCACATCGCGTGTCCCCAATGCTTGAATCAAGCAGGTCTCAGAGTCAATGAGGACAGAATCAAATGTCGACGTTCGACTAAGAAAAGTCAAGTCGCACCAAATGGCCTAAATGAAGGAGTTTTTCTACTTTGGGGAAAACTCGAGTTCCACAAACGACACCATAGTGGAGATCCGATATAGAATCGCCATTATTAACCGGTGCTTCTTCGGCCATCAGTGTACATGTCTGCAGCTGGGACAAGACCGACGCGTTCTCTTTCCCATGCATCCCTCTAAAGGTAGATTGTCTGACTTGGAAGGGTATGACTCTGCCTGTTGTGTCATCTATGAGCCCTTCCGGTATCAGGCCAAACACACTAACACACTCTTTTCTTTTACTTCCGTTCTATATTCTCTTACACAAGGCAACTGGAACATGTGGATGTAAAAATAACTAGAGCAGAGCTTAGAACAGTGCAATCACCATTATTCTTGTAAAAATTGCACACTAAACCTTTGTGCAGCGAAGCCTCGACTGTTCCATTGAACGTGTATATAGACGATATTTAAGGCGCCTGGTCTAGACTTTACATTTCTGAGATCTCAAATGTCAAATAAGGTAGTTGGCAAGACCACGTGTGTAAAATGTTTGCAAAAAGAAGGTGTCACACAAAGGTGTCATCTGGAGAGGTGTCATCTGGTGAAGGTGTCATCTGGAGAGGCTTGATGATTAAGGCCCATTTCCATCCTTCATTGTAGTGCCATACAAATATGAAGAAAAAACGCTCCCTAATTTGCACTAGAATGGCATGCGAACCAACTTGTTCTCAAAAAGTTTGTTATGTCACGTGAAGTCAGTCAAAAGCTGAATTCAGTGTTCCAAGATCCGTGCAAATCAATTTGCTTCTTGGACTGTGTGCGGACGTAGCATCGCCATTATCAGCCGGTGCTTCTGCGGCTTGTCGAGACAACTGGGCCCAATGCTGTTGACGTGAAGGAATAATACCATGCTTGGTCACTACTGTTCCCAGTACGATACCGGACCTACATGGTCGCAGTTGAACTGATTGGTCCACGTTGACCTACATTCCAGCATCAGCTCATACCGCCCGAAACCTATCCAGTGCGCGGTTTAGCTCCATATATGCAATGAACAGAAGAGGTGACGAGACACACCCTTGGCGAAGTCCAACGCCCAAGGTGTTGATTTAGCACAGTTAGCCCAAACACAGCAGCTACTGTTTGTGCATAGCTATCGAATGGCCCTCAGAAGAGGACCTTCAATCCCATACTCCTGCAGAACATTCCAAAGATTACTTCGAGGAACTCGGTCGTATGCCTTTTTTGAAATCCATAAAACAGCTGTAGATGGGCTTGCCATACTCCCAAGCCTTCTCAAGTACCATTCTTAGATGGAAAAACTGGACGGTTGTACTTCTACCGGGACGAAAGCCGCACTGTTCATAACCCATCCTGGACTCGGCCATAGCCCTAGAACTCGCTTCCAAGGCCTTAGCGTAGACTGTCCCCGTTAGACTTAAAAGAGATATGCCCCTGTAGTTTGAGCAATCTCTTTTGTCCCCCTTCTTGGAAAGTGGGACAATCACCCCAGTTTGCCAATCGCCAGGTTTCTCACCAAGTTCCCAGGCTACTTTAATGACACGAGAGAGCCATAAAACTCCCTCCTTACCCACTTATGCACTTCTGGCCGGATTTCATCCACACCGGCTGATTTTTCCTCTGTAACAATCTAAAAACTAAAAACTGCGTTTTCTATTTAACTCAAATCTTGCCTCAATTTTGGGACAGCCCTTTGTAATGCAAGCCATTAAAGAATATATTTTACATCTCCCCTAGAGTAACTTAGGACAGATAAAAACAGGAGGAGATAAAAACAGGACAATTGCAGAGATTCACTGCCCTCCTTCCTCACATTCTTTCCGTGGTGGTTATTTAATGCTAAGAGCACTCTTGTGACGGCTTTATTAACAGCCGATCCATTGGGGTCCCCACTAAGTAACCGATGTTTCTTACGTCTCCGATTGCGATCAGTTAAATCTGACCCAGCACTTCAATCTGGTCCAGCACTTCGCCTGGTTACGCTTGGGCATAACTCCTGATGAGTTAGAGTCGATGGCGGAGGATCGAGTTGCCTGGAGATCTCTCGTACGTGTTTTATGGGAGCATGCGGGTCAGAAGATGATATTGATGATGGTGGTTTCATCGGCACTCTTATTGGCTAAATTGTCTGCATGACATGGTGCCTAAAATATCCCAACCGTCCGTGTACGTTATCTCCCAATTCTGCTCCCGTGCCGCCGATTTCGTTCACTCTCCATACGGACCATTCATTGAACAGTCATAGCTTTCATCAATAAAGCCGACGAAAGGAACATAGTCCGAAGCTCAATCAAAGCGCTTGTTGGCCACTTTGCCAAGACTTCAACTCAGACTTCAACATTATTGGCCAAAATCTAGATAAATATGTTACCCCTCATCAAACGCATTTTGAAGTAGCACAGTAAAGTTGTTTCATAAGCTCACTCACTTCAGATTTTGATTGACTGAACGAAGGGCAGACAGAACTGGCGCCGGAACGTCGAGGGTGCACTTAGAAAATGAATATGGAGCAATACCTGGATTTCACCGGTTTAGTAAAAAATTTCTGACAGTTAAGAAATGCGTAAGACATAGCATAACGTTGACTTTTATCTTAAAATTTCCCGTGAAATGCGTCCATATGCTTACGAAAAAACCAGCACAGTGTCCAACACTTTTCTACACCCTCCAAGGACACTCCCCCTGGAGACGATTGAATCTAAACAAAGTGTAGGGCAAACATAAACAAGCATATGTTGGGCCTTAAAAATTTCAGCGAATTAAATATTTACCGAAACGAAGTGTCAAAAAATGGACAGCTGTCAGATGTCTGATAAAAAGTACTTCTCCACGGACACGCATGCACACAAAAGCCTCGCGTGCTCTCTTTACCTTGACATCGAGTAAACCTGCAGAGGGTGTACTCACCTATATAAGAGCACAAATCAATGGCCGCACATATGGTATCAATTCACAGTGTCTCAGGCGCTGGATGTTAGAATCAGCACTCACCCCGATCACGAAGCAATAAACCGCAACTTCGTTCACTTTAATTACTTGCAACTAGTTCAAATTTGCGGTTGTGACAATGCGTTGCAGGAAAAACTAAGAGCATTTGCAGCTCTTTGTTCGCTCTTAGATGGTCTCGGCACTCTTTGCGCGTCACGATGGCCAAAGTTCCCGGACGAAACTTTCAAGCTAAGGACACATTCACAGCACACACGGCAAACACTTCGCACACCACCGCAAAAGTTTACGTAGCACTTGAAACGCCGAGGAAGGGATGGGAAAACAACAAAACTGCGAGGCGAAAATACAATATCAGGGGATTCGCTAAGCAACACGAGTTTCTGCGGCAAACACTGGCAAACGCGGGAACCGCAGATCACGGGCGATTCTGCAACAATTATCCGTTCGATTATTGACGTCTGTTTATTGTTATTTTGGTGTTGTATCAAATTTGACAAGCAGGCGAGATTAAAGCAGCAGAAGCGAGCTAGAAGCAGGATAAGGACTGTCAGGAAAGAGTGACAGCAGAGAAAAAGCCCTTTTCGGTGAGCATAAAGGATACACGAAAGCAACAACAATTGCCCGATGCACTAATACAATTATGAGAACACCAAGAGCGGAATTATTGAATTTCGCTCTCTCTTTCATCTTTCGGTCTCGCATCCGCTCACAGGCTTGGGTTCTAGGCTGGTGCGGCGTATTGTTTTTGTTGCGTGGAAACGGATACAGGATGTGGGCTTTGTTGCTTTCGCATCTGTTATTAAACGAACTTGTGGGCGGGTGGCGACTGATTTGATTAAAAGCTCTTCCTCTCCATATGTAGGGAACAGCCAAAGCGTTGCTGTGAGGTGCACAGGCTTCCTTTCATTGCGTCGAAAGCTCTCAACACTTGTATGAATTTCCGGATTCCATCAGCTGATTGCGGTCCTCACTGACGTCGTCATTGCGCAGGGGGGATAAGGGGCAGATGCGAGTCCCACATTTTTCGTAGGTGAAGTGCATCTAATGGCGTGAGCATGAGACCAATGCATCCTTGAGATCCGCACAGGATAAGGCGCACATGTGAGGGTGCTCTCCCTTAGTCGGGACTTGAACGCGATGAAAATCTGAAGTGCATGAGAGCTATTGTCTTAAGTTGTTGGCTTTAAGCAGTGAGCAGCTGTTGGGGTTATTAATGGGAATTGTTTATTTATGGGTTTTGAAAACGGACCAATTGCGGCACTTGCAACAGGTGACTTATTAGATGCGCTTGAGGAGAACTATGAACAGGCAGAAATGTGGAATAAGAACAATTGAGATTGTTAGGACAAGAGGTGCAACACTCCACGCACATCTTGTTTATTTTTTGTCTGCCTTTACTTTACAGTCAAATAATGTTCTTTAAAGTCTGGCAAGACTAGTGATATCAGCAGATTCGTTCTCAAATGCGACAGCAAACGCTGTGCATCTTCCTGCTGATAAGCAAGGTTATAACCTTTTCTCGAGGCTCGTGTATTGACTCTTCTTCTTCGCTATCTGGCTGCGTGCTCTCCTGAATGTTGATGTCGTTCAGATGTGGCGTGAATAAAAACTTGAGATTGGATTTTGGAGGAACACTCCATCTGGTGTGAATAAAAATGTATTTCCTTAAATTCAACGAAACCCCTTCACTCAGATTGTTGACAGCTGTAATATCTCCAAAGGTGGAATCTGAATTCGAGAGATCCCCTGTAGAAGTCGAGTGGCGGGATAGGAGGTGACTTCAAGAGAAAAAAAAGGCAAAACAGGAAGAATACTGTTTTAGAAGAGGAATACTTTGGTGGATTAAGTGAAGATGAAATCTGAAATGGAAAAAGAAGATTTCATAAAATATTTAAAATTTTATCCGTGCTTGCTGGAAAGACTTGTTGCATTGGAGAAAATTCCATCCATAGCCAACACTTGCAAATCTTTGCATCTATGAATGACAACGTCCTCACCAACTCCAACTTAGCATCCCGGTACACCACTATATCGAAGGAATATTTTCATCTTCTCAATTCTTGGCATGGTACAACACGGGTTCCACCATTCCATGCTATGAAACTTGAATCTATACAGGCTCTTGAAATTATCTCCTCTGTCGTTAATTTTATTATTATTTTTTTATTAATTTTTCTTAACGGACAACCCTCTATAGGAGACACTTTTAATTAAGGACAATTCGTCATGTGCCGATGAAGATATTCGTGTATTTCAACACTTTCTGAACGGACACCCCGACATATCGGACAATCCTGACAGTCCTGCTGCTGTCCGCTTTAGAGAAGTTTCACTGTATATCTTTTTCGGTTTGATATATTTGAAAACATAATTGCCTATACTTCATACCCTCCTTTCATCACCCCTGCATCCAACCTTACTCTAGTTTTAAACCTCAGTTTGAGGGAAAGAACCTACTAAAACACTACTAAGTTACTACTACTAAGTTTACTCAGAACTATTCATTCACACCAAATTGAGAGTTTCCTTAAAGCAAAATACTTGTCTGGTGTGTTTTCACTCGGAGTTTTCCATTAGTTTTTATTCACACCACTCAATGAGTAACGGCTGAACTAAAGTATGGTTAGTTAGTTGGTTAGTTAAAGCAAAGTAAATGCGTTGTTATTGTATATGGTTCTAAATCTGGTCGAGTCACCATTTGCCGTTGGGATCAAATTCACGGCACTATCACTGGAGTGGCCGATCAGTGGTAGCATTCTAACTGACCAACGGTCTAAATGTCCTGTGAAATTCACTAGCAGCGCCTTCCCTACCCTACCCTACTGAAGCTTGGTCATATAAATTACAGATGATATACTGGCTGAGGTTGCCTCATCACCAACTGGCCTACTCTCGATTCAAATAGCTCACCGGGAACTGTGTTCATTGGAACTCACGCCTCTAGTTTGTACCTACCTTGAAGCTGCAGACACAAGGAGGAGCAAGAAACTATTGTACCTCTACTCTGCAATTGCGGTGCTCACCAGCGTTGTTGTATTCCAATTTTTTTAGTGACTCATTTTGTAGACAACTGACAACACATTTTGTGCACATATATATACAGTAAACGCTCGATATAGTGAACACGCAATATTTTATATAGGCTATTCTAAATAGCGCACAAAAAAAATCTCCCTATAGTGAACACATGTTTTTGTATTTTCTTTGAACCTTGCAGCATAAAAAAAACTTCTGAAACTCATTAGGGCAGTCAACGCGGATGTAACATGCCTACAGTGGAAGCTTCTTCCCGAAAAGACATAGTAGCCTCCATAGACTCCAGCAATATTTAAGGACTGGCTAAATATTTGTTCCAGTACAACGTTTTCTTTGCTAGAACGGGTTGCAGTCGAGGCGTTATTCATTTTAGACAAAGCCCCAGCCCCAGCCCCAGAAAGTGAGCTTCAAGCTCTAGATGGTAGCATTTCAGCCATGTTTTTGCCTCCCAGTGTAATACCTCCACAGTTAGCCCATGGGTAAAAATGCTATCCGCCTGACCAATCTGTTTTATAGCGAAAATGTGTTGCAAATTTGTAGCAATAAAAAACTCTGTATTTTAATTGGCATGTATTTACAAACGTTACTAAAAGAAGGTCTTCGTAAATGTAGATTTGAATGGGGCTGCTTTCGAATACAATTCCGCAATCGTCTAGAAAGATATTGGCTGCGTTGATATATGTTAATTGCCTGTCCTATGCAAACGGTGCAATGCATTAAATTTTCAGTCGATCAGCGAAGAATGAGGACGGCGATAGCTTGAATTTCATAAATCAACGTCAAATCGCTGGAGACCTGCATTCGTACAAATCTGGTAATAAGGGGACCGACAAGGATGAAGCGACCAACTATCCGACTGAACTTGTGTATTCGACTGATGTGCCAGGAGCTTCGCCGTATAATTTACGGCTGAAGGAAGAATCGATCATAATCATGTTGCGGACTCTGTCACGGCTACTATGGAACATCCTCACACGATATAAGTACTTTTTAGATAGCCAGGATGCCATCAGACACTGAAATCATCTCCTTATTGTGAAAACTCTTCGCCAACCGATGTACAACATCAGTTTAAGTCTAAAAATGTATCCACTCTCGATGAGAACAACCAAATCTGACACAATTCGCATTGATGTGAATTTTCTTCTCAACAATTGGCTGTAAGTCCCGCTCAGATGTCGCATTTACTTTCAGGTCAACATGAGTCTCAGAGCAACAAACGAGTCATGCTCATCAATCTTTGCGAACATACCTTAATAACACATCCATTGCGCGGTCCCGTACGCAGCTCGCTGTGTGACTGTGTGTCATTTCATTGTCAAATATTGAATGTCCTTGTTAGTGCTTGACAAACAAAACAAGGTAATAGCATCCATCAGCCACAAAACAGACAAAACCAGTGTATGCCTCGCATGTCAATTGTCTTTCATCAAAACTCACTTCGAAGGTGAATTTTAAAGCAGGATAACGATAACATTTCCGGGGCTGCCATCTGCGAACATTTAATACGAGCATTCGTACATCGTTTGTGTGTGCGTCTCCGTTTGATGCAATAGAAGTGGAGGAAGACTATAAAACGCAATGACATCCAGACAGATAAAGTAGCGGTAGCTGGAGTAGCAGTAAGAGCATCTCAGTGAACCCTTCCGTCGTCACCAGCCCAGATCGTAGTGCAGTCCCCATGTAAGACACGTAGGTTAGGTTCGAGGTGATGTAAATAATTCCGTTTATTTGCACGTTGTTTTCTCTTACTACTTTCTAAAATATCCTGCACGCTGATGGTCCGTCCCAAGGACTCACTCCTTGCATCGTTGCGAAGCGCTTTGCGACCAAGAGACGCACGATAAGACAGCACTCCCGGGCAGGTGTAATTGAATACGAAATTACTTTAGCCACGGATTAATATTTAATGAATTTTTCCACTCGTGTTTCTTAGAAGGATAAAAACACAGAGAGCGAGACCAATATGTACATGGACCGAGGCAGGAACACGTTTGGTTTTATTATGCGAGATGAGGCAGCATCCAGCATCCTAGAAATGTAAGGACAACACAACACCGCCAGAGAGAGCATCCAATTTGGTTCCTTCGTTCGCCTGTGTCGCCTTCTCTTCGGGTTCTTGCGCTCGCCTTTTATGACCAGAAAAATAAAAGCGTTACAATGGATTCTGGCTGTGGAGGGGGGCCCTCCGTAGCTCGGCTAAATACACTCAACAGCACTTCTTGCTAAATAAATTAAACCCTGTTTGAGATCCTGGATGCCTCGACACCATACACTCGCCATGATTGCTTCAACTGTCCTCGGTTCGCACACCCTGCACTGCACGCAGGTGAATCTGTGCAAGTGTGTTGGTTAAATGGGGATGCGCTGCCGAGGAAAGGGGGCAACATGAGTCTAGAGAATATTTAAAAGTGCTCTCCATGTATTGCCTTAATGACACTCCCACTCGAGCGTGAACGCTTACTGGACTCTTTGCAGGACGCACGAGTGTGGCACATTGGTTTGAGAGCTCGCTCAAGACGAGTACCTTAAATTGAAACTCGGTCTAGTTGTCGACTGCGTCTGGTTGAATGTTTAAGGGCAATTTGGCGACTCGACTCCTTTGTGCATGCATGGGACGTGATGTACGCACAAGTGTTCTATGCACGCTTGGGGGCTTGAAAAATACGCTTTGGACATTTCGGACAAGTTACATGTACGCACCTAGGCACCATGAGTAATTAAGTCGGTTGAGTATGTTGGGAAAAAAGAGAGCATCATTCAGGAGCAAGTGATGCTGATGTTTCGAATGTTGGAGAGAGGAAATATAAAAACCACGGTAATGAGTTCCTCAGCAGGACATGTCAGCTAGCGATGGGAGATGAGCCAAAAACACGTGAGAGACAAATCGAAATCGGTCCCCAAACCGTAAAGCAATGGCCGATAAAAGCACAGGTGAAGGGATGCGTAAGAAGCATGCACCAACCCATTTCTAAGATTTGGTTAGATGGGTGTATGCCCAATCAATGGAGCCTCACTGGCGTTTGCCCCATCCACAAAGGAAACCCCCTCAGCTGCGCGAACTACAGAGGCATCAGTCTCCAGAACATCGGACTCAATATATTATCTGTCATATTGTGTGAACGCCTGAAACCCTTCGTCAAGAACCTGATTGGCTCATATCAGTGTGCTTTCAGAGCAGGACAGTCCGCAGTCGGTAAAATGTTTGCAGATCCTGGAGAGAACCCAGAAGTTCAAATCGATACACACCTCCAGTTCATCGATTTATAGAGACGATCTAAATAGAGCCATCTCTAGTCTCGACATCCCTGTCAAACTTGTCAGATTCTGTAAGATGACGATGGAGAACGCTCGCTGATCTATCAAGTTCGGTAACGACCTCACCGAGACCTTTGATGTCAAAAGAGGACTTAGACAAGATGTCGCCTTGTCATGTGATTTCTTCAACATCGTACTTGAACAAATTGTGCGAAACTTGAATGCCAATCTTTCAAAAGTCGGTGCAACTACTAGCGTATGCCGACAATATCCACAGCCCGGATCACAGCGGGCTCTGGTGCGTTGCAAGTATCTAAACGGAAGCTGCCAAAATGGGTAAATGAGGCCAGAACCAAGTTCATGATGTCAACAAAAAGGGATACACAATATCGACGAATTGAAAAGAACGTCACAATCGACAGCTTAAACTTCGAGGCAGTGAGGCACTTTGTCTACTTTGGCAACTGCTATAAACTCTTACAACGACACCTCGACAGAGATAAAACGAAGATTTACTCTCGCCAATCGCTGTTTCCTTGTGGCTGCGAAGGCAATCGAGCAAGGCCCTATCCCGAACAACTGAGGTGATCCTATATAAGTCCGTGATCATCCCAGTCCTATTTTACTGCTCCGAAGCATGAACTCTGTCAAAACCGGATGAGGATATACTCGGTCGGTTCGAGAGAAAACTTCTTCGGAAAATATACGGTCCCGTATGCTTTGACGGGCTCTGGAGGTGGAGATTCCACGACTAACTATACGAGCTGTACAACCACATCCACCTGGTCAAAAAACTACGCATCAGTCGCTTCAGATGGCTAGAACATGGAGAGTGAATGGCCACCACAATGCCTCCGGCCAGCAGAGTCTTCGAATATAATCCGGAGGGGAAAGTAGGGAAACATCACGCTTAAGTGGCTCGCACGAGTTCAAGGGGACTTTACCCGATTTATAGTGCGCAGCTGGCGTCAGCTAGATAAGGACTTTGCTAGCTGGAGAGGTTTGTTAGTTGAGGCCCAGGTTCAAATAAGTAAGTAAGTAACAGGCACCGGCATTAGCATTTTCTCGGACATGTGCAACTTAAAGTGTTCAACCTGATTATGTGAGTCTCCGTCAAATGGAGGTCCTGGCGACTAAAAAAGCAGCCAGGTTGAAGGCAGTTTTGGAAAGTCTGCGGGCTGATAAAACCGTTCGCATTGAATCGTGTGGCCCTAAAAACTGCCTAGCCTCCAGCCACATCAATCATCAAAACCCATTTGTTACAAAAATCCACCTGACCCCATGGAAAGTCTGCACACAGCGGCAGCTAGCTAGACTATTTGGAGCGATCAAAGCTGCGGTTACGGCGAGTCCAGACGCTTTCACAAGAACTTATCTAAAGTGCCTACAAGAAGGTGTCTTCCCCTCGCAGTGGAAGGTTCAACATCTGGTGCTTATACCAAAAGGAAGCAAACCATCGGAAGAATCCTCATCGTATCGCCCGGTATGCCTTCTAGATTCACTGGGGAAAATCTTGGAGCGAATCATATACAACGGGAGCCCTTTCAGACCACCAATATGGCTTCAGAAAATCGCGCTCTACCGTCGACGTCATAAAGACAGTGGTAAATATCGCGACGGAAGCCACAAAAAAGAAATAAGGTGGAGATGGAGAACCAAAGAATACTGCGCCATAGTCACACTGGGAGTCAAGAACGCATTTAACACCCCAAGCTGGACGCACATACTGATAAGTTTGTCCAGAATGGACACGCCAAACTACCTGTTAAGGATAGGTTAGGTTAGGCTATAATGGCTGGCTGCAGAAGCCAAAGTAGGCCCGTTGTGATACCACGCGGATTGATTCCCCCTAATAAATAAAACCAGTTGGTTCACAAGCACCAAAGCGGTTTAGCTGGCCAATATAGACGCTTTTTAGCTCATCGAGGGTGTTGAAGTAGTAGGCCCATGTTAAGGTCTACTTCATGGACTACTGATATGGACTACTTCAAGTTGATGTACCACCCTGTCGACGGCGATAAGCAATACAATGTCACAGGAGGAGTTCCACAAGGATCGATCCTCGGAACTCTCCTGTGGAACATAATGTACGACGGTGTATAGCGACTGACGCTGCCAGAAGGAGTCTAAGTCATCGGATTCGCTGACGATATAGCCATCGTCACCGTAGCTAAGCACATCGACGAAGTGGAGTGTGCGACAAATAAAGCTGTCGTCGCACTGGAAACCGCTGGCCTGGAGCTCGCTGACCATAAAACTGTTCTTATAACCAGCCGCAAGAAAGTGGAATACGCGAGCTTCCAGGTTGGAAACCAAACGATTAAATCGAACGAGTCACTAAAATACCTTGGTGCCCGACAACAGACTTCGTTGTATGGCGTCGCTGATGCAAGCAGCTCTCTCCCGGATGCTACCAAACATTGGTGTGCCTGGATATTCCCGTAGGATATTGCTATCTAGAGTGCTTACATCGGTTCTCCTATACGCTGGCGGAAGCACTTGCAGTGGAGCTACGAAAAAGAAGGTTGATGTTGGTGCTTCAGAAATATATCAGCTCGCGTTTTTAACAAGTTTGGTCCAAATAGACATTATTGCCAACGAAATGCAAAGGGTGTACCTTCGGCGGACAGCAAACCGGCAAGAAGAAAAGGAAATCATACAATCTAAGGAGAGGGCTAGATCAAAGGTGCAGTGGCAAAAGCGGTGGTGGACCAACTTTACCAAAGCACGATGGACCCAAAGGTCATGCTAAACATAGCACCATGGACATCAAGGAAAACAGGGGACTGCAACTACCACCTTAAGTAGTTTCTGTCTGGGCATGGTGGTTGTACATATTCAAATGCGGACACGACAACTCGCCTTATTGCCCGGAATGTCAAAGACGGAATAGGATGCGGAGCACTGGATGTTCCACTGCAGGCGTTTTATATGGAACAGGACCTGAGAAGTCCAGAAAACATAGTCCGTTACATGATGCAATCGAAGCAACACTGGGCAGAGATCTGCTCATACGTAGTCCATGTGCAGGAAACACTTCGAAGGGCAGAAAGACCAAGGGCACTAGAGGCTACTTATGGAGCATAATTGCCAACCAGACCCGCGAAGTAATACCTAACGACAGGTCCGCGGGGAGAGTGGGAGAAGAGTGAAGGTTGTGGGTTAGTACGCAGGCATATTCCCAAAATCTTGGGATCGTGCATGCTCATGGCACGGGCTATTAGCATCTTTAGAAAATTGCCACGTCCTTGGACGTAACCAAAAAAATGACTATTTGGATGCCTTTCAGTCTTCATCGTCATACCTCGTCGGTTGGCTTCGGCCCCAATCTCATTGCACTCAGTCCCCTCCATCGACACAGAATAGCGCGCACTTCTCCTCCAACTTCTCAGGGTAAAGTCAGTTGAGCTTGCTGATGTTACATAAATGCTTTAACATTCTTCGCTTTTTCTTTAATTTCTTCTTCAATTTTCGTATTTCCGGCGTCGATTCTCGAGGGTTTGGTTAAGGTCTTGAACTTTAAGCCCTTTAAGATATGAACATCCGTAAGAGGTATCACTACGACTGCACATTTTTGTACACTACCCTCGCATAATTTACTCAGCAAGGAACCCCCCTCCAATGAAACGAACCCAATCGACTTCACTTCTTCGAAGACTCCCCAAACACGTCCATCATTTGTGCACATGTCCCATTACAAATCATCAGGGCAAGTGTCAAACCTCACGCGAGGTCAATTGGCAATCGGCCCCGTGGAAACCTGCCCAGGATCTAAGAATAGGCAGCACAAGCCCACACCATACAGTACACCACATCCACATGTGGCATGTGGTGGTGCAGCACGATTTAAAATCAATCAAGCATTCCTCGCTACACCATCAGAAGACCCTAAGGACAACTGTGTGCAATATGTGCTTCATGTGGTTCATTTCTGCAACACTCACACTTGTTAGTTGATCCCAGTTGACTTTCGGCTCGTTGTGAGCCTCACTGCAATGCAGGCGTTTCGGTGCAATTCCATAGTGACACGATTGTGTAATGAACCTGAATGTGTTTGGCCTACAGAAGCAGCTTCGTGCCAAGCATGGCAGGCATTTTAATTTTAAACCCTGACAGGCAATGGAGTTGATGGGCTGTGGCTGTGTGAGTAGACGCTGATGGTGTACGGGGGGGCTTAGTTGCCGCTGTGCATTACCGTCTGCAGGTGGATTATATATGGAATCAGGCAAAACTAATCGTCCTAATAAAATTAGCCTTCAACTAGGATGTGGACGCTTGTCTCTTCATAGCCCGCTTAGGTCACAAGTTGAGCTTGCGGATGATCTCACCAAGCAGACCTGCAAATATTCATCATCACGGAAGATAAATGAGCAGGTGCAACCTCTCTGGACCCAGAAATTAATCCTCCTCGGATGACATACACATATTATCCGACGCCGTAAGCACCCAAGCAAGAATTATGCGAGTACAAGCCTTCAAGAAACTCATCAAGTGTCCTCTCGCAAGAGTCATGGCATGGAATACCATCGTGCAACTGAAAGGTGCCGTTCGGCTGTTAACATCAAAGATCTCTCATTATCAGGTAAAGTGTGCATTCAATGCATGGCAACTGAGTTGGAAGACTGAGACGGCGCTGAGTTGAACAGTTGCCTCTGTGCACAAATTAATAGAGGACTGATTTGGCGCGTTGACTCCGTTGAACCACCGTATTGAGATCTGAGTACTTCAGAATTGATTTGAGAACAGATTTGAGGCAGACTGAGTACACAACTGAATTGACATGTAAGTCGATGACTGAGTTGACAACTGAGGTGGAATACTGAGTTGGCAAGTAAATTGGATGACCGAGTTGGAAGACAATTGAGTTGGAAGACTGAGACGTCTTCCTCTCCCTTCTGGTGGCGCTACGGGGCGGGGCGGATCTGGACTTCTACCAACAAACCCCTCCAACTAGCGCGATCTATGATTAGCTCTCTGGAGTGTCACGCACCAAGTTGGTTGAGGTCGTTCTGAACATAGGTGCATCCTTGTCCCACAGATTCGGATCCGCATGCTCTTCGAGATCTAAGCTGTTCATGCGCTATACGCAAATGCACCCAGTTGTGCCAAAATGATCGTTTCCAAATCGAACAGCTTGCGCTTCAGTGCCCCAATTGCAATTTGTATAACTCACACTACTAAGCATACATAAGGCTGCTCCAACTGCATTGTTTTGCTGACAGCCCCCCATAGTAACGTCAATAATTCGACTCCCCTCGTCCCGTAGGAGCAAGCATTTTTCTGGCATGTAAATGGAACAATGTAATATTGCAGAAAATGCAATTACAAGGGTGTCTATCACATTGGTCCACCAAGGCCGTGGGGACGCGGTTCCAGGTCCAAATGTAATTAGCCAATACCCAGCAATAATTTGATTTGAAAATGCACGCCAGAGCCACCAAGTCAAACAGCACTCGCCTTCAACCAAGGGACGGGGCGAACGGCTCCCCCGCATTTACACACGCACTTGTCAATTATACGGGCGTAATTCAATTAAGGAATGACCACGACAGGAGACGAAAAACAAACGAGCAAAAAGCAAGGATTTGTTGAAGCAACAATTTCCTTCGCGCGGAATGCAGACAAATGTGGAATGTGGCACTCACAGCACTGATCCCTTTCTGTGATGACTTTGCGAAAATAAATCTCAAGACAAAGATAAAGGATAAAAAATATAAGACAAAAGAAGCAGAAAAACCGCCAACAAAAACAGAGCAACAGGATACGGGGCAAAGGAAACTGCAGTCATGCCATTCACCGGACGAGCGGAGAAGACGGTGAGCCCCCACACTTTCGTGGTGGTACTGTCTCCGGCCTACGACAAAGTCACAAAAGAAGCATCTGTATGAATGGCTGGGTCCTTTGTTCTTAAAATCGTTTCGTCCCGGGTGGGCGAGAGAATCCTTGTTTTTTTTTTTTTGTTCGTTTGCGCCTTTTTTGAGCACACACTGCCAGCCAGCAAGCTCGCACATATGGAAGGTGCAGCGACTGAGAGAAGGGGGCGCCACGAGTGAACAAAAAGGACTTGAGTGAGAGATGTGGTTTTATTATCCCTTCTAATGGATTCTATTGCGGCGCTCGCTGTGTGCTGTTGCTGCCCTCGAAGACGTCCAACCGGGGTTAGAGTTGAAGTGAGTCTTCTGAGAGGAAGTGGAAAAGTATCCCGTGCATGGCGTAATGGGAATTTCACTTTAATTAAGGAGACAACGAACGGCCAGCGTATATGTGCGATAGTGTGGACATTTAATTACCTTGTCTCATTTCGTTTTATCCGTTCGTCGGTTCCCTGTGTATCCTTTCGCATCCTGCTCATTCAAGTCAGAGCTAGTGCGTCCCTTATGAAATGGCCGGGGAATTTTCTTATTTGAAGTCGAAACTATTTATATGGCGCGTTACTAATCGCATGACTATGAGCAATTTTCTTTTAACTCTTTTCTTGTCACTTGTAGTTGTGGAATGGGAACGTTTCAAGAGACTGTTGACGTGGCGAGGGATAAGAGTCTCTTTCTTATGTAAGACACATGTGAAAAGACTTATTTCTAGCTAAAATCGTTCTCCATTGCAAATGGATAATTTTGTGGAAGACACCTCGAGTACATATATATAGACAATATAAATTAAACACGTACTCTTTTTCGTTTCCCTCTATGAGGAATTTTATTTATTAAAGTTAAACTGCTGACGTTACTCAGCCCGAAGTCAACTTAAAACTAAACTTACTCTACTTATTCCAATCGTTCGATGTCGTTGAACGATGGCCCTGATGTTATTCGGTACCACTGTGGATGATCGACGACGCTCCCACGGTGGTGTCAGATTCTTTCGCTGTGTCTGACATGCTCGGCTTAAAACGCTGAGCTAGTGTCTGGCTGTTCACACACTTTGCAACTTTGAGTGCGTGTTAACTTATATCCGAAAAAAAAGCTTTTCTTTTGGACGTGTTTTTTTTTTTAACTATTTTAACTTAAGTCAAGTTAAGTCAACAACTTTCTTCAAACTCGCATCTAACATACGCTGTACACAAAAATTAAACAGTACACAAACAGAAAGCCAACAGAGAACAAAAGAAAGAAACGATCATACAATCAGCACATCAAGCCAAGACACTCCAAGCCAAGCTAAGCCAAGTCACCAGGGGGACTAGTGGTTACAGGATGCGGCTGATAGCATTCACTCACAGTTTTGGTTGAGTGATATATCCGACCAAACCAATAAAGAACACATTGAAATAGTTCATGACAAATGACTCATTGAGAGACCATGTCTTTTAATTTTCTGCCACATAAGTATGCTGCCGAATCCAATTCGAGCTTACTTAAGAATATCGACATTAAATCTCTGTTTTTCTTATGCGCACGCACTTTATCCATTATCGGACCAAGCAGACACGTATGTGGCTGCATGTTTGACAATTCCTTCTACAATATGGTTCTTTGCCTGCGTCTAAGATTAGCTTTTTAAGAGTTGACAGTTCAGTTTGAAGTGGAAAATCGGAGGATTGTCGCTTTTGAATTAGAACAGATTTTCTTTTAGTTTGTAACTTGGTTTTTGATTTCATTGTTGGAGTGGTAAGAGAACAACCATGCTAACTTGCGAGGTAGCATGTGGATAGCGGATCGAGTGGCGCAAACTACTTGTTTACCAATGCTGTGGTACTTTATTGAGACGCTTGCTCCCTTTGCAGATATTGGTTTCGGCTATGTCTCAGAGAGCTGCACGTGTTCTTCTCGCTGTTGCTAGGCAGTTGTGTTGAAGGACATATGTAACTCTCGGCGTAATGGCGACGAACTGGGAGGCTTCTGGTAAATTTGCATACACCGTGTGAAGTGTTCAACTGCGCTACTTGCATTTGCGACTTTTTTCCAAACAGGATGCATATCCCACTTCCGCAAGTATGCTACCTCCGATGAACTGTCTGCCAAATTTCTGAAACTGACGAGTGACGGAGATCCATGTGATAACCTGACAGGTATCCAACTCAGTTGTCAATTTAGCTCTGATCTCTGATCAGTTGTTAGATCACTGGCGCATTCAGCTGTCCAACTTATTTCTTCAAATGGATCTGTCGATTGAATTGTTAACGGTATTTCTGATCAGTTGTCAATACGCCAACTCAGGCGTCTAACTTGGTTACCATCTCAGACATTTTCTAGATTTCAACTCCTTTCGGTCATCGATTAGATCGTTCACCCACCTAATTTACTTGTCAAACCAATACTTGCCAACGCACTCGACAATTGCCTCACAAATTCGTCGATGGACTAGGGGTCAATCATCTGTGAATTTGGGCATCTCTATAATACTTCATTTCTGGGCACGCCAAAGGACATGTCACTAGCTCTCAATTTTTAAATGGCCGCAAAAAGATTAGCAGAACAGAGCGAGCCTTCAATGAAGACTTTGCTGGCATCCAGACGGAAGCGGCTACAATGGGTCTAGAGGGGAATGAGGCAAAACGAAGTCTATGCTGTCCTCAAGTAAAGACAAGCGTCACGTCACCATGGACAGTTATAGCTTCTTGACGGATTTTGTGCACCTCGGCTACGCAGTAAGCAGTCAAACAACATCGGTACCGGACAACTCTTGCCAACCGCTGTTTCTATGGACTCAAGAGGCAACTGAGAAATAGAGCCGTCTCTCGAAGGACCAAGTAGCATATAAGACCATGATCATCCCAGTCCTGCTGTACGGTTCGGGGGCATGGACAATCCCAAAAGCAGATGAACAAGTCATCGGAGTCTTCGAGTGAAAGGTGCCATAATGGCCTAAGGGCCGCTGCTCACTTTGACCAACGTGTTGGGTCCATTGTGCCCTTCGAGGGAAAATTTCTGCGTGTGATCTTTGGTCCTGTTTGATTTGCGTGGATGTCATTTGGAGGAGAGGATGCAACCATAGGTCCATCGCCGAAGGTGGCTGAGCCATGGTGTGGACAACCCCGCTTCGTCCCCAATATTCTTCGACTCCGATCCTGTGGTAGAACGCAACAGAGGACACCCGCGTCTAGTCTGGCGCACCCAAGTGGAGAAAGACCTGATCCAACTTGGCGTGCGAAACTGGAGATAGCTAACACGAGCCTTCTCCAGAGCGAAGAGGCTAAGATCCAGATCAACATCCGATGGGCCACAAAGGAAGAAGCTTGTGTTATGCTCGTTGACTATCCAATGTTTGGTGGAAAAATCAAACTGGTGCGAGGTTGTGATGGACGACTGGGTCATTATCTAACGGCGAGTGTTCATCAATTCGCCGCCCTGATCGTGTAACTGGACACCACTCGAATATTTTCACGTCAAGTCCTTAGTCCAGGCCTACAAGGCAACTACTTTCGCCAACAAAATATTCTACCGACTGCTTCAAGCACTGCGAGTGAAGCCGTGGCGGCCATTTGAATGATGAACCATTGCAAGCATGGCATGAATGTGTCTTCAAGATAAAGTCAGATTCTATATTATTTCCCACACCATTGTTGTTTTGTCACCCTGATGTCACACAGTCTGGAGTGAGCACTTCTGCTTAGGCGAAGGTAAACTGAGTACAGCAAGCAGTTGGTATGGGGTCACAATTAAGCCATTAAGCCATTTGAAAGCCAACACTACTCAAGCCGGGAAATGCCTCTCAGGCTGTCCACGAAAAATAGTCAAAAAAGTCTTGGGAGCTGCAATGTGATGAAGTAATTCAATTTCAAGGAGCCCTCTTATTGAAAGCTTAGATCACCTTTTAAACCTGCACGCTGCGTCCCGAGGCTACATCGCCTCATCATCCCCGCATTATTAATAACCCCAAATCTTGGCTGATCCCCTATTCGGAGTGTAGCACCAACGCGGCCTGGTAATTTCTTTAACTTTTCAACCATACCTGGACGATTCAAAGGAGAAAAATTAATTGAAAGCCAAACAGGTAGTGAGCAATGCGCGGTGTAAGAGGGCGATGGGGGTGTAGTGAAACAGATTTCCCCAAGGACTCAACACTCGTAAAATAAATTATCTCTCCCCTTCGACCGGAGTTTGCTTTTATTCTTGCCCTTCCATAGTGTGTACCTACTCGTGGTTATGAGGGGCTTGCGATTTTCTACTCCCACTCAACATTTCACGAGTCATCATAACACAAACAAAAAACGAGGAAATTGAAACAAAATCTGCCCTTTTAGACACCCACCTTCATCGTAAATCGGTTTTTCATATTCGCCCGAACTGTGGGCGGTTGTGGTGGGGCGTGTACGGCCAGGAGACGCAGTCTGCGGTGCTGTGGGTCAAAATCACAAATTGCCTGTAAACGAACGAAACGGATGGATACACTCAGCATGGATGGCCGAGTGGTGTGCGAGGGTGTGCCGGATACAAGTATAAATTTCGCATGAATGACGCCATAGCGGTGGGCTTACGACGCGAGCACACTTAG
This sequence comes from Eristalis tenax, assembly GCA_905231855.2. Lineage (NCBI taxonomy): Eukaryota > Metazoa > Arthropoda > Insecta > Diptera > Syrphidae > Eristalis > Eristalis tenax. The sequence continues at coordinate 49,702,864 of HG993125.1, forward strand.
TTCCCAGAGCATAACGCGCCCGACGCTTTAATGATTGATGAACCACCAAAACATGCTTTTGGGAATGGAAACTCATCCGACAAGTGATGTTGAATGATTCCGAATGGCGCCGCGGAATAGTCGAAATGGAGTAGAATGTCGGTGCGCGAATAAAGGGTTGCAAAGTTCGAGCTAAATGCTGCCACCTGGATGGAGGTTTTAGCCTGTGTACACAATTTTATTTAACTACTTCGAATGCGGTTTGAATTAATTGGAGAGGATGATTCGTTGGCAGGATATCCACGAATTGGAGCCCGCCAGGAAGGTCAATATGATATCCAACAAGGCGGCAGCTGATCGGTATTTGAAAAGATGAGTTTCAAGCTCTTGGCAAAATCTAGCTGCAGTCCGAGCTTTAGGGAACCGCATTACGACCAGAGCTCCTAAAAACAGGCAATTAGGCACCAAAAATCAACATTCATTTAATGTTGGTTTCCAAAACCGCACCAACTCCTTCACAACCGGCCGCAAGCGAAACCATTCGCGTTAACCTGTTTTCCGAATGGTGGTTGCATTTCTCGGAAATGTGAACCGAAAGCATGAGGTTGCACTCGGGAAATTGGGTTGTATGACATCACAACTACTAGAAATGTATTCGGGAGCCTGAACCAGTTCCAGAGCTTGATGTTCTCTCCAGCGGCGTTTTGAAATGAGCGTTGAAACACATAGACAGTAAATAGAGAAACAGATTGCGTTGCGGTCGTTGTCGAGCTCTAGCTGCTACATGCCAATTTTTGATTTGAGTGAAGCTTGGTGGAGGATGTATTGTTTACGTTCTGGGTTAGGATATAGCCTAAGCAAAAATGAGGCCAAACAAGTGAGTACCTCTGGAAAGACTCAGGGTCTCAACGACTGTGTCTACTTGCCGTCATTGCCTTGATAATAATATGGGCGGCGCTAGAGCCCGTAGAGGGCCAGGGCCAGCAACCACTTGTACTTGTTCTCTTTCACGAGAGAAAGGACCTATCTTTGAGAAGGCAATTATTCTCTTTCAATATGACATTGTCAGTAACTTGACAGGGGGGGGGTCGTTAAAAATATTTTTATCGTACCCGGAATCGAACATGAGATGCCTAGACATGCATTAGAGGAGACCTACAATAGCAACTAAATATTTTGTCTGGCAATGCTGTTGAAGAAAACCGAAGGCAAACAAATTTATACATAGATGCACACATTTTCTAGCAATGTCTGTACATACAAGAACATTCTCTTGGAGCGTTGGTGAGTTCTCTTTTTCTCTCTTCAGTTGCAGCAGCTGACACTTCGTGTTCCATCACAATCACTATTTTTCCTAAGTAGTTGACACTCAATCCATGGCTTACCTTAACGACCCTCAATTATTGAGTGAAGTTCAAGTGCGATCCCATAGTTAGCTGAATGAGCAGATACGCTCTATGAAAACTAACATTACGTGGCGGGTATTGATTAAATAAAAGTCTCAAATAGGGCGATAGTAAAGCTCCTCTTCGTCTTTGTGTTGCGCTTCAGCCCGGGTGGACCTGGACTTCAACCAACAAGCGTGACCTCTGGCTACCCCCAGCTTCATATGGCAAATTGGTTGAGAACCTTCTCCACTAGGGCTTTTTTTCTTTGTCAAGCTAACTAAAATCGAAGACTCTTGCTCTGTTCCACAGATTTGAAATCGAACACTCTTCGGACCAGATCTGAGTTGCGCCTGTGTAGAGCACAAGGCCCAGCTACCTTAGGCGATGGATCGGCTGTCGCTGAACATGCCGTGCATCCTTTCCTCCAAATGACATCCACGCAAATCAAACAGGACCAAATATCAACCCAACACGTTGGTCAAAGAGAGCAGCGGCCATTAGGCACCCAACCTTTCACTCGAAGACTCCAAGGACTGGTTCATCTACTTTTGAGATTGTCCATGCCCCCGAACTACACAGCAGTACTGGGATGATCATGGTCTTATATGCTACTTGGTCCTTCGAGAGACGGCTCTATTTCTCAGTTGCCTCTTGAGTCTATAGAAACAGCGGTTGGCAAGAGTTTTCCGGTACCGATGTTGTTTGACTGCTTACAGCGTAGTCGAGATGCACACAGTCTCTCACTGCCTAGAAGGTATAACTGCCCATGGTGACGTGGCGCTTGTCTTTTCTTGAGGACAGCTTATAATTCGTTCTGGTCTTACCCATGCCACTTCAGTCTGGATGCAAGCAAAGACTTCATTGACGGCCAGCTCTGTTCTGCTAATCACGACAATGTCAACCGGGTATGCTTACAGTTGTAGGGACTTCTGGAAGATTGTGCCTCTATTGGTGGCGTGTGAGTTTTGAACTACCTTCTCTAGGATGATGCTGAAGAAGTCTGAAATTTGTTTGACATCGGCATCTGGCACAACCTGACGAGTTTTGCTGGCATGTCGACACTGGACATGACGGTGTGTAGCTCGTTGCCATGCATTCTATCGCGACTAAGTGGTGAGATTGATCTGCACTTCACAGGTATTTGCTAGAGTCTGCCTAAGTTTGAGGATCTGGTCTACGGGGGACTTCTACGAAACGGGGCACATCGTACATCTGTTAAGATAGCCAAGTATACATATTGAGCATAGTCCGTGAGTTGAAAGAGGTGGACCCGCGAATTGCGTGGGGGATAGAGCCCTGAATCGGTGCACCTACACAGCTACGTCATGGCGAACATCTTTCCCAAAAGTGTTGCCAACGGAGACTTTGTTTTGGATATTCTTTGCCTTGCGATGTGGACATTTGTTAATTGGTTATGAACTCAAGCCCTCGCAGAAGAAAACAAAGTTTTGTCTAGGATGCTCCATTTAATGATGGTACCCGTGTGTTATCCGGGTACTGCATATGACAGCTACAACCTAACGACATCATGTTATACTCCAGGTCCGACGTTACACGCCCCCTTTAAAGTCCAATCACACTCTCTTTGAACCCAGGTCCAGACCATTTTTTTGTTTTGCTGCAGAAAAATTAATTATTTCATAAATTATCCACAGTGCGCTAATCCATTGCTCAGCGACTGGGCGATACGGAATGGGAAACTGGAAAATCGTCCACCATACGAATGTACAACCTAAAGGATTCTCGAACAAATTACCATTCTCAACTGTGCATGGCGTGACGCCATCAGCAACCAGCATCAATTTCCGAGTAGACCGCATTTCTTGCTGCTTCCGTCAGTGTGGAGCATGCCGATGCTCAGTTTTAAAGGAATGAGGGAGTACATGACGCGGCCACGTCACATAAATGTCCGAAATGTGAAATAATAAAAAGTTTTAATGAATTTTTATTCCAACGGAGTGTGAAAAGTCGGAATTTTTCGAGGCGATGCATTGTTTTGCGAATCAAAATCACCATTTTGGATGCTTTATTGTTTCGGTTTTCAGTGTTTTTAGCTCAAAGCCGCCGCCGCTGCCTCCGCCGCCGCCACTGTCCCGGCGGTAATTGATGGACGGCTGGGTCAAAATACACATGCGAACGCGACTGAATGCGCTGTGGCCTGAGATAGACTACAATCTCTTGCAATTAATTTTATCCCTTGCACAATGAATTAAATTTATAAAAAAAAAAAAAAACAGCTCAATGAAACCAATGAAAACAAAAGGAATTGTGTTTTCAACAATTCGGCGGAATACTCGTGCCTGTACACACACTAGGCTTTGCACACATCAGCTCCGTTCGGCGGAACAATTATCCTTGACGTGCAAGCGCAAAAATGTTCAAAGGATACACGAACAAAAAATATAATGCACAGAGGCACTTTGTTTTTTTGCATGTTTTCTTCATTCGCTGTTTGCATTGGTACTTGATGGGCAAACATTACAACATTCTGGCGCTGATTTTCTTCCAAAAATTGATTTTACAACACGAACTGTACACAGCTCCAAGTAAAGGCTCATCCAATTCGTAGCCAGGTCTGACTACTTTACTTCATGGGACGACTTCTGTTCACGCTTCATCCAGTTATCGACAACGAGCTGTCTTCCGTCAGCGACGGTCTTCGCATCAGTCTTCCTCATCTTCTAGAAACGCGGGTGCTCGGATTTCAAGAATCTCTTTAATGAAGCAGTGGTGTCCATGCCTTCCTTTTGCCTTCCTTGTGTCTTCGTCCTCGTGGACGTGACCATATACCCGATGTAGAATTTCTGATTGCAAGGCATCAACATTCAGATCTGGTACTTTGCATAAGTTTTTGACCGTTGATACAGCGTCTGATGCAGGCACAGGCGTCTGCGCCTAACCTCTGTCAACGAACTTCTACTCTCGGGAGACGAAATCCGGGAGACGAGTACATTGGACTGAATACCGCATCTTTAGTCCAATGTACTCGTCTCCCGGATTTGAAACACCAAAATTACACTCAATAACAAATGTTGACTTTATTGCTTGCCATCCGAAACTAGAGTGATCTCCCATTTCTTAAAACATAAACAAACAGCTAGTACAGACATAGGCAAATACATAAACAAAGGGCATCAAAAAGCGACGGTTGCAAAAAGAGGGCATGCAGAAAAGAAACACTTGACATTAGTTCTTTGGCGTCATTAGTTGCTGTGGCGTCTTTAGTTTGCCAAGCTTGACAACAGGTTGCTTGTGCTTGGTCTTGAGCATTAATGTCAAGCCTTGCAGACTGTAACTAAAGTTTGTGGATTTATTAGGAGTAACAAGCAACATGTTGGAATTCTCCATATGATGCGTCAGCTTAAGGATCAGCTGAGTATATGGATACATGTTTATACACATCTGGGAATGTTGACAGGCTGCTAGTAGAGAGCATATCACTAGTGGGACGTCGCTGCTAACGAGAGAGGAGGCACATTAAGTCTGTATCAGGAGTCATCTCACTTTATGGATGGCTGCGGAGGAGCTCATCATCAGATTGGAAAATGGCGACATTGGGACTTTCCACTCAGGAGTAGAGTTGGACTCCTATAGTGGGTTCTCCCGAGGGTCAATGAGGGGGGTCTGGCTGTGCATCATGTAAATTCTCTCTCGGAGGGACATACTTCTGGTGACCTCAGCCAGCCACAACGATTTTCGGTTCTGTACGTGAAATGCGAGGCCCATTAACTGACTCTAAACAGTACGAAAAACGTCAGTTACTCTAGTATGCAGAATAACCGTCTTGTTCTGCTTCTTCGGGCGCAAGAGGTTATTGAGTAACAGATCCGTCTCTCAACGGACCAACCTCAATTTATTTATGACACTGATCATTCCCGTTCGCTGTATGTTTCGGAGGAATGGACAATTTCAAAGCTGCATGAACAAGTTTTTGGTCTCTCCAAGATAAGCGTTCTGCCTGCGATCGTTAGTCCGTTGACTGCATTTGGAGCAGATGATCCATTGACAACTTAGCTCCGGGCCGGAGAGTCTTGGACTTCGAACCAGCGGAACAACGACCGTGTCTAATGTGGCGCATCCAGATATAGATGGACCTCACCCAGCTTGCGAAACTGGAGGAAACAACCTAGAAATCACGATAGTTGACGAGGCTTGTTGGTTGAAGCCCAAGTCAGACCGGACTGCCACACGATGAAGAAATAGATGATCTGTGTCCTTCCAGCCAGCTTGCCGAGGGCGTTTGCTGCAAACATTGGTTCCATACATCCATCCACACTCCTTAGAAAATGAGAAATGTGTGACCACAGCGTCACCATCATTTCGCAACAACCTCAAATTGATGATATGTCGCTATGTCGTTATGTACTTTCCAGAAAACGATGTCACATCTCATTTGTCATGGAGTTCGTGTCAGATTTGTTGAACTTCTTTTTGTGAGAAATTCGTGCTTTCCGGCCAATCGCTGGCTTTTTGAAATTGAATGCTCGTCAGGTAATGGCCGGGTTTATGAGAGCGAAGACTACGTTGCTAGAATGCAGTACTGAAGGAACTCCCGCCAATTACCAGTGAGTATGGTCGGGGGCACCCAGAGTCAGGAAAACGCCGACAACCACTTAAGTTTGACCTCAACAAAAATCGATTCCATGCCAATCCTTCCCGTTTGGTAAGGGCCAGGCCTATTCAACACCTCTGCTGCTCTTTAGGTCGCAGCACCCGGTTGCAATGCTACTCCAAACTGAGTTGGGTCATAATTCCTTGTCTCAGAGTCAACTACGATCACCACGAGATAGTAGCAATTATCGCTATAATGCGGGAGAATATATTCCCAATCCCATTTGGGTCCAAACAACAGCCACCACGACACTCCCAAAAGGAGACCAACCACTTGGGCATTCTGAACCATCTTTTAGGTGCACACACCTCCCGTGGTGGTACCACGAACATAGTCTCAGGGCTTCGAAATCGATTTTTTACCTCAGCTGGGCTCCAGCAGTCCCAACGGCTCTACTTACGACTTCCCTACTATGCACCAAATCCAAGACAACATTCTTTCTAGTTAATGTTTGAATCGCAAACAAACCGGGCCTGATTTTTATGTCTGTCGTGGCTACCGCCATATGACCCATTAACAACTCTGATGTTCATTGCTGTGAGCGGTGATATGAATACAGTGGGCTTACACACAGGACGTGTTGCCAGTAGTCCAAGCCTGAGCCATAGTCAGTCGACAGGCATCTCTTAAAGAGGAACGCGTTCAAGGGCCTGTGTCCGGTCAGCAGAAAGTGTCGACTGTGAAGCCTCCTCTGTTATCCACGGAGAACGTTGTCCTCTTGCTGTCAAACGAGTGTCCATCAGAGACAATTGATTGATGTTATAATCGAATTATGACGGCAAGATCCTAACGTCTTCGTTACAGTCTTAGGCTTTGATGACAAATTGGAGTATGATACCTCATCTACACTCGTCAGATACAATCAACGCATCTTTTTCATTTAAACTTACTGCGATGTGTACCCCCCTTCACTCGAATGCGACGTTACATCGCAAAATTCCACGCGTCACTAATCACAGTTCGCGGCAGATTTAATTAAATTGACTGCTCCCCGCTCCCAGAAACCTTTCCAATCACTTTCATTTGACTGACGCATTTCGAGGGGACACAGGGCCGCCAAATCGAAAACCCAGCGAAGCAACGTCCGACCATTTTGAACAATTCCAAGTCTGGATGATGACATTAATTAGATCACCAAAATGCCGGAGCTTCAGCATGTGATTATGTAAAAAGGAAATGCTCGAGACTTGGTGTCACCTAATAAATTTATGACATGTTGCTTGCAACGACCGTGCGGGCATGTGTGACATGGCTTTCCCGTGGAGCACACGTTGTGTGCGCTCTCGCTTTTAATTCGTTTAAAACGAAAGGAAAATTATTTTTCCCAAATCGTCGTGGCGTGCACTCTCGCCCCACAGCCGCCGACTTCACTCACCCTCGCTGTGGGCGGCACTGGAGGAGGGGTGCCAGCAATTTCAAGTGGAAGGGTTGAAGCCAATAAATTGCTGGCACAAAGTAAGAGCCAGAGAAGTGGAATTTGTGTGAAAGCGTTTTCCTGGTTGTCCTGATTTGAAAGTCTGCGGGGCTGAGTGAATGGAAATGGATCAGCGTCCTAGAGTATAAATTGGCGGTGGCGTCGTCAGGCGGCTAACTGTGCAGCTCCACGTTCAGAGCTGGACGGTTCGTTAGTTACGACCTGGCGGTACGAGCGCTGCCTACAACAGACTTCTGTCGCCGTTCACATTGCACGGCGCCCAAGCGCAGCCCAGGCCCCCACCGCGCCATACCCCTCGATGTGTCACACACAACACAGGGTGTAGTCTCTCACTTATTGGAGAGACTTGTGTATGCCGTAAGTTGTAGCCCGCGAATTTCAGCCGGTTTTACACTAATTAAAAGTAACAAAGCTACAATTAAGGGTTGAAATGGTACTGCTCGGTGATGGGTTCGTTATATTCATTCCCTTCCGGTGTCTGCCGACAAACACAGAGGCACTTGTGCACCCTTAGTCAGCGGATAGATACATATATACTTAGCAATGGTAAAAGTTTTTAATTTTTGCAAATGGTTTGGTAATCGCTTTAATTTGTGTGAACGAAAAGGGGTTGTTTTCTTGCTTTTTATGCTGACGTTTCCAGTCCTGCGGGCGGTAAGGCATCACGTGGGAGTGAGGGGGCGACTAGCTGTGCGGAGTGCACTCAATGCTTCAGAGAGGGAGAAGTTGTGTAAAGTTAATGGTTAACAAATTTTGTTTTCGTTGCCAGAAAACCGTCCAATTTTAAAGTTTTGTAATTTCGGTTATTGCTGCTGAAAAATACCGAAAATGAGTTTTTGTTGTGCGCTAGTCTGAAAGATTTGCAACGAATTGTGAAATAGGTAAGTAATCGGTTTACAAGATTACTCTGGTTTTGAACTTGTAATTGAGGAAATTCGGCTGCAATTACGCTTCGCTTTGGTAACAGAGTTCCATTGAAACCATACGAATTGGGGAAGTATGAGGACTTGGGCAGCAGTTTGAAGAACATTGATTGAAGTTCTCGGATCTCTGATTCATTTTGCTTGGACTGTGAACTTGGCAGCAGTGTTGCCAGTGACAAATTTGACAATTGAGGGGTAATTTTTCTGTCTTCGACTCTGCTGTCCCACAACAGCGTAACAAAAGACGCCCACGTCTAAGGTGGCCCACGAGTGGAGAAGGGGACCCCAACTAACTTGGTGTGTGAAACTGGAGGCAGCTAACCAGAGATCGGAGGGCCAGTTGGCTGATCCTAGTCCACGGCGAATTGCAGAGCCAACACGGAAGAAGTGGAATAATGGCGCTAGCCATCACCAGATTGTGGCTAGGGCCGAAATGGCTGCTGTCGGGTGGTTGTTGTCTTGCGGCTTGAGGCAGGTGGCTGGTGGCGTATGGTCGGTAACTGATGGCTATTGACTGATGACTGATGGCTAGTGTTATGCTAGGCGATGGCTGGTGGCTCGTTACTGGTGGCTGGTGGATGGTGGCAGGATGTTTACCTTGTGTTAGTTGTGGCTTAATATAGGCGCTATAGTCTGAGGTGGGTCTGGCAGAGGCTAGATATATCTTCACACCTCCTGCAAACAGCAAAACTTAGATGGTCCACCCCGACGAACTGTGCAAAATCAAGGAAAATATAACCTAAACTAGACAAGTGACGGTCTCTACAGTACACTCGCCGAGAGATCATGCCGTTAAGCTACCCATCCCACACAACTCACATTGTCGCAGCTGCAACAACACAACTGAGAATGGGACCCTAACAGATTTCTTTTACGTATGTCCGCCTCTTGGCTCTAGGCCAACAAGAATAAATCATGTTTACCATATAAATTTTCCCGCTGGTCTCTTTCAACACAATTTCGGAAATTTACAAAAAGTTTGCCGATTTTGTGGCAAGTGAAGCAATGATTATGGCGGCACAAGCAGTGCCTGTCATTTTTCCGACCTAACGACCACGACGAAACGATACAAACCAATATCTGCACAGATTGTCGGCACCGTGTGTGTCGAATGGGTGTTTGCACAGACTTAAGGTTTGCAATGCAATTTTATTCGTCTATTCTTGACTAACTAAAATAAAGAAAATCTTTAACGAAGCCTTCAAGAAGTAGCTTCAGTCATAGGTACTAAAAAAGTTTACGTAAACATGACCAAAGATTGAACGCAGAACTTTTCTCTCGAAAAGACAATGGGCTTCTTTATTTGGTTTTGAGATTGTCCAGGCGTCCGCGCCATAGAGCAGGATATCAAAGGCATAATCAAAGTCTTGTACAATTTCAGCTTGGTCCTAATACTCATTTGCCTCTTGAGCCCAAGGAAACACCGGGTGACAACAGTTTATCTGCGTTTAATCTCGTTACCGCTGTTGTTCCTACTGTTTACTTGGCAGCCGAGGCAGACGAAGTCCTTCTCGACGTAGGTCCTCAAAAACCACTTCCTTGTGGCCCATTGAAAGCACATTCAAAGAATTAGTGAAATTTAAGCACAGAGATCAAAAACAAAAAATTTAAAGAAAACGCGTTGAAATTTAATCAGTGGCCCTAATGCCTAGATCGGGTAAGCTGTTGCGCGCTTAATTTGAAACGAGAATCCAATTCGTCGTTAGGGCCACCATCGGAAAGTACTCAGAGATGGAATAATAACATAGACAATGAACCAAACACCATCTTCACCCGAAGCAGGGGGAAAAAATCAATCCAATTAGATGGGGAAGCATGAGGCGAATTCAAGTAGAGTTCATAAATCCTTCAAGTCACGACACTCCGGTCCGGTCAGAGAGGAAGAATAGAGTGGAAAAAGTCCACCAAAATTGGAAAATTAGAAAAGAGAAAAGCGAGGAGAATAACGTTTGCGATGATAATGGAAAGAATCCCACTTGGTCAGCATTCCTACGCCCGCCATCCCTCAACTAAATACCCTTCATTATTCGGTGATTGCACTGCGGACAGACGCTGGCACAACTGTCGGCCTGGAATCCACTCTGCTGTGTATTATTTGCCGCATTGTATTACAAGTTTGATTCCGCTCCAGAACATCGGAATGAAATAGGACTTCGTTTAGTCATATTCTACATGCATTGAATTCGAAATGATATCCTGTCCACCGGCACGACGTCATGCCAGCAGCAGTAGCGGCTGTGGCAGCAGCCAACGCCTTAAGCCCGCTTGTTCGCGCTAATATGTGTTTTTAATGAGATAAATACGTGATCTGTCCATCTGGTGTATTGCCAGCGCCTTGGCATTGCCGTGCCATGCCGTGGAGGGGCATCTTCTCTCAAGAAAAAGATGTGTCCTTCGATTAAGTATTAAATAAGGAAAATGTGCACGTGAAAGATATTTATTTGGGGTGATTTTTTCTGTTTCACTCTTTTTGTCTCTATCGTCCGCCCGTGGAGCTGGCATTAGCGGCTGGACTGGGGTTAACGTTGATTAATTGTTCGTTCTGTTAAATACTCCTCTGGGATGGGTCTGGCTTACACAATGAACAGATGACTCACAGGAAACGATTAGAGCTAGCGTCAGTTCTAATGAGTGAAACGGGGGTAGTTTGTGCACTTCTTTAAGTGCAAGAGGATTAGAAAACATTGACTTGTTTGACAGGACTGCTTCTGCACTTTGATGATTCATTCAATCTAATATTTCATGGACATTTTTTCGCTATTTCTTCAGATTACACAAATTATGAATCGACTGATGAGGGAATTAGTTTTAGGGGCAATCCCTTTGGCACAGGGTGCAGGAGAAATTAGTACTGAACAACTCTATGCCAATTCCTGATTCTTTTGCATCAAGCTACTTTTGAGTAAAAGAAACCTCTCGTGTCGTGTTCGATCCAACAAAATGAGAATTGAAGCAGAAGCAACCCGCCCAAGTAAAAAAAAAAATCGTATGGGAGAGCACGCAACCTCAGATCAAAGGACGAACATCCACGATGTCACAGCGCAAAAAAAAAAAATACCACGATTTGCGAGCAAGTGTAAGAACACTCTAAGTACCATTTATCAACTGGAAGGCGAGGCAGGCCTACATGGAGGATCTGAACCTAAGCTATCGCTGATTTCTCTTGTCGACTGCCCTGGATAAGCTGCTTCCAGTCATTAGAATTAAGTTGCATTCGAAGGTCACTCTGTGTATCCACACGTTCGATCTAGCCAAGCCAGTGAGTGTCGACGGGATTTTTCCTTCCGGACTAGATCATAGATTTCTCGGTCTTAGGATAGGTTAGGTTAGGTGGATGTGTCTGACTGCTGCACGGAAGGACAGTAGTCACACCTAGGGCAATGTAGTCCCATTGTGCTACCACGCGGAACTGTGTATAATTATTCCGCAAACCAATTAGAGTTTTTAACAAAGCCAGGATATGGCTGACTTGTCGTTTTTACATTCTCTCAAACAGACGAAGTGGGTTTCATTTCTAGAGAACACAATTCATAAGAGTGAATTGTATAGGAATAGGACCGATTCTTCGCTAACAGCATACAATTCTCCTTGTAATCTTTGACCTTTAGACCAGCTCATTTCGCCTGTTCTTCAGTCGCGATGTGATGTAGGTCGATGTTATTTGCGTAACCCGACAGTTGGACTGACTTGTCGAAGATAGTGACATCCGTTTGTACCCACCGCACTATTATCTCCAGAACAAAATTTTGAAAAAAAATCACACGACAGCGCTTTCCCTTTCCTGAATCCGGAGCAGATTTTAAAGTCTTTGCACCGAGCACCACGGTGTATCGCATTTGAATGCGACACAACCAGAATCAATTTTTTCCGTATCCTTAATTCGGCCAATGAATGCTGTCGTATGTGGCTTAAAAAATTGGCGTGGCGTGTGTCGATCTGAATGTCTTTTTTAGGACCTGTCTGAGTGTGGGCAGATTCCATAGGACCCAGATGTAGCTTGCCTCACTCATATACGAGATATTCTTTAGGAATTGGGTCCACTTTATCCTAAAATTGTTATTTGTGGTGATCTTATTGGGTCTATAACTTAATTCGTGCGGTTTGCTAAGAGATGGCGTAACTTGTATTATTCCTTTGTTATTATTGTATTGGAACATGCGTCGGAAAGCTACTGTCATTGTGCGTCATTTCAGTATATGTCATTCAATTTGAAGAAAAAGTGTTTCTGCTGCCAAAAGTCATGGTATTTTGGTGAACATGCGCTAGCTGAGCGAACGTGTCAAAAGTGGTTTGCACGATTTTTTTGGTGATTTTGGCTTGGCCAATCGGCCAAAGTATTGCTCTGCTTTTGGTGGGATCCGAAGGGTGTGCTGTATTATAAGCTGCTAAAATCGGGTGAAACCGGACAACGCTACGGAATACAATTAATCCGTTTGAAGAGAGCAGTAGGCGAAAAACGCCCGGAATATGCGACCAGACAGGAGGCAATAATTTTCCATCATGACAACGCTCGGCCTCATGTTGCTATTCCGGTTAAGAAATATTTAGAAAACAGTGGATGGGAAGTTTTACCCCACCCGCCTTATAGCCCAGACCTTGCCCCTTCTGACTACCATTTGTTCCGGTCGATGCAGAACGAACTCACTGAATTCAGAGCAGAATGTCAAAAATTGGCTTGATTCATTATTGGTTGCCAAGCAGGCGCAGTTCTTTTGGAATGGGATCCACAAATTACCATAGCTCATTTTGTGGGGTACGGTTGTACCCAAATGTAGCAAAGTAAGTCTTGCAAAAAAAGTAGTGTAATATTCCAGGATTAACTTTGAGTGAGGGTGCAATACACCGCAGTACGCTAGGAGCTCATTGTCAAGCAGCTGCTTTTATGAACCGAAAGCGCTATGAGTCGATGAGTTGGTCACTTGGCACGAACCTCTTCAGACACTCTTCGGAGCCTTAAATCCGATGCCATCATGAAGGAGACCACTCACCAGACCCTGGACGAGGGGGTTGGACCCAGTCAAACACTGGTCTGGTTGCTCCTGGGCATATCTTCTGATGAGTAAGAGTCGCTGGTGGAGGACCAAGCGGTTCAATGAAGATGAGATGAGAGAGAACTTAAAGTGAATTGATACAAAAAAATATTACTGTAAAAACTGTATTCTTCGTCTTATTATAATTGTTTCAGTGCTGACAACACTGGCTCCGGTCTCTCTTCTAATGAGCTTCTTCATACCATGAAGGCATTGCAAGGTTTTAGCCAGTGGTGGAAAATTAGTGTCTTCCATTCATAAATTGATTACGCCCCAGAGTATGCGTCACCAAATTAGAGGTATCTACGCATCTGTCATCATTTTCAACCCCCAGCGTGGTGTTCACTAGTGCGGCTGTGTTTGCCCGGAAGCACCACGCACCCTTTAAACAGCAAATCTCGTACTTGACCCCACACCAACTTCCTCCAGTGCAGACTGCCATCCACTGATTGAGTATGGGCGGTAAATTGATTCGCTCGCCTCTACATTGGAAAGCCCACGATAACCCATCACGGCTCGTCGTACTCACTCGTCCACCTAATCCCAAATATAATAACAGTATGCACACAGTGCGCCAGGAATGAGTGATTGCGTCCAGTCAGGCAGCAGCGATCCATGTATCCATTCTGCTTCATCCAGTTCCAAGATTATAATCTGTTGAATTCTTGCCATATTATCCCCTAGACATTCATGTTTTTCGTTTTTTTTTTCGTTCAGAAAATCCTCCCTTCATCCCTGGAAAGCTATTATTTTCGCAACGCTACTCATCGAACGCTGCCGGACCGGGGATGAAGGATTGAAAATCCCTTCGACAGCGCATATTAACCCTCTAAAGATCTCTGATATTGCCATAGTCATAGAGTGGGTTGGCATGGCATGAAATGAAAGTGCAAATTAATTGCTTTATGGAGCGATAATTTATGGATGCGCTAGACTATAAAATGTGAGATGGAAGGAAAACAAAAATAAAAGCAACAATCTTATGGAGTATTTGTGTAGTTTTAAGGGTCATCATCACCATCGGCATGGATGCGTTGCAAAAGCACAGCGTGCCACTGAGAGGTGTGGGTTGAGTGGCTACACAATCTATCGCAAGAAGCGAATTTGTCCCCGAACTAATTCGCCATAAATTTAATAAGCACTTCATCAAGATATATCCCCGGATGCGTTGTGTATCCTTCGAGAAATCCGTATTGTTGCTTGTCGCAGGCTGGCTGGCCGTCTATTCTGCCGCCGCCTCGAGTGACATGACAACGATGCTGCCAGCCATTCACCCACCCACCCACTTGCAGGCAATAATTCATTTGTTGTGCGCGACAGTAGCAATTTTTGCGTAAAACTCTGTGCATGAGTACATAGCCTTCAACAATATGGTAAGCAAGTGATGGGCCGGTTGCATCTATGTAGAAACACGGCGAATGGACAACTTACGAGGTTGGTGTTACTTTTAGTTCACAGCCTTTGTTCTGAGCGCGGGAGACGAAGGGTCAACCGCCAACTTCTATTGAATTACGTAACTCTTGTCCCCGTTAGATGTTGATAGTGCGGTGGTGCCCATCTGGTACCCCTCTTGGTACAAAATATTCCAGGGACCGCTCAAGTCCAAGGAGGACTAATGACTAGCTACAACAGCAGCCACTTGTGTTGTAGGTAATGTTTACAATGACGACTAGTAAATCTTAAGAACACCATGGACCTATCCACTACGCCGCAGCGGGCATGAGAATGAGCATTAAGGGGAACCGAGTGTCCCCTGGTGACATCATGCCATCACAAAAAGTCAGACATCCTTGTCATTTCCAGAATTAATTTCTATAAATTCGAAGTAAACTAAAGCCCTTCTCAATGCAAGCATTTTCACAAATATAGCATCTATAGTGGCGGCCCTGGTTTTGTGGGATGGTGCGTCGAACCCTACACACTTCAGCCGACGTATTCCAGGTTCGATTCCCAGAACGAGCATTTAGTTGACATTAAACTGTAGGTCCCTTCCACTCGTGAGAACAATAGCATGCACGACACGAGTTTTTGCTGAGCAGCTAGGCTCTGGCCCTCTACAGGCTGTAGCACCACTCATCTTAGCAAACCATACAAAATCCCCCTAAACTCAGGACTAGCTTCGGCTAGAATCTGAGCAAAGAAAGTAATGTGTGAAGAAATTACGGATGGCTCCAAAAAAATTAACGATCTGGCGCTGTCGTCTTCGTGGAGGGCGACAACATTAGGCTACACACCTCATTTGGTAAATTTGCGTCCGATTTCCAAGCGATCAAGAAATCTTTGTATTGGCTTAAGAACTTCTAATTTATTCTCATAAATTAGTGGCAGGCATCTTCACAAAATTTGGTAAAAGCGCGAACTGGTTTTACTGTAATGTCGATTGGACGATTGGCTTCGCCAAGACCACTGGACTAATGGGAAGGGTCCTAGGCAATCTAAACGATAATCAGGAAATCTATAATCAGTTTTGGGAGTAACTTTCTCTAGAAGCTGCATGGATAAAGAGTAGGTTGAAACTACGGATCACCTACTCTGCTCGTGTACCGCGCTGGCAGATCGTAGATACTTACACCTAGGGGCCTACTACTTCAACAACCTAAATGAGCTAAAAAGTGTCAGTATATGCCAGCTAAATCGCTTTGTCACAACCACCAACTGGTTTTAATTGCTAGGGGGAATCAATCCGCGAGGTCCATCAATTCAGAAACTCAACACTTTCATCATGGTAAAGTACACGAACGAGCAGAGTCTGCAAATTATGAAAATTGTCTGCCGAAACTCGGAGTCGGTGACCGTAAGTATAGTGAGCGTGGTATCACAAGAAATGTGCCAGTCGATTGGCCGCCTAGTTCGTGCGATTTAACGCCACTTGACTATTTTCTGTGGGGCTACGTCAATGTAAAGTCATTGGCTTATGCCAACAAGCCGACGACATTGGAAGAACTCAGAGCCAACATTGAACACAAAATAGCGGCCGAGTCGTTGGTCACGCAAATTCGTGGCCTAGTCGTTGAAAATTGGGTCCAACGAATCGACCGCTGCAAACTTGCCACCGCGGGGCCATATGAACGCAGTCGAGTTCCATTCATAAATTTGTTGATTGCACTTCAAAGTGATAATAACGTTTCTGAAATATCACCAATTGCATGCGTTTTATTCGACATATTAGAGTGAAAAAAAATTATTGTTGTTTACACTTCAAATTAATGACATATACTGAAATGACGTGCAATGACAGTAGCTTTCCAATGCATGTTCCAATGGAATAATACAAGTTACGCCATCTCTTAGCAAACCGAACGAATTAAGTTATAGATCCAATATAAAAAATTATTGGAAACCCCTTTATAAGCGTCAAATATTTGTAATTGCATACTTAAAAAAATTATTTTTGTGTTTCACTATTCTTAATTCAACAATGTCGCGGAACCCAGTTTGAGAACCGCGAATCTAGTGTACACTGTCTCATTATTGTTACGTCGTGAAACAGTACTTTCTTGCTTAAATAAGAGAAGAATACCAAGCGGAGAGCGGAGAGTCTGCCTTGAGGAATAGAATACTTTTCAACTTTTTCTTCTTTCTTTCTTGGGTCTTTAATTAAATGAATTTGGATCTGTGAATATGAATGGTATGGGTTACGATAAATTGAGGCACTTGCTCTTTGTTGAATGGTGTCACAAAGACCTGCGTATGCGAGGAAATGGGGTGATTGTAGTGTGATCACTACAATATCCTTTACCAGCTCTTCAGAGTTTGAAATAATGTGGTTGCATTTCAAAAAGCCTTTTTCCACTCATTTAACTTCCTTAAAAAAGTTCCGATCATATTCCAGCACGCCTTTCTTTCTTTGCGACGCGGGATTCCGGTTTAACTCGTTCGTGCTCTACATAGGCTCCAGCAAACTCTGATGATCCAATGTCGAAACTCCTTTTTGTTGCTTGCTGCAGCTTTGTTGCTGAATCGTGTGGTCAGAAACTGAATCAGGCTTCTTTTAACGAGTGTACTTAAATCACATTCTTTCTAATCTTTCGCTACGAAGGCGTATAAATCGCAAGTACAGGGTGCCTTCGGAAATCCCGTCCAAATGCAGTAACTGCTCACATATGAACTTGCCGAGCGGGTCACATGCGCCGCGCAATTTACTGCAATCTTGAGAGCACTCAAGCACCCAAGTCGTATTTACCCTCCAATGACATTCATGGCGATGTACCCGACTTTGTACAACACACTGTAATCGCTTGAGACCCAAAAAATGTTGCGAGTTCTTTACTAAATGAGTGTATACAAGAGATGATTGATTTTTGTTTTTATTTGTAATAAACTCCAGTGGTCGGGGATCATCCCGAGCTCCAAATAAACACAACACAAAAAAAAAACCGAAATTCCTTTGACACACAGTCTAGCAGTCTCTACTAGTCGCCTACATGAAAGCAATCATGCAAGGATGCCCTCTCCATCCCATGCACTGGTCGTTAGGTAGGCGGCCGACGCGACGGGATGTACTTCTCGCTGTTCAGTGATCCATTTGTATCGCGAAGCGAATTTAGCAAAAGTTCACGCGACGTCCAACCAGCGCAGATATATGACGACATTTATGTTGCCAAATGGCTCTTCAGGGGACGTAATGATAAAATTTATGACCACGCTTAATGTATTATCGCCTATGAGCAAGTAATAATAATAATAGTGTAGACACACAGCATACGGAATACAGAATACAGAATGCAGATGGATAGACGACAGTTTTGTTGTTGCCGCTGCCATCGCGGCTGTCCCGCTGTGGGCATGATGCTGACAGATTATTGAACTGCCACTCCACGCATCCCATTGTTCGGCTGGGCATAGTGGTCCTTGCTAATGCAGTGTAAACTCCCGATTTTATTTGACAAGTTATTTATTGTTGCATGAATGTGACGTTGGCTTTCGCCTCGCCTGCCGCATGACCCCACACAACATCACGTCCGTGTTGAGAGCTGTCTCCCTGGGAGCGACAAAAAAAAACCCCTCGGGCAATAAAATTACAAAACGATTCACTCAAAAATTATTTTTTGTGCAAATATTTATTGCCTCAGTGGCGACTGATTTTCGCTCAGTTGTGTTTTGCGCTTCTTGTTGATGAGCAGGAATCGGTACTCTTCTGCCCGATAATTGATCCATAAATCGTCGGCGATAAATCTGGGAAATGTGACATTGATTGCATTGTGTACAGCAGTGTACGGATTGATTATGATCGTATCTCATCGTGTATTTGACGTCATATTACCTGCAAGGATGGTGAGATGTACTCGGATGAGGGATGATGCAGTGGTGTTTCCTAGCGTTTAACGTCGGCAGTCTCAAGATGGACCGATGATTAAGATTTCGAAGAGAGATGACGAGTTTACAGAGCAAAGATAGAAATTTATTATTTTTTCCCTCATGTACAACTCATGCCGTGAAGGCAACGACACCGCGACCAGGATAGATCTATTGTATCGAAAGGTTGGAGTTAAATCAAGAGACAAACTTCTTCCCTAATGAAAGATGGTGAGTCCTTTGTAGTGGAATTTTTTAATTCCTCTGAAGGCAGTATATCCCTGTGGAAGATGTGTCTCCTTAACCGGATAAGGACGTCCTCTTCGAGGCAAAGCCAACAAACCTTGTCTTGACGGACATTCACACAAGATGTGGTCTGAAGTCTCGTCCACTTCTAGGCAAAGCCAACAAACCTTGTCTTGACGGACATTCACACAAGATGTGGTCTGAAGTCTCGTCCTCTTCTAGGCAAAGCCGACAAACCTTGTACTGACGAAGTCTCGTCCTCTTCGAGGGAAAGCCCACAAACCTTGTCGTGACGGACATTCACACAAGATGTGGTCTGAAGCCACGCCTCTTCTAGGGAAAGCCGACAAACCTTGTACTGACGGACATTCACACAAGATGCGGGCTGAAATCTCGTCCTCTTCTAGGCAAAGCCGACAAACCATGTACTGACGGACATTCACACAAGATGTGGTCTGAAGTCTCGTCCACTTCTAGGCAAAGCGAACAAACCTTGTCTTGACGGACATTCACACAAGATGTGGTCTGAAGTCTCGTCCTCTTCTAGGCAAAGCCGACAAACCTTGTACTGACGAAGTCTCGTCCTCTTCGAGGGAAAGCCCACAAACCTTGTCGTGACGGACATTCACACAAGATGTGGTCTGAAGTCTCGTCCACTTCTAGGCAAAGCGAACAAACCTTGTCTTGACGGACATTCACACAAGATGTGGTCTGAAGCCACGCCTCTTCTAGGCAAAGCCGACAAACCATGTACTGACGGACATTCAATCAAGATGTGATCTGAAGCCACGGCTCTTCTAGGGAAAGCCGATAAACTTTGTCTTGGCATTCACACAAGGTGTGGTCTGAAGTCTCGTCCTCTTCGAGGCAAAGCCGACAAACCTTGTACTGATGGCCATTCACACAAGATGTGGTCTGTAGGCTTTGCCTCGAAGAGGACGAGATTTCAAACCTTGTCTTGACACAGGTTTAATTTGTTAAGGCGATATTTCAGACCGCAGTGGGCAGCAAGGAAGCCGAGTATTTCCTTATATGAATAAGGCCTAATTAAATTGCTTGGGTTGTTTAACGCCAGGATCATGTGTTCATTGGTCTAGACGAGGTTTGTTTTCCCATTCGTGAAACAGAGTTGTAACTGCTGTCCAATTGACATTAGAGTATGGCTCAGGACCGAGGAACGCAGATTCTGAGGCAGCCCTCGAGAGTCTATCCGCGGATTCGTTGCCTGCAATCTCTCTGTGTCTAGGGATCAGCCTAGCTTCACTTTGTTACGCCTGGCAAGGGATTGTGAAGCGTCATAGCAACATCTGACTGTTTCGGAGTGCATTAGATTGGCCGAAAGTGCTTTTAGTGCTGCTTGACTATCAGAAAATGTCGGGATTATAGCGACTTTGGAGGTTTCGTCTGGAGCAGATCTCGATGGCGTGGATTACGGCTTGAAACACTGTAGGACTCGACCCCATTGGTACAGAAGTCCTTGTGTTGGGTCCAAAGACTCCTGCTCCTACTTCAGAATCCAACTTTGATCCGTCTGTACACCACACCAGACTCCTAGGGTCTAGTGTTGGGACACCAATGGACCAGCTTTCGCGATCCAATATATCGACTTCGAAAAGCCTACCGAAACAGTGCTACCTGGCCATAATGTCCGGCACTGTACAAGACATGCCTCTTTTGAGTTAAGTATACAAAGGTGCCCCGTTAAGTCACCTGGCTTGTAGTTATACTCGTGCTGCAGTTTGATGACGTATCTAGCAGCTGTCTTCCTAACGAACATTGGTAAGGGGGTTAGCTCGACTATAGCCTCTAGGGCTGTTGTGGGGCAGGTTGGCATAGCACCTGTTATTCCAAGACAGGCAATTCGTTGTAACTTCTGCAACCTATTTCCCATCGTCTGTTGGAGTGTTTTAGGCCACCAGACGATGAATAATGGATCTTGCCAACATCGTGTATAATTTTGGAAGAAAGACCTCAAGACCTGCCATATAGACGTGTACTTGCTCACAGTGCTCTGGTAGCACGCTCTCCAACTGACTTGATGTGTAAATTCCAGTTGAGTCGTTTGTCCAGGATTACCCCGAGATATTTGACTTCACTGGACTACTCTAGAGTGGTGGCCTTGATTATTATGGATTAGGTAGATTCGTAAACTCCTTGAGAATTCCACTATAACTGGACTTATAGACAATCCTTCTGTGTTACACCATCCCGAGACTTATTACAGTGAATTTTACTCTGCACTTGATATAGTCGCTTCATGCTTACCTCAAATAATAATAGCCAGGTCATCCAGATGAAGATCTGTTAGCAAATTGTCGATAATTAGTGGCCACAGCAAGGGAGAGGGGTTCTCGTTGTGGGCATCTCTTGACCGCAGTTACAGAAACCGACTCTCTTTCTGAAGATTATGTGATTGAACAATTTTCCAGCATGGATCTGATCCATTGGTCGGTCGATTCTTCGATACCTCGGCTTCTAATAGCCCTTGTGATAGAATCGTGTATTATCGAAAGCACCAATCTCTTTGTAATCCCGTGCACTCTCCATCTTCTTGACAATATACTGAACGGCTCCTGTTGTACATTCGCCTTTCCTATATGCGAACTGATTCGAGCTTAGAGGGCTAGACAACTCTAACCATTGTCTTGAGTATGAATCATGTTAGACTTGTGGGTCTATAGAATTTAGGCAGCTCACTAGGTCTGTTGCCGGTTAGGGAATAAAGACTACGTTAACCTTTCTCCAGGGAGTTGGTACATAACCTCTCGTATAGCTTGCTCTAAATAATACTGTCAATTCCGGTAGGATTAGATCAATTGGTTTTGGCAGAAGTGCATAGAAAAGACCATCACCTCCCGAGGCTTTGGGGCGAAAGGGCTAACAGCCCATTTGATCCTGTCTTTGCTGAACATTTTTCCTAAACTCTACTGTTAACAAGGACCCTGTGGCCACTGTGGTTCGAGTGCACATGTGATGTGTTGAAAGACGAGCCTAAGTGTATCTGCTCGGTAAGTCGTGTAGGTTCCCACTAGTAAGGAATGTTCAAGCTCAGGATTGTTTCGTTGCCAAGCCACGCGGCCTCACGAGCTTTGGATTAAAAAACGCCTAATTGATGCACCTTGAAATCGTACATTCTGACATAAAATGATTACTTTGCCTGAAGGACCGGAATGATAAAAGCGCTAATAATATGGGAAAAGAAATAGTCCGAGGTGAACTGGGTCTAGCTTGTCCATCGAGCACTCGTTTTGTACTTCCCATTCTTATACCAGGAGCGGGTGCTACCTACAGTTCTATACCGACTTCGAACGGAATAATTAGGGAAACTTCTTCAAGTGTTCAGTCCATCAGTGACTCAAAGAGGTGGAGCAGTAAATTGTGAAATTTGGTACACTCGGGGATTACCTTAAGATGGATCGGCAGATCTACTCACAGCGGCACGGCTGCCATCTTGAAGTACTTGTGAAATTTTATTTTACTGAGTTATCGAACTTTTTGTCCTTCGAATCGGATGCTCCATTTAGTCCTACTGAACCTCAAGAATAGCCGTTTGAGCTGAAGAGTTAACAACGGCTAACATGCTAATCGCAGACCAAGACGATCGGCTACGAGCGGGGCGGGGAAGTACTTGCTTGCAGGGATCCGAGGAACTGATCGTCGACTTACTTAACTCTATGCGAGTCGTTTGTCGTGGATTCAACGTGAGTCACATGACGAGAACTCATCGCAGGGCACTCATGGCAGTTGATTGGCTTACTCGTAATTACTTCGCCCATTGCCTTGAAGTCTGTGGACGAAATTCTCTCGACAAGGACGGGTCAAAATCGGCATCACATTGAAGGAATATCATTCACACACAGAGAGACACTGTAGGCAATTTGACCCAAATGAGGGCACACATCCTTCTTCTTCTTCTTTTTCGCAGACAACATTATACTTCACATGGCAAGATCTTCTTCAGATGCATCTCAGAATCGCCCACCCACGCAGAACTGCAACAAGGTTTCCCCGATTGAAATTATAAAACGATTCATGTCACAAGCACGACATCAAATCAAAGCAACTTCATCAAGTGAAAAAATGCCATCAGGATCTTTTGTGCGGCGTGTAATGGAAACTCTCCCGCTTTCTTCATCTTTGTTGTGCGGCATGTCGCCGACTGATGTACACATCCTGCATGCAACAGGACAAAAAACCCCCCTCGAATAAACAAAGTCCTCGCAACATAATTTATTATGCAATGAGTTTTTGTCTCATCCTCTGTCAGAACGATGATGCACTCTGACTGACAGCGAAATAATTTAGTGAGCTGTTCACACAACAAAGGAATAAGGACAAGCGACGAGCAAAAAAAAAACAACAAAAAATAGAATCCGAATGCAAGCAAAAACCGTTCGAGGACTAAGGAAAATGTTAAATAACATTCAGCAACATGCCATAGATTCAAATAATGAATTTGCATTTAAATGGCTTTTTCCCACTTTCAAAGTGCTGGGGAATCTTGAACCGGGCGCCACAGCGGTGAGGGTGGCGGAGTTGCGACGGTGTGGCTCGCAAATAGGACATGAAATTTCTCCTCCGGGGAAATGACGACAAATGACGTGGATGTAATTTCCAGCGCAGCTGGGTCATTTTGTAAGTGAAGGCACAGCGTACATGATACGCTGTTTGACTTTGAGGAGGTCAGCATGTAAATGTCCTTGGCGTCAAGGTTTGTGTTAGGCGAATGGTATTTCTATGACGCTACATAACTATGGCTTGTAGGCTTCTGCTTCATCTCAGCCTCCTTAAAGGCGGTCCTTAAGGAGATCAGATTGATTACATTTCAATCCAGCTTTCTTGATGACGAAATATTACGAGGCGTCAACATAGACTCGGATTATTTCCTTGGCGTAGCTAAGGCAAGAACTCTAGAAAGGCATCCAAAGAGTTTTACAACACCTCCAATGTAGGCAAGCAAGCAAACGCTGCACCGCTCAACTGAAAGCCTATAAGGCACTGCTGCAAAAAAGATTAAGAAGACTAAGTAGGACCACTTCCTTTGCCTCATGAGAGAGAGACAGACGATGCTTGTATGTGAGAGTGGACAAAATTCTGTAAAATCTAAGCCAGTTAATATTGAAACAGGGTACAAATGGTATGAGCTCATTTCGTGGCCCAAAAATTGCAGTGGTAGCTCTAAAACGAAGACATGAAATCTATAACATTAAACTATCTAATCTAATTTTAATTTTACATAATTTGAATCTCAAGCCATGATGTCGTGTTAAGTCTTGCAATTGATATACAATGTGGGAGGGTGAGTAAGGAGCACTGGCGAAGAAAAAGAACATACAGGTAAACTACGGCAAAGTGTTCCACAAATCCATAGTCTAATTTATCGAAGGGTCGACGTCTCAAATAACAACACTGTTGTGTCACCCAGCGTTTATGAGGCTCGGAATCATAATCCACTTGAGTATCAACTTCACGGCACAGCTGTAAGGGATCGACCCTGCGATGACAGCCCATTGCAATTGTGGGACCTGTGAGACTGGATATAAAGAAGAAACACGGAACGAGGAGGATAGAGCAGTTGAAACCGTAGTAGTGACCTTCTATTCTTTCCTAGTTTCGATTTACGGTCCTACATCCTTCGTGTCACTGGCAATGCACAAAGAGTATTCTTCTCAATTTGGCCGTTCGGCGTCGTCGCAAAACTGTAGGTCCCTTCCACTAGTGAAAGAATAGTAGCAAACATAGCACGAGTCGTTGCTGAGAAGCTAGCTTCTGGCCCTCTACGGGCTGTAGCGCCACCAATATTACTATTACTTGGCATTAAGTATCCCTTTTTTTTCTTATTTTATTTAACAACAATTACACTTCATTATATTGATTTTTAATTATAAAAAAATAGGAAAATAATTAAAACAGGAATAGGATAAGACCTTCTCAAGACGTTCCTAAATAGTACGCCAAGAGTCAAAACTACAATTTTTTTATAAACAAAAAGTTAGCGGTTTAGCTTCTTCTTCTTCTTTGTTTGGCTCTGCAGTCCGGGGTGGACCTGGGCCTCAACCAACAAGCCTCTCCAGCCAGCACGATCTTTCGCCAGCTGCCTCCAGTTGTGCACACCAAGTTGGTTGAGGTCCTTCTCCACTTGTGTGCGCCATCTTGTTCTAGGACGACCTCTTATGCGTTGCCCCAAAGGCTCAGAATCGAAGATTAGGTTTAGCTTCATACTTATAAAAAGCACAGCGAAGCTGGCCTCGACTAGTGAACAGAATTTTCAGAAAAAAATCCGCCTTCTCATTATTCACTTTTCACTATTGAGTGGCCTTGATCTTCATACATTTTTGCAAAACTTCGTCTCTATGAAACAAAGTGAAAAGAGGGAAAGCCAATACTCCTTCGATGTCCATTCGAAGTGCCAACAAGTTTAGGGAAATCTCACTTCCACGCAAAATGTATGTGCCACCCCTCGAGAACCAAATAAAGTCCTGATCCCAAGGTGAGAAGATGAACGAATCGGGATATGACCGTACTTAAAGGACCAAGTTAAACACACCCCAAGCGATGGCATTTTGAGATTAACTTTTTGATTTACATCGAAAGCTTGAACTAATTCCCCGGTTCACTGACGCTGTAATGTAACACATGTAAACGCGTAATTCTTTGATACATTGCAAGGCTCATTTCGTCCCAAAAACAGCTTAACATTTGACCGTGGCTCCAAGTCTCGGCAACGCACAGGTGGACGCATGGAAAAACTTCGTAATTACCCTGGATTAGTCCCACACGATTATTGCAATTTTCTGGGATTACTCATCCTCGTAGGTAATAGCGGTTGTGTTGGTCCTTCGGTGTCCTTGGAATGGCATTCCTCAATTCAACCACCATTCCTTGCGCTGTTCTCGTATGTTCTTAAGACAATGCTATCCATGTTCAAGGCACAAAAATAAGGCTTGGGACTTGCTTGTCCTTGTCCAAGGAAAACTGAATTTAGGGTTTTTTTTTTTCATTTACGACAATTGGTTTGGGTTCAGAGACTTGTTTCACTCTTCTCCGTTGTAAATCTAACGCGTCCTTATAATAGAGAAAGGTTGACGAGTTCCTATGCTTTTCTGGTGCCCTCCACTTCGTGTTCGGTTTCCCTCCTGTTCGCCTGATTAAATCCAGAAATCGAAGGCATAGGTGCCTTTCTCAGGAACAAGTCCTCATGTTGCGCGTCACAAGGGTTTCTTTTTCAAACATACTCGCATACCGATCTAGTGATTCATCATCAGCGACGATTTCATGGAACTCAGCGAATGTCTGCGGTGGCCAGCGAAAGTCCCCTTTCGATGGATTTGAAGAAGACCCCGTGCGAACAGCAGTGAGTCTCCGCCCAGCAAGGAGCAACTTAGATTTCGATTCGCAATAATTCAGTTACCCTCGAGTGGTTGTTATTGCGTTATTTTCTTTGTCAATTCAATGAGTAGCGGGTAAGAAGAATGAAGTGTCCTGAAAGGCATTCCCCACTGGTCGATGCGCGGTACGCTTCTAGTGGTGGTAGCTGGTAGCTTACAACGTACAGCAATCCTTTCAATTTGGTAATTTATTATCCTTGAGGAATGGACGAGGTTGTGTTTGCTGCTGCTCTTGTTTTGTGCTCCATCGTTCATGGATGGCAGAAGTAATTGCGTTTCGCTGTTATTCCAGTGATAATGGAGAAAGTTTTTATTTGAATAGGTTTTTGCTTAGACGCTATGCCGGGAGGAGCTGAGCCATCGCTGGAAGAAACTATGCGACAAACGTCGGCAGCATGTTTTGGGCATCTTTTCTCCTTGGCGGAGAATTTCGGGAAATATCGCAATTAAGTGCGAAGTGTGGCTGAAATGTCTGGAATCTCGGATGGTTGTGTTCATTTCGGACTGTCGGTGAGCTCGGAAAAACCAACGTGGGTTTATAAATGTCAGGAATTGAAGTGATTTGTGGAATAGATGGGAATTTGCTGGCTTTTCGAGCAAAGGATTGTATCGTATGTGTGTGTGCGCAAATAATAGTTTTTTTTTTTAAATCAAAACTCAAATGATTTTCTATTGTTTTGTTTTTATTTCTTTAATTTTTAGATTTTGTTTTTTTAATGTTGTTTGTAATTTTTAAATTTTGTTTGTTTGTTTATTTTATTAAATTTAGAACCTTGATTTTATTTACAATCTTCTTAGCTCTGAACCTTCCTATTAAATGCGCTCCAGTCTAGTCTTCTGCTGTCCGCTTGGTTGCTGGAGAGAGATGTCGTTATGTCTCACTATTAGCTTCTCACGTGATCAGTTGTCTTTGTCTTCTAAAAACGTATGTTCCTGGCTTGGCTTGCCTTTGTGACGTGTTCGCGAATATCAATCACGAAAAACATGCGTGAATGGTCAGTTTGTGTAAATGCAGCACATGGTTGCATAGAAAACGAACAACATGCGTGGTGTGTGGCATGAGAGGTATTGTTGCCAACCAGAGTGTGTTACTCGCACAATTTCAGCGATAGTAAAAAAATAAAGACATGGATCTTTAATAGTGACCACTAGCCAAATCATGTCTTTGAGAAGAGAAGCCTTAAAGCAAGGTACGCTCGTATGAAGCGAGGGTATACAAATGAAGCCTGTATAGAAAGAAATCCGACATTTAGTGCCAGTCTGGTTGGTTAAGTGAGTTCAAGTCCAGCCTTTTAGAAATATGTGGAGTAAAACTTTCATCCGATGGTGGTGCAGTTGCGTCATTCAAAAATAATTTCCAGAAAATAATTCCAATGTAATGTTCCAATGTAGAAGTAGAGTTTGTTTTGGAAGATGTTACCTTAAAACACATGTGCAGCTGGTGGTTAAAAAACGGCTCCAGGCCGACAAGTAAGGAAAAGCAATATAATCCAACTACCCTACACATTTTGCCAATAACTGCACAACAAGCCTTCTTCACCTTATATTTGTCTCTTTTTCGTTCATTGTCACACTTTTTGACCAGTTATCATCTGGTTTTTCGGACCTGTACTTATGATATTAACCTTTCAAAAAGTGTTTTTAATAAAATTGATTTGAACTACCTCCAAAGTACCACGCCCCTCCAAGTACCGCGCCCATTGGTTGCAATGTCGTAATATGGTTGATCTCAACGACAAAATCGTTGTCTTCCAACAACGCCTGATGCAAGCATTTATTCAGTGTGTACCAACAAAAACGGCCAAGATCCAAAATCGAGCAGGCCCTTGGTTTACGGATGAATTGGTCGATGCCATTAAAAAGAAGAAACATACTCTACAGTAAATGGAAGCATAACCCATCTCACTGTTCAACCAACAAAGCAGCATGCACCAACGCCACGTGCTTCAAAGAAAAGCCTTTTCAGGTCGAAACATAGTACATCTCTTGCGCCGAAGAAACTCTGGAACAGCCTTCGAAAAATTAGTGTAACTCATTGTAACCACAACTCTGATTGTGAATTTAGTACGGATGAACTAAACCATGCCTTACTGGGGGAAAAACTTTGTTCAACTAATTTTGATTTTAATAAAACAGTTCACAATGTAAGCTCAATTCAAAGCCTGGCCGATTTTGAAGTTGTTTCCGGAGATGAAACCTCTCGATGTGTAAATGGTATTCAATCTAATGCAATTGGAGAAGACGGACTAGCAATCCGATTCTTATTTCACCACAAATCGCCTCCCATCTCTCGCATGTCATCAATTGGTGTATTATTACATCGGCCTTTCCGCAGTCATGGAAAATCGGTAAATAAACCCCGGGTCTACGGCTGACTTTAGACCAATTAGTATCTTGCCTTGCTGATTCCAAGTCTTTGAGAAAATTATAGGAAATTAGATCACAAAACACCTGAGTATATAACTTTTTACCATTCGTGCGATTTTTATTTTTTTTTTTCAAAATTTGAACCTTTATTTAAGAAAATCGTGTACAATTGTATTATTCAAAGTATTGTCCATCTGAAGCTATGACTTTTTTCCATCATTCTGGCAATTTGTGGATCACTTTCCAAAAGAACTGCACCGGCTTGGCAGCCAAGAATGAATCAAGGTAATTTGTGATATTCTGCTCTGATGTGAACCGTATTTCAGTGAGGGCGTTCTGCATCGACCGGATCAAATGGTAGTCAGAAGGCGCAAGGTCAGGGCTGTAAGGCGGGTGGGGTAAAACCTCCCATCCACTGTTTTCCATATAGTTCTTAATGGTTCAACGCTATGGTTGACATGAAGGAAAATTATTGTCTCGTGTCTGGTCGCATATTCCGGGCGTTTCTTCAAACAGATTAATTGTTAGCGTGTTCGGTAGTGTTGTCCATTGATGGTTTCACCCGATTTTAGCAGCTCAAAATACAGCACACCATTCTGATCAAACCAAATACAGAGCATTACCTTCGCGAAATGGATATTCGGCTTTGCCGTCGATTTGGCTGGTTGGCTAAGCCAAAATCACCACTTTTGGCATGTTCGCTCAGCTAACGCATGTTCACCATAAATTTCCACCAAAATGCGATGACTTTCGGCTGCACTTTTCTTCATATTAAAGTAATGAAGAAGAACTCCCCGCAAAAGCACTTAAAATTAATGACATCATCTCGTATTTGTGTCTGCTGGATTTATCAAAGGCTGTCGACAATGTTAACCATAATATTTTGTGCTGGATAGAGCGGTTAGATTGGTGAGAAGCTTACTCTCCCGGAGATCACAAAAAGTAGTAATCGGTAAAAGCCATCCCTATGTTTTGAAAATAGAGCAAGGTGTTCCGCAGGGCTCAATACTAGGTTCGATTCTCTTTTTGCATGTTCATCAATGAGTTACTATCCGTGTGTGGGCATTGCTCAGTACACTTTTATGCTGATGATGTTTAACTGCATGTAGTCAAGCCTTTCCTAAATCTTGATGGACTTGTGCCCTTCAAGTGTCACAAGCAGTTCGTTGGCCACTATGTTCCACAGTAGAGAGTACTCCACCCTGCGGTGTGCCCCTGTTCACAGATTTGCAGATCGTGGTTTCACCAAGCTTCGAGCTTATCACTCTGTTATTGAGTGAATAAATGTCACTATGGGCTTTTCGATCCCGAGTCTGTTGAGTGCTGAGGTTATTGCCTGAAGTTCTATGTTGTTAAAAGCTCCCTAAATTCCTTGTGCTCAAGGGATGTTTCTATAGTTCCAACAAGCGAGTGCAAGGCTGTTCCCACAGACTTGCCTTTGTTGTAGGCATGCTGGGAGATCGGAAGTTTATCAATGACTATGTGTCGAATGAATACGTCGATCAATTTTGGAAGTGTTTTTAAAAGAAAGGATGTTAGTCTTATGGGTCTTAAATCGCTTGGTTTGACATGAGAGCGTTTTCCTGTCTGCCGTAATGCTGTCGACTCTTACGCCGTGCTTCTTGGCATTATTCACGACACGAACGACTTTCATAATCCAGGGCAAAGGAAAATAGTCAGAAGGCATGTCTGTCCAAAATATGCTCCTTAAACTCGGAAGTGGGCGGTGCGTACAGCACCAGTGCTGTTGAAGACGAGTGCACTAGCTGCAGTGAAAATATGATTCAAGCAAGGCTCACTTTAATTTTCGGTGACTTCTGCTTCTTCTGGTGCCTTTCCCAGTGTTTCGCTAGGGATGTCAATGAATAAGATAAAAGAGATGTCAGAAACTTCGCCCCACTGTACACAAATTCGATATACTCGTACCTATCACAAGCATCAACCTATCACCTACACAAAATAAAGTCACACGAACGTCGTCCGATGCTGTCGGACTATTTGTGCGTCAATGCAAAACTAAATGTGTCCAATTTTCTTTAACACGTCTGCCATTCAGATATTGGCATATCCCAGACCACAGGAGAGCGATTTCAAAAGACGATACCGTAACCACCCATCGTGCTGTGAAACTTTCGCCACAAATGCCGAAGCAGCATTATTTTCTCTCGACACTCTGGCATGCGGATGCCTTCTTCAATCTTCGCCACGCACACACCGAAAAGCCAATAGAATAATTAATAATAACAAATGCCGTATTTGTCCCCGGAGAGGCGTTAGCCTCTCACAGAGCTTTGCATTCCAACATAACCAATTACCAAATTGCTCCCTAAATACAAGCTTCTTCAAGGCATGCATTGGAAATGCCCAAAATAAACCATAGACAAATATCTCTTTCGAAACACCTTAATCGATTAGCAGAAACCCGAAAA
Source organism: Eristalis tenax (assembly GCA_905231855.2). Taxonomy (NCBI): domain Eukaryota; kingdom Metazoa; phylum Arthropoda; class Insecta; order Diptera; family Syrphidae; genus Eristalis; species Eristalis tenax. The sequence goes on from HG993125.1 coordinate 49,733,956, forward strand.
TGTCATTCTGTCCGGATGACCCGAGTTTGTTGGGACAGAGGGGGGACCAGTAGTGATGCCGCACTGAGCCCAAAGAGTAATTTCAATTTCAGTCAACATGACACCTAAGCAGCAGAACCATCCAGCCGTATCTGACGTATGCTTCTCGGGGTCTGCACAGCAGCAGCCGACACTCGCACAAAACGTCCATGCATCCAAACCAAACGACCGTCGCGACGGTCGTACACATTTGTAAACTGTGTTTATGTAAATGTGCACATGGAGGTGTGTGCGTCCTCTCGCATGCTCACAGTTTAAAGGATGCTCTTAATCCCTGTGGCGAAGATTAGTTAACAGCAGTTGCTGGTTTAACATTTTCCATGTCTCCTCCTCCTTCGATAGTGCCTGCTTCATGTCTGGGTTGGGGAGGGTAGTGGCGGGGCGGAGGGGGCTGAGTGGATTGAGAGGAGCCAAGTAGGAGGATTACGTGAAATCCATTGTTGCCAGTTCAAGGTAAATTGTTCATTAATTTTGAAGAGTATCTCAAGACAGCCAATGAGTCAAGCACACAATCCGGCTGAAAGTGGCTTATCTCGGCTTGTGTGCGTGTGTGGACTGTGGAGTAGGAAAATTATACTGGCGACATGGAAAATTCCAATAAAGAAAAAATTGTTTCGTGTCATAAAACAGGCCGAACAAAATTCACACACACGCCACATGCCCACGCCAAGTGGCATAGATTTTTCAGAAAGACTGTTTGCTCAGCCATTGGCAGTGTGTCATGCCTAGAAGCTTCCAGGAAGCACACAGCAAGCACTCTCGAACTGGAGGTGGTGGTGGGCCTACACACAAAAGTCACCACACTGTCGCCCTGCTACACACAACTCATGATGGTGGTGGTGGTGGTGTTTACTCATAGGATATTCATACTTTCGTTGAATTGTTATCCTTTTTCCCCCAAATCGAGCGCCACAGTAGCGCCGCTCCAGCGATTTTTGAATTTCGCAAAACGAGGCCAAGCCAAAACGGAGACTGAGAGCGCGAGAGAGAATACAGTCCCATGCACACAAACAAGCACAGACACAGCAAGGGGGATATTAGAAGGATAAGGATAATGTGCATGAAATCCTTTCGAAAAACTTTCTCTTCTGTCTGCCCGTTGTCGTCGTAGTCGTAGTTGGTCGTTTCGAAATCATTGAGTCATAGAAAATCGACCGTCACCAGTTACCGGTGCCATCGGATGGCGTGCTTTAAAGCACTGCACTACTTCCAAGCTAGCCCAAAAAAAAACAAAAAATTGCAATTCAGAGTGTAAGAACCCAGGGCCCGCAAACCTCAACCCCATTGGTGGTGAGCCAGGCCCGCAAACACCGTCATGTGACTGAGTGTGCGTTTACTGCCTGTTCATAGGCGCCACTTCAGCAATGAAATTCGTCCCGACTGTTTGGCGCCAGGAATATCGACCCGATTTTGTCCTTTTATCTGTTCCTTGCTCTTAATCTATGTGTATATCGGAATGGGTTTGTTGTTGGTTATTGGAGCTGTGGCAGTGTTGTTGCCTGGGTATTGGCGCAGGTCACCCTTTGCCGATTCGTTTCGTGATGGCCTTACTACATGATAGTGCCTTGACTTGACGAACGGGGAGTGTGGTGAGTTTTATTGAGGAACATCCGCAAACATTTTTATGTTGCTTTGTTGTTAATTCGCCCAACAAAGACCGAACAGAATGAGTGTCTTAGGCGGTGGTGGTGGATTGGGCAAACGAAAGTGGTCTGGGACAGCTGAGCGAAGCAGAGTGTTGCTAAGGGAAAACTCATCAAGACTCTGTGGGAGGTCTGGGGTGGGCCGTGCTTGAAACACCGCTGTGTGTGTTTGACCGTTCAACCGAGTGATATTAACGAGGTCAAACAGTTGTACGTTTGCACATTTGACTGTTGTCGCTGCGAAATGAATTAAGGAGTTATTCTCCAACCAAGCATTGGAAAGACAGAGTTTAGTTTCCCTATTTGATTTCCGGGGCCAAATATGACTAAAGCGAATGAAGGATTGATGAAATGAGTTGCGGTGAGATACATACCTTAACTCCGGCAATGGCGTTGGACTCAGTCAGTGACGTTGGGCAGTTATTGAACGAATCGAACAATGTCAGGAGAAAGCAACTCCTGCGAGTGCTCACGTTTTCTTTGTGTCTGCTTTTACTTCACACCGGTTGCAATTTTTCGTTCTCAAACCTCTTTGATATCCCATACATTTCCTTAAGATCCCTCGGTGTACCTAAAGTGGGTACATGGCGGCGGTGTCACATCCTCACAGCACCTACAAATTGAGTCTAAAACAGATGTAATTTTATATCGAAAAATAAATAACGATTTAAGCAGCAGCATCAAGTCATTCACAAAGCCAATCACTTGCGTACGAAGACGGAGAAAGTTATGTCAAAACCGATCGAAAAATAGCCACAGAATATCATCATCATCTTCTGGCCCACATGCTTCAATCAAGAGGTTTGCGGGGGTGAGCCAAGCACGAGAGATCTCCAGGCAAGTAGATCCTCCGCCAAGGACTCTAACTAATCGGAGTTATGCCCAAGCGTAACCAGGCCCAGCGGTCGCTACCTGAAGGAATCGCATTCAACGCCCGCTTCAGAAGTCGTGATGAAGAGGGCATTCGTGCCATGTGACCAAACCACCCAAGCATAACCCTTCCCGTTCGAAGAAGCAGCTGCTCAATGTTTAGTTCGATTTCCGACACGAACAGCTCTCATATTCCACAGCTTCTCCTGTTTGCCGTCAACAGGGAGGACAGGGAGTACAGAGCACTTGAATGATTTAATATGAAAGCCTTGAGATGAAGGCACCAGCGCTAAGCCTGATTTCACTGACCTAAGAAACGTCAAAGTGATTAGCAGGAATTGGTAAATGGGGTGTGCAACGTCAATAAAATTGTCCAATATACGTTTGATACCGGCAAACTCGACTTGGGAGATAAATGTAAGTTAGATAGGAGTGGGGAACCGATGGTCGTAGAGCCACCTGGTCTAGGGATCCAACTGGTAGTATATCTCTCCAATTATGAAGGTTGAACGGAGGCTATCTTCTGGCACAACTGATGGCCCTTACAACCAGCTCCTGTTTCCACCGGACCAGCCCGGTAGGCCTCCACGTAGGATCGTCGAAGTGACTGAGGGTTTAACACCAAGTGTCCCTAGTTATGTGCGACTCCGTAACTAGACTAGGTACCAGCTACTTGAACCCAGTGGCGACGAGCAGCTACACTTAGACTAAATGTAGGCCCGTTGTGATACCACGCGGATCAGCAACAGTCCGTCCAGCAATATTCCGCTCGCCCACATAAGGCATCCTCCAAAATTCAATGAACCGCCAATAACTGAAATGAATTCACAAAGCCAAATTGAAGTCAACCCAACACAGAGCAGCTGCTGCAGCCATGAGCTCTCACAAAGTAGTTCGCTTTCCGTTTTCGAGTCCAAACAACTCAATCTGAATGACGTTCAACTATGGAACCTTAACCCCAAATGGATGACCAGGGAAAATAGTTCCATAACCAAATTGACCGGCTTCGGAGTTAGACGTAACCTGAATCGAGAGTTTCCCGTCTCCCCTCTGCCACGGCATTCTGTGCCCCCGACAACCTCAAATCGATTGCACTTTCCCGCACAAAGTGTTCCATAGTTGAAAGTTCAATTTAATCTGATTCCAGCAGCTCCTTGTCGGCGAATATCAATGCCGGCTGCCTCCTTCCTGTGGTGGCACAGGGTAGTTCTTATGGAATCCTGTTGAACAACATAAAAACAAGGCGAGAACATCTATGTAGGTAGTTGCCATTAACCGAGCTGCTCTGCCCCCGCATGGGCAACCCCAAACCAAGCCGCCTTCACATCTTGGCGAAAACTTTGCATTGCTCAGCAAGGCACGGCCCGTCCTGGCCTGGCGGTGGAAGTGAGGCAGCGAGTGCTGGGGAGTGGAAAACTTTCCAAATATTCGGTGTTCGACTGGCACAAGTCCAATGAAAACTTTAGTTCGGTTAGAAACTTGGCCATGGCGGAGGAACTACTCCAGCCATCACCACTGTCTCCGACCACCATTGGCAGCGCCGTACCGCGTTGCAGCACGACAGCTTGTAAAACCATCTCATTTTCTCTTGGGTTGACATTTGGAGTTTTCCATTTTCCTCCTCTTTGCGTTTATTTTTGAGAGTGAAGCTTAAATTCGGTTTTTTCCTTCTCCCATCGGGCTCTTCCTTGAGGAGTAATCTCAAGCAGGAAGTACCTGCATATGGTCGACGGAAACTCCGTTTACTGTGTTCCCGTGTTGTCCCTGCGTCGGGGTGGCTTCGTATGCCCGCCACGTTCCGGTGGCACTAGGTGGCCTCTGAACAAGTGACAGCCGCCTAATAATGTCTCCATTAAGATGAAACGTTTTGTTTAAGACCGATTTAAAGCCACACAGTAAAATGAAAATCGAAAAGCAAAGCAAGTGAAGGCAAATAGAATTCTTGTGCGACGGAAATTTGTAATCGCTGTTGCTAGTGTTGCTGTTTTCATGTTATTCATTTTCTAGACAAAAATTATTTGGAACTAGCTTAAAGAGCCTGCAAACTTAATTACGCCTCTCGACTATGTTTGTGGCCAAGAAACCCGTTCAAAAAACTTACTCGTTGTGGTCCTTGAATGTCGACCACGGATGGTGGAGTAGGTTAACAGAACCCTCAACTGGATGTCGACCAATGCCACAGAAAGAAGGACGTTGTGGCATTCAAGTTGACGCCTCAGGTGGCCGTATTAATCGTTCGACTTCTGCGGGACCAAAAAAAACTGTCGGCGGCTGTATTAGTGTAGTTTCTGAGACTCTGTTGCTCTAACTGAGGGTCGTCAACCAATTGCATCCCATCCCCCGTTTCAAAGTTCGACCTTGTCTAGAAGCTAGTCGCCTGAAATTTGCATACAGCCCACTTGGACTGGACGAATTAATGACATTTCTCTTGGCCGCAAGCCCCTCATTAAATCAAAGCGTCCGCTGAAATCAAAATAATCCCGGCCAAGACTTCCATTCGACTCCTCCATGGGCCAACTGCAGTGGCCCAGGTGATGTGCCATTAGCCTGGCCAACACAGGCAGCGAAGGAAAAAACCAACGCAATGGAGCCACCTCATATGTCTCCACACAGCCGAATGGGTTATGTCCTTTCGCCAAGCCATTGCTTCCGCAAGACCTCCTTTCATTGCCAAAATGTGCCTCTACCCTTGCAGCACAGCTTCCACGTTTTTTGCCGTCTGGGATTGTAGCACCAACAAATATCCATACATCTGTTTGAGGACACTTTCAAATGGAAGAGGTTTCCTGCCCGCCGTCGTCTGTGTTTCCCGGTTGCCTCGCAAAAATTTATTGCAACTGCATGGGGTGTGCGTCACACTGTGGCTCCCACTTGCAACTCTTAAAATTATCCACTCTAATGCGTAGCTTAACAAAAGTTATCCAAACTTTGCAGCAAGAGGGCGCGAAACTTTTGCATAACAATTACTTCAGGTGAATTTGATTGTTCCCCAGTGAGTGGTGGAGGGATCCTCAGCTACTCCTTCAACCAGGAACCAGCAGCTACCAGCTAGCAACCAGCAAGCCCACAAGAACAGTGGCAAAAACAAATTCACAAAATTTGACGCTCTATAAAGTTAAGAGGCATCTGCTGCTCTCCTGTTTGCATAATCCTTTTTGCTGTGTCCTTTGTGTCAACGCTCATAATTTCCGCTTACCCAGGATTATACCCCGACAAACAGGCAGCGTTTCTGTGCCACACTCATTCCGGATGATGAGGGGCAATTGAATGCTTTTTCTCGAGTGGATGTGGCAAAACTTTGAGGCGTTCTTGCATAAAATCTCCTTCGCTCTTCCATATAACTCCCCCGCCACAGCCACCGCTCCGCAGTCAACCTTGTCTCGTTCTCGGGGGAGCTGTATTTTAAAGTTTGTTATGCTCCCGAGTCCTGAGTCCTTTGGCTTGACTTATGTTACTTGTTAGTGGTTAATTTGCTTGGTTCAAAATTAAGTTCAACTCTTTCAGCTGGGCCAAGGCTTGTCGGGTGGATACGTTAATAGTTTTTTTTTTTGTTTGTTTATTCCTTCATTTGTCTGCTTTTTTTTCTTCTCGTGTCTTCACTGCTCCCCAGCTACCCCTTAATGGTAATAAATTAATTTCCATAATCATCATAATTTTCGTCGGGATAATGCCCGACTGTGTCGACTTAGTGTCTTGGAATTATTCCTATTCCGCGCTGCCGTGGCCGGATGGAGATGAATGGATGGGGGTGAGAATTTTAAATTGTATCTGTCTGCCGTCTGGGCTCTCTGGTGTTCAGGTGGTGTGTCAGACGAATTTCGAGCCATTAACCTCGACAAATAGAAGGAAAACGAAGTTGTGCGAGACAAAATTACTCGCGGAAGACTAGATTATGTCTCCATTTAGGATGAACGGATAAGTTATTTCGATGTGAGTTAACCCCTTTGGAAGCCGGCGACTTGAAGTTCGGTGAGATTTTGAGTGCCTGTGATGACTGACAGGAATCTTCAATGTTTTCCCAATCTCGTCCTAATAAGCGAGGGTGTCCTGGAATTCGAATGCACAGATTCGATAACTTATCAAAGACACTAAATATACCGATTCTGTGTCTGCGGGACGACGAATGGAGCAGAGGCTTCATTTAATGTGGTTCGACAAATAGAGAACGACTTCCGGTCGACCAATAGCAGGTCGGGGAACACCTGGGCCTGTGTCTCCAGGGCAAAGAGTTGCTTATTGCTCTCAACTTGTTGAGATGCCAGCACTGATCACCTTGAATGCACAGGTCGAGTAGACATACAGCCTCTTCTGGATAACATCTAAGGCAACCGCCTAGAGGTAATATATACCCCCTGGCCCCTCTGCCCAGGTGTCTGAATGAGATCCCGGCCCTCCAGGTTAGTGGGCTTCGCGCGTTTGTAGTTTCCCCGCCGTGTACTAATCGAATAGTTCAGAGACGACAACAAGCCTCGGCTACGGGTGACCCTACTGCTAACGATCATAGACAACGATTTTCATTTCTGCTCTTGGAATGTGCGGTCTCTTAAATGTCCACGTGCAGCCGATGAGGTTCCGGAGGCCTTAGAAGCCTGTAGGGCAGACTTCACCAACATCTAGGAGGTGCGATGGGATGGGCCAGGCAAAATGAGAATGATGAACTCCGAATTGCTACAGAGAGCGAAGGCAACGCTTGTCTGGATGCGGACTTATTGTTCGAGGCAAGAAGCCTTAAGCTTCAAATACATAAGCGACCGACTCGTAACAATCCGCATCAAGGCTGCATTCGGCAACATCAACCTAATCTCTGCCCACGCCCCAACGGAGGATAAAGATGACGATAGCAAGGACTACTTGCATGATCTCATAGAAAGGACATTCGATCAATGCGCCAGCTATGACACCAAGATCATTCTAGAAGATTTCAGCGTAAAGCTTGGCAGCAAAGACATCAATGCTAGAGTCATCGAAGAGTATAGCCGACACGTCCGAAAACGGACTCAGGCTGCGGCGGTCAGCGGGGCCCTCTGAGCAATCAATTGTCAACCAGACTGATTACATTGCGATAGACGTCAGGAATTCCTCCATTATTCTGGAAGCCCCAGCATTCCTCGGAGCCAACATCGATCCGGATAATTTCCTTCTGTAGCCAACGAAAGATAACAGAAAGCAAGGTCGTGCAGACTGACGATGGAGAACTCACGCTGCTCCATCAAGGTGGGAAAAGGACTCACCAAGACGTTCACTTCCAAAAATTGTTTTAGACAAGGCTACGCGCTGTCGTGACTTCTTCAACATCATGTTGGAGAAGATCGTCCAAGATTCAGACGCCAGAACATCATATCTTCGAGGTATTCATCTACTACCTTGGCTGCGCAGTGAACAGCAGAAACAACATCAGTGCCGAGATCAAACTCAGGGTGTTGCCACGCTTGCCGGATGCTGTTTCTACAGCTCAATTGGTCATTGTGTAATAGAGTCGTCTCTCGAAGGACCAATCTGAAGCGTCTTTGGCTCCGAAACGCTTCCGAAATGGTGCGACCGGGTTTAGAAGGATAGTAACCAACTTGGCGTTCGAAACTAGAGACAACTGAGATCACACTCGCCGTTAAGGCTTGTTGATTTTGGGTCAAAGACGAAGAAGAACAAGGCAAAACTAAGCACATATCGTCTCCAAGCCCATCAAGTTCAAGCAGAAGAGCAAAGGTATGCCTTAGCCATCCCTCGTCAGTCTTGAAATAATGTCTCAACCGAAATCCCTTCAATGATCATCATCTTTTGACGATTTATCCAACCCCATTCAGCTGGAAAACTTTTTCCATCAAATCTACACAAAGTTGAGCTCCCTCTGGGTCTGAGAGGTGAAAAATGCCTTTACCATTCCTCACATCAGACTTCCACCCCTCATGTCACTCGCTTTGTCCGAGTAGTGCAAACTCACTCCTTTCCCAGCACACCCACAACCATACTCGGCGCCCATATATTTGTGCTGGAAATCAAGTTTGCCAAAGAAGCTGACGCTGAGGCACTTGACTATTTGAATCCACGAAACCTCTTGAAATGTCAAATTGAGTATAAAGTCACGTCGCCATACATACACACAATTCTTCCTGTGTGCCACATAAATAAATTGCTGATGCCTTACTCACTTTGAGGGGGAATGCTAAACAACTTAAGAAGGCCCAGCCAACGACGAGGACACAACGAGTCCAACCAAGCCGCCCATACCGTGTGGATGTGTCCACGAACAGCACACGCAGACGTACGATGTCCTCTGTCACTCAAATGAACGTCTATTGGCTAAGCTCCCAACTAAATAGAGTTAAATGTCCCAAGCTAACTCCGAAGGATAACACTCAGTCACTCTTTCAATTACGTAGGCATACAATTGGGGGTAAATATCTGTGGGCCATTCACTCAGCCCACTGTGCAGTTGATTTTCCTTTCTCATACGGATTTGTTTTCCAGTTCATCGCAGCGGTGTGAGGTTGCTCGTGATCGTGGTCGGGGCTGCCCTCGGATTGCTGTTGTTTATTTGCGCATACACTCATCCAGGCACCAGCGCACTCACACCCGAGCACTTTCCCGAGTTCGATGGGGCAGCTCCATGGCGCCAATAAATTACACTTTGGTGGCAATTACTTTATGCCAAATGAAAATTTTTGGTTTTTTGATGTGCACGTCGGGCGTAGTCTCGTTTCTGTAATCGCTTGGTTCTTTTTTGTTTTCGTCTCGGGAAAACATGAAAAAGTTATTAATTACCAAACAGGCATGTTATGAGTTATAAATATGTGTTTAAAGAGGGCGGCTTCTACGTGCAGGTGGCAGAGGGCCGATGGGGCAGGAGCACAGTATCATGGCACTGCACTTGAACCGATGTGTCACAATGGCATGTGAAATATTTGCATGTGCGCGGGTTGTTCGGTTGGTGATTGCAGCCGGAATTGCAGCCCTCCTTCGGTGGCTTTGCAGAGAACAAGGATTGATGGCCAAAAGGACGTGGAGTTTCCTAGTGACGAAATGTTGTATGTTGGGTTGTTTGGGCTCTGCATTGATGAATGACGCGCCATTTAAATGACGGATGAGGATTCTGTCGAAAAAAAAAATCACGCATTTTTGTAATTGAACTCTACGCGTTTTCGTTGCTGCTCTGTCCCGTGTTTGCGCACATAATGCAGAAATAAATGCGATCCCGCCGCAGTAACGGCGGAATGAGTAATTGAAACAAGTCGGCGGTAATTTTTGGTTGACGGTATTTTCAAAAACACAATTAAACATTTTTCTGTTGTCGAAGGGTCAGCTGCGTTTGTTTGATTAAATGAATTTCAAATTCTAAAGAAAAAAAAAAACGGAACAATTTGGTCCTGCAGGATTTTTCCGAGGCGTTGTGGGTATGTGCGTCGACCTCTTCGCAACTGAAAAACGCTGGCTGGGTTCGATTCCCAGCCGGTACGAATAAAAATAATTTTCATGTTCAAAGAGTACAACTGTCGTTGGTAGACGGCATAAAACTGTAGGTCCCTTCCACTAGTGAAAAAACAATAGCACGCACAGCGTGAGTGGTTACTGAGAAGCTAGGCCGTGGCCCTGTACGGGCTATAACGCCACCCATATTATTACGGTCAAACGAAGGACGATAAGCAGCCCAAAAGTGTGAGATTGTACCGACGCTTGTCTTATGTTGAATAGTGCTTCAACCCCCGCCGGAGACATGTTTTAGAACCTTCCAATGAACAGATGGTGCCTGGCCAGGCCCAAAGAATTGAATTGCGTTTGTATGGAGATATGTGCACACTTACTAACCAATTATTATAAGATGCAGTAGGGTTGCCACGTGTCCTTTCATTAAAGACATCTCTTTAAAACCAGCGCGGAAGGTACCACAACGTTTTTCGAAATTGGCAACTTTTCTCTTAATTATAAATTTAAAAATTTAAAAAAAAATCGAACTCTGAATTTCAAGAAAATGAAGCAGATCTTATTTTGACTCCCATGTCCCCTCTAATGCCCGTTTCACAATGCAGCGTTGGTGCCTCGACTACGTTCTGGTCACGATATCTGCTTTGACGCATAAATATGTCACAATCATCCTCATTTCCGTTAAACTTTCCCGTAAAATGAAAAGTAAATGAAAAAGTAACGCATGGAATTGTCAAAAAGCACCAAAATGTTTCAGCGTGCTTAAAAAATTATGTGAGAGTGCGTCGCCTATGCGAGATTACGTTTCTCTCAGCGCTCTAATTTGTTATTTTAGAGATGCCCAACTTCTGAGCTGATTGACCCCTAGTGTAGCGACAAATTTCTGAGACTTTTTGACAGTTATTCACGAAATAACGTAAACGGCGTTCTCTAATTGGTCAATTTCACTTTAGAAAACTATATAAAAAATTGTTGTCAAAAATGTTAAGGGGCAAGAGAGGTAGAAGTTGTGAATGGCATGGAACCATTGTATTGTGTAGGCTGACATTGTGACAATGTGAACATTGTGAAGTGAGTATGAATGTGAAACTGCTTTTTTGTTTTAATTTTGTCCTCTTATTTAAGGTAGATGACGTCCTCGAAAGTCAGGCATTTTAAAACTTGTATTCCTACGCTAGCTCAGATAGGCAACCCTAAGCTGGAGGTATGTTTAATGAATTTCTTACAACACTGACGATTTTTAAATACCAGCGACCAAAAGTATTCCCACAAATGCATCAAATTCAGTGCTCGTCAAATCATTCCACATTCTTGGTCTAGATTCGGGATTTTGTTCATTCCAACTTTGATGACGAGAGTAATATTAGACTTATTGCGTACAAAATATAATTGGGTCCAGTCAGGCACCATGTGTTCGTCCGAAGATGTCTTTTTTCTTTTCATTCTTTTTGCCGACTTCTAGGAATTCATTAGAATGGGGTTTTCCATAAAGAGTAGAAAATGCAATTTTAGGAAGCTACGTGGAATATCAAGTCGGTAGCATTATTAGAAGTTTCAATAACTAACGCTTAAACATGAAATATGCCTTGCCAGACCTGGGCATCCGACGGAGGGTTAATCACTTGTGGTTGGCAGTTACAGTTTAATTTAGACTTAATTAGTGTTCAAATTTGCCGATCAAGACATCCTCTAGAGTTTTCTCACAAAATAGGTAGAACGCGCCTGGTCTGGGGACACCATCGTTTATCCCCCCCCTTATTCTCTTAGCCGAGGTGACAAATTCTAGCCTCGCATTTTCCTGCCACCTCACATCAAAATCTGTACTCTTGAATTCGAGTGAGGTGACAACAAATTCAACTAGTTGCCAACATATGCTGACGTAGTGTTGATGGCATAGATCCCGAGGACTTAAATATTCGTTTCACTTCTGTCTCGTCCGTAGTACCAATGATCAAAAACACCAGAGAAGATGGGTTTGGAGTAGGCACAGTGGCCACATACTCAGTCGGGTGTGCAATTTTCTTCCTAAAAACCCAATCGGACTGAATGATATTCACCCCGACTTTATAAAGATTTTGCTTCCATTCATACTTCCTTAAATCACCCATATTTTTAAAACTATAATCATGACTTCGACATATTCTGAACTTTGAACAAAAATTATCCCTGTCCCAAGGAAAACAAACACGCCTGCAATTGCAATCCTTCCGTTTATCTCGAAAGTGTTTGAATCGATTATCAGTCAAGTGATTAAAGACCACATTGAGGGACACAATATTTTAAATCCGAAAAGGACACAGCTGTGTCACGCCCTTGTCTAAAGTAACAGACGGCATACGAAAAGCTATTGACGAATGCTTTCGAAAAGTCAAGTAAAGCTGGTAACTTGACTGACGGGTTAACAGTGTTAACAGAAACTCTCCTCCCAATTTCACTTCAATAATCCCACTTATAAGTTAATCTTCTCGTAGCTAACTAACCGTGTTCAATCTCTGTTATATAACTCAAAACCATCGTTCTTTAGTGATGTTCACATCGGGGTACCTCAAGGTTCTATTCTCGCTCCGTTATTGTTCTCAATGTTCATTATTGATCTTCCTAAAGTGTAGTAGGGTATTCCATTTTCAAATCACCACCCCTCCCTTTCAAACTCAAACTCAGTCTGAGTTTAATTCTATGGGGGGAGAATTAAACTCAGTTGCAGTGGAATATGTAACCGGTGTTAAAAATCTTGGTATAATGTGTAACAGTGAACCAACATGGACTGACCAGATAGACAGCGTAGTATCAAAGGTATATGCGTCTCTTAGAGGTTTGTCAACCAGCAAATTTATGCTCCCAATCAATACAAAATTAGAACTTGCCAAAGCATCATAGTCCCTACCTTAACGTATGGCTGTGAATTGTTTTGTTACGGCGATAACTTCTCTCAGCAGAAATTGTTAAAGGCAATCAGGAATGTCTTAAACCATCGAAGCTTCGATCATGTCTCGGACCAACGTCGCATTCTTCTTGGATGTGAATTGGAGGCATTTTTAAACGACAGGTCATGCATTCTACTCTTTAAAATCATTCATAGCAAACAGCCTACTTATCTGTATGAACAATTAACTTTCTGTTGGTCGAAAGCTTCTGTTCATACGTGTCCAACATCTCGCAGGCATTTTTTCATTCATGCAGTACACCTGTGGAATCATCTTCCCTCACAGGTAATGTCCACGACAGAGTCCATACAACTCTGTTCAGCTTTTTTTTCTCACCTCTCCAATATGAACTGAAAAAATAAAATTTCCTAAATTAATCTTTTTCAATTTGGTAGCATGTTAAATAATTCTGACGTGGTAAAACTATGCTCTCACATTTAATTCTTTCTAAATTCAAACTCGATGTATGAAATGTGCTATGTCGCCATCACTTTATGTATTCAATCAATGTAATATTATAAGCCCTGCACTTTAACAAGAATAGTATATTCTTAAAGTACAGAGATATTAAGAAAATAATAAATGGAAAAATTAAATTTTGCTGCAGATTTGTGCGATTTAAAAATGTATTTGAACAGAAAATTCTTTTTACAACTGAGATTACAACTAGACTTACAAACTAAAGGTTAGGGTGCTGGCTCAACAATAGGGGACCAACTGATGTACTTTGTTTAATTTAATATTTATTATTATCGTCGGTTTATTGTTTATTTTGCCTTTTGCTTACAATTCAAATCCGCGTGTCCATAGTGGTCCTTTTGGGATGGGGTGGTGGTATGGTAGCCGATTTAACCACAATGGTGATTGCCATCGCTGCTCTGGTAGAACCCATGCAGCTCATTGTTCGGCGTCGTTGGAAAGTTCTGCTCTTTTAGCCTACTTAACGCGTTGAGGTAGCGTTGTTCTGGGATTGTCTTTCTGAGGTTCCTGATTTCCTCATTAGGATGGTTGTTGATGTCTAGTAGCTCCTTTCTGATCGGTGTCACCATGTATTGTTGCAGGGGGATGATGTGTGCTTGGTCGTAAAGCCTATTGTTGCTGTGGTGCCTTTGACGGTCCCTGCTCACTGCTCACTCACCTTCGAGTCCGGTATATACTAGCAGTATTTTTCTTCCGGAAATTGCGAGCTTCGTCATGCTGGTCTTAGACACGGCGTGGCAAACGTCTAGATGTGATTGGAAATATCCTCTATTAAAGCGACCAGGCAAAAAAATTGTTTGTTTGTTGTTATTTCAACACTAAGCGCAAACATATTAGTCAACATTCATTCCTATCAATAAGAAAATTTGGGTGAAAATTTACAGTTTTGTCTTACGTCGTTTGGCATCATCCACAAAAATGCAATCGACAAAATCTCTCTCATTCTATCTCATTTTCCGAATTAAAGAACTTTCACTGTACTTTGATGCTCGCGTTTGTATGCTTAAAACATATTATGCCTTTGGCCTAATTTCGTCAACATGAAGGAAGGACCCTTTAACGAAAACACTGCACTCATGTGTTATCAATCTGTGTGTTCCCTTAGAGGGCCCATGCACGATCACAGACGCGTCACCGCAGACCTTAAGTCTGTACAAACACACCTTCGCCACACACGGTACAGACAATCTGCACAGAGTTTAGTTTGAATCATTTGATCGTCAGGTCGGACATTGGCAAAAAAAAAAATAAAAAAGGCAAAGAAAAAAAAGGAACTTGTGGTACAATTTTTATGATTTTCAAAAAACTCGATAAAAATTATCTATCCGTGTTCTTATTCTATGTTTACGATATGAATTTTCCTGCTGGCTTGTGCAAAATTCACCATACACGACACAGACACTTCGTTGCAGACCATGCAAAATTTAAAAAATGTTTAGTTCACGCAGACGGTCGTTGCAAACATGCGGGTTGAATACACACCACGTAGACGGTCTGCGCAGCCATACGCACAACAACAAAATGTTTTGGTCCACACCCACGTATCTCCGTCGTGTGTGGGCCCAATTATACTGAGAAAACACACTGGATAAAGCAAACCGTAGTTTATGTTTCGTGAAACAAGAGAACATTGTTCCTTATGAGACACCATACACAGCAAAGAAAACAAAACAAAAATATAAATCATTGTCATATGTCACACCGAATGCAGGAAAGCTCAGTCGAGCCAGCGACGTTGATGATAATTGCTCACTTTTCTTATAGCGCAACACACACCAAATGAATGCAGAACAGAAAAACATGTTTCGTTGCCGTTGGCTGGCATGTTGTTGTTTGCCAAACAAAATGTTGATTATGTTGTTTTTCAATCAGTTTTCTGGTGAAATTTGTTAAAAAAAAGAAAACCACTTTCTGCTATTTGCGTCCTTTTCCTCAATTGCTTCAAGAATTGTATATAAAACTGGCCCTGCGTCTGACTTCGACCACATGTTTAACCACATTCTGTTTTATTCCATCGCACACTAAACAAAGCAAAACGCTTTGTTTTGTTACATTCTGCCTCGCTTGGTGTGTATTCGAATAAGAAACCTTTTCTTGACTATCGCATCAAAAATGTTTTGATGGATCTGGTGTTTGTTTTCAGCCTAAGTTTTTATTCACACCAGCCATTGTTCCAAGACCCTTTCCTCGTTCTTTTTACCCACTGCTTTAAAATCCTGTACTTCTGACCACTGATCCCGAGTAAGCAGCACTCAATCAACCGCCTCCTCAGAACGGCGTTCTCCATGCCGAGCTTAATTATGTTCGAAGTTCATAAACATGAATCGCAGATTCTACTCCGGTGAGTCTCTCAAATTACATTCATTCGCGTAATTTAACTTGATTTCGCATGAATTCCCTTTACTAACTGCTCGACAGCATCGCCGAACAACTTCCGGAACTCAAAGGAGATTTTCACTTTCATCTCCGGCTTGTCCCGCTGCCACTCAACGCAAATGAATAATGGACACAACTTATTGTTTTCAAGGATCAATTTAATTTAATTTCACCGACAAGCAAAGCAATTAGATCGCAATCAAAATTTGAATTTCAAATTCCGCCGAAGATATTAATATTTATTTACTGTTATCCTGTAGGTCCCATTAGCTTCTGGGCGCGCTTCTATCGAAGCACAGTCGTCGTCCGCCAGGCGCGGCGTTTACACTCCAAGGAGAGCCTCAGATTTGCACAAGCACACCATTTAAACAGAAGAAGTGGGTGGAAGGTGGTTGTGAACAGAGTGGGAGGGGCCGAATGAGCGAATGAGGGGCGGAAAACTTGTGAGGACATCGGCAACACTACTGCAACTCACTTATTTGCATAATTCATTCGATTTCACTCCACTATGACGTAGACCGGTGACCAAGCTAGAAAAATTGAGTTTCTCATGCACTCGAGGACCCCGGCTGGCAGCCACCTTGTGTGTCCTCAACGGTACGTGCATGCCGGAGATGGTTTTCCTTGATACTGATTTCGTGCGGGCGGGGAGTAGGAAGTGGGAGTAGCTACCATGCACAAACACATCTGTGCCCCGAAAGTGGGTAATGTCACACCGCAAGCACTAAAGTGTAGTTAGCAGTTGCAATCGTGCAACCGAGTATCCAAACTTTCATCTTATTTTCTATAACACGAAGTACTTGCTCTCATGTATGCGGTTGAGCGGTTGAGCGGCGGAGCAGTACACAGACCCGGGCTGTGCTATTTGTCTGTTGGCCAGAGGGCGGTGATGCTGAAAATAAAAAGAAGCCACTTTCCTTGTAATGTCTGGAGTGAGGGAAGTTCACCTCACACTGTACCGAACAGTGACGACACTGGCTGCAGCAGTGGCGGACGGTTGAAAAGTTATCCGTGGGAGGCGATAGTTTAGTTACACGCTGTGCGCGAGTCTCTCCCCCTTTTTTTCGTGCAGTCCAATGTGGTGCCAAAATATTATACATCTTCATTCTTCGGTGGCGGTCTCATTAAATGATAATTACACTGATAGCGCAATTATTATTATGATTATGATTAACATTTTTATTGCGGTTTCGCCCGCTGCTCTTGGCGGTCTTGGTGAGGCGGCATTGGCTGTGTTGTGCTGGAGTGTAGTGGGGTCTTGTCAACTTTTGTGAAAACTTTCACTGATCTCATTAGGAGGGATGTAAAGCGGACAATTTTTGGTCGTTAGAGTCGTTAAAGTCGGGAGGCAGAAAGTGGTGAAACGTTTGAATGTAGACGGTCCTTTAGTTGGGAACCCTTAAAGGTCCGGGGTACTTTTGGAATGCCACAATCACTGCGGTGATGTGTACAACAGATTTAGCAAAACTCTACGTCTGATTGGCCCTTAAGTAAAATGCCTCGTCATTGTTGGTGGTATGCTGGAGAGAAACAAGCGTTCATCGAATGAAAAGGGTCTTGAAACGACGCTTCAGACTCAAAATAATTAACAAGTGTGGATCCGTGCGTGTACAATGCGGCAATGTTTTGGGAAAATCGTAAGCAGCTTTTGCAGACATGCTGCAAATAGTAGGCAGTCCGGTTGCAATAATCTTTTTCACGTTTGCTGGCAATATGAGCATGAGGTGTACACTTGAATATTTGAACAGTAGCCAAGCAACGAAGAAATAGACGGAGCGTTCCTAAAGTCTGATTTCACATGACCCGCATGCTCCACTAAAGGGGCTGCGGGGATAGACCACGCACGAGAGATCTCCAGGCAAATCGATCGTCCGCCATCGACTCTAACTCATCAGGAGTTATGCCCAAGCGTATCCAGCCGAGTTTTTGGACTTGGTCCAACCATCTCGTCCTGGGTCTGCCAAGCGGTCGCCTACCGCATGGAATCGCATTCAACGCCCGCTTCGGAAGTCGTGATGAAGAGCACATTCGTGCCACGTGACCAAACCAACGCGGCATAGCCCTCTCCGTTCGAAGAAGCAGCTCCTCACTGTTGAGTTCCTAGCGCACTGCCGTGTTTCTCACCATATCCCGGCGAATAATTCCCACAACAGAACGAAGAAATCTTATCTCTCGCAGTTTGTATTCGCGATTTTAGTCTTTCGGTTATTACCCAAATTTCATGACCATAGGTGAGAGTTGGAATAAATACTGAGTTGAAAACCCCTTACTTGGCTTTGACACCAAGCTCGGTTTCCTGATTAAGGACCTACCAAGCTGTTTCTAAATTGACCCAGCAGACCAATCCTACAGGCAAGCTCAGCATTACTCCTTCCATCACTCGTGACAAACACCCCGAGATTCTTAAACTTCTCGACCTGCTTCAATGGGACTCCACTAACCTGTAGAGAGCATTGAACAGGCGTTCTGCATAACCTCCGATTTGTCCACGCTAACCTTCATTTCAGCATCAGTACATACGGCCATAAACCTATCGAGTGCGTGCTGGAGTTCCGTCTGGGAAGATGTGAGGATCACTAAGTCATCTGCAAAAAGATGACTTGACCTCAACTCTCCCAATGTGAAACATTCCTCGCCTCGGCTGCTTTGCAACATCCAGTCTATATATACATTGAAAAGGAGAGGTCAAAAGACGTACCCTTGGCGAAGTCCAATGCCTACGATGAAAGTAGCTATAGTCTGTGTATAGAGACTGAGTGGCCCTCAGAAGACTGCCATCAATCCCAAACCCTCCAGAGTGTTCCTCGAGGGACACGGCCGTATGCCTTTTCCAAATCCACAAAATAACTGTAGATGGGCTTGGCATACTCCCAAGCCTTCTCAAGTACCATTCGTAGAGTGAAAATCTGGTCGGTTTTACTTGCCTGTTCATCAGAAGACTTGAAGTCCCTCCGGGAAAGTCTACGCTAAGGTGTTGGAAGCGCGTTCTAGAGCTATGGTCGAGCCAAAGTCTGATTTGTTGAACGAAAGTCTGCCACGCTCCTCTCTTCTAATCAAATTACTTCAACAGTCACGACTACGCATGATTACTGAATTAAGCTAACGTATGGACGGATTGTGGTCGATCCTCGTCTTCTTGTCTTTGTTTGGTGCTGCAGTCCGGGGTGGACCTGGGCCTCAACCAACAACCTCCACATGACACCAGTTGCGTGCACCAAGTCGTCTCGAGGCCTGCGCGATCTCGTTCGAGGACGTCCTATGTTCCAATAGTTCGGAATCGAAGACTAATCGGGCTGGAGCTGTGGTGTCCATCCCTTCG
The DNA here is from genome assembly GCA_905231855.2 of Eristalis tenax. Classification (NCBI taxonomy): domain Eukaryota; kingdom Metazoa; phylum Arthropoda; class Insecta; order Diptera; family Syrphidae; genus Eristalis; species Eristalis tenax. The sequence goes on from HG993125.1 coordinate 49,753,023, forward strand.
ATATGGAAGAAGCTTAGGTATTTGCCTCTGTACAGCCCGTACCAGACGCCAGAATTTTCTCCCAAAACAACCAAGAGACATTCATCCACTTTCAAAAGCGTCCATGTCTCTGCGCCAAAGAGCAGGACAGGGATGATCAGAGTCAGCTTGATGCTTCGAGTAATGGCTGTGCTACTCAATTACCACTTGAGGCTAAGGAAACAGCGATTGGTGTTGGCTGGTGTATGTTTACTACGCTCTGTCTATGACGTTGATGTTGTGCGTCCTTCTGCTTTGACAGCATGAATTTTGTTTTGACCTGATTTTCTGACAGACCCATTTTAGCCGCTTCCGCTTCAATGCCAGCAAACGCCTCATTGACGGCTCGCTGTGTTCGTCCAATCACGTCGTCCTCGTAGGCAAGCAGTTGATCTGACTTTTGGAAGGTCGTGCCTCTGGTGTTGACGTTACAGTTTCTCACGATCTTCTCAAGTATGGTGGTGAGGATTTCTTCTTCAGCAGCGGCAGCTTGTCCCATGCACCAACCAGATCATCTGCGGCTCCTGTAAACAGGTCCACGGACAGTCCATCCGCTTCAGCAGCTCTGTCCGACTTCCGTCTATATTTCGCTGTCTTGACCACGTCTAGGTCGACGGGACGGAATTCTTGTTCATCCTCGTCCAAATTTAGTGTAACATTCTGCCTGACAGCGGAGATAGTGTCGTCATCGCCCCTTAACAGTCTGCGGAAGTGATTTTTCCAATTCTCAGCATCGACTGCGACTCTATTACTAGTTGGCCATTTTCGTCCCTGTAGGTTTCCAACGTCAAACCGTGGTGTACGTACTTCTCTCGGTATCCTCATCCTTGCCTTGGAAATGATCCCAGCCGATATTGGCTCATCGGAACTTTTGGGCATGGAAAATAATGGAGGAGTGTCTGATGATCCTTGCGGTACCTTATACAAACCGCCTAAGAAGTCTGCCAACGTAAACCGATATAATTAGGCAGTGCCCAAGGCTTGATCTTTCACAATCAGGTGACTTTTTGCTGTTTGGTTTTCGGTGCTAAATACCATGTATTTATGTTAGAGAGAGGTTAGACAAACTTATCACCCGATAAGTCGACTTGACACAGTCAGTCCTTTCTTGAGCATCACCTACATGGTTCAATATCACAGTATTCATTCTGTAATCCAAAAACCTATCTGATGTTAAGAATTTTGAAGATGTCAACTTCAAAGCCTAACACCGAGAACAGCGCTCCGAGTAACGTTATTCATGTGCCGACCCGGTAAGCTCCTCTTGAACACAATAAACACCACAAATTGGAAATTCAAAATACGCTGACCCAAAAAAAATGTCACAAAGTTCCACACTCCCCACTTCAAGAATTCAAGTGTCCAGCCGATACTGCTCGGTGGACAGAGAAAAATATATCGACGGACACCCAGAAGTCGCCACCCTCCGCAGAAGCACAGAAAAAAAATGTCTCCATTCGGGAAGAATTATTGGAGGCTAATGGGAAATATGCGCTGCAGGATATCGGAAGCGCCGCCTGAACGGATGTAATTTATCACCAAAGAAAGGGAAGCAAAAGGAAACATTGACGACGGTGTCAGTGGGTATGTTACAGCAGGCTGAATGAGCGTGTAACAAATCGAACAGGTTGCAGGAGGAATGCTTAGAAAATGATGGACAAATACAAACGTGGGGTGGAATGATGGATATATTTGTTGTATTTTAAGCTGTTGGCGAGCGATGTCCTCCCTTGTAGTCAGAGGGTGTACGCTTGACTTGTAGGCTTGGCTACTCAAGACATTGCTTGAGAGAGTCACAAGTGTGGCAGTCCACAACATAAAGAGTGGGAAAGGAGAGAAATCCTATAGGATAACCAGAGAGCACACAGTTGTATCGAGACGCCTCGGGAAGCAGACGTGTCATTTTTAATCTTTTAAACAAATAAGCTGTTTCACAAGCACGATAAAAACTCCCATCTATACTCGTGTAGTTCAAATTTGGGGCATTTTTGAACAAATTTAATTGCTTGTCTTTGCAGCAGCAGGTCCATAAGCGAGGTCTTCGTGGAGAGCAGAGAGCATATAACCACGAATTCTATGAATTCTATGAGAGATGGGAATGTAAACATGAAGGCAAAAATCGAATCGTCGAATGCACTGACTCGGCCTCATCGAACGCATGTGCACCAATGCTCCTGTTAAAACGGGATTCGAATACAAGCCTGGAGAGGAGAGAAACACCGAACCTCCGACATAAAGACCAAGTTATCCCCGACACTTGGTCCGTATGACTGGAGGCAGCGTCGCTAGGACCTGTCTGCGATGAAAGCTTTTGTATAGCCTCAGACCATCATTCAGAGTTTCCCAGAGTTGTAATATTTTCGTAACATCATATGATTTGATTTTGTGACTTTCTTTTGTTGACTTTGATGGCAGCCAAGAATTCTATTGTTGCTCGTTGGGGAAACTGAATCTAGACACCTACCAACACGCGAAGGCCGGCTCATATTCACATCATCGGGTTGAACCAAAGCATCAGTCAACATAGTCTTCATTTACCGCGATGTTAGAGGTAGAAGAATTTCCGGGCTGGAGATTTGCTCAACATGCACCTAGCCATCTGTTTTAGAATTACTTGTCAAATAAAACTAACCTATAAATCAGTCATAAGGAAAAATGATGGAGTTCCGACGGATGCCTGTTCCTGACGGTAATGCCAACTTCCCTCTCCCTTCTTAAGCATAGACTTAACCTCCACCTATAAAATGTTGTGCTAAAAGCCTGTGGAAAGAGGCAAAATATCGATTGAAGATGATGTCAACGGTGATGTAGGCTAAGTTAGGTTGCAGCAGCTATGACTGACTTAGAATGGCTGGATCCATTGTGATATCACTGCTCCCTGGGTATCTCCGGTTCCTCTTTTTTCCCAAGGGACTAAAGTCAGACCTGATACTAAACTCCTGCTAGTACCCTAGTGGTCTATCTTCGATAATCCACTCATTTGCTGGGCCACAGCAAAGTAACTTAGCTATGTCCTGAATCTTGATGTTTTACATTCCTTCTAGGCTGCTGAAGGAGTAGTTGCCTAGTATATTATTGCTTCTTCTTGCGAGGGCTGGATAAGTACCGAGAAAATGGAGCGTATTTTTCCTGATCCTCCTCTTCTCTGCAGCTCCTGCAGAAGTCGTTATAGGGGGCCCTAATTGTACTCACGTGTACACCGAAAAGGCAGTGGTCGGTGATAATGCCCACAATAGTACTTCTTTCACTCCTGTTTAGTTTTAGGAGTTCAGCTGTTTTGTTTAGATCTATTGCAGGCCAAATAATCCTCAAGATCTAATTCCATACACCTCCGATTTGCGGTGTTGATGGCATCTGTAAGTAACGACGTATTTATTGCTACTCGTCGGCCCTTTCGTTTCCTAGAATACCACCATATCGAGCAGACAGAGCATTGGCAGACTTTCTAATTAAGTCTGTTGCCCAGTCTTCTCTGACGAGTGTCTTAAACCCAAACTCGAAATCTAAAGAGGCTTCTGTATAATCAGTATGCGCGGATATCCTCGTCTTACTGCTGCCTTGGTTGCTGTCAGCTTCCCATAGATATCCATAGGAAAAAGCTTTCCATGGCGACTGAGGGAGAGGAAGGAAGTGCCCCCGTGATGCAGATACACGCTTATCTTTGAATGCTACTTATCTTTATGAGCTTTCCTTTTTCACTCAGAACAGTCCACCAACAACATGGATGCCGCATGTTAGAATTGTTCGGACAACAGTTGTATAAATCCAGTAAGCCAAGCTCGGTTTCAGTCCCCATTTAGAGCCGAGGATCCTACGGCATGTGTAGACAGCCACAGCCGCCTTCTTGATGCTTTCCTTAATGTTCGGTTTGCAGCTTAACTTGCTGTCAATAATTACGCCTAAGTATTTGGCTTTTGAGGTATTTTGAGTCTCTCGTGATCAGTTTGGACGGGTTAACATCCGGACCAGTTCATAATATCTCTATAAGAGTCTTTTCCGCGCACAACCAATATCCAGAGAAGAGATGAAAGTACTCCCCCTTGTGGGGTTTCCCTGAATAACTTTCTGGTTAAATTGTGATGACGCAGTTCAGAATGGATAAATTCTAGGGATGGGACATTGCGAATACTGTCAGTTCCATTAAGTCTTTCTAGAGCGTTATTTATCGCTTCAGTGATGTATATTAACAACATGTGTTAGGTAAGGTTAGTGGATTGACGCGATGAGGGCCAGGTCTCACTGAGGTCCTGTTGAACCCATTGTTTTGCCCATGAGGGTGAACAACCTTTGTTCAGTCCTTCTTGTTCTTGAAGATGTTACTACAGAACCCGTTGCTGTGTGGACTTATCCAGAGATCTTTATGAACCTGCAAATGGATGTTATTGGGATTATTGGGAGAAGAGTGTTCAGTGTTCTTTGTCTCATTAGGCAGAGGCTGGTTCATTGACAAAGTTAGTGAGGCACCACTCACTATCCTCAATCTACTCTTCCTCTCCACAGTCTCTGCATATTGTGTCATGGGTAAGTCCCATTCTTTGTTCATGGTATTCCAGGTAATTATGGCAAGTAATCGCGCACCGACTACCATCCGCAGCAGCTCGTTGTTTGGAGAAGTTTCTCGGTATTTGCGCTATTGTACCAGTCCCACTTTCCATTAACTACTCGTAAATCCGTGATGATGTCGTCCACTCTCTTCTTAATATTTGTCAGCGGAGGTTCAAAACATGGGATTACCTGGGTGGGTCGGTTTCGCCCCCTTTCCTGGAAAGATCATCACAGGTTATGTCCCTATGTGCTGGGACCCAGCATGGAGTGATCGAATGCTGCGTGCCAAGAACCTTGAGCACAGACTGTGACTAGCTTGGACTTGGTTTCTTTGGTAATACCAGCCGCTGGTATTTCCAACAATGATATCATTTCGGCCGCTTCTTTGACCGCAAGGACCTCCGCTTGAAGTAGTCTTATGGAGCAGTGCATGTTTAACAATTCGGAGAAAATGCCCGCGCCTGTTCCTTTTTCCGTCTTCGACCCATCCGTGTAAACGTGGATGGGTGTCAAGTTATTGATGGGTTCATTGGAGTTCCACTATTCGCTTGTTGGTAGACGACACCGGAATGGTGTATAGACGGGAGGCCGTACTTTCTTTTTCAACACCATGCGTGTAAGTGATCGTGTTCGCTGCAGAGGCTTCTTAGCTGAGGACGTGGTCAACAATGGCCTTGTGAAGTAGGAAAATGAAGATGAACAAAAAGAAACACACAATTTCCTTCTTCTGATTATTTGCGACAACATGCAAGAAGCAACCAAAACGGTCGAAGAAGAGTTAAATTTTCAACGACTTGAAATTCGATCGAAATTCCCTCTTCGCTTCAAATTTATGAGTTCAGCATTTCCCAACAAAGTGCCCAAATTAGGATGGAATTCTCAGCTCGTCCCAAAAGATCCAATTATCCAGCAAGCATCATTTATGACTAGTCATTCAACCAATTCCTCAGTCACCCACACAAGCGAGTTCGATATCCTTAGACACACTTAATCTTCCATTCCTTCGGAGCAGAAAACAGAGCAATTCAATAAAATATCAAATTGCTTACCATTCAAAGTGAACAATGAGCGCGTTTTATTTAATTCTTCCAATCCTCGCATCCTCGTGATTGCACCAGCAAAGCAATCACCGAGAGCAGAGTCAATTAATTAACTTCTGGCACAATCGAGGCGAGAAGGGCTTATTGCAATTTCATGTTTCACAGTTTAGCAACCGCAGCACACCAGCAATATGCTAACTCATTCGCCACCGCCCACTCTGCGGGCAACTTCAAAGTAATGGACATTAAAACTCCAGCCATCTGCAATTCGTGAAAGGAGTGAAAACAAGAGAATACTCGTAACATAACCAAACAAATCATACTTAATCAACAGTGAAACTTACCGCTACCACACAATAATGACGAAAGCAACAACGGCGACCGAGAGTCCTCTGCCCATCAAGTGGGTGCGACCAGCAGCTCCCGGCATCCGCATCACCGTCGAGTGTACAACGACACCCTTCTTCGACAACGACTTCGACTGAAGTCAGAGTGTGTCGTTATTTAGTGCGTTTTGTGGCGTCATGGTGTGGTGTAAATTTCATTACAATCCTTTCTTAAAAGGAAAAGGATAATAAAACGGCAAGCACACGCACAGACACACGTTTGCCATTGCGCCAAACACCCCCCGGCGGCCGAGACCGAAGCGAGACGGAAAAGAAAATGTGCTTCAGAGGAGGAGCAAAGCGAGAGAAATCCGTTTTTTTTTCGGAATCACTTAGGACAAAGTAACCCAATCAATTTATTAATTATACACACCCGCCAAAGCCGTGGCAGCGTAAGAAAAGGATATCCCCTTTCTGGGATCTAGGAATTCTTACTGTTTACACCGCATTCCTGCTGTGCTTCTGCGATTCAGCTCATTCTTCGGGGAGCTCCGAGGAAAGTCAGATGAAGTTACACGAAGGCAAGGGTGTGGGGGGTCCAAAGGAAATCCTTGAGCTGAAGTCTGCTCCACTGGTGGTTTCATGCGATCGAAACCCGAGTCGACTAGCCAAGATGCAGAAGGGTTCACTTTACAACTTCTGTGTGTTTTCTGCGGCACAGCTTGTAAAGTTCTCTCACCCGTTCGCGGCCCCCTTGAGGTATGTTGTATGTCCTGCAATTGCTGTTGCTGCTGCTGTTGATTTCGTTTTTAATTCCTCTCTGTGGCAAATAAATAAGCTATAAAAGCGAGGAAAGCAAAATTAAATTAATTGAAGCCGCTTGGGGGGAGGCGTTTCTGCTTTATGGGCTCTGACCGTGCTACCGATTTGCGGTGTACGTGCGACTATGGAGAGTCTTGATGTAAACACCAATCGGTGTGGTTTTCATAAAGGCTTAGTATTGATCTTAAAATATTTGGATTGGAATTTGTAAAGGTGAAATGATGTGTTGTTGCGGTGCAAATGATTTCCGGTTTACTCTTTGAGTTCATGCACGAGAGGCGTGGGATCAGATTTTCCAAGGGGTAATTAAGAGCGATTGTTTAAGCGTTTGGATTTTAAGTGTCAAAGAACGGAGAAAAAGTGCAAAAACGCATACTATCTTTATGCGATTTGATATATCAATGCTTTAAGCTTTTCACGAGTGATGAAGGGAGTAATGCTGAGCTTGCCTATAGGATTGGTCTGCTGGGTCAATTTCGAAGCAGCTTGGTAGGTCCTTAATCAGGAAAGCCGAGCTTGGTGTCAAAGCCAAGTAAGGGGTTTTGAACTCGGTATTTATTCCAACTCTCGCATATGGTCATGAAATTTGGGTAATGACCGACAGAATAAGATCGCAAATACAAGCTGCTGAGATGAGATTTCTCCGTGCTGTTGTGGGAATTACTCGCCGGGATAGGGTGAGAAACACGGCAGTGCTAGAGGAACTCAACAGTGAGGAGCTGCTTCTTCGAACGATTTCGGGACCGGTCAATTGGCCGCCTAGATCGTGCGATTTAACGCCTTTAGACTATTTCTTGTGGGGCTATGTTAAAGCTCATGTCTATACAGACAAGCCCGCTTCAATTGACACATTGGAAGACAACATTGAAGCATTTATTCGTGAGATACCGGCCGAAATGTTGGAAAGAGTATGCCAAAATTGGACTAAGCGGATGGACCATTTGAGGTCCATCCTTGAGCAGTCAAGGTCAACATTTGCATGAAATAATCTTCAAACATTAAATTATATGGACCGTACTATCGATTTAAACAAAGATTTCATGCAATTTTCTGAATTTTATGTGTTTTTTTTTTTTTTTTTTTTGAAAAGGCTTTCATATAGCTTTTAAAAAATCATCCTTTATAATTAAACTATGGATTTGCCTATTCGGTGGCGAAATAAAAGAAGTTTTATCAAGTTTTTAAGACATATAGGCATACGTGGCTATGGATAGGGGGCGAATAGCCGTCCTCCATAAAACTCCATGAAATCCACTCCAAAAAATCCATGACGTCGAGACCAACTTTATGTTTCTTATAAAACAGAATTGCTTGTGGCTTGCTGTTCCAACCAATTTGGTGGCATAGTGAACTGTTGACAATAGAATGACTGCCTTGGATTTTTTTCGGCACGTAAGACACTGCTGCGACATTACCTGTAAATCAAAAGATAGTTGATTGTGTTGAGCGACTACGCACCGGAAGAAATGAAGTATTTTAGACATAATCAATCTCTAACTAACTTGCCTATTTTGTATACCATTTTCTAAAATTGACCAATCAAAGAATGGCATTCACATTATTTCGTGAATAACTTTCATTTCTGCTCTCGAAGTTTCTCCACACCTTCAAAAGTTGTAAAAAAATTGTAAGCAACAACAGTTCTCCCGCTGGATTGTTGGTTGTTAATTCGATCATCACTTTCTCACCCAATATTACAGCTGTCTGATGTGGATCTTCTTTGCCTGTGTTCAGAATGCCTTTGCAAGTGCATGCTGAAATCACAAGCCCACTATACTTTTATTCCATATTTCGCAGGCTTCGATGGTATGCATTCTGCTTCAGATCCACTCACCCGTAATTCTTCGGCAAGCCTGCTAAAGTTTTGCCTTCTTCTTCGCTCATGCGGCTCCAGTTGAATGCGTTTATTTCTTGTACAAATCTTGAATTTTCAATTAAAATTAAATTTTCCAATTTGGCAAACACTTTTCGGTACTATGGCGACATGTTGCTTTACACGATCTACCATAAAATTCGACTCATAAATGCGATGAATGCACAAAGATCACACATGATTTACCCTGCTTTTTTGAAATCGACAACTCGTTGTCTACTGGTAGTAAACCCCAGAGATCAGAATTCAAGATTGAATCTGTCATTCGACCACCTCACCCAAGAAACACCATTTTTGGCAAGAAAATGTCACATGCCTGCTATGAATAATTGCCATTTCAGTGCCGCGTTTCAGGTACGACTCCTTGCGGTTAAGATTGACACAGTGGTGACATTTTTCCCATGTTATCAATAGATGATAAATTGAAATTTTTTGTGACACTCAAGAAGCCTCTCTGACGAGCGTTTTCTGACTTCAAGAGGCGTCTCGACACGTGTCTGAAACGAATAAGTATCCACAGCCTTTCCAAGGACTCGTGCGTATAAAGTTGAGACATCAAATTTTAGTTTCACATAGAGCAGCCTAATTTCAAAGCGAAGGACAGAGCCTAGCAAAATCAAAAACAGAATCAATTCCTATGACCTCACCCTCAGTTGCGGAAACTATCCCCTCTTAAGTGTGATGGTCATTTATTGTGAAAAGAATATTTATTTAAAGTGAACACATTGGTTACCATTTGCTGATGGAATTCAAGTGAAAGTTGTACACAAAATCCTACGTGATCCCTGACAGGCGACTCGTGCTGCAGCATCGCTATCAACCCTTGGATGTATCCACTTGCTCTTTCGTAATTCAGTCTGCAAAAATCAGTCACAGTGCACGGGTTTTTTTAATACAGAAATTTCAAATACATTTCATATGACTGTTTGCGTCAACTAAGAAAATATTTATATTAAATGGATATTTCGTAAGACTTTGCGTGGTTATCTTGTCAGACGACCACAAAGTTTGGTTTACCAGACTTACGAGTCATTAGTTAAGGAGATTTCTGTGCCCAACCCCAGCGAACAGCTAAATTCATAACAGCTACAGTCTAAGGTGGGCTGGCTGACTGCTTCTACACACCCCATCCCCCACAGTTTCTACTTGTGTGCCCCAAATCAATTACTCTGTGTTTGATCTCAGTGCCCATGTTATTAGTACCGGTCAAGGCGGAGCCAAGGTAGACTACCTTAAAGTTATAGCCGCGACGCTTTGTCCCAGACGTCGATTTCGTATGTCATTTCTTAAAGACAACATGTCCTTTGTCTTCCCCGCGTTCAGGGCCAGACCCACTTTAACCGCTCCCGACTCCCAACTGATTGCTCGCTGCGTTCTGACAATCACGCCAATGCCATCCACCACCTAAATGGATTTCTGGAGGGTTGTGCCTCTAGCGAGTATTGCACGCACTTCTCAAGAACGATTTTGTTGAATGACAGGGACACGTGCTGAAACACTGAACATGCCGAATTAAACATAATTCCTCTGCACTAACACAACATTATGTCAAAAATTATGCTCAAACAGAATTTCACCACAGAAAATATCTCAAGAGCATTGCGTCTCTCTAGCCACGTGCATGCCCTTCTGGGTATCCAACTCAAAATCAGCGTCTTCGCTTCCTGATTCGGCGCACATCTTCCACTCACAGCGGCACATCGGTTGCGGGTCTCCTTTGTGCACAAACTCTCTTAACTACGGCGAGTCGAGTGTAGTTTCACAGATAAACCGGCCACTTCTCCAGCAATCGCATTCGCTCTCCGCACTCAAGAGGGAGGTCTGCATCCCACAAGGGCCATGGCCATTCGGACTCTCGTCGAGACAGTATGGCCTGCACCACCATATGTTGGCATTAATTACCAGCATTTAAGTGGCCAACTTTCCGCAAAACAAAACTTAATAAATTTCCTGCTAATTGATTTCATTAGCCTTTCCAATCACCGCGCACATGTTACCCGGAGACATGCAGGCAGTAAGCACACAGCCCCCGCCAGCCTACCCTGGCTTGGGAAAGTTTGCCATCGAAAATAATTGATTCCCTCCGCATCTGGTGGCGGATATCAAAGACCACTTATGCGCGTTCGGTTCTCGGCAAAATGTTTCGATTAAAGCATTGGCTTGACACTCGACTGCAGCCAGTCGTAAGTCGACTTTAATTGCACGGCAAAACCGCGTAGGCTGCCGGTGATGGAAGATGAAAAAGCGGAAGCATTGAAGAGCGCACATCATCAGTCACGGGCAACTAATCAAACCACAAGCTCAACAGCAGCCCTGCCGCAAAGAGATCCAACGGCATCGACTATCTATCGAACAGAAAAATAACGTCCCCTTTATTTAAGGACGAAGCCCGAGGGCAATGAACATCGACAACGGTGACTGGGGAGTGCATCCGATTCCTTTGGAGCAACATGCATTTGCCACCCTCAGAACCATGTCAACTGCACAAAGGCCAACCAGACAATAGCAGGGGCATAAAGGACAAAAACTTAAATCGACGACAAAATTGGTTTAGACAAACCACAGGACGCAGTCAGATCATGACGGTGGGTTGCATTGGCATGCGACCGTCAGGAATAAGTAGAAGGCGCCTTTGCATGTATGTCGGTGCCATTCCCGCGGGTCAATTGAGACAATTCAGACATCGGTCATCTTGTTCGGAAGCGAATTCGATGAGTTGAAGGGAGAAATGGAAATGTCAGTGGCAGTGCTAACTAGGATTGTCCACGATGGCAACGCACGGTGTTCCAATAACCACAAGGCAACCGTGCATGCCTCATGGGAGCATGTGTGGTTGAATTTGCATTTTAGCTTTTTGAAAACGCATAATGCGACAACACTAAGTCGCGCTGCGGGAGCTGAGAATCTATGTGTCCTCCTGCATGCCACTAAGGATAATCTGTTGCTGTTTGGCATTTGAGTTTGATTCGTCCTTGAGACTTGTGTGGCAGTGAGAGAGGAAATGAGTTGTCGTTCTTCTGGGGTCCTCAAAAGAATTACAAAGTACACGTCCTTCATACAGCGTACAAAATTCAGATAGAACACGGTGTGGGGAATGTGCACATTAATCAAATTAAGGTGTCAATTTTTGATGACCCGGTCAAACGTGTGCGGCGTTATTCCGTCAACGGCACATCGAATTGTAGCCTCTGGTTGGTGGTTGGCCTGTTGATGATGAGCTTGGCCTAGGTCCAGAGAAAAAAAAACGAATGGTGTCAAGTTACATGATCGCGTAAGCCAATTGATTAATGCTCGCCGAAAGTTGACCCAGTCGCCAACTTTCTCCTTCACAAGCGTGACGCCGCTTGTATGGCATGTCATGCCGTCTTTCTACAACCACAACTTGGATATGTCGATGTTGTCGAGCTCTGGATACAAAAAGTCGGTTAACATCGCTCTAAACCCGAGACCAAAGACGTTAAATGTGTTGGGTTCCAGATTTTGAAAGAAATAAGGTCCGAAGATGCCGCCTTGTGGTAAACAATCAATATTTGTGGATACATTGATGCTTGGTCAAACACTTTTAGATTGTGTTTGCATTAATCACTACAATTTGTTGTTTCAAAACATAGTCGCAAAGCCAAATAATGGTTTCGTCTGAGAAAATGATTTTTGGCTTAAGGTCGGATCTCTTCAAGACTTGCGTCAGCACAGACTTCCACGGATGAGGACTAAACTGAAGCTGAAACTAAGCCGTGTTGACTCTGGTGACAACTCTGGGTCTTCCTGTGTACTGGCGGCAGCTACGATTGCACAAGGGTGAGGTTGGGTGTTCAAGAAAATATAAAATGTAAATGATCGGCGAATATGCTTGTTGCATTTCGATCTCTGTCTGCTCTTTAGCTAAGTTTCCAAAAGAGACTTTCGCTCAAGCTTTTGCACTGTGCGACGAATTGCCTGCACACCAAAGCCATGATAACGACCACACGACAGATTCAAGTTGCTGGATTTGTATAATGCAGAGTGGGACACAAAAAGACGAATAACTTTTCTGTTGTGTTTTATTTTAGCAGAGGGGACATCAGGGCTCGCTAGAGGGGTTTGTGATGGCATGTTCTGACGCTGGGACCATGGCATGTTCACGGCTCCCCATCCAGTTAATGCCAAAGCACAATTCCCACACATGTCGCTGATTTTCGCTGACATTGCGTCTGGACAAATTTCCGCTGCATTCCATCACACAGTAGCGGATGTAAACCAATACCACCTGTGGGAACATCGGGATAGCACATGGGTGAGGTTGAACGTTCAAGAAAATATAAAATGTGAGCGAGTCTTATGCTACGTTGTCACCGAACGAAACCGCGAACCATTAATTTTCGCCTAACCGACCAGGGTCCACCATACATTTTCGGGGTCTAGAAACCTCGCGGTTTCTGAAAAAACTTGTCAAAACTTCCTCGAGTTCATCCGTCCGTGAGAGGTTGTGAACACCGATACGCACAATAGGGGCCCCACTGATGTACTTTGTTTAATTTAATGTTTTGTTGAATTAATGTCCTACAATGGCTGGTGCTTACATCGGGTTGTTCAGGTCCGTGTGTCCATGGTGGCCCTTTTGGGATGGGGTGGTGATGTGGTAGCCGACTTAGCCTCGATGGAGATTGCTATCGCTGCTCTGGTAGAATCCATGCAACGCGTTGTTCGACAACGTTGGAAGGTTCTGCTCGGTTAGCAGATTTAACGCGTTCAGGTAGCCTTGTCCGGAGATTGTTTTTCTCAGGTTCCTGATTTGCTCGTTAGGATGGTCGTTGATGTCTAGCAGCTGCTTTCTGAACAGTGTCACCATGTACTGTTGCAGGGGGATGATGCGTGCTTGGTCGTATAGCCTATTGTTGCTGTGGTTCCTTTGACGGTTCCTGTCTAAGGTGAGTCCCGTATATATTCGCAGTATTTTTAGAAAATTGCGAGCTTCGTCATTGTGTTCAAAGCCGTACGTTAAGCTCGGCCGTATAAGCTGTGTTGTATAGCAGCAGTTTTGTCCTCTGGCTTAGTCCATTTTGCTTGCGCATCAAGGGATAGATGCAATGGAAGCCTAGGTTGGCCTTCTGAAGGGTTAGTTTCGAATGACTGTTGAACTTCAACTTTTCCGAGAGATACGTCAAGATACTTGACCTTTTCGTCTGTTGATATTTCTGTACTTTTAGGGAGCACTATATTTATGCTTCGGCATTGGCCACTGATCTGCATCCCCCTCTGGGTGGTCTCTTTAAGCACATAAGTACCGATTACCCAGCGTTACGAATACCCCATTTGGTATAGTAGTCAAATTTGTTCGAACCCGGATAAGCCTGCAGCGTGCATTTAATTTTTTTTTCTTATTTGGTCTCTATCTATTTTTTGGTGTTCTCACACAATTATGTTCTGTCAAAAATCAGCTGTTCTAGCGGCCATTTTAAAATTTAGAGCGAGTGAAATTTCCTTTAGTGGGCGCTTATAAATTCAGAGCGAGTGACTTGAAAATTGACAGCGAAACCACTTCAAGCTCGGTGGAAACGGCCTCTTGAGGTTTCAGTAAAAGTTCATCCGTTTCAGTCGTAGACGTAGCATTTAGCATTTAGTTGAATTGCGAATAAGGAGGTCAACCCTCAAGAGAATACAATTTATTTCTTTTAATCAAGCCCTGCTTATGCCCTTTTAAATTATATGGGCAAGCTGTAACACTGTCGTGTGTCGTCGCGTCAAATGCGATGTTTGTATGCAAGGAAAACGCGTCGGATGAGTGCGGAAAGTGCATCGCTTGAGTGCGGGAATTTCAATCTTCTTATTGAGCATTCTCTCTTCTTCTCTCTTTTGATTGTTCTTATATTCAGGGTTGAGTATCGGATGCATGCAACCCATGCATCCGAGTCAAATAGCATAAATCATATCGACATTTGATTTCAATTTGACCGTAAGATTACTTACGATATTGCCGGCGTAATATGCGACCAAATTTGATCGGAGTCGCATTGAAGGAGGGGGGGGGGTAATGTTCAGCTTTCCTGTAGGGTTCGCCAAACCGGGTCAATTTCGGAGCAGAAGATGTGAAATCAGAAATGCCGAGCTTTTGGCCAAATCAAATTTCAACTTAATATCTGCTCCAACTCAAACCTTTGGGCATGTGGGAAATGAGCGAAAGAATAAAGTCGCGAATGCAATCTGCCGAGTTATATTCTTTCTTCATGCTTCGGTTTGGTTAAATCGCCCGAATATCCCCATCATGACTTCCTAGGCTTGCCTTGTCGACCGGTTGGCCGACCCAGGACAAGGTGGTTACACCAAATCCAAGAACTTGCCTGGCTACGCTTAAATAAGAAACCTTTAATTTAACTGGAAATTTAGAAAAAATAATTTAAGACAATTAAAACATTGTGAAAATGAAAGCAAAAAAAAAATATCGAAAAGACATCCCTACGTGACAAAATATACAAAAGGACATCGTTCGAGTGGCCAACAAGCCGACAATTAACCTGCATCTCTAACTAACTATGCACACATTTGCTGACGTAAGCAAATTCTACTGAATAGGACTCCATCATGCCTTTGATTTAAATTCATTTCACAGCTTTGTATGTCACCAACAGTCGCCCAGTTCTTTCTGTCCATGTAATCCACTACCGACTTGACCAATTGGCCTTAATTACTAACGAGTGGAGTTATCCTCTTTTTTTCCCTGTTGTCTGTTTTGTCTGTCATTCTATTCACATACTCCCTGCAGCAGCACAGTCGGCTAATTTCAATCCGAAGTGCAAACAAAGCCGTTACCAGAGATAGCTTTTCATTCAGCCATCCCGGTGCACACGGCCGATAGAACTATCCAGAGAAAGAGGTCCTTTCGATTCTCCAATTTTAATCTGAAACTTAAAAATTGGACGAAACAATTTGATTCTCACTCACACACACACACACTATCTCTCTCTGTCCCTCGTCCGCGTCTGCTGCTCCCTCTATTTACACAATTTTCAAATCAAAGGTAAACAAACAACCGGAAAACATGAATGCGACCCTTCTGCCTTCCACCCACAAATCGAAGCGAACCGACCATCCGACCCTCTGTGACAGAGGATACTAGAGCCGAGCAAAAAAATGGAAAATTTCAGGACAAATAGTGACATACGGTGGCATTGTTCCGCTTGGTTTTTTGTGCCGGGATCCACTGTTCCATCTGGCGCGGAACGCCGCCGATAGTGGATTCGACGTCAGTCGCCTTTGCTGCTCCCTTATACCCGTTTCAGGCCGTGTTTTTTTTTTCGTTAAATTTTTTGCATTTTTGTTTGTAACGTGAAGTGATCCTTTTGATAAATTACCTCGGCAACGGTATTCATCAAATGGACGCTGGTTTTTTCGTCCTTCCTGGTTCTGAAAGTCCTTCATTTACGCGATGGCTCTCGCTCTCTGGTCGCTTTCTGTGTTTTTGTTTGAATTTCACGGTTGTGTGTGTGTGTTTGTTTATCTCACAGGTTAGCTCAATTAATTGGAAATATTGAGTGGCCTCCAAACAACGCCGGCAACACCACCCATTGCCACCACATAGGTGCTCATCATTGGAAAACCCATTTAATGCCGGCCTGTGGTGGTGATCAACCCGACTGGCCTGCTGTAGGGATGCGAACAATGTTTGCCTATGTTATCATGGGTCGATTCAGGCGATGTACTCCAAGGTTTTTCCTTCTATTTCGCTTTTTCTGTTGTTGCTCTTGATTACACAACGGCGCGGCGCGGTGGCCATGCTAGTGCAGAATTTAATCAGAAGCACAATTTTCCCCGCTAAATTAGGTTTGGTCATGTTGGTTGGTAGAAATTTGATGATTCCCTGATTTTTTCGGTTTTGATGATTACTTTAAAGCAATTTTGTTGGATTCAAATTCATTAAGTGATCTGGTCGAAATTGGCCTGATTGATGCGCATGAAGAGGTGCTGCCAGCGGAAATGTGCTTCGTTCTTGTACTTCAGCGGGAGGTTAATGGCTAAGGAATGTCTCATGGAACACCTCGTGCTTTGTTGCTAACTTCAAGCCAAAGTGTAGGTAGGGGCCAACGGAATCGTGAACAATACCAAGATCGCCAGCAAGATTAATTTTATTTTTCATCGTAGTCTCTTTTCCAACCGAAAAATCTGAATTCTCAAACTCAGCACAACAGACATTCTTTGTCTTTTTGGAGCACGTTCGCCTGTAGGGGAGGGTAGGGAAGGGGACTGCTAGCGGAAATGTTGGTCCATTGTGATACGTTCGACTGCAGAAGTTCCATGCTGTGATGATTCCTTAATTTCTGGTGATTAATGGTCTATCAAGGATCCGTAAAAATCATGCGTTTTTGGTCCACCGTCTATTCCCGAATTTACAAACTTTTATAATTCACGGCTTCACCTCTGTCGAGGCACTGACATTGATCAAATTGGTTTTTTGTCTAAAAACTCTACCATTTGATGTCGGCGTAAAGCTGCTGGTCCCATGACACCTACAACTCTTGCTCACACTCAGCAAGACTCTAGCACTTACCGCATCGTATTGCTCTCTTAATTAGAGAACGTCTTTTAAATCCTTTCATGAATTGAACCTAGACATCCTGTGGTGGAGATGAAACACCTACCCATTAAGCTGTAGCAGCCTTAGACTTAAGCTCTTACGAGCAGGACGAATAAAAATAGCTCAGGGGAAGAACACGTTGATTCTCCAGGCGCCCTATGACCTTCTTGCTATTCCCTCTCGAGATTTGTTGTGTTTCTCAATTCTGATTTCATCTGACCCCTTTTGTAGTCATTTAGTGGATTTACTAAATCGGATGTCCTTTAGATTAACATTACACAGGTCCTCAAGGTGGTTGAGGTAGTATTCGCCTAGCAGTTTGCTTCTAGTTTCCGCAAATGCGGGGCATTTTCCGATGTAATGTAATTTTGTCGCCTCTTCTTCTTCATACCTGTAGCTTCTGCAGATGTCATTGTATGGTGTCCCAAGTCTGTCGGCCTGGTTGCCTATCAGACAGTGGCCAGTTTGATACTCTACTTATGACCTTTCTGTCTAACTTCAGGAGATATTCAGTCCTTCTTTGAATTAGCTTGGACCACATCGCATTCGATGTCCTGCAAGTGTCCAATTCTGCCCATTTTCGGTGTGTATCATTTGTCGTAATCGTGGGGGCGGGGTGTCTCTTGATCTAGCGCCATTGGCATACCCGCCCCAAGTTCATCAGCTCTTTCATTGCTTGGACTACCTTTGTGCCAGGGGGACACAGCATAGCGTGCATCTGACCACTCTCGCCATTAGAGAGAGACAGCCGAGTTTTACCCTCTTGGAGTTGATCTATGGTGTGGAACTGTAAGCATTCAATGTTCATCGCCCAGCTTCTCCCGAGAAGCTACATATGTCGCCGCCGATTTTGCAAGCGCTTTTTCTTTTTGTTAAACGTCCTTCAAGCAATACGGACACAACCCTCGTTGCACGTCATAAAGACTGCCACAGAAGGAGAGAAAGAGAATAACGTTGCGTAAACATTAAACAGCGCTCCGCCCTCGCGGGTGACGTTGGGCAAAACGCGCACGTCTGATCGATTTGGCTTCCACATCTTTCCCAGGTATTTGTGCATTTTTATCCCACGTAGCATCGCCCTTTTCCAGGCGGCCAAGTTAAGCTTATGTCGCAAGGAATACAAATCCCTGCACCCACACACACTGTCCAACGAGGTGTTTAAATTGTCTTCTCTTCCACCTAACGGACGGCATAAGGGCCGAGGGGTGGTTGGAGGGAAACGTATCTGTAATTGATGACCAAGCAGGCTACATCTGGCATATTGAGAAATCTCCATTCTAACCTTCTTAGCCGTGTCGTGCCGGGCCAATTTAAATATTTGCGAAGGATGCGCTGTGCACATCCTCGACCCCATCAGCTTACACCGCAATGCAGTGGCAATCGTGACTGCGATGATGTTTGGCCCCGATGCTTCGTTCGGTGCGCCTGTGTGTCGCGAGAAGAAAAATCACAGAAGAATCTTCGTTTATCACTGTTATCCAAGTCGCTTTGCCTGTGTACTCCATTGTCACTAGCAGTGTCATCAATCATCCTTAAGTCCAACCGCGTTTGGATGACGTTTGTAGTGCAAATATTTTGTTTCTGCAGTCGAGACACTCACAGACATTGAATAGACTTTTCTACTTTGGTTCGCTTGCGAGGGTGGCTGTGTGTCCTTGCGACTATGTGGGGGTAATTTGTTGTTGTGGGGATGGATATGTAAGGACTCACAGCGGTACCGCCTTTCCACGTGACGGTTGGCCATTTACTTTGCCACAACATACAGTCTTGCCAAAACGAGTCCTTCACTTGATGTCAATGTGCGGGCGGGAGTGTACGGTAAAGGGAGTGCGTTACGTGATAGATCAGGGGGGCTTTCATTCCTCTCCAAGACGCTGTGAATTTCTCGAACCGAAATCAAATCTCGAGAATCCTGTCAACTGTCAGGTGAGTGAGGCGAGGTACAGTCTAAAATCAAACTAAAATGCATCCATACTAGCACGTATTATCCTGCAACAGGATTTTATTTGAAAGAATACGTCATTGTTTGAGCTGCTTGCTTTGCTAACGATTACCGATGTTATAGGGCTCTACGCGCACTGAGACACGTAGTAATCTGATTTGGGATTTTTCTGTTACGTCTATCAGGAATTAGGGATACTGACTTGCAGATTGTTGAAGCGATTACAGTGACGAAGGTGATTCACTCCGGCACAGGACTGAAGGCAAGGTGGACGGAATGCTGAAACGGCAGTACAGAACAGCTCTTCAGTGTACCTGCACGGCGTTGTCGTTCACATTCTCTTCTTCATGCTTACGATGCAAAGTGTGCGACGATAGTTCAAGGATTTCAGGAGGCATTCAGCACATAGTTTCTAAACATCATACTTTGTAGGACCTGCTTTTTGTATGTCGCCAGTAACCGAAGAAATCATTGCGAAATCCAATCACGGATGATGTTTGGGAACGATAAGCGCTTGCCTGACAAAAATATCAAAACGAGAGAATTATGCGAAGATCCGAACTTAATTATTTAAAGGGTGCCACAAAATTAAGTCAAGATTTGAATTAGCCCTCAATTGAATTAGCAGTAAATCCTTGGCAACACTGAAAAAAAAAAACAATTTTGACAGATGATATGTCAGCTTCAAGATGTAGCTTTACACGACACAACAGTGTGGTTCATTATTGAACAGTATCTCAAAAATATTGAAAGTTTGAAGGCCAGAGTTCGACTAAATATGGTCGGAAGAGATTAATTTAGAAATTCACGGAAACTGAATCAATTGCATGTGATTGTCGAAAAACAAAAGCATCAAAACGTGTCATGGTTGGAGGCACCATTGGGTCATATTTTTTTTGATACTGACTGTTACTGCCGCTCAATATCGCGACACGATAAAACAGTTCACTCTGGATGATGTTGATATGACCAATATGTGGTTTCAACAAAACGATGCCACATGACTTGGTTGAAGTGGATCACTGCAGCGCAAAGGACACCAGACTCATTTAATCCAAGTATAGGCAAATTGTGTTAGCGCTTTTAATAAAGCGAAGAAGAAGGCTGATTCTAATATTGCTCAGTTCAGCCAGATTATCGATAAAGTGGGCTCCCAGAAGTCACATGCCATGCAGCAAGGGAAACAATTGTATTACGGCATGAGACATTTCCTGGTGACAATAAGTGGCTCCCTACATCGTTTAATATAACCGCAATATGCTGCTTCAGTTATCGATTAGTATTGTCGTATATTTGCAATTCGAGAATCTTTCTAGTATCGCTTCTCAAAAGTTTCTAATTGACGGGCGACGGCTATTGATCACTCGTGCTTCAGCCACCAAGCAGTCACCATCGCATTAATAGTACTCTCAGTTTCTTAATAAAGCCTAACGGTAAAACTGCGTGTTTCATTTCATCACAGAATACAGAATAAGTTTCTGTTTTTTACCTCCATTGGAAAAATTCGGAACTGGCATTGAATTCGGACCGTTGACAAGACTAGAAACAATTTGAACGCGTTGTAGTTTACTGTGTGTCATCAGCATCATTATTATTTAGTGAACCGCATGATCCACTTCAGAATGCTGGGCAAAGCTCGGACGAAAGCTCTCCAGGCCACTCGATCGTATATAGTCTTTACCTCATAAGGAGTTTTCGCCGTGAACGACCAGGCGAGTTTTTGGACTCGGTCCAACCACCTTGTTCTGGGGCTGCCAACCAGTTGTCTATCGAATTCATGGCACGCTTCGACAGAAATTGTGATGGAGACATTCTTGCCACATCACCAAACAATGAAAGCATTCGAAGAAGCAACGGCTCAACATTGAGCTCCTAGCGTACAGGGGGGTTTCTAAACCTATCTCGTCAAGTTACTCCCTCAACAATACGAAGACATCTCAGCTCGAAAGCTTGTATTCGCGATCTTATTCTTTGAGTTGAAAGCCGCTGAAAAGCTTGGCTTCCTGACCACAGATTTTTCAGGGTGATTGAAAATTGAGCCAGCTGTGCCAATCCTACCAGAAAGTTCAAAATGACTCCTCCCAACATTCCTGAATAAGTTCGGTATACTTAAACTTCTCCACCTGCTTCAATGGGACTCGACTAACATGAAGAGTGCATTAATCATGCGTTCATAACTAAAATCCCAGATTAGTCCACGTTAACCCTCATGCCAGCATAAGCCACAAACGCATCTAGCGTGCACTGGAGTTTCGTCAGCCAGAATGTGGGAATAACTAAGTCATCTGCAAAATGAAGGTGACTTATCCTCAAATCCTCCAATGTGAAAAATTCCTTACCTCGGCTGCGCTGCAACATCCAGAGGTGGCAAGACGCACACTCGGCGAAGTCAAACGCCCACCGTGAATGGTTTTGATTTTGCACCGCTACTCCGAATGACCAAGCTCCAGATCCAGCAACAGCTGCTATAGTCTCTGTGTAGAGACTGAATGATCCGCAACAGAAGACCAGGGCTCTAATCGCGCACTTTTTTTAGGCGACTGCTGTCCCGTCGATTCACTTCAATGGTATCGTCGAGGATTTGCTTCATGTAAGACCCTAACTATCGTCTCGCCTATCGTTTATTTTGTATAAAGTTTGAGCGCTCGGAAAACAATATTTCGTAAAAATTACACATTTTTTTTACCAACCTGGAATCTCTACATTCTAAGAACTACGTTGATGTTGCAGTGGAATTTTTCTCCCGCAACGTTCTTCACACATTTGACGAATCTGTACCCAAGGTACAAAAACGCAATCAGTTTCCCAAATTGCCAAGTCATATCTTAGATTTGATAAAAATTAGAAATTCAACCAGAAGAAATTGGCAGAGATATCGACATCCCGCTTATAAACATGAAATGAAGTATCTCAATAAACTAATCTTAATGCTTATCAACCGTGAACGTAACATTGCTTGGAATAAGAAACTCAATAAATTAGAAAAAAATGCAAAGCCTTTTTGAAATATTGCTAAAGTTATCAAAAACAAAAATGGACAGATTCCACCTTTGCAGAATGACATTTACAGAGATGTTGACAAAGCAAATGAACTTGCTTTAAATTTTGTTAAAAATCACTTAGTGTCAGAAGACTTAAGCGATCCTAGCACAATCGGCATGGTTAATAACGAAATAAATAACTTTAATATGTCGCATATTGATTCTCCACCAAGCACATTTGTCTCTGATGACGACGTTGCATTCCATTTAAACAATCTGAAGACAAGAAAAGCCCCTGGTTTTGACAAAATAAGCAACCTTCACTTGAAGGAACTACCCAAAGCTGGCATCAGGTTTATAAAATTTATTATTAATGCTTGCTTGAAACTAAACTATTTCCCCGATTCTTGGAAACTGGCAAAAGTTATCCCAATCAACAAACCTGGGAAACCTCCTGACAAAGTTGAGAGTTATAGGCCCATAAGTCTCCTCAGTAGTTTAAGCAAACTATTAGAAATGGTGATAAAAGAAAAGTTGATGCAGTTTATTCAGGAGCATAATATTTTTCCAAATGAACAATTTGGCTTTCGGAACTCCCATGGCACTACCCATCAAGCCTTAAGAATAGTCAAATATATCAAAGAACAACGTTGTCAAAATAAATCCACAGGCATGGTTCTGCTTGATATAGAAAAGGCTTTTGACTCTATGTGGCATAATGGTCTTGTTTTTAAAATGATTCGTTTCAATTCCCCGTACTATTTGTGTAAAATAATTCAAAGTTTCCTCTGTAATCGATCTTTTAAGTGTTTCTGTTAATAACGTGCAATCCGAAATAAAATACTTCAATACTGGGGTTCCTCAAGGATCTGTTCTTGGGCCTATATTGTACAATGTATTTACATCAGATATTCCTAATATCCCTCTTTGCGGTATTGCTATTTACCCGGATGACACTGTTGTGTTTTCATCGCATGAATTTCCTCTCATTATTGAGAGGAATCTTTCCATTGCGCTGGAAATACTTATAAGCTATTTTACGAAGTGGACAATAAAGTTAAATAAGGAAAAAATGCAAGCTATCTTTTTCACTCGAAAAAGAAAAGCATGTTACATTCCGTCCAATCACTTGCGAGTGGCTAATGCATCAATTGAATGGAGTTCTTCCGTAAAATACTTAGGAATTCATCTTGATTACTGTTTCATCAACATGTGAGGCAAACGCTGAACAAAATAAATATAAGTACAAAACTTTTATATCCCCTTATAAACAGAAAGTCAATGTTATCAATTGAAAACAAAATGATATTGCACAAGGCTATATTTCAAGCCATAATTCTATATGGATGCCAGGTTTGGGGTAATTGCGCAAAGTGCCATATAGCAAAGTTACAGAGAGCACAAAATAAACTCGTAAAAATGATGCTAAGCCTTCCATGGTATTTCTCTACGAGGGTTTTACATAAAAGGGCTAATGTTGAATTGATATCTGAAAGAATAAACACCCTGGTGGCAAAATTAGTCCGATGTAGACATTCTGACAACACTTTAGTAAAAGATCTATTTCACTAGTCGTTGTTCTTGCAATATCCCTAAGCAATTTCAATTCAGTTGAATCTATAAGAAACTAATTGTGTATCCGTTCATTTATTTTTATATTACTTATTTATTAATTCATATTTGTTTATTTATTTGTTTATATATTGATTTATTTGATAATTATTTATATATGAATTTAACTATTCATTTATTTATAGTATCCGTTTATATCCGGATATATGTTTTATTATCATAATTTTAATTTTGTTTGTTTTGTGTTTTACTTAAGTGAGGTTTTTTGTTTTTTTTTTTATGTTTTTTTTTTCCTCAAATTGTAATTATAAATATGTCTCATTTGTTTTTCATAATCACCAATATTAAACTATTTCAGTAGAAAGATGCGATTAGGTATCAAATCTCTGTATAAGACAATGTGCGGTAACTCAGACCATGTAAGCTTAAAAAAGAATCTGAATAAAATAAATACAATACAATACAATACACATGCGCCCTCATCGTCACAAATTTCACTAATCCCTTCACATTTTACTTTGCGACCAAAACTTATTCAAATGCGTGCGTCATCATTCTGAAACCGTCACAAAAGTGCGCATATTTACGCCTACAATAGGAGGCGATACTGAAATAGCTAATGCCAAAAATTAGTTGCTGAGACGATAGTTAATGACAGTTTTCAGTATACGCGGAAGCAGGCAACACGAAGAGTCTGGAAGATATCCAGACGCTATCATCATCATCGGTGATTAGAGCCCAGAATTGATTCCTGCGGAGCACTACAGGGTTTACCACGTAGTATACCCTTTTAATGCATTCCAAAATATACGATGTCTCACGAAGGCTTGAACTCTTACATGTGAATACCTTCATGCAGCGTGCTTCACTTCCAGCTGCTGTAACGAAAGAAGGAAAACAAAGCGCAAAAAGAAAATACAAACATCAAACTGAACCGCATTGTCCTCGGGCCAGTAATTAGCATGCGACAAATCTTCACAGGCTAGGGGCAAAAAACAGCCACTCGGCTGTAAACAAATAAACACTGTTAAGTTGAGCGTCAGACTTATTAAATATTCACAACGTGTATCCTTTTACGCATTGGTGTAACTTGGCATATTTTATCCTGCACTGCGGACGGTCGTGTGGGGTGTTGTGGTACATGCGATGGTCCGCAGATTTATTCCACAAAAGAAACATATGCCTGCACGAGAATGAATCGTTCCTCCGGCAGCAAGAGGATGTATATTTTTTTTATGCAAGACTTTATAAGGTTATCTCCTTAAAAATCAGTCCTTTGTGTGATGCCATTTGCAAGACCTGAGGGGATGGGATGTTGTGCTTGTTGATGCTCTGCCAGCGATTCCCTAAGACAATGACTTTGGTTTTAATTAAATTAGATTAGTTGTATGCTTAATGCAGAGACTGTGGTTTGGTTAGTGTTGAGAAGCATTCACAGCATAGTCACAATGAACTTCTCATCAGATTGTGTTCATACGTTTTCGATAACTTTTAAGCGTTTGCTGATACCTAGCTATCACCACTCACCTGATCAGATCACAACTGCCTTGAGACAAGATTGGACATGCGCACAGGACAACAACGATAAGAAATAAGATGGATGTCATGAGCATTATGACTTATCAGAGAGTAGCTCATATGCCCTAACGCTCTGCCGTAGTAATGCCAAAACACTACACCAACCTTACGATTAAAATTTCACTTAACAAGTTAAGATGGACTAATCGGTTCCCAGAACAACTTACGGATCATAAATTAATTTTAAGTTGTAGCAGATACTGACAGTGACAGAAAATTGTAGAGTCATTTGTGAATAATGCTAGTTTCCACCGAACGGAACTGTGAAGTTCCATCAATTTTCTCCAAACCTGCCAGGTTCCGCCATACATTTTCGGGGTCTGGAAACCTCGAGGTTTCTGACAAACCTAGTTAAATCTTCCTCGAGTTCATCCGTCTGTGAGAGGCTGAGAACCCGGATAAGTCTACAGCGCGATATTCAGTTTATTTTGGTGTTCATTTTCTCACTTTGCCTCTTTCTATTTTCTGGTGTTCTCACACTATTACGTCCTGTCAACAAACAGCTGTTCTGGCAGCCATTTTAAAATTCAGAGCGAGTAGAAGAGCGAAGATATGTATCTTTTGGCGTGCAAGTAACTTCAGCACTTGCTCAATTCTAGATAATTTTACCGTAATAGAGCTGGCATTACTCTTTCTGAGAATGTGCATCGCAGAGTCGCCATCCGTCGTCTGATCCCGTCTGGACAGATCGTGCAACTCTGCCGAGGCACATTTTTATGTATGCTCCACTCCCTATGTTCATCATTCTTAAAAATAACGATTCAGTTTGAAAACTCATCTCTTGTGGTCATCATCATTTCTTCGTCGGATCGGATGGTATTCCTCCTATACTGCTGAAGGGGTGTTCTTCTGCACTGGCAAGACCACTGCGTAAGCTTTTTCATCTATCCTACTCTTTAGGTCTCTTTCCGAGCAGATGGAAAACAACATTTGCCCTTTTGAGGGACGGGCTGGTCCCTCAAAAGGGCGAATCTTCGTCATCCACTTCGTACCGACCCATAGCACTTACGTCCCTCCTTTCTAAGGTCAGGGGAACGCTGATTTATAAGCGTTTTTTCATTATTTTCATTATTATGAAATATCTTGAATCGCGGAAGCTTCTTAATGACCGGCGTCCTTGGTCAGTTCATCTTCTGACTGCCATAGCGGCTCTATTATACCTTCCAATGACCTCTCTACACCTTTGTTTAGAGTTTGGCATCAAGCTCTCTTGCCGAAAATGGTGTCGATGGATTAGAAATTACCTTCGGAACTGTTCAACTCAAATTGTTTTGGATGGGTTCAAGTCTGATGTCCACCAAATAATCGCTGGTGTTCCCCAAGGCTCTGTTCTGTCCCCGACACTCTTTTTCATTTTTATAAATGATCTCTTGTCTGCTACTTCTAATTCAATCCACTCCATCGCTGATGACAGCACCCTCAGCTTTTCATATTCGTCCCAAGACTCAGGACCCCGCCCTTCGGCCGTGGAATTGGAACGCCAGCTTATGTTAAGCATATTAAATTCCGATTTTGACAGCATAATTAACTAAGTAACGAACAATCGAGTGCAATACAATGCTTCAAAAACTCAATGCTGTCTGCTGTCACTCAAGCGAACCCTTGTTAATCAGCCATTATCCATGAATGGCACCTGTGTCGATGAAACCGGAAAGCTTTCCATCCTTGATATGTGTATCAACACAACACTTAGTTGGAACGATCACATATTTGAGGTCGCCAAAATGCTGCGAAATGTTTAGGTTTCCTCAATCGATGCAAGAAATACTTCACCCCTTCTGATTTGGCTTTAATTTATGAGGCGTATATCCGCCCCAAGCTTGAGTACAACGCTCATATCTGGTCTGATGCCCCCAAAGCACCCTGCACCTACTAGATAGAATCCAAAAGCGAGCGATAAAACTTATAGGAGACAGTAACATTTCAGAGTCACTAGACTCGCTCGAACATCAACGTATCGTCTCGTCTCTATCCGTATTTGATCGCTATTTTAACAAACGATGCTCAAGTGAGCTTGCCCACTGCCTCTCCATGAATTCACCCGCAATACCAGTCTCGCCAGGAATGCTCAGTTCAACCTTGAGCCTACTTTCGGACGCACAGTTCAATTTAGAGAGTCGTTCATCAGCCGCACGACACGAATATGGAATGCTCCTCCCAGCCTAATATTCCCCCAGAATACAATCCGCTGATATTTAAAACCAATGTGCACAGGTACCTCCTCTCCCTTTCTCCCTCCACATCTTCGGACCGTTCTGTGTCTTGAACCCGGACACTTAAGGACATTAACAAAAAATCGTGTTGTCTGGTCTCGTGATTGGCATGTATAAATTGCGAGCGAGTGACTTGAGAATTGAGAGCGATACCACTTCAAGCTCGATTCAGTAGAAGTTCATCCGGGCCTCTCGGTTTCGGTTCAGTGGAAACGTAGCATAAAAAAGGAATACTGAATTTCAAAATTTCAGTACGGAGTCATTTCGTGTGTCGGTGTTCCTAGAAGTGTGATGTGTGTGGGCTTGTCCGTACACTCTGTCGGATTTCGATCTAGAGTGACGAGCTCTGATATTGTGAAGCGGCAATAGGGTCTTGTTGTTTTGCTATTTGAGCAGTTTACATGGTTTTGAACAAACAAGTTTCTGGCTACTGCAAGTTGAGATCGACGCAGTAACCCACAACGCCACGGCCGACGCATATGGAACCTTATATTGTATTACCTTGGCGCCATGGATATTCGGTTTGCCGTTGATTTGGGTGGTTGGCCAAGCCAAAATCACCACTTTTGGCAAGTTCGCTCAGCTAGCGCATGTTCACCATAAACTTCCACCAAAATACGATGACTTTCGGCAGCAGTTTTCTTCATATCATAGGCTCTCTCCGCAAAAACACTTTTTCAGGCACAAAGTTCGACGTATTTGAGTGAAAAAAATTATTGTTGCTTACGCTTCCAATTAATGACATATACTGAAATGACGTACAATGACAGCAGGTTTCCAACGTATGTTCCAATGGAATAATACAAGTTACGCCATCTCTTAGCCAACAGCACGAATTAAGTTATAGACCCAATAGAGAGACACATAAATGCGATTTCTCTCCGCTTCGTGTCTAGCGTGTCTTGCTGCAGCCTTCCTTGGGCACCCTCATCTTACATTTGTCCTGTTGACAGGTCTTTGGATTTAGTTCTCCCACAAGTTTTTAGCCAAAACCGTTCCACGTAGAAACGCAATTCCAATTGCTGGCAACAGTGACAATATGGACAAACCACGATTCACGTCCTTCACTGGCGACAGCTTCAGCAATGTTTTCCCTCGTGCGAACTCCGGCGTGATATCCAACTTCGTCATCATGGTTTGAATTGCTTGCTTAGTCGGTGCATTATGATCGAAATGTTCGACAAACATTTTTCGCGAATTCAATAATTTTTAAACGTTTCTCGGTTTTAAGTCCTTCCTCGAAGTAAGAAATATTTCCGGCAAAGTTTTGAAGACTCAGCGGGTTTGTGTGCATTTGCCTTCGTTCGTCGTGGATCCACCCAAGTGGAGAAATTCCTCCCCCACCAGGGCATATGAATTCATTCAAAGGGCTATATGGTCTGTTTTCTTAGGAAGCTTAATGTTCTGGATTGTCTCCAAATGTCCCTTGCAGCAGATATTTTGCCAAAGGCTACACTCTCCGCTTGCCTTTGGGCTCCTTATAAGTACTTTCGGAAATCAGAAGCATTTCAAATCCGCTTGAGTCTGTAGAGCTCAGTACCCCTCGCAGTGCAGATCTCTAGATTCTTCCCAGCCCGGTAAGGTGCTCTTTAATGTACAATGCTAGGACACCCGTAAGTCGAGACTGAAACGACTTTGAACTTTCTATCGAAACCATTTAAAGTGCAAACTCCAAATGAAATCGTCCCGCCACTAGACCCATGCCCAAGTTCTCAATATCAGAAATGCTTTCACCCAAATTTTCAATAAAACTTGAAATATTACTGCAGTGGTAATGATAAAACTTTTGATTGATATTATTATTGGCCATCCGGTTGTGCAATTGAACCCCACATGGCAAGCCCGGAACGGCACCACCAGAAAAACTTCAAACAACCGAACAACACCAGATATGATTTCTTTCCCCCACAAGGCAGCGACGAGACCCTCCGCCTCCGGTGGCTCGTCGCACTGCACCCTCTCGGCTGGGTCTGTTCAAATCCTACAAGTGTAATATCCTTTTTGCTGAAGTGAATTGTGGGCCCGGTTCCTCCGTTCTAGCCAGACCCAGACGACCAGTCAAACATTCGGCCAGTGCCCCAATCCGAAATTGCTATCTCTCAGATGTAAACATTATATTCACTCCTGTACTGTGTTGTGTGCACTCCTTAAGGTTCGACGCGGGCGCGGGTGTGAGTGCGTGGCTGGGTGGGCGGAGCGGGAACCTGCAGATTGTTGTTCTCAGTTCGATTACTTCAGTTTATTTGCACAAACCGAAGCGGTATGCGATTGCTACCGTAGAGATATAATAATCGCATTGTATACACCAGCAGTGTGGGCAGAACTTTTCGGAATGTTCAACAGGAAAATGCAATTGGATTGTGCATGGTGGTGGATTGGTTTTGGCATTTCGGGAGGCGCCTGTGGAGTCCTCGGGGCTGGGGAATGAATTTCGCTCTTGATTATTTCTTAGTGGTCAGATAAATTTGAGGAAAACATTTCATAAATTTTGTGTGTATTGTTTTGGATTGAAGGGGGCTGTCTCTGCCTGGTGCCCAGGATTCAATTCTCTGATGATCGAAATGTAGGTGCAGACGGAGCAACTTCATTGAATGCGTGCACTCTGAATTCAAAGAATCCTTCAACTTGTCGAGTCTTCAATTCCTCTTTGCGCTGTCCGACTGGCTGAATCCATTAACAGCTCTGATTATCGATTTGAAGAGATGGTGCTGCACACGTTTGCAGAGGAAATGCTAAGCTTGTTATAGCGTGGAACGCATATCTACTTGTGAATTGTGACAGTGCAGACTGTAGTATGGTATAGTTTGCAGGTGTTCTTGGTTTCGCAGAGAGATTACTACTAGAATTGAAACCACCTCATAATAGTGTGATTAAAATACCCTCCATTTGAGCCCTAAACCTTACCGTTGAGTCCAATAGAAGGTATGAAAAGGTGTCGGCAAATGTGGCCTGTAGGCACTGCCCTTGAAAATCGACCATACACCGAAAACGGTTTGCCTACCGCCGGAACTTCCTTCTGGACATCGATAGAGGATCCAATGACCAACTTCTTTCCTTCCAAAATGTTGCCGCTGCTCCCATAGGAGCGGAAAAGGGGACATCGAAATATCTCGAAAACAGGTGTGCTTTCGCGAATGTCACATTTTGCGCTTCCTTCATATGTTGGTTCACGCACGCACAACGCACACATACGTTTTCCGATTTAAACAAAACTTCACACGAACCATAAATAGACCAATACCAAAGATGTGTGAAAGTTTGTTTGAAATCAGTAAATGCGTTAAGGCGTGATTCGCCGACAAACGAACACACTTAAGGCTCTTCGCTAAAACAAACCTCTATGTATAAAGAGGGCCTTGAAAAAAGTATTTCGAAGCAAGAAGACAATTAGAAGACTATGATGGGAAATAAAACACGGGTTCTAGTTCAATATGTTATTAACGTCTTGAAATGTTCACCGAATGTGCACCCGCTGACTTTAAGTTCCTAAGTATCTGCACCTAAGGTGAGCCGTAATGCTATACCTCCCGCTTGGGTACATAATAATAGTTGGAAGCTGCGTAATGTCAATATTTCGAGGGAAGGAGGTAATAGTTGGTCTTTGACGACTGATGCTGGATTCAGCTCAATTCAAAAATGAAGGTGGCAAGGAAATTGAATTAAGGAGAGGAAGTGATTAGATTACCACTCCGGGAAGTTTGTGACATTTGCCAATTGATTGATGATCGCTTTTAAATCATTTACCAGATAAAAATAAAAAATGTATTGTCTCCCGTCTTTCTTTATGGGGATGTAGGGTAAAGTCTAAAAAGTGTGGACACCCATAGTGTCGGCAGTGGCGAGAAACTCATGTCGTTCGCAATGACTTTCTGGACACACACTGTATCCAGAAACACCCATAGTGTCCACAGAGAGAGAGAAAGAGAGAGAGAAAGCTAGAGAGAGAGAGAGAGAGAGAGAGAGAGAGAGAGAGAAATAAAATATCTAATGCATCTATTTTATTATAAATACTGAATTACAATTCTTTTGCTTAGACCGAGAACCAACTCCCACACTTTAATTTCAATTTCAAATTCTATTGAAATGTCTGAAGGACAGACACAAGTTTAGTGTTGAGCAACTACATCCGTAGCCTCGGCGCCGTAAACAAAGGCCATTTAAATAAAAGCCATAATGTTATCAGTTATATGAGAATTAAGGCCATAATCCAATTAAGGTCATAATCCAATTCACTTTCGAATGCCCACTTCCATTCAGTCCATTTCAGAAAGTGGCCTTAGTTCTCAACTTTATGTGCAATCGGAATAGGACCAATTTGAGTGAGTGTTCGAGATGCAAATAAAATAAGTGCAAATAAATAATGCCAATAAGTAATGAAATATTTCAAAAACAAGTGGGGTATGTATAGGGGGCATGCTGCCTACCCTGCAACCCCCCTGGGTCAGGATTTTAAGTAGGTGCGAGGTTATGAGCAGGCAAAGTTTCTTTTTATTCAGCTTTTCCATAGACTACCAAAATTTGCGTGCATAAAAGATCCAATGAAATAAAATCAACAAATGATACATTTTGCTTTACAACGTTTTAAATCTGGAAATAACGCCAAATTTCCAAATTGGCTAATTTGAAATTTAGCGTGTAGGAAAGACTGGGGAATTCAAAGTATGAGGTGGGTGACTCGCTTCGCTCGCTGACAGGGTTTTAACCCGCGACTTCGTCGGTCCGCCAAGAGTATGTCAACAACTGTCAGACAGGCGCCTGGAGCTATGTAGATTAACTTTATGGGATTAGTTCATATTGTAATGTAAATTAACGCCATATGGCGATAGCTCTCATTTAAGGTATGACTTTCGTTCAAATTTAAAAGCGAAATAAAGCCATAATTGGATTCTCACTTAAATAAGAATTAATGCCATTATGATTGTAATTCAGGTAACCTTTGTTTACGACACCGTAGCATCGGCGGTGTCCCTCCATGTCACCTCCTAGATGAACGCATGGGTTTTATGTTTCTATAAAAGTATCGCTGACGCAAATAAGGTACTCCAAGTACCAGAGCCTTGACCTTGCCAAAAAATAAGATCGCAACATCGTTTATATAAACACACGGCAATGAATCAGTATCATAATATTTTTGGACATTTATATACATTGTGATTTAGCAGGGTTACGATTAACTACATTATTTATTGACTAGTTCCTTATACATGACAGATCTTCGTCCTCAACTAACCCTGAGCATCATCAGCATACAAATGGAGGAAAACATTTAAGCAAACGCTGGGTAAATCATTGACCATCAAGCAGAATAAGGGGTTCAACATAGATCCATGAGCAACACCCATGTGTACATTACACACTGTCTCCACTTGACATATTTCTGCCCAACATCACAGAGCGTCAGCACCAGCAATCAACGAAGAAGATCTCACTAAAAATATTGTCAAAAAATGACATTCACTAACTCTTCTACTCTTACTCTCAATATTTACCACTACACTTAATCAAAATGGTGCACACATAGGAAAACGTCAAATCTCATGTCCAACTATTCAACAGAGCTCATGCCATGTCGTACCATCAAGATTCTCCTACACGATGTTAGTTTGAACATGGATTTTTGTGCCTCCACTGGATTCTTTCACATCATGGTCATGTCCAGTGCAGACGTTCTTAGACTGCGAGAAACTTTCTCCAAGCCTAACCATTTGTCTGAGTATCCTGCACAAGGTATCAGGTTCACTGTATCAAATTCTTTGGAGACAGCAAGCAAACTCAAGACTGTGAGATTGTTCCGGTCATACCGGAACCTAATGGCATATAGGACCTTGATCTATGCAGTTGAGCAACTGTGGTTTGCTCGGAATTGATGCCTTCGCATGTCAACGCTTCCACATGCGTGAGAAATCCCCTGGTGGTGATAAAAGGGCTAGCTTCATGAATCCTTTTTGATGTATGTTCACCAATATTGGTTGCTTCCCCAAGTCTTGCTTTGGTGTCCCTAAATATTGAATAAATTCGTCACATTTGTTTATCGAATGTCTGATTAATGACAGTTGAATGTTGACAGTTCCACGATGACACCCACTTCAATATAACACCTCTTACAGAGCGTCATGTAGCAGGAGAATGTCAGCTGGATAGTGCATTTGTGTGCTGTCTCTGATATTGTACATAGTCCCTCTTGGACGCGATAAAAACTCCGCAACGGATCAATGTCACATCCACTCCACCCCAAATCGTCAAGGTCATGTATCATTGTCAAAGCTGACTCCTAAACTTGTATTCAACAATTGCGACTAAACGACTTAATACCGCTTATCTATCCACAAAGGAAAAGGAACATGCCAAGCGAATGCCATCCATTCCACAGGACATCATTTGCTTTTATGACGACATTCACCGATCAAGTCCGAAGGACTGTTCGGCTACCCCATGCACAGATGAATGCACGACGAGCTGACTGAAACACAACTTGACGACTAGACTATGACACTGTCCTTCTTGTTAGTCCTTCTCTCTTGTTGATGCCGATGATGATGATGTGGACAATATGGCTTTGACGGTCTGACGGTGGCGTTATTTCGTCTGCTTGTAGTCGTCTGCTGCTATTTTTCGAGGGATTGGGCTGTGTTGCGTCTTGTCCAACAGCACTACGGACGCGATGTCGTCTGGTCCTCCCCCACCCACCGGTGACCATGTTTGCAATGTTTCACATAATGTGGCGGGAGTCAACGACAAACAGAAGAACCCTTTCAATTTGCAAAAATCAATTTTTTTCGCTTGTCCCTCGGATTGCATTGACTTTGCCACTGCCATTGGTTGTGGCTTGTCCTGTCATTGTCCTCGGGGAGAATGTGCGCATGGAACTCACAAACAAAGTGTGTGTAAAGGGACGAAATTATGTTTGCCTTGTGGAGGAGACATTATTATTGTTTATGATGATGGCATTTTGGAATACTTTCGTCTTGCGGTGAGCAAGTCAGTTGTGTTCAATGCGGCTGCTTATGGAGAGAGAGAGAGTCCTTAAGCAATAAACGAATTGAGAAACAGCAACCTTAAGGGATGCCGGGTGAGTTCAAGAAAATAATGGTTCCAATAACTGTCTGCAAATATTTTGGTATCTTCATTTTGTAATTGAGAGTTTGACTATAGAGTGGAGTGGCTAAAGGTGGAATGAAGGATGTGGTGATGTGTGCTGTTGTAATTGTTGAGATACGTCTCTACCTGAGGTGAATGACACCAGAACGGATTCGGTAGTTACACAGACGAACTTTACATGGTCGCCCAAATTTAACTGCACATATAGGCTAGCGGGGTGGCGCAGAAACCAGTCAGCAGGAGCTACATATTGCGCACCCCCTTTCAGAGCTCCTCCGACGCATTCGGAGCTCAGGTGTAAAAGGTTTCTTCCAACGTCAATACGAGACCATCGGGTAGAGTCAGCGATGAATGAGCCCTAACTCTTAAGGTCAATGGAATCGCTTACTGGCATACTACCGACACCGAACACCGACACAGCCGAGCATCAAAAAAGTGTGTCTTGCCAACCAAACTGGGCGTTAGACTAACTACGTCACCACGTAAGAAACATTCAAGCCTCCGTTATCAAAAAAGATTGGGACCACAGACTTAGCCAAAAATCTAGCCTTACTTGTAAAAACGAGTTCATGTTGCAAAAACGTGCGAATCAGGTCACATCAAAAAGATTTGACTAGTGTTGCCATGCACCCTCTTTTTGGAGGAGATGTTCTCTTTAACCCCGGCTCGGAACGTCCTACAACGTTTTTCGAAATTGTCCTCTTCAACAATTAATTGTAATTTTGAAAATCAAATAATAGTCGAACTCTGAATCACAAAGAAAAACAGTGCACAATGCGAGTCTGAGGGAAAATATAAAATGGAACAGATCATCTCTTGACTACCGTGTGACAACCCTCTAAATGTGAAACTGCTGTTTTTTGTTTAAGTTCCTGCAACTAGTCTTGCTTTCATTTCGTCCCCTTTTTTTAGACGGATAATGCCCTCCAAAGTCGGGGATTTTAAAACTTTTTTATCCTACGCTAGCTCAGACCGACTTGGCAACCCTAGATTTGACTCACGCCCCTACAGAGATCAAGGAAGGACAACAGCTAGGAATACCTGTCGATCAACACACCAGCTTTCAGATTCCAACCCTAGGTAAGTGGGACATCTTCGCTGGAATCATCTGCCTCCATTACTCAAATCAGATCACATTCGAAAATTAACTCAATCTGATTTACTTAATTCTCTAGTTCGGAATATATCCGTAGGTAGCACGTGGTTCCCTCACATCACTGAAAAATGCATTTGGCTATCGTCCGACTGGCGACAACTGTATCGGTCACATTCTGATGGACGTTAGACACTCAAAGTGGTAGTCCAAGTGGCCAAGGTGGAAATCGAGCAAAATCGCACTCCGGAGGGCAGTGTTGCTTGCTGCCCAGGTCCACTGAAGTGCAACACGAGGGTCAGGATAAAATGGAAGTGAAAAAGGTTGTAGAAGATCCACTTTGAAGAAGTGGTAACGATGCAAAAGATGTCGACTGCTGTTGGACCGGTGGGATCAATGGACTTTTTGGGGATATTTTGGGACTTTAACTAAACAACAATAAGTTCCCTTATCCTGTCTGTTACAGCCAATTGAGCCGATCCACAACCTCTTTGCAACACATTGTGCATAAACGTCCTTCTCGGAACGCATTTACTCCACTTACTACTTGTAAGAGATGATTGAACAGAATCATAATAAGTTTCATTTGTGTCTACAGTAAACAAATAGCTGTGCTTTAATGTTTAGAGCCGCCGGCTGTAGTAATTACTCCTTCAGTAAATGCATTGCATTACCAAACTTGCCAAACTTGCAGTTGAACAATGGCAGTGTAGAGCGATTCAATTTTCTTCTCCAAACAACAACTTTAGGACTATTCCAAAGGCTCCGCAATAATGGATATAAGTAACCCTTACATCAATCCAAGCAATGCATTGGAGAGAATGAGTGAGAAAATGACGGACGTGGCGTTGTGAGTTGGTGCGTCGACCCCTACGCACTTGATCCTACGTTACCTAGCTTCGATTCACGCTGCGAGCAAATTTCACGGCCCCATCTCTTTCGAGTTACTGGCAGTGCTCAAAGAGTATACCTATCTAGAAAAAACTTGTCATATCGGTCATTCGGAGTCCGCTCGTGGGAGAACAATAGCAGCACAACAGGAGTGGTTGCTAAGAAGCTAGGCCCTGGCCCTCAACAATCTGTAGCGCCACCAATATTATTATATAATAAAAAATTCTTCTTCTTTGTTTGGCTCTACAGTCCGGGGTGGACCTGGGCCTCAACCAACAAGCCTCTCCAGCCGCACGATCTTTCGCCAGCTGCCTCCAGTTGTGCACACCAAGTTGGTTGAGGTCCTTCCTCACTTGTGTGCGCCATCTCGTTCTAGGACGCCCTCTTATGCGTTGTCCCAAAGGCTCGGAATCGAAGACTCTTCGGGCCGGAGCTGTGGTGTCAATCCGCTCTACGTGACCTAGCTATCTTAAGCGTTGGATCCGAAGACGCTTAACTAGGTGCATGCCGCTGTACAGCCCGTACAGTTCGTGGTTGAATCTCCTTCTCCAGATGCCATCAATACAAACAGGACCAAAGATCGCACGTAGAACTTTTCTCTCAAAACGACCAAGAGCTTCTTCATCCGCTTTCAATAGTGTCAATGTCTCAGCGCCATAGAGTTAGGGTGTTATATAAAGTCAACTTGGTGTTTCGAGAGATGGCTCTTTTACTCAATTGCCTCTTGAGCCCAAAGAAACAGCGATTGGCAAGAGTAATTCTGCGCTTGATCTCGGTACTGGTTGTCCCTGTTCACTGCAGAGCCAAGGTAGACGAAGTCCTTGATTACCTCAAAGTTTCTGCTGCCCATTATGACGCTCTATCCGAGGCGTCGATGTTGTGCGTCCTTTCGTGATGACAGCATGTACTTTGTTTTGCCCTGATTAACTGCCAAACCCATTTTCAAATTATGCACCTGCGGTAAAAAGCACATCGCTACGTTTCGTTAAGTTTCGTTAATTTAAGCTTACATAAGTGTGAGCGTAATGAATCCCTCTCCACGTGCATAAATGCAACTCACCATTTAAGAATTTTACCCAAAACCTGACATGGACACTCTGAAATTTGACGATGACTTGGCTACCATTCGTTCAGTTTCGATATGAGCTTAAGTTGACTTAGATCAATGCGTCATAAATAGAATCCCTTCGGAGCTGGCCCACCTACGACGCACTTATCCAAAGTCTCGGGTAGTAGAGGACCGTCATAAACCAAGTGACTCTTCGTTGTGTCCAAGGTTTTAGAAATAGTAGTGCTTTAAAAGTTACATAATGCTGACCTCTAAACAGAGAATTGTCAACCACTTCACATGCTTCCCGACTTATCCCCTACCATTGTATAGGGAACCCAGTTAAATTTCTTATACAAGGCTGCTGTAAACTTCATCAACGCCAAGAGAACGCTAAACGCAAACATTTAAGTACAACAATCACATAACCATTTGTCAGTTGACGTAGGAAATTATATAATGCAATCCAAGTAACCCATTCCGACGTTTTCATTTGTCAAAGAGCACAGCTTCAAACTTTGAGGACAATTCACATGCGATTCCTTTTTGCTGTGTGCTTCGCAGTTTGGCACCATTTCCCTGTGAAAACCCGTGGACATGTGTTTGGCGACAGGATGTCTCCGCCCTTAAGTTATGGCCCTGTGACCTAAGTGCGGTACAATTGTTTTAAAGTGGATGATCATTTGTCAGACCAGGCAGAGGAGACAACATTTCGCCACGCCCGGCATCCCGACACGGCCACATCTAGCACTGCCAGTGAAAGTGTGAGGCGATGCATTTCTATCTCGAATTTATTTGGCGCCTGAGTATCTGCACGGTAAGTTGATGTGAAACGAGACCCATTCACTGAATGGAACGTTCGGTTTAATCATCACAACTAAGGCACAAATTACAATTTACTTAGCAGCCATGGAAAACTTTTCCTTTTTGTGGTTCTGTTTTTCTCTCTGTGTGCTGCTTCCTGTTTATGTTGGCCACGCCGGTTGTGCGGCGGCTGGGTGGGTTATTGATTCTGCTTTTAGTTCGAAAATGGAAGACGACTTGGGAAATTTATGTATTCTCATAATAAAAGCCAGCAAAATCTCTTCGCGGTGGTGCCGGATGTAGTGAGTCACGTAGAAGCACGCATGCAGATAAAGAGGGGTGTAGACAGCGACTCGTGGATGTGGGAACGTGATGTTGCATGCGCGAGTTATTTCTTGTGTTTATGGTTTATTGGTTGAGTTGCGTCCTTTTGAAAGTGAAAGACGTTCGTTTGGCGACGATGTAAAAGCGCGTGCGGATATAAAACGGAAACTATGAAGCGATAGTTACAAGTCATGGCTTTCTACCATCATTTCATTGTCTGACATTTATCGAGTATTACACGAGATTTAATTGCTTGATGACGTCCTAGTGTTAATGGCTGCCATCGATCCTTCACTGGCGAATCCAGAAAGTCATTGGCTTCCTTGAAGATTCCGAATGGAAAGTGATTCATTCGTCGGCATAACATGAAAAAAGCCATACTTCCATCCCTGTTTTCGAAATTACAAGAAAAAAACAAGACAACACTGTCAAATGTCGTCAGATTTAAAAGGTGGTTAAATTTTAAGGGTTGAATGTGAACCACACCTAAACGTCAAGTTTTTTTCTGCATTTCATTTGACATTTCTCAATTTCACTAACTCAATTTGACCATGGAAATGTTCGCGTGTTGCTAAATCTGGAGAATATGCAGAGCGGTAGCCAAAGCTAGGGTTGCACTGTCTTGGTAAGACAACACGTTTTTCCTCGCAAAATGATGTCGTTTTGGCTTCAAACTAACCATCGACAATCAGAAGCACACTCCGCATGGATTGTTCCTTGGTCTCTAGTGTGTTGTAATGGATTCATGTTTCGGCCACGGTAAGGAAACTGTGCACAAACTTGTTCAAACACTCGAGCAATCATGGCACTCATCGTTCTGTTGTTGAAAATGTGATCTGCTCGCTCATTTTAATACAGCCCCAGCCACTCCACGCAATTGAACTCTCCGATGGTCCTTTGACGGTATATATCATTACATGGACTTTACCGAGGATGTTTGGCGTGACGACCCCTCTTCTGCAACTGGAACGTTCACCATCACTTTTGCTGGAGCTTAGTGGTCCTCTTCTGAACCATTGAACTTGATGGTGCAAAGTTGGCTAAACGACGCAACATGCTCAAAACTTGACATTAGTTCATATTTCGGAACATAACCTGCAACTATTTTTTTTTAAATAGCTTTTTCCGTAGCGAGCGGTGAAAGAGAATGGATTTGCATTCGGATACCTTCAGTTTGTCCATCTGAAAGCAAAAACCCGGTACTTAAAAACCCAGGTTAAACAGTGCCTATAGTAGTGCACTTTTTTGAATGAACTCAAAATTAAAAACCGCTGCAATGTGTTTTTCGAATGGGACTTCACTTCCCTCCTCCAGGCAATATTCTGAGCGCCTTCTTTGAGCACGAATTTACTCGATTTTATCCCCGCAACAGCACCCACACAGCGAGAAATATTGTCATCAAAACTGGCCAACAGCCACCTCTCATACGACCGATGCCATTTTCTTTTTTTACAGAAATCAAATTGGCGGAAGCAATTTTCTCGGCCACCGTATTTCCAACGTTAAGCTCAAAAGCAGATGAAGCGAGGGCGCTTTTCCTCCTCGTCGAGCCAAGGATGCACCCACAATTGAGTTTGATTGGTTTTTAAGGCTCGCGGTGGATCGGGATGCGCAGCGGATGTATCATGAATGCCGAGAAGAGTGCCCCATCAGCTGTGTGATTTTCAGCCAAAGTACACGTATCCTTTAACAAACTACCCAGATTGTGGAACCGAAACCGAAAAAAAGAGGAAACACATCAGGCGCCCGCGGACCGGCCACAATTTGAACCGGCCCGTTAATTACATTTACCAAAATGCAAATAATTAAATGCGTATCAAATGGAAGGCAATTTATTTCTAAATTAGTTCCACCGCTAATCAATTAATATTGAAACAAATAAATCTTTTTTTCGCTGTGCGCCTGCTTCCTCGAGGTGGAGGAGGGTTTGTTTATTTGTTTTGGTGGTCGTACTTCGCGGCTGTGTAAGGCGGTAGTATAGAGCACCGGCAGCCGCCCTGATATATTTTGTTATTTGGATTTAATTTGTGTTCTTTTTTTTGTGTGTGCGTCGTTAAATTTGTTGCGGTGGAGGGGAATTATCGACAAAAGTGGGTCGATTTATGAGGCAATCAATGCAGTGGGGCGAGTGCCGTCGGTAGGGTTTTGCGATTGGATCACTGATGCGGGGGATGCGGGATATTTGCGAACGACTTTGATTACGTAAATATCTTCTGATGGTCGGATGGGATCAATGGGGAAAGGAAAACAAAATCACCCGTTTCGTCGGAAAAGTCGTCATTTTCGATGACAAAATCTAAAATAAGTGGTACAACGTGACGTAAGTAGCTGAACATGAGGAAAAGGATAGAGTTCCAAGTGATCTCAAATATTTTCATTTCACTGTGTTTTTACCACTCACACAATACGTCGAAGGTGGTATTGCGCAATGTATTTTGACTGTCAATTTGACAAGTTCGTCCTTCTCAGTCACGACCGTGGCGGACTGCAGCTGAATTCAAGTTGACGTCGTTCCCAACGAAATGCAAGATCTATCGAAAGCGGTTACTAATTCATCATAAAATCGATGCACCGACGACATTAATGAAATTTGTGGTCGTTAATCGTTGCAATCTTCGCGAATTTCATTTAAAAGGAGTTCTTTTTACAATTGAGATTACAACCAGACTTACAAACTAAAGGTTAGGGTGTTGGCTCAACAAAAGTGGCCCAACGGATGTACTTTGTTTAATTTAATGTTTATTTTTATTGTCGGTTTCTTGCTCGTAGCTGGTGCGTCGGCTGGTGCTTACATCGCTTCCGTGTGTCCATGGTGGTCTTTGTGTGATGTGGTGGTGATGCGGTAGCTGACTTTGCCTCGATGGTGATTGCTATCGCTGCTCTGGCAGAACCCATGCAGCCTGTTCTGCTCGTTTAGCAGATTTAACGCGTTGAGGTAGCGTCATCCGGGGATTGTGTTTCTCAGGTTCCTGATTTCCTCGTTAGGATGGTTGTTGAAACTGCTTTCTGAACAGTGTAACCATGGCCTGCTGCAGGGGGTGATGCGTGATTGGTCGTATAGCCTATTGTTGCTGTGGTGCCTTTGTGTACTGCTGTGGCATATTCGCAGTATTTTTCTTTCGAAAATTTGTACCTTCGTTCTGCTGGTCTTAGAGATGATGCGCCATATTGGGAAGCCGAACGTTAAGCTCTGCCGTATAAGCTGTGTTGTATAGCACCAGTTTTGTCCTATGGATTAGTCTATTTTGTTTGGGCATCAAGGGATAGATGCGTTGGAAGCCTAGGTTGGCCTTCTTAAGCGTCAGTTTCGAATGACTATTGAACTTCAACCTTTCCGTGAAGTTAATGCCAAGATACTTGACCTTTTCGTTTGTTGATATTTCTGTACCGTTAGGGGGCACTACATTTATGCTTCGACATTTGACTGCTGATCTGCATCCACCTCTGGATGGTCTCCTTAAGCACACCAGTACCGATTTCCCAGCATTGATACGAATACCCCACTTGGTATAGTAGTCAAATTTGTTCGCTGTTTGGATTTCGACCCTTTGCGGCTATCTGTGGTGACGTCGATCTTGCATAAGTCAGCGAGTCATCTGCGAATAGACAGCAGTTCACTGTGTCGGTTGGATGTGGTTGATCTGCCGTGTAGTTGTTGAAAAGCTTCCGCCTTGGTACTCCGCTCTGTTGTTCAATTGAGACGTAGAATCTTCTGGAACGCAGAAAGCTATAAATTATTCTGATGAGGTTGGAGGGGAATCCCATCTGGTTCATCCTGTAGATGAGTTCCTCAATCCAGACCGTATCGAAGGACTTTTCTATGATCTCGTTATTGTTCAGGGCAGCTACAACATCGTGGTGGAACTTCATTAGATGCGATTGTGTTGCATGACCCCACTTTAAATGCGAACACATCTAATTATGGATGCAAAAACATTTCAAAATGATCTTATACACCAACCCAATGAATGAATGCATAAATTCAGGAATGAAGTTGCTTAGCAAACTATCGACCGCATGATCCACTAAAGCGGTTGTGGGTGTAAACCACGCACGAGTCCAGGCAACTCCATCCTCCGTCATCGGCTCTAACTCATCAAGAGTTATGCCCAAGCGTAAGCAGGCGAATTTTGGGACTTGGTCCAACCATCTCGTCCTGAATCTGCCAAGCGGTCGCCTACCCGATGGAATCACATAAAACGCCCGCCTCGGAAGTCATGATGAAGGGGACATTCGTACCACGTGACCAAACCAACGAAGCATAGCCCTCTCCGTTCGAAAAAACAGCTCCTCAATGTTGAGTTCCTTGCACACTGCCGTGTTTCTCACTCTATCCCGACGAGTAACTCCCACAACAGCACGCTTGTACTCGCCATCTTATTCTTTCGGTCATTTCCCAAATTTCATGACCATAGGTGAGAGTTGGAATAAATACTGAGTTGAAAACCCCTAACTTGGCTTTGACACCAAGCTCGGCCTTCCTGATTACAGATCTACCAAGCTGTTTCAAAATTGACCCAGTTTGGCCAAACCTACAGGCAAGCTCAGAATTACTCCTTCCATCACTCGTGAAAAAGACTCCGAGATACTGAAACTGAACAGGCGTTCTGGAGATGACCATAACCTCCGATCTGTCCACGTTAACCTTCATTCCTGCATCAGCACATACAGCCACAAACCTATCGAGTGCGCACTGGAGCTCCGGAGTATTTTACATTCAAATTGAAATTTAAGCTTGCAAAAAAACACTCCTGTTATTGAGAAAACACTTGTCTAACAAAGGATTCGAAGGCTGAGCTGCATACGATGAAATTCTTTCCTAAATTGTCTCTGTAAGCGGGATGTAATAAGACCAGCACCATCCCACTATCCACCAGCAGCACTACTTCTGTACACTCCTCGTTCTTAAAGTCCTTCGCAGATGTCCTCTAACCCAATGCTTAATTATTCAGGCACACATTTTAGTTCGACTTCCAATGGCAAACCAGCAGCACTCTGAAATCTCACCCGATATCCTTTGATCCCTTGCGAAATCATGAAAAATTCCAAAGTGATTCGAAAACCAAACGTATTTGAAATCCATTGATGATTCCA
Source organism: Eristalis tenax (assembly GCA_905231855.2). Lineage (NCBI taxonomy): Eukaryota > Metazoa > Arthropoda > Insecta > Diptera > Syrphidae > Eristalis > Eristalis tenax. The sequence goes on from HG993125.1 coordinate 49,796,833, forward strand.
TTTCCCATCTATTGGACTGCAGATTCCGACATGCGACATGCTTCAAATTAATTTGAACTTGTCTCCGGAGGTGATGCAAATTAAGTGAACCCCCGTCACTCTGTAGAATCCATAAATTTTTTTCTGTCCCCAGGGCTTGTGAGGGCATGCCAGGGCTTTCGATATGACAGAATACCGAGGGTCAAGCATGCCTGTTAATGGTCCTTTTTTCCTGTTCATTCTTTCCTTCTCCTTTGCATTTCGGTTAATTTGTCATCGTGTCATGTCGGAGGGTCTATTTTTGGAGACAAATTTACATTCATCTTCCGGTGAGCATACATTTACATAATTCTAATTAAGCATGAAAGGTAGACTCCACGAAAGGGAGCCAGCTTGAGTTTAGTTCATTCATTATACGCCGAGTGAGGGGCGAATACAAGACCCAGAAACGAGACGACTGAAGTCATTCGGGGTCTGAATTTTAACACATTGTTGCTTAAATAAATTCATTTATTTGCACTTAGGACTCAGCTGGTCGGCGAGGTTGTCCAATTTGCAAACAGTAGTCGGAGACATGCCTTCTTTCTAATTAAGTGAACTATGAATAAGCCAACAGGGAGACAGTCGTCAGGAGTGCTTATCATTGCGTGCTCTAATAGCTGCATACAAATGATCTGGCAGGGAATTTCTTTCACTTTGCATACGATCTTCAGCAGTCAAGGAAGGGCTGCGAGTCATCTAAGTAACAGGGCACTAATAGTGGCATCTTTTGTCCACACTCATTGTGAACGTTGGTCATTGATATGCGGAATGCCATTAAAAGGGGTGTTTGGTTTTCCAATAGTTTGTATCTAGAATGGCAGTTTACCAGCATATATATTGTATTGCTCAGAATATACCGAAGCATTAATTTATGAACGTTTATGGAATCTAGTCAATAAAGGAATCGAAGTCTCTGGACCATTTTCGTCTAGGTAAGGGGTTATCTGCCAACGAAACATGTTTGACTTTGGTGCATGCCACGAAACACGAACGAGCTGCGAAAAATAGGAGAAAATGAGGCACATTAATCAACCACGTACTTTACGGGCAGTACAGCGACATGAGACTAGCCCACCGTTTACAGATCCATCGCCTAAGGTGTCGAGACTAAGGGACGACTAAGGGACGGCCGCAGCAGTCGCCTTTAGAGACCAACACGTAACCGGCAAATCGATCATCATGTTTTAGGACAGCCATGCGACAATAATGGTCAGCATCTGATATCGAAGCGGCTTATGTTTTGCCGGCAGACCATCAGTAAGATATCCTTGGTGGACTCGGTGAGCGTCTATGAGTCTGTAGCCACTCAACCCCATGAAGAAAATAATAGAAGACGAAGCCCTGGATAGAGCTAGAACTCGATGGCTTGGTCTGAGTATTGGAGCGAAAGCAAGGGATCCATAACCGTCGGCGAACAAGAAGAAATCAGCATCACCGATCAACTTTAGTCGCAAGGATAGTCACAAGCTAAAAGGAGCCCTTATGGTACGTACACAGGTCATTCGTTAATACATTATGCGAACATACCGCTGAAAGACATTTGCAGAAGCTGCAGGGATGAAGAAGAAACAGAATTTATCCAACATCAGGCGGCTGTATCGCTGTGGGTTGGTTCGTCGACCCCTAAGCACTTGCCAAGGACCGATTCCCGGTACGAGCAATAAGGTCCCACCTCTGTGCTCAAAGAGTATAGCTGTCCAGAAAAAGCTTCTCAAATTGGCCGTTTGGACTAGGCATAAAACTGTATTAGGTCCCATCCACCCGTGCTAGAACAACACGAGTGGTTACTGAGTTGGCCCCACGTCTCTACGTACGCCACTCATATTCAAGCTCGATAATTAGAACTTATGAATTGGAAGTCTTTGAAACTTAGAATATAGTTTTGTTTTGTGTAAAAAGCTTGGAAATTAGACAAAAATATTCGAATTTTCAAGCTAATGTTTCTCCAGTATCATTTATGCATGTACAGTGAAACCGGCTTAATTGAAACTCCCTCAAGCGGAAACCCCACTTAAGTGAAAAGATTCACAAATACCCGTGGATATGAATTTACATCGCTTAACTGAAAAACCGCAAAACCGATTTTTTGTCGTTTCGCTTAAGCGGGTTTTACTGTATTCTGTTTACTGGCAATTCTAAAAAGCCGAACTATTTCAAACATTTTGAAAACCCACTTGTGTTCGACTTTTCCAAATCCGCTCGCATGACCGCATTGATTTGTCGGAAGCAGTTCAATTCTTTCGTGCTAAAGGTACCGATGAAAGCATAACTTCTGCTTCACAATTCGACAAGTCATGAAGAAATTCAAAGCGATGATGGAAGCATTGTCGTGATGTTTATTCCAAGAAATGTGACACCCTTTTTACAACCCGTGGACTAAAATGCCAAATGGTTGTGTGAGCCTTACTGCAGACAAAGCTTATTGCCAATGGTGGTTGCTAAGAAAAACGAAGGACTTGCAGAGACAATGTGAATCCTGTTCTGAAATCGACTGGCATACGATATTTGACCGCTCAAATGCGTGCAACTCTGAATTGGCTGAGTTATTGCCACGGATGCATTTTGCTACGTTAACTCCTAAGGGACATGTTCAGGTCGTAATTAACCTGTTAAACCTTGGGCAGCCTGTATCAGCTGGTGAATTTGTGTGGAACTCTGATAACGTTTCCGTTGATGTTCAATCAATTGAGGACGATTACGGCAGCTTTCCACTTGATTTCGAAAAAGATTTAGAAAAGACATTCTTTGCGCCTGTGCTCAACGGAAATGCGTTTCAACTTTGAAAATATTTAATTCAAAGCGGTTAAACTTTTGGCAAACAAACGGCAAAAGCAGTAAAAGTACTGAAAGCAAAAAAAGCAAAAAAGTACTGAAACAAGCGAAACGGAGCTATTTTTTGTTTTGTCCGCTGTTTCTTTTCCGATTTCACTGTAGGCAAAATAAGACGGGTTATAATAGTGGTCTCCTCTGTTAAAATGAAAACGCTTGGAAATTGGAAAATTTTGAAAATTGGGATTCGCCAAACTTTTTTTTTCTAATTTTCGAGCTTCTACTGTATTTCCAAATCTGTTGTGCGAGTGCCCAGTACTAGCAAGGCAAAGATTTCAGTTTCTAGGACAAGCACTTTTGTGCAGGGCTAGAGAACATGAGCGGTCTTAAACTGAAAAACCTCCCAAGGTTCAAAATTGAATCCGGCTGGTTGTAGGACTATAGTAGGTCTCACGGAAGTATAATACCCCCAAGCGAGGGCACTATGAATCCAGCAACTTGGGTTACGTGAATCACGACCACAAGGCCTTCAAGACAACAAGTTACCTAAGTACCCAAGATGCCTGGTTCATGGAGTTCCGGCCCATAACGACATCGGTGTCCAAGCTCATCTTAGATCAGGCAAATCGCGCTTCCAAATGAATCTGGATTGTTGTCACGGCAGGGGATTAAATCTAAGCTTGGGTTAGGTTAGGTCGGTGGGTAGACGTGGCGGAGCCGCGCATCCCTTAGGTCCAGTTGGACCCATTGTGATGTCCAATGTGGACTTAACTTCTCCGGACTCACTCGTGTACTTCCAAGGTGTTGTTGGTGCTATTCTATCTTGTCCATCCAGTCACCCAGAGATCATTATAAACCTGCAAAGAGTTTGCGTGGGATATCTGATGTGTCGTGAAGGTCTTGAAAGAATAATTCTCCCAGTGTTCTTTGTCTCAAAAGGCAGAGACTGGAGACAGTGGGTGGTTTTCTCAATTTCCTCTTCCTCAAAAACCTCTGCATATGGTGTCATGGGTAAATCCCATTTTGTGGTCAAGGTATATCAGATGATTATAGGCTGATACCGCTTCGACTACCATCCGCAGCAACCTTCTGCTGCACTGGAGGAGTATGTCGGTCTGTGTGCTGTTGAACCTAGGCCATATCGTTTGAGAGGTCATGAGTATATTGTCCACTTTCCTCTTGATATCAGATAGAGGTGGATCAAACCATGGTATTGCCTGGGATGGGTCGGTTCCGGGCCCTTTCGTGGCAAGTTCGTCTGCTGTCCTATGACCTGGGACCCAGCACAGAGTGATCGAACGCTGCGTGCCAAGAACCTTCAGCTCTTCGCGACAGCTTGCGACTAGCTTGGACTCGGTTTCTTTAGCCGAAATTGCTTTAATGGTAATATGAGCCGGTGGTATTTCCAAAAATGATATCATTTTGGCCGCTTCTTTGACCACAAGGACCCCCGCTTGAAGACCACCGCAGTAGTCAGGTAGTCTGATGGAGCTTGTTTAACAATTCGGAGAAAATGCCCGCACCTGTTCCTGTTCCTTTCCTTCATCGACCCATCCGGATGCATGGATGTTGAGTATAGTTTGAGCTGCACTCCTCCCTTGTTGGAAAATGGCACTGTAAGGCTATTTCGAAATCGAGGAAGGGGAGGGACTGGTCACTTCCGATATGTCCGTCTAGAATCCACCCATGTCCAATGGGGCTAGAGTGTCAGTTCTTGGATTGGATGATCACAGCCATAGACAGACTGATCACACGACAGACATTATGGCGCTCTTTGCAGCTGTCATCTGCAGTCGAGGTCAAGTCTAAGAAGATCGAGTAGTACCTCTAAGCGGTTGGGGTGGTGTAGTCCTGTTACGCCTAGGCATGCGCGTCTCTATGTGCTCGTAAGCAGCTTTCGGTTGGAGTCTTTCAGGCAAGCTACACTGCCATATGTCAGGTTCGGCCTCACAATTGCTGTGTATATCCACGGTATTGTTTTGGGGTTGGAGCCCCACTTCTTACAGGACATCCTGTTGCACATGTATAAGACACAGGCTGCTTTCTTCGCATTTTCCTCTATATTAGGTTTCCAGTTAAGTGTCCTGTCTAGGATTAGGCCAAGTTATCTCGTACCTAATCTTAGAGCGAGGGTTGTACCCTCAATTGCTGGGAGATCGAAGGAAGAAGAAGAAGAAGGAATGACCCTTCTATTGGTGAAGAGGACCAACTCTGTGAGATCCAAGCTTAGACAGACTTGGTTGTAGCATGTTCTTCCGCTACATATTTTTGTGGAATGTCCCTATGGCACGGTCAATAGTGAACTGTTCCGTCATCTCATTTAGAGATGAGCGGCAGCAGCTGCCAATTTTGAGCGCAGAGGCACCATTTGCAGTTCCTTGACATCCACCCGTCCGTTCAAATGTCCTGCATAAGTCCTTGACAGCTGTACCAGCCGCTGCCTGCATGCAACCTGGATTATAGGGCCTAGACATAGGATGTTCGTCTGAAGATTTCAATCAATTGCAAACCGAATGCAAAGGAATCCATTCAAATCAACAAATGCAACATTTTTCAAGCAAAAATTAGGTGTTAGCATCCGACCCTAATTAAGTGTACATTTGTGTCAAAGCTTGGTGCCCTAGAGATCCTTGTTCCATTTCACAAAACCTTCCTAATGGCGATGTGTGCCTGGTCCGGATACCGCCTAAAATTGCTCTGTCACAACACGTACGCACTCATTTGCATGTGCCGTGCTTGGAATTGTGTTCAATACTACATGCCTCACGGGCGCACACACTCACATCTGTTCCTGCATCCTTGCAGTGAATAAATTCAGTACAAAATATACATATAAAATTAAATGAAGTGTCCTGTCAAAATAATTTTAAGCATACTATCGCTATAATTATCGTCACGTCGAGAGGAAGTCCTTAAAATTGTCACCCTGCATACCGGGACGCAGAAAAAAAAACATCCCCTACCTACTCGTGTCCTCATCTCGTGCACAAATGCGAAACACACGCGAATGCAGTTGAGTTCAGCGCTTTTTTTTTCGTCGATAACTACGCATAATAGCGTGCATGTTAAAGTGACACTCCGACATCCATTTCATTTATATGGCGGATGTGGACACATTACTGGGTTCGATTACCGATACGTCCGGATTATCCGTGCATCTACAGTGGCGTCATCATCATTATCATAGGTATCCCATCTGCGAGTGTAGCCAGCGTATTGTAGTCATAGTCAGTGGCATCATTATTATTTGCAACATGCCCTTTGCCTCGTGTGCCGAGCTACGTGCCCCCTTGCCACTGGCATCGCGAGAATGAACCCCTCGCTCGCTGATTTATCATTTGCGCAATAAATAAATTAACACGAAATCAGGACTGCTAGCGAGCCCTGCGAGAGACGAAAATAAAAAAAAACCACCCCCACTGGGGACGACTTCAGGAGTGAAAATAATAATCATTACCATTTTTCCAGCGTCCTCTGAGATGGGGCAGAGGCCGGTGCTGGGAGAACGCAAGAAAAATGTCCCACCCCTTGCACTGCAAAAAATCGTGCAACGGGCTGGGACGACGGACGTCGGACGAGAACTCACTTTCATTAAGTCACTCACTCATATCAATTTTCATTTGTAAGGCCTAGTGGCTGTGTTAAGCGTCGATAAAAATCGACCCGTAATCGATCCACCGCTGGCAATCCTTGACGGTGAGCCCCGTCTGGATGGACATTCAGTCACCACCAATTACCATTAAATATCCCATGACCGCAAATTTATTTTTGCGGACGAGCTCCTTTTTGGTTCCTGTGTGCATACCCATTCGGAGTGTTTGTCATTCCATCCTGATTTACTTTCTCTCCCTCGTCCGCGAGTATCTCCTGTGCTGTCGTGTTATTTACAGAATTTTCTGTATTTTTGTTGGTTTGTTCGCCCTCGCCGCGGTTGGCAGGTGAGGCGCGGGTCCGGCGCGGGCTCTCACTGGCGCCACAAGATACTTAAATCTCTATGCCGAAATAAACTCACAATTTATTCGCGCGACTTGTGATGGACTATAAACGGACGAGGAAATATGTTGTCACTCTCGTAAAGCGAACGTAGTTGCGCGCATGGGCTTGTGTGCGTTTCTTTACGAGCCGGGAGCCGCGAATTTGTCAAATAGGCTGTGCCGAAGCAGCTTGCGTTGGGATAGCTTTCATTTAAAACGTATAAATTATGAAATCTGAAATGACGATGACAAACTATTTACTAACTCCCTGCCGCAGGAAAAGCGTGCGGCATGGCGCATGGGAGCATGGCCGGCGCTGATGGGGAAGTTCTGGCATGTTTTTCATTTTATTGCAACAACTTTATTATCTTTTTGCCCCAGAATCGTAAAAGCGTTCTTAGAACGCAACGAGGCAGAGTCATGCCATTGGCTCCAGTGTCTGACAACACAATGCGGCACGCACCCATCAAAATCGAACGATGTGTACTTCGACCACTTGACTTGGAATTTATATTCGCAATGAATCAACCAACACGATTGGCGAGCGTCGACATAATTTCAGCAAATTTGGAAGGCTTCTGATTTTCAATATTGCATGTCGGCCCGTCAACTGAGTGAGCAATTTTTAGTCCGAGTGTAGGTTAATTTTTATTTGTTCTCTTGCTTTTAACGTTTCAGTCATATCTATCTTGGCCGTCTTACTGCTTGGATTGGATAAGATGAGGGATGGTGAGTGGAAAAATAATGGATAGCCTGTCTTCAAGGAAGAACACATCCACATCATGGGCAGATGTGCCTTTGAGATAGTCATGGACTACGTCTACCTCTACTCCCAAGTCAACAGTACGAATACCATCAGTAGATAGATTAAATGCTAATAACTCTTGCCACCGGCTGTTTCTTCGGGTTCAAGCAATTGAGTAGTCTAGGCCTCTCTATAAGCACCAAGCTGACATTATAAGAAAAATATTTATCATCCGTGTCTTGCTCTGTGGCCCGAAAACAGCCCGGTGCGTGCAATCTTTGGTCCTATTTGCGTTGATAGTATTTTGAGAGGAACATTCAACCACGAGCTGAACAACAACCTGAGCCTAGACAGGCGCCAACGGTTCCAACGTCTAAGGTGGTTGGGCCATGGAGACCACATGGATATCTTTGTTCCCACCCGAAGAGTCTTCGACTCTGAACGTGTGGGACAGTGATGCAGCGGTGCGAGCTCAGTCTGACTAGTTTGGCAGGAGTGTTGAAAATATACATGGCAGCGTATAGTTAATTTCTGTTATTATGCTGCCTTCAAGTTGCCGAATAGGTGTCGATTAGTGTCGATTTGCTAAGTGTGGAGATTCGGTCGATTGTAGACTTTCTCAGCCTGAAACTGTACTGACAAGGACTGGATCTTTTTCGTGTTGTTGTTTCTTTATTGAATCTACTGTTTAATGCTAGGTTCCCATCGGACGTGACTTCGAGGTTTCATCAATTTTTTCTGAATCAAATTTTCGCGGTTTCTCATAAACCCAGTTGCAGCCCTCTTGAATCCATCCGTTCAGCGTGAATTTCAGATTATTTTGATCATTTTGGTTTTCATTCTCGCATATTGTCTCTTTCTAGTTTCTATTGCTCTCACAGCAGATGGCCATTAAAAATTTGAGAGCGAGTGACATTTCTTTTCACGGACACTTATAAATTAAGAGCGTGTGACTTGAAATGAGATCGAAGCCACTTCAAACTCGATGCGAACTGCCTATAATGCTACGTGTCCACGGGACGAAACCGCGAGATTTCATCAATTTTCTCCGATCCTGCCAGGTTCCGCCATACATACTCGCGGTCTGGAAACCTCGCGGATTTTGACAAACCTAGTTAAATCTTCCTCGAGTTCATCCGTCCGTGAGAGGTTGAGAAACCGGATTAGACTACAGCGTGAATTTCAGTTTATTTTCTCACATAGTCTCTTTCTATTTTCTGGTGTTCTCACACTATTATGTCTTGTCAACAAACATCTGTTCTGGCGGCCTTTTAAAATTTGAAAGCGATTGACATTTCTTTTGGCTGGCGCTTATAAATTGAGAGCGTGGGCTTGAAAATTGAATGCGAAACAACTTTAAGCTCGGTGGAAACAGCTTATTGAGGTAAAAGTTCATCCGGACCTCGCGGGTCCGGCTCAGTGGAAACGTAGCATAAGACTACTTTCTACAGTTAATTTTTCGAACACCAAACCTCGCAAGCAATTTCCCCATGCACATGCATTGCCAGACGCGCCAAAATAGGTGTTTATGACGTGACGAGTAATGAGGGTAGAAGCCGACGCTTGAATTTTATATTATTCGGTGCTGCGTTGGTGGGTACTATATCTGCTAATCCCTTCGTAGTTGGAGCACTGAAGGGGGCTCCGTTTTTGTGGATCAAGCAAACGATATTGAGATTCCACTCGTCGGGCATGCTGTCCTCCGACCGTATCTTACGGGTGACTTGGTACATGTACCCTACCAGCTCATCTCCAGCTGCCTTGAAGTGTTCCAGCAGATCCAGCAGATCTTTAGCGACTTTAGCTCGATATCGATATTTTGACTTCGTCTAGGTCGGGGGACTGGGTTCTCTTCCAGTATCGTTCATTGTGTGGAGTGGAACAATCTGCATGACTGCGGTATTAGTGTTTCCATCGCCGTATCGTCTGCAGAAATGATTCTTCCAAATTGTCGACTGCGACTCTACTACTAGCTGTCCATTCTCGTCCAGGTGTCTGTCCAAACTTTACAACCACTCGAGAAAAGTGTCACCCTCTGGTAAAACATTCGGACGTCATTCCTGGCGTAGTTCTCCTCATTTCCTCGATCGCTCGCTTCTCGTGCTCTTATGATTGTTCCTGCGAAGGTGGGTCTTTTCCCTTCTGATGAGATTCGTGCTTTGCTGCATATGCCTGTCTGCACTCGGGGCTATTTTCCAGGTGGCTTCAATGGTGTTTGGCAACGTTTCCATTCTTCGTCTATTATTTGTGCAATCGGCGTCGAACTTTCATAGAGCTTCAGGAAGACTCTATCGGGAAAGTTTCTGGCTTTCTGCTGCGATTGTAACTTTTCGACTTCCAACCGTGGCTCCCTTCCCTCCCTAGACATCCGTGTACTTACCTTCGCTACAACAAGGAAATGGTCGGACCATGGATGTTGGCGCTTCGGAACGTTCGGACATCAAGTATACTGGAGGATTGACTGTCGTCTATGGCAAGGAGAGTAAGCTGGTTGACTGGGACCGTCAGGTCCCTTTATGGATGTTTAGGTTGCGCTCCGTGACAAAGTCCACCATCATGAGTCCGTTTTCGGATGTGGTATCATACAGACTGTGCACCATGTCTTCTCTAATCCATTGGGCATTGATCGTATGTTCTTTCTAGGGAACACAGAAAGCAGAAAAGCCTCTAGGCTTCGCAGATTCTCTATTGTCTTTCATGTAATCCAGAATCAATTGTTATGAATAATGTTGTAAGGCCAACCGATGTCTCACATGGACTCTCTTCTACAGCTTCAAGGTTTTATCCAGCATTGAAGAGATAACTCCATGGTGTCGTTGGAAGGCATTCTGATGCGTAAATTGAATATTGTAAATTTATTGAGACAGTAAACTCATTCACTCAGAACACAGCAGTCATCTTTCGTGTCCCTGTCCTCTATTGGGGTGTGAGTGTCGATTAGGCTGTTGTTCTCAAAGTTGGCCTTGAGGTGGATTGTTTGTATGCTTCCGCTTATGTACTTAAGCCTAAGACCCTTCGCCTAAGTCAATCCCTAACAACAAATCTACATCAAAGTAACAGCTGCCTTCGCTCTCTGTAGCATGAATGTCGCAGGTTTTCATCCTCTTTCTGCGCGGCCCTTCTCACCACAATTTCTGGATTGCGGTAACTTCGACATTATAGCGGTCTAGGGCGAGATCATCAGCACGTCAAGGGACCTCACATTCCACTTCCAAAATGGAAAGTCATTGTCCTTTTTCCGTTCGCTGGGGTCATAAACAGTATCAGTCCGTATCTGAGGTTGTCAATGCCTAGCTTTGAGTATTTTCCAATTAGCCAGTGCCAAGTACGGATTCTTAGTCTTTCCGGATATCACTAGTATTGTCAGACGCATGTGTGAATAGAAAAGGACCAAGAGTAGTTCCTTGCGTACTCCAGATTTTATATAATCAGAGTATTCGTTACCATGTCTGACAGATAATTCGGTAACATGCTAAAAAGCAAATTAATTAGACTATTTTTATTCACTTCGAAATTACAAGTGCATGTTTACGCTGGACTTCAGAGATGAACTGCCTGCGGCTTGGGTTTTAGGTGCCAGGACACGTCGGTGACGCTCGTGGTCGTTGGACGCAACTGCCTTTACTGCTGATACGGGTGTGGGATTCTCATACGTTATTCAATTTACGGTCCTGTACACTTGAGATGCTGTGTATTTGGTGTAGCGATAGCATTAATAACCTTGCTGGGAACTTATTCCGCACTGATCGTATGTGATTGGTGTGCCTTAACTCCGCACTAGTGGGACGACGCGATAGAGGAAGAAGCTCACGAAAACGCTAAGGGTGCTCCGTGGGGCTGCTTAGAAGGATTGGCAAAAATCCACAACTTGGGCATTTCATAGACGAACCGTTCACAGGCAGTACAGAAATTGAAGAATCTGGGTCTGTGTCTTAATGGAGAGACTGTGTTGAGAAATAAACGGCTTATTTGCAGCAAAAAATGTGTTTGTTTTGTTCACATCATGATGAGTAACGCCATCAACGCCAAAATAGGCAGGATCAAAAATTTCCGACTAACTAGGCACACATTCCAGCATGCTGAGGCAGACGATTTCCGCGGAAGCCTCTAACAACAATATTTGCATCCCTTCTGACTCAAAGAGTGATTGGAACATTTTTTCATAAGAATGGAGTGTCATTTCATCGCCCGATTCCTCGTAAAGATAACCCATTCGAACGTCGTACTTGTCTTGTCCTCTTTATGATGTCACTGCGCCTCGTTTGCTTAATTCATTGTTCGATAGCGTTTGACAGAGGGTGACAACAGTGTTTTTAAGTGCCACTAAAAAAATTACAGTTTCCTTATTGAATAACTCCACTGCAGATAATTTTATGATCTCACAACTTAACAGGGTGGGGAGTTTTCAACGTTTTCAGTTTTTATTCTTGTTTTATTCTTGCGTGTGCTCAATCTAGGCGAAAGTTTTATGACAAGTCGGAGCATTGAGTCACTCGTCACTCACACTCGATGTTTGAATGTCAAACATAAATAAGAGAATTTAGCATCATCTGCCTACTCCAGGCGTCCTCCTAAAGAGCATGTGAGCAGGGGGTGGATCATCCTTCGTCGCTGTCCGACTTTTACGAAAGCCAAATTCAGAGCCAAGTTCAAAATTAATTTTCCCACCCAGCCAACCGAAGTGCGCATCGATACGAAACTTGTCACAACATTCTGCTGTCTGGGAACACAACGCAGCCAACAGCCTTGGCACCACATTTCATTCCGCACCCCGCCCCCGAGTCGCCAACCGGGACTCTGAAATTTATTAAAACAACATTTTTCCTTCCTTGCATTGCTTACTCTCTGGGTTCTTGTGTTTATTTACTTGCAGCTCGATGTGAATCCAATAGCACAGCATCACATGATTCATTGCATCCACTCACCCAACGAGAGCGGCGGGGCGGCGGCTGGGGAAGGACCGACCGCTCGTGAGTGTTAGCATAGCTCTGTGGGTGTTTGCGACGCAGTCCTTCGAAGGAGGCAAAAATCGAATATGAATTTCAAGCAGTTAGCTAGCACAGATTGCAGACTCTCGCTGCCGCGCACAAAGAAGAATCTCGTCTAGCAACTGCCAAAAGACGTCGTCGTCGCTGCCGCTCCCACTGCTGTTCCTGCAGCAAATGTTTTCATGTTTCCATACTCCGTTTGGCAACGAACAGTCATTGTGTGGCATAAATCTTATTGGAAATTGTTATTGCTCCGATGGCACTGGTACGGTATGCATTCACTGTATTATGTGATTTAGTTCTAATGTTGCTACTACTGCTCCAGGATGATCTAAATGGCAAAGAGTAAACTCATAAAAGCGCTCCCTCTGTCTCCGGTTGGATCTTTGATTTCGTTTTTTTTTTTCTTCTCTGATGCGTTGTTGTTGTGAGCCTTTTGTTTGCGATGTCCTGATGGAAGGAAAAACACAAATGTTTGCATTTATGCGCCGTTGGATGCAGTTGATGTTTTATTAGAAGATTTCCAATGTGTTCCCTCATTTTGTGAAAGAGCAAATTGCTCTTTCGCTGCCAAGTATGTGGGATACAATGGCTTCCGAGGAGCATCATGCAAGACGTTATTAAGTTCTAGATGAGCTAATGGAGTGGGGGTTTGGAAGGACAACCACCAACTGGTAATGTTTGAGAAAAAGTGGGTTTTCATTCAAGTCAATTTTGTGTCACAGAAGACTTTGAGAAAAGCTTCTCAAAGAGACATGATTATGTGCTCGAACATGGCAGCAAGGTAGGAGGCATTTGACCTCGATGCCAGCAGATTGGTCTTGGATGAGTGGATGCATTTCCAGATCAATCAGGAAAAAGGTGGCGTTTTAAGCAGATCACGAGGCGCCCAGGAATGTCGAAAGATACGTATTTTGATAAACACATCAGATTAACAGTCGCGACAAAAAAATGTCGACCTCCCGGCCAGTGTCCCCACTTACACTGCAATTGCGTTATTTCACTTCACTTTTTGTACTTTTCAACATTTTCACTACGGCACTACGGAACATTCCAAGACATTACGAGTTGAGAAAAAGATATGCAACACTTCCAACGATTCAATATTTCGGACCGAGTCTAGTCAATGTAATCTGAATGCAACTCCCTGTGCATTATGGGCTACTTTGTTCGACCTTATATAACCTCGACCTCATATAACTGGTCAATGACAGTAGCTTTCCAACGCATGTTCCAATGGAATAATACAAGTTACGCCATCTCTTAGCAAACCGCACGAATCAGTTATAGACCCAATAATAAAATGCTGAAGCTTCCGCTGGGTCCATGTTTTTTTGTGAAGAATTTATTTAACATGTTTTAACCCACATGTTAAATAAATTCTTAATTTGTTGACACTTAAATTGTGGACACTGGCTATTACATTAAAGTACTGTAGAGATAGCCAACCTCTACCTCACTTGCCCCTTAACACTTTTGACAGCCATTTTTTATTTTGTTTTCTAACGGCAAATTGACCAGTCAGAGAACGGCATTCACGTTATTTCGTGAACAACTGCCACGAAGCCTCTCAAAATCGTCTATGGGTTAGGGGTCAAACAGCTGTGAAGTTGGCCATCTCTATAATACCTCATTTCTACGTAGGAAAATAGAAAAACTTTTCACTTTTTAAGTCATGGCAAATTACAATATGAATTCAAAATAAATACAAAATGATGTTGGCGTTCACGGTATATGTTCATATTACAGTGGACATTGTAAACATTGTCGACGTTGTTAAATTCCACAATGTCCACAAAATTCCTGGCTTAGGGCCAGGGGTGTACATATGTGCGAACTTTTTAACCCATATGCTAAATTTAGCAATATTTCCTCATAGCAGTACATAAGCCGAGAGATGCTTTTCGTCTGTTAACAACATAAGGACTAAAACAAGAAGCAATTGAAATGTAAAAACAGTAAACAACCTGCTTTTGCCTAGAGGTTTACTACAAGTACGTCTGACCCACCATCATAATGAATATCTATTGTAAACCAAAACCGATTTATTGATGGCATTATTGTTGTACTAAGCTAATTGATGTAAAAGTAATATTTTCCCTCCCAGCAATGAACCTCCCACAACCGAAAAATTCTTCGAGCATGGAATTCGAGCGAAGGAATTCAACGTCACTGCTTTGTGGACACTGAGAGACCCACTGGCGGCTGTATTTAGGTTTGGCACGAACTGTTTGCAAATGGAATTGGGATCTTGAACGAAATTACTACTTGGCGTAGCTCTTGCAGCAAACTGCCACATCATGCGCTTGTGGCCTGTCAGTTCGTGGTCAGGCTTTCATCCACATAATCATCTGTGCATGAATAAAATTCATCAGACAATTGTGTCAATTTCAAAAAAGTGTCAGTTTCTTCTTGCACATCTATCTCACCATCACCCTATCAGTTTGCGTCTATTCCACTCGATCACATCATTTCAGACCACATCCGCAGCATCATCATCAGCAAATTGATGATCCTCTTCCTCAGTAATATTCTCTGCCAACAATGTCGCTATGTGTCGCTGCACCAGATCTGATTCTGTATTATATCCACAGCATCATACAATTCGATTTTTACCCCTACGTGTACATTACACAATAATAATATGGGTGGCGCTACAGCCCGTAGAGGACCAGGGCGTAGTTTCTCAGCAACCATTCTTGTTCGTGCTATTGTTCTTTGACTAGTGGAAGCGATATACAGTTTTATGCCGACGACGAACGGCCAAGTTTGAGAAGGCCTTTTCTAGACGGTTAGTTAGTCTTTGAGTATTGTCAGTGGCTCGAAAGAGGAGGAGCCATGAAAATTACTTCTGCTCGTACCGGCCGGGAATCCAACCCAGGCAGCGAGATTCAGTTGCGTAGGGGTTGACGCACATAGCCACAACGCCGCAGCCGCCATGACAATAATGTGAAATATTGAATTTTAATCACTTATGCTATTTATATGGTAATACTGTAACATTTACACTGGGCTTACCTAAACCCAGCTGTGAATTTTCGATGTATATTTCGATGAACTGGGCCGGAGCTTCCCGGATATGATTACGTTTTGCTCAGCGAACATCAGCGCATGAAATCAGTGCGTTTCGGTCCTATTGCTGTGGAAAAAAAGTTATACATATTCAAACTCAAAGTGGGTCTTATTGGTCCTAGCTGCTCATCCTAGGGGTAATAGCATCGAACCGAAAGTGAGCACTCAACCGGTTCAGAATGAGCCCACAGTGGCATTCGTTTACCAACTTATGAATAAAAGAGCGATAATCTCCAAGCTCGATCTGCAGATCGGTAAATTGAAGCACACCATAGCGCGGTGTACTGTCTCCTCTGCTGTGGAACATAGGGATGGGAGAACTTCTACTGACCCCGAAAAGGACAGTCTGCAAGGTAAAGCGCTGCATCTGGAAAATATAAACATCACGGATATTATGCAATTGGCCTCTTGGAACTGAACAAACTAGTTAGACCTGTTTACCAGGAAATCTTAGATCCTTGACTTTTGACATGTGCATTCGTGGGACTTAGCTCGAACAACAGATTCAGCGTGTGATGTCATTTGTGGAGTTCACGTTTGTCCAGAGGTAGACAAACTCTTGTACTACATCTGCTTATGAGCGTAGCAAAAGTTAAGGAAGGAAATCAGATATTTCGCGCTCTCTGTCTCTGTCTCTCTCTCTCTCTCTCTCTCTCTCTCTCTCTCTCTCTCTCTCTCTCTCTCTCTCTCTCTGTCTCTCTCTCTCTCTCTCTCTCCGGCTTATCTTTCATCGAGATGGCCAAGTATTTTCGTACCCAGCTTCTCTTAGTGCCGAGACACTGTGACATTCCAGAGAGTCCTGTCCTCTATGTCGATGGCTTCAAACGCTTATTCATACAAATCGTAGATGGTCTTCTGGCATAGGGTGTCTCACCACGAAACAATCGTGCCCTACTTCCGATCAAAAACGTTCAAACAGGTCACTCGAAACCCATATCATTCTTCAGCGCACGGTATTCGTGGTTGACTCTTCAACTCGATCCCACTGGTAATAGGCTAGGATCTGCCTTGTCTCGAGACGAAAGACGAGTTCTCTCTTCCCTCGCTCCGTTTTACTCAAGGACTTTTTTAAATCGGAGGCGATGGAAGAAGTGGACAGACACAAAGCGCGTGATGAGTGAAACATTTTGCAACGGAGCACTGGCCATTGCTAGAACCGAATGAAGCGACTAGCAATAAATCGGTTAAATGCCCTTGAAAATGAATTCACACAAGCAACCCGTTTGGGAGCCAAATATCCACACAGCCTCAACTCAATTCAGAAATACCCGTGTGCCTGTGAATGCATCCTAGAATGATCATCCTAGCTTTAGAGCATTTTCGGACAACATACTTCCCATAACCAATTGCAAAACTTAAGTGAAGCAAGAACTAGGAAGCCAATGATGATGACACAACCAACACTTGTGGCTCAAATGACCACTTTTCATTAGAAAACAAAGTCCCTTTATGACGGCATCCCCCCTAAAGACGACAACTATCAGCACACGAGCAATCGATTTGAGCACAACCCCCTCATGCAATACGACGAGGACATCGAATATATTAGACTTAACGATAAAAACTTTTCAAATTTCGAAACTGGTAATAGGCACTCATTAAGACATCGCAGCTAGCCAGAACAAGGGCAATTTTCACCGAAATCGCCAAAGCAAAAACCTATAATGGGAGCAACCCAACCCGGCCACGAACTACCCCAGAAAATGACATCAACCGCATTAAACCTATAAATTCATTAAGAAACTTCCATCGTTACATCGTTCCGACGACGACCGACGCTACGTTGCTGCCCACCCGAACCCCCAAAAAATGTTCTCGTCGTCGTCCAAAGTGTGGCACATTGCGCTACATGCAGGATGCATTAAATGATTTCCTTCCAAGACTCCCTGCTAAACAACGCAATAGTTAGGGAAACGGTCGAGGGAAAGTTTTCGCTTAGGACATTTCACTTCTCCAAGAAGACCAGAGATAAGAAAACAAAACTTTTAATAACCCAAGAACGGTTATTACAAGAAGTCCTTCAACGCACGATAGCAAGGAGTGAGGGGAAAGAGAGCGCGAGAGAGAGAGAGAGACAGAGCGGAGATAAAGGACTAGGCTTGAGAATCGCTTTTGCATTTGATTAGCATCGCTGAGAGGGCGCGCCACCGTCGGCCACGAGTCCTGCACAAAAGTACTAAGGCCAGTTGTCAATTGAATTAGCTGCAGAATCCTTGGGAGCCAATTTAATTTCATATCAATTCATTCCTGCTGCTGACGATGTTCGGTGTGTTCGGGCCGGACGGTTGCGGCACCGCCAACCGAATGTTGTCGGTGTACATCCCATCATCAGACCATTATGATGATGCGACGACTTTGGCATAATTGCGTGCAAGTCATTATTGTAATTAGCGGCGGCGGCGATGGAGCCGGGACGGGACTTTAGAATGACTCTAATTACGATAGGAAATCTGTGAATAATTCATGATTAGTACGATACGCGGTCCAAGGAATCGAAAGGACAACTCTGCGCTACTGTGTCGCGAACTGTGCAGGAAGTCGCCGCAGCTATTATGGTCGCCCCTACAAGTGGTTGTGACTTTAATTGTGAAGTGAATTTAATGTAAATGAGTGCTGCTGGGATGTAACATAAAACTGTGACAGCGTGGAGGTGATTTCTTGATGTTTCGCAAATGAATAGAATTACTGGTTGAGATGTCTCTCAACTCCTCACTTCGCAGCGACCACACTAAGAAGAAGAACACATGTATGTTATGTTCGCCCGACTTCCCCAATGGCTTACATTCAAGGCCCTTCTCGTCTAAATCTCCCACGCTGTCATTTGGTAAGTAGAACAGAATCAAAAATCGAAAACAAACAGTCAGAGTTTTCATTTCAATCAAATTCTTTGTTTCAATATACGACCTGGATCTTGCCATTATGAATAGAAGATTGATCAAATGCCCTTCTTTTTCGACACATATCGGGCAATAATTCGGCTGTAGTAGCTGCCAGCAGAAGGCAGTCACACTTAGGCCAAAGTAGGCCCGTTTGATTTCGCCTAACAATAAGAACCAATAGGTGCTTCTGACGAAGCGGCTTAGCTGGCTAATGCTAGCTCATTGAGGATCTTGAAGTAGTAGGCCCCTAGGTAAAAGTACCAACGACTTGCTAGCGCGCTACACGAGCAGAGTGGTTTCCACCTCCTCTTCATCCATGCAGCTTCTACAAAAGTCATTATGAGGGACCATCCATCCTACGGGCATGACTGCCAATTGTGCAGTGTCCAGTTATGATGCCGCTGAGCGTCCTGAGTTGAGCAGGCGGAGCGATCGTTTGGGAGCAAGTAATGGCCATATTTCCTTTGATTTAAAGCATGTTATGCCTTCTACTCATTTACGACTGGTAGCGTTGATTGTGGGTAACTTGAGTAGATGGTTGGCTGTAGCGATTGGCGAGAAAGTCGCAACTCCTTGTAGTGTTAGAGAGGAGGATGTACCACACCTAGCGAGTTCGTCTGTCCTGCAATTGCCGGGTAGGCCACACTGTCCTGGCATCCACATGAGATGTACGTTAAAAAGCTCAGCCATCTCGTTAAAAGACAGCCGACAGTTGAGTGATGTTTTTGAATTTGGTCGGCCCGTTACTTGATGAATATTTTTGGTTTCAAGGCATCAAGCGTATTTTCTTTAATTTTCGCGCATAAAAACCGAAGACGAAGACTCCGGTGTTCGAACTTGGAACGAGACTTGGAAGCTCGTTAATTCGATATCGGGTAGGAAGAAATCTGCCCGTTGAGTTGAATCTCAGCGTCGTTTGTCCGGTCCACAAGAAAGGAGACCCTTTTGACTTCGCCAACTATCGAGGGATCAGTCTCCTTAACATAGCGTACAAGATCCTCTCTGCCGTCTTGTGTGAACGCCTGAAACCATTCGCCAATAACCTGATAGGTCCTTATCAGTGCGGTTTCAGGCCGGGAAAGTCCACCATCGACCAAATTTTCACACTGCGGCAGATCCTGGAAAAAACCCACGAGATGCAGATCGACACCCACCACCGATTTCAAGGCCGCATATGACAGCGTGCATAGAGACGAGCTATACAATGCCATGTCTAGTTTTGACATTCCAGCCAAATTCGTCAGATTGTGCAGGATGACGATGGAGAACTCTCGCTGCTCCATCAAGGTCGGTAACGAACTCATCGAGACCTTCAATGTCAAAAAAGGTTTTAGACAAGGCGACACGCTGTCATGTGATTTCTTCAATGTCATACTTGAGAAGATCGTGCGAAACTCAAATGTCAACACCAGAGGCACGATCTTCCAAAAGTCCGTTCAACTGCTTGCCTACGCGGACGACATTGACGTGATTGGACGAACACAGCGAGCTGTCAATGAGGCTTTTGCTAGCATTGAGGCGGAAGCGGCTAAAATGGGTTTGGCAGTTAATCAGGGCAAAACAAAGTACATGCTGTCATCACGAAAGGACGCACAACATCGACGCCTCGGACAGAGCGTCATAATGGGCAGCAGAAACTTTGAGGTAGTCAAGGACATCGTCTACCTTGGCTCAGCAGTAAACAGGGACAACCAGTACCGAGATCAAGCGCAGAATTACTCTGTTTCTTTGGGCTCAAGAGGCAATTGAGTAACAGAGCCATCTCTCGAAACACCAAGTTGACTTTATATAACACCCTAACTCTATGGCGCTGAGACATGGACGCTATTGAAAGCGGATGAAGAAGCTCTTGGTCGTTTGGAGAGAAAAGTTCTGCGTGCGATCTTTGGTCATGTTTGTATTGATGGCGTCTGGAGAAGGAGATTCAACCACGAACCGTACGGGCTGTACAGCGGCATGCACCGAGTTAAGCGTCTTCGGATCCAACGTTTAAGATGCCTAGGTCACGTAGAGCGGATTGACACCACAGCTCCGGCCCGAAGAGTCTTCGATTCCGAGCCTTTGGGACAACGCATAAGAGGGCGTCCTAGAACGAGATGGCGCACACAAGTGGAGAAGGACCTCAACCAACTTGGTGTGCACAACTGGTGGCAGCTGGCGAAAGATCGTGCTGGCTGGAGAGGCTTGTTGGTTGAGGCCCAGGTCCACCCCGGACTGTAGCGATAAACAAAGAAGAAAGCAGAAGAAGTAGGAAGAAAACTAGTCTGGATGACGTCCTAAAAAAGAAATTCGCGAGCGGAAGCAACATGAAAGACCTGACCAACAGATTTGCCAAAACCCTAACGTCTGAAGTAAGAAACATTGTGCATGAATGTACACACCAGACATATTCTCGTCATACAAGCTGTGCACAGCATTACCTATATGTGAAAATGCATCTGTTGCTGTTGTTGAACATGCTGTTGCATGCATCTGATCACTGAAATGCAGCAAATCGGCGGGCATAGAAAGGACAAGACCTTAAAAACAACGCACAAATACTATCTCCAGTGATAACAAGAATGATCAATATGCGCTTGAATCAGGCATCTATTCCAAACACACTTAAGACCTTAATAGTTCGAACTACAGGCCTATTTCAATCCCACCGGCTGTCGGCAAAGTTTTGGAAGAAGTGCTGGCAAGAAGACTTCACGAATTCATTGAAAAATATAACCTTCTCAATAAAAATCAATTTGGTTTCCGTAAAGGCAAAAATATAAACGGACTGATAGGAGACGTTGCAAACAAAGTATACCAAAGCCAGGACAAAACTCACAGTTCAGTAGTTGTATTCATTGATTTCAAAAAAGCTTTCGACACTTTGAGTCACAAGCAAATCCTTAGACAGCTGAAGAATATTGAAAAACGAGGTCAAATATTAGCATGGTTTGAATGCTACCTAAGTAACCGGGTATTCCGGGTAAAAATTGGTGAGGAGGTCAGTGACGAAGAAAAGATCGACGGGGTCCCACAAGAGTCAAGGCTGGGTCCACTGCTTTTTATCATATCCGTCAACGATTTACTGTCAGTGTTAAAGTATAGTACGGGTTATGCGTGTTCCCACGACGCAGCCATTGCAGTTAGCCATAGGATCGTTGACGAAGCAGAAGGATTTATTCAATTTGAATTCAATAGAGTGACGCTTGGTATCACGACTATGGAATTATTACCAACGCACTTAAGACTAAGGTAATGCACATTCGTCCGCCGCATATTCCCAGAACAAAACTTGGACGAAGTAGATTGTTGGCACAGAAATAGATGAGACGGAATAAAAGAAGACAACGACTGCACTGGAGTTATAAAGAACGTGTCAACATACAAATATCTAGGAGTAACGATCGACTACAACTTCAGACGGAACTACCATATCGACAACTTGAAGAAATAAATGCGTCCAGCTGCTTACGCACTCTTTCACCTAAACAACCGCAGCACAACAGCAGTACTGCTAAACACTGCTATTTGGGACTTGTGGAATCACATCTAAGATACGGAATACCTGCATGGGGAAGAGCGTCTCAAATGCAATCGCTATATCAAGCGCATGCAAGACTTCAAAAACTGGTGCAACGAACTGAACGCAGCAGCGATGATCAGCAAGGCGCAAATCAGACGGTACGTTTATTAATCATCCCACAACTATATAAAATGGAAATCCTGGCAAATTTTGGCAACGAAAACATCTACAGAATGCAGACGCAGCAGACGACCATCACCAGAAGACACAGAAACGACAGAAACAGCTATATGCAGTTCCAAAGTACTGGAACGAGTATGGCCGAAGAACATTTAAGGTACCAGTTCCGATGGTGCTCAATGAACTCCCAACGGAGCTTACCAAGAAAAGAAATGCAAAAAAGTCAAAGAAATCGTAAATATAAAATCGTAGCTAATTGTAATTTGTAACTTTTTACAGAAAATATAAATTAACTGCGAAATTGTATACCTCGACTTTGTATACTACGTGGTTAGTCTTCTGCAGACAAGCTCTTGCTTTGCAGATAAAATATGTATTTGAGCCTCAAATGAAATAAATAATCAAGACGGGACGTTCTCAAATATCTGTGGATTGCAGCAAAAATAGCAAATTTTCAAATAATTATGATTCAGTTGTGTGATTTCTTCAATTTAGTACTGGAAATTATAGAGCCACCTGGTAACCAGGGAGGGCACCAGGGATGGCACTGCATCCACACCGAGTGTCGAAACGAACTGGGCTTATTAAAGTCAATGGGGACAAACTGTGTAGGATGACGGACAAGAATCGTTTCATCACACACCACCCGGGACAAATCACGGACTTTGTCTACCTCCTGGCCAACGTGAACTCCACAAACGACATCCCAATAGAGATCCGTCATAGAAACACTGCTACTTCGATTTGTCAAAACAACTCTCTCGAAACTCCTGGCCCCAAGGACAAAGACCATACTCTACAAACCTCTTATTTTGCCAGTCCTGCTTTATGGAAGCGATAGCTCTGGAGGATAAGCCTGAACTGCAGAGCTGCATATTGGTGCCTTCGGAAGAGAAATTCAACGTCGGTCCCGTCTGTGAAGAAGGTAAATGGGGTTGACGACATAATCGCTAACTCTTTGATCTGTGCCAAGATGTGAATGTCTGGAAAGCGAAAATCTCTGGGTCAACTCACAGGCAGCGTTAATTTATTGGCTATATACCTCTGGGACTACGTTAAATCCTTAATCCACGCTAACAAGCCACCCACAACCTCGTTACCAACATTCGCTTACTATGACCGGAACAATGCCACGCATCTGGGACCGAATGCCGAATGCTCGAAGCACTGCCAGTGAGACCGAAGCGGACATTCGAATGATGTGCCACTCCACGAATGTTATGCCATCAGTCTAGCATGACATAAAATGACACCGTTTTAGAGGTGTCTAGCAGAAGTATTTCGGAAAAAACTGTCCAAGGCTGCGAGATAACTTTGTCAGAGGAAATCCTAAAAATACCGACGTCGTCAAATGATGAAACCGGGATCTTAGGTCCGGCCCACGAATTGGATGACCTTCAACGACCTGGATCTGTACGTTCCTGAATCCTGCACTCCATTTTCCCCTCGCCCATCCACAACACGCCGCTGAGTGGCCTTCGTTGTTACCTCCTTGCAGAAAGTAGCTCCACTCCGTTGACTCGTCGCTCTGTTGACTCGTTAGAAATGAAATGAAACATCGCAACGTCATTAATCACAAGAAAGGTATTCATTTGAGAGGAATTCAAATAACGACAGACTAGCAATCAAGAAATCCTTGCAGCGTGCTGACGATCACCTGAGAGAATGCCAGTCCGGCATCCGCTGCACAGGAAAGGTCACGAATCGTCTACGCGATGATTTGATTTCTGATCTAAGTGTCGAATTTGGACGGCGGAAACGACGCCGGCATGCAAAATGTCCAGACTCATCCTCACTGCCTCACTGACTGCCGTAGCTAGCAAATTTGAAAAAAGTCCGGCACATCCAGCACGTAACAAGCACGCTATTCATACACATGCAGCCGAGGAGTATGCGTCTTCTCAAGTCGAATGTAAATTCATCTGTAGCAGACAGTCGGACGGGGAGGGGTGGTTGCAAATGGGCCAGAGATACGGAGAAAATAACGTCCGTTCAAGGAGAATTCCCGAAAAGCCATCAAGGAGAAAATTTCCTTCTCCCAGTTCCTTTCTCGATATTCTACGGACTACGGAATCCGGCACGTACATCTAATTCTTATTCGATTATTCGCTATATTTCGCTCCTGATTCAAGATTCACGACGCTCGGGTCACCCGTCCGGGCGAGCATAGCTCCTCCTGTACCGCTCGTAGCGTGTGGTATGTGAGCTGCACTCGCAATCGAGATGTGGGCAATACAATGAATAATGGAGAACCGGCATTGGCAGCAGTAGTCTTTCTGCATTCGAATGTATTCTCGCTTCCGTACGGAGATAATTCTTCGACATCTCGCCCGCACGTGAATGCAATATAATGTGAGCATGGCAAGCCACTTTCAGTTGCAGTGCATTTGACTGGGAGCCACTCCTGACGTCACACTGTCAAACCAGCCGCGGCTTCGTCGGCTAGCTTGTGAATCGGTTTCCTTAATTGAATTTTTCAATTACCCGGCATTTTGTCACATCCCGACTGGAGGTTCCTGGCGTCAGCATTCCCGAAGCTTCCCGGGATAAATGGGCTGGATCGGTCCCGGGATAAATTGCAGAGTAGCCAGACGACAGCCAAGACCTGAGGCCTGGCCAGGTAAAGGGTTAGTTGTGCGATTCCATGAAAACATGCGAGTTATTGACTGCCAGGACGGAAGTCAAGATTTTTCTCACTGGATCCCAATTGCACTGAGTGCTTTTGTTAAAGGATGCGCATATCAGAGTGGCATCAAATCGAAGGTACATGTCTGCGGTGTGAGAACTTATGTTGGTCCTCATAATGTGTGTCTATTAGTTGAGGACATTCTAGTGAAGTTGCGCCGACATTACTTCACAAATGTGATTTAGAAAAAGGGTTCCGTAGCTTTTATTTATAGCACACAACATTTAGAAACACTGAGCTAAGTGTTTTTTTGGACTTCTGAGGGATTTATTTAGTCCGAGTAAAGTGATTGTTACTGGATCACTTCTGTCCTTAAGTAGCCCTATTTGCTGCTCACTCGTTCACGCATGCGTGTAACATATGTCATGGTAAGAAATGCTGAAGTAGCATTGCAATTTCATCATCTCTGGCAACCCAATAGGGCTGACAGGCTATAATAATAATAATAATATGGGCGGGGCTCTAGCCCGTGCATGGCCATTGCCTAGCTTCTCGAACAGAACGTGTTGTGCGTGCTATTCGCGAGAGAACGAGAGGAAGGGACCTGCAGGTATAAGCCGATTCCGAACGGCCAAGTTTGAGAAGCTTTTTTCTAGACAGTTATAATTCTTCGAGCATTGTCAGTGAGCCGAAAGAGGTGGTGCCGGGAATCGAATCCAGGCAGCAAGCAGCCTTACGAGATGAAACAGTATTTTAGCAAGATTTGATCATAAAAGTTAAATACAGCAGATTTCTTAGCATCTTTCAAAATGTCAGCAGTTTGTAAAAAATTTTAGAAGATTTTTAAAATGGTTAGTTCAGTACACTCTGCTCCTTTTCTTTCCGATTTTTCGTAGCTAACATTAAAAACGTTCCAAATTGTGTATTATTTTAAATGTGTCTCTCGGTTGGTCTAGCCGTCAGTCACGCCAATAAGGAATTGCCAAGATTCATTGAGCAGGTGGTCAAAGAAGTATACTGATAAATTTCATCATCAGATCTTTTGACTTCGGTGTAATGCCCGCACATTAGGGACTACATATGAGGATCAGACCTCTCATTTAATTTCAATTCATTCAAGTCATTTCCTCGTTCACACACTCTTCCACACTTAGACACCTAGCCAGTGCCCAAGTGGCACTCGCCTACTGATCATACGCTCATATCTCAGCAAAGTCAATGTCAGCACACATTATGCTCCCTATCGCCGGGAAACCCTAAGCGCCATAACTAAGGAATATACTCATGAAGACATGTGTGACGAAGTCACAAGGGAACTCCGTCGCAAGCAATAAAATACCGACAAAGCGATACCAGAACAATAGCATGACATGACATCCATTAAATTATGAAACTGAAGATTCAGCACAAATTTCTAGGGAAGAAGGTCGACGACTTCTTCTAGGGAAGAAGATTGGAACACTTTGGTAACATGTGGATGACACACTAACCCAGTGCACCCAAAATTACTTAAGCTATTACTAAAGAATGTGTGAATAGAGGGGGTGACTGGAACTAAAAGATAGTATGTAAGAAGTCGGATTTCAAGAGTTCAGACAGAGTGCAGAGATTATTCAGAAATAAAGTGCCGAAAAGAAGAAACTAACAAAACACTTCTTTTATTTTTTGAACTCTCCGACGTTTACTCTGCACGGTAAGAAGTCGTCACATTTTTAACAACAATGAGATCAATTAGTTGACTGATTTTGAGCAAATGTTGCAAAATATACACCTAGTCACAAAAGTCTGCATACGATGTGAAATTCCTTGATTATTCTCTTGACGTAAGGAAAAGTGAACCTTTTTGAAAGTCAACACCTTTTTTTTTTTGGATTGTCGTATTTATGAACAAACTTCAATTGATTCATTTGCCTCCGCACCCTAACTTAGGAAAGATAACTCAAAAGAAACGCAATAAAAGAACATAATTTCAAATCGTATCTAGACTTTTGTGACTAAGCGTGTGTTAATTTTGCCAACATCTAATGCTGCTTGTGAAGGAATATTTTCACAGGTAAAATTTGCAACTAAAGCAGGGGTTCCTGAAAGTAAAGGCTGTTACAAGGGTCTTCGAATAAATAAATAACAAATTTTATATTTAATGAATTCGAATGTTCTTTATAAAGAAACAAAATTGACCCAGCTTGACCAATCCTACAGGAAAGCTCGGCATTACTACATCCATCACTCATGAAAAAGACCCAGAGAAAATTACACTTCTTCACCGGTTTCAATGGAACTCCACTAACCTGTAGAGTGCATTGAACAGGCGTTCTGGAGATGATCATAACCTCCGCTTTATTCACTTTAAACTTCGTTCTCCAGCATCAGTACATACGGCCACAAACCTATCGAGTGCGCGCTGGAGTTCGGTATGGGAAGATGTGAGGATCATTAAGTCATCTGCAAAAAGAAGATGACGTACCCTCAACTCTGTCAATGTGAAACATTGCTCACCTCAGCTGCGCCGTAACATCCAGTCCATAAAAGAAGAGGTGACAAGACGCACTCTTGACGAAATCCAATAGACACTGTGAAAGGTGTTGATTTAGCACCGTTAACCCGAACACATCTGCTACAGTTTGTGTATAGAGACTGAATGGCCCTCAGAAGAGAACCATCAATGCCATACTCCTGCAAAATAACTGTTTGTTGGAAATATTCGCATCAAAAGCAGTCAAAGCAGAGATGTGAGGTTTCTCATTCGCAGAGAGGAACGGGTAAAATTTCAGTGCGCAGACACTTCATCGCCAATTTTTGTCGTGAAACTGTGGATCGCATTTGCCTCTCTTTTGGGGTTCGCAATACACCCAGGTTGACAGTTCGCAAGTAAAATGATTTATTCGTGGAGAAAACATTTAAAATCCGTAGCATCCATAGATGCATTGTGTACATAATTGAATACATATGTATTTCTAAAAATTATCGAAATTTAGACATTTCGTACACACCTGCCTGTTGCATCTACAACAGTGTCGGCAGTCAAAATATTATCTTTCACAAATCTTGTTGCTCTTAATGCCTGAAACACAATAGTGCGTTGCGTCGTCTTTCAACGCACACAATTCAATGGCCATGCACAGAATACTGCAGCGACCTACGTAAGTGTACAAAATGAGAGACATGAGAGGATCGAATGATTGGTGCGTGATAAACAGCTGACTACATTTCAACGACAACATCAATTTGAATTCGGCCCAAGGAGGAAAAAAAGTACAATTGTTTGTTCAGAATATTTTTTGATTTGACATTCCACAAACGAAACAGCTGACACAATATTTTTCATCTGGTATTTGAGAGAGAAAGAGTGATCAGCTGATTATCGCAGAGCGTCATCGCACCCCTCCGTAACATTGAAGTCGAACGCAGCAACGCACTATTGTGTTTCATCGTTATGATCGCGTTTTTCTCGCACGATCAGTTTATTCAATCTTATGATTCGCAGTTAGTTGGTGCAGTCGACTTCAAAAGAGGCACAGCACAAGCAATGTACAGTTAAGACTATACTTCACAGGATCATTTCTGTAGTCAGTCTTCATTCACTTTCGAAGAAATTCGTAAGGCAGAAAACCCACGATGACGAGGAATATCGTTTTATCTGAAAGCGTGAGATATTGACTGTTGATAACCGTTTCGTACGAGATTTCGGCATGTCTTCGATGATCGCTCGGTTTATAAGGATAAAACGACTTCTGAGTGGTCACCCTTAAATTTTTCATCAGTTTTTTTTAGTTTGAGTTCATTTGGTATTTTTAGGAGGTTGCGCTGTAGGATGGTGGATGTGGGAAATGGCGCTAAAGCGAGCTAAGTGACAGTACAATTGACTGTACTAGGTCGAAGTGCTTCCTACCGCACCAGAGTTAATGGAGGGATAGGGATATCCATCTTCACTTCTCTTGATTTCATATGACACCGTTTTTAATACGTTGTGTCTGTGAATACATGTGAGATCTTGAGGTCAACTGGCGAACAGCAGATACCCTTCCCCAACCTAGTAGAGATGTGAATTAGAGTTCTTATTCGAAAATTCGCTTGTTAGTTGGACGTTATTTCAAATTTTGGTGTTAAATTTCAACACGGTATGAAGGGGTAAACGAACAAACAAAGCTTATGTTCATGAAGCCGATTGCTTCGGCTTCCATTTGAGCAAGTTATAGTCTGAGATACTAATTGTTTATTGTAAATTCCATATAACAATACATGCTCTTACGAATACGAGTAAATTTTGTAACCCCCTCCGCACAACAATACGTGGATCGTGGGCAAATTCGGCAATCTGTCGCCATTTTTTCGCACTAAAATCCAGGAATCTGCGACATTCCCACTAAAACTCACGAATCGGCCGCCATTCAGTGGTGGATCCATGGTTTGTGTGAAATACAAGAGAACACCAGCACATCCCCGGTGTGGACAAGGGCAATAATCGCTCATCTCTATCCCTCCATTATCTCTGCCACCGAACCTGCCTCTCCACAGACCCATTACGTGTCTGTTATTTCTCACTTTCCTGAACTAAGGGATCCACCTTGTAACGGTGGTCAGTATACAATCAATAAAAAAAATAGTGTACGCATTGCTAGTTCCACAAATTGTAGACAGCTTGTTTGATACAGCACATGATGGGTTCTAGAACTGCATCCGATTATTTTCTAGCTGCTTTGAATAATTGCTGGTAGGCTTGGATTTGTTAGCAGATGTCACGTTTGCCTGGTCGGTAAGGTGGCATTAATCACGTGTTCAGCACACGTGAACGTGCATTCCTTTAATGGTCGCATTCCTCTGAAGAGACTCAGGCAAGGAGTACCGCATGCTACAGGCTACATTCAGCACTCAGGATTAAAACTAAAATTACAAGGGAAAAAAAGCTGTCAGTCCCATCAAGTAACCGTGAAGAACGGAAAACGTTAAAAGAAAGCGCATTGCTACATATGCACCCCCCAACTGAAGGTAAAACGAGGGGAGCCGGTGGTGAGAAAGTTTTTAATAAAAAGTTATTACCATCGCCGCTCTGATATTTTCGACGAGTCCTCTTCTCAAATGCAATGCATGTTCGACAACACATAGCACCCCCGCCGCCGGTGTGGCTGTGTGTTTTTGAGCAGAGAGGTTCTCTCAATGGAAAAGTTTCTGGTTTTAGTTGTTGTAAACTTAAGACGGCCCCAGAAGGAATGAACGCAGAGAGGAAAAAACCGATGTCACGCAAGCAAGGCGGCATCAGAGCCGAACCAAAAACCTTCTAAAAACTTCCTTCCCGTCTTACAGGATCCCCCTCCGCCATTCACCTCCACGAAAGCAAGGACCTTAGTCGAAGAAATGTGAGGCGCGTCTTAAAGGGAAAACTTCTTCTTCTTCCCTCTATTAAATTATCCCATTATGCAATTTTGAAATCGTGCACCGAATATGTAATGCCGCGTCATAAGTTTAAGTTAAAAATTGTTACTTACACTCTCGAGGAGCACGGCAGCACGGTGTGGTGGTGCGGCAACAGTCGAACAAATTTACTACCTCCACAGCTACATCCCCACACAGCAGATATGTACATCCATTGGCATGTGTGTGGGGCTGTGTGTCATATTAAAGGACACGCCAGGAAGAAATGTTTATTCTTTTACTTCGCAAATGTCACTGAGTTGCTTGGGCGTAAGTCTGTACGTTTGTGTGAGAGCATGTGCATTATTAGACACGTATTCGGGAGAAAAAGAAGTCTTCTGTGATCGTCAGCTGAGCCCTGTTCAGAAAATTTCGGATGAAATGCTGCCGGGGGTGTGGGGTGCACAGAGAGCTTCAACGAAATGATAATGGCAAGTTGCAGGGAAAAGTTTCGCACATGAGTCAACCACATTCTGGGTGGTCGGGTGCTTATGTGTAGTTAGTTGTTGGAGGTAGCCTCGGCCCGGACCGGCGGTGGCGCCGGCAGCAAGGAAGGGGGTTATCATATTTCAGACACTGCGGCCGGGCTTGGTAACAGGAAGCTCTTAAATTAGCAGGTGTACTGCAAGGGCCTTTTAAAGGAGTACGAGTTTTGTGCAAATTGGCGACTTCCGTCTTGTCTGGGGTGTTTGTTTCGGTGGTCTTTCAGAAAATGTGCAAAACAAAAATCCCTGGTCTCTTTGAGGCATTACTGACGTAGTCAATATGAAATTAATAGACATTAAAGCTGGATGGCCATCCCGTCCTTGTCTTTTCCTAGTTGAACATTTCAAAAGCATTCGGCGACTAGGCATTCTCAGTTC
Organism: Eristalis tenax; assembly: GCA_905231855.2. Lineage (NCBI taxonomy): Eukaryota > Metazoa > Arthropoda > Insecta > Diptera > Syrphidae > Eristalis > Eristalis tenax. The sequence continues at coordinate 49,827,861 of HG993125.1, forward strand.
TTTGCTTCGAGAACAAATCTGCTGCTTGTAGATGCAAAGTGTGTGAGTTTCTGTCTGTCTGGAGGTAGGTATATGGCCCACTTTGACCAATGTCTGCCCTCAAAAATACATGATCAAAGTCTTGTAGGCTCCGCGGAACAGTGGACAACATTCAACTCCGATGTAAACGAAACCTTCACTTGGTCGTTCGTTTCGTCATGACAGTGCTTTTATTCCGAACACAAGTAAAAGGAACAGACAAACGGAAGATGCACAGTCTAATGCGATCTACAGGGAGACGGTCTTATAAGGTGGACGCAACTGCACAGAGGACAAGTGCGTCGACTCCCACGAGTGAGAATGTCCACTTCTCTTTGTTGATATCTCCCTTGAGTCTTCAAGATGTCTTGTAGAGGGCCAAGCTTCTTCAACAACCACTCACGAGTTTAGGGTTGAGACGATTTTTATAGACAGTTACACTCATTGAGCGTTGTCAGTAACTTGAAAGGGGCAGAGCCGTGAAAATTGTTTGTCGTACCGGGAGTCGAACCTAGACACCATACGTTCAAGTGAGTATCACATTTCCAACCGTGACCAGTGAGATCATGGAATTTTTCTCAAAAAAGTTAACACCTTGACTACTAGGCTATGGCCTAAATATCAATCGTGGTAAGACACAGGTTATGCTGTTCACTGGGAAATACAAAATACACACCTTTACCCTCCTCTGCATAAATGGTCAACAACAATGTTGATCCTAGACTCAGCTTGAAAACAAATCCTGACTAGCGGATATGAAAGGCGTTTACAGCTTTCTATGCAGGCAACAACATTTTGGAAAAAGTGGGGCTGTCTACCTAACGAGACGGATGTTCAGAGCCGTTATAAATGCGCCCAATACTCAGCAAGAGTTTTTGGCCGGCCCTTAAGGAGAAATACAATCTCGCAACAAGGTACAAGAATGGTGTGCATAGGCTGCACAGGACGGCTTAGGACAACTCCTATCGACGCTCTAATGGCCATGCTCCATCTATCTATCGATCTTCGCATTGAAAATACAACCACGCATTGTGCGATCAGAGAGAGAGAGAGAGAAGCTCTATGACCACATTCGACACCGAGAGAGCTCATGCAGATTCGAACCGACTATTTTTCTTCAAGAGCAGAGTGGGATAGTAAACGTATCTAATTTCCCTCTGATGGTTCAATGGTAAGTGGAGAGTCGGCGCTTACTCTGAACATCTAGCTAGTATCCTCCAATCGGAAATCTTTGCGATTAGGAAGGCGGGGCCCTCAAATCAGATCCCAAAAGCGATATTCGCTGACATGACTCTAGGACTCTAAACAGACCCTTGACTGAATCCTTTGGCGAAATATGCGAAAGGGATGCATAGAAAAAATTACTAAACAAAACAACGGCAACACACAACATACTTTTTTTAATTTTTTTATCGAAAATTCGAGCTTGCTGGCTTTCAAATAATATAGTACTTGTATATTGTAAGTGTTGCCATTTTTTGTTTTAAATATTTTTTTTTTTTCTAAAGCTGTCCCTTACCCCTAAAAGAGGAGAGATGGACCCCCCCCCCCGCCATAGTAAAAAATGCGAGTTCTTATTCCCTCTACAAAATACCGTTACCAATTCTCGACGCCAAAGTTATCGTACTCCTGTCATAATTTCTCCTGTTAAAATTTTCGATGGTTCTAAATCGACCATAACACATTTTAATAAGAGCTTTGAATTGAAACATCACTCAGTACGAATTGGATTATTTTTTGTTCAATTTCTGGTATCTCTTGGGTACACATTCACCCACAATACGCCGGATTATTGGTGATATCCTGGCTTTTTTAAAAATTATATTTGACACAACTTTCAGTGTTGAAAGGTGTTTGATCTTGAGGGGGTAGACATGGGGGTCGTAGAAAAGCACCGTCAGACTCGCCGGAGGACGATTGAATGGGCTGGAGATCTGTCGTGCGTACTGTAGATGAGATCATATTATTTTCTAATCCCGTTTGGGTACATTCCTTATGTTCCTTAATCAAAAACAAGTTCCAATCTATAGCCAAATATGTTTTCCGGGCAGTTTCTGTCTCGATTGTGGGTCGGTTGCAGTATGTGGCGCTGCACCCTTATGCCGTATGTGGCTCCGTCTTCTAATTCAGTTCATCCAATTGAGGAATGAAAATTTAGTATCCAATGACTCATTCAGCGTACACAACCTGTCACGTCAGTAATTTTGAGCGGGTCTTCGTGCATTAATTGGGGATGTACAGCAAGGCGAGGTCGTGAGATCGCTGATGAACACCTTCGAGTGTTTGACGTTGAATTGCTTTTTAACACATGCAAACGGAAAAATCCAAACATTGATTTGTTTCATTGTTCATACTCAAAATACCAAAAAACTTGCCACAAATCATTCTAAATCTATGCAGAGAAACTAATTTGTTTCTAAAAGTGCACATTCAACTGCATCATTCGGACGCCGCCGCCGCCGTCGCAGTCGTAATCCCTTGCACACTTTCGATTTTGCAGAGTGAAATGGTCTCACTCCAATCCACAGCGTCGCGCCGTGCCCTCATCCATTGGACATTCCGGCGACGAGGATGAAATTAATTTGTTCATTTGCAGAATTAAACTCGAACGCGATTCGAAAGCCAAAACTTAATTTTTCACCAATTAGTCTGTTAGTTTGTTTCGTCGGATGCGGGGCGATGGGGAGCGGCAGCAACGACATGCGGCCCTGGATTGTAACGCTCCTCTCTTTCGGCAAACATTGTCGACAAACACATAGTTTCCGAAGCTAGTTGCTGTTGCGGTTGGCTGGGTTAGTCTTGTGTGCGTGAGTGTTTTAGTTTATTATGGAATAGTGAATGTAAATTTGTTCAGCGAAATGCGATTTACAAAATGTCGGTTACTCCCACGGCTCGTGCGAGGCAGGGTCAGGCGGGTGCTGGCGAAAAAGCAATTTTCTATGAGAACGATTTTCGTGGATGCAGTCCGAGTCAGTGCGAGTCAGTGGGAGTGAGTGGGTGCCATGAGCCTCATGGTAATGATGTGGTTCACAGTGGTCTGGTACTCATGCAGCGACTGTGTGTGGCTGGGATTAAAATTAATGAAACTTATTTGTCGATAATTTCGATGATGGAATGTGTCTGTGCGCAGGGACGGATCCCTGTTGGCCGCCGTCGGTGTCTGATGGTGGTGGCGATGGTAGCGTTGTTGGAAGGGCAATAATTGTTGCAAATTCTGGCCAAATTTCGTTGATTGAATTCATTCTTTTATGAAATTGAATTTATAGATTAGTGTGCTCAATCATTTGGGAAATTCGGTGCGATGATTGCATGTGGAAGGATATTTGCGGATGGCTTATAGTCCTAAGTGCACTGATTTGCTATCCATATCCAAACGAGTCTTTGATTGATGCTCGCTCATGGACCGCTGGGCGGTTCACAGAACAAACTAGACACTCAAGCGAATAAACAAAGCAGTCAATTAAAAAGTAATCAATTCGCAAAAGATCGAATACGGGGTGTGGGTTGGCTGGACTGGTGGTACAGAGATATGCTCCTGTTGGATCAAAATAGGACCGCAAATTGCCGCCCACCCCACGTTGGTTCCATCCAGGATCGAACTGGAGACCTTCTGCGTGTAAAGCAGACGTGATAACCGCTACACTATGGAACCACCTTAAAAGATGTAAGCCGTAGCAGAAACTGTCTTGACGAGGAATTTAATTCTCCCATCGAATTGGGATTGCGTGACGGGAAATTTGTTAGTAGTCGCTTGGAAATGTGGTAGCGTGGCCGAGCGGTCTAAGGCGCTGGTTTAAGGCACCAGTCTCCTCGGAGGCGTGGGTTCGAATCCCACCGCTGCCAAGAGTTTTCTTTTTCTGTTTTTTAATATATCTCATCTATTTTAAGGCTGTAAATTGACTGCGCCTGAAAGTGAGCTACATTATGTGTGAGTAAGTTGGGGGATCGAGTGATCGAAAAACCTACCACGCCACGACAACGTGCTATCTAGCAGTCTAGCAAACAGACACGGTTGCAAATAAATTATACAATTATGTATGTGTGGGCAAACGTTTTGCTTTTGTGTGAACACGTGAGGATTGTGTCTTAAGAAATGGAATAATAAACTGATAACAGAAAAACGTGGGCATTCTGATGATATTGTGACAATTAAATAAAATATCTCAACTGCCAGATTTTCGTCGTCTGAAAGCTACGAGAGCACTTGACAATAATTATTGGAAACACGTAAAACACATTTCACATGCCCCCCACCACATCCACCATGCCACAAGCGCAACCTAAAATTACCAAATGAATTCAAACTAAAAAAACTGATGAAAATTTAAATAGACCACTCAGAAGTCGTTTTATCCTTATAAACCGAGCGATCATCGAAGACATGCCGAAATCTCGTACGAAACGGTTATCAACAGTCAATATCTCACGCTTTCAGATAAAACGATATTCCTCGTCATCGTGGGTTTTCTGCCTTACGAATTTCTTCGAAAGTGAATGAAGACTGACTACAGAAATGATCCTGTGAAGTATAGTCTTAACTGTACATTGCTTGTGCTGTGCATCTTCTAAAATCGACTGGTCCAACTGACTGCGAATCATAAGAATGAATAAACTGATCGTGCGAGAAAGACACGATCATGACGATGAAACACAATAGTGCGTTGCTGCGTTCGACTTCAATGTTACGGAGGGGTGCGATGACGCTCTGCGATAATCAGCTGATCACTCTTTCTCTCTCAAATACCAGATGAAAAATATTGTGTCAGCTGTTTCGTTTGTGGAATGTCAAATCAAAAAATATTCTGAACAAACAATTGTACTTTTTTTCCTCCTTGGGCCGAATTCAAATTGATGTTGTCGTTGAAATGTAGTCAGCTGTTTATCACGCACCAATCATTCGATCCTCTCATGTCTCTCATTTTGTACACTTACGTAGGTCGCTGCAGTATTCTGTGCATGGCCATTGAATTGTGTGCGTTGAAAGACGACGCAACGCACTATTGTGTTTCAGGCATTAAGAGCAACAAGATTTGTGAAAAATAATATTTTGACTGCCGACACTGTTGTAGATGCAACAGGAAGGTGTGTACGAAATGTCTAAATTTCGATAATTTTTAGAAATACATATGTATTCAATTATGTACACAATGCATCTATGGATGCTACGGATTTTAAATGTTTTCTCCACGAATAAATCATTCTATTTGTGAACTGTCAACCTGGGTTCGCAATATGCAAGAGAGGTTAAAGCGATCCACAATTTCAGGACCAAAAAATTCGAATAGATGCCCAACTTCTAACTCTCTTAACACTTAACATTTTTGACAACCATGTTTTATATAGTATCGTCAGAGTTTGCGAAGTTCTCAATTCGTAGTGAGTTCAAATGAATGACCCGTAAGCACAATTCCGAAGGTCCGTACCTTAACACATTTTCCAAAGAAGCATTTCAGAATTTATACACTCAAGTTCAAACTAGTACTAATTTCCAAACTAGCTGCATTGATGGTCCTGATTCCATCTGTCTCAGGTCAGTTTGTCAAAACTTTCCGATGCGTGGTTTTTAAAGCATCCTGCAGCGGACTGTGTTAGGTACCAGATCTTGTCTACAATATGACTTACTCCCCAATATTGTCTTAAACGCCGATATGCAGAGTTGCCGAAAGTACTCCCTCCTTTCACGAACGTACTACTATTTTCCCTTAAAGATTAGAACAAAATAAAGGTAGAGATCGATTTCTTTCCCTGATTGAAGTTCTTGAGTTTGATGCTAAATCCACTTTTAGTGCAACATTTTAGTGCTTCGCAGATCTCTTTGCATCAGATAATGCTGCTGTGATGATTGACAATAACACACCGTCTCCGGTGGACATATTTCTGCCCAACATCACAGCCACAGTCTGAACAGCCATGCGCGAACATTTTCTCTTGGGCAAGATATGCCATGTGCATGTCGCTTCACTTCAACATTGCCTGTGGGAGCGTCATCATCAAGAAGCGGCCAATCAACCACCCATCAACGAAGAAGATCTCACTAAAAATAATGTCAAAAAATCACATTCACTAAAACTTCTACGCTTATTCTCAATATTTACCACTACATTCAAACAAAATCGTGCCTAAACGTCAAACCTCATGTCCAACTTTTGAACTGAGCTCACGTCACGTCGTAAAATCAAGATTTTCTGACACAATCTAGGTTTGGGCATGGATTTTTATGCATCCACTGGATTTTTTCTCTTTCGGCTGCTTTTTTTCCAAGGAAAATATTTGTAAAAAATGTTTATGTTTCCTTTCCACCACAAATGAAGTATTATAGAGATGCCCAACTTCACAGCTGATTGACCCCTAGTCCATCGACGAATTTGAGAGACTTTTCGATAGTTATTCATGCATTTTTGACGGTTATTCACGAATAAACGTAAATGCCGTTCTCTCATTAGTCAATTTGACTTTAGACAACGACATAAAAAATGGTTGTCACAAATTTTGAGGGGCAATAGAGGTAGAAGTTGGACATCTCTAGCAATGCTTCCGAAGCGTTTTTTAATCAGTTTCTCTTCCGGCTAGCTCTTGAGCAGGTTTAGGCAAGATAATTAGAACAAAATTTTATTTATTTATTCTCGGTTGTGCTCTTCATTTAACTAAACAACTTGGATTAGAGCCTCGATCGCAGACCATACGTTTATGCCATACATTAAAATGTTTTACAGAGCCATTTTACAAATTTTAATGAAATCGGTGTTCTAGTCACTAAAGAAGTCAGAATAGTCACAGTTTTGAACGCATTAAATAGTTTGTGGGTCCGTGCGTCGACCTCTACACACTTGAGTCTGCGCAGCCCAGATTCGATCCAAGACCTCTTTCCTCGTCACTGACAACGCTCAAAGAATACAACTGTCTAAAAAAGCTTTTCAAATTGGCCGCTCGGAGTCGGAACAGTAGTCAAACACAATAGCACGCACAACACGAGTGGCTGCTGAGCAGCTAGGCCCTGACCTTTGAAATATTGGATAGCGACAATGGTGTCCCAACACTGGACCCTAGAAGTCTTTCTGACAGTCAAGCAGCATCAAATGGAGCTTTCGTCCAACCTTATGGACTCCAACAACAGTCAGATGTTGCTATGACTTGCTTTGTTTAAAGACAAATATTGTTAAACATGAAAAATTTACTTTTGTTGTTTTTTTTTCTCTGAAGTAAGCATTTATGTTATGTATGAATTTATTTAATTTTTTATTTAATTTGCTAAATTCAAATAATTTTAATAAAGTTTACTCCTAATTTTGAAGGCTTAAATTATCTGTACTGCTATTGTTTACAATGACGACCGTACTGGCGTATAAAATGTCTCTCCGGTAACACTGCCGATATGTCATCGATGTTGGGTAGATTGTGCAGTAATGGTTTGCGATTGGAAAAAATATGTTTACTCGCAAAAGATGTTGATGCTTTTCAGTGATGTTTTTTGCAATTATGGTGATATTTTATGTTGTAAGTAGCTCAAAAATCAACCATTTCAAAATCTGACCATTTGCTTCACAGCAATTTATTACATTTATCAGCGATCAATGTTTGCTGACAATCGTACTAAAGCAGGCCTGGCTCGCACACATTCGGCAGGCTGCAGCGTGTATGTGTTCAAAAAAGCATTAGAAAAGAAATGGGATTTTATTAACGCACAATCAATGTTGACGCTATCCGACAATAGTTGCAATTTGACCATTTTTTGAGGCCGCGACGCGCCGGCTAACCATAAAATGACTTCGCCGACTATTTTATATGAAAAATATTTCTTTCACAAAATACGTCGTTAAGTTTCTCATAAGCAATAAACTCAACACTAATCAAAAGTAAATGCAACCAAACGAGTGCACGACTCCTAAGCATGTTAAAACCTTAAAATTAGCAGCGATTCGGACAATTGTGACTTTTTTTTGTCCTGAGTCACTTTTTTGTGCGATTTTCTCAAGTTTTTCAGCGCCAATACTGGTCCCAACCAGTGATGGGAGAAGTCTTACTGTTGTACTCAATTCAGTACAACTTTATGTTCTGAGTACGCAAGTACATCTTTGCCATTTTCAGTACACTTTTTAATTCTTTGTACAAAAGTGACTTATTCCTCTGGTCCATTTTTTCTTATCTTCACTAAAAAAATCTATGTGCGATGCGAACATTTCTTTTTGTCAAAATCTTCTCTCTCTCTACTTAATATCGACTTTGGCTGAATGCTCCCAGTTGCTTTGAAATACTGCACTCACATCTGAACGTCAATTGGATGACTTTTCTAGATTCTTGTTCGCGATTCTTTCGCTTAACCAACCAAGTTACAAGAACAAAATTAAAAACAACAATGTTCCCCTGTCAAAGAATTGTTTTTACAAAAAGGTTGTAGACACATTTGACGTATTGGCTGGCTGGTTATGCCATTTTTGAATTTGTATGTTTGCATCCACTAAGAAGAGCCCAGTACAATTTGGTCTTTTTCAATACATTTTTGTTTCCGCGTTCAGTACAATCGGAAAAATTTCCAACACTAGTCAGTCACAACACTCTATGCGAGTGTGATATGAATCATGATCCACTGCATGTAGACCCCAGAACCAAGTCGAGTGAATTAAAATTACAAATGAAACTAACTACGTACAATATTGGAAAATTTAAGGGGACCACTCAGAAGTCGTTTTATCCTTATAAACCGAGCGATCATCGAAGACATGCCGAAATCTCGTACGAAACGGTTATCAACAGTCAATATCTCACGCTTTCAGATAAAACGATATTCCTCGTCATCGTGGGTTTTCTGCCTTACGAATTTCTTCGAAAGTGAATGAAGACTGACTACAGAAATGATCCTGTGAAGTATAGTCTTAACTGTACATTGCTTGTGCTGGGCCTCTTTTGAAGTCGACTGCCCTAACTAACTGCGAATCATAAGAATGAATAAACTGATCGTGCGAGAAAAACATGATCATGACGCACCCGAAACATTAGCATAATTCGGCCTCTATAGAAAATTTATTTCATTCTTCACGTTCCTACAGTGAACAAAAAATATGATCATGTGTGACTAGCACTATGACTCCGAGGGCTTTGAGTGTTTTACAATAAGTTCAGACTATTGCAGTTGCATGCACATCCATTTCTCAATCCTCGCGGTCTGCAACAATGCGTTGTGTTGTGCACACATGTGTTTTAGGGCATGCGACATGTGTGGGGCTGTGGAGTTAAACGAGACATTTTCAATTGCTTGCCCAAACCAAAAGTGTGTGCATATGAAATTCCGAAAATGAATAACTTAAGTGCAAATCATGCTCTGCACCCTTAAAATTTGTGAATTAAATGTAATTCAAGTTGCAACTTATTCATGAGGTTTCTGCTGATGTTAGCCGGGAGTAGAAAAGAAACCACTGATTATTGGTTGGATAGGCAACACAACTTTTGAAGTGCAATTGAAAAATAAGGTTTTCATGGGTGGCTTGTTAGTTACCGGCAAATCATTCACGGAATGTAGTTTATAAATGTTCAAGAGTTCGCAAGAAAATATTTCTCTCATTTCCATGCCATGTTTGACAATGGCCCGAAAGGGGGTGCAGGCTGATGTGTGCATTTCCTTCTAGTGCATGCATAATAGTCGCTTGTGGCTCAAAGGGATTTTCGCTGAATTCACCGGAGAAAGTTTTAATGCAATTTTGCCATGGCAAGTTTGGGCTGAGCCGGCTGGTACTGGAAATGTTGAAATCTCAATTTAATGAAGAAATTATAAGATTCACAGTTCGGCGCTTGGATTACGTAGATGGAGCGATTGAAGTTTGTGAAAAAGATGGAAACATATTGATGAACGGCAATCAAGGTTTGCTGGACAGCTTGTCAAACCCAAACATTTGTATTTTGTGACCTCACTTAGGCTCCGTTTATGTCTGGACAAATGCGCTTCTAAGCTTAGATCACAATTCAATTTCGTGAAAAAGTGATACAAGTCTCTTGTTGTTACCAATTGTATTCTCGGCAAGAATCTTAAGTAGTTCAGCACTTATCTGCTCTTCGAAACGTCGATTAGGCTTACAAGCAGCAGTCTAAACTTCATCTTGAACTGGACTGAATCCGAAGTCTCTGTGGATAGCCGCATTCCGTATTTACCAAAGTGGTCGACTACGGTTCTGTTGTTAAGGGCTTGTAATATTTTTATGATTCAACAATTTAGTTACGTTGTTGTAAGTGAAGGGATTGCAAGCCTCATGTAATCGCTAGTCGCCAGAAGTATTCCCATTCAGAGCATGTTGTAATTTCATTGTGGACTCTTCGACTATTTAAACTGTTACCAAAATGACTGTATCGTCAGTAAAGGTTCCAAGTATGGGTTCTTCGTCTTGCAAGATATCGCAAGCATAAAGCATGCATAGAAGAGGACTAAGAACACTCCCTTGCAGTACTCCAGCAAGCATAATGCTATCATGCTTAACGCGAAAGTTCCTGTCCAGATATTTATTCTCTAGATCCCCGAGCAAACTTAATTAAAAGTTTGGAAAAATTTAAAAAACACGGCCGAAGAAACAGATGTTTACACAACATCTCTTATGCCATGTATTTAGACAACAGTTGAAAGCTTACCTCAAATTCGAAAACCGTGGGTACTTGTTTTTTCCAACGACCGGACTCATTATTATAATCGGAAGAATTGATATCGGTCTATATGATTTTTATCGTTTGGTGGTGCCCTGTGTCTCACCAATATTATAACTCTGGCTGTTGTCGATGACTAGTAGCGTATTCCAGATGAACTTAGAAGAGGTTTCTTATGTAAATCTTTGAGGACTTCTCCTGTGATTAGGTCGTAACATTAGGTCTTTTTTCTTTAAGTTGAGTCTGAGTTGAGTTTCTTATAAATGGCTGAGAAACCAAATCAATTTGAATTTAATAATAATTGTCCCAGTTTTGTTTTGATTCATTGTACATTGTTGCTGAGGAGCAAGGTTCTGATCTTCTACTACTATTATGCCCAACCCAAGCGATTATTCAAGATATTACTTAAGCCTTGTTTGAGTGTATACACGCTCTTCCGCTTACTTAGATTCCGCGTTAAATTTCTGTTGAGTTGACGAGTCTGGAGCAGTGATTGAAGTGAAATAAGCTACTGTTCTGAAGCAACTGTCTCTGGTCTTATGGTTCGTTTAATTGAGACACATTCTTAAAGAAAATCACGGATTATGCTGTTAGTTATGAACGCGAACTAAAAGTTCGAAAGAGAACTGAAATCTGTTTCGAATAGAAACAAGCAAACACGCTTGACAAACATGGGCAACAAGTTAGTTAGTTCTTGATCTCGCCACTTGATTTCGATGTCTATGTAGATTTTGCCAACACCTCCGAACCGCTCTCCTCATCATAGGCGAAAAAACTGCACTTGCTTGCGACGATTAGCTGTCAGAACAACAGCTGGTTTAAGACACCACATCTATCAGTGTGACGGTAACTGAGAGCAATAATAAAAAAATAAAAAAATAAAAAAATTGATTTAAACACTGGTTCCATCCAGGATCGAACTGGAGACCTTCTGCGTGTAAAGCAGACGTGATAACCGCTACACTATGGAACCACTTGTCGTTTCGTTGGCACAAAATTCGATCTGTTGTTTGCGTTCGAAGCTTTTTTCAAATACCGGAAATAAAACAAATATTTGAGCCCAGACTTCGATGTTTTCAGAACTCAGAAAGCTGTTGCTGGAAGTGAATGTAGTCGAATACAATGAAATGCATTAAATTAGAGCGAAGAATGGTGGATTGCGTTAATTACGCTCCATCAAGACTTGAGTGCGTTCTTGAAGGTTTTCCTCGTTGCTTCCAATTATAAACAGGAAAATAATTGATCGGTAGGAAGACAAATTTTTGTATTTCTGTGCGAGATGTTATACAATAATATACAATGTGTTCTCCTTCCATCGGTAACTTACGATAAGTGCCCGGTCGTGACTAATTGCGTTCCTCCCGTAATGCAGAAGATAGTTGTGTGAAATTACAAGTGCATGTGATCGTTAAGACCGTCTCTATTGGAGAAGGAATACGTGCCACGTACAGCCCCTGATGGTCACCGAGCAGAAATGACGAACTGCTAGAGAATGCACTTACTGGTGGGTACAGAACGTGGTATTCATCGTTCGGTACTACTGAACTAAATTCGGATGAAGGGTAATATTTATGATCATTCGTTAATATAAAATTTGCTGCTTCATTATAATAATGTCGCCTCAGTTTAAGTTGCCAGCGATGTCACTGCGTGTTCACTGATTCGTCATAATTAAGGTTAGTGTAACTAAATTTTTGTACTGTTTAGAGTAATGTTTGCAAATGCAACAAGTGCTTCAGCAAAACTGGGCCAGTATATGAAGGCAATAGTTTACTCTAAGGAAATTAAAGGGTAACTCTGTATCTTAAAGAAAGTCAAAAACAAATATTCGTGAATGAATTACAGTTCACTTAAAGGAAGATAGTACGGCAAGGCCAAAGAACCTTTGGACTTTCACGAGGCTAATTACGCCATCATGATGGACTTAAGGGAAGAAACTTTCACCGCCTTTGTTCTGAATTATGAGGCAGAAAAATCCATTTCCCATAAAGATTTCCCTAAAAACTAATAGACCAAAACCAACAAGATGATACCAAAGATTCGGTCCACCCAGAAACAAGCTAGGCTACCGATAACCCATACCAAATAGATTCTGAGATTAAGTTCTTTAAAAAAAAAAAAAATATATTGAATCTGGGCAGCAATTCTGCACCTTAAAAGTACAATAAACCACTGAACAAGGTGAGCTTAAAATCTAGACATTAAATAGCTAATTATTGCTGCGTCTGCTTTTCTGCATTCTCATGTGCGAAAAGGTGAGGATCGGATGACTGCATGCGGATCGGTTGCTGCTGCGCGAGTTACGATACCTAACACCGCCACGGGGAACCAGCAAGTTAACAACGGCCATCAGCCCAACGTACACGTTTGACACGAAATATTTCTATGTAATGTTCAGGTGATTTTTTGCAAGCTTGCGTCTGGAGCGTTTCCGTCCGAAGCATTTCGATTACCGCAATGCAAGTCGATAAAAGTCACCTCAGCGCCTTGACCGGAAGAAAACTCAGAAAGTGTAAAGAAAAATCAATTGTATACGAGCTGTCGAGTAGTACGGATCACTCCGCATAACAGATGATTTCCAATAAATTTTATAACGTAAACCTTTGTCTTATTTTTGTTTCCTTCCCCTCGGTTTCCCAAACATAATTCGCGTGTTGTTGCTTTTCGACATCAGTTGAGTTTGCAATTTGCTTGTAGGTTCTTGTTGTGAATTTATTATTCGTTAACTTATACCAACGAGTGGCAATAATCCGCCTTAGTCCGCCAATTAGTCACTTAAATGTCACATAAAGTGACTCAGACAGTACAAATTTGTCACAGTGACAATGTGACACGACTGAGAATAAAGGAGAATATCGACACAGTGAGAAAGAATGAGTGGATGGTTGCTGTTTGTGCATACGCAGACAGACAGTCGGTCATTGGAAGCATGGTTGCAGTCTTAGCGGTGTTTGTGCTAAAAGGTGAGCAAAAAGTGGCAGCTCGGTTGTATTTAAAAAATATTCATCACAACTGCTGGATTTGGTCTTACTCATTCCTTAATTATCAAAGACACACTTTTTAAGTCATGTGCACAAACGGGCAGAGAAATGTGTCTTCTCATCTTTCGATCTCCAAACAAGATGCAAATCCATTTTCGGAGTCGGTTGAAGGACAGTTTCAAAAATCAGCTTTGTTCGTACCTTTGCTGTTTACCTGCCTTTTTTTTCAAAATAGTTTCCTAGTGATGGAGAGGAGATGCTGTAACAATGATCCACCAAATCAATCGGTAAGGCACACTAATTAAAAAACTCTAACCGAGGCATCGACATTGAACTTGGGAGGAGCACCCAGCCAAGAAATAGATGAATCTATCTTTGAGGTGGAAATTAATTCGTAACTTCTAACTTTTTTCATTTGTTCAAAATGTTTTTTTTTTCATTTGATTTATTCAGCAGTTATTAAATTTAAAAATAAATGCTTAATTAAATGCTAAAAACATTAACTAAAATGCTTAGCTTTTAAATAGTTGCTTCCCCTTGATATTTTTGCGATTTCTAGCGGACTTTTGTAAGAAATTAACATTTCTAGCTCATTTTAGGTTGTGGTCCAGCGGGTTTTATTTAATCTCAGCGGCAACTCTGGTCGGGAGTGAATGAGGACCGCGGGGACGTTAAAACAGATGATATAAGGTTAATAAAGCATACTAATCGAGACGGATTATTAAATGTTTTTTTTGAGGCCTACAACTTACAGCAGCTTTTAACGAAACAATTAAACAATTTTATTAGATCCGCTGTTGCGCCTCAGTGTACTCGCGGGGAAGTCTACGGGCAGCGCCGGAACGGAAATCTGTGTTTGCCCTGTTCTCGTAGCTTCACATCAATCACGTGTCATCTGACAAGACCTTAATTTTTTTTATAAAAAAGGGATTGTTAATACCCTTGAGTGTCCGCGGTCAAGACACGGCAGGGGCCGAAGGTATAGAGGGAGAAATGGAGAGTAGGTAGCTGCGCGCTGTGCTTTTAAATGTCTGCGGATTGTAGTCTGTGTGAAATGTTAGGCTGGGAAGAGCATTCCATATTCGTGTGGTCCGGCTGAAGAACGAGTCTCTAAGTTTAACTGTGAGTCCGAGAGTAGGCTTAATGGTAAGCCGATGAGCATTCCTTTCAAGACTGGTATAGCGGGTCAATCCATAGGGAGGAGGAATGCAGTTAGCTAGCTCAACTGACCATCCTTTGTTAAAACAGCGGTAAAATACGGACAAAGAAGAGACCGGATCTTATGACTCTGCAATATTGTTGTCTCCTTTAAGTTATAAAAAAGCGTAACTTGTAGCTAAGCATGTGTTTCGAGACTGCATACCAGATTCAAATTCAATAAATATGTCCGACCACTACTGCAAAGGATCTATCCGTTCCAACGTTTCGAAAGTAGAATACAACATTTGCTGTTGCTACACATACATTGCAAACTACACAGGACACCCTCTGTGTAGTGAAGAGATTAGACATGCCGGTTTTTATTCCCTAAACGTCCGCCAGTCATTCATCTTTAAACATCACTCTCACCATCCTCCCGACATTGGCGGCGTCATTTGTAAAACATCGCCACAATAAAAGAATTTCATTGCAACGTCAAGTGCGACGCAGCGAACATAATAATTCGGCGCACGTTTACTCACTTTTGACGTTTAATTATTGGCCCTTTTTAGCAGTATATGTACTTATACATGCATTTCAGCGATTCCACGTCTGACACATTTCAAACGCAACCCTGCCTTAGATTCCTTTGGTATTTTTCCATTTTCTTTATTTTGCCGAAAGTCTTTCCGCTCGACGACGACGGTGCCGACGGAAAGGGTTTTTTCGCTGGAAAGCCATCCACTCCTCGGCTGGAGGGGAAAAAATAAAAGAAAAGGTTACTGGACAGCAGCAGCAGCGCAGAGAATACGAGTCATATAGTGAGGTCCTTGCAGTCAAACTCATCACCGCCAATACGTGCCAGGTGAAATACGCTGCTCCAAGCATTCGTGATGTGGAAGCCAAATGAAGGAAAATGTTTTCAAAGCACCTCTCACTGCCACCGCATCATGAGAATTAGATACTTTGGAGCAAATAAAAATGAAATAGCTGCAGAGTGGTGCAAGAAATTAGGAATGTGTGATGTGATATGGAGCTGTCCGGGAATATGGGCAAAGGACGAATATGATGTAGAGGGGCACACATCGTTGCTTCTCTCGCTCTGAGGTAGCACGCGATTCTGTCTTCGCACTTTTTTTGAGTCTAGGCAAGTTAATTAGTTGAAATGTTCTTAGTACACATCCGACAAAGGGGGGATTTATTTTGCTGGGACCTTTGACTTAAAATAGCACTAGAAGGCCGCTTTTACAAGGCCAAATTTTTTCAGATTCCGCCGCATGAACTACGAGGCTTGTAGGCAATGGAAACTGAAAGTGCTGGAAGCTCCCGCGTAGAATGTGTGCAGAAATCGTATCAGCTTTCGACTGGACTTGAGCTGTTTTCCTTTGATTTTGTTTCTAAATGGGTATCGGAATGATGCAACGCGTGTGTGGAACAGAGAGAAACACAAAAATCGCGGATCGTGGCACGATAACTTCCGATAAATAGCGGCGGATATTTAATGAGACGAAAAGCAGTCTAAAAAGAAATCGAATGGTGTTAAGTCTCACGATCTAGATCTGACCGCCGAAGGAGAGAGTTCACGACCAGGAAATGTCTCAAGCTGTAACTGACACGAGCTGTGTGGCATGTGGCATCGTCTTGTCGTCGGCAGCAAGAACTTTATGATTTTCATGAGTACACGCTGTAGAGAGCTTCTTGAAATTTGCAATTCTGGTCCACGACGCCGAATTGGTGGTGCAGTCCTTCCTACAAGACTCTCACACACTAGTTCGATAGTGGCATTTGAACGGCTTGTTCAGATCCAGACTCATCACTTTACAGTTGACGGACAACCAACCATATTTTTTTGACTCCAAACTGAATTATTTTTGAGATCTTGTTCTGCAAGGAATGCAAGGAAGACACGTGGTTGAATCGTGTGACGTTCCATTTTCACCAACTGCAAACTCGGCTCTAATCCGTGTGCAGTCAAATTGTTTTTTTCAAGTTTGCCAATAATTTCCTGCAAAAATGGAGGCAAAACTAATTTTGCGGCTCCCTTCTTCATCATGACTCCCTTCATCCCAATTAACACTACTTCATTCTCAGTCCCTACTCCTGTGGAAAAAGCCAGTCATGTGATGCACTGTAGCTAAGCTGAATTCAGGTACATGCAGTTGACGTTTGCGAATGTTCCACCCTCCCATGGCTTCTCAATATGCGATTGGCAAGACCGAATCAACAAAATTGGTAACCTTGTTCGCCACATGTCCCACGTGTATTTTTGTTAAAAAAAAAAACGAAAAAAAGTCAGATGAACAATTGTGACATGGCAATCGTATGGAAATATCAAAAACCCGCACTGCAATCCTATGAGATAACCAAACAACATTACCAACGCACAGCAGGCCGGTTGAGTTATTATTATTCAAATCATGCGGTGCTGCACGTAATTACATTCATGTCTGCAATGTCTCAGGAGGAATCGATGAAAACATCTTCGCGAAAAAGCCCCGTGCGGTGGAGGCTATCCTCAGACTCCCCCTCCACTTGATCGCATACACCATCTACATACACAGTGTGTGTTGCTTTGGAACTTTATAATGGAATTTTCCGACAAAATATTTCCGAAGGAGACGGGGAAAACTGTTACCGGGGGAGTTTCGCTAAAAGAATTTTACGATAGATTGAGATTTTTTTTTGTGTGAATTTGTTTTGCATTTCCACCGCTGACAGGCGCATTTAAGGATGCACTGAAAATCCATTACATTGAACATAGTCGATTCTCTGGCGGGGCTCGATTTGGTTGTCAAGATGCGATTGAAATCGACAGCCCTCGGGCGGAACAAGACATTTCGGTTATAGAGGTTGTAATTCAGGAAAACCCTCCGTGCACCCGTTTGTTTAAAGATAATGTTCGACCACGGATTCAGGAACGACATGAAAGTAAGAGGCAAACACGAAAATCGTCTCGCATTAGCGTTTCAGCGAGTAGTTTTTTTCATACAACGATAGCGTCTGGAAGACTTCGTTTGCCTTCCTCGCGTCGACTGAAAACTCAGTCAGTTACTATCGTCTCGACCAGAAATGAAGTATTATAGAGAGAGCCAAATTCTATTTCGTGCTCTCAAATAAAACCAATCAGAGAACGGCATTCACAGTATAACTGTCAAAATTTCACTTGAATTCGTCGATAGCCAAGGGGACAATCAGCTGTGAAGCTTGACATCTCCGTAAAACATAAATCCCGGTCCCGTACGACTGATTCTTGACTATATGCTATCGTCTCTTGTCAAATGAGAACAAATAATGTTATCTTATCTTGTTGTTCTACACTTTTGTGACAATTAAGAACGAGATAGATGTCATTATTACGTGAGAGACGTTGTTCTCAGAGTCCTCAAAATGTGGGGCGAAATCATCGATGGTGACCAAATCATCGACGATATCGACGTGAATCGACAGGACGATAGTCGTCGGAAAAGATATGGGATTAGAGCCCAGGATATCATGTCCACTTCAACCCAAAGAAACACTAGAATCTATTTCTCCTTCTTGTTATTTGTTACTCCACTTACTTGTCACGAGAGCGGTGGCTCGACTCACTTGCAGTAGAGGGGACATGATGGCGTGACAACGTCATGCCGTTTGCCGTCACGGCGTATGTGTCGATTTTTCTCACAAGGGGCGCCAATATGTGCTTCACATCAAAAAGACTTAGTGGAGCAGTGAGGAAAATGGTGGCACATCACCTTATTGGTGAAGAACAATCGGAGCGGAAGCTTGTACAAATCTCTGCTAAGCCCACGTCCTTAAAAATGGCCCGAGGAAAAAAATTCCCAAAACGAGGTCTAAGACCTGTGAGACTTGAGAGGAGAAACCGATAGTATATCCTCAAAAATAAGGCGTACAAGACCAGGAATGAAGTACTACGGGGATGGACTGATAGTCCCCTAGGCTATCGACGAATTTGAGTGCATTTTTGATAGTTATTGATGAATGGTCACAGACCTCATTTTGGTATTTTTTCTTGCCTCAGTCAAAAGAATATCCTAACACAGCCCAACAGCAAGATAATGTCATTCAAAAGTTTTTCAAAACGGCATTGGCTCAGAGAACAACCACAGTTGCAGGGGATATTTTCAAAATGGGTTTTATGACGCCTCAGTTTAGCAACGAAAATACTGTTGAACACCACACCGCTTCTGAAGCCTCCCGTAGAAGATGAGCTGTGGGCTACTAAAGAGAACCCGATCTCTTAATCCTGTACCCTAATGACTTCCCAACAGTGGAGCGGCAATGGAACCACAATGCAACCACTTGATAGAAGACTTTCCAAATCATAGTAGAAAGGGGGAGAAATTTTATATTAGCTCATTGGCTGCCAAGGCAAATTTGGAAAAATTTCACGGGGTGCCAACCAGTGCTCTTCCTCGACGTGTCCATTTTATTTGTCTAAAACCGTAGAAAATCAGGTAAACAATATGTCGACAATGTGATCAATAATTGCGTCAACTGAACAACAAACTGTACATCAAATGAATTCATCCGAGAAAGTAAGACACTTTGTAGTGAATAGAGAATTTCTACACACACCCCAATCCATACGCACCTCAACGGGGACGAAATTGGAGACTGGGATTCTTCCAATGGAAAAACATAAAACACATAAAGAGTTCATCGTTTTTTAGAACATGGCTGCAATTAAACACCAGAATTTGGCAAATCTAGATAAACAAAAAAACTCCTCCAAATTCCTGCATCATCAGCTCAAATCGAGAGTGTTTTTTTAAGTTGGTCGCATGTACATTCTGCGCCAAGAAATCGGCCAATGTTCTAGCGAGTTAAGAACCTTCGTCATTTATGTTATTCACATCGAATAGAGGATGGCCAATGTGAGTATTCGGATGAAGATGAAGATGATGCATGCTTTCAACATTGTTTCACATAAATCTAAGGTTTAAACTTGTTTTTTATTAAAATTCAAATTTAATAGCTTTTTAAGTAAAAAATGTATATTGTCTTATAGTCTACATTGTCAACAGCCAGGAGTCTACGTTGAATTGTTTAAACGTAGACAATCGCGCACTTTACATTTGTAGTCTACACGGCACAACACTGGTGCTAACTAGAGTTGGGTCGTTCCGAACCTGTGTAGTTCCTCGAAATATGTCCACTGTCGGAACTATTTCCGATCTTTCGGCATACTTCAATTAAACATGTTCATTTCATCTAAATAGTTCCCAGTTCGAAAAACGAAAAGGAACATATGCTTGTATGGACATGTCATATTGAAAACAAAATACGAACATATTCGGACATGGGTGGTGTTAGAGAAATACTTCCCTAGTACAACTACGAATTTCGATGTGAGTTACATGAGCACATCGTGGTTGTAGTAGATATTTTACTGACAAGGACCGAAACTGCAATAAACACGCTAATTGGAATTAACATGGGGAATTTCGTCTCTTGCACATCGTCCGGCAACAACATTTAGAGTATTATCTATCCATTATCTCTGCTTTATACTTGCTCGGATACGTATCCGAAGAACTAGTTCCGACCTATAAAAATAAAAGTTCCACGTTCGTTCCGCCATTTATTTAGCACAACTCAAGTGCCAACACAAACAATTTCGATAATTATACTTTTAATCATAGAAAAATAGAAAAATATATTTGCAACGCATCCTGGCCGTGGAGGAGGAATTTAGTACTGGCCAGCAAAATGCTACATATGACACCACACGACGATATAGTGCCTCACTTGCTTAGCTGATCAAAGCAATAATATCCATACTGCCTTGGCATACCAGTGGCTTACAATTTTGCCAGTCAGAGCCTCGAATGATATCATAGGTGGCTATCATATTTGATGGCGCTTAGTGTTTAGTATTCCCTTAGATTTACTAATTTCTGAGCCTGGCCTTCGCAGCATCATTAAATCAATATCTCCAAATACTTTTCCTTAATTGTATAAATGGATCCAGTGAAGATAGCATGGCTACAAAATCGGCATTCCTGGTAGTTGCTACTCTCTTCTCCTTTTTTGCCGCTACAGTTCAGGGTGGAACTGGGTCTCAACCAGCAAGCATATCGAACTAGCGGGTCGTAGATCCTCTCGTCTCCTTCCTAATTTGTCGCTACAGTCCAGGGTGGAACTGGGTCTCACCCAGCAAGCCTATACAACTAGCGCGATCTCTGTCTAGCTGTCTACAGTTTCGCACGCCCAGTTAGTTGAGGTCCTTCTCCACCTTGGTGCCCTACGTAAGACGCAGGCGTCCTCTATTACGTTGTCCCAATAGTTCCGAGTCAAAGACTCTTCAGACCGGAGCTTAGTTGTACATACGCTAAACATGGCCCAGCCACCTTTGACGTTGGATCCGTAGTCGTCTGACTAGGCGCATATCTCTCCTCCAAGGACGGTCAACGCAAACCAAAGATCGCACGCGGAACTTTTCTCTCGAAGAGACCAAGGACTTCCCCATCCGCTTTTGAGATTATCCATGCCACGGCGCCGCACCATACAGCAGTACTGGGATAATCACAGTCTTATATAAAGTTAACTTGGTCTTTCGAGAGATGTCCCTTCTACTCAAATGCCTCTTAAGCCCATAGATACAAGAGTTACTCTGCGTTTGATCCCGGTACTGGAAGTAGATCTTGGAGCGGGGGTAGACAAAGTCCTTGACTACCTAGAGGTCACTGTGTCCACGACGTCGAAGCTTAAGTACAATCTTGAGGGCACTTTGTTTTCCCCTCGCTCACCTCTAGTCCATTTTAGCCGCTTGCCAATAAACGCCTCATTGAAGGATCACCGTCTTGTGCTAATCACGCCATTGTCATCCAACAGTTGCCCGGACTTCTGGATGATCGTGCCTCTATTGCTGCGCCTCTCACCTTTTCCAATTCCTCGATTCCTATGCAGTTCAGCTCTAACTCACCGATGATGCTGTCTAATTGCTTGTGACGCATGAAGAGAGTGTGTGAACTTAAAGGCTCGTCAAATGAGCTCATTCTCTGCTAACTACAACTTCCGTTCAATTCAAAAGCAACTAAAAATTCGACTCGCAGAATATGAAATACATTCAGTTCATTAAAAACAGGGGAAAAAAACTCCACCAGCAAACAGTGGGCAGCCGTCAATTTATTGAAAATATCGTGCTATCAGATACCTACGTGGTGGTGAAAAATAATTACATTCATCCACCTGATTAAAGAGGCACAATGAGCACGGCACCCACCACCAACGACCGACTGAATTGCGAATGCTGATTTAATCACGTGCACACGAATCCTCACAACAGCGACAGAACCAAACAACAAAAATCCCAATAACGGCAATTAAATTCTGCTCCCTTTCCAGGAGCAGCAGTGCACGGACGACTTCGGTGGACTGAAATGCAGTTTTTTCATTATTTAAGCAATCGCGAAACAATAAGCACAATAATGCGGCCTCCACAGTAGATGGATACCATACGCTTCACTGCCTCCTTCATCCTCTGCCAGGACACACACAGTGTATATGTGTGGGGAGTGTCATTTGCCGGTTTTATTATTGCGATTATTTTATACCAAAGTCGGCAGAGAGACCGCAAATGAAAATAGCTCAGCGGAGGGCGAATGAGTGCAGAGCGCCAGGGCACTGGGCCGCGGCGGTGGGGGCCACTAGCTGGGCCTCACCCGGCAACGGTGGCAGCACGGGCGATAACAATAAATCGAGAATAATACACAAAAGATCGCCACCGCAGAAGGCACTGTCATCGTCGTAGTCCTTGTCGTCTTTCACGTAGTCCTCGTTCTTGGTATTCGTCCAGGACGGCAAATAATGGCCGATTTAATTCAGTTGAAGGAATTCCCTTCCACTGCGACAACCTCTTGCCAGCCACCTCCACATCCATGTGCAGTGGCAGTCATCGACGTTCACTCGGGACGGGACCTAAAATACGCGCTTTCAACTTGCAATAGCAACGGCCACAGCTACGGCAACGGCTACGACAACAAGGGGCGCGCAACGGCAATTCCATGACGTTGACAATAGGGCTTAGGAACGTTGAAAATCCTAGTTATGCCCAATGTGAAGACGATGACGATACCCCGGCGCAATAGAGCAGCTTTTATCGAGAACAATAGGACGGCAGATGGATGCCTTCGATTCAACAAGTTGAAAGAGGATTCAGACTTTTGTGCGATTTTGTACGAACGCGACGGCATTTCGTGCTGCAGCATCCCTATCGGTGGCGTTAAATGCCGAAAGAGCTTACGAGCGTAGAGAGAGGGGCCCAATGCGAGTGATTTGTTTGGATGGTCATTCGAATCAAAGGATGTTCTCGTTCCTCCATCGATTGGGATTTCCAGGTAGTTAGACTATTGTTGTTTGGAGAAACTTGATTAATGCCGACGGTATGGCGTCTATGTGGCGGCCAGATGAGGAATGCTCGCATTGTTGTGTGACAACAAAAGTCGCATGAATTAAAATTGCCGAGCGTCTGCCGAAAACTATTTCGAGGCTAGAGTAAATTAGAATTTTTGAACAATTCTGTCGCTCCGATTTGATTGGAAAATTAGAACTGAAACATGAATCTGTTGAGTTTGCATGCAAATCATTTCAATTGTGTATCTACTCTTCGTATTCTTCTTCTTGGTCGTCTCTAAAATGGATGCTTGAGCTTGCAGATGTAATTCTGTGCCTTGAAGGAAATGTAAGTGAAAAGTGTGCGCAATGAAAATGCGGCGTAGCTATCTTCACTTATGTGAGCATGTGAAGCACTAGGTGGGACAGAGTCAGTTACACGTTACGGAACTCGTATTTGCAAAATAAACACATAAATGGGCACGAGTAGATGATGGATTACATAAGTGGTGTCACAAGTATGAGTCAGTGAACATATCGTTTCATGTGAAGGGACATCAATTACGAAACGTGCGGAAATTGACGTCTTTTCAATGAGTTTGCAGACCTCTTCCCTGGAAGGAGCCCATCCCGACGTACGACATTAGATGATTCTAGCATTGAACGGACTGAATTCGAGCACTGACACGGATTACGCTGCCATGCAGCATAGTCGCTTCGAATTAAGGAAACACGCCAAGAACATGAATAACGACTTCAAAGAGCACATTTCGGCTTCCAGTTCTCGTCACTTGAGTTGCCGCCCATCTCTGAACGTGGCGGCCAAGTATTTTAGCATCCAACTGATGGGGGTGACGGGAAGCGTGCATTGAAATGCTAATTCAATACCACCCCTCAAGCTGTGCTTACTATTTACAGGCAAACAAAACGCAGAAATGCTACGTCATAACGTCACAGTTCGACACTGACGAACTGAAGTGGGGTTTCTGCTACTTTGGGCACAATATGTTCCTCGAGAAACCAACGCGATACGTCTCCGTCTCTTACTTGGGCTTATATGTACATTTCTTGTCGGTTAGGCCATGTAGAACGTATGCACAACTTAGCTCCGGTCCTAAGAATCAGCGACTCCTAAACTGTGGGGCACCGCAACAGAGGACGCCCATGTACAAGGTGGCTCACACCAGAGGACCTCATCCAGCTTGGTATGAGAAACTGGCGAAAGATCTGGGCCGGTTGGACAGGCATGTTGAGGTGAGGCTCAGGGAAACTCAGAATTGTAGCGCCCTAAGAGGAATACGTCCTTCATGTTTTATCAAAAGCACCAACAGATTGGCGGAACGGGAGCAATCGGATCGGCGTGGTAACACAACGGGCCCACTCTCGGCTAAGAGTGACTGCTGCCAACCAGTACTGCTTTGACCTATTCTGTGCAGGCGGTAGGTCCACGAACAGCGCACAATGAACACGTTTCGTATCTCGGGCGACCCATGAAACAACCAAAACTACATAAATTCTGCAATAAGTTACTGCTCTTCTGTCATTTCTGAATTTTGAGGTTGTGAGGGAGTTTGTGGCGGCCGTGGCGTTGGGGGTATGTCCATCGACTCCTCCGCAACTTAACCTCGCTGCCTGTGTTCGATTCCCAGCAGGCACGACCAGAAATAATGTTCGCAACGAATGTGACGCAACTGAACCTCGCTGCCTGGGTTCGATTCCCGACAGGTTACACCAAAAATAACAGGGATCTACCTCCTTCGAGTCACAGACAATGCTCAAAGAGTGACGAAAAGGCTTCTCAAATTGACCGTTCAGAGTCGGCATAAAACTGTAGGTCCCTTCCACTCAAGATAGAACAATGGCAGGCAGAACACGAGTGGTTGCTGAGAAACTAGGCCCTGGCCCTCTACGGGCTGTAGCTCCAACCGTATTACTACATTATTTTTGAAGGAGTTTGTCAGCCTCGGGGCTAACGTGGACTCTAAGAATGACACCATTATGGAGTGTCGGATCTCCACGAATCGTGGCCGACGCTACTTTGGCTTACCGAACCGACTGGGGTCAAAACTCCTGACTTGAAGGACCTAAATCATACAAAAGCTGTACAACAGACCCGATTTTTGGTGCCTTCGGTGGTCAAATTTTACGTCGGATACATAAACCCGTCTGCGATGAAGGTCAATGGAGGAGAAGAACCAACCGGGAACTCTACTAGCTGCGCCAAGATGTGGAGGTAGTGAATAACGTGGAATTATGTCGACTGCTACAACACGACAACAACGATCCAGCAACGATGGCCTTCTGACCCGAACCTCCTGGTTCGAGAAGGAGAGTAAGACCGAACCTCCGAACCGGAATGAAGACCAAAACCAATTTTTCAACACCATTTGTATGACTAGATATTTCGCAGACTGTGGCAGTACTCTCAAAAAGAGCTTAAGAGGACGCAGCCGGCATGCTTACTACGCCCTAGGCAGTGATGTACGAACGGATCGATGCCACATTCGATGTGAAGGCGTGATTCTCCGAAAACCATTCCCCATCAGCAAGCTGCATGCATTGCAAATAAATGAGATACCAACTCGCTCATACATTTTCAATTAAGTTACAAGAAAAAAAGCTACAAAACATAATCCAAAGAGCCCCACAATTCATTCCAAATGCAATTTGGCAGAAGCACATAAACTGCTCGCCCCACAGCGGCAGCGCCCGCCATCAACCAGCACAGCGAAATGAATTTCTTTCCTCACCTGGTGGGGATCTAGAACGATGAATGGCTACGCCATCACAGCGCCTAATATGAACCGGAACGAAGCAGAGCACAACTCATCCAGATTCCAGGACGATGCATCCGAATTGTAGTCTCGTGCAATTTTGATGATGTAAGAGGTCATAAACGTTACTCATGTTTACTTACGAGTTAGCTGGCGCCCCTCAAGAAGCCATACCGTTCAAAAATCCTCGATGATAAATTTGCCCCCTCATCGCTCCGCATCCACGGCACTCTGCCTCGCCGGCAACGACGACAGGTGGGCACCCAGCGAAATCTTGAAATATGATTCAGACACTAAATTATAGAATTATCCCCGTCTCGGGTCCTTATTTAACACAATAATGGCGCATTTATACGCAGTTATTAAGTGGCACTCGATGCTCGGCTCTTAATTAAATCGTTTTCAAATGCAATTATAAGCGACGGAGGAGCGCCGGGACTTGAGGAGGCGTAGTTTTCCTCAACCATTGTCTACCCACCCACTCGTCACCCTTGTGTGTTGCTTCAATCAATGAGAGCGAGTGATGTTTCTGCGTCGGAGGAGTTATCGACTTTGGGCATGGTGCTTCAAACAGTTTTAATTGCTGTGAGAAAATCGAGAAAAGACTTGTGAACACTTCTGAGATTTGGCATCCAATTAGCAAAATTGAGAAGAATGGAGAAGATGGGGAGGAAAAAAATGAAAACAAATTCCGTTGACAGTCGGTCTCGACTCTCAAGTCCTTGCAATTTGGCGAGCTCCAAATTCCATTCGTGCCAAGTGGTCTTGTGAGAAGTATAAGGGAAGGACATTGGTGATGAAGTCAGACCATGGATCAAGTAATCGAAGAACTTTGAAGAGTGTCCGAAGCGATGAAGTTGTGTGGGGCAGCTTCTTTCAGCTCAAAATTGCGACCAAGGATTTGATTGATTTAGATTGCTATCTTACGGAGGCTTATTCCTTTGCATGCATGCTCCTTGGTCGTAAACTCGTTTTATTTTCTTGCAATTTCTGTCAGTTGATGCACACATCACCAACTTGATTTTTTTTGTCTTATCACCGCACACCAACTGCAGCTTTTTACCAAGGAGTCAGGGCAACCGACGAAGCTGAGTCAACTGGGCATTATTGTCACTTGGTCCTCGTTGGCAAGGCATAGGGACTAAGCCCAGCAATGAGTCTTTAAACAAAAAAGTGCCACAAACGAACTCAAAAAAATTCAAAGGCTACCGTGCATCTGTACAACAATAAGAACGAAGCCGACACCAGCTCAGGGGTGACAACAATACTGTTTGAGCATCGCACAACACACTGCTGCGCAAGCTGAAGCTGCGAATCAAGCCTCAGCCTTACGAAGCCTGCAGTAATTACAAAGAAGAAAACCTTTTTGGACAACTAGAAATTCTTAATAGAGTGAACAACTTTTAGGAGTTGACCCGGTTTAGGGACCTCATGTCGCCTGAGTTAAACTTACGTGCAGTACCCATGCCGCGGAGTGAGGAATGTTAAAGAAAAGCCCACTTGGTATACAGATGGGTTAAAATTTTAACACAAAGTGGGGGCTGCTGTGATAGGACCAAGATGCAGCATACACATTCCTATCTGCAAGGACTATTCCAAGCAGATTTCCTTGCAACCACTGACACTACACATCGCAGATAAGCCACCAAAATCAAATTACAATAATACAGTGAAACCCGCTTAAGTGGAACTCGCTTAAGCGAACACCCCGCTTAAGTTAAAAGGTTCATAAATCCCCGTTTACGTGTAAAAACTACCTCGCTTAACTGAAAACCCCGCTTGCATTAAAATTTATTTATAATAGAAAATAAACAATATAAGCGGGCTTACTGTATACTGTAGCCTAAGGTGCAACAGAATTACACAATCAACACTAGGGCTGTCTGGGAATATAACACAACACTGAATAGTTCTCATTCTTTGAGCTTGGCACCAACCAACAAGCCTCTCCAGCGTTCCCAGCTGCCAAGTTGGTTCAGGTACTTCTCCACTTGTGTGCGCCATCTATTGCGTTGCCCCACTGGTTCGAAGTCCTAGGCTCTTCGGGCTGGAGCAGTGTTGTCCATGCGCTCTTCATGTTCCAGCCATCTTAGGCGTTGAATCCATAGACAAATGGTTACGCTCATGTCGCTGTAAAGGCCTTCTTCTTCAAAAACCGTCAAAGCAAAAATGACCAAATCCTTTTTGCTTGAAAAGACCAAAGGCTTCTTCCAAAGGCTTCTGCAAGACTGCATAGGCTTCCGCACCATAGAGCGTTACAGGGATGATCAAGGTGTTGCATAATTTTATTCGAGAGAGGGTTTTACTATTCAGTGGCTTATTGAGCCCATGATTGAGCCCAAACAAAAGCGATTGGCAAGAGTTTTTCTACTCTTAATCTCGGTACTGATGTTGGTCGTACAGTTTACTTAGGAGCCGATGTAGAAAAAGAATGAAATGCACCACTGCTTGAAGCAACTTTTCAAAGGGATCTGGTATTCCATTATCCAATCAGAAGATTATGAGAATAACTGGCATTGCAAAATTGTATTTTAACGACACGCCACTGAGATTCGCTTACTTGGGTGTGTATGTTATCAGGACCAAAAAAGGATTATCACGATCACTGTGGTTCACAATCGTACGCCTTCCAGCAATCGGTGAGAACAGTGTTGCCAGTTTAAGTGAAACCAACTCACGCTTCAAACGAAGTTGCATAGTTAAATAAGTGTATACCGGAAACTGCCAGAGAGGCGCCTGTAAGAAAGAAAGTCTGGTGTATTTAAGACGTCGTCTCCACTGGACATGGTCCTCCACTGGTTCATGAAGATGATGTGAAAAAATCTAGTGGAGGCCCAAAAATCCATGCCCAAACCTACATCGTGTCGGAAAGTCTTGGTTTTACGACATGGCTTGGCACGTTTTCCTATATGTGCACGATTATGTTTTAATGGAGCGGTAAATATTGAAAGTAAGAGCAGAAGTGTTAGTGAATGCAATTTTTTGACATTATTTTAAGTGAGATCTTCTTCGTTGATGGGTGGTTGGTTGCCCGTTTCTTGAAGTTGCCGCTCTCGCAGCTAGCGTTGAAGTGAACATGCTCATGGCATATCTTGCCCAAGAGAAAACGGTCGCACATGGCTGTTCATATTGTGGTTGTGATATTGGGCAGAAATATGTCCAGTGGAAACGGTGTGTAAAGTATGGGGTGGGTGGCTCGCTTCGCCTGCTCACGCGACTTCGTCGCTCAGCTAAGGATATGTCAACGACTGTCAGGCAGGTGCCTATGAGAAAATCTGGCGTATTTAAATTATGGGATGGGTGGCTATTTTAAAATTTAATAGAAATAAAAAAACAAACGAAAATTAAAAAAAAATTTTACTGTTAAATGCTTTTCCTCAAGACAAAAATATGTCATTTATGTTTTTAAGCCATTTTAAGCAAGAAAAAAATACAAATAGTGCGCACAATGGAACCCTTAGCTTAAACCACATCCACCACGACGCAACACTTCTATGAGGGGCACGCCGGTATAGTCAGACTGAAGCCTCTGACGAGTTGCAGGGGCTCCTGAATGTCAGTGGTGCCGGGATATAGCTCCGCAACCGAATAACAACCCGGGCTAATGGCCTTTTTCCACTCGAAGAACCACGATTGAAATCAGCAACAAGACGGAAAAGGACTTCACCGCTGGTTCCATCACCAGTGTGAACTTTTGGTGGCAAATTAACACGAATTATTGCTGAAAATGAATCAAAAATCACACGAACAGAATCAAGCCATCCGTTGTAGATCTCGTGTCAGTTGGATGCAGCAACAGACAACATTGAGTTCAGTTAAAACCACAAAATGCAATTTCTGAAAGTGAGCAAAAAAGTCAAGGGAATTTAAAGTGTTTGGCTTTTTACACAATCCCACGCGACACCTTCGAAATCAAATTCAACTGTGCGACAACCAAAACGGAATACAGCCGCACAATTGTCTTACGCGTAAAGTCAGCAGAAACAACAGACACACAGCGTTACACTACTCCTCAAAATTGGTTTTCGTTTCGCATCTCGTGCGCTGTGGAACAGAAGCGACGGGCTCCACATGATACAACCAGAATTACACAAATTCCAGAGAAGAGGTTGCTGCTCTTCAGTGCCACCTCCAACCCCATCAGCAGCAACCCTTCTCGCCGCCCATAAATATCTCAAAATCTGCCGCAATGAAATTAGAATTGAAACAACCTGCTGGAAGCCACAATTTTGAGAATGACTGCGGATGCGGTTTCATTATAACCCGTTCCCGGTGTGGCTTCTTTGTCAGCGTGCGACAACGACAACTACAGCGACGACGGTGTTTTTATTTGGTCGTCGTCCTTCCCTGTGAATTACAAAGTGCTGCCGCGAAGGAAGCCGGATGGCGGCGAGCCTGTCGAGGGAGGTCGTGCAAAAATAGCTGCTGCCTCTCGTCTGGCATGCGGCAGCATTTCTTCTCGTTTTTCAGTCGGACACATACCGAGGAGTCAACAAAACGGAATTAGAATTTTAAGGCCATCGCAAAAGGAGTGAGCCCATTTGGGGCGAGGGTGGGAGTAAGGACAGTTATTGTGGAGAACAGCAAAAGGGAATGATAGCACGTGCATATGACTGCTGGGACGGTAAGAATCGCATGCTGCTAGGGCGAAGGACCACCGGCACCAGAGTCCGCCGCCGCCGTACACCAATTCAACATGTGGCACGGGCTTTATAAAATTGAATAAGAATTTTATTGAGATGCCATAACGCAGCACACATGTGTGGCACGGGGTCGTGCCGGGTGGAGGTAGGCTGCTCTTTTATTGTCGTACTAGATGTATAAGTGGCACTTCAAAGGAATTCTGTGTGTAGGAACAAGCGCCGGAGTGCGGGGCTCGATTTTTTTTTATTATTTATTGAAAACAGAAAGGGATACTCGATGGGGTGGGCCACCACGGTACAGACGCGTATTGTTGTGCGGCGCATGCAGTGACGCAGCATGAAAGGAGCGGCATCCAGACTAAGTGGATATCTAATTTCGTTTGCGTTGCGATTTTATTTTTATTAATAATGGTTACAAGTGGCAAAGGTATCTGGTTCATTGGTTATTCCAGCTTCACTGCAGCCATGGGACTTATTGTGTTTACCATGTTCCCGCCATTAAGGGATGCAATAAATTATTTGTAGACTCAAAGGCTTCGGATGGTATTGGAGTTGGAGTCCCAAATGGAGGTCGGTCCAATTTTGAGCTTTATTCTCTAGATGTGTGCGTCTGTGTTGGGGCACATTCCTATAAAAAATATCACACACAATTTTCGAATGCGAAGAATTGCTCAGTAAACAGTCTACGCCCCAATTGCGTAGAGCAGTAGGAAGGTAGGTAGCGTGACTGCTTCATTAAAAGAAAATCAGGCTCATTCAGACCACCCGGTCCAATGTGCTGTCACGGTCGGCTGTATGCCTAAAACCCTTTGACATTGTTGAAGTTCCCTCTTGCGCTTCGTTGGTCAGTTGTGATTTCTTCTGATACCATTTAGTGGCTCTGAAAAATAGTTGGTTGTATGTTAGTCAGATCCTCAAGGCGGTTGAAATAATATTCGCCTGGTAGTTTTCTTATGACTTCTGCAGGCCATGTTCCGAGGTGATGTAATATTGTTGCCTCGTCTTCTTCATCCCTGCAGCTTCTGCAGAAGTCATTATATCGTGCCCTAAGGCTTCTGGCATGGTTTGCATATGAGACAGTGGCTAGTCAGCACCCCCATTACTTTACTGATAACTTTCCGGTCTAATTTCAGTCCTTCCTTGATTAAGCATGGGTCTGATTATGCAAGTGTCAAGGTCTGACAATTTGCGGTTGGCATCGTTTTTCATTTTCAGTTTTCGTTGGTGTGTCTTCTGATCTAGTGCCATTGGCATACCCGCCCCCTAGTTAGTTAGTTCATCAGCTCTTTCATTGCCCGGAATACCATTGTGCCCGGGGACCCAACATAGGGAAAGATTGCATCTGGCCGCTATCTCCCTTAGATAGAGAGATAAATAGATACATCGATTTATTTATTTAACATATTTTCACAAATTCACTATTTTTTTATTTTACAAAAATTGTTTAAGCTTGGCTAAGCCCGATTGACATGATTTAGGTATTGGGACTATAACGTAATTCGTGCGGTTTTTTTTCAAAATTTGAACGTTTATTTAAGAAAAACATGTGCAATAGTATAATTCAAAGTATTGCCCATCTGAAGCTATTACTTTTTTTCCATCTTTCTGGCAATTTGTGGATCCCATCCCAAAAGAACTGCGCCAGCTTGGCAGCCACGAATGAATCAAGCCAATTTTTGATATTCTGCTCTGATGTGAACCGTATTTCAGTGAGGGCGTTCTGCATCGACCGGCACAAATGGTGGTCAGAAGGGACAAGGTCTGGGCTGTAAGGCGGGTGGGTTAAATCTTCCCATCCACTGTTTTCCAAATAAATCTTAACCGGAATAGCAATGTGGGGCCGAGCGTTGTTATGAGAGAAAATTCTCGCCGCGTGTTTGGTCGCATATTCCGGGCGTTCTTCGGCTACTGCTCTCTTCAAACGGATTAATTGTGTTTGGTAGCGTTGTCCACTGATGGTTTCACCCGGTTTTAGAAGCTCACAATACAGCACACCCTTCTGATCCCACCAAATATAGAGCATTACCTTCGCGCCATGGATATTCGGCCTTGCCGTTGATTTGGCTGGTGGGTCAAGCCAAAATCACCACCTTTTAAATCGTGCAAACCACTTTTAGCACGTTCGCTCAACTAGCGCATGTTCACCATAAACTTCCACTAAAATACGATGACTTTCGGCAGATTCTTCATATTAAAGTAATGAAGAAGGACTCCCCCAAAAACACTTTTTCCGGGACAAGGTTCGACATAATTGAGTACAAAAAAATTATTATTGTTTACGCTTCAAATGAATGACATATACTGAAATGACGTACAATGACAGTAGCACTCCAACGCATGTTCCAATGGAATAATACAAGTTACGCCATATCTTAGCAAGCCGCACGAGTTATATACCCAATAGTTGCTGTTGAAAATAACCCATCTTATCACGCCTCGAACAGGACAGATTTTCCTGGGAAATACAAGAAGCGTTCGTTGAGGTTGCATAAACTGCACAATACTGGCATATTTAAAACCCTTTCTAGATACTCGGCATGATATGTCCGGCTAATAATGAATAAGACCCTGGGGGAAGTCCTGTCGCAATATGAACCATGTAGTTAGGAGCTTTTTTCAGCAGATGGAATAAAAAAAAACTTTTGAAGTTTTTCAACTGTTTCGTGTTTGTTGAACTCCCAAGCTTGAGCTGCATACAACATTATAGATTCGGCACCTGAGACAAAAATCTTGTATTTAACGCTATGATGTATTAGTTTGTTTGAAAAGCTTTTGCTCCATATGGCATTTATTGCACTCTTAGCCAATCCTGTAGATGGGTTCCCATACTTAGGAAGCTCGTACTAATCACTCCCAGATACTTGTAGGATTTGACCACCTCCATCTCTTCAACATTCCATCTTTCATCTCTTGCATTACGCCCGGAGACTTTTCGAAAAATCATCACCTTTGGTTTTTCCAAGTTCACTCTCAAATTCTATAATTTCCAGTACTTATCAAGACGATTTTAGATCTCGAGTAAAAAAAGTTACATCGGGCATTCCACAAGGTTGCCATGTGGGGCCATTACTCTTTCATAAACGATGTTCTCGAAATTTTCAAATATTGTAAAATTTTAACATTCGCAGACGCGATTGCCGTGTAAATTCACCAGATTCACTTCTTCTCATGAATATATACGCTCCCCAAAGATCTCTTCGGGTGAGACATTTGCTATACGATAAGAGGCATAGAACCAACTATGGTTGAAATGAACCTATTACAAGGTGTTTAAACTTTTTTGCAACGAAATTGATTTTAGCTTGTCTCGATTGGAGCTTAAACAATTCATCCATGCACTATTCTTTAATGAATAGCGTTTAATGACTCCGAAAAAACTCGACAAGACCCCTGATAAATAACGCGGAATAAGTTTGGCCTTAGTGGGCATCCCTGTTTTAAGCCCATGTTAGAGTGGATCCACTTGGAAATTTCTGTCCCGTTCCAAACAGCCGAAAGAAAAGATTGATCGTTAGCTAGAGCGTTTAATGACTCCGAAAAAACTCAACAAGACCCCTGATAAATAACGCGGAATAAGTTTGGACTTAGTGGGCATCCCTGTTTTAAGGGTTTGAAGTCGACAAATAACACGTACAACTTCTTGTTGTGTTCGAAGAAGTTGTTCTCTGTACCTTGCAGAACAAAGATGTTGTCGATGGTCGAGTAGCCGCTTCTAAATCTTGCTTGAAATTCTCCAAGTAACTTGTTGCCATGAATCCAGTTTTTGAGACTTTTTGTCGCAAAAATCTTGCATTTAGAAATAAGGTTCAGATATGTTCCCTTTCTTATGGATTGGACGAATAATACTCCCTTTGAATTGCTCTGGAATTTCGCCAGTATCAAAATTGTGTTTTACAACCTTACTAAGTTGTCTGCAAGAATTTCTGTTCCGTATTTAACAAATTGAATATGTATTCTATCCGCACTTGCATCCATCCTTCAGTTTTTGCAAGACTCTTTGCAATTCCTCAATGGTTATAGTAGATCTCCCTTAGAGATAGCCGCAGAGTTCTACCATCTTGGAGTTTATTGATGGTGTGTCCAGAGTCCTTTTATGGCCGCTTGACTGTCTATGTACAAAACAATAGATCACATGGTCGGATGGCTGCCCTTTGAACAGCTCTTACTTCCGCTTGGAATACACTCCAGTGGTTCGGTAGACGGATTGCCTCACAGATCTCTGGCAAACTGGCATAAATGCCAGATCACTTCTTCCGACTTGGACCCGTCAGTGTAGATTTCCCATGCAGCTGGGTTTCATTACATTTATCTTGTGGGAATAATTTCTTGTGCCTTAGTTCGAAGCCCATGAAAGGCATCAGAAATCTGATACATTCGAGTTTTGCAATTTAACCTTATGCCCTTTTCCGTGAGTTTTGTTCCATCGGTTACCTTCCCTTAGTCTTGTGGCTGCTTGTATGGCCACAAGTTTGCCACGAGAAGGAGATGTAGCATCATTTCTGGGGCGGCTGTGAGTGTAGGTCTTAGTGCCTCTTATACAGCTGCATGCTGATCTCTGTACACTGTTTATCTTGGTAAGGTTTTGTTTTGTCGTCCACTGGACCACGACCAGTTTCTTGCATGTGTAGAGTGCAATCGATGTTTTCCTGATGCATTCCTGTATGTTACGTTTCCAGTTCAGTTTTCTGTCAACTATAACACCTAGGTCTTTCATCTCTCAAAGTCCTGACGAAACGGACAGTAGATGTAGGACTGGATGTGCACCCATTGATCATGAAAGTCAGCTGTTGCTCTTTTAGCTCCCGTGGGGACTATGCTAGTGATTTTGTATCGCCTCGTGAACGGCACGAGATCCATTTTTGATGGCTTCACATCTAGTCCTACATCCACTGTCCATTTCATCAAGACTTTGAAAGATGCATCCATTACGCCCCCGATAGTGTTGGAGAATTATCCTGCAACTTCCAATCACTCGTGAAAGAGCAACAGCAGGCACAGCGGTTTCCTCTGAAGCAAGGCCCAAGTCAATCGCCGATTTAGAGAATCGCCTCTGTCTGAGTCTCTCTAATGTGTCTTCAATGTGCACACCAGCACATCTGAGCGATGCCATCTAATGGTGCTGTCCCCCGAACACATCAAAATTAAGGCATTAACAAATGCACTCGTACCAGAGACCAAAGAGAAGCACGAAAGAAATGAAATGAAATCAAATTTAGAAATTTCCACTGCTGACGAAGATCTGGAAGGTACTCGAGGGACACAAGGGTAAACCCCGGCACTGTGCATTTATCACGTAGCGCATATTGGCTTACCCCCGTCTGCCCGGGATGATGGCATGTTCCATTTCCTGGCAAAACTCTCCCGTTGACGAACGCAACACAAAGACGGTCTCCTTTCAAGTTTCCAAAATGTCACTTAAGCTGTAGCGAAGTGGGATCGGAGAAAAAAAAAAGAAAAGAGAAACACCACAGCGGTAACAAGTGAGCACAGCAAACGCTACCAACCCCCATGTCGGGTAGTGAGGGAAAAAAAGTTCCACGCTCTGAGGTAAGAGTGGTGGCATTTATTTGGTTGCGGTTCTAAATAAAATGTGTAATTTACTATGCTGCCACTTTGGCAACCCCCAGCCCGGATCGCAAAACAGGACGATATGCCATCATCAACAAGCAAGGAAGTCGTGTTCGTGTCCCCTATGCCGCACACATCGACTGGAGTTGAGTGGGCCGTGGACCGGGGACCGGCTCCTTTCCTGTTCACTCCGCACTCGTCGTCTCTTTTATGTTTATTTTGTTATTTGCAAAGTTTTGTTCATTTGCTAGCTGCTTACGTTCCTTTGGTCTTTTTTTACGCTAATGCTGAGTGAAAATTAAATAAAAGTTTCGCAATTCCTTTGTCTTGGCCGTGCTTTCTCAGCGAGCGAGTGACATTTTCCTTTGTTCTCAGTTCCAGATCGGATTCGCACACAGGGCGCTCGGGGTTGGGGATAGCGCAAAGCCAAATGATTGCGACGACGACGTGAGAAAACTCAAATGAGAGGAGATATTTGATTATGGGACGATGGCAAGGTGGTGGCGGTATGCTCCTTCATTTTTTGTTCATCTTTTTTTTTGTTCCTCTTCTGTTTGAAATGCCACCGAATTATCACGAAATGGAAAAATGAAATGAAACGAAATGAGAGGATGAACACAAAAGGGAGTGGAATTAGCTTTCGGAATGAAGTCGTAAAGTGAAGGTGAATCCTTCGCGGAAGTAGCTGCCGAGTAAATAGCCAAAACGAGCGGAGGAGTACTGCCACGATTTGATTGGGTTAAATAGGACCTACTTGTTTGAAGCACTCTTCACAGGGTGTTTGCTCAGCCAGCACCGGTGAGCTGGGGCTCGAATAATGCGGGAAATTAAGGATTCGCGTTGATTCTTCGTCCGAAACGGTTGGAGTGTACATTCCGAGCAAATCTGATTCCCCCTCCCGTCCAGAGTCATTACATTTGATTCGGTTTCGAAATAACGAAAACTCTGGACGAGAAATGGTGGACGAAATTCAAGTTTAGCAATGCTGTTTACTGTATTTTTTGAGTCCGGCATCAACCGACATGTCTCTGGACAGGATTAGAGTTTCAAGCTGACTCATATCCCTCCACCGATTGGACCGACAAGTTAATTTGTTGGTGCTTGGTTTTCCAGTGTTCTATTTTTGACAGCTTTCGAGAGTCTGGATTTGTATTCCCTAGACTTTTCTTCCATCACACAAATGTTGACCTTGACGGCGCCTCAAATGGTCCATCCGCTTAGTCCAATTTCGGCATACTCTTTTCAACATTTCGGCCGGTATCTCACGAATAAATGCTTCAATGTTGTCTTCCAGTAGCTTTAACCTAGCCCCACAAAAAATAGTCTAAAGCCGTTAAATCACACGGTCTGGGCGGCCAATTGACCGGTCCCGAACGTGAAATAAAATGTTCACCGAACTCGCCTCTCAATAAGTCCATTGTTGCGCGTGCTGTGTGGCATGTGGCACCGTCTTGTTGAAGCCACATGTCATACAAGTCAAGCTCTTGCATTTTGGGCAAAAACAAGTTGGATATCATCTCACGGTAGCGCTCACCGTTCACAGTTAGGTTACGATTCGCATCATCTTTGAAGAAGTACGGTCCAGTGATGCCACCAGCCCATAAACCTCACCAAACTGTGACTTTTTCTGGATGCATTGGTAGCTCTTGCAATGCTTCTGGCTTATATTCACTCCGAAATTGACAATTCTGCTTATTTACGTACCCATTGAGCCAAAAATGAGCCGGTCGATTAAACTGACCATAAAGTGGAAGAAGCGCGCGATGTAAAATTCAATAATTTGCAAGCGTTGTTCGTTTGTAAGACGATTCATGGTTAAATTATAGACCAAACTGAAGATGTTTGACAGTGAAACAAAACACGAAGCGTGCGTCAGCTGTTTAAACCAGTGTTGCCAAAAAGATAATAGCTAAAAAATCACCCTTTATATGACAATAGTGGTGGTGTACAGTGGATCAAGCAATAAGTGGAATAGTAATTATCACCTGCAGTTGGTA
Organism: Eristalis tenax; assembly: GCA_905231855.2. Taxonomy (NCBI): domain Eukaryota; kingdom Metazoa; phylum Arthropoda; class Insecta; order Diptera; family Syrphidae; genus Eristalis; species Eristalis tenax. The sequence continues at coordinate 49,865,942 of HG993125.1, forward strand.
AACTCCATCATGTTTCATTTTTGTTTTGCAGGTTTGTCCAGTTCTTTACAGACGTCATGCAGTTCCCCGTGGCAAACAAACTCACACACAACTTCCCCCTTCAAATCATCAGTAGACATAAGACATTCCTTTCACTTCTCGGTTTCCTTTCCCGGATGTTTCGCGAGGGGTGAGGCAACGTACTCATGATTCACTTTATCTCATTCATTGTTTAATGGAATGTGTTTTGTGCCAAAAATAACTCTATGGGGAGCAGTTATGTTAAAAGATTCGAAGCCGACTTTTGCAGTTGTACTGAGGGACGATAGCCGGCGAGAAGTTGAAGTTGGCGAAACTGCTCCAGTGATGGCTTGTTCATAGGCTTTGTGTCGCGAGAAGTACTCATACAAGTGGGGAAGTTTAGATGGCTTCGAATATAGTGCCGGGATGAAATCTCTTTCATTACGTGGGCAAGAATTCGTGGGAAGGTTGGATTAGGAAGGGAGTTGTATTAGCATTAACGATGAGATTTTTTTTTATTCAATTTCGTCTTTGAGTTACGCAACCGATGAGTCAGAGTCGACCGCGCACAGTGGAAATAAATACCCGAAACGACATATTTTTCTCGGCCAAATGGCCAAATGTTTTTCGATTCTACAAATATGAGAATCTAGGAAGCCAACATTTTGTTGACTTTTGATGGGCCGTTTGGCTGTACCGTTAGCTCAAAGTTGGGACTTTGAAATTTACAAAAATAGACGTATTTTTTAAGCAAATTTGATGTGGCATATTTCCTAGAATTATCTACTTTGGAATCTAAAGTAATATTTTTTAAAGGGCATACATTTGGCCTTCAATCTGCATCTTCAGTGTTTGCTTTAGTATTGCTTACAAAAATACCAATTTCGACATGAGGAATTGGCGGGCAGACATGTGACAACAACATCAGGCATCTCCTGGCTCTTTATAAACCTCGATTGCCAAAAACACACACGCAAGTTGGCTCTAAAGCGGTAAGGTTCAGTTATAGGGATGGCTGAGATAGCTTAGGCATTGTTCAGGCTTATTCAGCTTAGGTCCACAAGACCTCTTCCGGCCGTTTTCCGTGGGTAAGGCGCTGGCTTGAACACACTCTCCTTTTCCTCTGTCCTGTATTTTCGTTCTTTTTATATTTTTCTTATACCAAGTTATGCCGCTAGCTGTACCGCCCAACACAAAGCGTGCCGCCGTTCTCCTCCTCGACAGTGAACCTACCCGCTTAGCCGGATGCAATACTGAGATTAAATTTTCCGGAATAAATCAAACAGACCAGACTTCAAGCAGTTCTTTAGGAAATTAGAGAACAAAGTTATAAAGTGCCCCATACACAGCACACCTGTGTCCTGTGTGAAGGCTGGTAAGTGCACCGATTTTTGGTGTGCCACCCTGTGTGTGTGGTATCATTTATAGTGTCTTCAATTGAGTGTGGTGTGGCGGAAAGCGACGCCGATGTACACACCAAGTGGACAAGTGTGCCGTGTGTGGGTAGCTTAGGACCATGCCACAACCATCAGTGTCAAATATACGACCGAACAATGACAAGGGATGGTCAATGAAACCACTGAAATTAGAAAAATTTCCAGGAACTAGGGCTTCCTCCTGCGGACCAAATCTATTCACAAGAGACAACCAACATGTACTCGTACTTTCTTGCTTGCAAACCCGAATGAATTGATGGCTTCGTGAATTTTTTTTAGTCTGGCGAACCCATCCATGCTGGTCTAGTTTCAACCATAAACCGAAACAGAGTTCATGCACGCACGTAGGAAGCAACCATGTCCCAGTTGTGTCAGTGGTGCACTCACAGGCGCCAACCACCTCTTCTGGCGAAGCACAAAACTTCCCCAAAATTGTTACTTCCTCAATGTCATTAACTAAGTACATGTGGGTCACCAACTTAGCATCACCCATTACTATTTCATACAAACGTAAACCTTGGAACGTGATCAATTTGCTGATGTCTGCACTCCACCAGTATTGACAAACAAAAATTTCTCTACTTCTACACGCAGTCTGCCATACTGAGGGATCCTGAGGTAAGCGGATGTAATTCCCGCATCAATTCTCATCGATTGCCAAACGAATGCCATCTGATGCTCAGCCACGCTCGTAACCTCGCACAGTGGTACTTAAAGCTACCAGTCCCCGTCGACACCGTCAACGGCATGGTCTCCATCTCTGTCTCTCTCCATTCCGTCCGACTCGATCCCATTTAAGCCGCCCACTCCCAATTGCACAGTAAATTCGAAGCACTGTAATAGAAATCGAACCACGCATTGCCACACGATACTTTCGATTGAATGCAATACCCTGACGTCGTCCCATAAAGGATCCGTTCTGAGGATATGAATTGATAATAAATTAAATGAGACCACTTGGGATTCTCGAAACAAAATAAAGCGGACGCGGGAGCTGTGAATAGGGAAAAATTCGTAAAAACGGCATAAAGCGTCCTCGCGATTATCATTAAATTAATAGACACATTCCGGTACACGGCAGTGAATCCGGTGCGCTATCGCCTGATCCAGTGTCTAAGTGGATTATTGTGGGAGCGGTTAGACAACTCGAGCGCTGCGACTCTCGCCGCGGCACTAGCGGCGAACGCGTGAAGGCTTCAACCGGCCGATGCTTCCCATTCAAAGGATCCTTGATGGGAATCCAACGATGGGACGACAAACGAAGATTGCAGTGCGTCGCGTCTTGAGGGTGAACCAAGCCGAACCCTGTTCTCGGTATCTTATTAATTTGCTGCAAATGAACGCCGGAGAACAGATTGAATCGTTTTGTGGATTTGTCCTCAAAGCCCTACTCTGCGCAGCGAGACGAAGGTGGACGTAAAGTTGAGCAAGTTTCACCCAACCATTACTTTGGCTAGTTAATGAGATGTTTTCGCCGGGGTTGCAATCACATTTCGATGGTAATTTTGGGATTTGTCCCCTGTTCGGCGTGTGTCGGTGGGAGTGAACGAGATCTGTGAGTCCTTAATGGGCTTGTTTTCTGGGAGGATTGCCGGGCGAACACGTATTCCAGTCGGTGATAGAGGTTAATGCCTAATGAGATGTCAATGAAACCGGCGATGGGGGTTGGTTCGATGTTTTGTTAACTGCAATGAACGAGGGGTGAAATATTTATTGATCCACATGCAGTGGGTAAATGTAGCTCCATGTCTACCATTTGCGTCGTCCTGAACTTGAATGCTGTCATTGTTTGTCCAAAGCAAACGCGGAGAATTTCAACTCGAAGCTGGTTTTGATATGCAGTACGTTCTCGATTAGCGCAACTCATCGATTTTCGCAACAGCTGAATTTAATTTTGTACGCTTAATGACGATGTCATTGCAACTTTTCCTATAGACAGAAACTCGATAATTGCAACTACACCAGTTTCTATTAGTTGCGATAATTGAGGATACACTGGGATTGTGTTGACTGCCTTTCCAGCAACCAATAGTGCTGTGTGCTTAAAAACAAACGGACGAACGCAGAAACAAAAAGAAACAAATGCTGATTCGACTGAAAATTTTAACAGATGTAAATGTCGGCAGGGTAGACATTTTTTTGTTTGCCCCAACAACAACTTAAGAAGTTGTAGTCCTAGTTGTTTGGAGGTCCGTTCAAAGACGGATTTTTCTATAACAGGACGATCCACCAATGTAAAACCCACTAGCTTAAAAACGAGTGTAGTCGAGCACAAGCAGTGGCGCTGGAAGACTCCAAGTCAATGCTGTATCGAACTTCAGTGCTCTAAGACCAGAATTGAAGGAATGAGTATGGGTAGACACGTGATCGGGTTGAATGTCCGATCACGTGGGACTTCTCGTAGTGGAGTTAAAATTTGGAAAAATCCCTTCTGTAGATTCTTAAACGGCATTATGTTCCACTCAACCTGAGATATAAGACGACGTCCCCCGCTGAGGCTGACTTCCGAAAAAGTCAAATCCACAAGATAGGAGACCCCTTTGACAGCGACAATCCATAGGTGGATAGGTCTCCTGGACTTACTCGTGTGCTCGCATGAAACCGTTAATAGAAAATGATAGCCAACAATTAGGGTGACGTCAGGCCAGGGAAGTTCACAGAAGACCAGATGCTTACGTCAAATTGGCGATCGTGAATCGATCGTGACGTCAAATCACGATCGTCAGGGCAGAGATGCTCACGGAAAATCGACGATCGTGAATCCATCGTGATTTGCCGTCACGTTCGAATCACGATCGCCGATTTCAACGAAAAGAAATCGTGCATAAAAACGTCGTGTGTTCAGATTCGAAATTCCTGCCAGACTTGTCAGGTTGTGTAAGACTGGGCATCAATAGGCTACATTGCCGAAGCTCTTTTAACGATCTCTTGCTGAATGGTCATCTGGGAATCTTAAAAGATCGAAGTCCACGGACCTTAATGTTCATATGTGTGTTTACCCCTCCTAAATATTGTAGCAATTTGCAAGCAGAGACTATGGAAATAAAAGAGGATTTGTCCTGATTTAGAAGATATGTGCTATTTAAGAGGGATTTCGTTATTTGTTTGGGCATTTGGAGACTAAAGCGGCCCATGTACAGCCCACTTTTGCACGACATTGTCGATTTACGGCATACACGTCACACAAATTCGTACACATAAGACCTGCATTTTGGATTCGAATATAAACATATGGCGCCTGCATCATGCGTGCCTATTGTACAAAGCGCATGTAGACCCCTGTAAAGTTGATCAGATGACGGCAATATTGCCACAATTTTATATTGTAACAAAAATTCTACATTCTTTTCAAAAAAAACCTCCTTTTCTTTTATCCACTTCAGCAGACAGACAAAAAAAAACGTGGCTCTCAGTCAAAAATTGGCCATCTGTCAAAAAAAAAAAGGACATGGTTCTCGAGATGGTTTTCTTAATTTTTTTTCCTCTTGTTTCTTTTTCTTGTTATGCCAAATTTTTGTTACAATATTATTGATTGATATTTTGTATGACGTGTTCACACGGTATTACCAAATCGTACGACCGGGTCGTTCGACTTTGCTATTGAGTCCATTAGTTAATTTTTCAAAATTTTAACGTTTATTTAAGAAAACCATGTACAATAGTATTATTTAAAGTGTTGCCCATCTGAAGCTATGACTTTTTCCCATCTTTCTGGCAATTTGTGGCTCCCATCCCAAAAGAACTGCGCCGACTTGGCAGCCAAGAATGAATCAAGCCAATTTTTGATATTCTGCTCTGATGTGAACCGTATTTCAGTGAGGGCGTTCTGCATCGACCGGAACAAATGGTGGTCAGAAGGGGCAAGGTGTGGGCTATAAGGCGGGTGGGGTAAAACTTCCCATCCACTGTTTTCCAAATAGTTCTTAACCGGAATAGCAACGTGGGGCCGAGCGTTGTCATGATGGAAAATTATTGCCTCGTGTCTGGTCGCATATTCCGGGCGTTTTTCGGCTTCCGCTTCTCTTCAAACGGAGTAATTGTGTTTGGTAGCGTTGTCCCTTGATGTTTTCACCCGGTTTTAGCAGCTCATAATTCAGCACACCCTTCTGATCCCACCAAATACAGAGCATTACCTTCGCGCCATGGATATTCGGCTTTGCCGTTGATTTGGCTGGTTGGCCCAGCTTTTAAATCGTGCAAACCACTTTTGACACGTTCGCTCAGCGCACGTTCACCATAAACTTCCACCAAAATACGATGACTTTCGGCAGCAGTTTTCTTCATATTAAAGTAATGAAGAAGAACTCCCCGCAAAAACACTTTTTCAGTTCGACATATTTGAGTGAAGAAAACATTATTGTTGTTTACGCTTCAAATGAATGACATATACTGAAATGACGTACAATGACAGTAGCTCTTCAACGCATGTTCTAATGGAATAATAACAATGGAAGGAATTACGCCATTTCTTAGCAAACCGCACGAATGAGGTTATAGACCAAATACATAGAACAAAATTTTTCAAAATGTTGGCGCTCAGGCAATCCCTTTTTTCTTTCTCTGTGCCTTTATTTTCTACAATAATTCATCGATTGTCATGCAAGAAGAGTGCGCGATTCTCCCGAATGACGCGACGCGGTATTTGATAGTCGTACGACTTGTAGCACTGTGTGAAAGCCTCGAAAGTGCGGGAAACAGCCCACACACATCACACTATTAACATCGCCGCTAAGTCGATAATATTTGTATTTTACTCGCAGGGTATGGTGCACCGAAAAGTCGGTGAGCGGACTGGTCCACACACAGGATACACATCCGATATATAGACTCTAGACAAGGCGCTATTCGATTCATAGTCACGTCTGATGAGTAGGCCAGCAATAAAATTTATAACTCTCGTGACACTTAAACGTCTCTTAAAACTAAACACATTGATGACACCAAATCTGAATGGTCTGACGGCATTGGGAGCCTCATTGTCTGGCGGACAATCGATCTCAAACCCTACCTCTGCACTGATGTATTGATGAGGTCATAGCTCAGAACTGTCATAGGCGTCTTAACGGGTAACTGTTTCATTGTGAATTGCAAGTTTTTAGGCTGGATTCACACAAACACTGAAGCTGTTGGCACGAGGAGGAGGAGCACACAGCAGGTACATGCGTTCATTGTTCGTGTAGTACCCTTGGAGTGACTATGACAAGCTCAGCGAAGTGAACAGCATCAGCGTAAGACAGCTCAGTTGCTGTCTAATTCTGTCTATGCTCTCGGCCTACATGTGACTACTCTCTGCACTCTGTCAGTTGGACATAGGCCAAACATAAAGACAACGTTTTTGTAACTCCAACTATCGGTCCCTCGGTTCGCCTCACTGCCAATGTTTTGAAAGCGTCTCTTTCAGGGGAAGCTTCATTCAGTCATTTCAGAAAACGACCGTAAAATAAAAAAATCACATTCGTGGTATCACACAAAATACGAATAATTGCTGAGAATGAACTCATTTCTGTGCAGTCCTCTGCGGTCCTCTGGACCCGGAGCGGACAACTCTGCAAAAGCCAATTGACTTTTAAAGCTCAACAGCTGTTCCGCAACCAACACACACACACACACACACCAAGACAAACTCCAATGAATGGTCTCATTCAGGCGTTCATGTTATGCGAACCCAACATACTCGCGTCCACAAAGCAACGACTTGTATAGCTGCTGCTAGTGTTAACAATGCCAATTCAGCCAACCTTTGTACATCTCACAATTCCCAGAAGAAACGTTACAGAAAGGGAGCCTCCCTCCTCTCCAGTTCCGCCCGATTGTTGATTCCGTTTGTAAGGCAACTGCGGGCAAGGAATAAACGAAAAATGAATAATAATTTCTGCTCTTGCAAATTTTCGCACAATTTCCCATTTTGTGCGGCAACAACACAATCCTGCTGCACCCCGCCAAGGAATGCATAAGGCGAGAACAAGGACGAATGCTACTCAGAAGGAAGATATTACACATTCTGACACTTCTCACCTATAATGCACGCCGGTGAACCAGCAGGATTTGTTTGATAAGCAAAAGCAGCAGCCAGCTCCTCATCCGCAGCCTCAGCCAGCCAGGCTCAGTGTCTCAGTCCACAGCCCGCTTAGCCTTTTGTGAGTTAGTGCCGTCGGGTGAGTGAATAAGTGAGTGTATATTGTAGGGATAACAAAGCAGAATGCATTCATTCAACACCTATCCGCAGGTGTATGACTGCTAAGCAGGTCCTCCATCTCACACCAGATACGCTGGCTGTTGTCGCCGCCAACGCCACCGCAAAGCACACAAGCCACCGCCACCCCCAACGCCCATCCCGCACACAGAGAACAGAATGCAGGATCTGCTTAGAAATGAGCAAAGGAGCGACACAAAAGCGACGATAACACTGCAAGAATGAGCCGGAATAAGGCAAACACGAGTCTAAAGGAGGCGAATTCGCAGGGGATTCCATGCAAAGGATTTTCATTTTTCTCCGCACTCCATGCCAGTCCTTAGAAAATATGTAAATTTTCGCATACACACTCGTATATGACCGCCATTACATGGTTCGGGAGAGGTCTCGCTGGCTCACCGCAGCGCCAGTAACAACTACACCGGTTGGCGTCGCCTTTGGCCTTTACATTTGAAATGTTAAAATGCATTTATCTCCTGGGATGAAGGTGATGATGATAATGACGCTGGCGATAGCATCCTTGTTATGCTTCCGCTGCCGCTACCACCGCCGCGTCACCTCTACCACAGCCACACGAAAAGAATAAGGAAAAAGTGCGAATGATTTACGTAGGAAACAGTTTTTGGTTCGGATGGCAGTGGGAGCCGAACGGTTGAGATGGATTCTGCACTCGAGGTGGGTGTGGAAATGCTTGAATTTAAATGCCTTCTTGCGAGGGATCCGACCACAGTGGCCGTGCAGTTCCGAACCATTTTGAATATTTCATTGCAATCGATATGAGTTCGGGGTTTATGGCGCGTTAGGTTAGCGTAAATCATTTCCGAGGTAAATGGTCTAAGAAAATATTCAACCGCATCGTAGACTTTGCGATTGATATTTGGGGCGGGCTGTCTGGAGGCGACGGCCGAGTCATCGACCTTACGTCTCGCTGGGCACCTGTGCTTCGTGAGATTGATATTTAAAATATCTCAGATTTAATCTGTCCATGGCGGAAAGTGACATCGAGTCGAATAAAGGATAAAGGGAGTATCTGTGTGAGTGAACTTCGTCGTGTGCTTAGACGAGTATTGTTGTTTGATTTCCCTTGACGGAAGAAATGCCGATTTGAAGGAACTGAAGAATGCCTGTAGAGCCACCCATGTTATTATTGCAAGGACGATGACAAATGGAGGGTCTGAGCATGAGCAACCAAGCTTGCCATTGTTGTGGGTGCCGGGCGCGTTGCTAAAAGGTGCCGAAACAAAATCTGCTTTACGTCGGTGTTGTCTAGTTCATCCTAGCCAAGGTTCGGCCCCTTCTCGAAGCAGGAGGTACGGATGCGAAGACCCTTTAAGCTGAAGCATAGGTCTCCACGCGTTCCTTGTGCCATATCCAGTTGTTGATGGCAAATGATGATCGTATTTTGCTCCCACGATCAGTTTGTTCATTCTTATGATTCGCAGTCAGTTGGGGCAGTTGATTTTAGAAGAGGCCCAGCACAAGCAATGTACAGTTAAGACTATACTTCACAGGATCATTTCTGTAGTCAGTCTTCATTCACTTTCGAAGAAATTCGTAAGGCAGAAAACCCACGATGACGAGGAATATCGTTTTATCTAAAAGCGTGAGATATTGACTGTTGATAACCGTTTCGTACGAGATTTCGGCATGTCTTCGATGATCGCTCGGTTTATAAGGATAAAACGACTTCTGAGTGGTTGCTTTAAATTTAAAAAATATTGTTTCATGTTCAACGCTTTATAATTGATGTGGCATTTGTGCATGGAAAGCACACAGTGTTGCCGCTGAAAAAATTTTAAAAGGTCGCAAAAAGTCATAAGAAAGGCTTTTATTTCATAACACAGAATGAGAACATAAAAAGGTAATTCAAAAAAAAAAGAAAATTAATTAAAGTATTTATGCACTTGAAAATGGGAACACAGTCGGGTAAAAATAAATTATATCACTTTCTAGGAAATTTACGTCTGTATTTCGTGATTAAATCATTAGAAGGAGCGCAGTCTTCAAAATCACATTTTTTCCAATAAAGTACCAGCCAGCATAGCATCACACGTTTCTACATGTAACTTATTTGTTAACTTTGCTTTTCATTAATGCAAGTTTCGAAAATATTCTCACTGCACATGCACTACTGTGTGGAAGCGTTTAAATCTTTGAAACAAAGAAATACACATTTTCATACATTGGCTCATTGAGATTATTTCTAATCACGAATTTTAAACCAAAATTCTTCATATTTGTGGGGGCATTGCTTTTTCGACAATCACTCTTGGATTATCATTCGCCCAAATGCGGCAATTCTGCTTATTGATGAATCCACTGAGGTGAAAATGTGCGTCTTCACTGAAGATGATTTTCTTCGAAAGTGCAGGATATTCATTTTGATTTGAACGCCCATTTTCATAATAAGCCTGAATAACTTCAACGCGTTGCTCGATAGTGTATCTTTCCATGGTTCAACTTGCGTTAGTCTGAAATTGGGAAATGTCAAATGAAATGCAGAAAAAAACTTGACGTTTAGGTGTGGTTCACATTCAACATCGAACCACCCTTTATTTTTAAAATTTCTTCGTAATCTTTTTCATGTATCTTAAATTCTAAAACCTCATTACATAAATTTTTGGATCTTTTTGCATCCAAAGGAGTTCCATCTCCCATTCATTGACTGTGGTTTTACTGTGTTGTCTTACACTAGAATCAATAAATGACTCCGTATTAAAAATCGACTTAAGTCCGAGTTGGTACCGCTTTACTGTTGGATGTCGAAGGCTTGTGAATTACAAACCTATATAAAGGTGAAAGTGTTATTTAATATTGAACTACTCATAGAAACATAAATTACTTACTTGTCCATTTTTTCGCACTACTTTTTTGTTTATTTTTTTGACCGAAAACGAAAACTCAGTTCACGTACAGGGCACAACAGCAACACACCAAGAGTATACTCATGACAGATCAACCAAGGCATAGAGATCACTCAATGTTCATTGCATACTTAAAATTGGTTGATACAATCACTCTGTATGAATTTTTGCGCATGGAATTGATATCTATCTGCTCATGCGTAACAACATGACCGTTTTGATGGACAAATATTGTTTTAAGCAAAAAGTCTCAAGAAGAAAAAAAACGGGACAACGAGGGGTATTTTAAAAAGTCGTACCATAGTCGCTTGCGGCCAAATTGCGACTAAAGTCGCATAGCGGCAACAATGATGGCACGTCTGAAACAATTTGCTACAAACATTGGAAAAAGTGGTGCCAAATCGTATCGTTTGGTAACAAAATTACCAAAAAAATCTAAAGCGGATGCATATACATTAAATAAATAAAATGCAGCAGTGTTGCCACTGCGAAAATGTGAACATAACAGGAGATTTTAAATTTATTTTACAAACAACTAAAATTAAGTTAGTAGTATGTGGTACGTTTACGTTTATTAATATAGACATCCACGTAAAAAACAACGAGCAACTAAAAAATATTTTTAAAGAGAGGACGCTCTAGTCGTTCCTTCCTTCTGCTCATATTTCCTCTCTTCCCCACATTTGACCTGAAAAGGGATGCCCAGCAATGTACAGTGATAACGATCCTACATCGCTAAGCAAAAACAAAATGAGGCAAATTCACTAATCAGCTACGGCCTCTATATTATTGTGAAATTACTGAAATGAGAGGATACCATCGCAAGGAAATTTCAAGTGTCACTGGCACTTCAGTGCTTATCATCAAACTGGAAAACCGGGGGTATTACTTTAGTATGGGCTTACATTGCGGGTTATAAGTTACTTGTATTTATGTTAGTTTTGATTAAAAATGTGAAGCAGAACAAATGTGCTAAAATTATCTGGGAACAGGAAACAGTAGATTTCACTTAGTCGGAGTTCGATAACAGCAGATTTCTGGTACAACAGGAGAAACGGCAACACTGAATGCAACTCGCTTTGATTGTGTCTTCTATCTCCGTTGTAAGCTTTACATAATAGCAGTAATCACAAATCATTTAGGAGGAGATCCTTAAGCTACTCTGACATATATCAATCTGTGACGCTCTTTGTAGACATCCTGTCCAGAACGGCACAATGGGCGGCTATAACAGAAGACATTGGATTTTGAATTGACCCACAAACGTAGATAAAGCCTTTAACAATTTGCTCTTGTTCAATTGGTTCTTGGAGAGGCTTCTGATGCCTAGAAGATTCACAACCTTGACGTCGTGGTAAGGACTAGAGGTACCAAGGGACATTGTTTACCTCACCCTGCATTAAACAATGCCAAGACCATCAGTTTAACATGCATACAGGGAAGCCCTGCTCAACGACGAAAATGCGATCAATATTTAAAAAACAACAGTGTCTGTGGCCCCTATTGCCCCTATAGACTGATAATCCTTCGTTGTCGACTGTCGACTGTATAAATTCTTAAGTTTGGCAATGCGAATGGTGATCGCAGTCGATATTTGTCTACTTGACAGCAGTGTTTTAGCGATTGCAAATTTGTGGTCGCTGGTTGTCGACTACGAATTTTTGATTGAAAATTTAAGCCTGTATCAGCACATCGGTTGGGTTCTTGTAATGTGAAGCGATTTTATGTCACGGCAAGTAAAAATAAGAAGCAAGTGGAGATTTTAGTGGAAAGTCCTGTCTTTTTCTGCAGGGAAAGCTAGACATCGCTAAGGCCAGACACATGTGTCTCTAATCTTGAGCACTTTACCACACGAGTTACCGCAAGGTCCATATTGATGTTCATGGGTTTCATCACAGGTTTTTATTTCATCGAGAAGGTCTTTTAATGCCTAAGTAATTCAGAAAACTATAAAGAATATATAATTGATAAACAAACAGAATCATTAAAGTTGTATACACATAGGAAGGGTGGAAGTAGCCCTTAACCGCCTGCTTTTAAGTGCAATTGCAAGTAAATCACTTGGAATTCCATCGTCCTTAATTAATATTTGATTCAAATTTAATTATTTATATTTACACAAACAAAAGAAGACAATAACACCAGTACCGAGATCAAGCGCGGAATTACTCTTGCCAATCGCTGTTTCTTTGGGCTCAAGAGGCAATTGAGTACACAGCCATCTCTCGAAACACGAAGTTGACTTTATATAACACCCTAACTCTATGGCGCTGAGACATGGTGAAGAAGCTCTTGGTCGTTTTGAGAGAAAAGTTCTGCGTGCGATCTTTGGTCCTGTTTGTATTGATGGCATCATCCACGAACTGTACGAACTGTACGTCTTCGGATCCAACGCTTAAGATGGCTAGGTCACGTAGAGCGGATTGACACCACAGCTCCGGCCCGAAGAGTCTTCGATTCCGAGCCTTTGGGACAACGCATAAGAGGGCGTCCTAGAACAAGATGGCGCACACAAGTGGAGAAGGACCTCAACCAACTTGGTGTGCACAACTGGAGGCAGCTGGCGAAAGATCGTGCTCGCTGGAGAGGCCTGTTGGTTGAGGCCCAGGTCCACCCCGGACTGTAGCGCCAAACAAAGAAGAAGAAACAAAAGAATATCCTTTGAAAAAAGGACTGACATTAGGAGTCTTAGTTGTCAAAATGTAAAATATTCACAATATGAACTTTTTCATTCGCAGTGATAGAACTGTCTATCGACTGAGTTGCACAATACCAAAAGTGATATCAGTCGATAAATTTGTCGCCAAGCGATTCGGTCGATAGTCGACACTCGCAATAGGGACCTATGGTCCTGTTTTTGTGCCTAGCAATGATGAGCGAAGGTAAACGTTGTTTCCGTACTCCACACCAACCAGCATACGATTTTTCAACTTGACAGCCAGTTTGTCAGTTCAGACTTGATTTGTTGCCTGTATCGAAAATCTGGATGAGCATCCCTTGACTCATGTCGAACAGTTGTTGCAAATAGTGCGGACTTTTCTTCCAAGGACAGACTTCTGCTTGTGGGACATAACGTGTGGCCACGGGGTTCATTCTTGTTTGACCAAAAGAAGAAAACTCTACGTGACTATACCTCAAAGGCACCGTCTGCCGCTCGTCGTATTACATCATCCAAAATAGCTTAAAGTGTCATTTCTTAGTGCTGCAAACATAATTTAATTACATTTTTATCAACAAAATCGCTCCGCTGTGGCCCACGTAAAAAACACAAAAGGAAATCCCAACCGCATCTGTCAATTAGCTGTCAAAACATGGAGAATATTTTAAAATTATATTAATCTCATGCAATCAGTATTTAATTGGATTTTTCACACCTGCTCTCATTACTTCAACCCCTCCACGTCGCTCTCGATCATGGACTCCTCTTACATGGGTATCATTGACACTTAATGTGCGCCTTCAACAAGAGGACCTGCCTGTGGATATATTCATGTCTACATCGCATCGCAAGGTCCTTTCGATCACACACACCCATGCTCATGTGCATACTCCAATGCATGCATACTGATATGGACGTTTGTCGATTGGATACGTGGTTTACTGTACACGAGCGCACCAAACATATTTGGTATGCTGAACGAGACCGTTATTTCATTTAAAAGCCTCCAGGGATGAATGAGTTAATTAAGCGCCTCACGGCCTGACATAATTTCTAGCCATTTATCAGTGACAAAATGACAGTATCTCCACTGCAGTGGGGTACAAAAGCGAACCTGTTCACTGACACATCATGGCTTACCAGCCGGAGCCGTACCAGTTGGGCAGTTGTCGATGAGGAGGACCATGATTTCGAGTTCATACGCCATGATGTTTAAAGGGTGTGCCGCAAGTTTGGGTGTCGCTTCGTTTTTTTTTTTTACCTCTTTTTTTCGAGGTGGTTTCTGGCACCGTTTCTATCAACTCTGCATTAGATTCGAGCTGTAGAGCACAGTGTGGACATCAGTGCCTTCTGTAATGATTTCAATTTTTAATCGTTCCAAACGACTTCATGACCAACTGTGCACACACTTTCCGCACTTACTGTATATAATTATCCAACGTCCTGACGAGTCTCCATTGATGCCATATATTCCTCATCGACAATGACGTACACGATCTCATTTGTGCCTCCACACACGACTGGCTGCGCTCTAACGTTGGGTCACCAGGTGAGTCCACCCCACACAGACCGAGACTCCATTGATGGTTCATTTCTATGCTTCACCATTGGATTGGATGAAATTGTCAGCTAAGGCGACTCCAAATGATTGATGAATAACTGCAAAACTTTCGCACACCTCCGCAGCCGGTCATTGTGACAAGCAGCGCACTGTGCTCTTTCGAATGAATTTGTGGTCGATGTATACTGAATGACCCTTTTCGCCGTCGTTTCCTGTCGTTCAGGGAAATTAATAATTTCGAAAATTCTTGCACAAGCTGAGGGGCAAGGCGTGCCGTCCCGCACTACACCTCCTCGTTCTGACATCCTGTCAGTGACAGTGAGACAAAGCACAGCAAAGGCAACTCCTGCAAATGCACACCGTTCCGCAATTGTTCAGCGGTGCCGCATGGCACCATTTGTCTTATTAATAATGAATCCCGGCCGAAGGAAGTTTTGTATAGTACCAACACCGATTGTTTCATAAATAAAATGCCATCACAAATATTTATCCTCCTGCTGGAGAGTCTTCTCCTTCGGAAGAATAAATAGAAACAATAAGATAGGGGACGATGGGCGCTGAGTTGGGTGGAGATAGGTGCGGATGAGCCAGAAGATGTCGGGCCTCGAAATCCGCATTTTATTTGCTGCAGTAATTATCTAGTGGCACGGCGAAGATTGTGGCAAGGCCGTGATCGAAGGACAATGGGCGAGATTCAATGTTTTTAATTAGCAAATAGCCGGTTGGCTTTACCTGTTTCACGGTCTGCTGCATCGCTGGAGGGTGGCCAGTCGTGCGGGGGATTAAAATGAATTGAGAATATTGATATTTAGGGCAATATAAGGGGGGTGAGAGGAAGGCTTGTTCTTGTACCATGAGGCGAGGACCACGCGCCGCTAGTAGGGAGGGTAACGAGAAATCATTGTTTTAGCTCGTACACCCTCGTTGTATACAAATTATTCAGTCAGTCAATTCTGTTTTCAAGCAGGCATATCCTATACAACATGGAACCTATGCCGGGCGCAAGCATAAATGTCAAATTGCCGTGCAATCAATTTTGTATTGAATTCACTTTGCCCTGATCGATGTCAGGCTGTTTATGAGTCGACTACATATTGCTTTAATTCTACACACAAAATTGTGAGTAATTGTGTTTCAAAGAGAATTGAATCGAGTTGAAAAACTGCAATACGTTCTATGGCGTGGAGCAACCAAACTGTTTCAAACGTTTGGCTGACTGTATGATTTTAAATGTACTCGATTCATTTGTGGATTATTTCGTATTTTTTCTTTTAACTCTTCAATTTATTCCTGGCGTACATTCTGCTCGTTGTATTGGTATGTTTGCAAACGGAGTGCATTCATATGCTCACGTCTGTGAGTAGGAACAACTACAAAAGACGTTAGAGTCTATGTGCTACCTTTAAATGTTGTGTGTGTGAAGTCAAGGTGATCTCCATGGCATAGTAGGTTCATATTCTACGCCGGGGGTTCCAGGTTCGATCCCCAAACTTACCAAGTTTCATAATTCACGCCTTGACCTCCTTCGAGTCACTGACAATGCTCAAAGAGTAATAAAAGGGGCGTTCAATATATTCTCGGTATCGGGGTGAAGCAGTTGTATATATAAATTGACTTATTTATCAAGTAATACTATTATTTTAGTGCATTCATGTAAAATTTCATATAAATGTGATTATTAATTCGCATTTTATCTCTAGTTAAACAGAATCATAATGGCAACTGAGACGATGATGGTGAAAATTGAGCATCGCGCTGTAATTAAATTTCTCACTATTCTTGAAGAGATGGTGGCTGTTTACCAGGGTTCCGCACCTTCATTATCAACTGTGCAAAAGTGATCAAGTTCAAGAGAGGCAGAGAGAGCATTGAAGACGACCCACGCTCCGGCGCCCCGGCTACTGCTTGTACGGGAGAAAGCATCAAAGAAGTCGAAAAACTTGTTCTTGAGGATGTCCGAATAAAGGTGAAAATGATGGCAGAGATCACCAAGCTTTCTATTGGTACCATTCACACCATTCTTCATGACCATCTTAACCTTTCAAAGGTCAGTGCAAGTTTTGTGCCACGAATGCTCACAGCGCCTCAGAAAAAACTGAGAATCGCATGCTGTAGAGAGCTTTTGGAGATGTGTAGTGAGAACGCGGACGGTTTTATGGATCGAATTGTTGCTGGTGACGAAACATGGGTCCACCACTATGACCCTGAAAGCAAACAAGAGTCCATGCCGTGGCATAAAAAATGAACAGAGCCCCCGAAGAAGTTCAAAGTCACTCCGTCTGCCGGGAAGCTCATGGCCACAGTTTTTTGGGACTCAAAGGAAATCTTGCTCATTGAGTACAAACAAGAAGGTGAAACCACCAACGCCACATCCTACGCTTCCACTTTGCATAATTTGCGGGAGGAAATTAAACTCGCAGTGTGTGTGTTGCTTCTTCATGACAACGCTCCTGTTCACACGGCGCGAGTTTCCAAGGCCGCTGCGCGAGATTGTAGTTTCGAAGAAATCCAACACCCACCCTATAGTCCAGACCTTGCCCCTAGTGATTATTTCCTGTTTCCGGATTTGAAAAAATGTCTTTGTGGAAAAAGATTTTCGGATGATGAAGAACTCAAGTCGGCAATTAATGGGTATTTTGGAATTTTATTTTTTTGAGGGTTTAAAAAAGCTTATCTCAAGATGTAACAAATGCATTGATGTTAGGGGAGATTATTTTGAAAAATAAAAACAATTTAAATTAAATTCGCATTTTCCTTCATATCGATGCCGAGAATATATTGAACACCCCTCGTAACGGAACATGCCTAGAAAAAGCTTCTCAAATTGGCAGATCGGAATCGGAACAATGGTCAAGAACAGTAGCATGCACAACACGAGTGGTTGCTGAGAAGCTAGGCCCTGTCCCGACAGCTGGTTCAATGGTGTCTTCAATTTTATTTTCTGAGTACGCAGGTACATCTCTGCTATTTTCAGTACTTTTTAATTCTTTGTACAAAATTGATTTATTCCTGATTTATTCTAGTTCATTTTTTCTTATCTTCACTAAAAAAATCGATGTGCGATGCGAGCATACCCTTGACTCAATTACTTAATATCAAAGTCTTCTCTCGCTCTCTCCACTTTGGCTGAATGCTCCCATTTGCTTTTAAATACTGAACTCACATCTGAACGTCAATTGGATGACTTTTCTAGATTCTTGTTCGCGATTATTTCGCTTAACCAACCAAGTTACAAGAACAAAATTAAAAACAACAATGTTCCCCTGTCAAAGAATTGTTCTTACAAAAACGTTGTAGACACATTTGACGATATTGGCTGGTTATGCCATATTTAAATTTGTATGTTGCATCCATTTAAAAGAGCCCAGTACAATTTGGTCCTTTTCAGTACAGTTTTGGCTCCGCGTTCAGTACAATCGAAAAAAGTCGATTTCCATCACTGGGGTTCCAACACTGCGGCAACCCTCTATGCGAGTGTAACATGATTCACGATCCCCACCCCACCCCGTGTGACAAAAAGTAGACCACATAACCAAATCGAGTGAATTATGTTGTAAATGAAACTAATTATGAGTACGCACAATATTGGAAAATTTAAAGAAACCACTCAGAAGTCGTTTTATCCTTATAAACCGAGCGATCATCGAAGACATGCCGAAATCTCGTACGAAACGGTTATCAACAGTCAATATCTCACGCTTTTAGATAAAACGATATTCCTCGTCATCGTGGGTTTTCTGCCTTACGAATTTCTTCGAAAGTGAATGAAGACTGACTACAGAAATGATCCTGTGAAGTATAGTCTTAACTGTACATTGCTTGTGCTGGGCCTCTTCTAAAATCGACTGGTCCAACTGACTGCGAATCATATGAGTGAACAAACTGATCGTGCAACAAAAACACAATCATGACCCTTCCAGATCTACCAACAACTGTTTCTGAAATAAATTTTCGGCGGTACTGGCTGGGTTTCGTTGCATTATTTTTCAAAAAAAAAACCTTTCCTGAAAGTTGTCAGCTGCTAATGGCAGTTTGTGGTAAATTCTAGTCGAAGAGCCTGTCGAGGGCAGAATGTCATTGTGTCGCTTTGGTCATATGTATATTTTGGTTCTACGACCATTTTTTTTTTTCATTATATTCATTGCAAAAAGAATACTTTGGAAAACAGAATATGAAATGCTTATCCATACAAAACAAAAAAGTGATGTTGGCAAAAAATAGCTATAGTCAGATTTGAACACAGAACCTGTGTCGCGAGCAACGCACCAACCCACTCCGCCAACGAACCCGATACATTTAAGGCTTTTTTTCATTCACATTCGGTATAGGTGGCACACTCATACTACTTAGTTACATGCTTTCATACATAGCGCTTAATTACGAGTGATGCGCCAAATCAGTGGCTGACACTCCAAAACTCACATAATCATGTCACAATCATGGTCGTCTCAACAAGACCAACACCAGTCAAACTAATATCCAAGGTTTTGCAGTGCAGAACAATGAGCTGCCGAAACCTGGTAAAGCGATTGCTAGGGATTGCTACCGTCAACGGATGATAGAAATGAATTAAGTGTCCCATACACAGTGCACTTATGTCAGTATGCTAAAATGCGTCCTGTGTGCGGACTTTTCGGCGCACTCGCTCTGTGTGAGCAGAATAAAATTGTTTGCATTTTCTGTGCAAGTTTTGCTAAAAGTGTGATGTGTGTGGGCTGGTCTGTGCACTTTCATACACAATAACAGTCGCATTCCGAAGTGTGCAGACAAGTGTGCTGTGTACTGAAGTACACCAAATACGTACCGTAATGCTCTTCCACATGATGCACATCCTTCACATCCTGTTTTGAATTGGAGATTATTTGGGAAGTTCTACTCCCCCTCGCAGTTGTCACCAAGCTTGCGCACTGACGATTAGGACTTGCGTCGATCGACGCGAATTAATATATTGACGTGGCACATTTTTTTCTCTCTTTTTTTGTATAGTAAAAGCTTTAATCAAAATATTGAACCCCACCTGCGGGCTCCTATGAACATGTTCCCTTAGAAACACGAAAGCCATACGATGTATGTACACATTTAAACCGAAGAAACGTGTACACAAAAAAAACCACTTCGTCTAGACTGCCTTGCTGGTGGATCAAAATCAAGTGGGGAAGCAACTATTTCACAGAATAAAATGCAAATACTTGAACCATTCCCAGAGACTCGTGGATGTTTAGATATTTGCACGTATGCCATGCTGCATACAGAGCGCAGTCCAAGTCAGCCGAGCTTTAAGAATACAGGACAGGACACCAAGTGTTTTCCCTCGGTGCTGAGAACAAAAATAAACAAAAAAGCATATCTTTGCCATTCGAATGGTAAAGCCAGCAAATAAGAGAAAAACTGAAAACATCAACTGAACCCGTGAAGAGACAACATTTCAAATATAAAGGACACATCGTGCGCGCCCTTTGTGCGACTGCTATTACATTTTTTAAAAGGACTACATGCTACATGCTCCTCGGATGGGGCCACGAGAGTACTATTACCAGCTGCTGTTGTGGGTCCTGCTCCTGCAGCAGGTCCTGCTGTTACCCGTACAATATTCCCGGAGCACACACGAGCACATCAGGATTCCTGTTCCATTTGTGATAAAGCATTCTCCCTTGCACTCAGAGGACGAAGGAATTCTGACTTGACCTCCCAGTTCCGGGATTCCCTTCGTCGAAGATAAAGACAACATTTGGTCGTTCGGTTTCGTCTTGCAGCACTCGAAGGCCGGGAGGCGAATTCGTTACAAACACAAAGGGCCATAAATCACCGAATGTGGCAAGGAATAGAGAAGGAAAATCGCGTCAACAAGATACTGTAGGACCTGTCGGTCCTCCTTTGAAGTGCTTAAATGCTTTCTTCCTGACATGTGTGTGCAATGACGACGCGACGGTCACCCTCTCTTGGTCGATCGTGCTTGTATCTATAAAAATCACGTAATTTCTATAACTTAATTCCGTGTTATGAAGGCAACGCACAAAGGACGAAGCGAACGAACGACCAAAAGACCGAACGAACGTTGAGCACTCGTACGGATGGATGGACGTGCGGCTGATGTGTGCGGTTCAACGTGGGGAATTCAATTTGATCCGTCAGCCAGAAGGACACGCTCACATGTGGATGAAATATAAAAATGAAAACTGTTTCTATGCAGGATAACAGAATAATTTATGATGAGTGAAATGCCACAAATCAAATTCGACGATGTGAGGATGTGCATGTGTGTGTATTCGTATGCGGCTCTATCGTGGGACGTGTGGAAGTTATTGCTTCCGTGGCCATATGCTCTGGAACAGTGATTGAACTTTGATGTTATTTTTTCCGAAAATATTTGTTTTAAAGGGAACTCGATGGCAGAATTTCAATCAAATTGGATGATTACCATAAGTCAAAGGAATTGGCAATAAGTTTAGGGGAGTGCGCAGAAATGACGTCGGTTCAAGCATGTAGTGGTAGTCAGGCCCCGGTTCGTGTGCAGTGACTTGCAGACTGTCTTTCGGTGGACTTATCAAAAGCTTTTCGTCGCTGCAGCCGCTAAATTGTGTTGGATCCAAGCGATCAGCGGCGTTGACACAGGACACCAAATCGTTCGACCAAGACGTTCGTTTTTTCTCGATGGTTCCGAATGGTAATGCAGTGTGAACGGACAATTCTATCGGATCGGTCGTATCCCCTTTAGTCGAACTACTAGTCGTTGTGTGAGAGCACTTGTCGTACGACATCAGAGCATTCGTTCACTTTTGGCAGAGATTTCCATGTCTTCCGTCGGGAATGAAGTCTGTCAGCGTGATGGAGAAGAGCGTGAACGGAATGTATTTTTGTCGTCCGACTTCGTCGTACGATGTACAGTGTGAACGCCACTAGAGAATCTTACATCACTATATTCATCCAATGTTACATTCCAAGGCCTGCACCTAAGACACAATCAGTTAAAAGTGGTGATCATCTTGTCCAGAATCGAATTTTTGCATAACCGGCATCGTCGATTTGAAACCTTTGGTCAGTTCAACCTCTGACTGCCATAACGGCCCTAATAGACCAGACTATGAATTCTGTGCATGTTTGGTCATGTTTGCGTGTGTGTATTAATCGATTCTGATACGTTCGGCTGGATTGCAGGACATCGGAATTTTCACGAATTTTTGCGTAGACGGCATCGTCGATTTGAAGCCTTTGGTCAGTTCAACATCTGACTGCCATAACGGATCATCTTGTTCTGCTTCGAGAAAAGGCATTTAAAGGACCTCTCTTTACTTACAAGACCAAGTCTATGATCTTCACCTGCTTGAGCATGTCTATGATCTACATCTGCTTGAATGTCAGCCAAGATTCCAAACATGTACATGTGCATGTCCTTTCCATTCCCGTTCTCCTTGGCTCATGCCCCAAGTTTCAGGATTTTTTGTATCGTATTATCTCTACATCGCGGATTACATTAGATTCATCTCCTTTTCAAGGGCAATGTAGTCCGGTGCAAGTCCAAAACATCGCCAACTATTTGAAGCCTACCGTGCGTGGCGCCTACCGTGCAAACGCTGGTCAATAGATTATGTCACAAAATGTCTGCACCTTCGTCAGACGCATACCCGAATATACCAGCCAAGTATGGTCATCTCACTTGGCGGTCCACATTCGCCGTACAGAAGGTGTCCAGCGTAGGTTTCTACGTTTCGCAACCTTGCCTGTACTTTGCCTACTTAGTCCGAGCACCTTAAACTTATTTGCCTTGGAAATCGTCGCAAAACCGCCAACCTATTTAAGGGCTTTTTAAGGGCGAAAGCGCCACGGGCCTTGGGCACAACAGCATCTACATGTTTGTTAAACTATAGATACTGATCTAGCCAGATCCTCAAGTATCTGACTACAGTCCTTTGCGCCAGTGGTTGCCCGCCATTGTTGAAGCGTGTTGTTAACCAGTGCACGGTTCTCCAGGTCGTGGTTCGGGCGAACACTCTAGTTCACCTTGTACACTTCCTGAAAGACCGCGTACCTCCAAGTACCTCCACTTAGAAGTTATGGTCGAGTACTACGTTATATGGATCAAAACATGCTGAAGTCAGTATTTGAGGCTCATTGTCCGTCGTTCTGGGGTCAAATTAACCCTAGATTATCTATCAGGTCTAGAGGCTACTAATGTATTAACCACACTGGGATCACAGCAAAGGCCATTTTAATGGCATTCTAAAGATGTATTCACATGGCCTCGAAGTGGATAAAATTTACTGTTTTGTGCGGCTTATGATTTGGATAACAGTCCGGAAAACGTTATCGTCAATACCGCTTGCTAGCATCTAATGTCTTTTGTTTTGATCGGAATACACGAGCTGAACCCGGTTGACATGTGGTTCCAGCAAGACGAAGCTATACGAGTTCGGAGGACTCGTTTTGCGACAACGCAAGACCCAGGTAACCGCCTCCCACTAACTGGCACTCCCTTCCATCCACATGACAAACATCATTACTGAGTTCTGACGATTAAACCCAGTTCTCGATAAAATCAAATGCCAAGGGAAAGTGTTGAACCCGCCATTCGTCCAGCACTGGAGACGGGCTACGGTTGGTCATAGAATCCGTCTCTATGATGCCATTAAATTGCCTCGATCACGAGAACACCTCTCCTTGTCCCCTTGCAACCCATTAAGATATCCATCCTGAACTCCACGCAGCATTCACCGCACAAGAGGTTAACTATACTTAATGGCCGCAGTTTAACGGTAGCGTCGACCTCATAAGCGATTAATAAAGCCGTTCCCTGCAACCAGCCAGTGCCACCATCAAGACCCCAAAAGTTTCCATTTAATGTCAGTTGAAGAAGTTACTACACCACAGTCCGTAAGCCCAATGGGCGCCGCACAGGATCAACTGCACTTTTGCACTCCAAAAAATGATGCCACCGTCAAAACATTAAAAACTCATAAACGAAGTGCCTCGGATGGCAGAACGGAATAAGCTACTCCCAGAGTCGAAGGGGAGACACGACAAATTTTTACCCGCTCCGCCATGCCTTAATTGTGGCCATAACATTGACATGGCTTAGAGCGCCTGATGCGAGTGCAGACCGAACGAAACAAAGCAAAGTATGGAAAGTATGGAAAGTTTCTGCCCGTTTTCCCTGTATGAAAATTGAGCTTCTCTTCTGGACACGTGCGGGGCTCTGAACATCTTAATGGTCATGTCATCGTTTCGTTTTGTTGTGTCGAGGTGGTTACCACAGGACGGGCCGACGGCAGGAGGCAGACATGAACAAGCGAGGCAAATGAATTTGTGGCCGCTCACGATGGTTATGTTCACGCTATGACATGGTAGCTTTCGTAGTTGAACTGCAATTGCCGGTGCTCAATGGCAAAGCCTTACGAGTGTGGAATGCGGCAAGAGCAGCTGCTAGACACGAAGACACCAACTGACAACATCAGCGCTGCTTGTAAGTCAGCAGAAACATCGGGACAGGGCAGTTCACTCCATAATGGGCGCATCAGTCGTTTATGGTCCTGGTGGCAAACAAAAACTCACATTTCACGAGTTGAGGCTGTCGGTGCTGCACTCGGGGCTATGATGGGGATCAGAGACGGAAACGAGCGCGATTCACATGCGATGATGATTATCGTCTTAAGACGATTAAACGGCGTGAACGTCTGGCACCCCGCTGTTAGGAAATACGCCTGACTAGGGCAGGTCGGGACTAAACTTTCGAGATGGAAAGCCAATAGAGGTTTGGGCACAGGCGCTCTTTAAAGCTGCTGCAGATGGCCTGATATGTCGCAGGCTTTCGCAAGTGGAGAAATCTAATAGAGCTCTGGGCACAGGCGGACTGTCTGTGGAGCTCTTTGAAGCTGCTGGAGATGACTTGATATGTCGCAGGCTATCCGAATTGGAGAATGGCAACGATGAGAGGAAATCACCCCCAAAAAGTGGTTCTCCTAAGAAAAGACCGGGCCAACTTTATCAGACTTATTCTGTGAAGTGTTGAGCCGAACTCTGCCTAGAAGAATATACAATTAAATATAACAGCAATTTATTTGGGTGTGATGAAATCTTTAGCCAAG
The DNA here is from genome assembly GCA_905231855.2 of Eristalis tenax. Taxonomy (NCBI): domain Eukaryota; kingdom Metazoa; phylum Arthropoda; class Insecta; order Diptera; family Syrphidae; genus Eristalis; species Eristalis tenax. Next base: position 49,890,734 of record HG993125.1, read on the forward strand.
ACGGCGCGCTGTCATGATCTTGAGATGATCGTTCAAATCTCAGTAACAGGGCAACACTAGCGGCTCCATCTTCCAAATGTCCGAACAACTATTGGCGTACACACGGCATACGAGGTATGTGTTGTCTACAACTTGCGGCGTGCTTAAGGACTTCGCAGCGGACGACGAGGAATGACACCAGTACACAAAACTACGCTGAACCTTCGGTCTTGGTCATCCTACGCTGGTTCGGCATCAGTGTTATGCTATTTATTATCTAACGACAGAGGTCTTCCAGCGAAATGAATATGCTGTGTATTCTGAGTAGTTTCCGAGTAGTAGTAGCACTTTATTGAGATCTGAAGGGGAAAAAGAAGGGGTCAGATCCCTCGTCCAGGATAATAGTAGCCGATGTATAGTGCCGGTCGTCTATCTGATATCAGATGTTATCCTCGAAAATGGCTGTAAGCAGAGGATTGTCGTGGAATTGAAGACCGGAGAGTCTCTTTTTAGTTCGGCATGTAAGGTAATCAAGCAATGGGCTCACTTTCCAGTTCAGGTATAATGTTCTGTTGGAAAGCCATTTACATCCAGGTCCTTTGATTTTTTGAGATGCAACTTCTAATAACTTTGCACTCAAATCGATGCAGTTCGAGTGCCACATTTGGGGTGATTGGAAATGAGATAGGGAACCCTAGATGGGACGAATTGATGTCAGTGCATTGGTTCTGCTTTCCAAAATTTGGACTTAAGTAAGATTTTTTTTCTTTAGAGGTAGCAGGTTTTGCCTTGTTCAGAACTGTTCTAACATGAAGATTCATCTTAAGTCACTCATGAAGATAGATGCCAAGGATGACAGATGTCTTTAGGGGAATTTGATTCTCTTCAATCTGAAGGGCCAGACTGCGACTTTTGGGTAGTTCCCGAAGTGTGCTAAAGTGTGACAACAAATCAATTATCTTGTCATTTTTATGTTTCAGCAGCTGTCGAAGCTACCAATTTCATATAGCTGTCAAAATATTCAGTAAGGGGTGCCATTCAAGCCTATTAAAAATAAAATATTGAAAATATTATTGAAATTTCGGCTTAGTTTTGGCCCGTCATTTCATGGCTTTAGTCGCATGCAAAGCGTCGCATTGTGGATAAGTTTGAGCGAAAGAATATTCTTTTGGAGAGATTTGAGCGAAATGAAGAAGAAAACATTTGGGGTTAGTTGGGGTCCGAAACGAAAAAGACCCAAAATGTCGATCTGCTGGATTGGACGACTGATAAGAGGTCGGACTTCCATAACCAAAGGCGGTAGAGGGGGCTGGAAATGTCTGTCGTCGACTTGCCATACAGGCGTCGCAACGCTCGAACTTAAGAAGGACAAAAATGTGGGTCATTTCACGGCAAGCCTTCGTCAGTTGGCCGCTGTGATCTCGCGCTTTGTCAATCCGGTTTACTTCGGTGTTGCACATGGTCCTACATCCGTTTCAGACTGTGTCGATGAATGATACGAGGCCGGACTTCCATAACCAATGGCGGTAGAGGGGGCTGGAAATGTCTGTCGTCGACTTGCCATACAGGCGTCGCAACGCTCGAACTTATGAAGAATGAAAATGTGGCATGTTTCACGGCAAGCCTTCAGCAGTTGTCCGCTGTGTTCCCGCGCTTTGGCACCACTCGATTAATGACAAGCTTTGGACTAGCTTGAGGCCAACATTCGAGACGCTACTGCCGGAGATACGTCGCCATATATTGGTCTGAATAATCAAAAGGTGGACCGACAGCTTGAAGAACTGCCAGCGAAGCAGAATGACGTGGTATGCCATACGTAATGGCATGAATGTCTCACATCCTTGTTGTTTTATCTTCGTGGACAACAGAGGACGCCCGGGTCTAAGGTAGAGCTGGATCTTAGCCACACTAAAACAAAAGCAAGCTTTGCATAGTCTGAACCATCGCTTACGATAGATAAATGTGACTGTGAGTCTGCTTTCGAACACTGAGTGAGTCCGAAAATGCATATCGCCCATCCGTACATGCACTCCTGCCAAGGATGAAGTTGACTCATATGCCCTCTTCCCCAGTCTAGTCAGTTGAGGGTTTGACTGGTGGAGATGGATAAGCTCTAACATGCAGAATGAGAATATTGACTCAATATAATCGAAGGCATCGCACTTGTAATCCCCAACAAATTTTCGAACCCTTGTCGAATGTCACCCCTCAGTCAAACATAGATCGTGCACCGTAACGCTGATTGAAGTGCAGATGGGCAAAGTTTCTCCTCCCCGTCCCCACTCCACCCCAACCAAAGTGAGTACAGAGATAAAATACACGAGTCACATATCAGACCAGCCAGAGCTGTGACAAATGCAAAACGTTCAACATGGTTGCCATTGCACGGGAAGTCCTTAAATGCATCACATCCACAGTGAATCTCATAAAATGAAGAAAAAGAAAATGTTGCAACGACACGTGGCTGCATCGTAAAAAGGAATGAAAATATCACCCAGACACCACCCTCACGTCAAGCCATAGTTCAACTTAGCCCCGCCACCAATAGGACCTTGAGGAAGCATACAGCATATAATCACAACAAGGATATTCACTTGCGGGCTTGCCTCCTTGGCTTCGCTTTATTGCCCACACTATAGTGAGCGACCGCGCGTTCTCGGGGGTTGATGTTGGTTGGCATTTTGGGTTCTCAGGATAATGCGATACGTCTCGAAGAAGACGCTTTCGTTATTTCCCTCCAAACAAGGACATTCGAAATTCTGCATTATTGCAATGTAATAAAAACGACACCAAATAGAAAGCAATAAGGACGAATGCTCTTCTTGTGCAGTGTACACTAGTGCCGGCGCGGCAGTGCGGTGGTAAACTTTACGATCCGGACGTGTTGTTGTATAAAAACACTGGAAGAAGCAAAGGACTAAAGAACTAGAGGACGAGCAACCAAGCTGCTCGCATCGAAGAGAAATGAAATATTATTATCATTTTCGTCGTTGGTTGTGTCGCGCACTTTTGCCTGCATTAAGTGAAATTTAGAGCGACGTGGCGTGGGCCAAGACCCCCGGCCCGGGGTGGTTGACAACGTCACTCAATTTGTTGGTTGTTTTATGTGTCAGGTGGAATTGAACTTTGTTACCGTAATTTGATTATATGACCACAATGACTGCGGGCTTGTGATGGATGGCTTTTGTCTTATTCAAGTCCTTTTTTTTTCATTTTGGTTCGTCCTGCAGAACGATTTATGTGTGTATCTGGTATCCTTCTACATCTGCGGCAAGATAAGCATTTTATTGCAGGGCCGCCTGGATGATGAGCGGAGGAGCGGCAGGCGGCGCGGAGCTAGTTCGTAAGACCGCGACCACGGTGAATTATTGAAAATTGAAAGGATGCCTGGCTATGGCTGCAGAATGAAATTGTCTAATGATTTCATTGCGTTGTTGGTTGGTTAGGAGTTCCATGACAAATTGTTGTGAGCACTTACCTGCGACTATCAAATGCCGACTGTTAAGTGTCATTCAAGCTGAGGCAGAAATGGCGTTCCAACAGTATCAACCTGGAACTTGAAATCTGACTGCTGGTGAACAGATAAGACTGAGAGGAAAATAAAATTTAAATAAAACAACGGCGGTGAAGCTACATTCTTGCCCTTATGTATGAAACTTGCAATGCGGCATGTATTGGCGTTTTTTCAGAATTGCAGCTCAAATATGTCGATGGTGTGCAAAAACGACCATGGCACCTTTCACAAGAAAACGCTAACGGAAACGACTAAAACAAATTAGTCTGTCATGCAATGCCATGCACTGGCTCCAGTGAGTGAGGTAAAAAATCTAGGAGTCATCGAAGACAGCGACTTCATGTGGAAAAGGCAGACAGAAGAGATCACCAGGAAGGCGACGCGTGCTTTAATGATTTGTAGAAGCCTAGTGGGCGAATCCTGGGGCTGCAGTCCTAGCATCATAAGATGGAAGTACATAGCTAATGTTAGACCAACAGTGACACACGGTGCAAGAACGAACCGCAAGATAGACACTCAACAAAGTCCAAAGGTGGGCATGCCTCTGTACTACAAGGGCCATGAGAATTTGCCCAACTGGAGGTGCCTTTGGAGCTGACTCCATTGCATCTGGTGGTTTCAGAATGTGTGAATAAAACAATCATGAGCAGGGATAGGAAAAGACAGATGCATTACGTCGAGACAGTTCGATGCACTAGTCAAAAAGCTACCACTCCTGGCCATTCCGCAGGATGACGCGATTAGGAAACGCGATTTCCAAAAGGAGTTTACCATCAAGCTCAGCACCAGAAAAGACTGGAGCAATGAATCCATAGTCCACAGTGAAATGGTGTACAAATGGATGAAGAACTGATAAAGGAACAGGGGCAGGAGCATTTGGACCCCAGACAAAGTACTACGAATCCATGTATGCAAACGCACCAGCATCTTTCAAGCAGAGGTCTATGCCATAGACAGATGCGCCCAAATCAATCTTGACGGACAGTCGTGCCGTAATCCTGGCACTAGACTCCTAAGCCATCAAATCAAAGCTCGTGAAATGTGTGGAGAAGCTTAAGCAGCTGAGCAGGAGTAACAGAGTAAAACTCTGCTGGAGACCTGGACATACAGGGATAGAAGGCAATGAAATGGGCTACTGCCTCGCTAGAAAAGGAGCATCGGAACCTTTCATAGGCCCCGAACCATTCGAAAAAGGACATGATCTCCCTCAGGAAATAGTATAGGGAACTACAAAGTAAGACCGGGCAGATACCTAGATCAACGTTCATGGCATGAAGCAGGCCAAGTAACTCTTGGGTCAACACAACCCGAAGAGGTTTGAGGCCTGTATCAAGATGAGCAAGAACAAGTGCAGACGGCACTGCAGACTAAGAGAGTACCTAAGAAAACTAGGAATATCAGGAAAAAGGTCTCTGCTGATTCTAACACGAATCTAACGAAATTCCAGAACATATGAGCCTCTTCCTCAAGCTGGTCAGACTCGGCATAAGTAAACCATTGCTACACATCATCTATGACATGAAAACAGGAAGAAAGCTCGTCGTCCCTGATGCAAAAGATGAGATTGTTCGAGAGACAGTGGCTTCGGACCAGTACAAGAAGTACTATCCAATGGAGGTCCTGTAAAACGAGGCAAACTTGAACAGGATAAATAAGCCGTTACACTGAACTACACCCGCGTTGGCTTGGGGTGGGTCAGTGTAGCGAGAATAAAGGCGGAGATCGAAAACTGCACATGGGCAAAACTGAGAGAGAATAATTTCCACTTTATTAGCGCGTTTTTATCAACACATTCGAACTGTGGGAAGATTGAACTGGCTTGAACATCACTTCCACTCGGAGGCCGTAGGACCCATTGTGAATCCCTTCATTTCTGGAGTGCACATCCTGTGCACGTGCTGGCTTAAACCACCCCGCGCTCTTACGAATCTTAGACGATCCGATATATCTGCATTCGCTAAGTCCGCAGTCTCTGTGAAGAATCTTTGGCCCAGCGATGCCGATTCTGGAAACTTTGGCAGTGGCAAAGCAGATGTTGGATCGTTTGGGTTTCTTCCTCGTCACCAGAACTCCGGCAGAGATGGCTGGATTCCGCATTGCTCCATTACCGGAGCACTGCTTCAGTCAGTGTACTGTGATCACTCCGACGAGTACACGAATGGGGTTGCGGTCCAACGCCAGAAGCTTCTTTGATTTGTCGTTGTTAAGCTCTGACCCTTCCATCCTAAATGGCACCAGACTGCTATTCTCAAGTAAGCCGAAATACCTTGGCCTTATATTAGACAGTACGAGTAGATTAAACTGGAAGCTCAATACAGCTAAGAGCAAGAAAGGCCATCAGAGCCCTACACATGAGCAAGAAGGGGCATAAGTGGGGTCTTCAACTTTATGTGATTCATTGGCTTTTTACAGCCGTTATCAGACCTATCCTCCCACACAGCGTTGCCGTATGGTGAAACATACAAAGGCAGACCTGCATCTGTATAAGTGGAGCCGTGAGAGCTACTCCTACCGGTGCACTCGATATCATACGGAACCTTACTCCCTTAGGCATATTCGAGAAGCAAATAGCAACTAAGCATGCTCTCATTGGTGTGGTACCACATTTGGGCGAGCAACAATTTTAATAGTCTCTACTAGTCTCGACTACACTTCATCTATACACTTCCCAGAGAAAAACTTCGAAACCCTGATTCTAGGAAGGGACGGCGACAATATACCCTTTTTTTAACGCCTTGCACATCTACACAGATGGCATATTCATTCTCTGAACATTTCCATTTGAATAAACTGCATCGTCTACCCAATCATTGCAGTGTCTTCCAGACTGAAATAATAGCGGTTAGGGAAGCCCTGTCTTGGTTGGGGTGGAACGTGATATCCGCCCGATATATCTGTATCTTTACGGATAGGCAGGCAGCAATAAAATTCCATAAATCGTTCCCGATAAACTCTAAAGTAGTCATTAGCTGTCGTGCATCTCCTAAAGAGATATCCGCGCAGTTTCACATTCGTCTGTACTTGGTGCGAGGATATATAGACAACCCATATACGTCTACCGTGCCACCTAAAGAAATGCTTTCAAATTCTTAGTAATCTGCTTCCCTTTTTCGTTGACCATCGATTCTTAGGAAGCTATTGACGTGCCTTTTAGACACAAGAGCAACCAGAAATAGTTAGAAGTGCTTTCATTTGGAGTTGTTTCAGTGATCAGTGAAAACTTAAAATATCCAATTTTTATCTGTACGTTTTTCCACTACAAAATAAAATTATATAAAATTGAACATCGTTTGTGGAAGGTACAGTTTTATAATGGTGCCCCAATTGGGACCAGTGGCAACATCAGGGTAAAAATTATTCTTATTTTCTTTCAAAGGTAAATGTTGTACCATCAATGGTTAAACAAACATTCAGGAGTCGTAACGAATACCGCGGGCTTCAAGATGCACTTGATGCTATAATGCTTGAGAAAGAGAAGGTGATGCCAGAAAAAGAAGGTGATGAAGATCCTATTGGATCAATCTGATCAATAAATTTCATTGTAGCGCACTGCTATACGTGGCAAAAAATGGTGCTGGGTTTTGTTCACGTACAGTGACTGCTATTAATATTCGGTTTTTATTCGGTAACCCAATCTTTACCTGCTCGGTAAATTCCTTTATTTTCTTCGAGATCAGCAATTTTTTGAATGAAAATCACTTACCAATACCACAAGATATTCAATTTACACGAGAAACTATGGAAAAAGTAGATTTATTAATATTCGGTTTGATATGCTGGATCTAGCCGTGGCAAACGCAACGCACGTGTAAATCGCCCCCCTTCGGTTTAAAGAACAAAAACAATAAAAGATTGGGTTGAAATGCACTTTATTCTTCTGCGGTTCAACTACGGCTCACTGACATCAAAATACAAAAAACATTTATTCCGATAAACTGCTGATGCAGTGGTTACACTGGTCCCGATCGAGATTTCTCAAGCCAGGCATTGCGAGTAAGTTTCAAATTTTGACATCCGCTTCGTGCTGTCTGGCAATTTCGCAAATGTACGTTCCGCGATGTCTGGGAAGGTGGGAAGCTCGTTAGTTGTCCAGTGTCAGTTCGCTGCACACAAGAAGTGAAAATGTGCGTCCAACTGCTTCAGCTTGCGGAGCCAAGTTTGCAGAATGTTGGCATTAGTCAACTTTCCCAGCAGTGTGTCATTAAAAATCACGTTGGCAATGCAAAAAGTCGTTGAAAATGCCTTATCGTACTACTTAAGCGCAGTGTCCCCATTTGAGGACGGTTCTTTTTTCAATGAAGGACATACATTTTTTTAGTTTCTTTTGTATTTTCTTATAACAATAATACTTTTTACCAATTAATGAAGAAATTTCGTTTTTTCCACCGCCAAATTTTATTTGGGTCCAAATGTGTTAAGAGAAACTGCGAAGCTGACAACCTAGCAAAAATCACCACTACACAGCCAGTCAATGGAACCTCCTGCGACATAGGTACCTCTGGCCACCTTAAAGTTAGAGCACAATATTCTAAGTATTCAAAAGGTCAATGCCAGATGGAAACAGGCATCGCATGCCAAATCTCCAATCAAATCTGGCCTAGTCTCGATCCAAAGAAATCAGACCGTTTGATCTAATCACTGGGCACACTGCCTAGTAGGTCTACATGCAAAAAGACCAGGACTTTTTTCTTGCTGCGGTAGCTGCTTAGATGAAGAAGAGGAGGGAAGTGTACAAAACCTTCTCTCTGGAGCTACAGCTTCCTACTTTTTCGATAATCTAAATGACTGAAAAACTTTTTGGCTTTCCTAGTTACCAAGCCAAGCCCAATTCTCCTGATTGTTAACCCGTGTGGCTGTACAAATGGGCCTACTTTGGCCTAAGAGCATTCAATAGCCATCTTAAGCCTACCTTCCTACCAAAGCTCTGGCCACGTTGATCTCGTCGTGTGACAGTCGTCACTTGCGAGCCAAGACGAGTTGGCTTCTTTTCTTGCGGTCCGGTGTAGTACACTGATCGGTGGCTGCAGCGATGTGTCTGCTTCGCTGATGTCCTTTCCGGACCCCTGTCTGGCCAATTCATCCGCTCTCTAGATCTTTGTTATTCAGCTGTGGCCCGAGTCCCAGCAGAGTTTGACCTTATGGTAACTGATGGAGCTTAGTGAGTCGCGGGACGACTGGATGGCGCAGTTGGTTAAGTGCCTGCCCTTGCTTAGTAGGGTCTTCGAGTCGAATCCCCGTGAAAGCTGGTTTTCAAATCTGGTCCAGTCACTATTTGCCGTTGGCATCAAATTAACGGCACGATCACTGGAGTGGTCGATGTGTCTAAGTGGTTTTCCCTAGCAGCCCCTTCTCTACACCACCCCATTGAGTAGTGGCAGTTCATAACATTCCTTGATCTCATCGAACGTGATCATACTGACTTCAGTGTAGCCTGACTGTCAACAAGATGGTGTGATATCAAATGTTTGAATGAGCTTGGCTATTTTCTCTATTGCCAGATGGCACTGTCACTGGAAGACAGAGCACATATCGGGAGACCTTAATGATTCCTGTTTGTGAAAGGTGTCCGAGTAGAATCCAGCCGCAGTAGCGTCGTGTCCATTTTTGATCGGTCTGTGAAAATGACAATCTCGTGGTCGATGGTAAAGGGGTTCGAAAGCCACTTGTCTCGGTCGGGGAGCAGAGTTGGTATTTTGAGAGACATTAAGTCAGTTGTATCAGTGTATCCCAAGTTGTCCATTATTTTGATTATGGCCTCATGTATATTGATGGCTTTTTTCCCCACAGAGGACTTCCTTAGTCTGAGAGTGCTTTTTGTGGCGCAGCCTTTTATCATTGGATCCAGAGGAAGGAGATGCAGTATTATGTCCAACCCTGCGTGCGGCGTTCTCCTTAAAGCCCCCGTTGTGCAAGCAGCAGCTGACCTTTGCACTTTATACTCTCATACACATGTAGACCCAAATCCAACCGCAGAATATTCCAGGTTGACACTTCGGTGATGCCAAAATCAGCTGATCGGCGCCCAATCGACATTTCATCTTCGATACTAACCGCTAAGGCGGTTATATTTTCTCAATTTCACACCAATTTCTGCTTGGTTGGTGGCTTAGGGTTCAAAAGAGTGTGCTCACGCACAAACCTATCCACGCTGCGACCACAAAGAAGTCATGACGACTACCGACCGGCATTGAAGAGTTCTGATGGCAAGTCCCCTGGCTGGCCTTTCCAACTAGGATACTGTCGAGATGCAAGTAAATCTGTTTGGATTCAGGTCACAGGCAAGTGCAAAATAAGATGGCTTACGGCAAGGAGCTGGCCAGGATTTGCACGGTACACTGGCCAGTAGTGACTCCACCTGACCCACTTTCTTTGCAGCAGCCTTCACTAATTGAGATACACTGAACGTATCCCGCACAAGCACAAGTCACTGCCACAGGATGGCCTCATGTATCCTAGAAGAAATACCGCCCAGCAATGCGAAGATTCAAGAGTTCACAGAAAACACACATAATTGCTGGGTTCGAATATTATAAGCCTTTATTGGAATATGATGTGTGCAAAGGAAGACAATTACAAGTTGGGCTTGCTCACGCCGAGGGGATTATTCAGCCATGGGTACACCTCTGGGCAGCTGCTGCAGACGTTCAACCAGCGCTTGTCCTTGCTGTCGACCTTGTCGACCTCGCAGAGGGTAGCCCTGCAGGTCTCCTCGTGCTTGGCTTGGCATCCACGGAATGGCTTGCCTTCGACCGGTCGTTGCATGTATTCAATTACACGGGACGCTGACACAATGTAGACGTCAGTGTGGCGGTTCATGTACGCAATGAATCTGCGGAGGCAAAAGAATGAGTGGTTTTTTTCGTGCAAATGTCGACGTATACTTACTCATGGAAGGCCTCCAAGTACTTCTCGCCCTTCTGGAACCAGGAGGAGTGGAGGTAGATGCCGAAAGGAGCGCGATTGCCGAGGTAGTGGCGGTTGAAGTTGCTGATCATCCATTCGAGAAGCAGTGCAGTGTCGTCCTCTGGGAGATGGCTGCAGGCGTCCAGCATGGCGCACTTGTATCCTTCAATGTCCTCCCAGTTGACCAGAGGGTTGACCCAGAGTCCGGGGAAGGATGCATCGGGACACCTGCCGATGGGGCAGTCTTGGATTGACTTGTAGTCCAGGGTGTAGGGCCAGAGGGCGGGTTCGGTGAATCTCTGAGTTGGCCAGGAGCTGTCGTAGAGCAGACCCAACTTCTGGGCAACGACGTACGAGTTGTTTCCGGGGATCTCAAAGTGGGGCATGCGCATGCCCTTGATGTCATGGCGATCGATTTGGGCGAAGTGCTCGATCATGTCGAGTTGTTGGCCGAATTCGCTGATCAAGAGATCGACGTCGGCCTTCTTCCAGTAGGTTGTGCCCATTCCGTGGGTGATGGAGTGCAGTGCCAGCTCATGGCCCTGTGCCCAGAGCTTATGAACCTTGGTGTAGTCGGTGTACTCATGTGAAAAGTAGAATGTGGCGCTTGCCTCACAGCCATCGGGGTTGCGGACGTCCTCAAAGAGCTCCTCGAAGATTTCGTAGTTCAGGGCGGTGACAGCGTCGTCAAAGGTGATGGTAACGAGCTACGCGCTTTGTGGTTAGAAATATGGCGAAAAATAATTTAAGAATGAGCATACCTGCGGGATCTTCTCCTTAGCGAACTTGGCTCCCAACTTGACGTCGGCACAACGGCAGTCCGGCAGGCGGCACTTTGCCTCGTCACAGGGCTCTGCCAATTTGAGTCCATATTCGTCAGCCTTCTCAGTGACAGTGGTTGGCAGGGCTGTCGTGGTCCTTCTGCGTCTGCGACCTTGTGAGCTTGGAGTGACCGTGTCCGGGCTCTTGGTACTCGATCCCTTTTTCGGGACCGGGAGTTCACTTGGCAAGATTTTGAGCTCCTCTGTATCAGTGACCACTGCGACATCATCATTCGGTACTTCATCAGCATCTGGTACAATGGCTGCGAACAGGCCATGCAACAGCACTGCTGCAATGAAAGCTGCTTGGAATATTCTCATTTTGACTCGATGTACTGCTCTGCCGTAGGAAATATCGACACTGTACCTGAGATGGTCTATTGTGGGCAGATTTACAGTCTTTTATACGAAGCAGCAAGCGTGTTATCTGCGCTGGGTGGAACCGGGTCTTAAAACTATTTCAGTGTTTCTGATGGCGGGTGTGTCTTCTACACAGCGGCTCTTAGTGGTGCCGGCAGAATTCTAAAATCTTTGGAAAAAAAAACCAGACATGGAAACATCGTTAAGTGCGTGTTTTACTTGAAGAATGACTGATGTGGTTGTGTGTGCGTGAGAGGGCGTCGGCGTGTAATGCTGAGTGCTTGCGATGTGATTCTTCCAACATATGTTGGTGATAAGCTACCGGGAGGGTAACACATTCAGAGACCCATTGATTCTCGGATGTAACGATGATGACTGTGATGACGGTGTTCTACATCTGAAATCCAACGGGAGGTAAGGACTGGCCTTGACTTACATTGATAATGTGGCAAGTTCAAGATGAGAATGAATGTTCAAGAAAATTCAAGATCTTAGTCGATCGGGGCAGAATTGTCTACTTTTTGAATTCAACTCTTTTTTGAATGCGATTTTATTGCAAAAATGAGACTGCAAAATGGGACCCTAAAATGGTCTAAGATGTTTGTAGGTTGCGACATGTCTTCGGACACAACTTCGAGAATTTCAAGCTCATGTCCGCAATGCCTGCTTGTTGGTCGGTAGTGGATGGGGGCTAGTGGATTATCCAGCGCACTTAGCCCATGTTGATCCATTGTGATACCCACAATCGGACTACAACCACTGATTGACCACTTCGGTGATAGCGCTGATCCCGACGGCAATGGTGACTGTCGCGTCGAGTTTCTGGACTTGGTCCAACAAACTCGCTCTGAGTCTGCCAAGCGGTCGCCTACCTGATGGCATCGCATTCAAAGCCTGCCTCGGAAGTCGTGATGATGGGGACATTCATGCCACGTGACCAAGCCATCGAAGCATAGTTCTCTCCGTTCGAAAAAGCAGCTCCTCAATGTTGGGTTCCTCTCGCACTGCCGTGTTTCTCACCCTATTCCGGCGAGTAATTTCCACAACAGCACGAAGAAATCTCACCTCAGCAGCTTGTGTTCGCGATCTTATTCTTTCGGTAAATACCCAAATTTCATGACCATAGGTGAGAGCTGGTTTACATACCGAGTTGGACACCGCTAACTTGGCTTTGACCCCAAGTTCGGCCTTCCCGATTACAGATCAACAAGCTGATTCAAAATTGACCAAAGCTTGACCAATCCTACAGGAAGGCTCAGCATTACTCCCCCCATCACTCGTGCACAAGGCCCCGAGATACTTAAATTTCTCCACATTCTTCAATGGGACTCTACTAACATGTAGAGTGCATTGAACAGGCGTTCTGGAGATGACCATAACCTCGGATTTGTCCACGTTGACCTTCATTCCAGCATCAGCCACAAATCTATAGAGTGCGCTTTGGAGTTTCGTCTGCAAAGATGTGAGGATAACTAAGTCGTCTGCAAAAAGAAGATGACTTACCCTCAACTCTCCCAATGTGAAGCATTCCTCACCTCGGCTGCGCCCGTGTATAGAGACTGAATGGCCCTCAGAAGGGGACCATCAATCCCATACTCCTGCACAACCCTCCAGAGTGTTCCTCGAGGTCATATGCCTTTTCCAAATTCACAAACAACTGTAGATGGGCTTGGCATACTCCCAAGCCTTCTCAAGTACCATTCTTAGAGTTTAAAGCTGGCCGGTTATACTTCTACCATGACGAAAGCCGCACTGTTCATACCCCATCCTGGGCTCGGCCATAGCTGAGCTCGACACCTTAGCGTAGACTTCCCCGAGGAGGCTTAGAGGAGACATACCCCGCTAGTTGAAGCAATCTCTTTTGTCCCCCTTCTTGAAAAATGGGACAATCGCACAAGTTTGCCAATCGCCGGGTGTCTGACCACGTAAGTTATTTACAAAAAATACGAACATGATACTGGTGCATAATATGTGGCGGATATATCTTGTTTAAGTCTGCCCCATTCTTAGATGTTTTTTTTTTGTATTCAAGCGATTAGCGCTGCTTGCAGTTGCCGAGTTACTTGTCTGATTACAATATTTAATTCGTCTTAATCTCAAATTCTTCTTTTTTCGCTCAGACACAAAAATGTTGCACTATCCCACTGGCTGATAAATAAAATTGCTACCAATTAATAACGGTTCATTCATTAACGACGGATGTGGTACGTATGTAAATGGTGATCAGATGAAACTGTAATTCATCTTCACTTACTCTATCCAATCCATCCACAGGAAGACCTTCAATGTCTTAAAAAAAATACAAAAAGTTTGATTATTTCAAAGCCTAAATATTCAAGACTATGTTACCAAGTTTCACCCTTTTATCTCTAAAAACACAAGAGTTACAGATTTCTGAGACAGGCAACCCATTTCGGGAACACTGTGCGGGGCCCCACTAACCAAGGGCAGCCACTTAATTAACTGCCAGTCATTTCATTCGAGACTTGTAACGTTCTGATTGAATTAGACATATATCCATGCTTTGCCAACTTCGCTTTAGTGGCGTAGCGTGGTCTTGGGTCGCCAGGGACAGACCCAATTTATGCCGCCCTAGTAATTTGTTCAGGCACTAAAAAACCTTTGTATACGATTTCAACGAGTTACCGGTTGTAGTGGCTGACTGCTGTACGGAAAGTCAGCGGCCACCCTTAGGTCAGCATATTGCCATTGTGCTGCCACCCGGATCTAGGAATACCTATTCCGCAAAACCGTTAGTGCTTGAAGATGACTAACTCTCATGCCGCTCCGTTCAGCCAGACTATCAAGATAATTGGCTCCCACAAGTCTATGTCTACGGGATGAGAGAGCACTGCAGTGTACAATGGTTTCTTACACATCCTCGTCTCTGCAGCCACAGTAGAAGTCGTTTTAGGGAAGGCGTAAGTTCCAATGGCGCAAAGCCCTGTTATCGCTTATGCTCGAGTGTAAGCCAGAGTTGTATGCTAATGAGGCATCCTGGGCCAGTTGGCCATCTATGACTCATTGTAGCAATAGAAATATGTCAATAAACTTGGCGGTCTGTTCAGGTACAGCAGCATTTGTATTTCCAATAGAAGGATCCGAAGCTGAAGGTGACATATTTGGAGTTTTAGTTCAGGACAGACATCTTTGTTGAGTTCTGGTGTTACTTTAGAGTCTGAATTATCAACAGGAAAAATATCTGCTAGAGGCTTATCAGTTGATGACGAGGCTAATATTTCAGAAATAGAATAAGACCCAACCTTGGTTTTTTATAATACTTTCCGCGTGGCTGTTTTTTTACTTCGAGACAAAACCCACTTGCTTTTTTTTATTCTTCTCTTTATGTGTTTTTTTTTTTTTTTTAAAGTAAGAATTATTTAATTTTCTTTCTTTGCCATCAATTTATGACCGCATTATTTATTCTTGCATATAATATAAAAAATCGTTAACTCATATCAATTAAGCCAATAAATATTCTTCCTTTTGGGGAAACATACTGATTGGAATTTATCGCGAAATTATGTGGGTATTTTTAGTTTGACTTAGTTTGATTTTATTGTTGGCTCAACACCCTTAAACTGAATTACTTAAGGACACCCACAAACGCATAGCAATGGGACATAGTATTAAGTCAAAATATAAATCAAAATAGGGTGAAATAAAAATTACAAGCACTTTCTCGAGCGACGATAACGTTAACAATTTTATGAATATAGTGTTGTATTGTATTATTAAGTTGGATACTTTTGTCAACCACTTTTAAATTACATTCTTTATGTACTTTCACTTACTACAGTTGTTACATGCATATGTTGGATGTGCGCATTGCTAAGACCCCTTTGTCTCTTAAAGTGAATAAAACCCACTTGCTTGTTGTCATCTGTCACGAACGGTCTTTGTGCTCTGCATTTAGTTATCAGAGAGGTTGCTATCAAGAAAATAATACAGATAGTTTGAATTTTTAAAGGCAGATGACTTTCGTTTTGTTGTCCTGTCCTTTTTTACAAGAATAAGAATGGCGAAGGAGGAAATGCAAAATACTTGTTCCATCTAGTCAAAGGCACGTTACAGATATTGGTTCCCTATTTAGAAGGTCTTTCAAACAATCGGATAATAATTGCTAATGTACCCAATTCTATTTTTAGAAGGCCTTTTTTACAAGCTTTAGAGAAAATATGATTCCGTTTTTGGCGATTTCATTAGATTTACACGGTTAAAAAAAAAGCTATTTGATTGCAATTTTAAATTAACACATTTTTATCGAGAATTTTGTTATACAAAATATATTGAGTCTGTAACATATTCGGGCGGTTTGCTAAGAGATGGCGTAACTTGTATCATTCCATTGGAACATGCGCTGGAAACCTACTGTCATTATACGTCATCTCAGTATATTTCATTCATTTGAAGCGTAAACAAACTTTTTTTTTTTCACTCAAATATGTCGTGTCGTTGTTTGAGTCTGAAAAAGTGTTTTTGCGGGGAGTTCTTCCCGCGAAGAAAGTCATCGTGTTTTGAGAACATTAACACGTTTGATGAATATTTAAAGTAATTTGACTGAAAATCAATTTTTTACATTTATTGCATTATCTAAACTAAAAATTCGATCAGAACCGAAGGAAAAGTAGACGGAGCATCATCTTGTGGAATGAGCGGAGGCAGAACCAACTACATCGCTACCACAAGTGTAAGCGAAAGTGAACGAAACTTAACGAAGTGTTTATTTAGGTCACAGCAGATATATTATATCTAAGCTCTCCCGCCATTGTTAAGCTTCCTTAAGGCTTAAATCTTAAAAACATTTGTGGGCATTTAATTCAGTGGAAAACGGTAAAATCGATGTGTTGAAGGATCAAGGACAAGATAAGAGTCCTGTAGCCAAATGCATTAAACGAAATTTCAATGACACCTATTCGAATTTGAGAAACAGAGATTTGCACTGCACGATGGGCGGTAAGAAAACGACTGATAGAAGAGCAATTTTAAGAAATGCTTATAACTCTTGCAATCCAGATTTGAAAATGAATCACAAGGAGAGTGTTTCCACAGAATATATATTTGTTTTTATCTTTCTTAAATTTTAACATTTTCAAGGAGACACTTACATTGTCATCGATGGACCACTATCATCGTCGCCAACTTCTTTTGTCCAAATTCCCTTAGCGGGAGCATGAACAAATTTTCACGAACAATGAGTTGGTCTTCTCGGCGATGAGTCATTTTTAGGTAGGCCCACGGCTGACTGTATTCAACAGTCGGCGAAAGCGCTTACAGCCTTGAACGGTTAGTGGGAACAATATGGCTGGGCCGGTGAGGCTTGTAATCAGGGCTATCATAAATAATGTACACAAATATATTTAATGGGGTAGTTTCTGATCATAAAAGTTATCTTCTCTCACCAGTCGAACCCCAGACAAATGATATTTTTCTAGTTCTCTCCAATTAAGAGAGCAAGTTGGTAGAGGTCCTCGTGACATTTCGATCTGCGTTGTGCAACTAATTTGGAGTCGAAGACTGTTCGGGCCCTAGTCCATGCGCTCTACATGTTGCAACCACTTCAGGCGTTACATCCGGTGACGCCTGGCTAGACTGGCCTTAACAAGGTGAACTCATATGGGGTTGTTGAATGTTGTCCTTCAATTGACATCAACGCAGAACAATCAAAAGTGGACCAAGGACTTCTTCCACTGTCATTGTCTATGCCAGTCAGTGTCTTATGTAAAGTCAGCTGTTTCCTTCGAGAGACGACTCTATTACTCAATTGGCTCTTGAACCCAGAGTTCGGCAAGAGTAATTCTCCTATTTCTCAGTCAATGACTAGTCCCTGACTACCTCAAAGTTATAGCTCCCACTGTACCACCCTATCCATCGATGCTGTACGTCCTTTCTTGAGCACATCATGTACTTCATTTTGCCTCTTTCACCGCTGGGCGCAAATTATCCGCCTCCATATCAATTCCAATAAACGCCTCATTGGCACCTCGCTGTGTTCAGCCAATCTCGTCAATGACCTCGGCGTTTGCTAACAGCTGTACGGACTTCTGGAAGATCGTGCCTCTGGTGTTGGTGTGTGATATTTGCACCATCTTTTCAAGAACGATGTGAACCAGGTCACATTTCTTCCAATCATTTAATCATTTGAAATAGATTTCCTTTGCTATACTCGACCTCGAAAATCTTACCAGCTTGAGTCAAGTTTACGCTGAACTCATGTAGCCACAAACTGAAGCCCCGGCGGGAATCATTCAGAGTCAGCTACAGGCAACACCTGCTTACATTCCATTCAATTTCTATCGAGACAGAAGCTCCAAGCAGACGTTACAGCATCACTGGACCAAGCGGCCCACACTGAGTACGACAGAGCGCCCTTAAACCAAAGCATGCTCTCATGACAGATTGAAGGAATTTGCAAAAGATGTTCTGTAACTCATTCCAAACAGATTCAGCGCAGGAAATGCAAGACATTCTCCATTAGCAAAGGCGCACCAAATTGTTACCCACCGTAACATCCCTTCCGTTCAGTTAGACAAGCGGCTAACAATTTTCCATTGTTTCGTTGAAATTCTTAAGAAGCTCAAGCAGAGGAAAATTGAAAATTCCTATCTTCAGCAATCCCATCCGAAATGCTTTGGCTAAAGGCGACTCAAACTTATTTTCCCACTTTCAGTGGCGGTTCAATTATAAACTCCTTAACATGCACCCCAAGCTGTCCGCAGTGTCGTCCTCAGAATACACAAGCAAAGGCGGCGAGCGGCAAAAAACAACGAGGAAAAAGAAAGAACAGAACACCCAAACTGCACAGTCACACAGCGGAGCTCTGAATAGAGAAAATTGGAAGGATATGTCTTTGGATATCCCATATTATCTTGCCACGAACATCACGAACATTAATTGAACTCCGAGCCTAGCTGAAGGAATATAGCCTCCCCAATTGATTTATTGCATTTGCATCGAGTCGTCCTTTATCCATTGCCATTCCCCGGACTCTATTCAGTTTGACTTGTACCCGTTGCCCCCTCCCCGGCGGCGGACGCAAAGAAATGTAAATGACGAAAGGGAAATGCCTACACATCCGCATACAATGCTGCAGGGACTGGAACTACCAACGGGCATACATTCCTTTTCCCTTTTGCGACAAGGATCATTAGTTACATCCTTAGCCTAATGTATGTGTGCTCTGAAGAAGGCGCGGCGCGTCGAAGGCACAGCGAAAATAAGGACGAACAAGAAAGCAATGCAATGCAACAGAAAAAAAAAGAAGAACGGAATGAACTATTCCTTTTCAATTTCAAACCCGATTTACTTTTCGACTTCCAGTGTCGCAGTGTCGTGACATGTCCTTAATAGCCCTGCCGGCACCCCAGCAGACCTACACACTCGCTGATAGCACGGGGCGTACATGTAGCGCCAACGCAACACAAAGAGCGCCAAAATGGAATTTCAATGAAATGCTAATTTTCGTCAAAGGCACGGATGGAGGATATGCAAGACACGATGGCACTGGGGAAGATAAAGTAAATGGAAAAAGGATAAACACAGCATCGAGTATCCTGTGTGCAACCGGGCTTACATACTCGTACTTTAACCATCATTTTTGCTTATTTGAGTTTATTCACATTGATCCTGGCCAAAGCTAGAGGAACGGGTCAATGCCGCTTCGGGCTGAATAGGCGGCAGAAACGACAGTGAAGTCACGTAGCGGCATCATTTTCTTCGGCAACGACGCGATTGGCTCTAAATGATTAACGGAAGATGTGACCAAAGGCAAAAGCGGACTTCACATGGGCTTGCTTCGAAAACAAAGTGCTGATTCTTGGCGAATTTTGGTCATGTCTGCTAGAGGCGCGAAGACAGAACCACGAGCTGTAAAGGGATGTGGATATAATTAGGAAGGCCAACATTCGCTTCGAATGCACTGGGCACATACAGCGTTACCACGCAATAGGATTCTTTAAATCCGAAGCGATAAGGAGTGGTAGACCGAACATCCGTTTAAGTGAGGTTGCAAAACAACATGACAACTGGAAGCAAAGTTACCGGAACTACCAACAATGGTTATCAGTGTCATAGCTTGCAGCTGGTGTCTAGTGGCTCATGGTGCCTATTGGCTTGTGGCTTTTGGCTAGTGGTTAGTGACTTTTGGCGAGTGCCTTGTGACTATTGGCTAATAGCTTCTGGCAAGTGGCTAGTGGTTTGTGGCTAATGCCTGTTGGCTAGCGGCCTGTGGCTATTGTTTGTGGCTTCTGGCTGGTGGCTAGTGGTTAGTGACTTTTGGCGAGTGCCTTGTGACTATTGGCTAATAGCTTCTGGCAAGTGGCTAGTGGTTTGTGGCTATTGCCTGTTGGCTAGCGGCCTGTGGCTATTGTTTTTGGCTTCTTTCTGGTGGTTAGTGACTTTTGGCGAGTGCCTTTTGACTATTGGCTAATAACTTCTGGCAAGTGGCTAGTGGTTTGTGGCTAATGGCTGTTGGCTAGCGGCCTGTGGCTATTGTTTGTGGCTTCTGGCTGGTGGCTAGTGGTGAGTGACTTTTGGCGAGTGCCTAGTGACTATTGGCTAACAGCATCTGGCAAGTTGCTACTGGCTTTTGGCTATTGAATGTTGGCTAGGGGCTTGTGGCTATTGCTGGTGGCTTCTGGCTGTTAGCTGGTAGTAGTGACTGGTCGTGGCTGATGGTGGCCGGCACTCCCTTAGGCTTAGTGATGGCGTGAGCGCGGAGTCGATTGATTGACGTTTCTGAGTAAAGTTTGTGCCTTGTGACACCAGCTTGTGCCCTTGTGTCTAGTGACTAGTGGCTAGTGGATAGGGGCTAGTGACTTGTGGCTAGTTGCTAGTAGCTAGTGTTAATGGACGTGTAGCTAGTCTAGTAGCAAGTGCCTTGCTGCCACTGGCTATTAATAACGTGTGGCTAGTAGCTAGAGGCTTGCTGCTACTCGCCACTAGCTAGCGGTTAGTAGTAATTGGTCGTGGCTGATGTTAGTTTAAGCTTAGTGATGGCATGAGCGCGGAGCGATTGATCAGCATTTTTGAGTAAGGCTTTGCTTGTTTTTTAACGCTATCCAATAAACGGAAAAAGGCGGCAACACTAAAAGTTGAACTAAAAAAAATTTAAATAAAATTGACTTCTCCGTTGCCTGGCTTGTTGCGTTCATCATTCAAGTAGTACGTGTCCCAGTTATACTCGTACAATCTAATGCATTTCATGTTTGTGCGATGCTCCATTGCTCGCCATTGATTCACTCAGCCACTTGGCACCCGTGTGTAACCTTCAATCAATGGAATCTAATTCCAAAAGGATCATTCGAGACTGATTAGGGCACAAGCGGAGCAGCCCAACTCTGACTCCACTTTACATCTCGCAGTCTCCTCTTCAACACCTCCATCTGCGTCCAATGGCGACATAAGAAATGCATTTTCTGATAAAATCAACTAATTAGCAAAAATTATTCCGTGGGGTGGTAACCAAGTCGCTTTCGTGTCGGACACTTTTGTTTGGTGTTTGACACATTCGAGGCTACAAGCAGATAAGTGGGCGGTCTTGTAGCATGCGGTCCGATAAGGTTCCACTGAACTTTGTCTTCCTCGTGCTATTATTTCAGCGCTTACTAGCCGCAGAGGACAGGCATGACAATGGCTCCAATGAGTAATTCATAACA
This sequence comes from Eristalis tenax, assembly GCA_905231855.2. Classification (NCBI taxonomy): domain Eukaryota; kingdom Metazoa; phylum Arthropoda; class Insecta; order Diptera; family Syrphidae; genus Eristalis; species Eristalis tenax. Next base: position 49,911,967 of record HG993125.1, read on the forward strand.
GCCATTTACACTCAATTTTAGCAGAATAGTTTGTATCATACTTTTTAATGAAAAGGAGGTGGTCGTTTCCGGAGGCGGTAGGATGACAGATGAAGAAGTACTGAAGAAACTCGGAGGGAATGGTGTAACGAAGCTGGATCGTGTTGTAGAGGCTTCTTAGCTCCAGACTTTAGCGCCACACGGGGAGAAAGCGTCAGGACCAACGTCGGAGATTCAGTGGAACAAGAGCAGAGAGACTGCAAGGGCCGAAGGTCTTTAAGAATGAGCTGCATTGTGTAGACATTAGTAAACAACTGCTGCACCTTTTAATTGGCATTCAGGACAAATAACGACTCATTGTCAATTCGCTCATTCGGCGAGTAATTCATAAGGAAGTAATCACAAAGTGTCTTATCTGACTGTGTCCCATCCAAAGATCGGGATTATCACAAATTTCTTCCAGCTTGGTAAGAGCATTGTGCCAACTCAGTAGTCAAAAAGACTCCTGAAACTAGTATCATTCGAATGGTGTTTCTGATTCGATTCCTCGGCAGATATCAAACTGAAGACAGCACTGGCAGCTTAGGCAAATGACAAGACTGGATCAGAAATCAAATACCAAAATTTTGAGTGCTGCTTGGGGCATAGTCTGACTTGTTTTTGGCGAAGCCTAGAATAGATAGCTTATCTTGGTTTGCGACCATCTGCTGTCTTTTAGCGGTGAACGCGTATGAATTCAGGAACTTTCTTTCTTCTTCCGTGTCTTCATCAGTCTCTATCAGTCAGTAGCAAGTAGCACCGCCAAATAAATACTCCCAAATCAATACTTCCTGTTACCGACCAATCTTTAGTTAGAAGCCACGTTCATATTATTAGGTATCAAGTAGCAGGTCATTCCAATTGCGGCCTCGACATCACTGGCACTATATGTGTCGTTATTCTGACAATAGAGCCTCGAATCTTGGTCTCAAGCTCGTGCATAGTGGTTGACTTGCTGGCGTAAGCTTAAGGCTATACGTAGCCCCAGAGTTTTCGCTGGAGTGGTGTCAAGGCAAAAGGTCCCGATCGCTAATTGATGACCACTCGCCGTGAGGGGACCCAAATTTCTCCTGCACATCTTCGAGCGTTGTGTTGCTTGTATGGCATGTAGCTGTGTCTTGTTGGAACCCCAGATTGGATATATCGATGTTGAAGAGGTCCGATCACAGAAATCCGGTCAACATTGCTCTATATCGGAAACCATTGACGGTAATGTTGTCTCCTTCCTCATTTCGAAAGAAATAAGATCAGATGATACTGCCGCACCAAACACTGAATCTTTGTTGAAGCATTGATACATGGTGGGGATTTTTGGATTGTGTTTGTTCGAAAAACTGAAATTTTGCTTGTTCACTTAGCCAATGAGCGGAAAATGGGCTTCGTCTGAGAAGATGATTGTTTGGCCAATCTTCGCCAAACATTGCCCACACCCAATTAGCGAACTCACGCAGCGTTGTCCATGGTCGTTCGGGTTCATTTCTTATGACAGGAGAACCTCATACGGATAAAGGCTCAAGTTCAAATTCAAACTAAGCCGGGTTGATTTTCAGGCGCTGCCTTATTCTTATACACTACGACGCGGCGGTTATGTTTTCTTTATTTCTCTATTTTCTTCTTCTCTTCACCGAGGCCTGGTTGGTGGCTTAAGTTCAAAAGATTGGGCTGATTTTGCACTGATTGCAAAACACTGTCACAAAAGAAAAGTTTTTATTTAGTGCTAATCCGTCATAGTGGCGGCCGTGGCGTTGAGAGTTGGTGCGTCGACTGCTAGGTTCAATTCCTGATAAGAGAAAATAACTTTTACGACTTTTGAGTCACTGCCAACATTCAAAGAGTAATAACTGTCTCGAATTGGCCGTTCGGAGTCGGCTTAAAGTGGTAGGTCCCTTCCACTCGTGGGAGAACGATTGAACGCAGAACACGGGTGGTTAGTAAAAAGTTGGCCCCGGCCCTCTACGGGCTGTAGCGTTAGCCACATTATTTTTATAATCCATCATCCGTCATGACATGACCGCTCAATTCGAAGTGAAGGCATGAAGGAGAGTTGATTAACATACACTGAGAAAACAGAGACTTCTTTGCAAGGATTACAATAAATACTACATTGCATGTAAGATAAAATAGGGTAAATAATTAAAGATCGGTTCATAGCAAATTGTTCCTATTTTTAACACCCTCCGGTCAACAGCTGTGCAGGCCTTTCTGTCTTATTTTCATCTGCATAACGAATCCCGACAAATAAGCACACTCTCACAGGTAACGTCGCAGAATCAAAAACTAAGACCACATGGCTTGGTTTGAGTTGACGTGACGAATGACCTTGGCACTGGTGAAGCGATCGAACTTGTGGAACGTGGTCGGCGTGCCACCGAAACCATAGAATAGCAGTTTGCTGCCGCCGCTGCATCCATAACTGTAGAATACCATCTGAGGAAGAAACAGAGCTTTGTGGTCCAACAATCATCTTCGCAACAAGTTGTTTGTTCTTGGGTTTGGGCATTGCTGTCAAGCCTTGCAGACTGAACCTAGTTTCTGGATTTAATAGGAGTCACAACCAACATGTTGGGATTCTCCATGTGCTGCATCAACTTAAAGCCCTGCATCTATTTTTATACCAAATTGAGAATATTGAAATGCCGCTTGTAGAGAGCTGGGTGCTCCACCTTAGATGCGGGTGTCCTCTGTTGCTTTGTTCCACAGGTGTGTAGTGAAAGACTTTTCCAACCGCAGCTAAGTTGTCCATGCGCATTGCAGGGTCTGGCCATATTAGGCGTTGGATCCGTAGACGCCTGACTAGGTTCATGTCGCTGTACAGCCCGTACAGTTTGTGGTTAGATCTTCTCCTCCAAGCACCGTCAACGCAAACAGGACCAAAGATCGTAGCGACTTCCTCAGTCGGTTTTAGGATTGTCAATGTAACAGCAGGACTGTGATGATCAGTATTCAGGACTAGGAAAGTCAGCTTGGTCCTTCGAGAGAGGTTGTGCCTCTTTAGCCCGAGGAAACAGCGGTTGCCAAGGGATACACTGCGTATGATCTAGGTAGGCATGTTGTTCGTACTCATACCTCGAAGTGCTGCCCTGTCCTGGAAGTCGATTCAGTTTGTCCTTTCGTGAGGAAAGCATATACAGTCAGCGTCAAAAGTCACTTAGATAGTGACAAATTTAATTCGAACGGGATCCAAAAAAACACTTGAATGCATTTTTCTAAGGCAATTAGTTAAGTACATATTATATTATAAGGCCCTGGGCCTCTATGAGCTGTAACGCCACCCATATTAGGCGCTACAGCTCATAGAGGCCCAGGGCCTAGTTTCTCGGCATCGTCAAGTGTTGTGCGTGCTATTGTTCTCTCTAGTGAAAGGAACCTACAGTTTAATGCCGACTCCGACCGGCCAATTTAAGAAGCTTTTTTTTCTACACAGTTATTACTCTTTGAGGACTTTCTATGAGGAGGTGGAGCCGTAAAATTATTTTTGGTCTTCGAACCCAGGCCGGGAATCGAACCCAGGCAGCGAGTTTCAGCTGCTTAGGGGTCGACGTACATACCCACAACGTTTTTTTTTTTTTTTTTTCAAAATTTTAACGTTTATTTAAGAAAAACATGTACAATAGTATTATTCAAAGTATTGCCTATCTGAAGCTATGACTTTTTCCCATCTTTCTGGCAATTTGTGGCTCCCATCCCAAAAGAACTGCGCCGACTTGGCAGAATGAATCAAGCCAATTTTTGACATTCTGCTCTGATGTGAACCGTATTTCAGAGAGGGGGCCTTCTGCATCGACCGGAACAATTGGACAGGGCAGCAGAAGGGCAATGTCTGGGCTATAAGGCGGGTGGGGTAAGACTTCCCATCCACTGTTTTCCAAATAATTCTCAACCGGAGTAGCAACGTGGGGCCGAGCGTTGTCATGATGGAAAACTATTGCCTCGTGTCTGGTTGCATATTCCAGGCGTTTTTCGGCTACTGCTCTCTTCAAACGGATTAATTGTGTTCGGTAGCGTTGTCCACTGATGGTTTCACCCGGTTTTAGCAGCTCATAATACAGCGCACCCTTCTGATCCCGCCAAATACAGAGTATTACCTTCGCGAAATGGATATTCGGCTTTGCCGTTGATTTGGCTGGTTGACCAAGCCAAGCCAAGCTTTTAAACAGTGCAAACCACTTTTGGCGCGTTCGTATGTTCACCATAAACTTCCACTAATGAAGAAGAACTCCCCGCTAAAACACTTTTCAGGCTCAAAGTTCAAATGAATGACATATACTGAAATGATGTACAATGACAGTAGCTTTCCAACGCATGTTGCAATGGAATAATACAAGATACGCCATCTCTTAGCAAGTAGCAGCACGAATTAAGTTATAGACCCAATATTAAAACCAAAAGAAGTGTGATGATATCTCACAAACTATGGGCACGGCTGGGCATAAACCAGAGACGTAACGAAATTTAGGTCACCAATAAATGGCCCTTCTAAGCTTTGCTTGCAAATGCTTTTGTTGCACGTGTTACTCATAAGATGGTTCAAATAAACAAACACATCCATTTCTCGAAAAGTGGACTCTAAGTTGACCACGTTAGATGCTTCCCGAAATCCCCATATTAGGCCTCATTACCATATGTGATTTACTTGATGTACACCTACTTTTGAGATGTGAATTTCGTTTTGTTTATGGCGCCTATAGTTTTTGAGATAGCTTGATATTTGTGCAAACCTGCATTTAAGGTTTTTTTTTTCTTGGAAACTGACGATTGGCATTATTCTTCGTTGAGAACGCAAGGTGTACACTCAGTTTTGACGCTGGCTGTGTGACTTCGTTTTGCCCTCATTCGGTACCAGGCCTTTAAGCCCTTTCCCTCAACGCAGTTACAACTTGAATGTCCTCTGCAAACGCTTTAAAGAAGCCCACCCAGTGGAATGTATATGACTTATTGACAGGACGCCTTACATATGTCTCCCGCCAGCTGTTGCATTACTGTCAGTGTATACAAGCCCTGAACGCCCCTGATTTAACCGAGCGCCTCGCGGATCTTTGAAACGCTTACACCTTTCAGTTGACAAGGGCTAGGGAAGGGGGCTGCTAGCGAAAACCAGCACACTGAGACCATGTTGGTCCATTGTGATATCCACAGTCAGTATACGACCACCGATCGACCACTCCAGTGATAATGCCGTTAATTTGAAACTGTACCAGATTTTAAGACCAGATAAAAGCGTATTATTTGCTTTCACTGGGATTCGAACCGGGGACTCCACTAACCAAGGGCAGGCACTTAACCAACTGCGCCATCCATGGTATTTCAGTTGATAAATCTTGCATGGTTTCAATGTGCTATGAAAGAATGGCGGCACCATATGCTGGACGCACAACTCAGTTGAATCGTTTGGGCAGAGTGAAGTTATCTAAAAGGCGGTGATACAGTCTTTTTTAATTCTGCATTCTACCACTGATGCGTGCTTCACACGCTAGATGATGCCTTCCCCATCGACTCGAACAGGCACACTTTCGAAACAACATCCGTTCTCACATCACCCGATTGCAGATAACTTGATGAGGACTAAAGTTGCATTTTGGAAGACGTCTTCCGCTCCCTAATCCCTGCACCATGCAACGCCCTAATGGCATCGCATGTGTGAGTCTTTCATGTGCAGTTGACACTCTTTGCAGCTGAGCTGCTATCTAAATTACCAATAGACATCCTGCAAAAGAATTTATCCGGCAGGAATCCCCTCTGGGGAAGGATATGTGCTCGGTGCTGCCGTGTCACTGGATGCATCACAGCTTTAGATAGTGTGTGGCTGGATGTGAGAAAGCTATATGCAAGTGCTTGTATCTCCACCTTGAGACGTCATTTGTCGGAGAAAAGTTCACTCGACAGGATACAGGATGCAGATAACCACAACTGAACGCTCTGACGACGCCACAGTGTCTGAGGACCTCTTCACCTGATTGCAACGAAAAGCAGAGCAAAAAAGGAGAAATAACGAAAGCGGAAACATAATTAATGCTCCTCACAAGGACATACCCATCCCTCGAGCAAATAATTATTTTCCTCTGATGGCGCTCATGGTGAACACGGGACACCGGACCTTGTGCACAAGGCCATTTGAGATTGGCGCATTCTCCATAGGTGAATCCTTTTTTGGCAGTCAGCAGGCAAGACCCACCCCTGCCCTGCAAAAAAAGAAGGGGGCCCCGCTACCCAATCAAGACATAAGAAGTTCACCATAAATCTCGTGACTCTTCCAGCTCCTTCTTATCAGCACTCCGGCTCTGCCATAGTCCCCAGTGCACTTGTGACATTCCCAAAAGGTCTGCCATTAGAATAGGATAAGATGATACGGCTTCCTGTGAGTGTGGATGCTGCTGGGCTTGCGTTTCGTTAGTTGACTTCGCCTCGCTCGTATGTCGCACAAGCTTGTTGCGAGCATTCTCCTCACTGAGAGGGAATCCTTCCCGACACGCCATCATCACAAACGTATTACGGACCGAGATCCCCGCAAAATACAGAGTCACATCCCATTTCATATCGCAGACAGATACTATTCGTATATGCGACTGGTGCTGGTGTGGTGCTCGGCAGCATACGAGCACACGCTGCTCCATGCTGCCCCGCGCATGGATGGAGGTGGTGGTAAATTTCAATAGGTTTGAAAGGTACCGCCCCGGTACGTGACTTTCATCACTTAGGGGCGGATACCGGTACATTTTCACTCCGCTCTGTAGTGGTGGGGCTTAAGGGAAACTTGTTGGGTTTCCGGTATTGAGGTTTTCTTTTTCTATTTCGGATGCTCTGGCCGTTTGCTGGGGTTTTCTTCGGCTGTGCTGGCAGCAGCGCAATGAAATTTCGGAGCCTCTTTGGTTGGTCCTTCGCCGAGGCGACTCTCTGTCCACTCGGTCGAGTGTGAGAGGGGGGTCACCCCCCTGTGGGTTTGGTGCGAAGAATCTGATGTTTGTTTTGGTTTTTGCTCCTGTGGTCAGCTGTACGAGGCGGAGGTGCAGGGCTTTTATTGCTATCTTATGTAAGATCTTAGGACTGAGAGTTTAGTGTTTTATTTACTCAGTACTTTGAAGGTCCTCTTGGTTGGGTAGGGACATTGAACCGTAACAGTTGTCGTTTGCTTTCGCCATGAAAATGCAATTTGAGGGAAGCTTCCTTAATTGGAGCTTCAGATTTTGCACTGGAATGAAACATTAAGCATTTTTTTACGTCAGCAAGGTGTGTCTACACAAATTGAAGCAACATCCTAAATTTTTAAGTCCAGCTAATGGATGACGTCCTTTTGTCGTTGTGGCTTGAAAAGGAAACAACGTTTTGCAAAAATTTAAATTTGGTTTGAAGAAAAGAAATTGATTGCTATGACCACTCGGACGGCATCTGCGCAGTCTTTTCGGAGTTGGATGTGAAATTCGAGCTCGGAGACTTCAGTGCCGAAGAGATCGGTAAGCACAGCCTGTGCAACAGATTCCGTCTTCCGAATCAGGGACTTTTCGAGAGCACGCCATCAGCGACACGAGGTTCCGTCGCAAAACAATCCACACAGCATCCCGGCGATCTCCGGACGGGCACCGCCAACCAAATTGATCATGTTCTCGTTGACCCAAGATATGTGTCAGACATCCTAGACCTAAGCGGTCTATTCAGAGGTCGACTGCCATATGTGAGAAAGCCGCACCAGCCCACAGACACTGAAAGCCTGAGCACACCGAAGAATATCAGAGCCTACGAAGAGTACCTAAGCCAGAGAATCTCTGCTACGCCCACGTCCAACACAAGCGCCAAAGATATGTGGTCGCAGTGTCGCCCAGGGTTACCTACTGCCAATGACACGAAGGCGTGATATGATGGCGAGTGTGAGTAAAAGAAGCATGCAACCGACGAGGAAAGCTAAAAGCCGCTGCAACGCAAAACAATGGGGGAGGAGAAGATGCTTCCACGCCTAAAGAAAAGGTATCTCGCAACGTCCCTACTCAAGCTTATCGATGACCAAAAAATGCCAGCAGACTCAAAGAAAGGTCAACTCCAATCCTGGGCAACTGCAAGGCCGAGACTGACAAGCTGTGCACCATCAGGGAATATATGGCCTGAGTACAACCTGTCCAAAACCAATCGACGAACTCGTCATGATATCGATCTGCACGGGACACTGGCCGATAGAAGATCATGCCACAAAATAGGGATCACATGCAATACATTGTCGTAGTTGCAACAACCTAAGGGAGCGGGGGCAATGAGGAAGACCTCGACACATTTCCGTTCTGACTGCCCGACAGCTAGACTCAGTAAGCGAGCGCTTGGAAGCCCCATCTTCAGATCACTTGACAGGATCTCTTCACTTAAGTATTTCTTAATTGCCTCTGGTTGGATTTAGACATGTCTTAAAGATACTGATTGTATACAAGGTCAAAGAGAGTGGCATTAAAACCGCACATAGTGCTAATTGAGTTCTCAAGGAGCCACTATTTCTCCCTACCTAGCCGCATGCTAGAGGTATATCCCCTGTGAGCGTAATCTTGTTACTTATCCGCGGGGAATAGTGGAAGTATTAAAGCAAAACGTCCAATGCTGCTTAACGGGGCTGACCTTGAGAGATTGATAGGGAAGGACCAAGTCCCAACCCCAGTCGATGAAGCTGATTTTGAACAAGTCGTCACAGCTACTAAAGGCTGAAGACCAACAAAGGCGCTGGCTTAGTGGATGTGCCATCAGAGCTCTCGATGTTCTTGAAAGAAGCATGCACTGGATCATCTATTTATAGAATTTGGATGGACGAAAGCATGCCCGATGACTGGAGTACCAGGGTCATATGACCACAAAAAATTTGATCCTACCTCTTACAGCAACTTTCGAGATATGCCCCTTCTCAACGTCGCCTGTCGAGAGTTCTGTGTGATCGTCTAAAGTCGTATGAGTGCGGACCGGAGCGTATGAGTGCGGCTCATCCCACCCGGAAGATTAACAATATATTCATACTGAGGGTAAACCTGGAGAAGACTATAAGGTCTTATGTCGATACGCAATTGTCGCTTCTAAAGCCGCATGCGACAGCATTCATCGCAAGGAACTATTCGCAGCGATGACCGAGACGCCGCACAGTGGTCCCGCAGTGGAAATAAATACCCAAAGCGACATATTTTTCCCGGCCAAATGGTGCATGTTTTTCGATTCTTCAAATATGAGAATCTAGAAAGCCAACATTTTGCTGACTTTTGATGATCCCTTTGACTCTACCGTTAGCTCAAAGTTGGGACTTTGAAATTTACAAAAATAGACGTATTTCCACCTTTTGAGGCGGGGATTTGTTTGATGGACTATAACAAAAATGCTCCAAGAATCTCCAACGGGAGACTTTCTGAAAGCTAGAAGTATTATCTATCGATGCTGCAAAAACTAGAAACCACTTTTAGCCACTTTTGAAGAACGAGGCGTGGTGCATTTTTCGTCATTTTCAAACGATTTCGCTTGCAATGCATGTAAATACTTCGCGAGAGGTATTATTATATTAAATTGCTTAGTTTCTTTAATTCTAGATAAGATTTATGCATGTATGTACTTGTACAGTTTAATTTATTTTTATAAATATGGAAAAATTATTTGTATTTGTTAAGCCTTGTTAAGCCTAAGCTTAACAAATACAAATAATTTTTTTATGCATTTAAACAAAAGAAAGTGTTTTTTAATTTTATTTTTTTAACTTAAGATCACTCCGTTGCCCGATGAGATCCCGTGTCACTTGTACTATGTTTCAATTTCATTAAGATCGGCACAAGGGTTCAAAAGTTACAGATTTAATTCCAACTTTCCCATGCAACGGGACCACTGTGCGCCGTAATCCCGCTGCTCGCCAAACAAGTACTCGATGGAACCTGCACCGGATTTCGGTAAGGAGATGCGTGTTGTGTTACTTCTTCAATCTGGGCAAGATAGAACTGCGCCGCTGTCTGCTGTGAACCTAGAAGGGACTATTTAAAGACAACACAAAAGAAAAAATCTCACGCACCACTTGGGACAAAACATCACCATCGACAGGCACAATTTTGCGGTATTAAAGGAGTTTGTCTAAGTCGGGGCAAACATGAACTCTACAAGCGACATTCTAGTGGAGGTCCGACTTAAAATCAACCTTGGGAACCGGTGCTCCATGGAGCCGGAAACTGGACGAAAGGCTGAATTGATTTTTCGTGTCTCCAAAAGAAACATTCCGAACGTCATTCAGAACGTCGCAGCAGACAGATATAACTTTGAGGTAGTCAAAAACTTTGTCTACCTAGGCACCGCTATCAATTCAGACAACGACACCAGCGCTGAAATCAAACGAAGAATAACTCTTGCCAATCGCTGCTTCTTTGGGCTAAGAAAGCAATTGGTAAACAAAGCCCTCTCTCGAACAACCAAGCTAACGCTTTACAAGCCCTTAATCGTCCCAGTCCTGCTATATGGCGCGGAGGCATGGACTTTATCAAAAGCGGATGAAGCTGCTCTTGGTTGCTTCGAGAGGAAAATTCTTCGTGTGAATTTCGGTCCCGTCTGCATAGATGGTGAGTGGAGGAGGAGATTTAATGACGAACTATACGGGCTGTTTAGCGACATCGACTTAGCCAGAAGAGTGAAGATCCAACGATTGAGGTGGCTAGGTCATGTAGAGCGGATGGAAACCAATGCTCCGGCCCGAAAAGTCTTCGAATCCACCCCCGAGGGACGGCGCAGTAGAGGAAGACCGCGACTCAGGTGGCGCACGCAAGTGGAAAGGGACCTCAACCAACTATGCGTGCGAAACTGCAGACAGCTAGCTAAAGATCGAGCTGGCTGGAGACGCTTGTTCGTTGAGGCCCAGGTCCACCCCTGGGCACTATTGCCAAAGTTAAGAGGAGATGCTTCGAATAATGAGTGATCTTACTTGCTATTTTGATTCATGAGCCAAAGTCAAGCATGTTGCCGTTTCATCGTGGAAAGACTTACACCCGAGAAGCGACTGCAAGCTGGAGGGAAATCTGCCGTAAAACTGTGGTCAGCACCGCACCTTATTTTTTGTTTTAGTAAATAATACTGCCCTACTTAATCCGATGAACAACTTCAGGCGATACAAGACCTGGCAATGCACCCGAAAAAATTCACTCCTTTGGTACGATCCGTCATAGGCCGTATTCCTCAAAGATGACCATTAGATCAACGCTACCGTCATTGGCACCCAGTATTTTGCGCATGATCGACCTACTCAACGAGCAGTTCAAGCCATTGGATAAAATTTCGCCCCCATTTCAAGATATTGCACTTCAAACAACCCAACCGTGTGCTCAGAGTTGGAAAATATCGTTGCTCTCACCGACAGAGTTAATCACTACCATGATTTGTTCATTCGCCACAGTTCGCAGTAGAGGCCTGTGGAAGTGAACGATTTTACTCTACGTTCTTGTTCTGCGGCTCGCTGAAGCCGAGACGTGCCACACAGCGTGATGGTCGACATGTGATTCCAGTAAGACGGCGCTCATGGCACACAGCATATGCACCAATGGCCCAATAGAGAAATGTGTTCGGCGAGCAATTAAGCTCGTTTGATGGATTCATTGGACGCCGATTTGACTACTTTTGTCGATAAGCCAGATTCCTTTTGGGTCCTTTGAAGACTTGAAACATAGCCGCTGTCAGCCTTTACATGGAGTAATCCTTAAAAAGTAGAATTCAAAGTTGGTTTAACAACTCAATTGTTTTCACCTGTTCAATTTTTCTCTTGACAGTTAAACGTCAAATCCGTCAAACCGCGTATTAAAATTTCATCTGACCAAACATTTAATTTTTTCGTCAGCTATTTCAAAGCAGTGGCTTTCAATGAATGTCGTTGTTCGGTTACACGATCACTGTCCGGACCGAGTTTTGTTTTATAATATAAATTGGTCTGGCAATGCTGCTCAATCTTTTGTCTTGTTCAAATTTGTGTCAATTAGCTTGAAGGCCAAAATTTCGTGTACCAAGCAAGTAGATGGGGATACTCTTCTCTATCTGCGCTCACTCCGCTATGCCGCCAAACTTTCACTATCCTCGAATAGGAGGCTAGTGCCCCAATGACTGAACACTTCGAGCCATGCAAAATTGTGCACCAATCATCTGTGCCTTGAGAACCCTTGCAGCTGCTTATTGGTTGGGGCACCAATCCAATCTGTCTCATCAACGAAAATTTCATACTCCAACGAAACATACAACATTCCGTATATCCATTGGATCGAAATAAAAATTACTTCACGGAAGAGTTTAGGAAAATGATGAAAATCCACTTCGTATCCTGTCGCCGACTGCGATGACACAGTTTCGTATTTTATTGCAAAGGACCACGCTGACAACAATGCCACAATTCCAGCAGGGCCATCAAACACTCATAAAATTATTATCAATCGTCAGAATGCATAAAAGGAAATTCGTCTGCCGCTGGCATTTCAGTGTTCACCTCAGAGCCAGAGAGCACTCTCATCGCCAGCCAGGCGGACGTGCTTGGAAATTGCTTTGTAGCTTAGCTGAGACGCTTAAATGTCCTGATAGGCAACCGTATTGGGAAGTTTGGTGACAAGCACCGACAGCGCTGCCAACAAAATACTTTTCACTCTGAGGACATTCCGGCTGGCAACGAATGAGAACGAGTGAACCAAATGATGTCTATTCCTGCTCGGTCGTTAAACGACTGCTCGAGAGGGCGGGCATGCCGTTTATGAGGACCGTATTTGTGCCATGTTTATGCTGTTCCTTGTTTAATTTTTCGGTCCTTTATTTTTTACGATAATTTCGGGCTTTATCACGACAATAGAGTTTGGTTTTCTCTCACAACTGTTTGTGGGCTCTTGTCATCTATGTGAGCGACAGGAGTGGGCAATTGGGAAGCGAACGGCGGAAATTGGGTGACATTCGTCGATAGTTCAAGGGCAGCTCGAATGGATGTCGTCATTGCGCGAGTGATGGCTGAGGAGTTCTTATTCAGTTTGATGAAAACTGTGTGATTGACCTTTTTTTTCTGTCATTTATGTACTTTGGTGCTGTTATTCGGGAACTTTTTAGAAATGGAGAAATTTGTAAGAATGTCGGATTGGACGACTTGGATAGATTGGATTTTTTGCATCTACAACGTTCCAGCCGAGCTGTGGAACAGAGGTTGGTTCAGCATCATCACCTTCTGACCTGCACGAGATATCGTCAGGCAACTCGATCCTCCGCCATCGGCTCTAGGGAGTTTCATTAGGAGTTATTTTTGGACTTGGTCCAACCACCTTGTCACGGGTCTGCTAAGTGCTCGCCTACCTGATGGAATTGCATCCAAGGCCTGCCTCGGAAGTCGTGATGATGGGGACATTCGTGCCACGTGACCAAACCACCGAAGCATAGTCCTCTCCGTTCGAATAAGCAGCTCCTCAATGTTGAGTGCCTCTCGCACTTCCGTGTATCTCTCCCTATACCGGCGAGTAATTCCTCCAACAACACGAAGAACTCTCATCTCAGCACCTTGTATTCGCGATCTCAGTCTTTCGGCCATTACCCAATTTTATGACCGTAGGTGGGAGTTGGAACAAATACTGAGTTGAAAACCGCTAACCTGGCTTTGCACCAAGCTCGGCCTTCCTGATCACAGACCTGTTTCAACATTGGCCCCAGCTTGACCAATCCTACAGAAAGGCTCAGCATTCCTCCCCCATCTCTTGTGAAAAGAAAGGTACAACCCTACAGAGTGTTCCTCAAGGGACTGGGTCGTATGCCTTTTCCAAATCCACAAAACAACTGTAGATGGGCTTGGCAAACTCCCAAGCCTTCTCAAGTACCATTCTTAGAGTGAAAAGCTGGTCGGTGGAACTTCTACCGGGGCAAGAGACGCACTGTTCATGCCCTATCCTGTGCTCAACTGCAGCTGAGCTCGACACCTTAGTGTAGACTTTCCCGATGATGCTTAAATGAGATATGCCCCGGTAGTTGGAGCAATCTCTTTTGTCCCCCTTCTTAGAAAGTGGTTTGTGTTTGCCAATCGCCAGGTGTCTCATCACGTTCCCAGGCCACTTTAATGACACGAGAGAGCCATAAAACTCCCTCTTCACCTATTGCCTTAAGCATTTCTGGCCAGATTTCATCCACACCGGTAGATTTGCCAACATTAAGCGATTCAATCGTCAAAATGACTTTCTCCACCATTCCACTGTTTTCCGCCACCCTCAAGAAGGGTCTGCCATCCTCAGTGCCCTCTTCGGGATTGAGCAGCTCCGAAAAGTGATCGCTCCATCTGCGTAAGATGTCCACCTCATTGGAAAGCAACACACCATCCTTGGATTTGACTCCTTCGATGATTTCGAATGTCCCTTCTCTGAGTCGTCGAGTGGTTTGCAAGAACACCTTGTCACAGATCTATGGTCGTTTACCAACTTCTATCCGAACTCCTTCCAAGACTCGTGCTCTTTAGCTGCTCACACAGCCAAATTGGCCAAAGGTTCTTCGCGCCTCAGTGCATCGGTCACGGCGCCTCACCAAAAATCCAGTCTCTGTAGGTCTTCTTCTTCTCTCTGATTTCTTTATGAACTCCGGGCGTTTTAAATCACGCAGTTCTTTGGTAGCTACCAGCCGCCACTCTAAGCCGTTTCACTCCACAAACATCACGTGCTGAGGCAATGACAGCTGTTGAACACAGTCGGCGCTGTGGAACAGTTGGAAGTCGCTCAAACCTTTCAGATATGTACCGCGCAAAATTTAGCCACAACTCACTGATCTGTAGTTTTCGACTGGGCAGGAGAGGTACTGCGTATACAACACAAAGTGATTTCCAGTTGACAGTTCACCTTCTCTTCACACGAACAGTTCGTTCCACACACGATGGTACCACAAAGAGGTCTATCAACGACGTCTCTTGAAGATTCCGACGGTACCATGTGTGTGGCAAGTAGGTGTTCATTGTGGACATGCCATTTGCACAGAAAAAGTCCAGCAAATTCTCTCATTTCGTGTTTTGGCTAGGGTCATGGTTTTTTCCAATCACAATCCCCCATGTCGTTACATCCACACCCACATGAGCATTGAAGTGACCCATCAGGATATTGGAATCCATCTCCGTCACCCTATCAAGGGCAGCATCAACTTCATCGAGGAAAGCCGCGTACTCTGACTCTAGACTTGGTGCATACACCTGCTCTAGAACCAAAGCTGACCTTTCAAACTTGAGCCCGAATCTCCCTCCTAATGGTATCCACTCCAGTATCCTACCTGGCAACCTGGAACTTGCGAGTATCCCCACATCCGCCTGTGCAGACATTTGATTTGCAACTCCCGACAGGAAGAGTTTCCACCCGTCCAAAAGGTCCACAGTCCTAGATCCCCTTTGCTGCGTCGAAGAGATACCCACGCTATCCACACGATACTTGGCAGCTTCCTCAACTAGCTCGAGATCCTATCCTTTGAGCGATGAGACGTTCCACGGGCTAAGCCCTGACTCCAAATGGGGCCCCGCACACCAGGATAAGCATTGTCTGAGGCCAATTTACTTCTCCGTGTCATGAGGTGGGTTGCGCCTCGTTAGCTAAGCTTGGGCTGTATGAAAATAAACTCGTACATGCCAAATCTGTTACTCGCCCCCCATTACGAGGAGGTTAGTTGCCGGGGGCAACTTTTTCTTACGTTTCTAAATCTTTTTTGGGGCCTTACAGTCTTATGTGGACCAGAGCGTAAACCAACCAAAGCTGGGCAAATAGAGAAATATATGCCTAGTTGCTTAAAAACTGCGCACACCAAGCTGTTCAAGGAAACAGGAGTTGACAAGAGTCAATTTATGTTGCTGGTGACAATCACAGCCTCCAAGTCATAGCTGCCAATATTTCGATGTTGTATGTTCCATCTTCGTTTTTTGCTTACTCCCTCCCTCCAGACTCATTTTGAGTGCTGCCGTTTAAATGCTGGGAGAGTCATCATTGAGGACTTCTTGTGTTTTGCCAATCACGTCAATGTCGACAAGAAATCCCTCGGCCTCTAGTGTTGACCTGTGAGTCCTGCATGATCTTCCCAAGAACAATGTTGAAGAAGTCGCAAATGGGCGCGTCGCCTCCGAGTTCAGGTCTAAAACAGATTCTTTAAAGCCCCAAACGGGAACTTGGAATAGAGGCGACAGCGGACTATCTTAAGAGCAATGGCGGCTTTCACAGGCTCAGTGAGGTTACCAACACCGGGTGCACCGGTTCCCTTCGTCCAGGGGGTCAAAGAAAGATCATAGGTCTCCCAGTTGGGGTAGTTAGTGAGTCTGGACTCCGGGTCTATTGAGCAGCAAGGCAATAGACTATGACTCACATTGCAGTGGCGCACGGAAGTCGAGGGGTATAGCAATCAGCTTATCGTGGAGTATGTGCTAGTCGGCATAATTCTGCTTTTTTGGTCGTGAAAGACCAGGAGATCATCAAAGAGGCTCCAATCAAAGCTACTGTTGGCGACATCCAGACTCTCACTGCTGACTGATGGTGTCTAGGTTGTTGTATGAAATCAGCTCCCATCACATGGCTGCTAATTTATTTACTCTTCAGTCACAACTGGCTCGCACCATAGCCCGCAAGTCTCCTTGACTCTTGAACCATGACCGAGACGAAAGCACAACTGCCGCTCCTCACCACAACGTCCTCCCTCCTTTCATGGCACTCACAGCTTGCAGTTTTTGTTTTATTTTCAATTTCCTTCGTTTAAATTGAAAAACCTGTTGGACAGCCATTACCACCAGAAGGCCATAAATAATTTATCCCGTTAGAAGTTAATACCCCCAACGTCAGTGGTCGCATCCCAAGGTCCATGTCGTCTGCGGTCGTTCGCTATGAAGCTATGAATGTGCAATGCACTCCGTACCATAAAAATACTATTTTTACGGCCAACGAAGATGCGGTGGGTACGTATTTCATCCGCACTCTGCGGCAACGGCGGCGATGTCGGCTCTTTAATGCTCGTGTCTTTTCGGCTTTTATTGAACACACAGTGTCAATATTGTTGACTTGCGGATGTCGAAGCTGTATCCAGCGGAGGCAGTGGCCAGTTCATTTTGCCGCTGCAATTATCCTTGTGAAATATTATGTAAGGCTCCACATAAAAGTTAGAGTCGCCCTGACACCCTCCGTCTGACTGGGATCGGTGTTTATATCCTCGCCAGTCGAAGGAGAGAAATGCAATGTCCTTGTTGACATAATGTCAGCGGCAGGCCGCATAAAATCCCGAGATACCTCGTGGTAGTTCCATCCCCCAGGCCCTGTGTACACTGTGGGTGGGGACCACACCAAGACGATGGTGCAAGAAAGTTTTGCTGGATTTTCGACTTCATTAATTTGCGGACATTGGAAGCAATTTTATTGACACTTTGTGTACGTTGATGTCGAGACTATGGCAGATAAATTGGTTTCGGAACATTGCTCGATGTGGGTGGTAGACTAGACGGTGTGTGGTGGTGGTGGAGTCCTGTCCTTAGAGAAGGTTGAGGATAATTTCTGTGTTGTTCGGTTTATGATAGCTTTGCACTTGGTTAATGGGCATGCGGGTCAAGCTCTGTGACACTGTGTGCGGGAGGTTGTAATATGCAGTTATGCGATGTGTTTCATTTTATTGCGTGGATTAACATTTATTGCGTGTAGTTTTATCGAGCAATTTGTGCGAGAGCGTGTCACTGAATATTGAGTGAGCTGCGCTATCCAGAGGTGGTAAGCATTTTTATGAATCTCTTTAACGTTGTCCAAGGGATGATGGTGAGTAATTTATCGATGGCGGTAAACTTCGATAACTGAACAATGAAACGGAGTCAAGATTGATGAAGAAAGGGCACTTTCAATTAAAGTCATTCGAATTTTGCATCACGCTTTGGTGAATTATGACGACCGTTAGAATTGAAAACTCGCTTCAGAGTGGAAGTCATCAAACAAAATGCAGCTGTCCTAAGAAATTCAACTTGGGGTTGTCAATGCCCAATTGAATCGTTTTCACCCCCAGTCCGTAGTCCTATTCTTGAGTGCGAGTGCACACGAACATAATAAAATTCGAATGAGTCGTAATTTTCCAACAATCTCGAGACCTTAATTGAAAAATGCGCTGCATGGCATTGATGTCGCGAGTGTTCTGCTTCTCGAAAATTTAATGTGCATAAGTCGTTAAATATGGCTTTGTTTTCATATTTGAGTCACCACCGCCTTATTGAAACCACATATCACTAACGCCCATGCAATTGACAAAAGAAATAAGGCCGCAAAGGTACTTCCATTGATGGTGATTTTGATTAACGAGAAAAATAATTGCCTAATTCGCGCCGTCTCCTTGAGGGCCACTCCACTATTCCAGCCAATTTTTTGTGTGTTTCTTGAGGTTTTCACCTGATCAACGTATTGGGTCTGTAACTTATTATTCCATTGGAACATGCGCTGGAAAGCTACTGTCATTGTACCTCATTTCAGTATATGTCATTCATTTGAAGCGTAAACTACACTCATTTTTTTCACTCAAATATGTCGAACTTTGTGCCGAAAAACTTACGCCATCAAATTGGATAACCTCACTTTTAAGACACAAACTTATTTTTAGATATTTTTTCAATTGGTAAATATCGCATTGAATTTTGCAATTTTAATTTCCCAAAATTCTCATTCGCAAAAACCTTCTCCTTGCAAATGCCAACAACTGACAAAAAGTTTGAGCCAAATCAAAGCTAAACTCAAACCAAAAGAGTTTGACTAAGAAAATAGAAATAATTAGGAAACTGGAAAAGGTTGAGAAGCCGTCTGCCTTAGGAAAGTTATATGGCATAAACGAGTCGAGTATCCGAAGAATAAGATCAAATAAAGAACGAATAAGACGGTCTGTGGTAGTTTGAAGACCAGAAAATCGTCTGGCTTTGATGGGATTAAGAATCAGTGCCTCAAAAACCTCCCTGATCTTGCCATAATGAAGTTGATGGATCTACTCAACAACTGCCTTAGATTGGCATACTTTCCTAATAAATGGAAAATAGCTAAGATAATCCCAACTCTGAAACCTGGCAAAGATCTCACTTCACCTTGTAGTTACAGGCCAATGAGTCTGCTAAGCTCTCTTAGTAAGTGCCTGGAAAAAATTATAAAAAAAAGAATTGTATCTTTTGTTGACGAAAATGCAATTTTGCCCAATAAGCAGTTTGGACTTAGACCATTTCATAATACTACGCACCAAGTGCATCGTATCACAAAAGACATTAAAAATAACTTTTCAGAGGGCAAAAGCACTAGCATGGTAATTTTGGATGTAGAAAAAGCATTTGACACCGTTTGGCATAATGGTTTAATACATAAATTACTAAGACTTAATTGTTCATTGTATATCATTAAAATTAATCAAACGCTCCTATCATCCCGAAGTTTCATTGTATCCTTCAACCAATGTCTTTCAGGAAATCAAGTGATTAATGCAGGTGTCCCACAAGGTTCTGTTCTTGCTCCAGTCCTCTTTAATATATATACTTGCGATTTCCCCAACATGACAAACTGTAACATTGCCTCATTCGCTGACGATACTTGCATTTAATCTTCAGATGTAATTGGTTTTAACATTGAAACTAATGTGCAATCTGGTTTAAATGTTGTTGAAGTATACTGTAGTGATTGGAAGACTCAGGCTATCTTTTTTTCTCGTAAAAGAAAAGCCTGCTTACTTCCAAGCAACAATCTCCTAATCAACGGCACTCAAGTTGAGTGGAAATCGAGTGTTAAGTATCTTGGCATGTATCTAGATAAGCGACTTACATTCAATCTACATGTTCAAGAAGTTATTAGAAAGGTTAATACGACAAAGACTGCTCTACCCATTTATATGCCGGAATTCGAAATTGAGTGACGCCAAGAAATTATGAATTTTCAAAGCAATATTCCAAGCAATCATGTTTTACGGTTCTCCTGTCTGGGGTAAGTGTGCAAAAAGCCATCTGCGAAAGCTGCAGATAGCACAAAACAAATTGCTCAAAATCAATCTTCCCTGGTTTTTCTCAACAAAGGAACTACATAAAATGGCTAACATTGAAATGGTTTCAGATAGGCTTCAAAAACTAAACTATCAATATAATATCTCTTGTTCTTCATCTAACAACGACTTGATTTCAAATTTGGTCTCATAATGAGTGCAATATAAAAATTGTTTGTATATTTATTAAATTATTTATTTATTCGTTTTATATATTTCTTTACCTAATTATATACATATCTACTTATTTATTTATTCATTTATTTATTTAGTTCTTTATTTATTTACTTACTTATTCTATGTTTATTTATTTGTTTGTTCATATTTATTAATTAACAGCATCTAGAGTTCGTTCGCCTTTGGTTGAGAAAGTGGAAAAAACCTTAGCTGCGTGGATACAAAGACATCCAACCGAATGTTTTTGAGCACAGCTGTTATTCGGGAAAAGGCATTGCAATTGCATGAGCGGCTAAAAATATAATAATTATGTTCGTCTAGGTTTGGCCAAGGAGAGTCCACTAAATTAAACTCTTCACAACCTGACGCTTAAAGGAGAAGGAACTAGTACCGATGAAGAAGCAGTAACTAGTTTTCCTGGGATTCTTAAAGCACAAATCGAAGCTGGAGGATATTCTCAAATATTTAATGCTAATAAGACAAGTCTCTATTGGAAACGCATGCCGAATAGAACATTTAGTGCGAGACAGGAGAAGTCTGGTCCAGGATACAAAGCAGCAAGCACGAATCTCTATTCTGTTATGCGCAAATGCTGAGGGTGATTTCAGATGTAAGCCTTTGGTTATTCATACATTTGAAAATCAGAGGGCTTTCAAGGGCATCTCTAAGCCGCATTTGCCTGCTCACTAGAGGCCGGGCAAAAAAGCCTGAGTACCGCTTCCATATTCAAGGAATGGGTGACGCAACATTTTGCCGATTAAGTTGAAGAATATTGCAAAAAATCGAACATTTCCTTGAAGGACAACGCATCATCACATCCGGCATATCCAACAGACTTGTACCCAAACATTAAAGTTTTTTTTCTTGCCTTCAAGCACTATCGCTTTAATCCAACCCATGCTCCAAGGGATGAATTACCTAATGCACAAATTTTCGGAGCTAATCAAAGCATCTGATGAAGACCATAGCCTTGATGTCATTATAAGTTTTTGGAAAAAGTTTACAGTTTTATAAAGCTAGCAATGGGGAGAATCAAAACGATCTGTTTGGAAAAGACTTCTAAATCAAAGAAACTCTCCAGGTGGCATGGAATTTGATGTGGAAGGACTAATTGAATTTGGTAGTCAAATTGCGGGAGAAGGCTTCGCAGACGTCAATCGAGAAGAAATTAATGAAATTTTAGACTCGTATGGGCCAGACATCGCTTCGGAAGAGATGATTAATAGTGTATCTCAACAACTTGGACCTTCTGCAGAAACTGAAACTACACCCTAAGACCAAGATAAGATAGCTGCGACCATTGGTGACAAATTGGCGGAAGAGGTTTCCATAATTAATCCTGACGAAGGACGGTTGAACAAGTTTCACAACGGCATGACGGCATTATTGGAACATTACAGGGCAGTTCATTTAGAAAAATCGAAAAAACAAAAAGCAATTGAGTTTAACCGACGTCTTTAAACAAAACTCGAATTAATATTAAAAAAATAATTATTTTTAAGTTTTGAATTTGTTCGTTTAAATGCGAGGGTTTAGTTTTCGCGAGTTGTCTGTCTTCCTTTTTTGTTGAAATAAATATTTTTTTTTAATTATTAAATATTAGCTATAATGTTTTACATTCCTTCTAGTATATTCTAGAATATGAAAATTCCTTATTTTCAGGAAGGGAACCCTCCATTTTCGATGGCGTTCTTACTTCGTTTTAAGCGGTCTTGCTTTGCACGAAACTTTTTATTCCCTAAACCCCCGCGCAGAGCGAGGGATGATTGTATTTGAATTTTGTTTTGATTACCAGCTAAGAAACGCGCTTGCAGAGATTCTTTGTGTCGTTCATTGTTCAGACAGGAGTCGCACGTTCGAATGGTGAACCGGAGAAGCCAGGAAGGTGTGAGCCACGCCAGTTGTTGCCATCAGACGCTGTCGAATTAAACAAGAAAAGAATACATAATAAATATGTATAAAATGGCATGTTTTTAGGGGGTATTTGGGGGATACCCCTGTGTGAGGAGCGTGGAAGAAAAAATATGTGCGAGGACGAAGGATAAAGAAAGAAATTAAAAATTTAAAACACCCTCAATTTCGAAAAAAAAAACGTAAGCCCTGTGATTTTTCCATTAGCAGGCAGTAGTTGCTCTCAATGGCAAACAAGTAAGCCTTAATTAGAGCAGAGCAATAAAGCCATACATTTGAGAACTTTCTATGAAGCCATTCGACAACTCGATCCCAAAGTTCACCCCCTCCCTCGCACTACCACTCTAATGCAACTTTTGTGCTATAATTGGAACCAAGTACGCAAACAAAAGGATCAACTCTCTGCAAGCTTCACAAAGTCGATCCATATTCTTGCGGCAGGCAATCAAATCGCAATCGATGGTACACCAACTACACAGGAAAGACGTTTGCCAAGAGGCGGTTGGCCAGGGAAGCAACCTCACATGCAACCCCTGGCACCAGCACCACCGCCGGCAACGTTTTGACCTCGAACAAAGTTGTCGTCACCGTCACCACTTCGGTCTGATTTCCCATTCACCTCACAGTCAGCAAATAATGGAACGAAAGATCAAAAGTCCTAAACGCTGTCATTAGCCGGAAGGATTCTGTCGTCGTCCCACACATCCGCTGCACCCTAAGCACATACTGGCGAGCGAAACAAAAAAAAAACGTATGTAGCCATGTCATCATCGACTGGTGTGTTTCGTTAAATCGAAATCGAGAGAATCTGATTAAAAGTTGTTGTACGGCTTTCCTACGTGCCACCAATCGAACCAATCGGACACGGACACGAGCTCGGACAGACGGCCAGGGTCAGCCGGAGCCAGAGGAGTCAAGCAAGCCGAAGGAACTGCTTAAACATTGCAGTAATGACAATCTCTGGGGACGCACAGATGGTGTGCAGTGAAATCAAAACTCGAAAGTCCCGATTCATGAATACATATCGAATCCGTGCGAGTCCCCATGCCCGCCGGCAAACAGCCAGGAATCCGAATGCGAATTCGAAACCGCCCGACGCGCCGCCAGCCGCACATAAATTTTGAATTCAATTCGAAAAACAATTTACTTAATTCCCCGAGCAGCTAAGAAACGCGCGTACAGTGATTCCTTGTGTCGTTCACTGTTTAGACGGGAATCGCATTGCTTGCCCGAAAATTACACGCACACGTTCGAACGGCGAACCGGCGAAGCCAGGAAGGGGTGGGCCACGCCAGTAGTTGCCACCAGCCGCTGTCGCTCGGATTCATGGAGCAGAATTTATTTTATCACTTTCAAATGCAAATCACTATCACTGTGAGTGAGCATTCGACGGCACTGTGCCCGGGTGTCCTCAAGGATCAGAGTGGGTCCTGTAGTCCTCTGTGCGAGCTGCACTGTGTTATCATCCTGGGCACGATTCGTTGGTGTCATCACCTCAATGCAAATAAATCTCAATCTCATTATGTTGGCCTTTGGTGGTGGCACCAGAGTGTGGTTCCTTCAGAGCGTCAGAGCCACAGCGCTGGAATATTGCTTCCCATTAGGGTTACACAGAGTGTGTACACATCCGTGGGTTGCGCGCCCGGTTCGTCTTTAGCTAGACTGTGTGTGTGTGTGTGTGCGGGATGGGCGGAGGACGAGAAGGCGGATCTCTATTTGGCGTGGTGCTGAATTCTCTAATCAAATCATCAAGCTTGGTGGTAATTTGCGAAGTAAGTACGTGGCTGGGAATACTGTCGTCGATTATTGCAACACCCACTGTGATTGGTTTTCGGAAGGTTTTTGGATGTTTCTACGGATAGTTGTCGAAGTTGAGATCTGCTTGCCGTGATGTTTTCAGTCGAGGGATTTGCAGACTGTAACGACGAGTCGTGAGAAGGTTCTGTTGTTCGAAGTAAGTGCAGGTGAAAGGCGGCAGCACACAAAGTGAACACTCAGTGCAAGATGTGCCTATGCATATGCAGATGATGAGTGATGAGGGCAAATATGCAGTATTCGTGAATTGCTTTGCTGACCAGGTTGGGACCAGGTGGAAAAGAACTTAATCCTTCCACAGGACATTCCTTTCGAATGGCAACGACAGTGTGAGGTCGTTTGTTGCAACTGATAGGTTGCCTTTCATGCCATAGAACGTAATAGATCAAATATTCGCACTTGTGAACGTACCGGAAATATACAAGAGAAAACATATATTTCGTCGTGAAGTCCTTTTTATAAGCTCCACTGTTACGGAATCTCAACAAAAGTTATTAAAGTATTGAGAGCTTAACTCAGCCTGTGATTAGGATGGAAACAATCTATCAGAGGAGTTTAGCACAACAATGGGGGTGAAGCAGGGATGCATGCTGAGTACACTTTTATTCATCCTATAGATAATTCCGATTTATTGTAGCGAGTAAAGTTTAAAATTCTTGTTTTATATGAGGTATGTGTTACACAGAGATACGATAAGTGATCTATCTTCCTACTGAACAAAATTAATACGATTATTTCTGAAGAGATCTTATGGATACAAATATTCGAAAGGAAAGTGCTACAAGATAAAAATCTTTCATTTAAGAAAAAAAAAAATAAAAATATATGTATATATATAAAATAAAATATTAATATGTAGTTTAATTAACAAGTAAGTGTAAATATTTATATGTAGACACAAGTAGATACAGTATATACATAAATATAACATATACGTGTAATAAATTAAATATAAATATTAAGTATACATATAAATAATGGACATGTAATATGTAGGAACTAGTAACTAAAAATCGTCTGACAAGAATATGCTTATGAACTGACAAGATTATTGATGAGTATATTCAATATATCTATTAAGATACTTTTCTCTGAGTTGGATTATTCTATCTTGAATACGGTCGATGTTAGCCTTATCGTGTAACTCCCTCGTCGACAAATGCCATGGGAGTTTGAGGATAAGTTTCAATAGTTTATTTTGTGCCATTTGGAGCTTTTGGATGTGAGTCTTGCCGCAGCTACCCCAAACAGCACTGCCATATAACATAAAGAACTGAGAGATTACTTTAAATATAATAAGTTTGTTTTCATTACTTAGTAAAGACTTTCTATTTCTCAATGGGCACATAACACGAACTGTTTGATTAACTTTGTTGACGATATTAGAGATATGCTTATTAAATAAAAGTTTTTTGTTGTTCCTTGGTAGAAAACAAGCCTAGCTTGAGTACTAGGAGCATTTAATTTTATTTTCCATTTGCTCAAATAAGGGTATATGATATTCAGTCCCGATTGAATTTTGGCTTCGATATCGACACCAAGAACATCGGTGGAACATATCCCTGTGTCATCAGCAAACATAGCTAATTCACAATGGGGCAGTTGAGGAAAATCAGATATATAAGTGTTGAATAAGGCAGGACTTAAGACGGAACCTTGGGGAACACCTGTAGGGGTGTTGTGTTTCAAGGACAACGAATTGTTTACAGAAACGACAAAAGTACGCTCGGAAAGGAAACTTTGAATAAGTTTAATAAGATACTCCGGGAAACCGAATACAGACAATTTGTGTATCAACGCTTTTTCAATGTCCAGTAGCACCAACCCAGTTGACTTATTCGATTGAAAACCATCCCTAATGTGGCGCGTTAATCGGTCAATTTGGTGTATTGTGCTGTTTCTAAACCCAAATTGCTGCATGGGGAGAATACATCTCGAGTCAAGGTGGCTCTAGATTCTTTTCTGAAGGAGATTTTCAAAAATGAACTATTAGGTGGTTTTTCTGGCTTTAAAATCGGCATACCCTTCCCTTTTTTCCAGACTGCTGGAAAATGTTGCAGTTTAATACAAGAATTGAATATGGAGAGTAGATACTCCATACCAATTTTTGGTAATTGTTTAATATAAATATTCTTGATGTTGTCCAAGTCGGCTGACTTACGGATTTTGAGACGTGACACAATGTCCATCACATCTTCAAAGACTGCATAGTGACCTTTTTCAATTTCTGTGGACATTGAACTTAAAAAGTTGATTGTATTGTTAACATTCATTTTGGTATCAACGTCGGACATTGAACTAGACACTAGGTGATTTTTGTAGAACGAAGCAGCTGGAATATCTTTTTCTCGATTAGTGTACTTAGGGAGGTTATAAAGGGTAGTAATTACGATATCCTATATAAAAATGAAATAACAGTCCACGTTAGAGGTGTGGAATCGAGATAAATCAAGCCAAAATACCAGCTCTCATGCTTGCTGATGACATTGTTTTCCTCGCAGACTCGGTGGACACAATACTGCAAAACTTCAGATCTGACAGTCAACCTATGAAAGTCTAAGATGATGATATTCAGGGATGGTGGAGGTAGATACTCTCGCAATGAAAAGTGGCAGTTTCAGGGTGAGCTTATAGAAATTGTGCGGGAATGCAAGTATCTTGGTGTCTTGATTAAATATGAATAAGCACCTGGAAACCAAATTAACCGAAGCGAAAAGAGGTATTTTCACTTCTCGAAACAGAAAATATTTCGTGCCACTGCAGTGCCCAACCTCTTTCCTTCATTCTACTTTGTAATGCTTAGGTGATTTTGCTAGTTCACTTGAGTATCGTTTGTTGTCCGACAAAATATGGAGAGAGAGAGAGGTAAGATGTTCGAGCGAGTCTAATGACTCTGCGATGTTGTTGTCGCCTGTAAGCTCTATCGCTCGCTTTTAAATTAGGTGCAGGCTTGTCTTGGGGGGCACCAGACCAGATATGAGCGTTGTACTCAAACTTGTCTCTTCAGCTATGGTGCATGTTGATTGACTATCTGCTTGATGCTCTCAATAGCTCTAACATCTACCCCAGGCCTATGGGGATGACGTAGCCGTAGCAGGGGAGATATTCTCAGGACATGAACTTGCGCTGGGTCTACCTGCGTCCTTGCTTAGAGCTTCCATCGATGGTTGGATACTGAGAAACCAGGCGCATGCTCACTAACTGTCTGTAAGAAATTCGAGGGATTCTTGTTATCCCTTGACAGAAAAGACTGCAGACGAGTTACAGGCGTACAAATGGGACACTACACTTTCGCCAAACATCTTAGCGTGCTTGCCCTAAGGGAAAAAACCCCCTGCGACGCCTGTGGAGAAGACGACGATGGTGCAGAGCACTTCTCCTGCCACTGTCCCCACTTTGCTGAACTGGTGAGACCTGATCATGCGGGTTTCTCATCACAGATGGTCTTCCTCTGCAAACTACGGCAAAACTAGGTTGCTGCCAGGTAGTAAAATATACCAGGGTTTCGAGTCCGAGTGTGGTGTTAAATACCTGTGACAAAAAAAGCTTGGGGCGGATATACGCCTTATAAATTGAAGTCAAATGAGATGGGGTGAAATATTTCTGGCATCGATTAGGGAAACCTAAACACTTCTTCGACCTCAAATATGTGATCTGTCCAACTAAGTACCGAGGATGGAAAGCTTTTCGGTTTCATCGACACAAGTGCCATGTATGGATAATAGCTGATTTTCTAGGGTTCGTTTGAGTAACAGCATCTATTCCCCGGAGAGTACTGTCAGGATCGGAATTCGATGTGCTTAGCATACGCTACCGTTCCAATTCTACTGCCGGGGGGTGGGACCAAAAATCGAAACTTAAAGATAAGCCTATTGGTGAAATGTGGAGCACAATAAATTCGATGGAGGAAATTATGTATGGCTTGGGTAGACTGTGGTCTAGCTTGAGTTCATTCTACTCGAGGACCGTCATTTTCTACCAACACTTTCTAAGAGAGGTAAAGCTCCAGAGGGAGTGTTTTTCTGATTTATGTTCCTCTTAAAGCACACACTTATCATGGAGTGGCAATTGGTTTTAGAAAAAGTGACGGTGGGTCGTTTTGGAATGAATACGAACAGCCGAGGGTGTCACGGGGTCATGGGTATCATCAGTGAAGGAATGAATTGGATTAGAAGTAGCAGACAAGAGATCACTTATAAAAATGAGAAAGAGTGTGGGAGACAAAACAGAGCCTTGGGGAAAACCAGACTTTTATTTGGTGGATACTAGAAAAGTAACTTAAATCGAACGGTTCAAAAGGTCATTTCTATTTCATGGAAGAAGAGATTCATCGATACCATAGGCACGCATTTTCGACATGAGAGCTTGATGTCAAACTCTGTCTGAAACATGAAGCGCCACGATCTTGCATTCGCCTGCTTTGTGTAAAAATTGGTTCCACTTTGCGGTGAGGTAAGCTATAGGATCACCAGTGGACCTGTTGCTGCGGAAACATTACGGCCGGTCATTGAGAAGCTTCCGCGATTCAAGTTATTCCATAAGCTGAAGATTTATCAGCGCCCCCATAACCTTAGAAAGAAGGGATGGAAGTGCTATATGTCGGTACGAGGTTGATGATTTTTGAGGACGAGCTGAACAAATGCTGTTTTCCCTCTGCTCAACAAGAGCTGAAAGGATAGATTAAACAGAAAAAACAGTGCAGAAGAAGACCTCTTCAGAAGTATAGGAGGAATGCCATCTGGGCCAGTGGATTTGTGTTCGTCGAGATCTTTAAGTACTCTTGCAACTGTACGAGTGCGGAAGGGGATTTGTCCTATGGTGAAATCAACGCTCTCAAGTACAGGTGGAGAGGTATTGGATCTGGCAGTGTTGAGCTGGCTGCAAAATGCGAATGGAAAATGAGAACATCATTCTGTTGTAGACTAGTTTTCATCTGCGCATGTCATGTTTTTGCTTGGGTGAACATTTAGTATCGACATCAAAGTTAGCTGTCCCTTGTCCTCAGGCCGGGACTTTAACAAAGCTCTTTCATGTTTTGATTATAAGTGATATCACCCCACAGCGAGTAGCTTGAGTCATTTATGCCAAAACGATTGCGCAAACTGCAATCACCCTTTAACCCTAATATACTCTGAGGGCAAACATAAATAATCATGTAATTATCTAGTAAAAATTTACATGATACCCTGGCCTGTAATCCAGTGGGTCCGAGGGTGGAAAATAACAAACTTCATTTAACGAGTTCTCCCAATCTAACATTTGGCAAGTCCAGTAACAATAAACCACTCACACACAATTCTGCAGATGTTTCCCTTACACTTTGGGCCGTGGGCCATCGCCGCGTCGCCCCGCCGTATGCATTTGCCACCCTCTTTTCGTGTCATTAGGCAGTGAATCAAATGAGTGTCCAGCCTGGGCATCGCCTTCGCTGTGGCGTTGACATAAAATTCGAGAATTTATTGTCCCCCTGATATCTCTTCCGTTTTTATTCACGATTTTTACGACTGTTTAATGGAATCTTGAAGATACAAAAAGGACCGGAAATAAATTTGTTATAGCTTTCATTTGCTCAGCATACAGAACCAGCCATACATACGTCTCTATATGCACTCGATCAAATTCGGGCAACGGATGCGAGTTGCTGTGAGAGGCCGTGTTTACACGGACAGAGGGCATAGATCGGGCCTTTTATGCTCTTAACAGATTGTTTAACGAATAGTGAATGCTTATCTCTTATGATTCGCAGTTTGTTTTGGACGAACATTTGTGTCCTAATGAAACTTTTAGATAAACTCGGTGGTCCGGCCTCATGGTTTGACACATCTTCATGGAATGCATGTACTCACATCGTAACTCCGTCTACAAATAATTCAGCTGTTTGGTTGTCGGTTGGGGTAAATGGCGGCAGTTTCTGCATTTTTCATAAATAAAATTTTAAATTAGATAAATTTAAAATTAGAACAGGAAAATAATAAGTATTGAATTTCGACTTCAAACATTATTTACCATTTCTTCTACTAATAATTGTACAAATTAAGGTTTAAGAACCCGAATGTGATTAGGGGAGTGTAGTTGGGGTAATTTGGATATCGGAATTGCGTCTCTCATGCACTCGCGTATGGGGTTAAGTTAAAAAGTTGGGCATAGAGATCATATTTCCCCGTGTAGTATATAAAATAGTATAGTGTAGTCGCAAGAATTTCTGTATAAATAGAAAGAGTTTTGGAAAATAAAATAAAAGTCTTGAATTCATTCTTGACTCAAACCAATTGCGGCAGTTTTGCCATTTCATGAAGCGAGATGAGCTTTAAACAGCTACTAAGAGCGGCACAGGGCGGTATGCTCCGATGAAGCAATAGCTATCACACGACTATCATTTAACCATTACATTTAATTTACAAACATCCTTATATTAATGATTTCAGTTGCGACACCATTATTTCGAATTCAATAGCAACAATTTATAATTATTTTGTACTTTTATGAGACTAAATACAGGAAGCATATGCATGCGTATTTTTAGAATTTGTATTTTATCGTCCTCACATTATTATGAATTGTGAATGATTATTTATAATTTGAATTTGACAACAAAATCATATTGAATTCACTTCGTTTCATTTTTTTTCTATTGCAACGGCAAAATATTACCTTCTGAACACAAGCTGTTTTGTTAAGCTCCTTCTCCTTTTTACGGTGAAACATAAAGCTTTGAAATAAAGTTCGAATAACGAACAGTTTTTCTAAAAAAATGCCCTAATTCAAATTATTGTGTCGGAGAGGATGACTTTCAGCTATTCGAAATCTCCCAGACACTGCAAAAACAATAAGCTGTCAAGATAATTCTAGGGGTGAGAGCCGAGGAAGATTCATATCTCTATTAGGTTATTTAATTCGGAAAAGGAATGAATGTTCCGAATAAATGAGACTCGGTTTTAAATTTGTCGAAGAAGTCGGATAAGATCATCAAAATGTCTATTGGAAGAGCTTGGGTAAATTTAGAAGTTGGGCATTGGGACATCTGTCGGGCACATTTAGAAGGGAAAAAGAAGGGACAAAAAATTGTATTGGGGAAGTCAGCCGCCAATACACATTTAGTCTTTTGCGTAAATAAGATTATTTTCCAGATAAGTTCTCGCATATTTTTATTTGTAGGAACGCGTTTTAGTACAGAAGAAAACTTCATTAATTCGGAAAAATTGTTTATTCGGTCTGAAGTTCCCCCTAACCCATCCGAATTAACGAGCTTTCACTGTATTTGTAAAATGGGATCATCAAGTCAAGTTCATTGTTGCAGAATTCCACATTTTAGCTAACACTGCCATGACAGTTTCTGCTGTTAAAGACTACTTGTTCTGAAATGGTAAATTTTCAGCGATGGCTTTAATTTTTTTTCTCCAGTGTGGTAAATTACAAAATTTTAAAAAACTGGCAGCACTGACTCAGGGAATTAGAAAAAGTGGTAACTTGCAAAAATAGTGGAAAATTACACAAAAACTCCGTAATTTCATAAAATTTTGGAAAATTGTTCTGTGAAAGGTCAATATGTGGCAAATTATGTATTTGGAGCAGTGTTGCCACTGGACAAAATGTGAAAAAAGAGGAGATCTCCTGCTGAACTTACTAAAGGAGCACCATCCACGTAAAAATATACTTAAAAAAATTTAAGAAGAGGATCCTCTAGACATTCCTTCGTAAGCGTCTGCTCATACTTTGCTTGCTTTCTTCCCTACATTTTACCTGAAAAGGAATTGGACGATTATGCCTAACAATGTGCAATGATAATGTGCTTACACAGCTAAGCAAAAACAGAATCACGGCCTATGCTGATGCTTGTGAAGTGACTGATATGAGAGGAGTTTCAAATGTCACTGACACTTCATTGCTGATCAGCAAACTTGACAACCCGGGATATTCTATTATGTTCTTACATTGCGGATTATTCGTTACTTGTATTTATGTCGCCTTTTACATTTGGAGCACTCAGACTGCGTCCATTGTGTCCATTGCACTGCCAGGCGGCAACCACCGGTCAGACTACTACCACTGATCGACCATTCCAGTGCTACTGCCTTTAATTTGACCCGAACGGCAAATGATGACTGGACCAGATTTTAAAACCCGATTGAAGTATTTTGAATTTGCTTTCTGGGATTCTGGGATTCGAACCAGAGACCCCTCTAATGAAGAGCAGACACTTAACCAACAGCACCATCGAGTCGTATTGTATTTATGTTAGTTTTGATTAAAAATGTGAAGCAACAGGAAAAATGTGTTAAAAATTGTCGGGGAATAGGAAACAATAGGTTTCACTTTAACGAGCGTAAATAACAACCTTAAATAACAAACCTGTTATAGTAGGAGAAACGGCAACACTGATTTGGAGGGAAAATTGGAACTCAAAAGTAGGCTAAAAATGTCAACCCTCTTCATTCCCGATATCTTTCCATCCCAATCTGTCATTTCACCATCTAACCTACTTCAGTCAGCTGAAGAACATGGGCTAGAAGTAATAAAACAATTTGTGTTGTCATTTACCTCCTCTTGAATCTTGTGAACAAGATCTTAGCCGCTCTCAGAAAACTAAAAACTAAGGTATGAGGTTATGCCGGCTGTTCGTGCAACTCCCCGGTCAAGAGTTAGCCGCCGAGTAGAAGACGTTTTTACTGAAAATTATGCCGTCTCTGGATTTCCACTATTCCATTCTATTCCACTTTAACCGCACCGATGCCATATTCACATCCATCATCACCCACATTGGCGACGCGTTAACTGCTAGTCCACAAAAACCTTGTGCCCCATTTACTCACAGAAAAAACACATTCCACCGGCACAAAAGAATAGAATGAATCAATGAAGGACGAATACGATGGCGCCCGTCAGAATTGCCCAGTTAAATGACACGTTCATATTCGTGTGTACATTTCCCTTCCGTTAGTTTCTAATTCAATTCGTCGAAATAAAAACACGATAAACAACGCATAACACACGATGGCACACACAATGAGCAGCGAAGAGGATGTCCCAATGTTCACACATTCATCTCGAAGCATCCCTCCCTTAGGTGGTGGGGACTGATGTTTGGAATTCAGGAACGTGCGACGAAAAATTACAGCCGGGTCATTCGTTTTCCAATTTTCACCCCATCCTCCCCACAGAATGGACGCAAAAAAGCCCAAAAATATATTCTCGAAATGTCCCAATGCCATCAGCCCCGTTCCAAATGGTTGCCGGGCAGTACACAACCGAAGTGTCCCCATCTCATCTGTTGACTGAGCCGTTGCAGGATTCATGGACTTCGCACCAAATGCTGACAACCACCCTGTCATGGGCCCTTAAGCTGGCGGGCAAACATAATGGATTGGTCCTGTGAATAAATGAGGCGGGGCAGGGAAACGGTGGCGTAATACGATGCCGAAGCTGGAGTTGCTGAGGCCGAGCGGTGGTTGTCTTGAATCCTAGCTGGCAACTGTGCTCCGTAATGGGATGAAATCACGTATGATTTCTGCCCTTCCTTGGGGGCAAATGGGATCGCACACATAAGGGTGGCTGATTGGGGTGAACGAAGAAGCTGCTCTGCACTGGAGTGTTGCTGGACAGGGAACAGATGAAGACGCATGATAATGATGATGATGATTGTCTGAATGCGGAGGGTAGCTCCGAATGAATTGCTTGGGAGTGATGTTTCGTAAAAAGTTTTCGGTGTTTCGCTGCGGTGAGTGTACTGCAATTAAAGTTACGTGATGGTTTTTTAAGCTTGCTGTTCAAAGATTTTTCTCTGAACGTCTTGAACTTTAAAGATTATCTAACGTCTTTACTTCGGGGTTCAACTGCCAAAATGTGCAAAAAATGCGGCACATTTCAGGGAAGTTGTGAATGTAAGACGGTCATTTTCCCGGAGGAATGAGATTTATCAAAACGAGATTGTGTGTTGTTTGCATAATTAAGTTGATACATTGCACGGCTTCTGAGAATCAACTCATGACATCTTCTATCATTCACCACTAGACTTGTGTCGCAAGGAGCTATCCAATGTCTGTGTTTGGTTTTCGAAGTGATACTCGTATGTGTCCCATCAGGCTTAGTCTAATGCAGTGAGAGTTATCGTCCCACTGCATTGATTGAATAGCGCGTGCACTCAATGAAAATGTCCTTGTACACTCACTCGTCACCCTTTTAATTTTGGATAATACATCGTTTCTATATTTTTATTCGTTAGACCATCCGTCAGTCCATCGCTCAGTCCATTCTTCAGTCCATTTTCAGTCCATTCCTCAGTCCATTCTTCAGTGCATTCTTCATTTCATTAGTCAGTCCATGTTTCAGTACATCCATCAGTCCATTATTCAGTCCATTCTTCAGTGCACTCTTCATTTCATTCGTCGGTCTATCTGTCAGTCCAATCGTTCATTCCACGGACCAAATGTCAGTCCATTCGTCAGTTCAGTCGCCAGGCCATTTGTCAGTCCATTCGTCAGACCATCTGTCAGTCCATTCATCAGTCTTTTCTTCAGTCTATTCTTCAGACTCTCCAATTTAGTAGTCAGTCCATCCGTCAGTCGACTTTTCATTTCATTCGTCACTCCATCTGTCAGTCCAATCTTAAGTTCATTCTCCAGTCCATCCATCAGTCCATTTGTCAGTTCAGTCGCCAGGGCATTTGTCAGTCCATTCGTCAGACTATCTGTCAGTCCATCTGTCAGTCCATTCCTCGGTTCATTGTTCAGTCCGTTTCTCAGTCCATTCTTCAGTGCACTCTTCCAGTCCATCCGTCAGTCCACTCGTCAGTCCAGTCGCCAGGTCATTTGTCAGTCCAATCTTAAGTTCATTCTCCAGTCCATTTGTCAGTCCATTCTTCAATGGACTCTTCATTTCATTCGTCAGTCCACTCGTCAGTCCATTTGTCAGTCCATTCGATCAAAACCTTTTCTCACCGGTACCGAGCTAACACTTCTTATTGATTGAAGGCAATATAAAAATCACGTTTATTTAAAAAATAGAAATTTTTGAAACTAGATCGATGAGTTTGAAATTCCACGGAATCTCACAAAACGATTCTTCGTTGTCTACATTCAGTTTGGCGACTTATTCCAGTCGTCTCGTTCAGCGTTTGCAATGAATTTCAACAGACGTCCATTGCTATGACTAGTATAAATTAAGTTTGTGACAATTTCAAGACTCAGTCGATTAGAACTAGAGCTCGTCCTCCTCATGAACGGTTGACATACTGCCCGAGCTAGTGTTACTGCCGTACCCTCTCCGATCATAGCCGTTCATTCTGTTCGACTGTATCATATCCTCTATGTAGCTGAGACAGTACTGGTTGTGTGTTGCAGTTTCCGAGTGAAAATTGCAGACTTGCACCCTCCTGTGGGCCATTTTGAATGCCTTCTCCTCGGCAATCAGGTCGATACCCCTCGACGCATCGTAGCAACCGCGATAGATCAAGTAGTCTCCCCTCACTTCTGTGTAGATCATGAACTTGTCAAAGATGAACACCTTGCCGCCGTAGCCCTGCTGCAGGTCGTAGTCATACACGAACAGGTCGTCCAGAACTTTCCGGAATCTGTTCTCTCGATTGAAGAGATTTAACTGAATATGGGAAAATAAGTGAGAATTCAAATGCGTTCTTCAATTTGCAATCTTACAGTGGTCCATCCAACTATATCACAGACGACATTGGCCTCGTTGACAAGACTGAGGAGGTTTTTCATCTTCTTCTCGAGGTCACAGAGCGCCTTCACTTGGCTTTTCTGAGTGAAGTACTTCGATGAGTGCGAGCATGCTTCGAAGAGGGCCTAAAATTGAAGGAGAAAAAGA
Organism: Eristalis tenax; assembly: GCA_905231855.2. Lineage (NCBI taxonomy): Eukaryota > Metazoa > Arthropoda > Insecta > Diptera > Syrphidae > Eristalis > Eristalis tenax. Next base: position 49,947,667 of record HG993125.1, read on the forward strand.
GAAGCTCACACCGTGTAGCTGTGCTTATCTCGTGTTAGGCTTACCTTCTTGAAGTCCTTCAGAAACAGTTCATATCGAGGCAACCTCTGGATGGGCAGCAGCAGGAAGCTTTGAATCCCAAGTGGGTCGTTTATTTGTGTTTGAAAGTGCTGGAAGACTCCCCTCCTCAGCATAAAAGAATTAAAAAAAACATGCTCTAAGCCTCACCTGAAAGTACGGTTGAAAATCGTCAACAATCGTCAGCGCATTCTTGTTGTTCGTCGCAAAAATTACGTACTCGTAGAACCGGTTGTCCTGAAAATAAATTTTCCAATCAAACCCACACTCAACCGACCCCAAGATCGACCCCTTACATCCAGCAGCACTGAGAACTGATCGAAGAGGCTGTTGAGATCCTTTTGATGCGTCTCAAACATCGGGAGGACGGTGTCTCTGTGAAAGCGGATTATTTCATCTATGTTCCCGAATAGGATCCCTTGCTTGTCAGTCAGACCTCGGGGCAGGTCCCTCCGTTTGAACATTTCGTTGAATTTTTCGTAATCTCTAGTCAAACTGTCTACAAAGACCTTTTCCGTGCTGATCAATTCGTCTGCAATATTTTGCAGTTTCTTGTCATACTTCTCACTGCCGTCAGGCGTGTCTCTGTTGCGAATGAGTGATCTCCTGGAAATGAAGAGACAGTTGTAGCCCCAAAGAGCAATGCATTCGAGAACTCACTCGTGACTTTTTTGACTGAACGACATTGACGTCTTCAGTTCGGGCCGGATTTGAGGGGCGGCATAAGAGAACCTCTGCCGCGGGGCGTATAATAAAGTACTGAAAATAAATTAATAAATTATGAATAGGTAATTTTTCGAGTCCCTGATTGTGTGAAGGTTAGGAAGATGTTAGGTGTTACTGCAGCCCGGTGGCACTACAGCAGTTTTATGCTCTTGATCTCTCACGAGTGGAGGGGAACCTAGAGTTTCCTGCAGAATGGCGATGTTTGGAAAGAGTTTCTAGAAAGAAGATGCTCCAACAGGAGGGTGCCTAGCCTGTTGAGCCGTATGTTGCAAAAGTTGGTTATTAAGTTTATTTTTCTTAAATTCAACATTTTTTCCTGTTCACCAACTAGACTTGTTCAATGATGGGGCACGGCGCCGCTCGGCGGACGTGTCTTCTTCTACTGCCAGTCTATTCTTCAGTCCATGGTTCAGTCCATTCCTCAGTCCATTAATCAGTACACTTTTCATTTTATAAGTCAGCCCATCTGTCAGTCCATCCATCAGTCCATTCTTCAGTCCATTCTCCAGTCCATCTGTCAGTCCATTCGTCAGTTCAGTCGCCAGTCCTTTTGTCAGTCCTTTTGTCAATCCATTCGTCAGACCATCTGTCAGTCCATTCTTGAGTCCATTATTTAGTCCATTCTTCAGTGCACTCTTCATTTCATTTCTTTTCATTTCATTCGTCAGTCTATCTGTCAGTCGAATCTTAAGTTCATTCTCCAGGCCATCTGTCAGTCCATTCGTCAAACCATCTATCAGTCCATCTGTCAGTCCACTCAACCTTTGTGTCCTGACGTGTCTTCAGACCAGATGCTAATATTTAGAAGATTATTGGCTGTAACAAGGCGTACAGTAAGTACACTTAGAAGGAGATGAGAGGAGTAACAAGGAGATAGAAGGAGTAATGAGACGGAGTTTTTACGGCCGATACGGAGTTTATCGGCCTTCCAAACCGATGAATGCAAACAACCACATTCGGTCATTGTTACAATACGTAGCCAGTATGCAAGCAACTCACAGTCACATCCTGCATAAGCCCCAGCTCATGCTTCTATCTAGCAAATAAACGGGTTCCTCCGGCAATCTGGCATCTGGCACACTTCGTATTATTTTATTTTGCTTGACGTGTTTTTCCTTTCGTTATGCTTTGCCCTTGTTAGCCAGCAACAAATTAAAAAACGAAAAACGAAATAGTGTTAACAATAGACCGCGGCGGACGTCGTCTGTTGAATATTCGACTATTATTGCCAAACCGCAAAAATTGTGGGCAAAACAGAAAATATGTTGTCGAAGTGGCAATCTAGCGATAATGTGAATGGAAAAAGATAAGACAGGCAACCTTCTACGTGTGCAAGATCCGAAGCAAGATCAAAAGCAATTGCGGAAACTTTGAGTTATGCTAAGTTTAACGCATCATCTGGCTACTAAGAAGCTTCAGAATTTGACCTTTCTGACAATTGCTGGGGAAGCGGCAAATGCTGACCTGGCCGATGTTGCATGCTTCATTGAGAAAGTCGCTCATATTATGGATGTCTACGATTCGTAAGAGATCTACGATACAGATGAAGCTGGACCTAAGACTTTCCCGCTCCTCTTGATAATGCATTTGCGCCAAGAGGTAAAATGCGGTCAGGTGGTAAAATGGCTAAAGAAGGACGAGAGTTATGATTGGTAAGCTTTTAGACCTCGCGTTTTCCATCTGTTGTGTTTCTTTTTTTTTCAAGGTTATTTATGTCTTATTACAAATTTCTAGGTACCGTCAGTGTCCGCTTTTGAGAGAGTTCACTGTACTTAAGTATATGAAGCTTTTTTCATACGGACATCGGGTATCTGATTCAAGTTCATGTCCAGGAGGTGGAGTTGTGGGTTAGTGCGTCGAACTCTGGAGAATATGTTCTCCAAAAAAATTATACACCAATAATAGTAACAATATGGGTGGCGCGACATTTCGAGGTGGACCTCGCCCTAGCTTATCGTGTGTTTAATTTTACTCATTGTAGAACAGTATGATGGTGTGTAGACCATTTATTAAACTGTGATGAACATCCAAGGCTTGTATGCACGGGAGTCATTGATGAGCACGTTGCATCAACCCATCAGCCCGCTTTGCAATACTGCTCTATCTACCAACATTTCTCTACATGCAGGCATCTACAATAAAGAATGGTTGGGAGTCACCTAAGGTGATTGGATGTTGGCCATGCAGGTTTCCTAATCATTCTATCAATAATTCATGTAAAAAGTGACTACATACTCCCCCTAATCGATTTTGGAAAATCCCATAAGTTCCATGGAACTGCTTACCTACGATCGGCATCCGGTGTAGACTGTACTTGGCAGTGTTTGTTTTTGTCCAAACATGCTCCCAAGCTGTGGTTGCCATAGCTGACTGAGCTAGAGTAGGACTAACTCCCCGACTCTGGAGGACATCATAAGAGGACAGAATGAAAACAAAAAAGCAGTTTCGCATTTAGAGGATTGACTCATGGGAGTCAAAATAAGATCTGTTTCACTGTACGTTTTCTATCAGGCTCGTATTGGCTCTGTTTTTGTTTGAAATTCAGAGTTCGATTGTATATTTTTATTTTCAAAATTACAAGAGAAAAAAGAGGATAATTTCGAAAAATGTTGTAGTACGTTCCGCGCCGGCTTAAAAAAGAGGAGACATGTGCTCCAAAAAGAGGACACATGACAAGCCTGTCCCAAGCCTAAGCACTCGCGTGATGTTGGCGTGCGTTGGATGAAGATCGGTACCACAAATTCAAGCCAACATGGCCATGACTTGATTTTGCGATTGTCAAAGCACGAGCTTAGGGACCCATGTGATGCTGCTGTTCATTAGCTAAAGGACGCTGCAGAAAAGCTAAGCCATCTACTATGTCTTGCAAATTTATGGTAGACGCCTTCTCTCTCTGTTCCTCATATGTGTGCAACTTCTCTTATGTCCACTGTCTTGTCTTCAGTTAACTTTTTTGACATCACAAATGGGTGCAACAGGACCTGCGTGATACATGGCCCCACTGCGTCCATCCACTACCTCAACCTAAGTCTGTTGGATGATAGAATTTATGAAGAGTGCACGCTAAGTTTTGATTTCGAAGTAAGCGCAGTATAGACAATAAATAGAGTAAAATAAAAAAATAAAATAAAGCGTTATTTTTTTGGGCCATCACGACTAGCTCCCAAACATAACTCGCACGCTGCCGCTCCCTCAAAAAGGCTGTGAGGCTAGGAAATTAAGCCAACATACACAAACATTGTCTGTACATTGACACTTTTTAACTGTGCTGGGTTTCCCTCGTATGGGAAGTTAAAGAAGCGCCCAGAAATAGCCAATGTGGATATAGTCCCCATAACCATTCAAATAATTTCTGCAAGTCAAAGTATGTTGTGTGCCTTCTCGATGATTTGAAGCGTTCTTGGCTTGCAGCGATTTTTAATGGTTCTCGATCTCAGGGGCACAACCAAAGCCTCTGTGACTGCGCCAAATTATGTCCTCAAATCGAAGCAAATCAGCACAAGACACTCACTTTTTCCACGACTAGACATTCCAATCCACCTTTTCAGGTTTATTCTACCTGCTCACTAGTCCGACACAAATAAGGGCAGTTACGAGGATTGTTCGCTCATGGGCATTTGAAGCGGCCCACTAGGACTTGAGAGCGACGCAGCTTTAACCAAGCCAGTCTAAGATGTGTCACATGCAACGTTGTGAGAGCGATCATCACAAATCATAAATCAAATAAATGCTCCATAGCTGATAGAGACAGTGTCTCAGAACACAGTGTAGACAGTGTTGAATAATGACAAAATTGAAATTCGGAAAATTAATTCGACTTAGCAACCACAGGCACTTTAAGATGTGGTGCAACCTGGTGCTCTTATTAGTTATGCCTTGTTCTGGGCTTGGACAACGACTTATCCTCCTCAAGATATTACGTTTGGCCTGAACTCAAAATAGTCGCAATTGCCCTTTGTTGTGATCTATCCAACTAGGGTGGCTTCGAAACAACCACTCGTGTTATGCGTGCTATTATTCTTCCACGAGTAGAAGGGACCTACAGTTTTATGGCGACTCCGAAAAGCCACGTTTGAGAAGCTGTTTTTCTAGCCAGTTTTTACTCTTGCTGAGCTCAAAAGCCGTGAAAATTACTTTCGGTCGTACCGGCCGGGAAACGAACACAGGCAGCGAGTTGCGTCGACGCACACACCCACAACGCAATGGCCGCCACGTAAATTGTTACAAGATAAGAAAATTGCCACAACAAATCGATGCACATCCACAAAGGAATTAGCTTCCACTTAAACAAAAATACAATCGAAACGGGTCAACTTCGATGTGCTATCTAACGACGTTGCTGTGGTGACTCAGATGACACATGGCCAATCAATTTAAGACTGCTTAGTTTAAAATAAAAAAAAATTAGATAAGATGTGTACAAGTCGAAATATATGACCAAAGTCAGCGCCTTACCTCAGTGTTCGGTCACGAGCATGATTTAGGGCGAAATGTTTGCCAAGAATCCGCTCATCCCCCTGCACATGACTTGCGCTGATCTCCCCGAATTCCTCGTCATCGTCATCAAAATCGCTGTCATAGCTCGAACTTGACGCATCATTCGGAGGCTGCTGCACCTGGCTCTCTCTGCCGACAAGATTTTCAAAGGAAATCGATTTAAAATGCCGCGGAAGTGTATTGGATTCACATATCCTTCTCTCATGACTCGCAAAATTCTCATAGACAGGCGTGCGTAGGGGAAGCGGAACCGAAGTCTTGCCTGAGGTGGCTATCGTGAGGTCTAACGTCTTCAGTCTATGGTTCGGGAGATTCGCATACAGCTCCTCGTCATCCGATTTACGCAGCTCCGAGGTGGAGTTTGTTTGTGCAGTCGGCGGCTTTCCATGAAAGACGGGATCATCGTACAGATTCTCTATCGCTGGTGAGTAGTTATTTGGGAATGCAGTCTGTTGCGCTCTGTTCGAAGATAGTTCACGACTTGAAGTGTGGATCTCGGCGATTTGTGGTACTCGTTCCCGTTGTGCTACAAACCGTCGTGCATTGATTGTGCTGTCTTTGACTGGTTTGCCAACGGGAACTGCAACCGGTGCCGCCTCGAAATGTTGCCGCAAGCAGTTCACCGACTGCGTTCTTTGCGGACTACTTTGAGGGGGAATCTTTGTCGATGAGATTGGCGAACGTGGCCTGCTTTGAAGACGCAGACTATGGGGCGGTTTTGGTGACGTTGTCGGACGCTGCGCAGAATTTGAGATGGCCCGCTGATCTTTGTTTGGTTTTTGAGGAACTTCCGGTGGCACTCGAAGGCTACGCGACTGCTCTTTAATCAACTCCGAAAACGACCGCACTTTTTCCGATCGTTCATCGCGGTTCCTTGTCGCGATGGGGGACACTTGGCTTCTCACCGGGCTCGGCGGTGGGTTTTTCTCTGGAAAGGCTACCGGACACGGCACAGCTGGAACACGGATTATTGCATTCGCCGCTTGAACGTATGATCTCGTCGCGGTGGAACTTTGGAATTTACCGGAAGTGCCCGTCTGATTTTGCGAGACAGTCGTTTCGAATCTTTCGCGAATCGAGAAGAACGATTGGCTCATGTTTAACATTTGCTCGAAACTCGACGCACTGCCGGAAACAATACCGTCGCCAGAGGGGCTGGGAGAAAGGAAACCGATTCAGACAAACTATTTTTGCACTTGTTACCGCGGGTATAATTGAATCGAAAATACTTAGAGTTTAGAGCACGGAATGATAAGAGGGGACTTTTTCAAAGAAAAGAAAGTCTGTATCTTATCTCACTTCAATCGGTGGCGATAAGACGTTCGATTATTCTTCTATCAGAGCAATGTTTAGTGGAGCAGCTGATATTTGAACGAAGTATCTGATGGTGTACTGGGATAGTTGTGTCCAGATTTGATATCTCAGCATAAGCCCTGCAACTGAGTAGCTGCCACTTGATAACGATGGAAAGTACGGAGCAACTTGTCAGATCGTTGGAAATGCCATCGCGAAGATAGGCGCAACAATGAGTCATAACATAGAATTTTCGATAGAGACTTTAACCGATAAAACGTATCAAGATAAACTTGTCAGAATTTATAACAGCCTTTCGAATGAGCTTAACCATCCGAAAGTCGCAACGTATACGAATATACCTCATGTACAGTTATGGTAGAAGGTTTTTGCAATATTTTAAAACTTTTTAAGTCGATCTTTTCCTTGCGACCCCTGAAATTAGCAGGAGACTTCCATATTTGCTGACAAACTATTCGTACGTCTTTTATTAGCTAAGTCTGCAGCTTTAAAGAGCTCTAAAGGGTCAGCAAAAAGGGCACACGAAGAACTGGACAAGAAATAGAAAGATTAGACGAAGGGAGCTTGATGGCGGCTTAGAACCTTATGTGAATAATAATTGAGAATATATCGAGATCTCGAAGTACGAGTGTGAAAGGGTGGGTAAGATTCTATAGTAGAATCATCGCACAGAGACTAAAATCAGAATCTAAAGGGTTTTTCTCCGAAGGGTTGGATTACTCACTTCGGACTGACTTCAGTTCTCTCATCCTGACACCGTCTTTACAGGACAATGACTCGTCCTGTCTGGCACGATCTCATACGCAGCGCAAGGTATTTGCAGATAACGAAATAAAGTAGGTCCAACGATGGACGCTTGAGGAACTCCACTTTGCACGTTAATAAAGCAAGTTCGTGCTCCACGAACTGATTAATACTGACCATTTTTGCATGGGTGGAGTATTCTCATTTTAGTTTGGTCGGTATTGATTTTCGGTTAGGTTGGCGTTAGGTGGCACACCATCTCTAAGACCAGCATGACGAAGCTCGCAATTTCCGTAAGAAAAATTCTGTACGCGAATATGTACTGGACTCTCCTTCGATAGGGACCATAAAAGGCACCACAGCAATAATAGGCTTTACGACCAAGCACGCATCAACCCCCTGCAACAGTACATGGTGACACTGTTCAGAAAGCAGCTTCTAGACATCAACAACCATCCTAAGGGGGGAGGAAATCAGGAACTTGAGAAACACACTTCCCGGACAACGCTACCTCAACGCATTAAATTTGCTAAGCGAGCAGAACTTTCCAACGACGTCGAACAACGGGCTGCATGGATTCTACCACAGCAACGATAGCAATCACCATCGAGGCTAATCCGGCAACCACACCACCACCCCATCCCAGAAGGAGCACCATGAGTGATCAACAATAAACATTCCCGCATATGTATACACATTTATACATAGAAGCTGCTCTCTGAGCGGATGCGTGAGAGAAGACGTATGGAGAAGACGAACATGTTGCTTGTGTCTTCTAGTCTTCAAAACTTCAAGTAGCGTCTGCAAGCTTAACATCAATGACTAAACCCAAGCCCAAACAACTTGTTACCAAGCAGGCTTTATAAGCAAAAAAACTCCGCAACAAGTATGTACATACTTATATATGTAAGTTGTTTACGATCTATTGTCACGTGTTCTGTGTGTTTCCCCTTTTTTGTAAAGCGTCCTTTTTTTTGATTATCGTTGTTTGTGTACTTGGGCTGTATTAACTGTTAGTTAATGTTGTAAGAAAATGTTGTGTTGTAAAGGCCGAACAATAAAGACAACATTTTATTTTGTGAGAAATTTGGTTTTTTTAATTAAGCTTTTGTTTGGACCTACAAAATAAACAATAAACCGAGAATAATAATAAACATTAAATTAAACAAAGTACATCAGTTGGGCCCCTATTGTCGAGCCAACACCCTAACCTTCAGCTTGTAAGTCTAGTTGTAAGCTTGGACATGGATTTTTGTGTCTCCACTAGAATTTTTTCACATCATGTTCATGAACCGTGCATGGTTCATGTCCAGTAGAGAGTACATGCTAAAGGGAGTTTTGCCGGGACTTTGTTGTAACTGATTTGTACTGTTTATTTATTATTGTTCAACAAAGCTGTGAAAATTTAAATTTCTAATTAGAACTGTGTAACATTCAAGATGAGAGCGAATAAGGTTTTTATGTTCCGATGAATTGGTCAGACTTGGTCAAATAAACCCAAATCCGACACATGATTGGAGGACAAAGCATGGGGTTTTTGGATGCCTGTGTTCTTCGGATGTCTATAAAATCGTTTCAATTTGTTTGGCTGTATGAGGAAAATTACCGAACACCAATTAAATTTTTTGTGATTTCTCATAAATTGGACATCTCCCATAAGCGACTTGTCGTAGACTTTGTATTCATATACAAAATTTATAATAATAATATATAATATATAGCTACAGCCCGTAGATGGCCAGGGCCTAGCTTCTCAGCAACCACTAGTGTCGTGCGTGCTATTGTTCTGTCACGATTGGAAGGGGCCTACAGATTTATGCTGACTCCGAACGTCCAATTGGAAAGGCTTTTCCTAGACAGCTATTTCTCTTTAAGCATTGTCAGGCCATGTTTGCACGGACCGGGAATCGAACCGGGGTAAAGTAGGCTCACGTGGGTAGGGGTCGACGCACCAACACACAACGCCACCGCCGCCACTGTGTTCTTACAAATACAAGAGTTTATTTTTGAAACTCTTGTGATGTCACAAGTCACAACTGCCTTACAAGAGGGTGGTGTGTCACACATTGTGAGGTTTTCGTATTCGGAATACATTCACAACTTGTGACCATTGCAAGAACTGTTAAAGTTGTGATGTTTGATTGAACACATAAGATGGAAAAACTAGGTAATAATTTCGGGCTACTAAATGTTTTTTAGACAGCAACCTAGAAATAGACTTTACGAAAATGGAATTCTCCTTTAGCATTGGAGAAAACGTGTTTATCAAATTCTTCCGATTTCGATTATAATTTATTTTGGTCTATATTTTTCGTTTCCCACATTGAGAGGACAATACGAAAAGAAGAGGACAACATGAAAACAAATGCAGTAGAGTAACATAGCCTGCATGCAGTGCAGACTGTTCTTGGCAGTGTTTGTTATTTTCCGAACTTGCGCCCAAGCCTAAGCACTAGCAAGATGTAGCTGTCCATTGGATAAAGAGCGGTACAACCAAGCCAAGCTGATAGCATGTGCTTGCGATTGTCAAATCACGCTCCCAAGTTATAATCACATGATTCTGCTGATCTTTAAATGACGCCACAGCCAAGCTACAACCCAAGCTATCAATAATCGTACTCACCCTTTTCATTTAATCTGACCTTGTGATCTTTTTGCCGGAATACCAAATTCCTCAAACCTCACAAGAGACGTCACACATTTCGCATCACAGCCATTTGAGAGTTGTGACCATATCAAAATCGGAATAGGGGTCTAAGCCAGTGCCGTCGTCCATCGCCCTTTTGGTCCTCGCACGCACTGGCCAACGGACAGGCTGAGCTGAGCTTCCATGTAGGATTGGGTCGGTTTTGAAAAAGCTTCGAAGACCTCTAATCAGGAAGGCCGAGCTCGGTGTCAAAGCAAATAAAATGTATCAGTGTTCAACACAGTATTTATTTCACCTTTCACTTGCGGTCATGAAATTTAGGTAAAGACCGAATGACGGCAATACACGATAAACTCAATGTTAAGCAGCTGCTTCTTCGAACGAAAAGGGCTATGCTTTGTTGGATTAGACACGTGGCATGAATGTCCTCGTCATCACGACATCCGAGGTGTGCCTTGAATGCTATTCAGGTATGAGACCGTTTGGTGATTGTAGCAAGTCCGAAAACTCGCCTGGTTACGCAACTTCCGATTAGTTGGAGTCGATGCCGGATGATTGGCCTAGAGATCTCCCGTACGTGCTTTGTCTGCGAGAACTCATTAGTGGATCAAGCGGTAAGAAGAGACAGTAAGAAGAGATGAGATGATCAAACGGACCAAACGCCCTAAGGGCTGAATCAAACCTAATGGAAACTGACGACTCATCTCAACATGTAGACGGAATTACTTCGATTTGTCAAACATGCATTTGACCAAGACTGTCCGACATATTCTTATGTCTGACAGACTCACCCATCAGACGTCAAATTATCACCCACAATCTGGAATAAATCTAGTGAGTCAGAACAAGTATTAACATTTCAATGACAACGAAAATTAATTACTAACACGTCTTAAGATAAGTTTGAACATATTTTAGCTGCTTAATGAGCCGCCAAGGAAGACCGATAATTGCCACAGCAGAGCAACGAATTATTCGTTGCTTAAATGGTCTTGGGTTGTTCTGACTAGGCACGTATGTACATGTGCCGATACAACAATCGTTTCCTGTCCCAAATCTATTGAAGCCAGTAGAAGTGATTACTTCCCGAGATAACGCGATAAAACTAATCTTTTTTTGTTTAAAATGTTGTCGCGAGCTGGATTTTGGCACTTTCGATTTCCGGTTCATTGTTTTATTGGATTGATCCGCACCCAAACTTGATTTGTAATTAACCATCCATAAATCTACGCCCCAGGAGATAAGGTAGGTGCCTTCCACTCGTGAGAGAACAATAGCACGCCGCACAGCACAAGTGGTCGCTGAGAAGCTAGGCCGTAGCCCTCTGGGGGCTGTAGCGCCATCCATATTATTATTAAAGGGTGATTTTTTAAAAGCTATAGGAAAGTTTTTCGGTGCATATAATTGAACGTTTGCCGATTATTTCATGCAAATGTTGACCTTGACTGCGCCTCAAATGGTCCATCCGCTTAGTCCAATTTTGGCATACTCTTTCCAACATTTCGGCCGGTACCTCACGAATAAATGCTTCAATGTTGTCTTCCAATGCGTCAATTGAAGCGGGCTTGTCTGTATGGACATGAGCTTTAACATAGCCCCACAAAAAATAGTCTAAAGGCGTTAAATCGCACGATCTAGGCGGCCAATTGACCGGTCCCGAACGTGAAATAAAATGTTCACCGAACTCGCCTCTCAATAAGACCATTGTTGCGCGTGCTGTGTGGCTTGTGGCACCGTCTTGTTGAAACCACATGTCATGCAAGTCAAGCTCTTGCATTTTGCTCAAAAAAAAGTTGAATATCATCTTACGGTAGCGCTCACCATTCACAGTTACGTTACGATTCGCATCATCTTAGAAAAAGTACGGTCCAATGATGCAGCCCATAAACCGCACCAAACTGTGACTTTTTCTGGATGCATTGGTAGCTCTTGCAATGGTTCTGGCGGATATTCACTCTGAAATCGACAATTCTGATTATTTACGAGTACGTACCCATTGAGCCAAAAATGAGCTTCGTCGCTGAACACAAGAAGCGCGCGATGAACTTTCTTAACAGAGCACGCATTTTGATAATAAAATTCAATAATTTGCAAGCGTTGTTCGTTTGTAAGACGATTCATGGTTAAATTATAGACCAAATTGAAGATGTCTGACAGTGAAACAAAACACGAAGCGTGCGTCAGCCGTTTGAACCAGTGTTGCCAAAAAGATAATAGCTAAAAAATCACCCTTTATTAAGCAGTCGATTAAAACACAAATTGTATTATATCTACACACACGACCATATTCCTTCTGAGCGACTGCCTAAACTCACATTATTCCATACATAGTTTTAAATTTTATTTTTCTGCTAATTGCAGACACATCCATATCCATGCAGCGAACATCCATGCCTGGACGTTTACTTGGATACCACATCTTACTTATCAGGCCATCGACCCAAGAGGTTCTGAGCCTAAGCTGTAGCAGGCTTCCGCCGCCGATGGTCGTTGGCACCAGAGGAAAACAAAATCAAACACATGATTTCCACCAAACATTTTAAAGGAAATTCCATGAATGCAGCTCCTAGCCGATGAAACCCACAAACTCATTGCCAGCTAGCCTCCAAAGTCAATAAATCAATTCGTTATAGCTTGAGCTGGAAATTAAAACAGCACATAAATAGACCGGATTTCACTTGGCTCACATCACTGGAATAATGCTACGTTCGCACCGAATCCGCGAGGTCTTGAAGCACTTTTACTGAAACCTCAATAGACTTTTCCCACCTAGTTTAAAGTCGGGTCGCTCCTAATGTCCAAGTCAGTTCGATTTATAAGTGCCCGCCAAAACAAATGGTTCTCGCTCTCAGTTTTTAAAAAGGCCGCCAGAGCAGCTGTCTGTTGACAGGAAAAAAGAGCGTGAGAAGAGCAGAAAAGAGAAAGGTGTAAAATGAGAAACGGCACTAAACTGCAGGTTCCATCAACTCGTGAGACATATAGAGCACGCGCAACACGAGTGGTTGTTGTCGAAGCAGTATCAGGTCCGCCTCGGGCTACCCCGAGATAATTTCCTCAAGTCCGAGAGCAAGCATACAACCGTACACAGATGTAAAGGGTGGTTTTTAATTTTAAGGACCGATGTTGAATGTGAACCACACCTAAACGTCAAGTTTGAACCATGGGAAAATACACAATCAAGCAACGCGTTAAAGTTATTCAGGCTTATTATGAAAATGGGCGTTCAAAACAAAATGCATATCGTGCACTTCCTGATTTTTTCGGTCAATTTAGTCGCCCAAATGTGCGTACAATCGGAAAGATCGTGCAAAAATTTTAACAAACCGGGTCTGTAGGAGATGTGAAAACACCAGTGCATGCTCGTACAGCTCGTACTGCAGAAAATATTGCTGCTGTTCGCGATAGTGTGGCTGTCCACCTCAACTCGTCGTCGTGCCCAACAATTGCACCTCTCACGCTCCTCGTTGATTAACATTATGCATAAAGACTTGCATTTACACGCTTACAAAGTGCAATTGACTCAAGAACTAAAGCCTCTTGACCATTTCAAGCGTCGTCAATGGTCAGACTGGTGTCAAGAAATGGCAACAGTGGATGATCAATTTTCGAAGAAAATCATCTTCAGTGATGAGGCACTTTTTCACCTCCGTGGATTCGTCAATAAGCAGAATTGCCGCATTTGGGCGAATGATAATCCAAGAGTGACTGTCGAAAAACCAATGCACTCACAAAGAGTGACTGTTTGGTGCGGTTTATGGGCTGGCGGCATCATCGGGCCGTATTTTTTCCAAAATGAGGCCGGTCAGACAGTTACTGTGAATGGTGTTCGCTATCGTGAAATGTTAACGAACTTTTTATGGCCCGAATCGGAAGATATGAATGTGGACAGCTAACGAAACAATGGCTCTTTTGCGTGACAAATTCAATGGCATTGTTATCTCACGTGGTGACGATGTCAATTGGCCGCCAAGATCATGTGATTTGACACCGTTGGATTTTTTCTTTGAGGTTATGTACGTACGTCGAAAAGCCAGCAACAATTCAAGAGCTAAAAGATGAGATAATTCGGCACATTAACGGCGTAGAACCTCAATTATGCTTCAGCGTCATCGAAAATTTGGACCATCGGATGGAGGTGTGCCGCCGAGGTCGCGGCGTCCATTTGGCCGATATTTTGTGCCATACATAATTGAACAATACCAATATTTTCATAATAAAAAGAAATGACAATAATTTCCTAAATAATTTGTGTTTTATTCAAAAGCAACATCGGCCCTTAAATTTTTTTTTTACTTACCAGTGCCATGAAGACCCTCAGAGCACTGTGACCATTTGGGGTGACTTTGTTTTTTTCTCAATACACATCTAACATGATTCTCCTGTCCTGTCGAGTTAAGTCTCGCTTCGGCAAGGCTAAAGTTGGTCCCAAAATGAATTTCGTGCAGTTGTGCCTTGAGGCTCTTCTTCTGCACACATGTTGCTTTCAACGCCCTCTGTCCGTTATTTAATTGTGAATTTCCTGACGTCTGTCCAAATGTCTGTTACTGGGCTGTGTTTATCCTCCGCGGCTTCCACAGACCCCAAGCCCACGTTGAGAGACGTTCATGACGACAAAATTCGGAATTTCACCTGAAAATTGTTTTCTGCGGTGTCCTTCGAGGTAGAGCCTGTGATCGTGTCTCTCCCTCTTGCTCAAGGGCCACTTCTTCCCAATTCGTCAGAGTCACCAACGGCGGTTGCACTTGACAGACAACACACACATTATCTCCGCCATTACTGAATTCATCAATTGCCTCGACAAGAAAACACGTATCAGCCATATCCGCACCTAATTAGATTAGGACACATAAGTGCGTGTAGATTAGAAAAAAAATTCGCGTCGCTTTTGGTCCCTCGAGCTATCAGGTACTGGCAGCCGGTTCAAAGAAGACAACACCAAATTAACCAACATCCCAGCTCCGTCTTCATTGCTCTCCTTGTTGTCTCACAAGGGAGCTTCGACCGACAAATAGATTGGGTTAGGGATACCTTGTAATTGACTTTGGGATTTTTTCTCGAAGACAAGCAAGAAATATGCGAAGCACCAGGAGTTGCATGTGCGCCTTATTATTCTCAGCGCCCCACTCGCACAAGGACGGGAATTTCAACGACACAACGACACACACTCACCAGATGTTTGATTAAATTATCAAAAGCACATCGTCTTCGCCCGGCATCCGCCGCATGCAAGACGTGTGAATATGAAATGCTTGTCACTTCTGTGTCCTACCGAGACGGCGCACCACCTCCGCCGACTGATATACTCAAAGCGTGTCTCGCATCCTCGCCAGAGACGGCGGAAAGGATAACAAAATTCATATGCAAAACGAGTACCGGCTTGTCCCATCACCGGGGACTGTCAACATGTTCCCAAAGTCTTTGAAGAAATTATCCTCTCACATTAACTTGACTGCAGTGTGTGCCCACTGACCGGAAAATCAAAAGGACATTAAGATTCCTAGTCCGGGACGTCATATTTTTTGTTTGTTTGCATGCAGAACGGTCTGCTGGCTCCCCCCGTGTCGCTTATGAGCGCCGAGGAACAACATCCCAAGGGCTTGCATGTGAGCTAGCTCTGTCGGCGAAATCACCATCGCAAACATGGAATGTAATTGGATTTGCCTCTGCTTCTGCTACTGCTGATGCAGGTCGGAGGTTGCAATTTATCATATCGTGCAGCGCATATTCGTTTGTCCTGCAGAAAGTTAACGATCCTTGTCAGTGTTGCTGTTGGGTGTATCTTCGTCGACGACAAAGGGAACTGGGGAAATTATGCGCAACTCCGGCGATGGCAGATGGAGATGTGGGGGCATGGCGCCAAGCTGCATCTTCGCCTGGTCAGTGAGGGCGTCGTGTGATTGTTGAGAAAGAGGGAGGGTGGATGTCAAAGGTTTTTTGAGACCTCGTGACTCAGTGAATCATGTCAGTCTTTCGGTTTGTAAGCAGGTCAAGGCAATTTCATTGAAGTATCAGCAGAAGATGCATTCGTTCGCGCAGAAGAATGCCAAATGTCATCCAAGTTGTCAGCCAAAAGGTTCAAGTTCACACGAGGAGAAAGGGCGTACTCTTGTAATCTGTAGTTAATGATCCACTTGGCCATCATCCCATCTACGATTTGTGGAAGTAACCGTTTCAAGCATAACGAGTTTTGTACTTATTTTATTTTGCAGTAGCTAGAAGTATTGGCACCCATGCTCTTGTTAGTCGCCACTTGTAAGGAACGATGAGCCGGCACCCTTCTTTGTCAGAATGCGTTGTTATTAGCGCATACCCAAGCCATGTGCTGACCAGAGTTAGAGAGTTTACAATTGCCAGCCCCTTCAATCGCCAGATGGCCACTTCAGATGGGCCCAACCCCTGTCACGAGAACGAAGCGCATTATGCGAGATTTGTAGGCCCAAACTCCGTTCAATGGTTTTCTTGCAGCAGTGCAAGGTTGTAAAGGCTTTGCTGATACACTCTTAGGCTTTGGATTCCACGCTTATCCATGATGAGAGCTTGGTATCGATGATGAGACCCAAGGATTAGTGGCGTTGTGCACTAGTTCCGGTTTATCCGGGTTCATACATAGGCACACGAGCGCGCAATGACTATAGCATCACCGCAACTCGACACCGAACCTTTTCCAGAGAATGGAACAAATTTGCTGTCATGCTAGAGGGGAACACATCTATCAATTGCTCTACAGATTCTGGTAGAGTTTAGCGCTCTGCTACGCCGGTGAATGCGTGCCACTGTGGAATTTTCTAAGCCGATCCTGTTACGGGCTGTGGTGATTGTCTGGTTTACATTTTATTAACAGCTCCCACGAAGGAGACCAGGGTTACCCCTCATTGTAGTCAAGAGAATTTTCTATTAAATCGACTTCACGCCAGCCATAGCCGAGAGTTTACTTGAGGCAGTCGTGTGCCTACTGTGTCGGTGGGGAAGCGGATGCTTTCGGCATTGCCACCACATCAGTCATGCCCATATCACAAGGTCGCGTTCGCGCAGTCGTGATCTGACATTTTAAGTACATGAGAGCGTTGATTTCGCCATGGGACACATCCACTTCCGCACTCGTACAGTTGCAAGACGAGCACAAATCCGCTGTCCCGGACGGTATTCCTCCTATTCTTTGGCAAAACCACTAAGTAAGCTTTTTCATCGATCCTAGTCCTTAGGTCTCTTTCCGAGCAGATGGAAAACAGCATTTGTCCAGCCCGTCCCTAAAAAGGGCGAATCTTCATCACCCACCTCGTACCGATCCATAGCACTTACGTCCCTTCTTTCTAGAGTCATGGGGACGCTGATAAATTGTCAGCTTATGAAATCTCTAGAATCGCGGAAGCTTCTTAATGACCGGCAGTATGGTTTCCGCAGCAGCAGGTCCACTGGTGGTCTGATAGCTTATCTCACCGAAAAGTTTAACTAATCTTTGTACAATGCAGGCTAAAGCAAGACCGTTGTGCTTGATATTTCCAAGGCATTTGACAAAGTTTGGCATCAAGCTCTCTTGTCGAAAATGCGTGCCTATGGTGTCGATGAATCCCTTCTTCTATGGATTAGAAATTACCTTTCGGACCGTTCAATTCAAGTTGCTTTGTATGGGTTCAAGTCTGATATCCAATGCTGGTGTTCCCCAAGGCTCTGTTCTGTCTCCGACACTCTTTCTCATTTTTATAAATGATCTCTTGTTTGCTACTTCTAATCCAATCCATTCCTTCGCTGACAGCACCCTCAGCTTTTCATATTTGTTCCAAGAATCACGACCCCGCCATTCGTCGGAAGAATTGGAACGGCAGCGTATGTTAAGCAAATTGAATTCCGATCTTGACAGCATAATCCACTGGGGAAAGAACAATCGTGTGGAACTCAAGGCTGTCTGCTGTCACTCAAGCGAATCCTGGAAATCAGCCATTATCCATAAATGGCACTTGTGTCGATGAAACCGAAAAGCTTTCCATCCTCGGTACTTAGTTGGATAGATCACATATCTGAGGTCGCCAAAGTGTTTAGGTTTCCTTAATCGATGCCAGAAATATTTCACCCCCTCTCATTTGACTTCAATTTATAGGGCGTATAATTATAGGGTTATCCACCCCAAGCATTTTTTTGATGCAGATTTTCAATACTGCACTCAGACTCAAAATCTGGTTCATTATACTGCCAGACAGCAACCTGCTTTTGTTGTAGTTTCTTGGTCTTCCAAAGGAAGACTAGCAGGCGCATCTGTGATGAGAAACCTACATCATCAGCTCCCACCTCTTCAGCACCGAAAACCTGCCACCTGATCCGAGCAAAGTCAGGACTGTGACAGGAGAAGTGCTCTGCACCATCGTCGTATTCTCCAGAGGCGTCGCAGGGAGTGTTTGGCGAATGTGTAGTGTCCCGTTTGAAAGCCTGTAAGTCGTCTGCAGTCTTTTCTGCCAAGGGATAACAAGAAGCCCGCGGATTTCTTACAGACTGTTAGGGAGCATGCACCTGGTTTCTCAGCATCCTGGAGAGTAATGCCACCTCCGAACGTGTTCTCGAGAGGCCCAGCCATCGATGGAAGCTCTAGCCAAAGACGCAGGTAGACCCAGCGCAGGTTCATGTTTTGAGAATGTCTCCTCTGCTACGGCTACGTAGAATAGGCCTGGGGTAGATGTTAGAGCCATTGAGAGCATCAAGCAGATAGTCAATCAACATGCACCATAGCTGAAGCACCTAATTTAAAAGCGAGCGATAGAGCTTACACGAGACAACAATATCACATAGTCATAAGACTCGCTAGAACATCCTACCGTCTCTCTTCACCGTATTTTATCGGCCAACAAACGATGCTCAAGTGAGCTAGCCAACTGCATTCCTCCTCTCCATGAATTCAACCGCGATACCCGTCTCGCCACGAATGCTCGTCAGTTTACTCTTAAGCCTACTTCGGACAGCCTACTTGACACTAACATGGAATGCTCTTCCCAGCCCAACATTTTTCACAGAATACAATCCGCAGATATTTAAAACCATTGTGCCCAGGTACCTCCTCTCCCTTTCTCACTCTACACCTTCGGACCTAGCTTTGTCTTGAACCCGGGCACTTAAGGGTAAACAATCCCTTCTGCGCGCGCAAATTATAAAAAATGCTCGAGTACTAATTCCTAGGTAGAGCTACTTCTACAAACTCGCTTCAGTTGAGAAACAATTTTCTTTCACTTACTCGTGATTTTTCATTGATGGCAGGCTGAGGCAACTATTTGTGTTTTTTTTTCAAATGAATTTTAGACCATTCTGCTTGCGAATCGAGTGCCTTTCATTGTGATGTGGTAAGTGAGGGATGTCGGTTGAAGCTGTCTGGATGGTGAGAGTCGCATTGAAGGTTTCATCCATTGAGTTAAGAAACAATCAGAAGTAGAGCGGAGCTAAAGATCAGGCGATTGCGGCGGATGTTCTAGCGTTGTCGCGATTTTGAGTACAAGTTGGGCAGGCACCAGTTTCCCCCTTCGCGCATCCCAGTCGAAGACGAAGAATTCTGACCCACAATCTCTCCAAAAAACCTT
Organism: Eristalis tenax; assembly: GCA_905231855.2. Lineage (NCBI taxonomy): Eukaryota > Metazoa > Arthropoda > Insecta > Diptera > Syrphidae > Eristalis > Eristalis tenax. The sequence goes on from HG993125.1 coordinate 49,967,209, forward strand.
AATAAGAGTGAGCATTCACCGTCTCACATTGAACACGAGGTCTTCATGGACAATGGCCTTAGACTCAAAGAAAACATCATGAGTCGACTCCCTTGCACCCACACCGTTTTGGCTGTCTGCTCCTCTCGCTCTTGGAAATGCCTGTCCAATCTCCCCAAGCGTCGTCTGTTCCATCATTCATCAAGATCCGCGGATTTGGTATGCGTTCGTCCCCACGATCACGCTGAAATCTGGCAAATGGAATACTTGTGCACTGTCAAGCCACAAGTCAGCGTTCCACAAGTTCCGCAGGATTGCGTACGAAAATCAGTGAACCCACACCGCCTATTGATCCTCAAATAAAAGAACATAAACCCCATCATTTAAATGCATTTTGTAACATTTACTTATTCCTAGACAGCAACAATTCGAAATTCTACAACAAACGAAACAGAAACCATATCACAAGACCCACCGCCAGGACCACTTCCATTGGCAGCGTGAACTTCGCCCCAGTCAACAGGTCCTCCTTTGTGGTCTCCCGTATCCGCGCTATGCATCGCATCCATTGCTTAATCGCAATCGCCTCGGCCGCGGTGAACTCGAACTCGGGGCGGTTTTGTACTTTATGTGTTACCACAAATGACTTTGAATTGCTGGTCGCAACCTCGATGGAATCCCAGGAGTAGTGGCAGCGGTAGGAGAGGCGTTTCTTTCGCACTTCCGTGCACAGCAGGCACTTGTCGAAGAGGAACACTTTGCAGCGGTATTTCTTTCGAGACTTGTGGTTGTAGGCGTCGAATTCGCAGGATTTTCGGAAGTATCCTTGATCGAGTATATTCAGCTGAAATGGCAATGGACAAATTCAGTCAGAGATGATGTTGCTGCCGGGAATGCGATGGGAACTCACCTCGTTCAGGTCTTCTATGGATTTGACTTCTTCTGATTGATTAACTACTGCCAAGAGATTTCGCATTCGAGTCTCTAGTTTGCAACAAGACGTCAGAACCGGCTTGCAGTTGATGCCGTTCTTGTAGAATTCCTGTGAGATGGACAGCGATTTTATCAAAAATGTGGAAATGCGTGGGCGTTGTGCTTACCGATATGAATTGTTGCAGCAACAATGGATACCGTGTCAGTCTTTGAATGGGCTGCACAAGGAAACTGGCAATTCCTAGTTTGTCCTTTAACTCCTCTTGGAGTCCCTGGAAAGAAGAAAACACAGTTTATGTAAGAGCTTCAGTGCAAGGCAGCTTGCAAGGAGAATGGGCGCTTACGCTAAAGTACTCTTGATGGTCCTGGCGGAGTTGCATTGATGCCTTCTTGTTCATCGTGAACGTCACGTAGCAATAGAAGTGATTTTTCTGAAAGGAAAGGAAATAGGGCCAAATTTAGTACGACTTTAGTACGATTTTTTGCAGATTTCGTTTGAAATGAAATTATGATAATCTATTGTCTCGAGGAAGAACTGCGGCGCGCAAAAAGGAAGCTAGGACACCACCAAAAAATGCAAAACGATCTTATTCGAATACGTACTCGAAGGTTAGGTTAGACTGGCTGACTACCCTACAGGCAGCCACACTTAGCCCAAGAGTAGGCCCGTTGTGTTAGCACAAAAATCGAATAGATCCCGGTCCGCATCCTAGTCCGTCTGGGAGCTTTTAATAAAGCGGTGAAGTCGACTGTTGCTATTAGAAATATGGGTGATCAAGTGATCTAAATCTGGACTTATCAACCCCGCAACTTCTGCAGAAGTCGTTACATGGGACACCCAGTCTTTGGGAGTAAATTCCAATGGCGCAGTGCCCGTTTATGACGCCGATGAGTGTTCTAAAATTTGGTCTCATTCACTCATTCTGATCACGAGCGTTTTTGATCGATGGTAGGCCATAATTGCATTGTGATGCAGTATCCAGTACCAGAAGACCATCTACGTTTGTTGTGAGTAAGCGTTCCAAGCTTTAGTAGATGTTTAGTAGAAGCGATTGGCATGGACGGCAGTCCCCGTCCCAAAAGTGTGTTGAGGTGATGCGCTTTCTAGGGAGTTCATCTGGTTCACAATTCTCCACTGTTTCTCGGCACATGAGTTGGATGCTAAAATACTTGGCCATTTCGGAAGGCAATTGAGAGACGTCAGGTCATGTAGAACGGATGGACATCACAGCTCCGGCCGGAAGAGTTTTCAATTCCGGGCCATTTTGACAACGCAACACAGGACGTCATCGACCGAGATGGCACACACAAGTGGAGAAGGACTTCAACCAACTTGGAGCAACTGGAGGCAGCTGGCGAAAGATGGTGCTGACTGTAGGGGCTTTTTGGTTGAGGCCCAAGTCCACCCCGGACCAGTAGCACCAAATAAAGAAGAAGAAGCAAAAGCAACCGGGGACAGTCAACCGGATATTGTTCAAATACCCAAGTTAAGTTAACTGGATTAGACCGTGGTGTTGTGGGTGCGCTTAGCCCTGCGCACTTGGCCCAGGTTCAATTCCCGGTACGAGCAAAATCCTTTTCACGGCCCCACCTCTTTTCAGTCACTGACAATGCTCAAGGAGTATAACCGTCTATGAAAATCTTCTCAGATTGGCCGCTCGGAGTCGGCGTTAAACTGTAGGTACATTCCTCTCGTGATATAAAAATAACACGCACAACACGAGTGATTGCTGAGACGCTAGGCATTGGCCTTCTACGGGCGGAAGCGCCAACCATATTATTATTGTTATTAAACTATGCCTTTTAAGTCTCCCCGGGAAAATCTACGCTAAGGTGTTGAAAGCGCGTTCTAGAGATATGGTTGAGCCTAGGATGGGGGGTGAACAGTGCGTCTTTCGTCTCGGTAGAAGTTCAACCGACCAGCTTTTCACTCTAAGAATGGTACTTGAGAAGGCTTGGGAGTATGCCAAGTCCATCTACAGTTGTTTTGTGGATTTGGAAAAGGCATACTACCGAGTCCCTCGAGGAACACTCTCGAGGGTTGTGCAGGAGTATGGGATTGATGGTCCCCTTCTGAGGGCCATGCAGTCTCTATACACAAACTATAGTAACTTTCTTCGCCAAGGGTGCGTCTTGTTAACTCTCCTTTTCATTGTATATATTGACTCGATATTTCAGAGTAGCCGAAGTGAGGGATTTTCCTATTGGGAGAGTTGAGGGTAAGCCATCCTCTTTTTGCAGACGACTTAGTTATCCTCACATCTTCCCAGTCAGAACTCCAGCGCTCACTCAATAGGTTTGTGGCCGTATGTGCTGATACTGGGATGAAGGTCAACGTGGACAAATCGGAGGTTATGGCCATCTCCAGAACGCACTCAAAAGGTGAGTGGAGTCTCATTGATGCAGGTGGAGAAGTTTAAGTATGTCGGGGTCTTTTACACGAGTGATGGAAGGAGTAATGCTGAGCTTGGCAGATCTGTCATCAGGAAGGCCGAGATTGGTGTCAAAGCCAAGTTTTCAACGCAGTATTTGTTCTAACTCTCACCTTCGGTCATGAAATTTGGGTAATGATCAAATGAATGAGATCGCGAACAAGCTGCTGAGATGAGATGGGGATTACTCGCCGGTATAAGGAAAGAAACACGGCACTGCGAGAGGAACTCAACATTGAGGAGCTGCTTCTTCGAACGGAGAGGACTATGCTTCGTTGGTTTGGTCACGTGGCACGAATGCCTCATCCTCATGAATTCCAAGGCCGGCGTTGGATGCGATTCCATCAGGTAGGCGAGCACTTGGCAGACCCAAGACGAGATGGTTGGACCAAGTCCAAAAACTCGCCTGGTTACGCTTGGGCATAACTCCTGATGAGTTATAGTCGATGGTGGAGGATCGCGTTGCCTGGAGATCTCTCGTGACTCCCGCGACCCCTTTAGTGGAGCATGCGGTTCAGAAGGCGATGATGATGAAACTATGCCTTGGCAATACGAAAACCAAGCTCGAGTAGAAATACCTAAAGCCCAAGGAGTTGAGTAGGAGAAACAGAGTAAAACGGCGTCAGGAGGCAATGAAATGGCAGACTCCCTAGGAGTCCATGTCAGCAAAGAAGTATTCAAGGATTTAGAAAAAAAAAGTGGAAAGATTTCTGGAACAAAGCTCAAGATATTAAGCAAGCATGGAAGCTCTCAGGCCAGTATAACCGTAAGAGGTTTGGGGCATCTTTCAAATTGAGCAAAAACAACCTCCGTATCCTAACAGTTCACTGCAGACTCAGGGAGCACCTGAGGAAACTACGGGTATCACAAGAATGTCTCTGCATATTGTGCGGAGAATCTAATGAAATTCCAGAACACGTACGGGATTCCGTGAGGCACTAGCCCACAAAAGACAAATATATCCGGGCAAGCACCTGCCATCAGAGGAAGAAATTAAGTCACCAGAACCATCTCTCATCCTCAGGAAACTAGCTTCGAGAGAATTGTCTAGAATAGATTTCTTCCGGTATAGCCTGCAATACAAGTCTGAGAAGAACTGTATGTGTCATGCGAGGGGAACTCGAAAGAGAGCATGGTATCAAAAGAGGGCCCAGTGAATCTAGTCGCTGTACAATATACCCTCAACAGCAATTATATTACAGTACAACCTCGGTAATTGGCACTAATTGAAAACCTACGCTAGTTCGAACAAGGGAGTTTTTCGGATTACTGGAGACCCTGTACATAGACAATATTTTAAGCAGTAAATTAAGTCAGGTTGTCTATAAAAGAAAAATTTGCGGACAACCAAATAAACGATAATTAAATTCGTTAACAAGTTTGACATTTTTGAATTATAAGATACGTAACGTACAAAATTTGGTGTTCGAATAAGTGAAGCGTTTAAATTATCGAGTGTTCGAATTCGCGAGGTTGTACTGTATTGCATTTAGAGACTCGAACAATGGCTTAGCGTGTACATAAGGAAGTCTTCCCACTTTCTGGCTTCTACTCTGCGCCATTTCCTTGTCTCAAAGGGAAACAAAACAACCAGTGTTGTCCGAATGAAATATTCAAGAGTTGCATAGAAGTCCCCGAAGAGTACGGACATTTTCAAACTTCCCAATAGTGTGCATTCATTTTTTTGTCGGAGGTTTTTAACGCTTCACTGTAGCACTCACTCTCAAAAACTGGTCCATTGCACCGCCAGCCAGATCAAATGAATGAGATCGCGAACAAGCTGCTGAGATGAGATGGGGATTACTCGCCGGTATAAGGAAAGAAACACGGCACTGCGAGAGGAACTCAACATTGAGGAGCTGCTTCTTCGAACGGAGAGGACTATGCTTCGTTGGTTTGGTCACGTGGCACGAATGCCTCATCCTCATGAATTCCAAGGCCGGCGTTGGATGCGATTCCATCAGGTAGGCGAGCACTTGGCAGACCCAAGACGAGATGGTTGGACCAAGTCCAAAAACTCGCCTGGTTACGCTTGGGCATAACTCCTGATGAGTTATAGTCGATGGTGGAGGATCGCGTTGCCTGGAGATCTCTCGTGACTCCCGCGACCCCTTTAGTGGAGCATGCGGTTCAGAAGGCGATGATGATGAAACTATGCCTTGGCAATACGAAAACCAAGCTCGAGTAGAAATACCTAAAGCCCAAGGAGTTGAGTAGGAGAAACAGAGTAAAACGGCGTCAGGAGGCAATGAAATGGCAGACTCCCTAGGAGTCCATGTCAGCAAAGAAGTATTCAAGGATTTAGAAAAAAAAAGTGGAAAGATTTCTGGAACAAAGCTCAAGATATTAAGCAAGCATGGAAGCTCTCAGGCCAGTATAACCGTAAGAGGTTTGGGGCATCTTTCAAATTGAGCAAAAACAACCTCCGTATCCTAACAGTTCACTGCAGACTCAGGGAGCACCTGAGGAAACTACGGGTATCACAAGAATGTCTCTGCATATTGTGCGGAGAATCTAATGAAATTCCAGAACACGTACGGGATTCCGTGAGGCACTAGCCCACAAAAGACAAATATATCCGGGCAAGCACCTGCCATCAGAGGAAGAAATTAAGTCACCAGAACCATCTCTCATCCTCAGGAAACTAGCTTCGAGAGAATTGTCTAGAATAGATTTCTTCCGGTATAGCCTGCAATACAAGTCTGAGAAGAACTGTATGTGTCATGCGAGGGGAACTCGAAAGAGAGCATGGTATCAAAAGAGGGCCCAGTGAATCTAGTCGCTGTACAATATACCCTCAACAGCAATTATATTACAGTACAACCTCGGTAATTGGCACTAATTGAAAACCTACGCTAGTTCGAACAAGGGAGTTTTTCGGATTACTGGAGACCCTGTACATAGACAATATTTTAAGCAGTAAATTAAGTCAGGTTGTCTATAAAAGAAAAATTTGCGGACAACCAAATAAACGATAATTAAATTCGTTAACAAGTTTGACATTTTTGAATTATAAGATACGTAACGTACAAAATTTGGTGTTCGAATAAGTGAAGCGTTTAAATTATCGAGTGTTCGAATTCGCGAGGTTGTACTGTATTGCATTTAGAGACTCGAACAATGGCTTAGCGTGTACATAAGGAAGTCTTCCCACTTTCTGGCTTCTACTCTGCGCCATTTCCTTGTCTCAAAGGGAAACAAAACAACCAGTGTTGTCCGAATGAAATATTCAAGAGTTGCATAGAAGTCCCCGAAGAGTACGGACATTTTCAAACTTCCCAATAGTGTGCATTCATTTTTTTGTCGGAGGTTTTTAACGCTTCACTGTAGCACTCACTCTCAAAAACTGGTCCATTGCACCGCCAGCCAGCAATCCACTTCTGCTGTAGTTTCTTGGTCTTCCGAAGCAAATTGTGTTTGGATTAACAAACTAAGCAGCATTTGAAACCGGCTGTAAAATTCTTAAGGTCAAATAAATGTTTGCTATGGAGACTGGTACGTTTCGGGATTTGGTGCATTTCAGTTCGATTACCTATTTATCAGATTAATGTCAAATAAAATATGATTAAGATTGTAACTCACAAAAAGAATAGCAAAAAAAGTGGTTTCACAATCCCTCTGAACAAGAACAAGAAGATTACTCGCGTACAAATATGCTCAGATCTGTAAATGATGTCCACATTCGAGATAGGCTCTTTTTGTAAAACGATTCCTTTCTTAAATCATACGTCATCTTCATTGCGTTGTAGGCATTTGACTTATAAACAACCTTTATAGGTTTTTTTTATTTTATTACAACATTACGACAAAATTCAAGTCATAATTGGCTTTTTAGTGCGTTGTTGGAAAAACTCTTTCCGCTGCTGCGAGGAAGGCAAGGTGCAGCATTGTACTGAACGAAATCCTGGGTTAAAGGTAAGAGAGTTTCGTCAAGACCATTTTGTAAGAAAACTATCCCCGACCAAAACTCGTCTAACGTATTGGAAATAATGGTTTGGCTCAAATTTCATGCCCACTTGTTAATACTGTCACTAGCCTGATCAAATCAGGCACATTTTTGGGATTAATGCCTTGTATAGAGTTTACACTGTTATCGTCGAAATCAACTGGCTACGTAATATGTTATATTTTCGCCAAACGCGACACTTATGTAGAATAGTGTTATAAAAGGTCTCAATATATGGCAAAAGTGCATGTATTTGTACGGATCAGGATTGGAACTCTTAGTTAAGCTCTTTACCTTCATGATGACATGAATGTTTTCGAAAACATTGTTTTGTAAAAAATAGTAGTACGAATATGAAAGGACGTGCACAGTAGTACGCAGATGTCAAGAGTAGTACGAATCAGAAATGAAGTATGATAGAGACGCCCAACTTCTACCTCTCTTGCACAACCATTTTGACAACCATTTTTTATATCGTTTTTTCAAACCAATCAGAAAACAGCATTTACGTTATTTCGTGAATAACTTTCAAAAATTCATGAAGAACTGTCAAAAAGCCTCTGAAGTTCGTCGATGTACTCGGGGTCAATCGGCTGTGACATTGGGCATCTCTACAATACTTCATTTCTGGTACGAGTACTCCGATAGTAGTACTTTCGGCGACTCTGAGAACATCGCTAACGGTGGACATACCAACGGAGGAGAACTAACGAACCATTCCCTAGTTAATCGCATGAGTGGCCTAATCTGGTTTGACAAATTCCAACTTGAAACATCACTCCATCGAAGGTCGTTTCGCCGGCCAGGCCGCAGAACTGTGCTGCCGTATCGAATCGTCCATCTGGGAGGAGGTGTCGAAATCGCCTATAATTAATTGAATATAAATTTTCAACAACACTTTTATGATCTTGCCAACGATGTCATAAAACCAGTACCCGCGTGTTATACACGAAACACAGCGACGTGGACGACGGCACACATACGCGTCAAGTGACCACAGTCAAGGCGAAGCATAGTATTATCTCGAGGCAGCAGCATTAAGCATGCGCCAGACGTAGCAATGATCTCAGTTGAAATTTTCAGAAGTCTATCACTCGGCGAGGGCGCATAAGACCTAGAACAACAAAGCACTGACACAACAAAACACTAAAAGATATTTTAGAAATTTTGCACACACCCGCCTGTGGTCGGACTCCAAGGCAACAGCACTGAGTTTATGACGACATGTCGAGTCAGCTCTGATAAGATACAAGCATGTCGTCAGAAATAAATAAAGCTTTCTGTGCTCAGCCGAAATTGGAATAGACATACGCTAATGCCAGCTAATTGAGACGTGATTGTGCACACTCGCAGATCGGGGTACACACAAGCACACGTTTTCATTTCGAGCACGAATTCGCGGGACTTGCAGTGACACTGTCGGACATTTTTGGCCGCCATATCGCGCCCAATTGGCCGCACCTCGTGTCGTTCGTTTCAGTGAAATTCACAATTCAATATCGAAATGCGAATTTATTCCAAGTGAGTCGTTAAGCTTGTGCATGCACCTTGTGACCGCTGGGTGGCGCGGGAGTGAGCAGTGATTTGTCGAGGGTGGGCTGCGCGGAGGCAGCCTGTTGCGTGATTGTTTTGGAATTTCGAACACGGGTTGCCCCAGAATGATCAGAACGATGTGAAGGGGAATTGCGTTGTGCGCGACGAATGCTTTATTCGACGACCCAAAGCGGGGCCCTCGAATGGGCTGCTTCGCGCATATTTTGCTTATTATTTTTTGCCCCGCAGTTTTTTGTCTGGGAATCATAAGACGGTCGGCGGGCAGGTAGATGGCTGCTTTGTTGGAGCTTGTACCTGTCAATGCGATGGAATTTTTCGAAGAAATCCTCCGAGCGACTATGCTGGGGATAAGCATAAATTATGATTCACTGCAGGAGTTCTAGAGGAGATGAGTCATTTATGATGACCCCATCGAGGGGGTCAATGCGTGATCTCTGTCAGAGGCAATGAGTTTGAATTGCTTGTTTTTGGCATGACAAATGTAAATCGGTGTGGGGCATTGGAAATCTTATTAATATTGAAATTTGTTGAATCGTAAGCAGTTGCTGGGTGAGTCACGTTTCTGCTCGATCTTTGGCTGGGAATTTGAGATTTAGGGGGATGGAGCCAGAGGATCGACCGGGAAATTAAAAATCTTCTTCTTCATCGGGAAATGCCGGTGTGGACTCCACTAAAAAGCCAGATATCGCGATCTCAAGATAGGTGACAGCAGATGCGCAGTTGGTTGAGATCCTTCTGCACTTGAAGGATGATTCAACGTGAGTATCATATGTTCTTCCCACAAGCAAGGCTTTTGGAGACGAAGCCATGTACCTTAGTCTGGCTGGACTCATGTCTCTGTACAGTTCGTACAATTCGTGGTTAAGTCTTCTTCTCCGCAAAGTCAGGATAAAGGGCGCACTCAGGATGTAGCACTTCTTCATCCGCTTCTGAGAATGCCGATATTTCGGCGCTGTGCAGGCGGACAGTCACCTTGATCCTCCGGGAGAGGATTCTACGATTCTGTTTTTTTTGCCAGAGGTTATTTAGGACCATACTGGGGCACTCAGACATAACGACCGGCGAAAGATTCATTCGCCACTGAAGAGAAGCCAGAGTACGACTGTGTCCATTGCACTGCCAGGCAGCAACCCACGTTCAAAGTACTACCATAGATCGACAACTCCAGTGAGAATGACGTGATGACTAGACAATGACAAATGGTGACTAGGGCAGATTTGCGAACCCGATAAAAGCATTTTGACTTTGCTTTAACTGGGATTCGAACCGGCGAGCCCTCAAATGAAGGGCAGACACTTAACCAACTGCGCCATCCAGTCGTTAGTCTACAACTCAATGTCCTCTTGAACTCGAAGAAGCAGTGGCTGGCAAAATGTACTCCGTGTTTGGTGGTTCACTCCCTCACTCTCTCGAAGACTGTCCAGGACATCGATGTTGTATGTCCTCTCCTGAGGACGGCAAATACTTCGATCTCCCTTTATTCAGCGCCTGGCCTATTTTAGTCACATCCATCTCGGTGCCAACGAACACCCCATTGACAGCACATTGTACTCGATCAATGTCATCGGCGTATGCTGGTTAGGTATAAGTGGTTGATGAGCTTTAACGCTTTAGATAACCTATATTTCTGAAATTATTTAGTATTTGCATATGGTCCCGAGATGCAGTTTCCTACGAGAGAAAAGGGCACTGCACGAGATGAGGTTGAGGAGGAGATGGTCCTCGAGGATGACATGGACTCCGAGGAGGAAAAGGTCTCTGAAGAGGCGATGGTCTTCGATGGCGAGATGATCCCAGAGGGCGTTTCCTACTCCTCTTCAACTCTGCAACTTCTGGAGATGTCATTATAAGACAGACGCATCCTGAAGGCCTGCTAGTGGTGTTGCCGATTAGCGTACTTTGCTATGCTGGCAGCCTTCTTATAAGTAAACTAAGTGTACGTCTGGTAAAAATATTACCCAGTCGCATAACGTAGGCGAGTGCATAATTGTCTCAAGAACAATGTTGACAGCTCGTGGCCTTGTCTAAATATTGAAAACCTCTGTGATTTGGTTGGCTTCTCTCCGTCGCTTCTTCTTCTTCTTACGGTTCTACAGTCCGAGATGGACTTGGGCCTCACTCGACATGGCTCTCCAGCTGGCCCGATCTTGAGCTGAGGTCCCCTTCGACTTGTGTGACCCACCTTGTACGTGGGCGCCCTCTGTTGCGTTGTCCCACAGGCTCAGGGTCGAAGCTTTTTCAGGCTGGAGTCCTTACGCTCTAAGTCCGTCTCTATTCGACACCAAGTAGGAAGTCGTATCCGTCGCCCCGTCGCTATTCTGCTCAACGTAAGAAGTTGCAATGTCCGGTAGGTCTTGGCGGCTTATAGCTCGTGGTCGTATGCGACCTTGAATCGATGAACAGGTGATGAGTGTCGTTTGCTTGATGTGCAGCAGTTTCAACATTGTTTCCATTTTCGACTTCCTTCACCTGAAAGTACTCCAATAAGACCCACAGATCAGACAGAACACACGCATGGCAAAGCTGACCATGCTATCAACAACAACCACTGCCTCGGTCTGTCTGCGGAATCTATTGTACTTAGCCCATCATCTGTTCTACCAATGGCACTTTTGGTGCTGCTAGTTCTACCAACCGTCGCTTGAATTACCCCCTTTTTTGTTGATCCCCATTCTACCAGACGGCTGTTGGAGGTACTGCATCTGTCAGTCTTTCTCATAAATTGTTACCCTTAGTAAGTACCATCAACTGAAGAAAACGAAGAGAGGACTGTGGTTAAGCAGAGCCTTCAATGTATGACCAAGAGTGATCGGGTGATCGAGCTACGATCGGCATGACGAACGTGAGAAAGTAAAATGGACTTTATTTTTTGTGTATTGTCCATTAAATCAACTAAAAGCTCATTCGATGAAGACCGATCGAACATGTCGACTTCACAAAATGATGAGAATCTGGGAAGATCTTTCTTTAATCGGGGTAAGTGACCACAATATTTAAGAACTCCCTCATCATCATTTCTTGACGACTCCAGGGGGAATCCAAGTCCCTCTGGCGCCTAAATTGTGATCAAATATACAAAAAAGCTTTCATTTTGGACACTTTTACTCCGACCAAAGCTAATTTTATCCAATTAGTGCAGGTGCCAAGAATCACCTCCATAGTATCAGACGGTGAGAATCTCTGTGAATCTCCAATGAGTTGAAACTTTTACTGAGCCATAGACAAACACGTCTGCAAGTAAAAATGCCTTAAAATATGCCAACCCGGACTCCGAAGACCAGCTGAATGTGGCAGAAATTCCTGTCACTTGCTTCATATTCAAATGGGTGGCGTCGCCGAAACGAATTATTAATTGAACACATGTACGACCAATCAACAAGTGAGCATCATAAGCACATGGCGCGACTGCTTCGCTTGCAAATGGGATTTTATCACAGCCACCGCTTATTTTAATTCGAAATCTGAAACTAACACACACACACACATCCACATTTGAAATAGCTGGCGGATGTGGACTAGTTCCAAGTCTGCGGCGCATGTTTATTCGATTGAGACGATCGCAAGTGTGAAAGCAAGATTCCTGGGCTCACGCATGGCTGTTGAAAGAGATTGTCACGCCGATCACGTCTTGTGTACCAACAAAGGTCTTCAATGCATTTAAATCCGACGCGGGCTAACTGCATGTAACAGCAGTAATCATGTGCCATTAGACGGCTGACAAATGGGACAGATCAAGCTGGGGAGCCAGTTAAGTGAATCATGAAACATTTGTCTTGAGGGCTGTAAGTTTATCATTGGCACTATTTACAGACGATATCAAGCTCCAGTGTGCTCCAGTTGTGTTATTTTTGGGTCGCAGTTTTCTGTTTTCCCAGTCGCTTATTTTGCGCCACGCTGCAGAGAGTGAAAGGAGATTAGGAGAGGCCATCATGGGGGAGATATCGTCATGCCTTCCCGTGGCCGTATCTCACGGCAATTCAGGCAAATCTATGACAGCTCAACTACTAGCCTATAACTGGAAATTGTTTACTCTTTCCTGACTGATGTTGCACTCCAACCGTAGTTGACTCAAGCTGAACTCAACAAGCTGGTGCTAGGGCCGTGATTTCTCTCAGAACACGGCAGCATTCGCTAACAATAAAAGCTGGATCACCAATTCTGTGATTTCCCATGCCTCTGTTAAGACATATTTAGTATGGACCAATGCAGCCTCCAGAACACAGACGTTTTGTGGAAACAATGGTCGCTCAATCCCTCTCCACTTGTGAACAAATCGTTTGGTAAGGCATTCACCGATTGAAGAATGACCGTCATCGCTGACAATTTTATGTAAAAATTGGTCCCTTCAATCAGAACGTTCAAGCACCCCATCGTTGTGGCCCCCATCCTTGAGTCAGTTGAACTTTATTTCGATATTGTTTCGCACTAAGTTCGACCAGATGAAACCTACCTGATTCCGTTAACACTATTTTTGTGGTTAGTTTTACACAGGTTTAGCATGATCAGCTAACAATAGCTGCTCCATTTCGTAAAATGGCAAACATTAAACTAATCACATACAGCCTCAGAGGGCTTTTCGACTTCACACATGTGATCATAGACAAATTCGGACCATCAATTGGGTGACAGTACTTTTAGTCACGCCGTGACGTGACGCGTACTGTGATCCCTCATCATACTACCAATTAATCCCTCTTATTCTCTTAGTCGTATCTGACAATGGCCATAGAGTATAAAAGTCAAGCATGTGTTTCCCACGGTCAGACGATGGAAGTCGCAAAAAGAATATCACGCACCACACGAGTGGTTGCTAGATAAGCTCACTCCAATTCCACCGCAAGCTTAATTCCACAGTATATCACTTAATTTTCGACAATCGAGTTGCCGTCTGAAGCCGAGTAAGAGTCGTCACATTCACCTGCCTGACAGTGTTTGAGTTACGTGCACCCAAGCGACATCACGTGTCACGTGAGCGGCTAAATCATCATGAAAGTGGTTTGGATGATTATTATAACTGCCGCGACGCTATAAAAAAAAACACACACTAATGAAACCTTGTCATCTGGGTGCACCAATATTTGTAAGACGAATGTAAAACGAAATCCTATTGATTGTTGAAAGGACAAGAAGAAGAACACATGCCTTTAGACCACGACAATGTTTTGGAAAAATAGATGCGTGGCGTGTCCTTGTTATCTGCGAGAACTAACATCATTTTCGCGATGGTGAGACTAAAGAAAAAAGAAACAATTGCAAACAAACCCATACCCCTAACCATCAGCATCAAGGCCTAGGTAACTTAATAAACGCATTGTGTAAAAAAATGTGTACATTATAGAGCAATGGCGGCACACTCCGAACGATTTGATATAAAACTGAAGGGATTACAGAATAAGATTTATGGAGTAAAACGTTTTAAAGATACTATTTTCAAAACTGAATCTATTAAGAAAGTTTCTGCTCTACAGAGCCAGTCTTTCGCTGCAGCTCCAGCGGACTACCAAAGCGACTTGTTCACATTCTAGAGTACGCTTACGCCCCCGAGAAAAAAGGTCTAATCGGCATAGAAGAGGCACAAAAATATGTAAAGAAGCTGAAGCATAGACTCAGTCGAATCCTCAATCATTACGAATTAATTAAGAATTAACCCACATTTCACTCGAGATGACGTCAGGATAGATCCAACTGACTTTAGTGAATCAAATGAGTGGTCCAAAAAACTTTTGCCATTTAACACTTCGGTCGTGGCTACACTGCATACCGAAGATGGGAATGTGATCTATTCACAGCAATATCTGCATCCATTGGGACTGATAGAGTATGTCGCCAAAAAACCTCGACCATCGTTAAGGTATAAACAAAAACAAGGGAGCACAACAGAAGCAGTTAGCGAGATCACACTAGAAAAAATAGGGGATTTGAAGTGGGTTAACGCTTAGTGAACAGAAGCAACAGAAGGGCCTTTGTTAAGTGCCAGGAGGGTGGTCTGAAGTCACCAAATCCGCCATAATAATGTTTACAATTTTCTTATTTACAGCACTTTACACATACAGAGTGTTGCGGATTCATCGATTTTAAGATTCATTGTTCATCACTTAATTTCTTATTAATTGTTCGTTACTTGCATTCATTAATTCTCTCATTCATTTGTATAATTAAATTTCAAACTCAATGCTGGAGTCACTGCACACGCACTCACACTTGCTGAACTATCTGCACATAGAAGGTGCATATCATCCGATGTAATTTTTTTTTGCTGCCTATACTTAGACAGTGCGTGCTCGGTTCTCATCAGCAAAGTTCTCACAGTGGTACTCATCTCCCAAAGCCTCCCACAATGATCTTCTGCCATCCCCACATACGGCGGGAGATGTGTTTTTGCATTACATTTCACAAAATTATAGTTGCCTAATATTTCAAGAGCAATACTGTTGGCTGTGGTGGATTGTGTGGACAGTGTAGGTAGATGGTCATTGCTGTGAGTTTTTCTCTCTCACTTGGCTTTGGACACGCAAGGAGCTAACTACCAATAGAAATGTACTGAGATCTTGGGAGTTTATTATACTTAGGTTTTCCTCCCTTCATTGTGGCTTCTTGAGTGCCAATCGGCTGTATTGCCATTTCGGAACACTTAAACCTACATACCTTTCAAATGAAAGTATTTCAAATTATTGAACTATACATTTTAACTCCTAATTTATTCTTATAGGTCCACACAGCACAGTAGAGTTTGTTTAAGTTATAGATCCGGTTATAAATTATCACTGACAATAGCTTAAAATATATCTTCATTGGATCAGTCACCATTTTCATAGTATTTAAGCATGAAGGTTGAATTTCTAAAATTAATCTCCGAAGGTTCCGAAGGTAATTTCATTTCCAAGCACGTCATGTCATAATGATCAACTAAACGAAGACTGAATGGCCCTAAGCAGACATGAGGCAGAGTACTCAAGAGGAAACCAACACCTCTATCAGCTTCAGCCGTTATTGTAGTGAACGTCAGGAAAGGTTCTATTGAATAGTTTGCGAAATGATATTTTTCGGAGCTACCAATTCGTCGATTTAGTAGCGATCATTCCGACGGAGATGAGAACGGAAGAAGGACAACACAACAGAGTCGTTGTGACCTTTAAGGTGGCGGATATAAGTGGAACAAACAACCTGGTGGGTGAGATTCCAAACAAGGAGCAAAATATTGTCCTAGCAATACTCTAAAAATAAACGTAGGCCCGACTGTGAGTGGCGTGTCACAGTCTTTTCCAATCGAAGGTCCTGTGAATCAAAGAAGGAATGGTATCAATGTCACCGTTGTTACTATTATTTGAGGTCTTGACGCCCGCATACCCGGGAATCCACTTGGGTACCCTCATTACCGGGTAATACTCGGGTATCCAAATACCCTTATGGTTGTGGTAATTTCATAAGAAATAAATCTGCCACTAACAATTAATTCAAAAGAATTTCGTACTCCTTTTATGCTAAACAGACATGTTTGGGTATTACCCGGGCTTGGGTATTACCCGTGTACTCGGGTAATTGTCGAAACGGGTATTACCCGGGTAAGATCACGAAATGGTCGTTCAAGTTTGCTGCCGCGAAGAACTCCAGGCTCTTAAGGCGCAATATTTCATTACCCTATGCTAGATCAAAGGAACGTGTTCAACATAGAAACACCTGATAAACTTGACAGGAAAGGGGCTATGGTCAAAATTTAGGTTTAAATTTAAAATTTGAGTTTTTATTTAATTATTAATTAATTCGTCAAGAAGAAAACTCCAGCAGCTCAGCAAAAAACCATAGCGTTACCAAACAAAAACCCTGCCAGCACCATTTTTGATAGCCCCAAAATTCATTAATCCACAATAGTCCAAAATACTCCTTCAAAGAGTCTAAAGTCGAGAGCTTAATCACGATCGGGACGATCGTAGTCAACCAACTACTGAATTAGACACGGGACAGACATCTGGGAAATGTGTTGGCTATACGGTTGACCCTTCACACCGACACGAATCTGTGCAAAATGTCTGTCGGTGGTATATAAGGAGTTATGAATAGATACGGAGGTTAGGTAATAAGAAGTGTACATAGTGTAAGTTAGATTTCGTTGAGCAGCCACCCAAGGCGGTTAATAAATCTCCGCGCTGAAATGTCCGCTGAGTCCATCGGCCAGTAGAGACAAATCTGAAAATTTATAATTTATATACTACCTCGTGATATAAAACCCTTCTAACCTTTTTCTTAGAGCTATTGACCACTGAATTAAGTCCAAAACTTTGATTGTGGTGTTTTCAGTGCGCGATAGGGTGCGCATCATCGAACTTCCGAGTCCATTAATTCCTTTATCATCCGCAAGTGGAAGACGAATCGACAACATCCACAACTACGACTCGGGTTTTTGGATGACAACATTTATGACGGAATTGGGCAAATACCGGTCACAACACTCGAGCAGTCATTTAAAATTGGAACGTCAAACTACACCTTGTACGGTGTCCTTATACAGCCGAATTTTTTTTAAGGCTTTATTTAATTGAAAAAACAAACGTTCCTAATTTTCTCTTATTTGGAACGCTGCTCACTTTTGTTCACACATTTGATCGAGATGACAGCTCGTACAAGAAGAGAGCAACGAGAGCAAGCTTGACAGGCCAAGAACGTGTACTCGTTAGTTAACACCGAGTACGGTGCTGCCAAAGTTGCTCGCATATCACACTAATTTTTAATTGGACTTATACTACTACAGCATTTTACTACAAAGTCATGATGAATAGCTCATTACGTGCGTACAATTTGATCCTGAAACAAAACTTCCACCATCACTTGAAAGGAAAAGAACACTAAGACTGATGAAGACCATCAAAAAGGTTCGTTTTGTTAACGACTGATACCCCACACAATGCAGTCAGTCTAGAGCTAATATCGGGTTCTCGATCGTGGCAAACCGACCAAAAACACTTGTCGTGTAA
Source organism: Eristalis tenax (assembly GCA_905231855.2). Taxonomy (NCBI): domain Eukaryota; kingdom Metazoa; phylum Arthropoda; class Insecta; order Diptera; family Syrphidae; genus Eristalis; species Eristalis tenax. The sequence continues at coordinate 49,985,022 of HG993125.1, forward strand.
TAATTGTGCTGCCAAGTACCCAGATAATCTGGCCACATCAAGCCATGAATCCACAATGTGGCTGAGGTCGATGTCCATTTTTTGGTGCAAGACTGTAATCCTCCATTCGCTTCGATTGACGGCAAATTGAACGTGCCAGCGATGCATCAACCAGATAAAAATCTGTTCGTTTTGAAAACAAACCCGCTCCGGATATCATATTTTATTGATTTGACGCCATTCACGGACGTGTTGTTTTGTCCATTCACTTCGTGACAGGTTTTTTTATGCTCCCACCAATGTCAAGGTATTTCACCGAGGATTACGAAAGGTTGGATTCAAATTGATAAATGACAGCCACTGATTGTGGAAACCAGTAGTCGGAGGGATCATAAGAAGCCAAAGTAATTTGGGGGTTATTTTGGTTAATCGCATCCATTAGAGGTCTGCACGAAGACATGTATTTTCCCTGTCTAAGTGAGTACACTACTTCAGTGTAATCTATTGGCTGCACTCATTCGGCACAGGATACACCTGTTTACGAAAAAGAAGCCTGTCCAACATTCGATCACCTGATAACGAAATGAGTACTCTGTTTGATTTCTCTCTCGCCCATGAATGCTGCACTCAAATGAAAGGAATACCCGTATAGCTGTTCAAAATACACTGAGTACAGCGAGTGCATCGAGTAAGTCGAGTACACCCATTCGAAGCAAAAAAACGTCGACTGTCCTTACTCTAATCAAGGATAGGTGAAGGATTAAATATTAGAGAGATAAGTTAGATGGTTACAGAAATATGTACTCAACACCAAAGCTCACATCTGAGGTCAGCGAAACTGGATTATTAAATAATTCAAATTTGATTCAAGATCAAAAATAATAAGCTGCAAGCTTAAAATAAATAATAAAAGGGGCAGAAGTAAAGTTTGGAATGATACACAGAAATGGTCCAAACACAACAACTGAACAGTTAGTACCATGCAGAAGTTGTTCTAATGTTCACAAATGCAATCAAAAAAGCTCTTCAAATTTGGTCATTCACTACTGTCCGGGTTGGATCCGACCTTCAGGCGACAAGCCTCTACAGCTGGTACGATCTTATCAGAGCTAAAGGAAGCAGATATTTTCCCTCGATGACACCAGGGACTTCATCCGCTTGTGACATTTCCAATGTTTCCACGCCATTGGCCATGATTATCGGGGTGGTATGCAATGTTAGCGTGGTCCTTCGAGAGAGGGCTCTATATTCAATTAACTCTTGAGCACAAAGAAGAAGGTTAAGTTAGGTAATTGGGTAGACGTGGTAGGACCGACTGGACCCACTGCGATGCCCACAAAGAAGTTACAATCGGCAAGAGTTACTCTGCGTTAAATCTCGGTACTGATAGTATTCGTACTACTTTTTTAGTGGTTGAAAAAGCCGACGATAAAGAACTGTGAATACTGTGAGTATGAATTGTACTCGAAATAATCAGAGTACAGCAGATCTCTATTATCCGCTGGATCATGAACAGTGCAGAGGCTGATTGATATCTGAAGGCGAGTAGTAAGTAGATACATCGTTTCTTCCGTAAGACTTCCAAGACCTCGAGAATCGGAGACTTGCTTTATGCCGTCTCCCTTCCTTCATGCGGAAACAATAATATTTACGAATCTAGTGAGTGCTGTATGGGCGAACTCCAGGTTCGGTTCCGAAGGTAATTTCATTTCCAAGCACGTCATGTCATAATGATCAACTAAACGAAGAGTGAATGGCCCTAAGCAGACATGAGGCGGAGTACTCAAGAGGAAACCAACAATTCTATCAGCTTCAGCTGTTATTGTAGTGAAAGTCAGGAAAGGTTCTATTGAATAGTTTGCGAAATGATATTTCACGAAGCTACGAAATCGTTGATTTAGTAACGATCATTGTGGCGGAGATGAGCCCGGAACAAGGACAACACAACAGAGACGTTGTGACCTTTAAGGTGGCGGACATAAGTGGAACAAACAACCTGGTGGGTGAGATTCCAAACAAGGAGCAAAATATTGTCCTAGCAACACTCGGAAAATAAACGTAGGCACGACTGTGAGTGGCGTGTCACAGTCTTTTCCAATCGAAGGTCCTGTCAATCAAAGAAGCTGTCAGAATGGTATCAATGTCACCGTTGTTACTATTATTTGAGGTCTTGACGCCCGCATACCCGGGAATCCACTTGGGTACCCTCATAACCGGGTAATACTCGGGTATCCAAACCCTTATAGTTGTGGTAAATTTATAAGAAATTACTCTGCTACTTCCACTTCAAAAGAATTTCGTACTCATTTTATGCTACACAGACGAGCTTTGGTTACTCCCCGTGCTTGGGTATTACCCGTCTACTCGGGTAATTGTCGAAACGGGTATTACCCGGATAAGATCAACAAATGTTCGTTCAAATCTGCTGCCGCGAAGAACACCAGGCTCTTAAGACGCAACATTCCATTACCCTATGCTGGACCCCGAATCGAGCGAGAGACATGTTCAACATAGAAACACCAGATAAACTTGACAGGAAAGGGGCCGATATAGAGCCTTCTCAGCCAATCCAATGGTATACATTTAAATGGGACGACATAGAGGTAGCAATCAGAAAGTTGGGCTCTCTAGCCGCCTAGGAGACGACTCTGATCATTTGTCTCAAGTCCAAGGATGATCTGGGCCTAGCTTTTTCAGCACTCACTAGTATTGTGCGTGCCATTCTTCTACCACGAGTTGATGGGACCTAGAGTTTTATGCCGACTCCGAACGGGGAAGTCAGAGAGTGCTCTTACACTTTGAACATTGCCAGTGACTCGAACGAGGTGGAAGCGGACAAATGACAGTAGCGAAGATGTGATGCAGAGTCTGCGAAGGGGAAAGATAATGGGCCGACCGCCTGAAGCACTTTCAGCGAAACCGAGGTGGCCATTTTGATTGAACCTTTAAATAAGAAAAAACCGCAATAAGAATCGCATGTGGAAACACCGTGTATTTTCTCGGTTTGTCTATATAAAAAGGAGCTGATATAAGGAACACATTTATGAGATTTAATTCACAATTTGTAAATTTCCTGTTAATAGTAGATTAACAAGAAAATCCAAAGCATACAAAAAACACGATTTTTTCTGTTGAACTCGATTTGAGTTTCATCAATACCTCAATTCTAGAATGCACGTAAGTGGCTCGAAAATGTACATACGCCTATACAAGCCATGTCTTTGCTTACAGTGAATCCTTAAGGAGTTAGGCACTTTTGAAGTCCGTTCTTTTCATATCAGAAAGTTCGTTCCTTTTATACGTTGTTTTCATGTAAGAAAAACTCGGGAATGACTCAGAGATTTTGTGTATTTAGATGTTTCTTATATCCATCGTCGACTGATAATAGCACATGTAATGTAATGTGCTGGTTTTTTTTGTTTAATTTGAAAGTTTATTAAAAATACTATTCAAAGTATTGCCCATCATAAGCTATGACTTTTTCCCATCTTTCTGGCAATCTATCGATCCCAACCCAAAAGAACTGCGCCGGCTTGGCAGCCAAGAATGATTCAAGGCAATTTTTGATATTCTGCTCTGATGTGAACCGTATTTCAGTGAAGGCGTTCTGAATCGACCGGAACAAATGGTAGTCAGAAGGGACAAGGTCTGGGCTATAAGGCGGGTGGGGTAAAACTTCCAATCCACTGTTATCCAAATAGTCCTTAACCGGAATAGCAACGTGGGGCCGAGCGTTGTCATGATGGAAAATTATTGCCTCGTGTGTGGTCGCATATTCCGGGAATTTTTCGGCTACTGCTCGCTTCCAATGGATTTATTGTGTTCGGTAGCGTTGTCCATGGATGGTTTCACCCGGTTTTAGCAGCTCATAATACAGCACACACTTCTGATCCCACCAAATACAGAGCATTACCTTCGCACCATGGATATTTGGCTTTGCCGTTGATTTGGCTAGTTGGCCGGATTTCACATATGATTTTTTGCACTTGGGGTTGTCGTAATGGATCCATTTTTCATAACCAGTAACAATCCGATGTAAAAATGACTTCCATTTGTGGCGTTCCAGTAGCATTTCGGACATGCAAAACCGCCTTTCAACGTCTCTCGTCTTCAGTTTGTGTGAAACCCAATTTCCTTGCTTCATCTTCAAACTTTTTTGGCTGCCCAGGACGTTCCTCGCCTGTCATGCCAAAATCTCCACTTTTGGCACGTTCGCTCAGCTAGCGCATGTTCACCATAAACTTCCACCAAAATACGACGACTTTCGCCACAGTTTTCTTCATATTAAAGTAATGAAGAAGAACTCCCCGCAAAAACCCTTTTCCGCCAGAAAGTTCGACATATTTGAGTGAAAAAAAATTATTGTTGTTTACGCTTCAAATAAATGACATCTACTGAAATGAAGTACAATGACAGTAGCTTTCCAACGCATGTTCCAATGGAATAATACAAGTAACGCCATCTCTTAGCAAACCGCACGAATCAAGTTATAGACCCATTATTTCACGCGGTTGCTGTACTTAGTCAGTATAACATCTGAGGGTTAATTTAAGTTCCCTTTCCCATTGTTCTGATCTGGTCACCCTCTACATTCGATTCAATGCACATGCTCAGCAGTCATCTGGATACGTTGACATTACTGTATTAGACAAATGGCGCCAGATGTGCAATCTTCCGTAAATTCTGGAACTTCTTTCGAAAATTGTGAGCAAAAACAGGGGCAAGAATGGGATAAGCTCACAAATTGTTCAATACAAAGCTGTAACACAAAAATATAACGCTCTCGATTAAAACACAAATGAAATCGTGTTTTCTGCACAGATTGCATCCAATCTAATCCAATTTTACTCGATCGATGGCACAAATATGACACAATAACCAGCCGTAACTCAGTGTCGATCACTTGATCTGTTCGTCGAATGCGGTTTTCGTCAAAGTTACCCAGTTTAAGCGTCATCTTGAAAGTGATTATTACCTAAACTTCGCCTTGTGGGACAATAAAGAGTAGCTTGTTTGTTTGTTTGAAGCACCGGTGCATTGATTGGAGATTGTGGATGTCAGTTGCACGGGCACAACCGTACCTGAAACTGTCAATTAAATTATACTTGCATTAGAACACGTTTCATTGTATCCCACATGATTTTTTATTTTTTTTTTTATCACAAAACTCAACCACAGATCATTTACCTAGAACATAGTGCCCTTGGCAGTGTCACAATAACAACACAATCGTCCTCACAGATCATCTCGGCGCCAATCAAAAGCTCTAGTCATTTGCAATTTCCCTCGTCAGCACCTTCAATTCGAAGCAATTAAAAACCTTGTGAAGCGTCTACTTTACAAGCGATAGCTCGTAAATGTTTTCGATCGCAATAAAAACAAAAACAGTTGCCTGCGTCCACGTGTTGGTGGAAACCTGTTTTGGCCGTCGACCGAATTCAAGTGGTGGTTAAGTTTTCCATAAGAATTCACAATATTCATGGATTTTTGAACAGCGTACACATCTGTCCGATACATGGAAAGATTACGAAGAGCACACACCCGGCAACGTCTATAAATCTCTTCGATCACGAAATAACCGCGACTCGCAGATAGCACGAACGACGACACTTGAACTTGAATGATGGCAATGATTCTCGGAATTTCCGATGCCCGGCTTGCCATGCAACGCACGTTTTATTTAAGCGGTAGCAAACAACAAGAATGACGAGTATGCGGGCATCAAGAATTAGCAGTCACTCGATCTACTAATGATCGTCGACCACGATGATGTAAGACTGTACGGTTAATGGGGCTTGTTTAGTCAATCGGAACGCATGCTGATGGCAAAGTGATGGGAACAGGTGCAGACCCTCACCACTCACGCATGACAGACAATTTCAAATTCACTTTGAAGTGCCTTCAGGGGGATTGGCCATTACCCCAACATTCTGACAGCCTGGGACAGCTACAGATTACCGAGGTTGTCGAATGAGTGTTTGCTTTGAATGTCGAATTAGTTTATTTGTCAGCAGTCGTTTCAAAAGTATGACGGCTTGTCTAAACTCTAAGGGCTTTACGTTGACGAATGGCAAACAACTGACAAAAGCTATTCATTTGATAAATCTGAAGCGGGAATGTTGTGGCCGTAAAAATGCGCTTTAATTCAAACTTCGCCGAAATCTGTTGAATTCATGGGATATTGATATGAAATGACAACAGAACGCACTTGGGCCCGGCTTCTTCTTCATCGAGTGGTGATACGCTCCAGACTGCTTCATTAGCAACCGCTCGTGCCGTTACTAGCTAAAGACTGAAACTGATCTTAAAATGCGTGAAGCTTGACTGGTTTACTCCCCGAGCGCTGCTAATAACTGCAGAGGGATGGTACCGTGAAAATGAAAGTTGATGTGTCCGTGATTGAATCACGAAGTCGACACTCGTACCCATAACGTAACGCTAAACTGTCGCACTAAACACGCAAATGTCCTCCTTTGCTGTACAAGTTTACGGGAAATGACAGTAAATTGCGATCACATTTTTCTGAGCGATGCGATTTTTGTATGTGCGCACCGAAAGTCAGATAACTGTCAGCCTCTGTTAACCTCGGAATTGTGGGCACTTGTTCTGACATTGACACATATTCCGAGCGATTATTTAATATTTTTCGTTTTATTTTCGTTGCACGTAATCTTGTTCGCCAGACAAAACGACGCCGGAGATTGTTCGCTCGGAAGCCAGTCGGAGTCGACCTCTGCGATAAACTCGCCTGGAGATGGTCTTGGACTTTGATTTGCATTTACCTAACAATGGTCAACTATGTGTGCTTGTAGAGATCGAGTGTTTTGACGGAAAGAGTGGCGGACTATGTATGCGTGCAGGTGCGCCTTGTAAGTGTCCTAAGCGCTGGAGGGTCTTTTGTGAGCTCTGCGAAAGATCCCTGGAAATAAGAGAAGACTGTGATTTCGCCATCAATTTAAGAAGAACGCAGCGAACCGATATTCCATGATTCAAGCGGCAATTGAACTAGTCAGGTTATGCCGGTTGCCAGTGTGGCGCTAAGTAATGCGAGTTCATCATAAATTATCAGAACACATCATGCGATGGCATGTCGGCCGAGGGCGAAGACCGGGGAATGAAGCACTGCAGTTGGGGGGAATTAAAAAGTGTGTGCAGGAGAAATGAAGATCATCCATTCGGAGACGCACAAAGGACCTTGGCGAGACTTGGTACAGAATTCAGGTGCCGTTAATAAAGGCCATTTGAACTAAAGCCCTAATGGCGTTAGTTCTTATTTAAGTGAAAATGTACACCATAATCCAATTATGGCTTCATTTTACTCTTAAATGAGAACCAAATGGGAAGCAATCCCATAAATTTGATCTAGTTCCAGGCGCCTGCCTGACATACCCTTAGCGGAGCGACATGGTCGCGTGAGCGGTTATACCCCTGCGGAAGAAATTGTTAAAATCCTGTCATCGAGCGAAGCGAGCCACCCTCTTGGCATTATTTTCAGATTTTACTGTCTTATTATAAGCATGCGAGAAGGCCATAGGCAACAATACCAACGTTCTGCAGAAGCTATCTTTTTGAAGAGGTTACCCAGCTCTAGAGACCATTGGATGAAGGGATCATGGAGGCTCCTTCTTAGATGGCATGAGTGTGGCACATTGATTCTCAAAAAGCACTTCAAATCTATCTCCAATCATGGAATGGAGCTATCATGGAATGGAGCATGCAAGAATGGCACGGTAGGATTCAAGCTCGGCCATCACGACTGCATGGACACCATCCAGCCTCTGTCAGGGCTTGTTGGGGAGTCGCTTGTGATAGAGTCAATAAGAGAAGAGGAGAATGTTGTCAAGTCTCTCTCTCTCTAAGTCGTGGACTTTCCCCCAAGACCCCTGTGGAAGAAAGGGTTAAAATCCTGTCAACGAGCGAAGCGAGCCACCCTCTTGGCATTATTTTAGATTTGGAACGCCATAAGGCCAAATTCATAATTCTTTGGCTTTATTTGATTAGGTCTTATTCGCGCTACCGTTCTATGCACGCACATTTTGGTAGCCTATGGAAAACCTGAATAAAAAGAAAAGCATATACAGAACCTCGCACCTAGTTAAAATGCTATGGTGACCAAGGGCGGTTGCAGGGTAGGCAGCATGCCCCCCTATACATGCCCCACTTGTTCTTGCACTATTTCATTACTTATTGGCATTATATCCCTTTGCATGGCGAAATAAGTCAAAATTGGTTCTCCAGTTGAGAACTAAGGCCACTTTCTGAAATGAACTAACGCCACATGGCTTAAGTTCGCATTCGAATTTGAAATAAATGACAGAGCTTCCTTGATCGATATAGTCTCTGCCTGGAAGACGCTACAGTGAGAGGGTTGTCGGAATGACAGCTCAAAATTAAGATGCAGAAATGAAGTATTATAGAGATGCCCAATTTGCCACAACTTGGTTGATCTAGTCCATCGACAAATTTCAGAGGCTTTTTGACAGTTATTCACGGAATAACGTAAATGCCTCTGATTGGTTAACTTGGCTTCAGAAACGATATAAAAACTGGTTGTCAAAAATTTTAAGCGGCAAGAGAGGTAGAAGTTGGGCTTACTTCATTAGAGTAGACTCCCACACCCACTCCTTCGCCCATCTTGGATCAATCTGAAGGATCCAAGCAGAGGACCGGCCAGCGTCTGGTAGTAGCTTAGGTATCGTGAGGTCGATGATTCTAAATCTAGTCTAGTTTCAGTGGCAAAAGTTATCGGATGCCTTTCGGTCTTACTGAACTAACTCACTTCTATGAGATGATTGAGAACAAATTTAGTTTGTAACATGTGCTCCATCCACGAAGGACAAATGCTGACTTTCTCCTCTTCATGATCTATACTGACTCAAGTCAGCGGTGGTATTGACTTTTTGGCGTGGAGCATGGACAACGCTGCGTGTCGTCATCGCGGGAGTTTTCTTGTCAAGACACTTCTAAAAGCACAAACTAATTAGCATAAATAAGTAAATTTCAAAATTTCCCTTCTTATTAAAGCAAAGGGTGCAACCCTTTATCCAGCACATCTTCTTTCCCTTACACCATGGGCATGAGTTGAAACAGATTCCCAAGTCCATTTGGACTTCCTTCCTATATTTCGTGGTCAACGTACGATAGTTCTCAGGGCCGATACCACCTTTTCAACATGGACACAATTTCGACATAGACACTTACGCACGCAGACTACCGAAATATAATTCACTTGTTCAATGCCAGTTACAACTTGTTACAAGGCCTCATTGGAACCAAGGCCAAAGTGTTCACCCAATCCCCTCACGTGAAGGAATGCTTTTCCGTAGAAGCTGCCGTGTAAGTCTGCTGACCTTGTCAGAGATTTACTGCCCGAGCAATTTGTCGTAAAACTGACTTTTGCTGCGTAAAGTGATACATCAACGCTCACAAGTGTGTCTTTCTCTAAGATTTGTTGGCAAATAATTAACGACTGTCGACATCTAGATGCTTTGAAATTTAAAATGCAAATACGGAACATCAACAATTGTAACGACATGAGTGACTGCCACATTAGAAGGTAAGCAACACTCAGCTCTGCTTTGCCAACTTCGGTCGTGCAGTGAATAGCAGAGCAATAGATCGTCTAGGTATTCTTAGGTTTTGGGAAAAGGCGGCAAAGGCTTGGCTGTGTTGCCTCACCGCGTTTCGTTAACTAATTCAACCCATGACAGAGGCGTGTACACCACCTCGTGAATAATGTCGCCTACCAGAGTATTTAAAAGCGTTCATTACATCTCAGGACCAAAGCCCTTGCAATTTGAAGTATCATCACTGGATTCTGTGTTATTCTATACCATCGCCAACAATGCCAACGTTCTGCAGAAGCTGTCTTATTGAAGAGGTTACCTAGCTCTAGAGACCATCTGACGAAGGGATCATGCAGGCTCGTTCTTAAATAGCATGGGTCTGTCGCAAGTTATTTTTCGTATTGTTGCACATTGATTCTCAAAAAGCACTTCAAATCTATCTCCAATCATGGAATGGAGCATGCAAGAATGGCACGGTAGGATTCAAGCTCGGCCATCACGACTGCATGCACACCATCCAGCCTCTGTCAGGGCTTGTTGGGGAGTCGCTTGTGATGGAGGCAATAAGAGAAGAGGAGAATGTTGTCAAGTCTCTCTCTCTCTCTAAACCGTGGACTTTCCAACAAGACCCTGCTCGCACTCGTAAGGCAAAAACGACGCAACACAAACCTGACTTTCGAAACCATTTCAACGAATGTTTAGCCAACTGGAAGTGCAGGGTTCAATCCTTTGAATACACATTATTGACAGACAACGTCTATTGATAGGGGTGTCCCCTAGATATTGAATCTCTGAAGCTCGCGCTTGTCCAAGCAGGTGACCATTTTCCGATGGATGTGCAATTGATGAGTGTCGAGAATGACTTGGATGACAATTAGATGACATTTCGAACGTGTTCGAATGTGTTTTTTTCAGTTTTTTCATGGACGGTTTTTACTTTACACTTTAGATGACCTTGAGTTTAAGCAACTTAGTTCTGTTACTTGACTTCGGCACTTCGTGCATCTTGTGCTGGCGTTCACGATCGACTGGTCTCCACGATCGACGTTGAACAAATCATGAGTACATGATATGCGCAGTTGGGGATAGCGTAGTTAAACGATCGTGATGACAGCGTAGTCAAGCCTCGACCAATGATTAAGATGAAGCATCGATTTGACATCTGGTAACTAGACACACTTGTACAACAGTCGGCATTCGTCAGCAAGAGTTTCTCAGTTCGTGTCGAACGCTCGTACAGACCACTTCTGACTTTATTTAGGACAACGACGTGGACAAGTTCATATGTAAATGGCGACGTCTAGCACATGGACGTCTCGAGTCTGTGTGTCGGACTTCTGATATTTAAATAATTAATTCCTTTTTTTTCTGTTATTTTGCCAAAGTTGGTGTTTTGCTTGAAATTATCTACTTCCCTCTCAGTGAACTTATAACAAAAATATGAAATTTAAAAATTCCTCGCGAGACCTCACGAACGCGTCATCGAATGTACATTACCTCTAGTAGCAGCTACCAATTTCACAACGAGACTTCCCGCCTGCAGAACTCTCCAGAATTCAACTCGAGCAATTCGGTCATATGCCTTTTCCAAATCTACAAAACAGCTGTAGATGGGTTTGGCATACTCCCAAGCCTTCTAAAGGACCATGCTTAGAGTGAAAAAATGGTAGGTTGTACGAATGCCGCACTGTTCATCTCTCATCCTGAGCTCGACACCTTAGCGTAGACTTTCCCGACGAGGCTTAAAAGAGACATACCGCGGTAGTTGGAGCAATCTCTTTTGTCCTCTTTCTTTAAAAGTGGGACAATCACTCCAGTTTGCCAATTGCCAGGTGTCTCACCACGTTCCCAGGACAGTTTAATGACACTATAGAGTCATAAAACTCCCTCTTTACCCATTGCCTTGAGCATTTCTGGATGGATTTCACGGAGACTGGCGGACTTGCCAGCTTGTTGGACTAGTCTCCGCTCCACTCAAGACTACGGGTCTGCCATTCAGGATTGAGCAGCTCCGAAAAGTGCTCGCTCCATCTGCGCAAGATGTCCACCTCTTTGGAAAGCCATCTCTCCTCACACCATCTTTGGATCTGACTCCATTGATTTCAGTCTCTATACACAAACTGGTTAACAAGGCTAAATCAACACATTCCACCGTGCGCGTTGGGCTTCCCCAAGGGTGCGTCATGTCACCTCTCCTTTTCATTTTTATATATGGACTGAATGTAGCGGCGCAGTCGAGGCGAGGAATGTTTCCCATTGGGAGAGTTGAGGGCAGAGATAATGGAGGAAGAGGTATTCGTCTTTCCAGTGGAACACCCCCAGTCCACCTCAGATTTTGACGGTTGTACCCTTAAGTCACGCATACTACTTGTTAGGAGTATAGAGCAACGCAATGGTGTTATGGGGGAGTAATCAGCTTCGCTTAGCTTACACGTATTCACAGAGGCCTGTTTGTGACAAGGTTATAAGAAAACGCTGGCAGATGAATCTGAGGGGCAAGAAACGTAGAAGTGGCACATGTCTTCCTCCATTATCTCTGGTTGAGGGTAAGTCATTACCTTTTGCAGATTATTTATTGATTCGCATATCTTCTCGGACGGAACTCCAGCGCGCACTCGAAAGGTTTGTGACCGTATATGCTGATGCTGGAATGAAGGCCAAAGTGGACAAATCGGAGGTTATGGTCATTTCCAGTACGCCTGTTCAATGCACTCTCCATGTTAGTGGAGTCCCATTGAATCAGGTGGAGAAGTTTAACTATGTCGGGGTCTTTTTTATGAGCGATGGGAGGAGTAATGCTGAGCTTTCCTGTAGAATTGGTCATGTTGGGTCAATCTTGAAACAGCTTGGTACATCTGTAATCAGAAAGACCGAGCTTGGTGTCTAAGTTAGCGGTTTCCAACTCAGTATTTGCTCCAACTCTCATGAAATTTATGTAATGGCCGAAAGAATAAGATCACGAATACAAGCTGCTGAGATGAGATTTTAGCGTTCATTACCCGCCGGCATAGGTTGAGAAACACGGCAGTGCGCCAGGAACTCAACATTGAGCAGCTGCTTCTTCGAACGGAAAGGGCTATGCTTCGGTGGTTTGAATGTGCCATTCATCACGTCTTCCGAGGCGGGCATTGAATGCGATTCCCCGGCTTGGCAGACTCAGGAAGATTTGGTTGGACCAAGTTAAAAAAAATCGCTTGGGCATAACTTCCGATGAGTTGGAGGAGGATCAAGTTCCGATGGCGGAGGATCAAATTGCCTGGAGATCTCTTGTGAGTGGTTTAACCCCGCGACCCCTTCAGAGGAGCATGTGGATCAGATGATGATGATGATGACACTTCCCGCCTAATGTTGTGGATAAAATGCTCGCATTTCGAAGAGTGGGTGGGTGTTGTAAACTGCGGGAGTGTCACTACTTAACATCACCGTTGTTGCGGTACGCATACGAGCTGAAACCTTATTCGTTGTTTGACACTGCATAAGAAACCGACTGAAGACATGTGCGTCGATTTGTCTATACGTACATCTGTGGGATGTAAGGCGATAATAAATCTAAACGAGCAACAATTAGTTGCGCTGACACATCCTTACAAATAATTGCGTTGCATCGAGCTGACGAGTAGCAGCCACTTCAAGTGTTGGTTGGAGGAATGTACAATTCTTATTTGTTTCTAAATAAACACACCCAAATTTCCTGTAGGACATCTTAGAGATAAGACGCAGAATCGCCCTTGTCAACCCCGTCAAAACTCCTCTTATTCCGCCAGTCCAAATATATTTAGTACAAGAGGAGACACAAGCGCGAACTGTACGAAGATGTAAACGATGCTCGGGAGGCAAAAATCCGTCGACTACAGCGGCACGTCCACACGGACAACAATTATTCAGAAAAGAGCTTCTTCGAATCTGAACCTCCTGGTTCGAGAAGGAGACGACGACCGAACCTCTGGTACAAAGACCAAGATATCGAGGGCGCAAGACAGCGGCACGTCCACACGGACAGCAATGCTTCAGCAAAGAGGGTCTTCGAATAGGAACCTCCTGGTTCGAGAAGGAGATGACGACCGAACCTCTGGTACAAGGACGAAGATATCGAGGGCGCATGACAGCTTGGTCTTGACCACTGCATGCAGCGATGTTCTGATGGAAGCCAAGCTCAGGCCCTCACGTAAGACACGTAAGTAAGTCTTGTACATCTGTATAGATGATCAAACTGTTGCCAACACACTATCAGAGGTCGCCGCGCCATGAAGTGCGATCAATGAACGACGTGAACAGGTTTACTTGGCCTAGAAGTGGGCTTTGCCTGGATTATTGAAACATCTTCAAATCTAATTAGCGGGGCACTAATGAAAGATCGTCAGCATGGAGAGTGATCGCTAGACCACGATGAGTTCGTGGAGTGATCTATTGTCTGTCAATAATTACAGCCTGTCAACATAGAGCACGAAGTCTACATTGAGAGAGAACTTGGTATTAGCCCAAGTTATTCGCGGTGTTTCGAACTCTAACTGCGTTTCAACCTACCGGCAACATCTCTACACAGCGTGCCAGCAATTATGGCTTAACTTTCACACGAAGATGAACCCACATGAATACTTCCCACCTCAACGTCGCTACGAAAGCAGCAAAGTCTACAATGAACGCTCAAAGCTTCACTTGCGTGCGAGTGCTAACTCATCACGCCACAGTGTCACTTGTCCGTTGAATCTGCAAACTCTTTGAACAGTTTGCTCATAAAATTAAACACGCGTTCCTACGATCTAAGCCAAGGAGAAAAAATTATTATGAACTCACATCAAAATATGCGGTGAACTCGTCGAAGAGCGTCTTCAGATCCCTCTGATTCCGCTGCATCATTGGCAGTATCTGCTTCTCGTGAAGCTCCAAGACGCCTTCGATGTTCCCCAGCAGGTCGTCCCTCCTGCCTCTGAGCGGCTCCGGCAGGTCATCCCGGTTGAATATTCCACCGTAGTTCTTCACGCCCCGTTTCAAGTTGTCCACGTAGTTCGCCTCGGTCTGCACCAGCTCCTCGATGATGTAACTGATCTTCTTCGACGCATAGATCTCCGACTGATCGCACGGGAACAGATTGTCCAGCGACAAGCTGTCCTCGTCGTCTTGGCTGCAAATGTTCGGATGCACAATGTTTACATACAGACCCAAACAATCGTATCGTATAATTTCAAAGCCGAACTCGGTTCAATGAGAGGCAATGTCAAAGATTTGCTTACTATTCATCCAGGCAGTTCGACTCGGTGGGACTGGGGGGCGGCGGTGTGAGCGGTGACAGTGGGGACTTACTATAAAATAAAAAAAAACCACACACAAACAACAGGAATGATCTATGTTAGTATTCCAAGCACAAGCGTCGATATTTTTTTATCTAATCGCTAATTGACTGCGATTCCATTGCGAGAGTGTGACATCAACCGCATAAGTTAATCGCGTGAATTACACGGCCGCTTAGCTGCGAGAAAATACATTTTATTGCATTTTCGAATTAGACACTTTTGCGATGTCGCCTGTCACAGACTGCATGCAATGCAAAGGCAAACTTTGACGACTAAAATTAAGTGAAAACCATTTCGTACTCTAGATCGGCTTGCTTCTGCTTCTGCAACTGCTTAGATCTTATCGACAGTCCGATAACCGCGAACGCGAACGAGCCGAACGCGATGATGTCAAACCACGAGAGGTAGATAAGATCGAACAACATATTCCGAGATGTTGCTCAACTCAACGGAAAACCAAAAATGTATTGTATTTCTTCAGCACAACTCAACAAACAAAATGTAAACACCCGAATCAGCGACCCACGTTAATGCGCGAAGCGTTCACATGCCGTACTGTTCTCTGGACGGTATTGTGCCTTGTGCCGACGTGCTTTGAGGAGAGCTACCGACGACGAATCGCAATGAGATTGAGAGACTTAACAGAGAACGCTCTCGCGCATGTTGATTAACATGCCTCGTTCACGAGCTTTTCTGTTGTTCGCAATTGCTGAAAGCTTCTGTTGATTCATTCTCCAGGCCCTAAGGAGTCATTAAAGATCGCCGAAGTATTTTTGTTTACACGCACAAATTGTGGCGTGGCGCACGTCTGCAATAACCTGTCAGTGATCCGACACCAAAATAAACAAATGGTCTCAACCGTGCGAATTCATTAAGCAATGAATGCAGCATTGACTGATAATGATGTGAAATGCGGAAGTTGAAAAGCGCCTTGACAACACTGCGTACGTCGGTTTTGTTTTTGGCCATTTCACCCGTCGCCTCTGCACTGCCATGTCTTTATCAGAGGCAGCCTTTCCCGAGACATTTGACAACACCATCAGTCGATAAGGACATGATCGATTGCATTGCTCACTACTAGTGTTTCCCTCTGCCCTGACCGGAGGCAGGGCAATTGAGTGAAATTCGGCGTTGTCGAAAGCCTACTGACCAGCGTTGCCACTTTAGAACAATGTTTGTGTTGGAAATTTTTGAATATTGCTTTTGTTGTCTTGCAGTTAATTCTTATTCTTAGACGTAAGTGGTGTGAGCGACTGGAATTATTGGCCAGCAATAGATGCCCTAAAGGTGTCAAATTCAGTTCACTTCTGGAAACTGGCTGCAGCAATTCTAAAACAACCAGGTTTAAATCATCGATCTCTTCGTGGCCTGAACGGGTAAGAGTTGTGTTTTTGTCTACTTGCAGACCAGGCCTGCGGCCCATGAAGGTCGCAGACAGGCCTGAGCACACTGCCTTCAGTTATGAGAACTAAGCTGTTTTGCGTGCGTGGTGACGGGTCTTTGGGTCTTTGAATCTGCGGAACCAGTGGCATCTTTGTGACTATGTGTCATGGTTGATTGAGGACTTCAGTTTAGGGCTTTAGGCAGTCGCTTAGAAGGAATCGCCGAGTATGTGTGTAAGCTCGTTGCATAAGAAAAAAATTTAAATCTCTCTATGTCTTGTGTTTTAATAGACTGCTTACACCGGCATGCTCGGATTTGAAGATCCTCTTGCCTGGAGCATTGGTGTTCATACCAGATCGTGGTTAAGTCTTCTCCACTCACCTTCCTCGCACACAGGACCCTGTATCCGAAGCAGAAGTTTTCATTCAATTGCGCCAAGACTCAGCTCTGCTGTTATTTATTTTTCGGCTCCACATACCAGGACGAACACAATTTAGGTTTTGTAGTCGAGTCAGAAGCTTGCAGGCGGCTGCACATAGCCTCTGTCAAAGAACTCCTACTCTCACCTCCACGTGGTGAAATCCGAGAGCCGACCACCTTCGATCGACCCTGTATCACGGCTGGGTACCCCTCTTAGAGCTACTCTGACATATTCGGAGCTCAGGTGAAGCCTTTTCTTCCAAGGATAGGTCGAGACCTTAGAATAGAGCTTCACGGCGGACGAGCCCTATCATCATAGGATCATCAGCTGCTCTTAGCGAAGATGTTAACACCGGATGTACCTGAGGAGCATTAAAAATTGCCTGGCCTCCCAATTGGGGGTTGTGCGTGAGGGTAATTGCCTTACTTAAAAAATGTTAGGTCAGATTTTAGTTCACAAGCCTCGGATATGGATAGGCATAGTGTTGATGACCCCCACGAGCGAAACACGGACAACGACTTTGGGTTTTACACTTGGAATGTGAAGTCCCTTAACGGCACAACTGTAAGCTCACGCCGATGGCATTGAAGTCATTGTAGCGAGCCGTCAATGAGGCGTTTGTTCTTAGTTCTTTGCTCTTCTAACTTAGATTTTTGGGAACATTTTTTATGCATTGGTTATAATTGCAATATCTTGTCATTGTTGTTATCAAAATGTACTTTGAATTTATGAGTTTTAAGAATTCATTAATTAATGGTATAGAATGGAACTAACTTTTGGGGCAGTTTGTCAAGTAGGATGTTGGCACGTAATCTAGGAATTAAATTGAGGTCAAACAGTTCCAGTTCAGTGGGCATTGCATTACATTTTTATTCACGAATGTCCATACAAGAATACGTATAAGTTTATGCTCTTAAGAATACGAGTCATTTTTTTGCAAATTGGGCAATCTGTCGCCATTTTGTCCCACTAAACTCCGCGAATCTGCGACATTCCCACTAAACTCCACGAATCGGCCGCCATTGCGTGGTGGATCCATGGTTTGTGTAAAAGTATGTGTGAAATACAAGGGAACACCACTACATCTCCGGTGTGGACAAGGGGCAAAAATGGCCGAAGATGGATATCTCTATGCCTCCATTATCTCTGATCACGCGACTAAACTGGATTTTGTTGTGCGAATTTAAGTCAAACTTCATGAACCAAGAAAGAAATCACCTTATGTTGTGACACATCATGCGATTAGTCAATCTCGCCAATTGGATCAAAATCGGCTAATCCGTTCAGAAATTTGATACATAAAGGGTGATTTTTTAAAAGCTATAAGAAAGTTTAAAAAAATAAAACACATAGAATTCAGAAAAATGCATGAAATCTTTATTTGAATCGATAGTACGGTCCATATAAATTAATGTTTGAAGATTATTTCATGCAAATGTTGACCTTGACTGCGCCTCAAATGGTCCATCCGCTTAGTCCAACTTCGGACTTTCGGGCGGTATCTCACGAATAAATGCTTCAATGTTGTCTTCCAATGCGTCAATTGAAGCGGGCTTGTCTGTATAGACATGAGCTTTAACATAGCCCCACAAAAAATAGTCTAAAGGCGTTAAATCGCACGATCTAGGCGGCTGACGTGAAATAAAATGTTTACCGAACTCGCCTCTCAATAAGTCCACTAGTGCGCGTGCTGTGTGGCATGTGGCACAGTCTTGTTGAAACCACATGTCATGCAAGTCAAGCTCTTGCATTTTGGGCAAAAAAAGTTGGATATCATCTCACGGTAGCGCTCGCCATTCACAGTTACGTTACGATTCGCATCATCTTTGAAGAAGTACGGTCCAATGATGCCACCAGCCCATAAACCGCACCAAACTGTGACTTTTTCTGGATGCATTGGTAGCTCTTGCAATACTTCTGGCTGATATTCACCCCAAAATCGACAATTCTACTTATTTACGTACCCATTGAGCCAAAAATGAGCTTCGTCTAAACTGACCATAAAATGGAAGAAGCGCGCGATGAACTTTCTTAACAGAGCACGCATTTTGCTCGCGTTGTTCGTTTGTAAGACGGTTCATGGTTAAATTTTAGACCAAACTGAAGATGTTTGACAGTGAAACAAAACACGAAGCGTGCGTCAGCTGTTTAAACCAGTGTTGCCTAAAAGATAATAGCTAAAAAATCACCCTTTATATAATTTCAGCAAAATTTAATGGTTTTGTTGAGAAATCCTCCCCGTAGCTGAGACGTGAAATACTGTATCTGCTTGTGGTGGTATGGGGTATACACACGGCTATGTTTGTCTACAAATGCATAGATGGTCAATGGAGGATAAAAGACTCGTAACGTCCGAACCGTATGTCGTACCGACTTCAGTATCTACATTTTAGAACGATTTTTGTTCAAAATTTCAGAGCCCTGCGGCTTGTAGTTTCGGAGCCTTTGTGGGTCAGACACAATACCTAAACTTTCTGCTTTATAGCTAAGATATGTACATTCATTTTCCAGTCCTGCTGTGCAACGCGCAAGCATGGACAATCGCGAGAGGGAATAAAATGTCCTAGTAGACGTAGAGGGGTGAGAACTGTTGGGGCCAGTTTTTCCACAGCCCGAAGTAGTATAGATTGCCAAGGGAGATTACATCGTATCTCCACTAGGATATCCTGGGAGAAGCTCTCGTTTGCTGAGAATTACGTTTCTACTATAACTAGTAGAAAAGCTTCGTCGTACGACAGGCAGAACGTTGTCCGTTGCTGTCATATGGATATTTTGCTTCTGTAACGAATGTCAGTATATTCATTGGAAGTAGAACACTTCGGAAAACTGAATATCAAGTTTTTATTCATAAAAAAAAAAACAGAAAAGAAGTGGTATTGCTGGAAAGACGAAAGGAATAACATCAGTCACATTTGAACACAAAACCTTGCAGCAAGCGTGAGCAACGCACCAACACCCTCTGCCAACGGACCCGATATGTTTCAAGGCCTCTTCTTTTGTTCAAATTTGATATTGGCGTTGCATACTTACATACACAGCGCTTTATTATAGAGTGACAACAATAATAGTATGGGTGGCCCAACAGTTCGGGGTGGACCTGGCCCACCTGGCTTTAGAGACAGCCACGAGCTAACATTCTAATCAGTATTCATTCAACCTGAATAGTCTATAGACGTATTTTTCTTAAAATGTCAGATAAATAAAGTATTTATATAAACTATATAAAAAACCTTGTGTCTCAATTTAATAAATTAAATTAAATCGTAACTCGTGCTAATATTCCTTCACGAGTAGATGGGAGCTGCAGTTGTATGCCGACTCTTTGCGCATTGTCAGTGACACGACAGAAGTGGAGCCGTGAGTTATGAAAACTGTGTGAATTTGGGTATCGAACCTGACACCCTCTGGTTAGGAGACGACCCCTCAATCCACTACACCACGACGACCCATCAAAAGTACGTTTATCATCTCAAAATTGAAGTTTTGTTCTATGTGGTGACCTGCTGATCGACTTTATTTTTTCAACTTGTTTTTCTTAAGACCACCTCGCTTCGTCGTGAATCTTGCACCATTTGTCGTTAGAAACGACGATATTGATGCCATCTGCGTAGCCCAACTTTAGGACTGACTTCCATGTAAGAGGCGGCGCCTTCCGCAGCAGAATCTTCGCCAGCACTTAATTAAAGAAGTCGCACGACAGAACATGTCCTGATCGAAACGGCGAAACGGCTCGACGTCCTTGAACTGAAATGCACAGTGCATCGCGTACGTGCCACAAAACAACTGGATCAGCTTTCCTATTATGCCTTCTTCGTCCATCGCGTCTTTGGACATTACTGCTGTCTTCTGCGGCTTTTAAATAAATTCAAATCTGATCCGAAATTTGCTTGGTGTTTGCCAAGATTTGTCATCACAGTCACTTTATTGGAGACTCTAGGAAAGAAATACCCAACTTCTAGCTCCGTGTCTCCTTGACTTCATCTGTCAGTGTTTTTTATGCGGTGTTGCGATGCGTGGTGGAGCCGGAAACTTAGTATGAGTACGTTTGAAATGCAGGGGCACTCCACTAGACTCTCGACATGGACAAGGGGTAAAAATGGCCGAAGTTGGATTCACTCATTGTGTCCGCGATCAATGTCCACTCAACAACTGCCACACTCCTTCTTCAATTTTTGACAAACTTTAAGGTTGGGCTTCGATCAATCATTCACTCGAAGTGTGCGTGTTAAGAGTCGCTGATCCCACTTAAATTGTTAA
The DNA here is from genome assembly GCA_905231855.2 of Eristalis tenax. Lineage (NCBI taxonomy): Eukaryota > Metazoa > Arthropoda > Insecta > Diptera > Syrphidae > Eristalis > Eristalis tenax. The sequence goes on from HG993125.1 coordinate 50,005,919, forward strand.
CTACACAAACACAGTGCCCCCCACTCCACAAATCTCATCTCATCGTGTTTTTTTTTTCCAGATAATTAACACGAAAGTCCAAGCATTCAGAGCAACGTCGGTGATCACTTGAAAAGTCAGATCCATCAGCACGTCAATCGACGCGTTACGGTGCTGGCGACAGATTCATTCATTCCACTATTACACCTAGAACTTGAGCTCCAATTAATGTCAGAGACTCTGCCGGTCAGACACTGCTGCGCATTGCCCCGTCTCCACTTCCACTATGATGTCACTCTCGTCGACTGGCCTCGGAGCCAGTGTGCGCTGTTCCCTCGCATGTGTATGTTCGAGATGATTTCTTATTTTTGCTTGTTGCTTCTTTTGTTATTTTTGAGATGCCATCCCCAATAAATATTTTTAGTGGTCGAAAGAGAGATTTTCTTCAAAACAAAAATAGAAAGATGACACGGTTTGTTTCGCCGAAACCACTGTGCCCGCACCGATCACCAAACAATGTACATTCGTCGGGGAGGCGCGAAACAGCGTTCTGAATGAGATCCAATGACGAGTATTTAAATTGTTGAGCAACTAATTGCTGATGTCGACGACAATTAAACAGCATCTCTGTGCATGCGATGCACACAGAGCGACTGGGCAACTCGTTTGACAGCCTCGCTGTCGTGTGGGAGGGAGCGAGGGCAATGGTCCGCAGTGAGCGCAAAGCGAAATTATCTGTGCGATTGTGTACTAAAGTGCGCGGTCCACAATTATACATTATTGCAGAAAAATCATTATTTTTAGGAATGAGCACGTGATTCTGTTGGGGAAAGCGCCCGCCCGCCGGACCTAGCCAACAGACACCGAGGAGTGCCTCTCGAATCTGTTTTCATTGCCAAACCACTTTTGGATTGATGCGCCGCAGAGGCATTCCTTATTTATGACACAACACAGATTGTGTTTACATTTTGGCTTTATGCTTGCGGCCAATTGTTTGGACTATGCAGAGGAGATTGATCGAGACGACCCAATCGGAAACATTGGCTGTGTGATGACTGGAGGTTGGGCTTTGAAGTGATCTATTGTTGGCGTTGTGTGAGAGTGCTCGGAGAGTAATTAAAATAATCTTTTTCGCTTTTGCTTGAAGGTCAAACGTTGAGGAGTACGGAACCAGAGAAGATTTGTGAGGGATTGTCTTCAACAAGACACCGTGGGATCGCTGTCTGATGGGAGTGGGTAGGATTTGGTTAAGAAGGAGAAACAAATCGGACCACTTATCACGTATGACCTACTGGATCTACGTAAGCGTTGGTCGGGGCAGTAGGAGGGTTCTAGCAAAAGCCAAAAGACCATTAGAACCCATGTGACAGGAGGCCCCTGAAACCATTCGTGAATAATCTTAGAGGTCCTTGTAAGTGCGGTTTCAGGACAACGAAGTCCCCTATCAATTTGGGATGTGATAACAAAGGTCGACGCTTCGTCGTGTCTAGTTTTGATACTCCTGCCAATCTCGTCAGGTTGTTCAGGACGACGATGGGGAACTATTCCAACCACATTACACGTGATTCCGGCTATCCAGATAGAGGGAGGGAGTTGCGAAGCCAATTTTAATAAAAATCATTCCAAGGAAATGAAAATTGTGGAACGGGCTATGGCAATCCAAAAAAACCGACTCAGTTGTCATTTAGGAGCCAGCCAACTTCACTATTCACCGAGAAAAGTGACACCAATTATTAACATCTGCTGCTGCCTACATAACATTGGCGTGGACCAAAACGTCGACTGGAATGACGAAATGGTTACAACTGTGAATGAAGACATCTCATCTTCAGATTGGAGATGAAAATGCTGAAGATAACGATTCGGGTTTCAAAATTTAATTTTAGATTGGGTGTATAACTTAACTCGTGCGTTTTTTTCTCAAAATTTGAACGTTTATTTAAGAAAAACATAAGCAATAACATTTTCAAAGTATTGCCCATCTGAAGCTATGACTTTTTCCCATCTTTCTGGCAATTTGTGGATCCCATACCAAAAGAACTGCGCCGGCTTGGCAGCCAAGAATGAATCAAGCCAATTTTTGATATTCTGCTCTGATGTGAACCGTATTTCAGTGAGGGCGCTCTGTATCGACCGGAACAAATGGTAGTCAGAAGAGGCAAGGCCTGGGCTATAAGGCGGGTGGGGTGAAACTTCCCATCCACTGTTTTCTAAATAGTTCTTAACCGGAATAGCGACGTGGGAGCGTTGTCCTGATGGAAACTTATTGCCTCGTGTCTGGTTTTTTGGCTCCTGCTCTCTTCAAACGGATTAATTGTGTTCGGTGGCGTTGTCCATTGATGGTCTCACTCGGTTTAAGCAGCTCATAACACAGGACACCCTTCTGATCCCACCGAAATCCAAGTAATTGCTCTGGTCAACTGCAAGACATTCACGTGGATTGTAATAATCTGTTAGTAAGTTGGACCATTTATCAAATATATCACGAATGGGAGCAGATTTATCTGAAGATCGTTGCTGTCTTCGAAACGAATAACTCGGTGCACGTATATTCAAACGTTTTCTTCGACATCATTGCTCTGAACACAGGACGACCTCTTTCACCATCAAATAAATCAATTGTAATTTTTTCGCTCTAAAAATAAGTATGTCAAAATCATTTGAAATAAAATAGAGTGCGATAACGATTTACCTATAAACACCAGCTAAAATCAAAACACCAATATATGCTCGCAATCGATTTGCTTGTGGTCCTTACCTTATAAAGGGTGGTTAAGGGCCGATGTTGATTTTGAATAAAACACAAATTATTTTTATTATGATAATATTGGTATGGTTCAATTATGTATGGAACAAAATATCGGCCAAATGGCCGCCGCGACCTCGGCGGCATACCTCCATCCGATGGGATGGTCCGATGGAAATTTTCGATGACGCTGAAGCATAATTGAGGTTCTATGCCGTTAATGTGCTGAATTATCTCATCCCTTAGCTCTTGAATTGTTGCTGGCTTATCGACGTACACCTTTTCTTTCAAATAACCCCAAAGAAAAAATCCAACGGTGTCAAATCACATGATCTTGGCGACCAATTGACATCGCCACCACGTGAGATAACACGGCCATTGAATTTGTCGCGCAAAAGAGCCGTTGTTTCGTTAGCTGTGTGGCAAGTAGCACCGTCCTGTTGAAACCACATATCGTCCACTTTCATATCTTCCAATTCTTCTATTTCACGATAGCGAACACCATTCACAGTAACGGCCTGGCCGGCCTCATTTTGGAAAAAATACGGCCCGATGATGCCGCCAGCCCAAACCGCAAACAGTCACTCTTTGTGGGTGCATTGGTTTTTCGACAATCACTCTTGGATTATCATTCGCCCAAATGCGGCAATTCTGCTTATTGACGAATCCACTGAGGTGAAGATGTGCCTCATCACTGAAGATGATTTTCTTCGAAAATTGATCATCCACTGTTGCCATTTCTTGCCACGATTCTGACCATTGACGACGCTTGAAATGGTCAAGAAGCTTTAGTTCTTGAGTCATTTGCACCTTGTAAGCGTGTAAATGCAAGTCCTTATGGATAATGTTCATCAACGACGAGCGTGAGAGGTGCAATTGTTGGGCACGACGACGAGTTGAGGTGGACAGCCACACTATCGCGAACAGCAGCAATATTTTCTGCAGTACGAGCTGTACGAGCATGCACTGGTGTTTTCACATCTCCTACAGACCCGGTTTGCTAAAATTTTTGCACGATCTTTCCGATTGTACGCACATTTGGGCGACTAAATTGACCGAAAAAATCAGGAAGTGCACGATATGCATTTTGTTTTGAACGCCCATTTTCATAATAAGCCTGAATAACTTTAACGCGTTGCATGATTGTTTATCTTTCCAAATTCAAACTTGACGTTTAGGTGTGGTTCAAATTAAAAAAAATTTAACCACCCTTTATGACTTGTTAATACGCATTCGAATGTTTCAAAGTGATTGTTTCAATTTGAGGTGGCCGTTTGCATATATTGTTATTCCAGGATGAAGAGAAATTACATTTTCATCCCGCAATCTGCCACTTTGATGTTGAAATGGTTGTGGTTGCCACAGAATACCGTCTATCGAACCAAGCAAAGCCTTTTCAGATCAAAAAGAACGTGTGCATTTCGTTCCTAACTTGGATGTCTGAAGTGCTGCAAGTTGCATCACGCACTTCGAAATTCGTAGAAGATTTTTCACTACGGATGTGCTTCGAATGAATTTCGATATATTTTTCGGAGTTCGCATATCTTCGACTACGATGGAATTCCTGATACGGGTGATTATGTCTAACATGTCTTTTTGCAACACAATGTTAGTCCAGGTCGGGATACATCTGCATTCAGGACGAATGGAGATCTGAGAAATACTTGCCATATTGCAAAAATAGTGCGCTTAAGTTGCGCTCATGCCACGGGCAATGCTCATCGATGGTAACTCCGAGGATATTGTTTGATGGTGGTCCGCTGTCATTTCGATAAACAATTTGAATAGGTTCCCCTAGCTTAGATGGAGTCCGAGTCTGCGTCACCACTGATTTTCCATCAAAGTGTTGAATCCGTCTTGCAATATTGTCACAGCTAAATGCAAATGATTGCAATGTACCACGATCGCTAAGCCATCGGCAAAGGCGTTCGTCTATGAATAGAAGGAATATAATGGGACCTAATTTTGAATCCTGTGCCTCACCGTATTTGCCCAACAATGGTTCACGGCCATGCCACTGGTGGAATGAAATGTCAAATCGAGACAAGGACTACGAAGGTCTGGACAAGGAAACCCTAAATTCAAACTATGGTCATCTGGATGAGATGGTCTATCGGGTATTGGTGCCCAGAGACATCCCAAAAACAAAATGTTTTCCCACATAGCTTCCCACTTAGTGGCAACAACAAGCTAAATAAAACCACGATTTTTTAAGTCGTTTATTAACCTTAACTCCTTCCTATTTTACAGTCTAATGGTTTAATCTCTAGAATAAAATGTAATAAATAGACACTGTTCTTGGACATTTAAAAACTACGCAATTTAGACAATAGTCAACAGCTAGTCACGCTGATCCCTAAGTGACGATCACAATTGTGAGAGCACAGCAGCAAGGCCCACGGTCCGCGCTACGTGATGGCATACCAAGTGGTTCTGTTGGTGTTGTCTTCCGCTTTGCCGTCATCGATCGCCTTCGGCAGAGTCCACATGTTGCCGATGCCGCTGTCCGAACTGAATCTGTTTGAGTTCCTGAAGAGCGACAGACTCGGTGGTCGCCGGTGTGAGTGGTCGGTCTCCTTGGAGTACTTCTCCTTCAGCTTGCGCCGCTCCTCGTTTGCAAACGCATCGATCATCTCCTTTGTCAAGGTGAGCCACTGGTCGCACTGAGCCTGCTCCGCGTTAAAGTCGCACTCCTGCATCTTGCGCCTCTGGTAGAATAGGGTGATGCACTTTGGTTTCATAACGATGCCAACTCGCTCGCAGGGATAACAACCGCGGAATATGAGCTTCTTGTCCTTGATCTCTGTGTATATGATGCACTTGTCGAAGATGAACACCTTGGATCGGTAGCCGCGCTTGAGGGTGTAATCGAACGCGTGGAATTCGCTGACCTTGCGGAATTTCCCTTGATAGAACACATTCAACTGGAAAGAGGGGAGAATTGTATGCATTCAAAGAATTTGCATCCACTGGACTTACGTCATTGCACTCGACGATGTCGTTGATCACTTCTGATTCGTTGGTCATTGTCAGCAGCGTGCGGATCTTTTTCTCCACTCGGCAGCACGCCTCGATGACAGGTTTGAAGTGGTAGTCACGATGTTTGAACAGAGTCTGCAAATGGATTACTCATTAGTCACAAACGAGGTGAATTGATTTGTCTGACTGAGTCCTACCGTTATGAATTGCTGAAGGAGTAGTGGATATCTGGCCATTCTTTGGATTGGTTGAACCAGGAAACTGTTGATGCCCAGTTTGTCATCGATCTCTGATTGAAGACGCTGTAAGAGGAAACAAAGTTTTTCACATTAGACTGTAACAAAGGGACATGGTAGAGGTAGTGAGTGACGTGTTTTACACAGTTTCACTTGGACCACAAGTCAACAGCCGCCCATCAAAAAAGAGGCGAGTGCAAGTAACATTAACGTTCATACGTTGTATGTAAGCTGTGAGATCTAGAGAAGTGTGATCTAGAGAAATGAGATCTAAAGAGACGTTGATCAGTCTTGGATTAGAACATAGACTTAATATTAAACCACTACAGGAAGGGATACAAATCACCTGGACAGCCTTATGGGACGGACTCAAACCACCACTGCCGCTCGTGCTGTGGGTAAAGTGTGTGAGCAAATTCAGACACATTTTCTGCGGTCAATGCCAACAGCGTAGCGTGCGTCGTGTAATGAGATTGAGGAGGGATCTCCGGAACACGTTGCCAGAAGACAATGACAGTTAAAGGTCATAGCGACCTTTAAGTTGCGTTGACACAGCGACACCGTGCTTTGTTTGCTGTTCATTTGTTTGAAGTTCGATGTGAAGGACATTAGAAAATACTGAATCGCAAATTTGTACAAGTGCGTTATTGATTCCTGCAAGACCATGCATGATGGCGAAATTGGGTACACATGTTTCCCCGCAATGACTAAGTCTTCAATGGCGATACTGTGGGACAACGTGGCAGAGGACGCTTACATATAAGACGTCCTTTGGAGACAGCGCTACGTATGACATTACTTTAGTCAAGAACTACTGCCTTAAATATTTTAATTAATTGGTTTAATGTAAATAGACTCTGTTTACCACGTTATGTTACCCGTAATCTTTGACTATTGTATTGGGTATATAACTTCGTGCGGTTTGCTAAGAGATGGCGTAACTTGTATTATTCCATTGGAACATGCGCTGGAAAGCTACTGTTATTGTACGTCATTTCACCAGCTGTCATTCATTTGAAGCGTAAACACCTAACTTTTTTTTTACTCAAATATGTTGAACTTTGTGCCTGAAAAAGTGCTTTTGCGGGGAGTTCTTCTGCATTACTTCAATATGAAGAAACTGCTGCCGAAAGTCAGTCAGCAAACTGCAGCAAAAGTGGTTTGCACGATTTAAAAGCTTGGCCAACCAGCCAAATCAACGGCAAAGCCGAATATCCATGGCGCGAAGGTAAAGCTCTGCATTTGGTGGGATCAGAAGGGTGTCCTGTATTATGAGCTGCTTAAACCGGGTGAGACCATCAATCGACAACGCTACCGAACACATTTAATCCGTTGGAAGAGAGCAGTAGCCGAAAATCGCCCGGAATATGCGACCAGACACGAGGCAATAATTTTCCACCATGACAATGCTCGGACCCACGTTGCTGTTCCGGATAAGAACTATTTGGAAAACAGTGGATGAGAAGCTTTACCCCACCCGCCTTAAAGCCCAGACCTTGCCCCTTCTGACTACCATTTGTTCAGGTCGATGCAGAACGCCTTCACTGAAATACGGTTCACATCAGAGCTGAATATCAAAAATTGGCTTGATTTATTCTTGGCTGCCAAGCCGGCGCAGAGATGAGATCCACAAATTGCCAGAAAGATGGGAAAAAGTCATAGCTTCAGATGGGCAATACTTTGAATAAAACTTTTGTACATGTTTTTCTTAAACAAATGTTCCAATTTTGGAGAAAAAAAAACCGCGAATAAATATGCATAAACCTGTTTATTTCGTTAAAAATATATCCCTCGACTAACTAAACTACTGTCTCTTGAGTTTCGGTCCCAGAGACAGTGCGCGTTTGTACGCCTTTAATGCGAGTATAGGAAGATTGACGAATACACTGATTCAAAATACCGAAATAGTACAGAACGTATTTTTCGTCATGATATGACTTGTCTCGAATTCTAAGAACGGCCGAAAGGGGGATGATCAAGACCAAGATCCGAAGAAAATGCAGATGACTGCAATAAATAATGCAGCGTTTGCCAACGAACCACAGAGGGTACACATATCGCGAATATGAGGTTGGAGAGGTGGCCATAACCAGCGGAGGTACATATTCTATCTACACATTGCATTTCTGCAGTCAAGGTGTATTTATAAACGACAGGGAGCATTACTACAACAGACATTTGAATGTTCGAAAACATGCCAAAATGTGTGCGTTCATAGAAGATGTGAATATTTAGGAGGTCATAAATTATTATTTAATTTTTTTTGAAAATCAAATTCAACAGCTTTTTGCAAATCGGAGTCATCAACCATCGCATTTGGCGTGACATGGATCATTTTAAATTAACTGCCTTTGCTTATTATTCAAATGGGTGATTATGAATTGGACAGGTTTGAGCATTCACGGCTGGCTAGTGGTGCGTCGTCAAAGTCAAAATGTAGCTCAATAGCACATTGAATATCATTTTCGAATGTCCCATCCATGCAAAAGGCGATCGTGAAAAAAGACGACGGCGTCCTGCTTACCAGCGTCTCGTCAACTCAACTCTGTGAACGTCTAAAGCAGTGTTGCACCACCTCATTGAGGCCAACTAAAAAGTGATTGGTCAGCCTTAATTGGTAATGTTGCTGTACATCCGGCACAGTTCTTTCCACTAGGCACACACAGGCAGTGTCACAACTCCCTTCCAAAATCTGAGCCAACCGCCATCTCTACAAGTCTACTTAAAATTCCTGCGTGGGCTATATAAGTGACTGCTGTTCAGATCAGGCAATGGCGCTTCCAAAGTTGTAACGACAACATTTGCTATTACAAAATCAACCACTTTCAAAAGCAGTATTCAAGACCATAAAACGAATCACTAAAATGCAAATGTGAACATGTCGACCAGCGGCTCTAAAAGCGCACTAGCGCCGATCATCAAAGCACTTTAATGACTCAATCAACATCAACACTACTTTTCATCTTGGCGTTATCTTCGTAACATCCACTCGTCAATATGACATCCGTGCATGATCGCACTTCATACGAATTCCACGCACGTTCACTGGCCCGCATTTTGAGGTCTATCTTGGAAGGATCTCCGCCCAGTCACAACCGCCCAGTCAATGGTCTACGAACATAGACCCAAGTTGATCGTCATTTGGCATGACAATCACAAATCGGCGCGGCGTGCAGGTGGATGCAATCTTGCTTCAGAATGGTTTAAGCTGGTTGTCAAAGCTTTGGTGCACTCAGCGCATTTGAGGGTAATTGGGGGGAATTGACAGCAATTTCTCTGGCGGAGCTTAGTTAATGTATTTCCTTGGCTCATGGATGGTTAGAAAATCGCAGATCTGATCCCGTTTAAGAGTTGAATCACGGAATGAATTTTTAATTGCCAAAAAGATGGACGTTTTAATGAGTGACAGGTAGCAGCTAACCAGAGCTGTGGCCAGTTTTTAGGTTCACCACTGTCTGTAGCGAGGAAAAGGTACACAGTTTAACATCTTCTTAAAGCCAATTGCATATCTTGCGTCAATTCAAATACAGGAACACTGAAGGCAGTTTAGACGTGTACGTTGATGTGACAACTCGTCAATTAAGGGCTACGAAATATATGGTAATATCTACTTGTAACAAGCAAGTAAGGACACTAGGTCTGCACTGAGATCAGCCATCCATGCCTGTTAATACTGCAAACCATCTCTTGAAGCTTGAAACGGATGCTCACACCAAACGCAGGCAGTATAATAGCAGAGGGTGGGTCACTCCGAAACAATTAAGGCCTACTCTCAATCAGAGACGATCACACAGACTGTTCATTGGAGCACACACCTGGTGGTGTGCTGCCCTGCAAAGACCGCATAAGTAGGAGAGATCGTGAAACCACAGTGCACCTTCTAGCTCCCAGTCCGGCCGAAAAAAGTCTCCTAGGGGCCGGACTAAACAGGATTTGTGTGAGTCCTCTCTTTTATTTAATGCACTTGTTTTTCTTGGTTGCCACTGCTCAACATAGATGGCCATATTTTTTTAGATTCGATAGATGGTCATATTTTTTCGAATTGTGAAATTTTTTTGAATTCCAATCTAGTTCACGTTTTTATCAGTTAGTAAACCAATGTCCACTGTCATGCATTGCCCACAAGCACTAATCACTAGTCAGTGCTTCGCATTCCAACTTGAAGCGGTTCGTATATCCGGCGGATAGAGGGTAGAAGAAGGGTGGATATTCCCAAGAAGCTCCCTGAACACTGTAGTGTTTTTCAGGCAGAAACAACGCCGATAAATGAAGCACTGTCCTGGCAATGGAATGTCCAATCCGGACATCACCATCTGTTCGAACAGCAGCCGGGTCACAATTGAATCCATGAACTAGAGTTGTGCTAAGCAGTTCCGATAACGGAACGGACATGGAACGATTATTTCCACTCTCGGAACTAGTTCCCGGAGGCATGTCCGCGGAACTGTGTAGTTCCATAGTATTTCCTGCGTTGAACATGTCTGCGGAACTTTTTGAAGGAATCATACAACTCCACAGAACTATGTAGCTCACATCAAAAGTTGTTGTATTTTATTTAATTATTACATGTCCAATAGATGTGTGGACGTATGGTACATGTCTATGTCTGCACATTGTTCCGAATCGGATGCGCACAACCATGTGTGTTTCCATGCGTGTGCTTGTGTTTGCCATGGTGGCTTGTGTAGAATGTGTGTACAGGAATTGCCACAAGCGTCTTTTCCTTCGTTTCTTCATACCAATGTGTGAGATGAACATGTTAAGGTTGAATTTACGAAACGATGGGAAATGTTCCCGTCAGAGGACATAGTTCCGGGAGCTATACATGTCCGGAACGACACAACTCTACCATGTCATCTACAACTCAAAACCATCCCTTCATTGCCGGCTCTCTCTTAACGGGTTGGCTGATTTTAATATGCACCTCACATCACCCGGGACATTGCAACAAACAGCGTATCATTGCACAGCTGATGTACCCGCTGGATGTCTTACCGAGGAGGAGATTCAGCTTACAGACTACCACCATGACAACAACCAACCACACATGGCAACCAACCAGAAGGCATCACCTGCCTTAAAATGAAGGAAATAAATATCAAATGATCACTTTATCTGCTCAGACTAAGCTAACTCACTGAAGACAGTCATAGACGTCGTAACCATTAACTGTCAAAGCAATTGACGTACACTCTGTCCCACACAATGAGTTTTGCGGAATCTGCATGGATGAGGAGGAGGTAGAAACCACAGATCACAACCGGCACGTGTAGCGCTCTGACTAGCCGTGGGTACTCACACCTAGATGGCCACTTTAACACTTTAACACCCCTATTCTGTCAAAACTCAGTGATGTCTCATAAGTCACCAATACCTCAGTCATACCACTCTTATTGACCGCGGGGCCCTCCAGAAAATTTAAGTGGCCATTTCCATTTTCACAAATAATCACAAGCTGTATGCTCTGTATAGCTCTCAACGACAAACTGAACCGCGGAAATGTGCGAACAGTGTTTTCAATCGGGTTTAAGTCGTGGCCACTCTAGAAACCGAATTTCTTTGATTTGAGAATCACGCACGGCCCAAGACACAATAACTGTGTCATTACCTTGTTTAAATATTGAATTGGAACCCGGTTGAGGTTCCAAAAAGTCTACCAAAACTTCTTCCGACAGAGTAACTAATCTTCTGCATTCATTCGGCCAGAAATGTTGCATTTTGGAGTCCTGCCTGCAATGATAGCCAAAAGCAGCGCAGACCATCAAATACCCACCTCCAATGATTCGCTTAGTGGAGTAATTGAAACAGTCTGGCCCATCAAGACCGAACTTTTCCTCGCCCGAAAATATCACGTTTCTCCACTGTTCAGACCAAGTCATGTGTTCTTTGGCAAAGCGTAGTTGGGCAACTTATGAAAGATCTGGATTAGACTTCATTTTTTTCCAAACTAGTCGACTCCGATTTCGAATGTTCCTTTACCAAGACATTTTCTGGACAAAAGTACATCTGCCGTTAGTTCAATTTGGCAGTTTTTCATTCCAATTTCAAATCTGTTCCGCATCTGTTTGTACGAAAATAAAAGTCTTACCTTGAAGAAGTCCTTGTGGGTATCGCACAGCTTGAGTGATCGCTGCTTGTTCATGGTAAACAGAACGTAGCCATAGAAACAATTTTCCTGCAAAGAACCAAAATGCGCTTTCATCAGTCGCTGGTCAAACCACCTAGTTCTCAAACTCACATCAATGAACAGGGAAAACTCATCGAACAGTCGCTTGAGATCGTCTCGATTCCTCAGCAGCATTGGCAGGAACTCCTCCTGGTGGAACTCAGCGATCTGCTCGACATTGCCGAGCAAGACGAATTTCTTACCACGCAGCCCCAGCGGTAGATCCTTCCTCTTGAAAATGTTCCCGTAGTTTGTAATGCCCTTGAGAAGATTCTCCACGTAGGTCTCCTCCGTCTTGATCAGCTCGTCCAAAATCGGCTGTACATGGGCTGACAATTTAAAGACGGCCTTCTCTCGCAGCACGGCCTCCTCCTGTTCATCTTCACTGCAAGATAAAGGATTCAGTTGTGCCATGAAGTCGTGGAAATAAGTGCGATGTTGTGAGCTTACCCATGGTAGTAGGATTTGTACTTGTTCAACACCGCACGGTTTGTTGTGCCAATTATTTCAGTCTTTGGACGTGGCGTTGATCGAAAATTTCTGCAAAAATAGAATTGATTTGATAAGTTATCAGTTGGGTATACGTTTGAAGGAGTATGTGGGTCAATTTAGTTTAACCGACTTGAGTCGTGTCTGGCTGTCTGAATAGGCTGTTGTAGATAAGCAAAGGAATTCAAAGCAAGATATGATCTCAGGAAAATGTAATTGATCGGGGTAACTCAAATTGGCTGCCGTGGCGTTGTGGGCATGTACGTCGATCCTTGCACAACTGAAATTGGCTGCCTGGCTTCGATTCCCGGCTGGTACGCGTCGAGTCACTGACAATGCTCAAACGGTAAAAAGTGTCTAGAAAAGGCTGCTCAAACTTGGCCGTTCGGAGTCGGCAAAGAAGATTAGGTCCCTCCCAGTCGTGAGAGAACAGTAGCACTCACAACACGAGTGGTTACTGAGAAGCTAGGCCCTAGCCCTCTACTGGCTGTAGCGCCCCCGTGTTTTTATTGCCATGTCAGCTCACAGTTCAGCTGATCATCTGATGGTCTGATCAATTTTCAGTAAGAAACGTTATGGAATTCATTCGATGAGAGGAAAGAAGTTGCAGCTTCTGATAGCTTCCTTCGACCCAGGCCAGATCAGAAATATATTGATGTAATCCAAATTTGAGGGCAGACAGAGAGTTCTACTCAGTCTCGGTGATGGTCGACGTCTCCGCCGCATTTGAAGAGGTCAAGACAAGTTGTAAGATATTTATTATTTTTAGTTCTTTCTTAGTTTGCCTATCAATACTTTTTTCACTGGGTGGGAGACTGTTTTAGTTTCTGTAGCAGTCAACTGTGTTGGGGGTCCCCTTGGTCTTCACAAATACAGAAGGTCTACACTTTTACATCGACTGCGAACGTTGTAGTTTGAGAAGCTTTTCCTCCTTATGAGCTGGACCGGCGTGGTGTCTTGAAATTCATAGGAATGTTGTTATCGGGAATTGAACCTGAACTTCAGTAAACGCAGTGGCCAAGTTGTCACCGCACTCCCTACCAAAGTCTTTACTTTCCAAATGTTACCAAAATAATCAAGTCTTCTCATTTGTATTTATTTTGCAACTACAAAGCTAGGTATCAGCCAAAGGTGATTTCTTAAATTTAGAGCACCCAATCCACACACAAAGTTAAAAAAAACGAAATTCCTCTTCTCTGGTAATCCTTAACACTTCTCTTGGTGTTCACCTTTATCGAGCTCACTTCCCAGCGGTCCCTCTTTGCTTCTTTGCAATGGCAACACAATTCATTCATCTCAACCGAGACAGCAAAAATGAATACATTTGGGTCTTCTCTCCATTCTCATTTCGCTTGCTTAGTTGCGGATTTACTGTCTTTATACCTTGGATTGCAAGTTACGGTGTTCATTGGCGGAGTGGGTTGGTGTGTTACTCACGCTCCTTGCAGTTTGACTTGGAGATTTTTTTCTATTTTATTGGCAATACCACATTTATTGTTTTGTTTTGTATGAAAAAACATTCCATATTCTGTTTTTCGAAGATTCTATTTCAAATAAATATACCAGTAATTTTGTCGTAGAAAGAAAATATTCATTACGGAAGCTACGCATGACATTCTCCCAGTCGTACGACAGGCTTTTCTACTACTTATATTATGTTCCAGAAGTAGCAGTTAGTGAACACCTTACTGGTAGCACCCCGACACATCACTGAGTAAACGAAGCCATTAGACTGTGAGTTGATATACTTCTGCGATGAATTCGTCAGAAGAATAGGTCTTCCTCCCCTTCTCTACCTATCCGACAGGGCTTCGAAGACCGTCTTAGCTGCAGAGTTGGTGTTCATGTCACAGACTTTGTTGCATTCCAAACTACATCGCCGTTTGGGTACAACTCTGAACCTGCTTCTCCTCCATTCACCTTCCTGGCAGACAGAACCACATATCCGACGCAGAATTTATTCGCCGACGGCACCAACAATCAGATCTGCTTTTTTTCTTGTCGTCAAGTAAATTCTTTGATCGAAAGCATATATTTTGTCTTGTCCTCATTGACCATGAAATCAGCTCTTTTTTCGCCGGTTCATCGTCCATCCCGGAACATTGGAAACGCGGACTATGTCAACGTCATCTGCATACACCCAACAGACTAGTGCCGTCTATGTTTACAGCCCATACATTCCTTTGCCAAAATCCGAAGGGTAACCAAGAAACTATTGAACTTCATTTCATATTCAATTCATCCGACTGTGTTGCAGCACGATGACACTACGGACTCGAATATGCAATGATACCCACTCGTTCCTTGGGGTGAATGCTGCTGTGTGTGATTTTAGAATTGTTGAAAAAGGTTGTGTTTCGACCCTCGTCTTTTCCAGGATTTGTCTTTGTGTGAATATTTTGTCGGAAGTCCCAATATGTGGCCGTCGGGCCGATTAAGGTACTTGCATTGATTTTAGCAACTTCCATAAATCGCGGCATCGATTGTTTCAAATCACTAGCAATGATTTCCTGTATTCCTTGTTCACTCGTTATATAGATGCAAGTCCCAGATCTACACCGCACCCGTATTAGTCGAATTGCTGGACCGGAAGCTGCCCTCTCATCTATAGTTCTTGCAAGAGTTATTATCGACTTTTTACGGCGTAAGGCATATCAAGCTGATATCCCAGTCATCTGGCATGCTTCCGACTTCTCAAACTCTGCCAATGATCTGGTTCGTCTTCTCAACCGGAATATCGCTACCGAGTTTGAAGACCTCCAATAGTACTGTTTCTCAGCCTGCAGCCTTGTTGCTAGGCGGGAGGACTACTTCCTCGACTGCCTGCAAGCATTGCCTTCCTTGACTGATAGTATATCAAACGGCACTACACCCTGCTTGTGCCCGTTAAGCAGCTGTTGGAAGTGCTGCTTACATACATCCACTATTCATTGCGAAAACAACAACAAACTTTAAACATTTCGCAGCTCTATTTTCTGTGTGTTTCTTAAACAAAGTCTGCGTCCAAAAATTTGGGTATCCTTCTACGGAACGGCAGTCAATATTTTGTTGCAGAGCCAAGTCGGTCGAAATTATGACGTCGTTTGAAATATCCCATGATAAGCGACTTTGGAATCAAGCTTCGGTTTATGAAGACTATTTTGGAATCGAACGATGGGATTAGGACGACGAATATGATTTCTGGCCTTCTGTGGCTGGCACGTCTATCACCGACAAGGCGAAATCTGTACGTCTAGAGTCCACATATTCGTCACAGTGCGTTGTGTTGGCTTCCAAGTTCAAGTATTGTACGACAAACTAAGCAAACGCATGTAATCGGCATCGTTATCGGCATATCGCTCGCCGACGCATGTAACGTTTCAATGTAACGTATGGACCAATGTTTCCTCCAGCCCATAAAGTTCACCAAACATGTAAGGCATTCCAATAATAGCCTTAGTTTGAGTTTCTTGAAGTAAACCAAAACGTTGCTCCGACGTGAGTCTATCCGTGGTGAATTGCCAAACTAACATAAAAACAACCGAGAACTGTGAAATCGGCTGTCACAGAAAACAACATTGCAAATTTAATGTACTTCGCGTCTAAAATACACAATTCTCCGTCCGTAAGTTCAACAGAAAGTTCTATAACATCGAACGGGTAACGATTTCATTGTCGTATTGCACAATTCAGAATAGCAGGAGATAATGCATCTTTCTCTTCTTTCTGATAGGCTGAGTGATAGGAAGAGTGATTTATACTTGTACTAACAATGGAAATTACAACGAAAATAAGGCAGCACATTTTCCAAGCACATCCCAAGCAACAGAAAATTAAATTTCCTTCCATCTCAAAATGGTACGTATTCGACCGAGTGGACCAATATATAATTTTGTAAATATTCTTTTTGGATGTGCTACGTCAATGAGCGAGTCAAAATCCGAGAAACAAGAACGAACTTTCGCGTACATGCCAGACGTGTCATCAGCTTGTCATCGCACACATAAGTCAAGCCCACAGCATGAGCTGAAAGTTCAACAAATGCACGACGTTGTATTCATTTATGTTTGCTGTTGCTGTTGTGTCACTAGACGAGCACGAGTCTGTTTCAAGGTTGAGGACTATCGTAATTCTCATGTGCCGCCTTCCCAATCCAATCACAGTGGAGTCAACATGACCTAAGCTCTTAGATACTCGCCGTCCAAGCCACGTTTCCACAAGAGTAGTGTTCGGTTACGTACCTACGCCAGTATTTACTCGTTCGCAGAGAAAGTTATCTATGTATCTGTCTTCATTATGCGACAAATTAACAAGAGAACAACAGTGACGAGTGGTTATTCGTTACAGCATTTCACTCGGTGTCTTGTGACGCGAATACGGTTGTACACCTCATTCGTCGCGTTATTTATTTTTTTTTTTTTTGTTTGTTTGTCTTCGTCTTTCATAGAATTGATCAGATTTCGTGTGACTTTGAGTTGATTTGTGACAAATTTATTGTTTTGCCAGTAATTCATTGTCGTTCATTGAACGCATACTTCAAAGGTTTTCTATTGAACACGCGTTTGAGAGTGGTCGCTGGATTTCTAATAGACGGCTGTAAACTGAATGAGAAAATCATGCAAGAAGCCTCACGATTTGGTTGTGTGCAGGTGTAACCACGCTTCTTGAGAGAATTCTAGAAAATATGATGGTGCCTTTAATAAGGTCAGGTTGTTGTGTCACATTAAAGTCAACTTAAGCTATGATTTGAGTGTAATTTGGTACAACTGTGACTGTCATACAATAGACCTAGTACCAGATTGGAAAGTTGAACGCTTCATATCGAGTTTGACGGGAGAAGGCAGGTGTATTGTTTGTATGACATTTACACTACCTATCATTCTCTATTTACATTTTTCTGATAATACTGTCATTATTGCTATGAATCAGGACAATGAATCAATTGACTAGCAAGATGGTTAACAGATAAGAAAGAGACATATTTGCTATAACGATTATAAATGCTAAAACTGTTTCGCCATGCGTAGAATGTTTACATTGTTTCGTGTGATATCTATTTAGGGCTCACAGCGACAATATCACGGGTCACGATATCTTACACGTTTATGTGCTTGCAGATATGGTAACTCACTCCTTTCTGTCTTTCCGTCATATCTTGTTTTACGTCGCACTGGGGCTTATGTGATTAGGTAATTTGTAGTAACGTACGGACTAACGGACTAAACTATGTCAAACTTACACAGAATTAATACAAAAGTACTACAAAAGGGTGAAATCAACATCAACATCCACATCAACATCAACATCAACATCAACATCAACATCAACATCAACATCAACATCAACATCAACATCAACATCAACATCAACATCAACATCAACATCAACATCAACATCAACATCAACATCAACATCAACATCAACATCAACATCAACATCAACATCAACATCAACATCAACATCAACATCAACATCAACATCAACATCAACATCAACATCAACATCAACATCAACATCAACATCAACATCAACATCAACATCAACATCAACATCAACATCAACATCAACATCAACATCAACATCAACATCAACATCAACATCAACATCAACATCAACATCAACATCAACATCAACATCAACATCAACATCAACATCAACATCAACATCAACATCAACATCAACATCAACATCAACATCAACATCAACATCAACATCAACATCAACATCAACATCAACATCAACATCAACATCAACATCAACATCAACATCAACATCAACATCAACATCAACATCAACATCAACATCAACATCAACATCAACATCAACATCAACATCAACATCAACATCAACATCAACATCAACATCAACATCAACATCAACATCAACATCAACATCAACATCAACATCACAGGCACCCCACCCTCACCCCACCCTCACCCCACCCTCACCCTCACCCTCACCCTCAATCTCACCCTCACCCTCACCCTCACCCTCACCCTCACCCTCACCCTCACCCTCACCCTCACCCTCACCCTCACCCTCACCCTCACCCTCAACCTCACCCGCACCCTCACCCTCACCCTCACCCTCACCCTCACCCTCACCCTCACCCTCACCCTCACCCTCACCCTCACCCTCACCCTCACCCTCACCCTCACCCTCACCCTCACCCTCACCCTCACCCTCACCCTCATCCTCACCCTCACCCTCACCCTCACCCTCACCCTCACCCTCACCCTCACCCTCACCTTCTCCGACACCATCATACCCACACTCATCAACACCCTCCCCCCATCACCCACTTCAGTGGCTCAATTCTTAAAAAATCTATTTACCCAATCAGTTGAAACTCCGATGGTTGCCACGAGCTCAGTTCGTAACGCGATCTAGATCTTCGCAGCGCAACCATTCTTATTCACTTGGACTACTTGCTACCAACGATGACTTTGCCTTAAAACACCTCCACTATCTACGAACGATTCTAATTTACTGCTCCACAAAACGACGGACCATCGCCTCAAAATAGAAACCTTCTTTCAATTAAAAGATTATCTCCAGATTGGCCACGGAACGTTCAGATCTAGTCGGCCGCGCTGGATACGAACACGTCATCAAATCGAGTTATTGCGGGCTTTAGTCGAAAAATTCACCAATTTTTGCGCTGAGCAACTGCAAAGCACAAAGTAGCATTTCAATTATCTGGCCGCGATAGCGTTTATCTGAGAGAACTGTTATCGCGTTCTTTAAATAGACGGAACGGGAAATAGTTAATGTCGGGGTTGGGCGTATTCGTTTCAGTGATTTCCAAGTGGGTTTGCCGAGTTTTGCATTTACGACGAAATGCTGTAATCGGCAATCGAGTTGTAATGATTGATTGATTGCCTGGAATGGGAGGGGGAGTCCTTGGAACAAGGGTCAGATATGAATCGATCGTAAATGCCGATAAGTTAGTGTAAATTCACTCATTTTTCGTTTGTGGGAGCGTCATTGGTTCTGTTCAGTGTTCTTGACAATTTTTATGGCTTAGTTCTATCCAAGGGGAGTTAGAAGTTTTTAAAAGATAGCCTTTCTTTTTGCAGTGACTTCAGGAACCATGGAAGTGTGTCGACGTAATCTTCTTCTTCCTCGGCATCTCCACTTTCATTTCCAAGCATGATTTTTGCTGATGAGTCAAAGTCGAGTAATTAGCCTGATTTCTGTCCTAATTGCCTTTTATCCCTGGTCCCAGTGGAATCAATGCACTGGAAGGACGACTAAAGTAGCCTGATACACTGCACTGGAAAGTATCAAGCTACTTTAGTCGTCCTTCCAGTCTCCAGGTCACTTCATTTGCGGTTAGAGACCGGGTTACGCCTGTCTCATCTAAACATAAGTCGGCTCATGAGTAGTATACAGTTTACAATCTTAATAAATGCGATAATGCCAGAGCGGAAGTGCAATTATGAATCATGTCGGTAAACGATTTCCGATAGACGCAACGTATTTCCGTTTAGCGGATGTGTTCGCAGATTGGTGCTAAACATCGCCAGACGGCCATGATAAAGATCGAAAGAATCGAATCCAACAAGGAATTACGAAATTGTAGAGCTTTGCAACGCAGGGTGTAGTTTGAGGCTATCAGTGCAAAAAGTGGTGCAACCCCCGAGAAAAATCCGTACACTGTACTACCTCGGCCGTATCGAGCGTATGGACACCAATGCTCCAAATATGAGCATCTTCTAATGTGAGCTTCCTGGTTCGAGAAGGAGACGAGGACCTTATCTCCGGTATAAAGACCTAAACATCGTCAAAGCAGAATAGCTTAGTCTTGATGATGGAGCTTGAGAGGAAACTTTAACCCAGGCTCTCAGCTGATTATGGCTGACTCTTGCTTTGTTATGTTCTAGTGTCTAGACACTGCCCTTGATTGTCTTGCAAATTACTTATTAGAACGGCGATGACTAACCCATGTGCCGGCGTCCTTCGTCGTATTAAGCATAACGAGATATACGGGCACAGCTCCGGCCAGAAGTTATGTTGTGGCCCCGGGTCACATGCGATTGGTGGAAAGTGGTTGTGGCCATGCAATGGCGGGAGAGCGATATTACAGGTTTGCGGGTTGTACCTGATGTAAAATCTCGACCACCTCTTTAAAAGTCATGCGGCATTAATGGATCATACTTGATTGATTATTAGCAGGTACTGCATTTGGCAATTCACTTTGCACCATACATAAGCTCTCATAGTGCTGACCACAGTTTATTTCACACAGTACCCCATAGTAGAGGTCTGAGCACAATGCATTGAGGGATGCCAGTGAAAATCAAATCAACAGAAGTCGAGTCAAAAGATCAGCAATAACACATAACGCTTCCAGAAGCTAGTTCCTTTGGCGCACACAAGTATGAAGGGTGTCATCGAACTTGGGGTGTGTAATTGGAAGCAGCTGGTTAGAGATCGTGCCCAGGCCCATCTCGGACTGAATCTATCGACTATCGTAAGAAGAACTCGGAAAAATGCGTGAAATACTCCACACAGTTCTTTCGCGATTTTAACATCGCAGACGATGTTCAGAGGGCATTAGTCTATGCGTCCAGGGCAAAGTTCTTGATTCGTGGTCAACTTGGCGAGATGCTAGCAACGATTCCGATCAATGCACTAGCCACCTAGACCTACAGTCTCCTCGTGAGGCTTTCTGTATAGGGTCCACGGCAACCACCTGAAAAAGGTTAGGTCCGCAAAGGGGATAACTTCTCTGCTCTTTCGGAGGCGACAACAAGCCTCGGATACGAATGACTTTTCAATTAACGACCATGGACAACGAAATAACGTCAGCGATTTTTGAATTTGCACATTCTACGAGAGGTCCCTTAACAGCCAATGACGTGCAGCCAACGAACTTGCGGAGGCTCCACAAGGCAGACAACTCACGTCATCCAGCAGGAATGATGGGATGGGCCAAGCAATCGTGTCGTGTCACACGTCACTGTGACAAATTTGTATTCAATTTGTCACTTTAATGTCACACAAAATGACTAAGACAGTACAAATTTGTCGCATTGACATGTGACACGACTAAGAGAATAAGGGGGATTATGACGACTGTTGCAGAGAGAGTCGGCAGCGCTTGTTGGATATAGATCCGTTGTAAGCAGACTTAGTCAATAAGTCTTACGCTTCAAACACATAAACGAGCATCAGTGCAACATTCGGCAACATCATGCGCCCACGCCCCAAGGAAGGTGAGTAATTGGAGGCAGCTGGCTAAAGCTGAAGAGGATTGTTGCCTGAGGCCTAAGTCCATCCGGTCTGCAGCAGAAGAAGAAGACGATGTTAAGCGTTCGGCCCCCATCCATTGAGGGTACAACTCTCATCCTAAAAGAAAGTGAGAGATACCTTCGTCTTATCCTAGACAGGAAACTCAACGTAACTGAAAGAACAAAAAAGGGGACCTGTGCCTAATACCTGTGCAACATGATATGTGGCAAGAAATTGGGTTCTAACCCCAAAATTGTGCTGTGGATAGACATAGCTATCGTCTGGCCTATCTTGACATATGGCAGTGCTATCTGGTGTCAAGCTTGTCTCAAAGCCTCCAACTTAAAACTGCTAACAAGTATACAGAGATGCGCATGTCTAGGTGTGACAGGACCCATCTCCACTACCCCTACTGCGTGCCTCGATATTCTCCTAGATCTCCTGCCATTCGACCTCTATATGCAGAAAACAGCTGCTGATAGCGCCACCAGGATTATTCAATCCAAGGGCTGGCACACAAGCTCCAATGGTAATGCGAGCATTCTAGATCGACTAAGCATAGAACAAACGGCTAGTTAGTACCTCCTCCCGTCCCTTGACTTCGCTGCACCATTTCGTTGTCGTTTTTCAACAAGGGAGGAGTGGAGCTCCAATGGACCCATCTACAGCTCGACATCCATCCGGGTTTACGCGGATGGGTCGAAGATGGACGGGCATTTTCTCCGAATTGTTTAACACACACTGCTCCATCAAGCTACCTGATTACAGCAGTGCTTTTCAAGCGGAGGTCCTTGCGGTCAAAGAAGCGGCCAAAATGATATCATTGTTGGAAATACCCCCGGCTGATATTACCATTCTAATTGACAGTCAAGCGGCCATTAAAGCAATTTCGGCTATAGAGATAAAGTTCAGGCTAGTCGCAAGCTATCACGAAGAGATCAAGGTTCTTGGCACACGGCATTTGTTGGGTACCAGGTCACTGGGACATTACTGGCAATGAGGTAGCAGATGAACTTGCCAGGAAAGTGGCCGTAATGAACCCACCCCAGGCAATCCCAAGTTTTGTGAGACCACCCGACTACTATGACCCAAGTACAAGTAGTAACAAGAGCTGCTGCGGATGGTCGTCGAAGCGCTAACTGGCCATAATCAGCTGGAATACCACGAACAGAAGATGGGATTTACCCATGATTCAATATGCAGAGGCTGTGGGCACGATGAAAAAATTGAGGACCCCACTCACTATCTTCGTCTTTGCCGCAGTCTCTCTCAGACTACTTCCTCCAGAATCTCCATGATATAACAGGGATCCCACTAACATCGATTTTCAGGTATGTCAGAATCTATGGATGGCTAAACAGGACCACATAACAACGAGACTAATCATGTCACTAAGGATGTCAGGAAGGTCTTTGCACCCCCACGGGTATCGCAATGGGTCCAACAGGACCTCAGTGCGGCGCGGACCTTCCTGCGTCAACCCGCTTACCTGCCTACCTAAGCGTTTGAAAACGTTGAAAATACAAGGTGTTGTTAGAAATTGGCACTGCCGACTACAAGCGGTTGGAACAATATGAATGTAAATTATTCACAATGCAACAGAACTTAGTTGGTTCAAAGTCATATCTACCAGTCGCATGTATACAATCGTACAGACATGGACGTCTTGAGATTATTGTTCAGAGGATCTAAACTGGCAACAAGCTGTCATCTATAGGCAAGCTGGCAACTGTAGAGGCAGCTGTGCAGACATTCAAGACCACCATCGACTTGCTGTAACTACTCTTCTCAATCCAAATACCAAATCTCAATCAATCAATCCCCTGCTTCCCAAGCTCTAAGCTGGGTTCCAAATTCTCCAAGAAGAACATCTGTCTCGGTCGATCGGACATCGGTGTCATTGTAGCGTTTCGACGCATGACACTGTCCAGTAAACATATGCAGAGGAAGTAAATTATGCTCTGAGCCTTGCTTATGTCAGGCCGCCCTTATCGTTCTTTAGGCATCTGCTTATAGCATCGTTTACAACGTCTGTGAACTTAATTTGATACACATTTCGGAACAACGATTGGGCAATTCACGTGTAAGCTCACAGCTCAGAGATACCATTGCACACCATTTCATTTCGCTGTAAATTTCGCCGCCTCTGTTATGACAGCCTCTTTCTATTCCATCATATTTCTATTTACTTGAGTCTGTCTGTGTTGGTGGAAATGAACAGTCGCCTACACCCTCAATTACACCTCCACTGACGAATAGCAGAGACATTACTTTCTAAAATCATGAAAACTCTGATGACGCGTCAGCACTTTAAATATCTTGAATGGCGTAACCTTCTTAATGACCGACTGCTCGGTTTCGACGGCTGATGATATATCTTGGGAAAAAATGGAACCACCTCTCCATCGAAAGTATGACAATTTATTTTGGGAGGCCCGGGCTGTTTGGAGAGATTTCGTTTGAGGAATATAAGCTCTTGTTGCATCCATGTGTTGAACAGCTGAATGGCTGCAAGGACTGTTTGCCTATCTATGCCGTTAAGATGCCCCTCCTGAGGCATTCATCTCACGCTGATGTGCTTCTTGACGATACCTCAAGTCCATAATAGACTGGACAGCGCCACAATCTAAGAAGTCACTGTAGAAGGTAGTCCGACCAAAATGTAGGATCCTTAAGATCAACAGCCTGAACGGGTGCAGCTTGCGCAGAACGTTCAGCGATGGAGGCAGCTACACCACAAGCTCAGAACATGGATCTCTGGTCTAGTATCCATGAACGTAGCAAAATCCACGAAACCGTGGGTGTCCACACTAACTGAAAAATCATTACAGGATGTGCTCAATCATGTGAAGTTGTCAAGGAGATCGTACAGACTAAGCGCTATCCACGTCCCACCGCATTCATCGAATGACGTCTAAAATACAATCTCCCGACTAAAGCGTGAAGTGCCACTTGTCTAGCTGAGTGTGTCGATGAGTCTTGCACGTGGAATTTTCGATGTCGTTGACTTGGCAAGATAACTGCTGAAGATTTCTGCGAAAAGCAACCATATTTGTGATCCGAGACTCAACTAACTCTAATCGTTTGGATCATTGTCCTAGTTCAATAGAATAAGCAGAATCTACGCTATCTAGACCGTCCCACGAATGTAATGGAGAAATGAAAGCGAAAAGTATGTGTGAGAAAAAAACTGTATACTTAATGGAGTGGGGTGGGGGTCGATCCTGATTGCACTTGATTTAACGAAACTTAACGAACAGTGGTCATTGTGGTGCGCGTTTGATTTTACTTCATGTTCGCGCATGACTGTGTAATGAACGCGAAAAGTATGTGTGCGAAAAAACTGTGTGCATAATGGAGGGGGGTCCTGATGGCACTTGATTTAACGAAACTTAACGAACAGTGGTCATTGTGGTGCGCGTTTGATTTTACTTCATGTTCGCGCATGACTGTTATAGTTGGTTCTTCATAAAAAAGAAAACTTTGTTTCGTCCAGTTTCGTTAAATTTTCCATTTTCTTAAAAACAGGACTTTGTTTCGTTGAATTTCGTTAAATTTTCCATTTTCTTATAAACATGACTTAGTTTCGTTGAATTTCGTTAAATTTTCCATTTGCTTATAAACATGACTTAGTTTCGTTGAGTTTCGTTAAATTTCTAATGATTATTAGTATTACATTACATAGACAAGTGATGTGCCTACGTACACTTAAGATCACATGCCTTTGGCTGTTTTTCTATCTGGTTCAGTCGAATGCAGTCAAGATGGTTGGACGTCAAGAGGTTGACTGGTCTGAAACCAGGGAACATCCTTCTTCTTCATAGCTGTGGTGGGGGGTACTTCGAGTTGGTAGTTCTTACGATTAGAATCGTCCTTTGTCGGGTCTAGTAGAACTGAGGTAGAACAGAGGTTGACTGGTCCGAAACCAGGGAACATCCTTCTTCATAGCTGTGGTGGAGGCTACTTCGAGTTGGTAGCCCTTTGTCGGGTCTAGTAGAACGACGACAAATTGCAACGGTCAAATATTGAATATGCATATGACATAATGACTTAGTTGTCGTGACACGACGCACTTCCACTTGGCTGTTATTTCCCTGGAGGCATACATCTAATTCCTCAAAAAACACGACACCATCGACAACCATGAACAACACTTATTTACGTGTGTCGAGAATGCAATGCAATTTAAACATTTCGCCTGCGGAATCATACGATTACGGAAAGTTATTGACGTTTGATCAATGGCTCAGTCAGATGGGAAAACCCCAAGCTAATCTTAAAATAAATAAAGGTTGGATGTGTTATGAATATGCAACCTTATCAAGAGCAGCTCGCCCTCGCGAAAGTGAATCATTTTCAAGCACTCGTGATATCAATGCCCAGCTTGTCATATTCTGACAGGATCAACAGTGGTATTGGCTGTTTTATTACTCCACGGTTCCTCAAGAACTTCAACAAATAAAATTGGTGATTTCGTCTCCCTAACGACCCTACTAACTACATTTTATGGGTGTTGCTTCCACGGGGGCACACGTTGAAAGGGTGATGTTGTCATCAAACAGCCATAATTTGATAAGATTTTGGGTATAACATAATTATTGAGAATAGTGTAGACAAAATTTGTGGAAATTATTTTGAGCGGGTGCAATATTGTGTGGGCCCGGTCTTTTCAATTGGACTTGTGAAGATAGGTGATTTCAGAGAAAAATAGCATGAATGAAGAAGTGTCTGCGTGACGTTAAACATGAGCGAATGGAAGGTTTTATGGTAATGTTACGACTCGATCGACAGTGCCTCGGTTCAGAGGGTGAAGGCAGCGCTTCTTTGCGGACCGTCAAAGGCACCACAGCAAAAATAGGCCTTACGACCAAGCACGCATCATCCCCCTGCAACAGTAAATGCTGACACTGTTCAGAAAGCAGGTACTAGACATCAACAACCATCCTAACTAGGAAACTTGCGAAACACACTTCCCGGACAACGCTACTTCAACGCGTTAAATCTGCTAAACGAGCAGAACTTTCCAACGACATCCAACAAAGAGCTGCATGGATTCTACCAGAGCAGCGATAGCAATCATCATCGAGGCTAAGTCGGCTACCACATCACCAACCCATCCCAAAAGGACCACCATGGACACACGGACTTGTAAGCACCTGCCATTGCAGGACATAGAAAACAGACAATAAGCCGACAATAATAATAAACATTAAATCAAACAAAGTACAACAGTTGGGCCCCTATTGTTGAGCCAACACCCTAACCTTTTGTTTGTAAGTCTAGTTGTAATCTCAATTGTAAAAATAATTTAAATCGGCAGCGCTTCTTTCGATGTGCATTTGTTGTACGAAGCAGGAACTACACTTCACGTGCAAAAGCGACCGCTTAACGACAATCCACATTTTGGCTGAATTCACCACCGTCGGCCTGATTTTGGGATCACGCCTCTGCTCAGAACATGGACGAAAAGGACGATGGGTTTTGTGATCTCCTAGAAATGACATACAACCAATGCCCCCGGTTCGAGATAATAGATATTTTTTTTGTTTTTTTTCCATCACAGAGCACATATAACACTACGTTCTCTAACTCTTAACTCTCCGTATCGCATTCACAGATTTTTGCTGTGCGACTAAGGATCATCTCTCTACGAGATTTCACCGGTAACTGGACAAAGAAAAATGCTTGACTAGATTCATCGGGAGAAACGACTTGAACCACAGCAAACTGAGGGTGGTGGACTCTGTCACGAGGGTGGAACCTGGTTAGGACCAGGGTTCAGAGTTTATTTATAAATGACCTGGCAATCTCTGAATCAATCAAGCGCAAACTAGATCACATTGCCATCGATTTATTTCCTTGTTGTGGTCTAAGTAAGTGCGTTAAGTGTTGGTTGAGGCCCAGGTCCACCCGGGCTGTAGCGGCGAACGCAGATGAAGAAGAAGCATAAGTAAGAGCCCGGATATGGAGGGGAACATTGACACTAAAGCTGTAATCAGACTGCTATGAACATTGTCGATGGAGTCTGTCTGTAACTGAAATCCTCAACGCAGAGGAGATAATGGGAGGCGTTGTCTTGTTAAAAACTCATCAGACGAGCTGACACTGATCTTCGTCATCACGGTTAAGAAAATCTCTTCGTTGACAGCAGGTGCAGGCGGGCATATGCACCAAAACTACGGGAACAGTTTGTGAGCTCTGCGAAAGCAATGAAATAGACCCGGCTTCTCATGACATAATAGAAAGCGAATCCCGCCATGGAGCGGCGGCGTTATGGCAGGAATTGCGAAAACACTTATTATTCGACACTAGCCGTACACGACACAGAACATCGGAAGCAGATAGGAATATGAGATGTCCGGTTTAAATGACGTTGTTTATACCAACAGTCAAGCTACAATTAAACCACTTGAATCAGCATGTATAATCAGGACAAATGTGTTTTTTTATAACTTGTGCGCGCACAAGGAGTTGCCAGCACCATGAAGTGTCCGGGTTCAAGACACAGCACGGCCTGAAGGTATAGATGGAGAAAGAGAGAAGAGGTACCTGTGCACATTGGTCTTAAATACCTGCGGATTGTTAGTCTAGGAAGAGCATTCCACATTCGTCTGGTGCGGCTGAAGAACGCGTCTGTGAAGCAGAGAACCACTAGCCAAATGGCGCTGAAATGGACGTATCCAACACAGGCCCAACCTTGCTGCCATTAGAAATGCTAAACTGAAATATCCAAGCAAGCCCTTGCACAGACAATTGAGATAAGTTGCCAGTTTAATGGCTTTAACTACGCCTCCACAGGAAAGGAGACCCCTTTGACTGTGCCAACTACCGAGCGCATCGTACATCACACGACTGGATGGCGCTGTTGGTTAAGTGGTTACTTGAGTTCCCGGTTCGAATCCCAGTGAAAGCAGCATTTTTATCTGATTTTCAAATCTGGTCCAGTCACCATTTGTCGTTGGGATCAAATTAACGCCACTATCACTGGAGCTGTCGACCGGTGCTAGTAGCCTGACTGCGGGTATCACTAGTTTTCTCCAGCAGCCCCCTTCCCTACCTAGCATCGTGCACAAAATCGTCTCTACAGTCCTGTGTGGATGCCTGATGAACAGTCTGGAAAGCACACGATAGACAAGATCCTGGAGAAGACACAAAAAGTGCAAATCGATGCTCACTAGCTATTCGCATGGAGACGAGCGTAATGTCCAGTTCTTTCTGATACACTCCTCATGTTGTGCTGGATGACAGTGGAAAGCTCTCACTGCTCCATCAAGGTTTGAGAAGTCACCAACTCACCAAGACCTTCGTCCAACTTGACATCTCAGCAAGTTTTCCAAACAACTTCGAGAGAAGAGTTGTGCTTGCGATCATTGGACCTGTTTGTGTTGATGTAGGCCACGTAGAGGGCATTGACAGCTTAGCTCCGACCAGCAGAGTGGGAATGTCCGAACCTGCGGGACAAAGTAACAGAAGATGACCGCGAATAAGGTGGTGAAACACCTCAATTTTCTTGGTGTGCGTTGACGCGGTGTGCAAGTTACTTGGTGAGCAGATTGCCAGCAAACGCTCCAGCAAAAGAGTCTTGTTGGTTGAGGCGCAGGACCACCGCGGTCTATAGAGACACAAAAAAGAAGACGAACTGTAACTGAGGATAATCTAGATCAGTGTTAAGTGCAGGACAGAAGCTGTGCCCAGAATGGGGGAAAGGAATACAGGGAGCCTCATTGGGCCCTTTGCGGCTCATTGCACTCTTCACGCTGGAAGATTTGAGTTACCACATATTTAATTCTTCGTTCGATGTATGAGCTAAGGGCAAGCGGAAAACCCCACACACTTTCTCTGTTATTGCCCGGGATTACTACTTGATTGGAGAAGAGCCTGATGTCCTGACTGTCAGTGTCTCTTGTGGACCTCTTGTCTAGTCTTCATTAGCTTATCTGAGCACCTACCCATCCAAGTGTGTGTGGGTCCAACTGCTGAAATCCCGAGACCGCAGAGTTTGAGCCTCAAAGTCATAGAATAAGTCCCGAAAAGAGTGAAGCAACAAACAACAACTCACGTGATGAGCACGATTGGAAGGAGAGGATTCGGATCAACGGCCAATTGCACTCAATACCAACTCCCTCCTAACTAATGACGGAATAGCTTCCAAGTCTGTTCAAAGCGCATTTCATTGACGATTCCAAACGAAGTAGAAGAGAACCGGGAGAAGACTATCCACCAGTTAACGTCCTAGGGACCCCAAGTTTCCACTCAACAGCCGAACAAGCGAAATCGACTCCCCCGACTTTGCCCCCAAACCAAGGTCACAATAGACGAACGACAAAGCAGGAATCGCTCGGTTCGTAACTCGCACTCACCTTGGGAAGTCCGAGGCACGTTTTTTGAAGACGTTCACTCCGTCGTCGGTGTAGTTTGCCTCCATCGGCTTGGAAGCGTCGTCCTCGTCTGCCTGAACTGCGAACTCCTCCGCCGGGTCTGTGGCATCCGGATCAGCGGCGGCGTCCTCGTCTCCTCCGAGAGAGAACGAGCCCACCACCGGCTCTGCGGGCACCTCCAATCCATTGTCCGTGCTTGTCTCACGCGACAGAGGTGGTGAGGAGTGCGGCGGCGATGTGGAGGGAGGCGGTGGTGGAAGCTCCTGCTCGCCGTCGTCGTCGGAATCGAATTCACTGTCAGTGAAGCTGTCCACTTCGTCCTCGGAAGCGGCCTCGTGGATGCTCGGATTCGCATCCATTGACTGCTGCGCACGCCACCCATTGAGAGCGCCAATCGCTGGCCTGTACTGCGGCATTTTGAAAATGATCTGGTCCTCGCCGTTGAGACCCTCGAACATTTGCCGCAGCTCTCTGACCGGTGGCCGTTCGATCTCCTCCAGCGACAGGCGCTGGTCCAGCTTGACCAGGGACGGTTCACTGTGGGAGTTCTGTTGGAGCTGCCGGAAGCGCACGCGTTGCATCTCCTCCTGGTGACGCTCCATCTTGGCGAAGGAACGCTCCTTTATCGCGATGGACTCACTCTGCGAGTTCACAGAGTACGAGTACTGCAGGGACGACGAGGACGTGGAGGACCGCATGCTGGCGTTGTCCATGCTATTGGTGCTCTCCACACTGACGCGACGGCCCTTCGAGTAGCGACGACTCTTGTTGCGCTCGCGAATGAACGGAATCGGTTGATCGTCATCCATTGTCGGAGCGTCTACCGGTCGGTTTCGGATTTTGTTTTCAGGGACTTTGCGCGAGCTTATTCTCGACACACGACACACGCGACGTTCACCTACTGACCGCCGAAAGGCATTTACCGCGATCTAACGCGTGGATACGTCCGCCCCCACGAAGCTTTCGGTCTAAATTTACACTTCTTGTCGTTTCCTCAAAAAATATTCAAATTTGTTTAGTCTCTGACGCGGCGGCGCCCGCCACACGACAGCTGATCACACAAAAACCGACGCTTGTTACACCCGCCCTGAGGGGCTGCAGGTGGCAGGTTTTACGTCACGGACACTTTGCACTACACGGCGACGAGACGAGATCTCAGTCAGCTTGCTGATCACCTGCCTTCTGTGCTCTCAACTGACGCGATTCACTGCTGGTGCGCTGGCTTGGGGGCTGTGCTCCGGGTCTCCAAGCTTTTTTCCACGCGAAATCAGTCGCACGCTCTCGCGACGACCAAAAATTACAAAAATTACAAAAGTCGGAACGCGAACTGAGGAAAACCGCTCGCAAAATCAAAGAAAATGTATCTGCATGGAGTTTATCTGAAGTTTGAAGTGTTTTGCGCACTTATCACCGTCAGCGGCTAGTTAGTCATCGCTTTGCACAGACACACACACGCTCTTGCTCTCCCTCTCTCCGTGTAGACTCGATGACATTGCTCGTCTATTTATGATTGTTGTTGTTGGTCGCTCGATAAGAGGGCGATAATTAAGCTTAAGTAGTTATTCGTGTTCGGCGGGGGTCGGCTTTGGTTTTGGTAACTCGATCCCGGAGCGGGTGTTCGCAGTTCGCTTTCGAATGCAAAATGAAACTAATTGTGGGCTCGGGTACATTACCGGGGTTTACCTTGCCGATTGGGTGGCAAGGCTTTTCAGCGTGCCTATGTGTGTGACTAGCTTATCACGTTATCTTTGAATGGCTGTTGAGTCTGAGGCGATAGGGGCTTTTTTTTGTTCTCAGACAAGGAGAACAATGAGAACCCCAAAGGGTTATGTAAGGGATGTGCGGGGGCGATAGGAGGGAATTAGACATAAACCTTCAAAATTCACCCCAATTATCAGCAACTGACGTGGAAAATGACGCAAACAGGAAAATTTGCATTTTGCATACATGTTGCCCCTCTCGTGGTGGATAGGTGAACTGAGAGTGGTGCTGTGTATGTGCTAGATGAATGGAACTGTCATACCAGTTGTAGACATTCAGTTAGTGGTTGTGGGACATGATAGGCGGGAGTGAGCATTCGATATGTGCTAAGGGTTTGCAAAGCTACTTTGCACTGACAGTGATGCCATTGACTGAGTAGTACATTAGGAGTGGTACATTAGTTAGTGGTTACATTAGTCTACTCGATTATTCATGCGTAAGTATTTGAACAAACTCCGAATTGTTATATTTACTGCCCACACTTGTCACGAGTGGATTTTGCAGTGTTTTAGAGAATGTTTTCACATTCATCGCATAAGCCTCGCTCCATAATTTCCCTCCTGGACGCTGCCACTGTGCCAGTCAAGTCGTGTATGAGTTTCACAAGCTCAACTCAACTGACGTTAATTTGACACCTCAACTACCTTTTGACATTTTTAGACATTTCTTCTTACTCTAGTTGGCAGTGACATGTATTCTATTTTTTCAAATGAGCGGGCGCCATTCTCAAGTTGGGGAGTTTAGAAAGAATATGGAAAAGTTTAGACAAAATTAGAAGAGCAAGGAAAAGCAAGAGTGTAACCCTAACGAGGCCAAGCGTGATTTCTGTTTACATTGAATTTGATCAGATTTTTTTTATGTGCTTCAGTACAGGATGCATCAGTCAACAAGCTTCTGCAGCTGCCACGTCTAGCGATTCATTGTACTCACATCTGGAGTATTCGCATTCAAATGAAGTAATATGCTCGTTCAGAGAGAGTAAATGAATGTATTCATGCAGACCTTTAGCTGAGTCCATAGACGCCTGTCTAGACTCATAGCAGTTCGTGGTTGAGTCTTCCCCTCGACATGCCATCAACGCAAACAGGACCACAGACTGAAAAACGACTAAGTGTTTCTTCTTCGTTCTCCACGCAGTTTCATTGGGATCTACCCTCATTCGGAGGACCAAGCTCCCTTCACAGGCAAGAACTAATGTGCTCTACCGATCATCATACCCTCGCTAGGCAGACCCACGGTTATTTTCAAATTTGATTAAGAAGATATTGGTCTGGAAATGCTCTGCGTGCATTGGTGGGTCCTGTTTTCGTTGATAGCAGCCAAGGGAAGAGACAAGAGTCTAGCCAGGCGGGTACTCTCTACATCGCCGTTAAGCGAGTTCGAAAATACCTAAAATTCCATTCTGCAAACCTCCTTCGTCACAAGGCCTAATCTATAAGCGACATCGAAATACAAAATCAAACATATCCCAAGTGGTGAATCGTATCAGATGCACTTAGCAAACAACAGAGAAGAAACGTCTCAAAACCTGGATCACGGAAAACTTCCCGGTCGGAAATCCGATTTTTGACCTAAAGTTCGTCTTCTCGGAAGAGGGCCATTTTGGCTCAGCGGCTATATAGAGCGAACACAATCCACGTGTGCTCGACCAACCATCAATGCACCCACAAAGTCTGATTTTAACTCAACATGGAGCACTTGGACTCAAAAGCTGGCCAGACAACCACCAACATTTGCTGTGCTTTGTTGGTAGTCCGGATTTCTTGACTTCGGTGATGAGGAGCCTAAGCCATCTCTGACCTAATCTGCCACCTGAGCAAAGGCGGGATAGTGACACAGTGACAGACAGGTGTTTGCCGAAGATGTCGTGACAGTCGTCGGTACGTCGGTAAGTCGCCTGCAGTATTTTCTTCAAGAGATAACAAGAATGCCGCGGATCTCTTGCCGACGCTAGATCGTATGCGCTTGGTTTGAGTCATGCCACATCCCAGAGGACCAACCATCGATGGGAGTCCTAACCAAGGATGTTGGTGGTCCCACCACTGGATGGCGGAGTTCGTTTAGTGCCTGTCCTTGGTTAGTGGGGTCCCCGGTTCAAATCCCAGTGAAAGCAAAGTTAATACGCTTTTATCTGGTTTTCCAATCTGGTCCAGTCGGGGGTGATGAATGAACCAACATGGCCTGAGTGTGATAATGACTCCACTAGCGTCCCCTCTTACCCACTACCTACCTAGTCCCACTGCAAGTTTAGGTCCTAAGATTGCCATCTCTGATCCTTGCTAGCATGTCCATCAGAAATCTCATTTCACGTGACCCGGGACCCAGACAAGTCTTGGTGAATTATTATGCGTCTTGACCATATACAGTTACTTTCTCTTTGGCTACGTCAAGTCCTTAGTCTACTTTTACAAGGCACAAGTTAACCACTTCGGACGAGCTCGATGTCAGCATTCGACGCGCTATTGCCGTACACACTGGACCGAATCATCAAAAATTGGAACGTTCGTTTGTGGCACTGCCAGCCAGCAGTCGCGCTGCGCTTGACATTATTCTCTCATGAGTTGAAGGCACCCTCCCCAACTCTAGAGGACGACGTGCGAGCACTCTGTACACAGTTAGTTGGACTCAAGAAAGCGATGCCACGACGATGAAAGCTACTGTGTCTGCGATCGAACCATGAAAGCGATGTACTTACCACCCACGACCATGAGCCAACTAATGCGTCATCTACAAGAAGTGCGTGATGTGCTGGTTGCGTGGTTTCTGATCAGTCGACTGCACCACAAACAGCAATTTTATTGAAACTGAACCTAATCGGCAGATGCAACCAACATCGTTTAAGTAACTTGGCACATGGTTTGAATGTGATTCAGCTTAAGTGATGGCATTTTGTTAAGTTCTACGACAAGGTGAGGCAGCCCTTCGTGGCACTCACCCCATCAACCGACCCCGATCCGACTTGCACGATCTGACACCCCTACGTCGTCAGCATGTGGGCAACATCCTCCGGAAAGGGGAAGGTGATCAACGATTTACTGTGTAAGCCGATCAGCACATCCTCCTTTTCATGGTAATTCCAATTTCCATCGCCAACTGGGTGCAGGCGAAAATTAATCGAGCCCATCTCACTGCGGCAAGCTACCTCTTTGGCAGCGGCGTCAGAAGACGTTCACCAATTGAACTCAGGCCACCTCCGTGATGCAATCGGAGACGGTGGTGATTCAGAGCAGCGGAAACGTTAGACACTGAAACAGACACCAACCGCCACCGACCGGCACCGTCGCCGACATCACAGACATCTTCATATCGAGCGGCAATTAAGCGGAGTCCAGACATCAGCAGATCAATGGACCATGCTGGTGTAAAAATGCCACTGTCACCGAGGCGGGAGTTTCTTGTTCATGCGCCAATGGAGATCGGGAACGAAAGCCGGTCGGCCGGCATAGCTTGTGGGCACAAGAAATACTTCATCGTCACAACCTTCAATGAGCGATCCAATTAAAGGAGGAAGTAGGACTTCCTTGCGCGGGCGTTCTGCACAATGAAACGGTCGCCGCCCGCCCCGCCGGGATCGCCCCGTGGATGATTCACCGGCAATTGCAATAAATTAACAGCATATCTGTATCTGTATCTGCGAACATAAATATGTTGAGTGCAGTTCGAGACCCTAAACGATACTTTTCGTGGCCATTCGTTGAGGCATAACGACCACACTGCATAAGGAAACCTCGCCCTGGCGTGGGAGAGCGGTTGACGACCGTCCGTACGCCGCGCTGCTCAAAGGAAGACACCCAGTGTCGGTGAAAAGACGGCCGTTATTCGCTGCTTAACGAAATGATTGCAACAATTTGTCATGGTTCCCGCCAACTAGCTCACGCGCAAAACCATTGTCCCAAAAATAAACTCGATAAGCGGATGCTCCTCAAAGAAGTCACCCGCGCCGCCGACCGCCGCCAAGCCTCGCCAATCAGTTGTGTCATTCAGTCAGAGACACACACTCACCGCCTCCGCCGCGCCAGTCAATAGAATAGAAAATGTACTTTTTCTATTTTTAATTGAATAAATTGCACGAGAGGGAATTGTCGTTCCACGGTTGTACGGTTGTACGGTTGTACGGTTGTACGGTTGCATGGTTGCTGAGCCCGCGCCCACCACGCGGATCTCTCCCGACGGATCAGATCAGCCTTAGCTCGGTGTTATTAAGAAAGAAACTCTGCGTCGAATTAAATTTAATTGAAGGCAAATTACGTATCTGTGAGATTGAGAGATTCTTTGAGTGGCTGCTGGCTCATCAAGGATTTAACTGCGAGCATGCGAGGAATGTCTCTTAGGCACTGACTAAGTGGGTAAGTGGACTGGGATGGACTTGCGGGATTCCAAACTCTTTAATAAGGATGGAGGCGGATGGCATTCAATTGCTCTTACTAGTCAAGAGACACCTACAACGGCCCGAGCTTGTCGTTGAGTACTCGAGAGAGATGTACGTTAGCTCTCCTTTGGAATGGTTGAGGGCGACCATTTCGGAATGACTGATGTAAGTGGCCTCAAGTTGGCTAAATAGTACGCAGCAGGTAGCTTTCTCATGACCCAAGCACTTACAAAATGTACTCAATTCTGTCAAACTGCACACTCCACAGAACCTACAACTACGAGTACACACTGACACACAGGCTGAAGCAAGAAAGGGATGCATTTGACACGATCAGGAGGAATTGTCTTTTTTTTTCAAACTATCGCAAATTGGTGTCTCATCAGAGTTTTCAAATGTTCTTACCAAGCTCTACAGTCCTAATAAGTCAGCAGTATGGAATGGTAACGAACTTCCAGAATGGTTTGGTGTAGAAATCGGAGTAAGACAAGGATGTCTCGTGAGTCCACTCGATATTCTCGTTATTCTTGGGTGACGTATCAGAATACCTTCCAGCTGGAATTGTAGTAGAAGGCACACGAACCAGAGCACTACTGCAACAAGCTCTCTACAGCTTATGATCAACAAGGCGGAAAGCTACCGTAAACACAATGACCTGCATATCAACACAGCAAAATTAAAGGTGCTTATTTTCCGGAAAGGAACACGTCGCATAGCGAGAGCGGGGAAAGTAGAAATATGCTGGAGTTGACTTGGAAGAGGTCAGGGCATATATTGGGTATACAACTTAATTCCTGCGTTTTGCTAAGAGATGGCATAACTTGTGTTATTCCATTCGAACATGCGCTGGAAAGCTACTGTCATTGTACGTCTTTTCAGCATATGTCATTCATTTGAAGCGTAAACAACAGCGTTCTTCTTCAATACTTTAATATGAAGAAAACTGCTGCCGAAAGTCATTGTATTTTGGTGGAAGTCTATGGTGAACATGAGCTAGCTGATCGAACGTGCCAAAAGTGGTGATTTTGGCTTGGAAGGCGATGAACGTCCTGGGCAGCCAAGAAAGTTTGAAGATGAAGCAAGGCAATTGGGTTCCACAAGAACTCAAGCCGAGAGACGTCGAAATGCGGTTTTGCATGTCCGAAATGCTGCTGGAACGCCACAAATGGAAGTCATTTTTACATCGGATTGTTACTGGTTATGAAAAATGGATCCACTTCGACAACCTCAACCGCTGGCCAACCAGCCAAATCAACGGCAAGGCCGAATATCCATGGCGCGAAGGTAATGCTCTGTATTTGGTGGGATCAGAAAGGAGTGCTGTATTATGAGCTGCTAAACCGGGTGAAACCATCAATGGACAACACTACTGAACACAATTAATCCGTTTGAAGGAAGCAGTTGCCGAAAAACGGCCGGAATATGCGACCAGATACGAGGCAATAATTTTCCACCATGACAATGCTCGGCCCAACGTTGCTATTCCGGTTAAGAACTATTTGGAAAACAGTGGATGGGAAGTTTTACCCCACCCGCCTTATAGCCCAGACCTTGCCCCTTCTGACTACCATTTGTTCCGGTCGATGCAGAACGCCTTCACTGAAATACGGTTCACATCAGAGCAGAATATCAAAAATTGGCTTGATTCATTCTTGGCCAAGCCAAGACGGCGCAGTTCTTTTGGGATGGGATCCATAAATTGCCCGAAAGATGGGAAAAATACATAGCTTCAGATGGGCAATACTTTGAATAATACTATTGTACATGTTGTACATAAATGTCAGTTATGCGGTCAGTAATATGTTCCGGTGCACAAGTATGGGGAGGTAAACATGTCGAGGATGCAGAAAAACTCTTGCGCTTCTTTCCAAGACGACACAACTCCTCCCCATCCCTTCCCCTTAAATTAAGCATGAAATACGTGATTAAAATCCTAAACGCAGGAGGGAATTGACTGACCAAAGCTTTTGCAAAAAACACTGAGGAAGCGAACTATTTTTTCCAAAGACTGAGGAAGTATTATATGATAACATTGCGCTTAACCTAGGCGAAAATAATATTTCATAGTGGAGTAACATCATTCGAAACTTTGTACGAAATGTTCAACAGGCAATCAAAGCAATGAGCGTTGTACAAGTGGAAAACTGGACAACACGCTTGATATACAAACAACTCGATCACAAAGCGATAAACTACTTAAGCCAAAATTTCAATGGTAATTCGAGTTAGAGGAGAATTAATTATGTTAATTTATATGCCCCACCGCGAGGACGTACCGGTGCGATGCAGCTCGTGTAATACTGGTGAGAACGGGGACGTGATTCATATGGTTGGTACCTGCCCTTTCCTGAAGGACATTAGACGACACCACTATAGAGTCGACCAAATGATGATGGATGATGTGATACGTGGCTTAACGACACCGAAAACTGAAGTTCACTAGCATCCTATTGCAAAATTGCCTTAAAGTATAGAAAAAGATTTGAAGATTTTTAAATGCTTTAAAAGTTTTCACCAGAAATGAAGTGAGAAGAGAGATGCCAAACTTCTACCTCTCATGTCCCTTAAAATGTTTGACAACCATACGTATAATACTTAATCAATATTGTAAAGTTTGATTTTTTAGCTATTATCTCTTTGGCAACACTGGTTTAAACAGCTGACGCACGTTTCGTGTTTTGTTTCACTGTCAAACATCTTCAGTTTGGTCTATAATCTAACCATGAATCGTCTTACAGACGAAAAACGCTTGCAAATTATTGAATTTTATTATCAAAATGCGTGCTCTGTTAAGAAAGTTCATCGCACGCTTCTTCCATTTTATGGTCAGTTTAGACGAAGCTCATTTTTGGCTCAATGGGTACGTACTCGTAAATAAGCAGAATTGTCGATTTCGGAGTGAATATCAGCCAGAAGCATTGCAAGAGCTACCAATGCATCCAGAAAAAGTCACAGTTTGGTGCGGTTTATGGGCTGGTGGCATCATTGGACTGTACTTCTTCAAAGATGATGCGAATCGTAACGTAACTGTGAATGGTGAGCGCTACCGTGAGATGATATCCAACTTTTTTTTGCCCAAAATGCAAGAGCTTGACTTCCATGACATGTGGTTTCAACAAGACGGTGTCACATGCCACACAGCACGCGCAGCAATGGACTTTTTGAGAAGCGAGTTCGGTGAACATTTTATTTCACGTCAGCCGCCTAGATCGTGAGATTTAACGCCTTTAGACTATTTTTTGTGGGGCTATGTTAAAGCTCATGTCTATACAGACAAGCCCGCTTCAATTGACGCATTGGAAGACAACATTGAAGTATTTATTCGTGAGATACCGGCCGAAATGTTGGAAAGAGTATGCCAACATTGGACTAAGCGGATGGACCATTTGAGGCGCAGTCAAGGTCAACATTTGCATGAAATAATCTTCAAACATTAAATTATATGGACCGTACTATCGATTCAAATAAAGATTTCATGCATTTTTCTGAATTTTATGAGTTTTTTTTTACAAAATCTCGGCAGACGGCACAGCTACGCTTAAATGTTCGCCTTTAAAAAATTTTGTTTTAATCTTTTGAGTGAAGTAATGAAGTACAGGCTGAAGCTGCAAAACTAGGTCTTAATATGACAGCGAGTCTACAATTACAAGGAAGTAGACTTCTTTCTTCCTTGTTGGACTTCTGGAAATTTATAAAAGAGTGGCTAACATTTGCAGACGCTGGAGAAGAGGCCTAGTCTTTTTGTGTGAAGGCCTAATGGCCTAATAGTACTAATTTCTAACGCCTTTAGGGAAATCAGGCTACTTGAACTTTTTGTATAGAAATGGGCCAGTTT
Source organism: Eristalis tenax (assembly GCA_905231855.2). Classification (NCBI taxonomy): domain Eukaryota; kingdom Metazoa; phylum Arthropoda; class Insecta; order Diptera; family Syrphidae; genus Eristalis; species Eristalis tenax. Next base: position 50,046,073 of record HG993125.1, read on the forward strand.
TGTTTTGAGATTCGACAAGTGATGCTCCACCTTAGCCAGGACATTGCTTCGCTATTCATTTCTGAGTCACTGGCTCATTGAACAGACTTTCGTTCAGTTTCATTGTTTCCTTCAAATTGAAGGCTCTACGATAATGGGCATAAATGAAGTACGATAGAAATGACCAACTTCTACCTCTCTTGTCCCTTAGCATTTTTGACCATTTTTATATCGTTTTCTAAAACCAAATGGACCAATCATAGAACGGCATTCACGTTATTTCTTGAATAACTGTCAAAAATTCATCAATAATTGTCAAAAAGCCTCTGAAATTCGTCGATGGACAGGGTAATCAATCAGCTGTAAAGTTGGACATCTCTATAATACTTAATTTATGTGTGAACATGAGGTTGTGTCAAATTTTAACGAAATGTTTCGTCATGTTTGCTGAAAACACATGATTAGCCATGTCTTTAATATTAGAGTTGGGTCGTTCCAGACCTGTATAGTTCCTGGAAATATGTCCACTGTCGGAACTATTTTCGATCGTTCCGCATACTTCAATTAAACATGTTCATTTCATCTAAATAGTTCCCAGTTCGCAGAGATGTGCATAAATGAAAAGGAACATATGGACAATGGGTACATATTCTTCTCTAGCACTACTACAAATTTCGATCTGAGTTACATGGGCATATCCTGGTTGCAGTAGATCTTTTACTGCCATGGATTCAAAATGGAACTGGAATTAACACGCCAATTGTAATGAATATGGGACATTTCATCTCTTGCATATCGTCCGGCGCTAACATTAAATTCTATATTTATCCATTATCTATATGATTCCTCGCCTACGTATCCGCGGAACTAGTTCCGACCTAAAAAAAAATAACAGTTCCATGTTCGTTTTTCGCCATTGGAACTATTTTGTTGTGTTGTGCTAAACTCGAAAGCAAATGCGCGTATAGCCATTTGTCCGAAATTCTTCCCATGTTTGCTTTATTCTGTTCATTTGATTGTAACCGTTAGTTTGTATATGTATAAGCGTTCTGACACATTCTGAGGTACTTTGACCATTTCTCATATGTTCCCTTTCATTCGTCAAATTCGCATATGCGCGGTGTGGTTCAGGGCGCTCTAGCTCATGCTTAACGAAACATTTGTGTGGTTGTGTGTCACCTACTGAATTCGCAGATGCTTAGCGAAAGGTTCGATCGTACGTGGACGATAATATGGGTTGCCTCATGGGGATGGGTGTATCCCACACTCACCCATGCGCGTTTGACACTAGCTCATGCGCATTATAGTTGGGCCTTTGCTTCGCACTCATAACCTCGGTCTAGGTTACGCAACAAATGCTTGCTTCCTTTTCACTGCATTCGCCGACGTAGAAAGTGAGTTCCACTTTGAGAGTGTGTCTCACGAAAAAGCCGCAAAGTGTTCGTTTTTGAGGCTAGCAGCTACCCGGGACAGATACGTTCATTCTGCGGTTTGTGGGTAATCATTGTTGACTCACTTTTGTCACGGCTGTCAACGGTTTGATGGGATGAAGTAAGGCCACTAATCAATGACCAGTTGTAGTCTCAAGTCAAAGGTAAGCGCGACAGGCGTGCGGTGAATAGAATGACAAACGAAATAAGGCATTTCATATTTGCTTTATGGAAGTAAAAGAAAAAACAATTGGTTCGTCCGCTTTCTTGGAAACTTTCCTGGACCAGGGCCTATCCTCTATAGCAACCACTCGTTTTGTGCGCGCTAATGTTCTATCACGAGTGGAGGAGACCTACAGTTTTGTGACAAGGGTACTCAATGAGCCTTTAGCAAGAGCACAACCGACCAGCTTTTCAGTCTAAAAATGGCACGAGAAGTCTGTTTTGTAGATTTGGGCAAGGCGTTCCTTGGGCTAAGCTCTGAGTGTTTTGCAGGAGTATTCGATTGATGGTCGTCTCTATACACAAACTGTAGCAGTTGCTGTCCGCCACCGTGGGTGTTTGATTTCGTCGGGGGTGCGACTTGTCATTTCTCCTTTTCATCCTCCCAGATGGAACTACAACGAGCGCTAGTTTGTAGCCGTATGTATATGTTGATGATGCGATGATGGATACTTCGATGGTTTGGTTACGTGGCATGAATGTCCCCATCATCACGATTTTTGATGGGTTAGGTGGTCGGATCGAGTCCAAAAACTAGCCTGGTTGAGCGAAGGATTGAGTGGCCTTGGGATCTCTCGTTCAGAGCGCTCTGCCGTTTGTAGATGTGATGAGATGAGATGAGACACAAGGTAAACCTGGTTAGCATGTAATTCCAGTAATACAGCGCTATCGATGGACCAGCTGGGAAAAGAGATTGGCAAGCTCCAAACGTAGCCGTGGTCCACACTGCAGCAGGACATTATAAAATAAAACACAGAAAGAGTTAATTTGTCGGGCATTTTATTCTACTCGCTCGTGCAGTCAGATAACTCTGCCTGAACTTAACGACTTCGTTAAGACCCTTCGTTCAATTGCATTGACGGTGTTGCCACAATTCGGCCATCCTGACCATAATCGTCTCGATTACCGTATTCTTTAAGTCATTTTAGCCGCTTCCGAAATACCCCGGTAAGGAACCTGGTTGGACTGAAAACCCTCTACATCCTCTATCAGATACCTATTCTTGCCTTAAGCCTTCTTTACTCGATACGGACAGTTACATTTCGCAGTGACTGATTGACACGCCCCGGGCGTACATACAAAGTTTTTGACCAGGTCGTGATCACCAGAGGCGAGGACATACCCTCCTTACGATTTACATCTACTTGTACCTTATTATGCTCCTGCACCTTTAATTGTCTCCTGCTCTCGCACGACCTTAAATCGTACAGATTCTTATCTGTCGCCATTTTCGTACAGTCGTACAAATACTCACCAACAAAGTATACAATGCTTACACGCTGTGCAACTCCAAACAATAGTTTGTTCAGCGTTGTACCTATCGCGCGGTGTAGAGTGTTGTTCATCAAGAACTCTATTGGGGTGCTTCCAAACTTTTTGATTACGCGACCAATTTGTTCGTAAAAATATGTCGGTGACCCCCAAAGTGTGTCAGTTATTTATACATACACTTACTCCCTTCCAAACCCGGTCTAAAAACACGATTGTACTTATTCGCGGTGAAATGTTCTCCCATGTTGTCAAAAATCAAAAATAAAACAAGGAGGTGAGTGAGAAAGCTACGCGGCAAAAGTGATCTATAACGTTTTACAATTTACGGTAGAATAAGATAGGACCGGCGTAAATTGGAGGTTGCTTATTTTGAAATTATTTTCGGAACAATTCAATTCAATCAGGCCTGTGGTACTTCCATATTCCATTCATTAGAAACGAAATTTTTAGACTGTAACCGATCTTAAATTCGGGCTAAAACTACATCAAACGTGGTTACAGATTTCGTCGTTGCGCGGTCTCTGGTCATTCTTATTTTGGAGTTGAACATGGAGAATGTCAATTAATTCGATGGCTGCCAAGCCAAATTTGCTTGAAGGGGAAACAAAATTGGACTCATTGCTAAATTAAAAGAAACAATGCCACACGTTTCATGGACGCACTGCTTTCTTCATCGACAAGTTCTGGCATCCAAGGTGTAACCTTCTGAATTAAATGGCGTGCTTAAATATGTGAACAGAGTTGTGAACTCCATTAAAGGCAAGGCTTTGTGATGAAATGGGTTCACTCCATCAAAATCTCCTTTATCGCACAGACGCCAGGTGGCTGTCAAAGGGAAAGGTATTGACCCTTGTTCTGGGACTCAAAGCTGAAATATTGATGTCCTTACAAGATTTTAAGCCTGGTAACTCGAAACATATTTCTGATCCCATTTGTCTTTTGAAATTATTATTTCTCGCTGATCTTCTTGACCACTTAAACATCCTGAAGAAGACCCTCTAACGGAGATAAAAAAGCGTTGTAACTGCAAGCGACAAAATCAGAGGATTCCTCGCAAAACCAGAGTATTTACATTCAAAAATGTTTGATTATTTTACCTGCTTTCAATAAGAAATTTCATCAAGTTCATCTCAAGGTACAGAGTTTGCATAATGTAGAGAACAAACTATTAAGTGACTCTCCAGAACTGCATTCTGAAAGTGAACATGGACAAAGACGGATATTAAATGCATTTCTGGATATGTCAGTCCAACTCGCCGATCTACGATTGGTAACGATCGAAGAAAATCTTGCAGATGGCTTGCTGATATTGGCGGTTAATTCAAAACCTATGAGCATCCTGAGCTAGCAAAGGAGGCTTTGAGGTTGCCATTCGCCACTTTATACCTCTACCAGCACATTCTCTTCAATGATTGGCATTCAAACTATGAAACAGGCTAGAAAGTGTCAAAGATAATGCCAATATTTCATTTCGTTTGTTAAAAAATAAACAGGCACAATTGTCGCGCTGAAAATGTTGTGTTTAATATTTAATATATTCACAAGTGATTTTCCTGACATTCCAGACTGTCATATAGCACTCTATGCTGATGACACCGCTCTTTATACGTCTCATACAAGTGGCGTTGAAATGTGAAAATCGTTAACAAAATGGCCTTAGTGATTTTCATGAATACTTTAAGCACTGGAAAGTCAAAATTAATGAAGAAAATGTCAATCAATCTTTTTCACTAGAAATAGAATAAGAATTAATAACTGTGACATACCATGGGATAGTTTCGTTAAGTGCCTCGGGGTGTACTTAGACCCGAAATTAACCTTTGGTATTCATAAAAAAAACATCATAAATAAATTAAGCATCGTTACAAAACTGTTGTATCCACTGATTAATCGCAACTCAATGTTGAGTAGTCTAAACAAATTGATATTGTTTAAAGCCGTTTTTCAAGCAATAATTACTTATGGTTCTCCTGTGTGGGGGAATTGCGCCAAAAACACACATTAAAAAACTACAGATAGCACAAAACAAAATTCTAAAAATGATGCTAAAGCTCCCCTGGGACTTTTCAACTCTAATTTTACATGAGCAAGCTGGCATTCTTCAAGTTGCCAGAAGAATTGAAATTCTCAATGAGAAGTTTGTTACAAAATGTCGAACAGTCGAAAATGCACTGGTTACTGAGCTTACGCCACTATAAATACTTATGCCTTTATATCATCCTTGCACACGCATATTTGCTTATTAGTTATTTTTTTATATATTTATTCATTTATCTATTTATTTATTTATTGAATTATTTATTATTTATTACTTAGTATTTAGTATTTATTATTTATCTATCATATTATATTTATTTTTTTGGTTGTCGCTTAAAATGTATAAACTGTTACTTATTTATTAACCGTTAACATATAATATTTGATATTATATAAAATCATTAATTTTAAAAGTATCTATCTCTTCTGTTTTAATTAATTTCTTTTTTCCGCTCATGACTTTTGTTTGTTAATCTTACCGACTTGCGACATCGACCTCCCAAAGAACTCTTAGCGATCCCCTAGGGTTTCCCGACCCTCATTCTGAAAAAAAACTGCCCTATTGGATGTAAAATTATGTCTGAACCTGGTATTGCTAGCTACCTTCGCTATCATTGGTCTCAGATTTTTGTTTATTCTTTATACTTGCCTGTTGTGATCCAGTCAGTTGCGGTATTTATGTGTCGAACATAGTTGATGGCTAAAATTGCCACAAAATCATGAAACCACAACCCCTGTCACTAATTATTGTCTTAGGTCGGCTGTAGTTGTGGAAATCAGGTTTCTTATCACCTCCTTCGTATAAGTCCTTCGAGTAGGAAAGAGCTTAACAAACCTTGTAGGCCCGCCCTTCTTCTCTTCTCTCTTTACACTCTTCGAGCACCTCGGGACATAATTTAATTAGGAAAACGAAGTCGTTAAGTTCAGACAGTCGTTATCTGACTGTGCAAGCGAATGCGAGTGTCCTGCTGCAACACGAAAATGCAGCAGGACCATTCTTTAAAAGTGAATGGCGTAAGCATTGATTATCAACTCATATACAAATTTTCGAATTCAGCCCCATTGCGAGAAAATGTCTCCACGAATGTGAGTACACCATCCAGTCGCCCACTGAACGAAGTGTCTTTCTTTACTCTGCATCCAAGACAGCAGGTACAATTCAATTAGACGCACACAAAGCCAGACGACACTGACGAGATGATTTCTTCAAATTTAATCAATTTTTCAACAGTCCAAATGCACACCATTCATCGTTGCCCCAGTTCCGAGGTAATGTATTCAAATTCCAATTTAAAATATCGCACCTCCTTCGCTACAGGACCACCGCGAGTTGTCGACGGGGCTGGCGAACAAAGATGTGTCGCCTGCATGTACTTGTATGAATATGACCTCAAGTCAGTGTCAATGGCAATGGAGATTTACGAGCATGCCACCTCGACGTCAATGACGGCGTGTGGTACATCTGAACCGGTGACTGAGGGAAATGTCTGCATCTGCAATTAAGTCGGGAATAAGGGGAATTACTTTTCTTGTCTGGCAGCTTCTACTTAGCACAGCCTCTTCACATCTAGCTTAAGGAAATAAAATAATGAAAATATGTTGCTTGTCAGCGACGCCGCGAATCATGCCATCACATGTATTGAACTTCGGTCCTGCTCGCAGCAAAAGCAGGTATTTATACAAATCACAAAACCACAAGCTTCAGGAACAAGACTTGTTCCTTCCTTCCTTCCTGTTGAAGAGGCTGTGAGTACACCCGCGTCGAACGAGACTCACACATGTAGAGAAGGGCATCAACTAACTTCGTGTGTGAAACTGGAGGCAGCGGGCTTTTTGGTTGAGGCCCGGGTATAAGCCGTAACGCCACACACAGAAGAAGAGACGACAGGTGCCACTTTCGAAAGCAAGAACAAATGGTACGCTGTCGCAAGCTAGACTTTCCACGACAGCAATATGAATTGCAGCTTAAAACAACCCAACATCCACGAGCGGAGTTCGAGAAGTTAATGCCTTAGATGCAAGATTGCGCTTGGATGGCCTGAAGGATTGTTTTAAGGCGTCTTCAAAATAGATCTGTCCAACAGTTGGAACTTTGGCTTGTGAGCCAAAATGATCAATGTCAATTGAGTTTCATGCTTCCATAAAGCACAACTTTTTGCGTGTTTAAGCGACTGTAAACAGAGTTAAAAATTATCACAGAGACCCTGCTTCCTGTCATGGAACAGTGCACACGTGGTTGCGCTCGTACGACTGCAAAGGATGCTGAGCGAACAGGACATCCAAGTGGCTTGACTTAAGACGAAATGGCCAACAAAAACCACCATATCGTCTTGGGCCCAGTGATTGTTATCAAAAAATTACTTAGAAATAACTACTGAATTGCAGATTTTTATCTTGGGGACTGTACGATAACTTTGGAAAGACTGATAACGGTATTTTGTAGAGGGTCAAAAACAAGCATTTTTTACTACGGGAAGGGGAAAGGGGCCATCTCGCCCCGTAATAAAAAAAATGACTTCAAATGAAAAAATGAATACTTACCCTTTCATGCCCGAATTAATTGAAGGTTTTTTTATGCCACTCGGAGAACCAGCACTGAAAAGTATTTGGTCTATAACTTATTTAATTCGTGCGGTTTGCTAAGAGATGACGTAACTTGTGTTATTCCATTGGAACATGCGCTGGAAAGCTACTGTCATTGTACGTCTTTTCAGTATATGTCATTCATTTGAAGCGTAAACAACAGCGTTCTTCTTCAATACTTTAATATGAAGAAAACTGCTGCCGAAAGTCATTGTATTTTGGTGGAAGTCTATGGTGAACATGAGCTAGCTGATCGAACGTGCCAAAAGTGGAGATTTTGGCTTGGAAGGCGATGAACGTCCTGGGCAGCCAAGAAAGTTTGAAGATGAAGCATGGAAATTGAGTTTCACATGAACTCAAGCCGAGAGACGTCGAAAGGCGGTTTTGCATGTCCGAATTGCTGCTGGAACGCCACAAATGGAAGTCATTTTTGCATCGGATTGTTACTGGTTACGAAAAATAGATCCATTAAGACAACCCCAAGCGAAAAAAATCATATGTGAAACCCGGCCAACCAGCCAAATCAACGGCAAAGCCGAATATCCATGGCGCGAAGGTAATGCTCTGTTTTTGGTGGGATCAGAATGGTGTGCTGTATTATGAGCCGTTGAAACCGGGTAAAACCATCAATCGACAACACTACCGAACACAATTATTCTGTTTGAAGAGAGCAGTAGCTGAAAAACGCCCGGAATATGCGACCAGACAAAAAAACCGCACGAATTAAGTTATAGACCCAATACTTCGTAACATCGCACACTTGATTTGTGAGAAAAATGAATAAAACAAATTTAACAAAGTTCGTGGCAATAGTTCGCATGCAAAACAAATGCAAATTCAAATGTTTGATAAAAAGATGAAAAATAAAAAAGTTTGGACCAATTTTTTTTTCCAAAATTGTGCTATAGCCGCTTTTTTTGGTCAATGCTTATATCAATTCGAAAATTGTATATAAAATTCAATCAGTATAGCACTTCATCGTATAAGTGTTGCCGTTGTTCTTTAATATATTTTTTTAATTAGAAGTAATTGTTTTCCAAAATTGCCCCTGTCATAGTAAAAAATTTAGTTTTCAAACCCCTCTATAAAATACCGTTATCTATTTTTGGCAGCAAAAATGATAGTACTCGTGCCCTTATCTTCTTCTACAGCAAGCGTTACATTCCGGATGGTTCAGATCCTCAGTAAGCATGCCTCTCCAACAGCACGGTCTTTGGCTATGCGATGCGCCTTCAATTTCGTACACTCAGCTGACCTCAGTCGGGGGTGAGGTCATTCATTACCGCGTTGTCTCGCAGGGTTGGAGTCGAAGAAGTTTTGGGGTCGCTGTACATGACCCAGATATGTTTTGACTCCTTTGACAAGATCGATATCGCTGTACAACCCATAAGGTTCTTGTCCTCCTCCGAATTATACGACTGACTATACTCTCGAGAAGGGATTAAGAATCTCTTAGTCGGCTTTTAATAAAACCCATGCTTCTGTGTCATATGTGCAGGACTGGGAGCATCATCGGTCCTTCGAAAGAGGGCTTCACATGTCATATAATATTCATCACACGTGTTTAACTCATATCTTATCTTCACGTCTTTGAGCCAACAAACCAATTATGGTCGCACTGAGGTGGCGACTGATAACAGCTATCTAAACAAAGGAAACTGATTAAATGTTTACATCGCTTGTTTGGACATCACGCAGCACCTTTGACAACCACGAACGTCTTAGTTAGACCTCTTAGTTACACCCTCAAACAATCAACGATAAGCGTAGTTTATGGTGGAAGTTAAGTCTGAGTTCAATCTTCGAAATGAACCACTCCCATCGAGTTTCATACATGTGTACATCTTCAGTGAGCTGCATGTTCCACTAAGGGAATAACGGGAGCAAAGCATGCACGAGAGATCTCAAGGTTACTCGACACTACACCATCGACCACCATCAGGAGTTATGCCCAGAGATTTTGGATTTGGTCCAACCACCATAGTCCTGGGTCTGCCAAGATGTCGCCTGCCTGATGGAATCGCATTCAAGGCATGCCTCAGAAGCTGATGGGGAAATTTATGGTGACCATGAATTCATGAAACCAGCGAAGCAGCAGCTCAACATTGAGTTCCTCGAGCAATGTCGTCTTTCTCACCCTATCACGGCGAATGACCGCCACAACCAGCGTTCCCTCGCTTTCTCGAGGTAAGCAAGCGTACTCATTGTTATGTACTATGAAATGTTCTACGTTGCATTTAAAGCGGCTTTAAAGTGTTTAACAACTACAATGGTAAGTGAATTTTCGACAGCAAAATACATCAGACGTAAACGTTTGAATACAGCATGTACAGCAAAAGCGGATACATCATTCCAGTTTTTGTGGTTTTTCAACCACGACTGATTTCTATCTTGAGAGTTATCTTCATTTTTGTTTTAAGGGTTTTGCTTGGTGTCCCGTTTGAAGTACGTTTTTGTTACGAATCCAGTTACCCTCAAGCTGTATACTTACTTTCGAGATTGACTGTAGACACATTTTTTTAAAAATAACTTTATCAACAAACACGTGCCAGATTAAGAATGCAGGCCAAGTTGGTCGTCGTTTGCTTGACATAGAGAATGTTGAGAATGTTAACCGAAACTGTTGAAAGACCAATATGCTTCAAAAAACTAAAAAGGAAAAGCACTACCATAATCAGCCCGTGAAAATGTGCTCAAAAAGCACAATGGTAGTACGGGAGGGAATGCTGGCCACAAGAGCACGAAGAAGTCTCGTCCTATCTGCATTTCGCCAAGCCGGAGACCACATAAAGCAGTGCATTGATCGTGCAAAACACACTGGCCAGCATAATAGCCACGATCTTCCAAAAGTCCGTACAATTACCGGAGTACGCGGACGACATCGACGTATACAACGTATACAGAATACAGCCAGTCGTCAATGAGGCATTGAAAGTGGGTCTGGCGGTAAACGAGATTGTCCGTGGTTGCTCATCGGCCCTAATTTCGGCAGTTTTCTTATGTATGTACCCATTCAACTTCGTCGCTGAATACAATTAAAAACCAAGCAACCGCTTATGAATCCACAATCCACAATCCTTGAATCGCCCCAAAACTTGAATTGGCCTCCCTCTGTGTCTACCTAGCATGTAACTGCCAGACTCCTTACGACTCCCTAAAGCACACCGGATGAACTTAAAACATGTACAACATCCAACTTTAAATGCATACTGCATAACTGTCTGTGCTGTACCTTGCTCTGGGAACACCTCTTTTCAGAGAAGCATCACCTCCTCGAGAAACCACTTTCAACAGAAGGCCCCTTGATGTACTCTTTCCATCTCTCAACGAGAACACAACGGCAGCGTTAGCAAGAATTTTTCACTAGAACTCAGACAGATGCGTCCACTTATGCGGTCAGAGGAATAAATCGTGGTCAGAAAGAATTGAGTTGTGTGCATCGTTGAAGTGCCTCTTCGACTGTGTGGGATCTACGGACGGAACGACTGGATCTAATGAACCAGTGCTCAACGGGCCACTGGTACAGCGAATGATGAAGGATTGTTTCAATAGTTGATTAATTAGAAATGGAAGTGAAAGTACGAAACAGAATTTGTAACGTGTTGGTTTGTAGAAAGCTTTTAGTTTACAGCTGAATGCATACAAAATGCAACAAACTACTCAAGCCGGTCCGTCAGACTAATAAAGTTCATCCCACTCTTCAAAGTACAAGGTACTCCTCTCTGACGTTCCCACACTGTGCGACAAAGCACAGCATTTGATCTCTAATGCCACATTTTTAAACAAGGAGAATACACGAAACAGGAAATACCAGGAACGCTGCAAGCTTCGTACAAAAGATCATCGGACTTACGAGTGAATTGAGATTACTAGCCATTCACTTCTATAGCCAGGCCAACTCTCAGCCAGGGACCCGCGGAGGGCAAATGGCATCTGTCCGATATCTCTCATCGTTTGAACGTCTTTGAATTCGTGGACGGTTTCACCAGAGACTTCTTATGGGAACTTGACTTTTAATGTGATTTTTTTTTTGGACTCATTGACAGAAAGCGAGCAGTCTAAACGCAAAGGATAGTGAACTGGTAGTCCAAAGATTCCAACCCCAGTTTCACTCTCCGTTTTAGATCCATCAGTACACACTCCCAGAGCATATGTGGTTTTGACTGTTTTCTGGGCATTCCATTCGTCCCTGCCTGGGATCGAGTTGCTGCCGATATTTTCAACTAAAGTCAAAAATTCGTTCATGGTACTTTCTATAACGCTTTCAGGAACAGACCCAGCTCGCCGTCTCATTTTCATTGTGTGCTTACTTAATTAGATAACTTCCAATTGCTTCCAGAAACTTCTGTATGAAGATTACGAACAGAAAAGCCTTTCGTGAAGCATGGCAGCCGCCCACTTGCGGCTAGCAAGTAATTACTTCTAATTTCACAATGTTGCTTCACACGTCTCCACTCTTGTTGTGTGTTATTCTAGACAACTATGATAACTCTTATCAAAAACCATAATACTCCCAACGCGGATTGAAAACGTGTACGAAATGAAATTACAGTTGGTTCAGGAAAAAATGAACTCAAGCTAAGGAGTTGTGTACATTTGTTCACAAATTTAATGAAAACTATCATATTTAATCGTTCTCTTTTCCTCGTCCAGTTTAACGAATACTCGATTTAACGAATTGCCAGTACAAAGAATGAGTTTTGTTTTTCATTGGTGGTTCTGTATCACGAATGATGCAAACATTTTACGCTCGATTTAACGAATGCCTTGTAAATTCTTGCAAGCTTATGTAACATATCAGCACATGTGTGCATGCATGTACAAACATATATGTATGCGAGGGCAAGTTTGTTTTCCTTGGATTTTGATTTTTGTTTCACTGGGGCGAACAGTTAACGTAGTTCGTAGTTCACCTCAGATGTTGACGGTTGTGCTCTCAAGTCACGCATACTACTTTATTTTCACGCACACTTGTTAGGAGTATAGAGCAACGCAATGGCGTTGGCAGAAATGAAGTATGATAGAGATGCCCAACTTCTACCTCTCTGGCCCCTTAACATTTTTGACAACCATTTTTTTGTATTGCTTTCTGAAGTCAAATTGACCAATAAGAGAACGGCATTTACGTTATTTCGTGAATAACTGTCAAAAATGCATGAATAACCGTCAAAATGTTCATGATTATCCGTCAAATGCGTCGATGGACTAGGGGTCAATCATCTGTGAAGTTGGGTATCTCTATCGTACTTCAATTCCGGGCGTTAGGTGGCAGTAATCAGCTTCGCTTAGCTCACACGTATTCACAGACGCCCGCCTGTGAAAAGGTTTCAAAAAACGCTGTCAGATGAATCTGAGGGGCAGGAAACGTTGCAGTGGCACATCTCTTCCTCCATTATCTCTGGTTAAGCCATGCAGAGCGTATGGACAACTTAGTTCCGGCTCAGAATCTTCTGAGCATGTGGGACAACGTAGCACAGTAAGTCACCGTACAAGGTGGCGCACACAAGTCAAGGGGAACCGCAGCCGGCTTAGTGTGCGAAACTAGAGACAGCTAGCGAGAGATCGGGCCGGTTGGAGAAGCATGTTGAGTGAGGGCCAGGTCCACCCCGGACTGTAGCGCACTAAGAAGAAGAAGAAGTAAAAAAGGATCGTCGCTAGGTGGCATTCTTTGAAAGGCAATGGAATTCTACGAAGAAGGGTGAATTCCTTAAAATAGAAGAAGCGCTTTATAACTGGTTCTCAGTGTTGCCAGGTTTTTGCAGAGCAAATTCCCGTTTTCCATTTTCTTGCTATTTTTTTATTTAGAGGAATAAACACAATGCAACCACTGCGTACGCTTTTTCATCTGTCCTACTCTTTAGGTCTCTTACCGAGCAGATGGAAAACAGCATTTGTCCAGCCCGTCCCTAAAATGGGCGAAACTTCGTCACCCACCTCATACCGACCCATAGCACTTACGTCATTTCTTTCTAAGGTCTTGGAAACGCTGATAAATCGTCAGCTTATGAAATATCTTGAATCAAAGAAACAGGTCCACTAGTGATCTGACAGCGTATCTGACTGGAAGGTGGAACCAATCTTTGCGCTCGATATTTCACTGAGTTTGGCATCAAGCTCTCTTGTCGAAAATACGTGCCTATGGTGTCGATGAATCTCTTCTTCAATGGATTAGAAATTACCTTTGGGACCGTTCAATTCAAGTTGTTTTGGACGGGTTCAAGTCTGATGTCCACCAAATAAATGCTGGTGTTCCCCAAAGCTCTGTTCTGCCTCCGACACTCTTTTTCATTTTTAAAAATGAGCTCTTGTCTGCTACTTCTAATCCAATCCATTCCTTCGCTGATGCAGCACCTTATGTTTGCTGTCACTTAAGCCAACCCTTGTTAGTCAGCCATTATCCATGAATGGCGCTTGTGTCGATGAAACCGGAAGTTTCCATCCTTGGTATGTGTATCAACACAACACTTATTTGGAGTCGCTCAATCGATGCAACAAATACTTCACCCCCTCTGATTTGGCTTTAATTTATAAGGCGTGTATCCGCCAAAAACTTGAGTACAACGCTCATATCAGGTCTGGTGCCCCCAAGACCATCGTGTATCTACTAGATAGAATCCAAAAGCGAGCGATACAACTTATAGGAGACAACAATTTTGCAGAGTCACTAGACTCGCTCGAACATCGACGTAGTGTCTCTTTTTTGTCGCTATTTTAACAAACAATGCTCAAGTGAGCTAGCCAACTGCATTCCTCCTCCTCGCATCCGATCTAACTATTGTCATCAGCTCAGTGCAATTCGATGTTTTTTGCTTCCTAACCCCCGATCTACAGGGTCGCATAATTGTCTAAAGGATTGAGATCGGGAGACAATGCGCTAAAAAGCATTGTTATTCTCCTCCTGCAAGAAGGTTCATAATAGTGGTGGTAGAAGCTGGTTTACGTAATGTTCCCCTTTTGTTGGAACTTTTGACCTGCAGCCGTATGTTTTTTCCTGGAGGCCTTTGTACATAGCAAGTTGAAAGATTCATTTAATGTGACTGTTTGCATTTTTTCCCTCCGTACTGTATATCCCACCACCATGGCCAGCTAAGACCACTGGCTGCAACAAAATGCGTAAGATTATATCGATGACAAGGACTCAGGCTACCCTATTGGATACTCATAGACGTATGGTATCGGAAAGAGGATCGTCGATGCCCTTGAAAATGTTCGATTCAAGTGACAAAATATGAGACATTCTACGAAAGTGATCAGAATCCAAACAATGAAAGGGTGGACCTTGTGATCATTCCACCTTTTCAAGGGGCATTGATAAAGGTTTCGACGACTCTTAACTGGTTGGCATAAGCGGCTTAGAAATAAAGTAACGCTCAAAATTGGTTAGAAACTGCTAAGGAAGACAGCAGGAAGAAAGAAAATGCAAGAAGGGGATGGATGACGGGCAAAGAAAAAAAGCTCTTTGAACCTTATTTGAAACTGACTGGTTATGTCATGGGGCCGTACCAAATGGTCATCACAGTAAAGAACCTAGTGGAGCAAGATGCACCTAGCGGCTAGCACGACCAGTACATTGATCAAGACAATTCACCAGACGGGGGAAGTGTGGGGCGGATGCAATTGAAGAAATGAGTAACGTTGGAAGCTCAAGACGTTGGAAGGATGTGGGTTATAAACCCACAATAAATCAAATAAACGACTTCCCGGACTTGTCGTCTACTGTCCTGTTCCCGATATAGGGATCAATAGGGATTGGGGCCTAGCTTCTACAACAACTGCGCATGGCGTGCGTACTATTGCTCTCTCGCGGATCTGATAGGTAAAGCTGATCGAAAGGGTGTCCCAAAATTAACGCATGATTTGACTTAGCCGCCATTTGTGTAGCAAATTGAGCAAAATGAAACGAATTTTGACAGTTATTCGTGAATTTTTGCGGGTTATTCAGGAATGTGAATACCGTTCCCTGATTGGTCAGTTGAGTGTAATAAAAAAACGATATAAAAAGTGGTTGTCAAAGATTTGGTGGGACGGGGAGTTAGAAGAGGTGGAAAGGTAGATGAGCTGGGGAGGCAGAAGTCTCTCTAATACTTCATTTCTGAGTTTAGGGTTAGTAAAAATGCATGAGAACTGGATTCGTTGGAGACGCTAAGCACATTTACCATTCAAATAAAGGCGTTCAGTACCACTTCCCATACAACCCGTGAAACAATTCAATCACAGCATGAGACACTTCCTGTTAATGTACACTCTGATTTCGGTGATCAGAGTTGGTCCCCTTCGATTAAACATCGGGAAATTAAACGGTGCATCAACGAAGTTCTGCCACATTTATGCAGAATGGTTGTGGAAAATTTCGACAAAAGAGTGTGTATGTGCCAGCAAAGCCGTGATAACAGTCTCAAGATCAAAAACTGTGTTTTCTCTTGAATTAAAATTGTCCGTTAATTTTGGGACACCCTTTCTTAAGCTCTTAAAACTGATCGTTTTCAAGCGAAGTAGTCCACAGCCGGCGACAGCATCGTAAATAATAATCGGTTGGCCAATGGGACTGCCAAAGATTAAAAACACCCGCTTCCAGTGTCCCTCGTCCTCTGCACTAATCAGAGAATCAGAATGAAAACTGCATGGACCGCGATCGATACTAGGGCGCTCCGATACTGAAAAGGAAGGTGAAATTCACGTTCAATGCAAAGCTCCCATCACTTATTCATTGCAAACATGACTTGCAGTATTCAGCAGGCGACACTAGAACAAATACGTCACAAAGATAAGCTATCGACCACTTAATCATAGAGCACTCTGTGTTCTTCAAAATCAGCCTTGATCTTCAACGCACACCTCAGAATGTTCTAGACTAGACCGACCCACTCGGACAATATTGATTGCAGGTCTATTTGCCCACTAAAGTGATTCTATGCCCCATCAAACGAATCCACACATCTTATTTGGCCAAATGGCTTGCTGATCCACAAACTGTCGACCCAAAAGTCAATATCAATCGTTTTTTGGTTACAAAAATAGATCCACATAAAGTCTCGTCCCCTTCATCCACGTTTATCTCGAACGAGAAAGAGACTGATTACCAGATACTCTCCTACACAAGTTCGTTCTCCTCCTCATTCGTCTGTTTTTTTTTTATTCGCACTCTAATCAGACGTTGTCGCTCGTGGCCGTCGCATATGTTCACAATTAACGATGATGTGTGTGCGAGTGTGCGTATCTTTCGAACCCTTTATCAGTCTCTCTCTCTATCTCCGCCTATCAGTCTCTCCTCTCGGAAGCAGATAATCAAAGAAAGTGTTAAATGCGAGTGATTAAGAGAACGCGTCCGACCCGCTCTCCTCTGGCTAACCGATGGTCAGCCTCAGCGGACAGCGACATCGATTTGGAGAGCCACGCCAATGTGTGTCTTCTTCGTTCTCTTCGCCAATGGCCAACGCCACATGCCAGGCCAGCAGAACATGGTTCAAAGGGAACGAAGAAGACGAACAAAATGCTTAAAAAAAAGAACTTGGAGAATGAGAATGTGAAAGCATAATGAGCGTACTCGTTGAATGAGAAAACGCGACCCCCATCGACTGCCGAGGCGTTCGTGCGCGGAGTATATAAACTAAAGCGACGACATTTAGCGGCGTAGTCTATTCACATTCGTTGAAAGGTTCAGAGAGATCGCACTTGGAAAAGGTAAGATACCCACAATCCACCAGTGCACAAAACTTCAGATTTCTTTATCCTTGAATCCCTTTGAGTGAGTGAGTGTCAAAAATAAAACCGAAAAAACTTAGCTTTTTCGTGCAAACCCATAGACTTCTTGCGTTTTTGCTTTCTTTTGCTCAAAATCCACCTCGATTTTGTCGTCTCCGAGTGATGTAACCAACAAAGTGATCGTGCGGGCGAAACTCAATTAATCGGTCCTTGATCGAACGGTGTGTGAAATTTGATAGTCGAAAAATAGATCCAACAAGAACAAACATTCTTTCCTTTGCGGTCATCAGATCAACGGTGTCTAACTCGCACGCATTCAAAGTGCTTGGCAAGAGCAGCAAAAAAAAAAAAGAAGAAAAAAATACCCTCCCCGCCAACAGATGTGTGCCAATAATTTTGTGACCACAATTGTCGAGCCGGCATATTGAGTAATTTGTGGTCGGTATTGTGGTCTACTCTGCTCCCGATGGATGAATGCATTTGCTGTGTGCGTGTGTGTGTCACACTTTGCCAATTTACTCTGTGAATTCCAAGTCAATTAATTTAATTTAATGCGATCAAATTTGATTTAAAGGTTGAATGGCAGTGAGTCGTTACTTGCGCTGCATGTGTGACGACCGATGGGGCTCCTTATAATCCAGTTTGACGAATGAAGGGGCGTCGTCCGTCATCGGTCGTGGGTGGTTGGTTGTCTTGCGGTTGCATTATGCGCTGGATATTTTTGCAAGCGGCTTATTTTCTGCTTCATTGGCTTTAATTCCATTTAACTTTGGTCGATGTGGGTTAGGGCACAAACGCCATGCCTTCTTTTGAGATTTGAAAACGATGGAGTCACATTTTTGCATTATTCACTGAAATGTGTGCTTTCATTGCGAATTTTTTAATAATCATCGTTGCCTGGAAACTCTGTTTCGGCATTTGGCTCTTTTTAAGGACTTCTGCTTATATTTCAGCAAATCTTTATAGTTAACCTGATCTGTACCAAACATGATTGCTAAACAGCAGTCGAACAGACTTGTTTAAAATTCAGTTCACAGTTTTTAGGGAATCACATTTTAATGAGCTGTATTCACTTATAACGACTGGAAGTGCCTTTGGTTAAGTGCCTGCCCTTGGTTAGTGTGGGGACGCCACTCCAGTTAATACGCTTTTATCTGATTTTCAAATTTGGTCCAGTCACCATTTGGCGTTGGAATGAAATTAACGACACTATCACAGGGGTGGTCTGACTGTGGACTAACTTGGTCTATGTGCACTAGTGAACTCACTAGCAGCGCCCTTGCCTACCTACCTTTATTCACTTTTATTCGCATGACGTGGTTTATTTTTCGAATTTGAAAGCAGTGGAGTCTGCATACTTTACTTTTAAGTTCTGGACAGTTGGCACCTCATTCTTGGTGATACACTTCACCTTTTTAGGGACATAGTCTCTTCACGAAATGAAGTGTGATAGAGAAGCCCAACTTCCACCTCTTTTGTCCCTTAAACAACCATGTCTTCTAAAGCCAAATTGGCCAATCACAGAACGTGAATAACCGTCAAAAATTTATGAAAAACGGTCTAAAATTCGTCGATGGACTAGGGGTCATTCGGCTGTGAAGTTGGACGTCTCTATAATACTTCATTTCTGCTCTACATACTTCCAGTCACTGAATTTTGCTCATTCGACTAGCATCAATGTGCTTTAGGTTAATTTATTCTCTGGTGTACTGCCCCCAAGTGTCCTTTGTCTTCTGCCTGAGTTAATGAGTTCCTCAATATTGCATGGTTAGCTATGGAACAGTCCCCTTCCAGATTGTATGATCAATTAACCGCCACTTCCGTCCGTCGAATGATAGTTCCTAGGCCGTTCTCTGATACAGGCGTTCGCTGGAGATACAATTGGGCCGGAACATCTGCATTGTCTGCTGGTATTTGCATTTTTGTAAATGTAGAAGTGTGTTCTGGGCTAACTTAGGGCTAAACAAGGGTTGTTACGATCGGCTGCGATTAATTTGACAGCATTTATATGTTTCGTTCCCAGCCGCTGTGGGATTTAATTCCCGCGACTCTCGCCAACAAAGCTCTGGCGTATAATTGACCAAAATAAGCGTCTGAACTTTAGGAAGGTTATGCAACTGTAAGTCCCCTCCATTTGTGAGAGACAATAGCACGCACAACACGAGTGGTTGCTGTTGAATTTTGTCATTATTAAAACAGTCAAAGGTGTGGCCTTGAAGCAGAAATAAAAAATGGAGTACGAGTTAAAACCTCTTCCATGGCCAAGAACACTTTGACCACCAATAGATCGTTCAGCTTCAAATCGTGCCTCCCTTTTTCCCAAATTTCCCAGACATTTCTTGTATTTTTTCTTTTTCTGCATGGATTATTCCGCAAGAATGACCAGAATGGACTGACAAGTCCCTGAGCTTCATTCAACACAACGTTTCTGTCCCGATTTGTGTTCCGATCCACGCTTTAAAACTGACATGGCCGCCTAGTCGTAGCAGGTATGGGTGTCATTTTTCAGTTCCCATCACAATCCACGGCTCCGTCTAGTCTCGGACCGCGTTCAGAAACTGCGACTCCTATTTTCTTCTGAAAAAAAAAAACTACGTGCAACGTTTGTGCACGTTATAGTTAGATAACAGTTACAGTTTGTAAATTAAGTAAAATAGGTAACAGTTTGGCTGACCCACTAAAAGTCCGTGTTCATGTGCATGCATCCGACCATCATGATCCACAGAACCGATACTTCTCCTTTCCACAGCCCGGGGTGTACCTAGCCTTGGCCAACAAGCCTCTCCATCTGGCACAATCCGTACCCAGGCGTCTCTAATTTCGGACGCTAAGTTGGTTAAGGGTCTTCTCCACTTGTGTGCGACATCGTTTTCGTGGACGCCTCTATTGCGTTGCCCCACGGTTGCGGATTCGACAGGACAGGAACTAAGTTGCACTAATTTCGTAAAATCCATTCAAATATGCACTCCTTCATCTGCAGTCTGTGTTCAGTCAACTTCTTCAGGTGCGTAGTTTGCCTTGACGCAAGGTCATCATCCTCAGAAACCTAGTCACAGGCACACCTGCCATGCAAACTTTTATCTCTAAAATATTCATCACGCCACTTGATAACATATCGAGTTATGCCAAGCAACAACAGGACCATAAACAGGCTGTCCCACTCATTTTTCGTCTCCATCGACATGCCCTTCGCCGTGCTTTGTTCCAAGAGCCACTCACGATAAAAGGTTGCGTGGGGCGCTGCCGAAACATCTAGAATAACATTTGAAAAACACAATTATTCGCCGATAAGATAACACTCGACTGTGGAGATGGGAATGTGCGTGATGTATGCCTGGGCGTTTGAGTTATCATTAGAAAATCCAAACAAAACTCCATCGTATTTGCGGAAGTTCCAAGCAAGAGTTTCTGTGTTGTTTTGTGTGGATATCATTCAAATTTATGAGAATTGAATTAGAGACGTAAGTTGGGTGTTTGATTGACGAAGATTTTCTCACTTGTCTGACGTGTTTGCAGCCCCTTTCAATATGGAATGCCGATATCTAGTTTATTTATAAACAAATTATTCCACGAACAAAACACTAATAACGGATCAGCTATCGGCTATCGATACTCAATAAACCAAACACATCAGCTCTTGGGCTCATCCAATTGAAAAGAACTGAAACTTGATTCGGGTCCGATCTGAATTCATAAATTCTTGGGAATTGTTTGCTTACACTTCACAAAGATTCTATGTGGTATAGCCAGGCAGGCAAGCGAACGGACAAAGAATGTGCACGACATTTGCGAACTTCTCGTCTTTTTCACGCCTTCGCCTGTTTCATCAATTCAGCGAATATCTAGAAAAAAGACATCTATCGGCGACAAGTTATACAATCTTGGTGGCCAATGCACACCAGCAAAACGCGAAACAATTTATACCGGAGCATGTTCTTTCAATAAACTCAACACGAGTTGTGCTGTGGGATATGTGACACCGTCTTGTTAAAGTCACATGTTCACCTCTTCCATATCTCTGATTTGAGAGCAAAAAAATCAGTTAAACTGCCCTAGCGTGGTGACCGTTCGGAACGGAAGCTTTTCCGCAACGCATACTCCGTCGTACAATGGTCCGTGGTAAGTCCTTCGCGGAGAGTACGAATGAACACTAATGTTTGTCAAAAAACGAAATTGAACGCGTAGCAACGAAGCAATCTGGGTTGCGTTACATTTTGTCGGAAGAATGTTCCGATCAGCCGTTCGGAGTGTTACTTCAAAGCAATCATCCTCCGATTCGTATGAAATCGGAAAAGTTTTCATTCCAAAGCAGTGAGAATTCACGGTGAAGGTTGCTCTTTAGCCATTTGACACCAGCAAGCCAAATTGCAACGGTTGATCGTCAATTTTGTTTGGCAAGCTATTCGCCACTTAAACGTGGGCCGCATGGCTGAATGCATTGTTGTGAGAAAAATTTGTCATCCAAAGGATGTCGAAGCACGCTTCCGGCGCATGTCTATGTACTTTAAATTCCGTGGTGGGCTGGCTATAATTCTTGAGTGGAGTTGAATGAAATGTCCAGATGGGAATCCAAAAGCTTGCCTAAACATTGTATGCTCGCAGTGACGAGTCGCAGTCGCGAATGGCAGCCTAACTTCCTGTAGAACGTGCACTCCCCTGATAGCTGGTCCTTAAGGCGATGCAATGGGGCCAATGTCTTCGAATTTGAGCGTGGAGATGGACAATTATGCCGATCATCATCTGCTTGTAAAAATCAAAATGGGAAAGCTTGAACTATATGCAGGCTCGGGTGACAATTCGGTTTCACGAATGCGGCTGAAACAGGGATTTAAATACGGGCCATGAATTGGATGATACTGCCAAATCCTTCTCTATTCAAATTTGAGACCGTCCGAAGTTGCAATAGGAAATTGTTGGTCGCACTAGGACCCAATTCGCCTTTGGCACAGAGTAACAATAAGAAGTAGAATCACGAAGCACTCTCGAATAGCAGTCCGAGATGGAAGGATACCTCCTCCTTCACCATTAATCTGACTTAGTAAGACTCTTTGGCCATCTTTGCAGTTAGGCTCTTATCTGGTTACCTCATCGCATTCATCTGCTGAACCTGACGAGAGCACTTCCTTTTGATATCAAGCACCCTTAAGACAATCCTGCGTATCAGACAGAAAAAATCGAAACACTCGAGATACTACTGCTCGTAAGTTCTCCAGCAAAAACTACGAATTTTTTCGTCTATCGTCTATCAAGCAGTTTCTGAAGGGCACCGTGCGAAACGATGGGGATGAGTGGGGTATGCTTCACCCGACCATCGGATCCAATTTCATTTGAATTCCTTTGCTCTCACTCGAATAGTCTTAAGTTCACTTGTCAATGTATGCAAACACTCTAGGGGACCTGACGCATCATTCCAATTTCAATTCGTTCGCTTCATCCAAGCGTCATCTTTAAGAAAGAAGCGTGTTCTTGTGGGAGGCTTAAAGTTCCCATGACCGTGTGAATAACGCCCGCCACCTATTTTATTATCCACAAGCATCAGCTACAAGAAGTCCTCCTTCATATGACATTTCAATTGATTCCTAATGAACAAGTGATGCTGAGAACTGGTTTTCTTGCCAGATCCTATCGATTTTTTGTCATCCTTGGAGGACCTGGTCCCCAATCTGCCTTCCACTGCCTGGACTAAATTCTTCTCAGCTTGTATAGGCCAAGTTAGACACAGGCGTCCTCTACCTTGACAAAGGCTCATCAAGCCGGAGCAACTTATCCATGCGCTCCATATGGCCCAACCAGCTTAGGCCTTGCATCCGAAGGCGCCTCACTGGACTCATGTAGCTGAATAGCCCGCCCAGTTCGTGGTTGAATTATTCTCCCAGTTGAACCATCAGGTCCAATGGGCGACAGAACTCACGAAGATTGTTTTCTCCTTTTAATGGCGATACAGTGCGGGGTGAACCTGGTCCTCAACAAACAAGACTTTCCAACTGGCACACCAAGTTGGATGTGGTCCTTCTCCACTTGTGTGTAGCATCGGTTCCGTGGCCAGCCTCTATTGCTTTGTCTCATTGGTTCGGACTCGAAGACTCTTCGGACTGGAGCAGTGTTGTCCAAGCGCTCTACATGGCCTAGCCATCTTAAGCGTTGAATAGACGCCTGACCAGGATCAAGTCATGGTTGGTGGTTGAATCTTCTTCTCCACAAACCCTCACCGCAAAAACGAGTCACAAAGATTTATGGTCCTAAAAATTGTAGGAGCACTGTGCTGGACTGGGATGATCTTCTATCAATCCAGCTGGATCCTTCAAGATCAGTCTCTTAAACCCAAGAAGCAACGGTTGACAAGAGTTGTTCAACGTCTGACCTCGATTTCATTGTTCTGTTTGTTCTGTACGAAGTCTCTGGTGTCTCAAAGCATATCTGCCCATCGTTATGCTTTAGCGAAGACGTCGATGTTGAAAGTCCTTTCTCGAAGAAGCTGTCGGACCCGCTTTGGTTTCGTGTAGGGCTAGGTGCGTTCGACCAGTCACGTCAATGCCATCCGAGGGTGCTTACAGCGCCTCCTTTTGTCGAAGTTCATAAATGCCTGCATGTCCCTAGACGTACCATCGATGGTTCAATTTTCATGGCAGAAGAACTTTATTCCCTTCAGGCATACCAAGTCATGTTTTCTTGCTGCTCACATGATTTTCCGTAAACAGACTGACTCTAGACGAAAACCTCAGCTTGATTCGACGCTGTTCGCCCAACCTGGCAGGTCTACTTTCAAAACACAGGAGTGAACAGCTAAACGATGGCTTTTCAAACCAGAATCAAATGAGTGAACGTAAAAAACCGATTAACTTTCTGAGAGAAATCTAGCAATGAAGGGAAGCTCCAAGTTGCCTTGAAATACCCGATTTGCTGGACAAACTATCGTAAATCGCTAGGGTGTGCATTCCGCAAAGGCATAACTCTTGTCCAAGAATAATTGCAGGCAGATGTTCTCCTTCAGAAAACGTGCCGATCCAAATGAGGTTAGTGATGCTACATGGCAACAGAGCTAACCAGTTCTGAGCACGAAGCCCTTCTCAAAACCACTCCAACTTGATTCACAAGCCACACTCCAGA